>OX579677.1:10517915-11770415 GCA_951230905.1 Cheilosia variabilis
AGGAGGAGGAGGGGGAGAGCGAGGAGGAGGACCTGCTACTGGCAGAGGAATCGGAATTAAACGGTTTGGATGGACGTCATCAACAACGGCAATCACTGACAGAGAGTCAACAAGTGACAATGCCACTGCCAAAGATAGACTCACATGTGGCAGGAGTGGTGGCGATGCAGGGGTATTCCAGTGCCACCACCACAACCACAACCACCACCACCACCACCACATCAACACATACAGCAACAAGACTGATTCAGATGACGATCTCATCCTTGATGACGACGATGACGATGACGACGACGATGACAGCAATGAATTCCTCGACTTCTACAACAACCAGCAGCGAGAACAACACTACTATGCCCAAGGTGCTGTCCCCGGCGGCAACAAATGCAAATACAAATTCCTGCGGAACAATTGTGCGCAAGACGAAGTTCTCACCGCCGCCACCACCTCCAAGGCGGCTAATGCTAACCCAGACAAATTTGAGGAATGCCCAGGCGGCAGCGTCTACAGCTACACAACGAGCGGTAAGTAGACCTATTCTAAGCGAGCATTCAATTTAAAAAGAAATCCTTTCCAGGTCCATCCACAATCTTGCGGTACTGCTGACACTGGCTCTTCAGTGGATGCCGTCGTCGACGATATCCACAAAAGATTCACGCAAATCAATCAACGGGCTGTGTTCAATATGAAAAACTGTGTCGCAAATACAGGGCCTGCCGCAAGTCGACAATCAACAATCATCGAAACCTCCCTCCTGGGACCGGCGGACAGAAAGCCAGTCTCAACCTCATCAACAACAGTTTCGACGACAATGACAACACCAACCAAAGTCGAACCAATTGGAACAACAACACAGTCTCCGCGGAACAGCAACAGCAGCAGCACAAACGGTTCACCAACTACTGTCCATCATGGCTCCGGTTTAAGTCCGCGACTCGAAATGCGGCTGGCTCTCAATCACGATATTCTGGGAGACGAAGACTTGATCAGCTACGATCCTGGACCAGATCTTACAAAGATTCTGGGGTACTTTTCCACCTGATTTCTTCCAAAACAAACATTTTTATTCAATTTTTCTGTTTGCAGACACGACCTCTCAACATTTCATCGATTGACGGGCAGAGATTTGCTTACCCGTACCGCCACGAACCGGGTACAACCGAAAGAGGCTGTCATCTCATTCTGTCAACAGCGAAATTCGAAAATGGATACACCAACGGTGAATCGCCGTCCCCGGCCCGTGTCGGTTGGCGCCGACTACATTGGTGGGGCAGTAGGAATAGGAGGCGGCGCAAGCGCCAGCAGCAATCGACAACAACACCTGCAGCCAAATCGAAATACGTGGAGCAGTTCTGCATTTGCAACTGCTTCGGACTTAATAGAGGATATCAGCGCAGTAGGGAACGATGGCAGCGACGCAAGCTGCAGAAACACCAGCACCAACAGCGACGAGAGCAAATTAAGCGATTTGGAAATCTTAGCGAAACGCGAGAAGATGTACTCCATGTCTCAATCGAAGAGTGGCTCACTAGTCAGGACGACGACGACGACAATGAAGAACACAATGAGTCTGGTGAGGACGAGGAGTACTTCTTCAGTGGCATCGGCAGCTGGAATGATGGAGAATGACCAACAGCGGGGTCTACCCATTGCAGCGTCAAGTGGAGTTGGTCGAACAAGGAAATTGGGTCGCGATGAGACCGGTCTGATCGGGGCTGGAAAAGGTAGTCGAATGTGAGTGTGCAATACTAGTGTCGTGTTAAATACGCATTTATTGACTCCAATTTTTGGCAGAATGAATTTTTTAACAAGACGCAACTCAGAATTACCATTGTCTAAGGACTGTTCACGCACTTCCCTCAATGAGTCCAATCCAAGTAGTACACCCGAGAGGAGTCGGCGCCAGAAGCCGCACCAGCAGTTGTCACCACGGAAAGACAATGTGAGTATTAGTCTACTACTACTTCGTTTGTTAAGGAAAGCTCTTATAATGTGGTTTAGTAGGGATCTATTAAGTATTAACTTTTTCTAAACGTAGGTAATTTAAAATGAGTATGCGTGCCAATGGCCAAATTATGGTCGAAGGAATGTCAAACTTGACAATTTTATTGGAAATAGCCATTGGCTCTAGGAGCATACATTGTAACACATTTTTTCTTTTCGTAGCAGCGCAGTGGACCTATTTTTGTTTAAATGCGCCTCATAGAGGATCACCAAAGAACCCAACTTTTGAATAGATAACTTATAAGTTTAAGTTATGCCTACATTTAATTTAATTTATTTTTGTCAATCTGTGCTAATAATTTAATTTTCCTTGCAGGACAATCCATCATTGAACCGTCGTCTCTGGAAACAAATCACCAAACGGCGGCGTGCTAATTCCGTATCCGAACTAGTAGCTAGTTAATCCACTTATCAAAGCACGAAATTCTAAAAAAACACAAAGCCAGAGAGCACGCAAACTCTTTCATTCGTCCTTTTAAAAGAATTTTGTCATAATAATTCAACTTGAAGCATTTTGAAATTAAGAAAGTGATTTAACTGTTTAACATGTAGTTTTGTATGTGCTGGCGTTTCAGAAAGAAATAAAACTACTGGAATAGAAATCAATATCGAACGAAAAATAGAAACGATTGTATAAAACTCGATAAAAACCAGACGTATTCCAAAAAAGGCGCGCTCTTCTTTTTAGAGCGTGCTTATGAGTAGATTTGAAAGTTCATTAATCTCTCTTTGATTAACTCATTTTTAGATAAATATGTAGACGAACAAAATATTTGACGAGAACGGAAGTTTTAAGAACTCTAAATGTTTAGGTAGCGTTAAGTTAGTTCACAAATTGCGATTTTTGGAGTGATAAATAAGAAACAATTTTTTCTAGGTATTGGCAAACACAATTTTCGTATTAAAAAGTAAGTTTTAATTTATAATAAGTGAACAATTTAACGAACAAAAAAAAAATACTGATTGTAAGTAATGCCAAGTTTTTTAGCATTAATCATTCCGTAGCTAGTGTCAATTTTATTCAAATGGAATGCGTTGTTGTTTTGTGTTACTTTTGTAGTGGAGTAGCTTATAAAGTGGTATTTGTTTCGATTTCTGTTACAGAAACACAAATAGATGTTTCAATTCAGTAGCAAACGCAGTTCATCTATCAGTTCCTAATTTAACTATATAAAATTTGTTGCCGCCGGCTTGCGACTTGTGAAACGTTTTCCATTCAAAATAGTGGCACCTATTACGAAATTATTTGCAAAATCCTACTGTAGGTATGCTTACTATGTTTGATTTTTTGGATAGAAATCGTGAGCGATTTCTGTCATAGCACTTCAGCTTATTTAGTTTTTAAGTATTGCACGGATATTAGGGAATAGAACCTCAATTGATCAGTTGCTTAGCTTAATAGCAATAGTTCTTAGGAAATTGAAAAACGACTGTGTCAATACAGTGCATTAATGCTTTTTAACAAAAAAAACAGCATAAGGGTTGGCAATGGTGGTAAAGGGTTTTCAACTGAAACGGTCAAGAAATCAGCCCTTCGTAGACTGCGACGAGGGCATTTTCGGATTAATGGCTATGCTAACAACCAATATTGGCGTAGGTTTCGGGATGAAGCCAATCCTCACGAGCCTCACCGGGTGGCAATGCATCTACAAACATTTACCGCTTGTTGCGAAATTTGGAGCGGCGGCGTCATTGGTCCATACTTTTTTAAAAATTACGTTGGTGAGGCCAGCAACAGCGAGCACTAAAGAATGCAGTATAAAATAATGAGAAGTTTTCTGACCAAAAATACCTTAAATAAATGCTGTTTAAACCTTGCTGTCATTTTTGATAGTTTTTCGACATTTATTGAAAATTAACTCGCACGCAGCAGCCGCCGCGTTTAGTTCGTTAACTGCAACAGGGAAGGAATAGAAAGAGCGAAAAACTCCCCCCTTTTTCATACATATTTTTTGTAAGGTTTGCTTAAGCTGTCTTCAGCTGATTTCAAGTAATATAC
Organism: Cheilosia variabilis; assembly: GCA_951230905.1. Classification (NCBI taxonomy): domain Eukaryota; kingdom Metazoa; phylum Arthropoda; class Insecta; order Diptera; family Syrphidae; genus Cheilosia; species Cheilosia variabilis. Next base: position 10,521,919 of record OX579677.1, read on the forward strand.
TCTGCAGTTCTTCTGTAACATCTTTTTAGCTTGTTAGATTTTTCCGCTCATGATAAACATATTTTTAAAAGTAAAAAAAGCTAATAATGCAATTTGCAAACATTTGTTGAAACTCCTCGAGAGTTTAGCCTTTTAACGATCTGCTGTCACAATACTATTTTCTTCAGTGAATTCATCATAATAAACTTTATGGGATTAGTAAATCTGATTCCTTTTTTTTACAGCAGCGATAAATATAATCAATCAAAGATACGACGGAATAATTAATACTAACGGCTTCAGCCGTAGTCATAAATAGGTTAATTATCTTAAAATTTGAGCACCCAATCAAGCCATTTATTTCGTTAGCTAGAAGCAACGATTCCTCTTCTCTGCTCATTCAAGAAGATCGTGTTTTTATTAATGCGGACACCTATTGTGCGCATGAAGGCATGTTAAAAAGGCATTTCGAGCTATTAACGATAATTTGTTAATCACCTTGTGAATATATGTCACGGCTATTTGCATTATTTAAGTTATCCATTCATAGATTTAGCATCATTATGTGCGTTGATCAGTCGGTTCCCACGGAGATATGATATCCAGGATTTAAGGAAATGTACTCCCAGAACAGGTGTGAGCTCTTAAATTAGCTACTTAAAGAAATCTATTATTTCTGCTGATGCATTAATTGACAACGATTAGTAAGAGTTGGCATCATTTCGTGCTGATCAGTTTCCATTTCCAGTTGCCGCACCCAATTGATAGCACCAAATGCACGTTTGAACGTTAACGCTGTCTCTTTGTTTGCAAAAGTCAAGGCCGATTCGCGACGGCTGGTTTATTCTATTTGTGGAAAAATGTCATCACTGCTGAGATATATTTGTAATGTGCGTTGGTCTATATACCTACTATACATTCAACGTCAAGATATTGATGGTGTTTCCATGGTTCTCTGATTAAACTTTTAAATTTCGATATCTGAACTGAGGCAATCTAAAAGTCTGATGAAATAGGCGAATAATCAATGTTGACGCTAACCGAAACTCAGAGCCATTCTCCTATGAAAGTCAGACTCTCCAGCGTTTTTCTCAGTCTTTAAACAAAATCACTACAATAATAGGTACTCATACTTGTCCAGTTTTCATTGGAATGAATTTTTAAGATTCATTAAGAAGCTCTTAATTTTACTTCAAACTATCACTGTTTGTATACGGATGACAAGCTGATTAAGGCGGTTTGTAAAATAGCGACTGAGCTTATGAAAATTTTAAACATATGTAGACGAGATTCGCCGAACAGTGGCAGCACTTTTTCAGGCCATCCTATTCAGATTTCGAGAAATCAATAGGTACACCCAGAAAAATAAAGATAAACTATTATTTTTAATAACAGGAACTCCCTTTTAATACTATACTATACTATCCATAACTGTTACCTTACATCTTTGCCGACATTTGCAATTTTAAATCGAAAGTTTTGATACCTGTGCTCATTTTAAGCAACGAAAATTGTTGGCACTGCAATGTTTTTTATTGAGTGTACTGCTTTATAAACACAGGGAGGATCGCTTATAGAAAAGACTCAAAATAAGGTTATCTTCAGAATTATTGTCAGGCTCAGTTTCGAGAGATTCGCGATTTTCATAAAAAATTGTTAAGGGGCAATTTTCTTCTAGTAAATTTTTGAGTCGACCGAAGGAGATTTAACATCAAATTCTACGAATTGTACAGCAGCATCGATATAGTCGGAAAAGTACCTATACGCAACGCATTGGTTGAACCTATAAAATAAATGGGACATGTGGATCTATTCGACCCGAAGAGTGTTTGATTCCAACCCGAAAGGGACAACGTTACTTAAGACTTCAACTTAGGTGTCGCGCATACATAAGTGGAAGTGGACCTCAAACAACCAAGCGGACCGCACGACTGAAACCACTTAGGCGGGATCGAATAGGGGGCGGGGACGAACAAATTAAGCTGGAAAACCAATTTCTATGTGAGAACATTCACAAAAGTTAGATTTGTCTGGCCTAATTATCATCTGAGATATGGATTTTAGAAGGCACTTCTTAGCTATAAAACTGTCAATAAATTAGGCTTTCGATGCTTTAGCCTTCAGTATTTGGAAGAGCTGTGACACAGTTCTTAAAACAGAGTTTTTTGTTGGCGATTGCATTATGAGTGGCAAAACACCCTTCATGAAAGCTTAGTTAGTTGGTAAGGATAGACTTTTGATCATCATTTAAGCCTTTATGCGGATGGGTAATAGCTTACTGTTTCATTTATGTTAAAACTATGAAGTGTCTCAATAAGTGCCTATTTTTTGACGAATCGAATTTTATAATTTCAAGGTGTGTTTGATCTTCAACAAAACATGTACCTAATCTACATAATAGCAGATGAATCTTATGTTAGGCAAGGTTAGGTTGAGTAGGGTTGTCAGATCATCATAACAGCCTAGGAACCATAACGGGCACAACGCTATCCCCAGCTCACCCTTACGGTTAAAACATATTTTCAATTCGCCTAAACACTCGAGTGGGAAACAATTTCACTTTTTTATGTATTTATCTATTAAATAGAGAGTGGAAATAATATAGAATTTGTGCTCCGAGGTATCTTCCGACGTAGAACAGTGGAAAATGCATCAGAATACAGGAAATAGATCCTGACATTTTTCCATTTCAAGTCATATACAATTAAATTCAAATGCACTACACCAATTTTATTTCTGCAATTAAAGTGGAACCTCAGTTCACGCTGAGTTTTAACCTCTCAGTTAGCGAAAGTAAAACTTTTTGCAATAGCCATTTTAACAGCATGTACTGATCATTCCTCCAATGAACGACCTCCATGTATTCCAAATGAAGGAAAACAGCCTTTTTAACCCTCCATTTGATGAATAAAAGGACTGCATACTACCACATGACACCAACAATATTGTTTCCTTTTCATTGTTCAACGGCAAACATACATTTCATTCATTAACACTCTGCACATATTCGAGCTAAGAACCAACCACTATATTGCAAGATACATAATTATGAATTATTAAAATGAAAATAAAAAAATAAAAGATTTATGAAAGTCACTTTGTTAATACACTAAAAACTCATTGAAATTGTAATAGAAACTATAAACCTAATAGAAAGCATGTTTAAACAAAAAAGTCCATAATTCTCTTTTAAGTAAAACAACATTTTTTGCCTTAAACAGTTGAATTTACACCAAATAACTGTCAAATATTTACTTTTTCATATAAAAATAAGCAGAATACTCTTAAAATCAAACTTAACTAGATTTTCTTGAAAAAAAAAACAAATGAATAACAATACTAAATAAAAGAAACAGCCTCTAATAATATGTTAAGCTTTATAAATGAAGTTCATTTTTATTCAAGAAAAAATATTTTTTAAAACGTATTTCTTAGAGATAATAAACAAAAGAAAAATATTAACGTAGAGCTATAATACAAAATGAAATACTTAAACATCTTTTGTGTATAAGGATAATAGAATTACAATTACTGAAATAAAAAATAACTTTAATTAGACTTAAAACCAATTAATAACAATAGGTATGTATCTCTATGAGAATTAATTTTGACATTTTAATTATTTCCAATGTCCAATAAAGCAAACACTATATTTTGAAATGTTTACGAAATAACAACAGAAATAGATTCAACAAACAACTAGACTCATAGGCATGAATATTAAATTAAAACCAGAAACCGAAACGAACGGGAATAATAAATGAAATGTTAAAATCTTAACGAACGCTTTAATTTCATTTCAATAGAAAGAATCGACATGAAAAATTGGTGTGGAACGACCTTGGCGAAATTTCTTCACAAGAATACTTTGGAGAAGAATGTTTCGCTTTTAAATAAATTATTTTAAATTTAGATGGACATTGAACGTAGGTTTTCCATGCTCAAGATGTTCGCTAGAATGCGGCATCGAAAATGATCGCTAACTTGTTCTTTAACAACCTGTCGAACGAGTCTTTCCTCGGTGAATAATGCTTTCATTCGATTTTATTGTAGCCTTATATCTAACGCTTGGTAGTTCCATTGGCTTAAGTAATGGAGTGGAGCATAACAGTGATCTGCACGAGTGAGATTAAAAGGGAAACTTGTCTTAAATAATATTAACCAATCGTAAATATATTTTAGGCACTTCTCAGGGGAAAATCGAACCTATGACGCCTTAACAGCGCCCCGAGAAGTTAAGCGAGCTTACATTTCTGCTCGTAAAAAATATGCCCCGAGAAGCAAGTTTGCTTGGTCTTCTAGAAACGAAATCCGCTATACTTATAAAATAATCATTTTTGGTTTCCAGGTTAAATTTTTCGAAATCACAATGGCATCATTTTCCATACAAAATTTCATATTGTGAACTAGAAATTATTTATTATGAAGAATTCGCGCCAGTAAATTATTCCTTCTCTAATCACATAAGCTCTTTTACAACACGTTTAAAGAGGCCCATTTGGAATTTCTGGCCTGGCCCTGGGTGGGTTGGGTAAACAATTTGATAGCTGACAGCACAAAGAATAACGTCTTTAATTGTTGATTAATGATTAATAATGCAAATTTTGTTTGCTTACTCAACAAAGAACTGTGTCTGTTACTTAGAGTACTAAGTTCGTGAACACAACAATGCGACCTTGGGGTTAATCCCGAGAAAACTGACCTTGTCTTGATATTCACGAATAAAATAATAATAATACAATTCGAGCCGCCATTTTAAGGGAACACCACTAAGGGTGTCAGATAGTGCGAAATATCTCGGAAAACTTAATCGCAACGTCAATCAATGAGTGAAGAAACCAACGAATGCTTTCTACACATCATGCAACCGCATCTTTGACGGAAGTTGGGGACCTATAACCCCAAAATTATGTTGGGCATGTTATCCTAAATGTAATCTACCCATCAAATCGATCTAGCTTGTTGAGCAGGGAAATCCCTCCTGCTCAAAGGTATAACAGTTTAGAGTAGATCTGCACAATGCAGCTCGTCAAGTGAGACAGGCGTATTGGGTTAAGTTCCTTATTATTCGTATCTGATCGAACAGGGCGCTTGGCGAGTTAGCGCAGTGTATCAGGAATATACACGGCGATCGCGAGGCCAATACCCATATATAATGGCAGCAGGTGGCAAGCCGCAAGCAAGGTGACCAATCTTAAGTAAAAAAACTAGCAAATATACGGACAAACGATTTACTTCTACAAAAAGGCATCACAATGGGTCCACGATGACTTAGTGTATAGTATCGATACAGAATTGATGTCAACCAGAGTTGACCCTTTTCATAAACTTAAAAAAAAAAACTCACAAACACACACCCCTTTAAACAACTTAAACATTGCCGACTCACTAGTGTATCCACCGCTAATATTCATATTACCAGTACTTCGAGTCGCGACCGTTTTACGACTTATTCAAATTTGGCAGACTGATCATCACAACTGGTAATGCTATCACACTTACAAGGTGAATGCACATACAAGTTCTATCACAATAATTTTTAAATAATCTTCCAATGAGTCATAAACCCCCATCAGGTTCATAATGTACTTTCAGTTTCAGCAGTTAACTATTAACATATTTCTCTTCGCCGAATAACGCGCCGGCAGTTTATCAAATTCTACAGCCATCTTCGCGTGTGACCATCTGTACGGAACTAGCAGCTGATATACAGTGGAAGTAGTAACTCCTGTTTGCAGACCTATTCCGGTTTCACCGTTAATGAAGTCTCGAAAATTTTCAAAGCACGAGAACAAACAACTTCTATTAACCAAATTTATTTTTTGCCGTTCAGCCTGCATCTTTGGTCGATTGTTTTGTTATGCTGTGTGTTATGTCCGAGTATTTAAATTGATTTGATTGCCTAGATTGCGTCAGTTAGTTAAGATCATCTTAAACGAAACGATGAGCTTTTCTCAACTTACGGTTATAAGATTTAAATGTAAGCTGCCATCGGAAGGCTTATCCCACACCACGACATACTTATTGTGATTTTATTTATTTATTCGTATATACTCGTGCGCGAAAACTCAAAAAGTGAACTACAACTAGTGTAATTTTAGGTTTTAGAATATATTTTTTGATTGTAAACCAGAGCTATTACGTAACGCAGAGACTGAAGAATTATTGTGCGTGTCAACTGTTTACACCTGCGCGAAACCTAAATGGGACTACGTGTATTATTTTCCGTGGTGAGTGCTTTGACTTTGGTTTGCGTTTTCTTTAAAAAGTACCAACTTGATCTGGATTTCGAGGAAGATACAATTGAATGATTTTTTTTTTTTTCAAAAATGGTTTAAACGCGAAATATTCCCTCCGTCGATTTTGATTATATTCGCAATTTAATGGTGCCCTAATTTGTTTACAAATGTCCTATACCATCAGTGGGTTCGCAAGTGATGACCACATCAAGGAATACAAACCAACACTTTGCGACCATCTCAATACGAATGGAATCCCTTTGCTTAAAATGACATCACCGCTCGTTCTTCATTAACATGTTAAAATCTTTTTAATTCTTCAAGAGCACGGTCTTACATCATCGTTCTAAAAAGCACCTTCATTTTGTCGAATAGGGTGCATTAATATAACTCGCTTGTTGGTATAGGATTCATATCCATTCAATGTGTGCAAGATGACAGAATAATTATAAATGAGCAGCAGCAACAAACAAAAAACAAAATAATTATTATACACAGATGACCTTTGATAAGCATTTAATCATTGCCCGAAAAAAATAAATTGTTGTCCTCCACGTCTCGTCGGTGTGTTGTTGCACCTGACATTTAAACAATTCAAAGCGCTCAATTATACAAAAATTGATGTTCTTCAATATTTACTAAGCCATGTTATAGCACAAAGACTGGTCTCAAGTTAAATGAATACATTCGGGATGACAACCGATTTAATTTATGTACTATAATTTATTCAAACATATGTAGATACCGATAAACTACCTAATTCGTGATATAAAATGCAAATAATTATTTGAATGCGTATTTTGAGTGATTTAACCTATCCCAAACTAATCATTCAACCAGCGAGAAGATGGCTATTAATATTAGTCACAGTGTGTATATGGATAATTTGCCACTTACAAGATGGGTAGATGTTATTGAAAGTAACCGCATCACTTAATCTCCGTAATCTCACTCTTTGTTAGCACTTCAGCGGCTTCCCGTTAATCAAGTTTAGATGGAGAATTTAAATTCAAACAACGTTTATCGCATATTAGTACCTAGAACGAAAATAGCTAAGATTGCGGAAACATTGGAAATTGTTTACAACTAATGTGTGGTAGTTATTGACCTTGGTGATAATTAATTCAATAATTTCTCGCAAAGAGTGAGTCGGAATTTACTTTCAACTGGTTATAGTGTGGAGTACTACTGACCGAGTGATATGAGGTTGAACTCTCGGAAACTCATAAATTATTTTCTAAGGGTTTTTGAACTGCGACGCTATGCCAGACTTTGTACCAATATATCAGGCATACATTTATTTGAAACTAGCTGCTATAACTGAAGGGGTTCCGGAAATTCATGTCCGCATAAGCGATTTAATATCTTGCATTCAGGTTTGAAGCTTACACCTGGAAGGTTATAACGCTTTTTCGCTGTTATATTTTTCCATGAAAGATTAATCTGCCAGACTTTAACAGCGTCCTAATAGAGTAGATAGGTGCTAAACGATCTCTATCCTTATTGTTTCTTTTACTAGTTCTAAACTGAATAAAGTGGCTAAAAGTTGCAGGCTTCTGTTAATTTATATTCAGAATCACTGACGCATATCGCAGGCAAAATTGGATTTGCTGAGAATCAATAACACTGTAGACCTATATCCGGCTACAAACCGAATCAGCATAGCAGTAGTAAAACACTAGGTACTCGTATAAGAGCTGTAAATGTAATTAGAGAACGTTTTGGTTAAGGACAGGCGACCCTAAACAGCACCATCGATGAATTGAGATAGGGCGGAGTTACTCTCTGAGGCGAAGATTGAATCTCAAACTACATACTTACTTACTTACTTACTTACTTACTTAGGTGTGGCCTATACGCTTCTAGTTTGCACGGACGTTGATTAAGGTCCCCTTCCACTTGAGCGCTCCACATAAATCGAGGTCTTCCTCCACTGCGTTGTGACTCCGGGCTCAAATCGAATACCCTTTGGATCGGAACGTTGGTGTCGCTCTACATGTCCTTATCATTTTGTATACAATTGATGCGATGCGTAGGTATTTTTCTGACTAATTCGATGTCGCTGTGCAGCTCGTAAAGGTCGCTGATAAAATGTAATTCTCCACAGTCCGTCAACGTAAACGGGACCGACAATTACTCGAAGAATTTTGCATTCAATCTGCCTTTTCTAACGTCTATGCTTCTGCGCCATAAAGCAGGACTGGGATGATGAGGGTCTTTGGTAAAGTCTCCTTAGTATTTGTCGACAGGGTCTTACTAATCAATTGTCTTCTTATGACAAAAGGCGTTTTTTTTTTTTTAGTTCAGAGCACAACCTGAACTGTTATACAAAAAGTCCGTGTTTCTTTTTTAGCTCAGATACATCAGAGCTCAGAATTTGTGTTTCTTTTTTCGTTCAGAGCACGATCAGAGCGCGCTCTATGAGCTCAGAATAAACGGACTGAGCAGGCTGAGTGAAAAGTTGATTACACACTTCCAGTCACATTTGACAGTAAAAAAAACAGGATAAGCAAAATAGTTGAAATAGGGACGAACCTTGTTGTTTTGGAACTGAAAATTAACCAATTTAATAAATAAAAATTAATAAATAATCTATTTATACATATTTACAACAAATGACAGCTATGTGCTCAAGTGTGTTTCAAAAATACCTCAGAACAATCTGAGCCCGCCCAGAGCTCAGCTCTGAATTAAAAAAGAAAAACGCCTAAAGTAGCATTAATTGATAGGTATTACTCTTCATTTGGTGCGACGGGGGGCAATCTGGGGGAGCAAAAAGAATAGTATGGTTACAGGTTACAGTAAGTAAAAAAATAAGCACAAATCCTTAAAGAAAAAATTACTTAAATTCGCTTAGTTCGCGCGAGAAAATTAGAAATGAAATCATCAGAAAAACGCACAGATTCCTTTAATTTATTCGCGCATATTAATCGAACCAAAACACAACTTTGCGAATTCGTGCGAGTGAAAAGAAAACCGATTTCGGTGTTTACTGTAAAATGTAGTTCCGTAATTATTTTTCCGAATATAAGCTTGGAACAAAAATGTTAAACAAAATAATAATAAAAGGTTGGGGGCTTTTTCGAAAAAAAACAACAAATCTGTGGTTTTTTAAATTTATTTGAGGGAAAATATTTTGACCGTCAGGTAACGCTGCCATATAGCTATTATTTTGAACGCGCTTGATTTTAAATTAATGTATTCCATTCCACATTAAGAGCCAAGAGACTAACAAAAAACACGTACACAGAGATTTCCCCACATAGCTACAGTTGTGGATAATCCCACATCCGTTAATGACAAAATAACAGTTCTGCGCTTATTTATCTGAAACACTTCTTGCTTTTGTTGGAGCAAGTCTTTAAATTTGTCGTTGTCATATATATATTGGGTTTCAAATGTCGGGGTATTATACCATACTATGAATATTAGTGATTGACAAAATACACGATTGCCAAGGTCGAATATTGCTATTAATATTCAATTTCTGTATACCGACCGCATCGGTTGTGCAAGAGTACCTACTAACCGCCAAGATAACCGGAGATATCAGTAAGCATAGATGGACTTATTATAATGGAAATATCCGCAGGCTAGTGTCTTTATATGACATTGAATTTGTGCATAATGAATCTCTATATCAGTTTTCTTATGCAACCAAATCGAACTAACACCACAATAGGCGTGTTTTTTTGAGCTTCGATCTCAGCAAAGCAAAGTAAAGTAGGATTTTCAGCACGCGATTACAACAACTACAACCGAGTCTCGAAGTGCCAAGTCGAGCGTAGTTGTTGTAATTGCCTGATGAAAATCCTACTTTACTTTGCTTTGCTGAGATTGAAGCTCAAAAAAACACGGCTAATGTAGGAAACTAATTTAATGCCGCAACAGGCCAATACCTAAATATGTAGTTGAAATTTATAACCAGAACTTGACGCGTCCGAAGTAGAACTGATAATTTGAAATTTTGAAATTATTTTAGACCGTGATAACCAATATCGGCGGAAATGTAAGTATTTTGCATTGTTTGCATAAACAGTGTTGAATTTCCTCCGCTTTGCCTTTTTTGATATTATTTTTAAATATAGCCGTCTGGCAGAATGTAATGACTGCATACTAAACCGATAGTGGGTCAAAACAGAACATTTCAATCTGCAAGTCAAGAATAGACTGTACGGTCTTCTTGTTAAATATAGGTGTATCCAAGTCGAGAGGAGGGAAAACTGATCAAAAATTTCCAATTTGCATTAATTTACGTAACCGCACCAATTCTTCATAAGTCATAGGATACCTACTTTAACGTGAATACAAAAATGTAGATCGATCCTTGATGTTTTAGATATCGCACGGGTCCTTCCTATACGAGTAAGTCCAAATTATTTACAAAACGCCAATTTGGAATGGATGGTGGAAACACTTAATTTTGATTTCTTTTAAACTTACAGCAAATGCTTGTGACTAGGTGACCCATCTTTTATACGAAAACGTAGATGCTTTGTATTTATATATAGTTACATTGGGCGATACTAATAATAAGAATCATATTTAGTGCCTAGATTTTACGAACTCACAATGCCCATATTTTCCATATGCAATTACATATAGGTATTGCGTGATTAAGACCTTGCTGAAAAACAAGGCCAATTATTAATGGACAAATACTGAAGCTAACAGACAAGCTAAATGTTTATGCCAAGTATTTCCCACACCAGAACAAACAACTTCTAAACGTAACTAGGAGTCAGATTTCAGTCATGAGGTGTTTTTTTGACTTGACAATGCGCGGTCATAAAACGCCTTATGACACTTTCAGTGCCACTCTCAACACCATCTAGGTAAATCCTACCTTGAAGAAATGAAGACATATCTGTGAGCCCACTCAAAGATTAACTAGTATTCATCACCAAGTCCGGTATCATGAGCGAGCTCTCTAATTGGAGGAAATCTTGTAACTTGCTTTCACCCTTCCAAACAATCTAAATCTAAACTAAACCCATTGCGAACATTATTATTAGAAAAGCCCATTATCTATACTTATGGTTACCATCTGTTCCTTATAAAGGGTGATTTTTTAAGAGGTTTAGAACTTTTTAAAAAAAAAAAAACACAAAAAATTCGAAAAAATGAATGAAATATTTATTTGAATCGATAGTTTGAACCTTGCAATTTAATGTTTAAAGATAATTTCATGCAAATGTTGACCGCGGCTGCGTCTCAGGTAGCCCATCCGCTGAGTCCAATTTTGGCATACTCTTTCACACATATCGGCCGGTATCTCACGAATGAATGCATGGATGTTGGCTTCCAGTGCGTCAATCGAAGCGGGCTTGTCCCTATACACATTAGCCTTGGCATACCCCCACAAAAAATAATCTAATGGTGTCAAATCGCACGATCTAGGCGGCCAATTGACCGGCCCGAAACGTGAAATTAACTGTTCACCAAACTCGCCTCGCAATTGCGCCATTGTTTCGCGTGCTGTGTGGCATGTGGCACCGTCTTGTTGAAACCACATATCATGCAAGTCAAGAACTTCCATTTCGGGCAAAAAAAAGTTTGTTATCATCGCTCGGTAGCGTTCACCATTGACAGTAACGCTGCGATTCGCATCATCTTTGAAGAAATATGGCCCAATAATGCCGCCGGCCCATAAACCGCACCAAACAGTGGCTTTTTCGGGATGCATTGGTAGCTGTTGCAATGCTTCTGGCTGATCTTCACTCCAAATGCGGCAATTTTGCTTATTTACGTACCCATTCAACCAAAAATGAGCCTCATCGCTGAACACAATTTTTCGATAAAAAATCGGATCCTCGGCCAGCTTTCCAAGAGCCCATTCACCAAAAATTCGGCGTTGTGGTAGGTCGGCTGGCTTTAGTTCTTGCACCAGCTGTATCTTAAAAGGCTTTACGCCCAAATCCTTCCGCAAAATTTTCCACGTAGTGCTGTAACAAAGGCCTAACTGCTGGGAACGGCGCCGAATCGACATTTCGCGGTCTTCTGTCACACTAGCTGATACGGCCGCAATATTTTCTTCACTACGCACAGTACGTAAACGTGTTGGTGGTTTAATGTCCAACAAAGTAAATTTGGTGCGAAATTTGGTCACAATCTTCCGAATAGACTGCTCAGAAGGTCGAGAATGCCGATCATAAAATGGAAGCAGCGCGCGATGAACATTTCGAACCGAGCACGAATTTTGATAGTAAAATTCAATAATTTGCAAGCGTTGTTCATTTGTAAGACGATCCATGGTTAAATTGCAAACCAAACTGAAGCTGTTTGACAGTGACACAAGGTACTAAACACACGTCAGCTGTCAAAACCAGTGTTGCCAAAACCAAACCAGCTAAAAAATCACCCTTTAATAATGTACAGTTTATTATGAATTATTTTGTATACGAAAACATATAAAAAATGTTCTTTATTTTGGAAGTTGTTCATTATTTGTTCTATATTTCATCGAATTTTTATAAAACGTAGATAAGCTTAGGAAAACCAATATTCCATGAACTAAATGACACAGAGGCGTCTACAAGCTACAACCGGTTATAAAAGATAATAATCTTATCCCTGACCTCCAGTTTGGGTTCAGAACCAAGCTTTCGACGATTGACCAAGTGCATAGAATTACTGACGTAATCGAGAAAGCATTTGAAGAAAAAAAGATATGCTCAACGTATTCCTTGACGTCTCACAAGCCTTTGATAAGGTGTGGCACGACGGCTTAAAATTTAAGTTACGACAAGTTCTCCCCGTAAGCCTATATGATATCCTAGAATCATATCTCGGGAATAGACTCTTCCGTGTTAGACATGGAAACGAATACTCGGAGCTTAAAGAAATTTCGGCCAGAGTACCGCAAGGAAGCGTCCTTTGGCCGCTTCTCTATCTGTTATATACTCGCGATATACCAAGAGAAGATGGCACTACCCTTGCTACGTTCGCCGACGACACCGCTATCCTTGCAGTAGGTAATACAATCGAAGAAACGACTGCAAAACTGCAAACCGCACTGAATAAAGTAAATGAATGGACGAGGGACTGGCGGATCACCCTCAACGAACCTAAATCTGTTCACGTGAATTTCACAGGAAAACTAATAACTTGCCAATTTTTCTAACCTTGGCCCCAATACCCTTTGTAAACGAGGCCAAATACGTCATTTCCAGGTACGCAAAGCTGAAATAGAATTCGCACGTGAAAATGAAACGTAAAGAACTCGATATCAAATATAGAGAAATGTACTGGTTACTCGGAAAACATTCCCAGCTCAGTACCGAAAACAAACTGCTTTTATACAAGCAAGTGCTAAAGCCGGTGTGGACCTACGGTATAGAATTTTGGGGTTGTACCAAGAAAACAAATGCAAATATTTTACAAACTTTTCAAAATAAAGTGCTTAGAGAAATTGTCCAAGCACCGTTGTATACTAGAAACGATGATATCCACATGGATCTCGGAATTCCTACAATCGAAGCTGAAACTAGCCTGACTAATCAGTCATACAATACAGTCCGACAAATTTTGGATGAGAGTAATTTATTGCGCCGACTACAAAGAACGAAACCTTTCGACTTCGCAAGATAAGGATTAACCGCGTCTTAATTGCGGAACATGCAGGATCTTTCAGTGGAAAGTAACCTGTCAAAAGTTATTTTTATTTCGGGATAGAAAAATTGCTTGATATGTTATATCTTAGGTGCAGTATCTAACAATCTATCGAAGGGTGGTGTTTTTAGTCAGTAAAAATCTGACACTACTATGCGCACGCGCTTGCTATTCTCATAGTGTCTTTGGAAGATTTTCACCAAAATGACAATAACTTGTTGAACGAGCAAACAATTAATCTATCACTACAAAATGCGTTCTATTTAAGTTTTCTATATCTATTTATCAAATGGAAAAAAAAATTATTAATTGAACATTGTGTCGAAATTGTTATCTTTTTCTATTGTAAATTTTTGGAATTCTAACATATGGTCACCGTATCCATACTCTACATTGCCGCTCATTTGAATATGCTCCAACTAATCAAACAATTTTTATTGTTTAATAACCATGGATACAGTAACATTGAAATTACAAAACAATATTCATCATCTTTATATTAATACGTGAACATCCAAAGTTTCCGTAAACTTTTTTAGTATTTATTAAGAAATGAGGAGAATGAAACTTATATCATTTGAAAAGTACTGTGCCATAGATGTGGACGAATAAAAAATCGTATGTATATTTCGACATTAAGAGTACCTAAGACTGGTAAAATGAAGTCAAGAATTCCCCATTCAAAAGGTTATCAGTTAATTGAAAGCACGTTGGTGACATTCAATTTGTCGCCGCCATGTTACCTTAGTAACTTATTCAAATATAATAGTGGATCAGGGCTGACGTAGCATAATATCGTTGAGGACTTGGGAATATAATAAAACATTTTCGGAGAGTACCGTGGCATACAGAATTCAGGTTATTAAAAATCGAAGCATAATATACATAGCCAAATAAAAGTAACGAAGAAAAATATTGGTAACATTATGAATTTAAAGCGAGTTGTACTTTTTGCTTTACAATTTTGGGTGCATTTTTTACAAAAACAAACTTTGGTTTTCCGACTTAATTTCTTTTATTTACAAATGGCTTGCTGCAAATGTGATTGGGATATACTCCTACCGAAGTGGGTGTCTCCTAGTTACTTTATAAATTCGATTTGCAATGGAATTTTAAAGTTTTCCAATTAGGTGAAGAGATATTTCCCCTTTGCATTTTTAACGTGGTGCTAGACCTCCCCCTCACGAGGTTACTAAAAAAGGTGCATACAAAATATGAATACGAAATCAGTCAGATGATAACATTTTATTTAAGAGTTCAATCGTCTGAGCATGTTATTCAAGCGATTGATGGATTCTTTAATGGCAAAACTAGCACATCACGTCAGTAGATTATCGTCTTCAGCAAAGTGAGAAGATGCTTGATACCCAGCAGAGGTGACAATGACAAGGTAATTATGAAGAACAAGTGTGAAATGCTGATAATACTGGAAGAAGTTTATATTGTCGATCAGATTTTATCACTGATATTTTATCGCACACCTTCCATTCAGAAGACGCAAAATTTTGTTTGTGTACACCTGTCCCAAGATAAAATTGTCCTCGAGCTTAATCCAAACTTCCTTCTCACAAACAGCATTTATATAAATATAATAGTTGTATATCTACTGAATTAATAAAACCTACACAAAGATAAGTTTCGCTTCAAATGAGATGACCTTGAATTAATTTCACGAAATTCGTGATTTGCGTTCGTTAAAATTATGAAAGTTTGTTGAACCCACAAACAAAAATTGTCGTCACCGAAAACTGTTTCCTCGCCTTATTTCGTTCGTCGCTCTTCTAGACTTTGTGTATGTGAAATGCGGCGCAGGGACATAAGTCCACAATTTTAATATGGACTTATGTCCCATCTGACATGTTTTGTTTATAAAGAAATGCACGCATAAACTTCTCTTAACTCTGTTGCAAAATTGAAGACACTATTTTAAAAAATATGTACAAACGGTTTTACGTATTTTTCTTAAGTTAGTTTAAATAATTTGCAGAGCTGCCAGACTCCTTAACATGCAACCCCCTGTTATATGGTTTAGAAAAGCCAAATGTTAGTAAAGGCTTACTTGTATGCATAGGTATATCTTCCATATGTTTGGAGAAAAAAAAACTCTTGAATTTTTACTTTTATTTTCTTTAATTCTCATAAATAAAATCTTATTTTACTAAACGTTTCTATTTAAATTTGAAAAGAAACATTAAGTAAAATTTGAGAAAAAGAAGAGTTAAGTAAAATAAGATTTTATTTTTGTTACGTTGGTTTTTTTGTTTTGTTTTTTGTTTCGTTGAAATAAACGTTTAATTGTTATAGAGACGCTAATGTGTTAAAAATTTGTGTTTTATTTCATAGATACTTTATAAAAACAATTATGCGTTTTGGACTTTGTTTTCTGATATCTTCTTCTGGTTGGAATTATGTCCCATCTTCGAAAAATAAATTATGGACTTATATCTTAAGTGGAACATAAGTCCATAATACAATTTTGGACTTATGTCCCACTGAAGTGGGAAAAAAAAATGGCTAAATCTGGGGTTTTTTTGTCTAAGGGGAAATATTTCAACCGTCTGGCAAAGCTGCCAACTCTAATGTATGGCTTACAAACATGGAGCTTCACACCGAAAACAGCAAACAACCAATAAGCAGCTCAAGGAGCGATGGAAAGGTCGTTATGAAAAGTAAAAATATCCAACGTATTTATAAGAGAAAGAACTAGTTGTACAGACATACCCAATTCGAAAAGCTAAACCAAAAATAGAAAAAGGGTAGCAGATGGACCTTAAAACAACAGACTTGACACCAATAAAAGAGGCGACATTGCAGACGAACAAAACGCTGGATGCGCGACCTGAAAATAAACCACAGAAACAGGGTTCTTATATCCAAAAATAATTTACGATCTTAATCTTAGCCTACACCTACACATAACAGATAAGACTGTTCCGATTTAAAACTAAAAGCGCTAAATTTGACTTTATATGTATTGGATGAATGGAGCTGTATAATAATAATAAAACTGGATAACAAGAACTTAATGACCCCGACGAATAATCTTGAATCTGAAATTTATTAAGTTGTTCCACATTCTTCTAAATTTATAAAAATTCATTTTAGACAATTAAATTTTAGACATATGTTGCTTATACTGGAGAAACAAACTAATAATATTTAAATTATGTTTTATGGAAAAAAATTTAAAATTTATGCGAAAAGTAGCTATACGTTCCTAACAAAAGTGACAAATATTGAATTTATTCTGTCTGCTGAATAATTTGTTTGTACATGCGCGGAGAATAATAGACTCCAATTAATTAGTGCATTTGGAGCTGTGAATACCTGTTTGTAGCGTTGAATCAGGTATTAGAGTACGGTTCTCCACAAATCGGTTTATTGGTTCTTGTGCGATCAGTTGTGTCGCTTCTGAATGGGACTCGTTTTTAGACAGTAAACTTTTCGAAGCGCATACAATTATACACAGGAACCCGATCTGAAGAAAATTAATTTCTTCGTACTTTTATAATTGATATGACGCAGCTTGTTCAGCTTCTTAAGTAGTTTACATAAGCAATACTGTTTTAAAATATTTAACCAAATGTATTCTTAGAATGACATCGCCAAGCTACCTGTCTGCATAAATTTACCAACATCTTTAGATAAATATTTATCGAGATTTCTCGCTTCTTGTATAACGAGTTTTTCATCCTCTTGTTTACTTGATTTCAAGTCGTTGGTGGATTTTTTTTTTACCCACAATGTCAATTATTTAGTTTACTGGGTTATGATATGGTTACATTTTATTAACGTCGTCTTTCTTTTTCGAAACTAGGTGCTCGCCTTCTTGACGCTACAAGGGAGTTCAGCCGATTATGAGTCTAGTGAGAACGAGCTCAGTTGGATTTACGATGTCAAAAATTCGGTAACCACCCAGAACCAGACCTACAAACTTAACCCTGAAACAGGTATATTAACGCTGGCGGCACACCCCTAACATACAAATTTAGTCGAATATCTTATTTTGTAGGTGCCTTCAGATACCACTTCGATATTAGCTACTTAGATAGCTACAAGTTTGAGACCCAAAGTGATGACGCCGTTACATTGGGTTGCTATGGGTGGAAGGACGCGGACGAAAAGTTGCATGTAACGAACTATGTGGCCGATGCCCGTGGTTGGAGAACAGTTCATGACATATCAGAGGCAGTAGATGTGTATCCCACCTATGACGATCCTGATAGGCGAAGTTTTATCTCGGACTTGCCTCAATGTCTGGTGTTCACGGTTGAGAACACACCGTTAACGCTGATAGCATATACTAACCATCCGCCGGCAACTCAAACTCCACACGATGATCATGCACCACATGGATCTGAGCACGCTCATCAAACATTATGTAAGTTGCAAACCTCGGGGGAAACATTATTAAAGCTCTTACTTCTTCACCAGCTCCACCCAACCTGAATGGACTGCAAGTGTCGGTTGTTACTGGCCTTGGTAATTATAAAAGACAAAACTCGTATAACGCTTAAGTTTTATCAATACATTTTTGTAGGAGGCTCTTCCGGAACGACTACGATTCTTGGTCCGCCGGGACTCTTAACTCTTACTAACAACCACTTAGCATTAGGTAAGCGTGAAATTCGTATAGTTCTGTCCAAGTTTAAATGCATTTAATTTTTCGCAGGCGGAGATCCAAAAACGGACCTACCGGAAATATTAAAATCAAGAGTGCCGAAGCCATCGGGACCACCAATTAAAAGCCATAAAGGGCCGTTGATAATTGGCACAATTATCTTACGTGAACCTTCCAAAAAGAAGAAACTGGAATCTAGTACACTTAGGCCAACGCTGATTGCTCTGACTGAAAATCCCAAGATAATATCTAATCAAGGAGGCTTAAAATCAATTATCTTGGACAGACCGCGAAAAATTCCGGCTGGTCAGTCTGGATCAGTTGGGCTTACACCTGGAGGTACACGGGGATCATTTCCGAATGGTTCGAATGCTCCCCAATCCGGCTTAACAAAGTTTTCAGGCACTGGAACACCATCGCACTCGCAATATGACGGAAGCACTGGTGGTGGCCCAAAGGGATCAATAACTGTTGGGAAAGGATCCGATAGCAGTGTATTCCCGAGCCCACAGTCCCGTTTCGACCAGCACGGCGTACGACTGACAAACTTGAAAAATGGATTACCCGGCTCTAGAGGGTCCGGCCGTCAAGAAACGGGGAAGACGTATGTAGGATCCGCTTTACGTGACGGGTCTACACAAAATGTTTTAGGACACACTACAGCGCAACCATACGAACATATTCCATCTGGAGGTGGATCGGGATCAGAGGGTTCTACTGGACCCGGTAGTGCAACAGGGTCTGGTAATTCAGCCGGATTTGACTCCGATTATTCTTATGGCACCAAAGGTGCTCAAGGATCACAAAGCCCGGGAGGTCCAGGATCAGACGGTTCAATAGAGGCTGGTGGTCCCTCAGGGTCCGATGGCTCAGACGGATCTGGTACTCTAGGATTGCATGAATCACCCAGTGGTACGGTAAATGGCGGGTCGCAAAAGTCTGTCGGTCCGTCACAGTCGGAAGGTCTACCAGGGTCCGGGGACTCATATATATCCCTTGGGCCAGGGAGTGTGAATAGTCTAACGGGAACCGGAGGTCCATCAGGCCTAGGTGACGCATCAGGATCTGGTAGTCCACCAGGCCTTAATAGCCAACAAGGAGCCTATAGTCATGCAGGACTCGGGGGTCCAAATGGACTCGGTGGCTCACCAGGAATCGGTGGTCCTTTAGGACCGAGTGGTCCAGCAGGAGTCGGCAGTTCAACTGGTTCTGGTAGCGCAACCGGATCCGGTAGTTCAGCAGGATCAGGTAGCTTAAAAGGACACGGTAGCCCAACCGGTTCTGATGGTTCAGCAGGACCTGGTAGCCTATCCGGATCCGATGGTTCAACCGGATTCGGTGGTTTAAAAGGATCTGGTAAGCCAACAGGATCTGATGGTTCAAAAGGACCTGGTAACCCATCCGGATCCGATGGTTCAACAGGACCTGGTAGTTCAACAGGATACGGTGGATTAATAATAGGATCTAGAAGACCAGCAGGATCTGATGGTTCAGCAGGACCTGGCAGTTCAACGGGATCCGGTAGTCCAAACGGATACGGTGGTTCAAAGGGATCTGATGGTTCAACAGGACCTGGTAGTTCAAAAGAACACGGTAGCCCATCCGGATCCGATGGTTCAACCGGATCTGACAGTTCAACCGGATTCGGTGGTTTAAAAGGATCTGGTAAGCCAACAGGATCTGATGGTTCAACAGGACCTGGTAGCCCATCCGGATCCGATGGTTCAACAGGACCTGGTAGTTCAACAGGAAACGGTGGATTAATAGGATCTAGAAGACCAACAGGATCTGATGGTTCAGCAGGACCCGGCAGTTCAAGGGGATCCGGTAGTCCAGCCGGATATAGTGGTTCAAATGGATCTGGTGGTTCAACAGGACCTGGAAGTTCAATAGGATACGGTAGTCCATCCGGATCCGATGGTTCAGCAGGACCTGGTAGTTCAACCGGATACCTTACTTTAAAAGAACCTGGTAGTCCAACCGGATACGGTAGTTCACCAGGATCTGGTAGTCCAACAGGATCCGGTAGTTCAAAAGGATCTGGTGCTCCAACAGGATATGGTAGTTCAACAGGATCTGGTAGTCCAACAGGATCCGGTAGTTCAACAGGATCTGGTAGGCCAAATGAATATGATGGTAAAACCAGATCTGGCAGTCAAACAGGATACGACGGTCAACCCGGCTCTGGTGGTGCAAAAGGACTTGGTAGTCAAACTGTATCGGGTAGTTGGACAGGATCTGGTAGTCCTACTGGACCTGGTGGTTCAACCGGATTTGGGCATCCAACAGGATATGGCGGTAGTTCAACCGCATCTGGTGTTCCAACCGGACACGGTAGTTCGACAGGATCTGGCAGTCAAACTGGATCTGGTAGTTCAATCGGATCTGGTGTTCCAACAGGATATGTTAGTTCAACAGGATCTGGTAGTCCAACAGGTTTCGTTAGTTCAACAGAATCTGGTAGGCCAAATGAATATGATCGTAAAACCGGATCTGGCAGTCTAACAGGATACGACGGTCTGCCCGGCTCCGGTGGTGGAACTGGACATGGAAGTCAAACTGGATCGGGTAGTTGGACAGGATCTGGTAGTCCAACTGGACCTGGTGGTTCAACCGGATTTGGCAATCCAACAGAATATGGCGGTAAAATCGGATCTGTCGGTGTGACAGGACATGGCGGTCTAATAGAATCTGACAAATCAACAGACAGCGGTATTTCATCAGGCTCTGGTGGCTTACCTGATCTGTCCAGTAGTTTATTAGGCTTTGGTGGTTTACCTGGGTCCGGTGGTCCATCAGGCTTTAGTGGATCGGATGGTTCCGGTGGTCCAGACGAATCCAGTAGTCCACAAGGAACCGGAGGTTCGACTGGTTTCGATGATGCATCAGAATACAGTGGGTCTGATAGTCCAAAGAATGCACCTAAACCATACGGGTACGATAGTTCAACTGGATCCCGTTTAGTAGAGCCAAAGGGTTTGTCACCGGAAGTTGATCCAAAAACGACACAACCAATCTATGGCACAAAACCTACTGGCTTCAGTGAACCACCAATAGGACAGACAGATGACGAAAATACATCCAATGGTCCATTGATTTCTTCTCTCATTCGTCTGCAACCTCGTCCGAACGTTCCTCATAATAATAGTTTACCATCGAGTACACCAGGAAACGATAACAGTAAGCACAACCCGAGTTTGTTAGATAAAGTCAATATATTAAAAGCTTTGTTTTTTACAGCTCCTATTTTAATGTACATTCCTTCGCCTAACATACCTGGGGAAACGCCAACAGAAACTCCACTATACTTAACGCCTCCACCAGGAGATAGGCAATACTGCACGTGTTCATGTCCCCGCGGTTGAGATATTGTTGTAAATTGTACAGTAAAATAGTATAAACAAATGTAAAACAAAAAAAAAACATGTTCTTAAAAGAAATATAATTTAATAGTGGTGGTGAAGTTGTTAAATATTCCATGCAAATAAAATAGGAATTGCATTTACCTACCAAATAGTTTGTCATTTTTCAAAAAAAAATTGACAAAAAGTTAAAAATGTCATATAAAGAAAAATCGCAAACTAGTCTACTTTGCAAATAAAGCTACATATTTTTTTTTTAATATTTTTTTAAGTTACATAACCTTTAACTTACATTCCACTTTGAAAAATATACAATACAATCGCACTTACCATCCACGTCAATATCATTGAATTTTGGCAGAAAGTACACGGAAAGAATTTTAGGATCAAATCAAGAAAAATCAGCGCAGAATCACGAAGAGTTTTGTCTAGTTTTAGAGCTTAGCTAAGGATTTACTAATTCACGACATTATATTCGCAATTCTAGAAACTGTACGAAGTGAAGATATTGACCCCCAAAAGTCGTGAATCAACAGTTTTCATTATCAATAATGCGATCAATCAAGAAATACATATTGCCATAACCGATCGCAAATTGACACAAATAGTTATCAATTTGATATTACATGGATTGTAAATTGCAAAAAGAATTCGTAAATAACCACTCTTCTGTTGTAAATTACGATTTCCTCCCTTAGCAAATTACAACACATTTACATTTAGTCTTGAATTGAAACTCAATAGTGTTGATTTGCGAACTAACAGGGGTAGATTTACTACTTCAGAAGTTGCAATTTACAAATGTTCAATCGTAAATTGCAACTTATTTTTATCATTTTGCAATTCATATTTCGCAATTTACGATTCTCGAGTGGTGATTTGAGGCATCACCGTATTAAATTGAAAATGTTTTATCGTGAAATTAGAAAACTCTATTCTCAATTTGCAACTTATATCTTGTGACTTAAAAATCAAAATTCATAGTTTTATTAATTAGGTTATTTTCGAATACATATTTAGTCATATTTTATAATTCTTTTTCCTCCTGATATCCAAGAAAATCATACGGCGCCATATCGTCCGGAGACAACGGGATTTGTCTGGGATGGTTTTTTGGTCTATGCTGAAATTTAAAATGCAAACAAAATATTTAGATGAACCTTTACAATTCTTCTCGATTACATATTTTAGAATCCATTTCAATTTATACTTCCTTCCTAATTGCGAGATGTACATTCTGAAGAAAATGCAGATCTATATGCATACTTCGGGGTTTTTGGAATTATTCAATAGGTACTTACAATATATATTCCAGAATGCTTTATAATTAGAAGTACACAACCTATCAATACGAATAGTTACAACTTTAACTCGACTGCTTTAAGGAAAGATTGAATACCGACTGCCTGTCTCTGCAACGTGCACAATGAAGATTTGGCTTCACGATAGCAGCTGTCTATACCACATACATGGGATATAAAGGATTTAAAAGGATTTCGATATGTACATGGACTATGGACTGTGCATATAAAAATTCCACACATTAGGTAGTTGATTCCATGAAAATTACAAAAAATATTTAGCAATTTATGACTTCTCTACGTCAATATACGTTTTCAGTTTCATGTGTTAAATTATTACGAGATTTTATTGATTCATCATTCAGTGGTGGTAAATCACCAAATATTTTTTCGCAATTTGAGATTGTGAAGTGGTGAGAAATTGACCTATTAGAGTGGTAAATTTCGCCAAACAATCTCGCAAATCAGTACAAATAAAAGAAGCTCGAATTGATACTTCTGATCGTAAATTTCAACAAACAGAATTTGGTATTCTCCGCCGTTTTCACTGTCAAATTACCAATTTTTGCATCAATCCATGAAAACTTCGTTGTGATTTGCGAGAAATATATAATTCGTAAATTGCAACTCAAAATTTTGCAATTGGTGATTTTCAATTCTTTCCGTGTACCTACTCGGTTTACATGTCCCGATATCAAGAATCAGTAACAGTTACATTAACGCCCCCAGGCCGAAATCCGCACCAAACATTGACACGTTGTGGATGGATTTGTTTTTTTATTCAATTTTGACGATAAACGAAGCCATCAAGGTCAAAATGAGCTTAATCGCCTAGGTTGATATTTTGCGAGCTGTGACATCCAAACTTTCCATGTGTTTAAAAACGTTCGGAAAAAATTCCGATACGAAAGCCAAATCTGATCGGAACTCAAATTGAGTTCGAAGTATCCGTTTGGGAACAAAATAAATGAAGCATATAAACGCGTTCAATTCACATTTAAATATTCCGCAGCAATTAGTTGTCGGAGAGCTGTGTGCAGTGTATGTACCTACCTGTCAAAGTAAGTGGTATAACGCGGTTCCCCGCAATGCGACAAGGTGCGCTTTATGTCATCGGAGAATTTTTCCGAAAGTTGTATTGGAACGGATACCTCAAAAGGGCCGATTGTTCAACAATGAAAAGACGTTCTTTTTCGTCGTAGTGCTCCACTTTTACTACACTAAGCTGTTAAACTGTCAAGCTTTTCTTTTTTCCTTTGTGGTTGCCAAGTGCCAACACCTACCACACAAATGGCATTAATTCTTTACGTAAAGGACACCCTTTATTAGCCAATCGTGCACTTTATTCTCAAATTTTATCAGGCCAACCTATTGTAAAATTAAAACAAACTATAAACGACAAAGTTTCGTACAACCCAGTCGTCCACTTTGTTTATTCTAGTAATACATATAAATAATATCCTAACTGAGGAGTTGAGGAACGGATGGTTACCTATGTAAGACTCGGTTTATGTTACTTTTTCTCTTCATATCTCATAAAAAAGTATTTCAATTGCAGTGATATATTATGCGCAATAGCTTTATGGTCAAAAATCAATCGCTGCAGATTTGATGACGAATACCAACAGTTGGGTGCAATAAATAAGAAAGCCAGCGACCTTTGAGCGAGCAGGTGTTATTTTTTGTGTTTTATAATTATTAATGCCACAGAGGCATTTTCATTTTTATTTGTGTAGTAAACATAAAAACTCCCTAGTCGATTTATCTTCTTGTGAACATCTACCTCACATATCCTAAGAGCGTAGGAGTACAATTTTGATGACTTTTATTAACTCGATTACGAATTATGAGTAACATTTAGTTAAAAGCATTGTGAACACCTTCGATTAACTATTAGCACCTCAATGGTGGTATTTAAAATCTATTGTTGATTTAGTGCTAATGAAGCTTCTCTTATTGTTGTCTCCTTTTAAAATCGCATCAATTCCTTATATATCTATGACCGAAAATGCTTAACACTGCAGTCAGTGGATTTTCGCGTAGAGATAAGTGCACAAGAAACCATTCTGTTCTTTTTAGTCATAGTTTTAAAAGATTTTGTTTGAAAATCGTTTGACATCTGAATTAAAAGAGTATCTACGATTTTAATGGAAGAGAAAAAAAGGTTAATATAATTCAAGACAGTTTACGGATAGTAAATATTAATTTCTGTTTTCGAAAAGGATACAAAATGAACATGCGTTATACTTTTTCTTTGGTAAGAGTTTTTTTTTTTATACTTATACCGGTGTCCGGTTTTCTTTAACGTGTACCGAAGTCATAAACTAGTACATACAGTTATTTTTGTTCCTTGTGACCTATATTCTAAGTAATGAGTATAAATGCATTCTCGAATTCCAGTTTGTTCCATACTTATAACAAATCTTAATTTTCGACTTAAAATTTACGGAAGATCACAATTGCGAAATTGGTATATACACTGTGAACTATTGAAATTAAGAGTCGAAACTTAGTAATGTTTATTGGTAAGGCCCATTGTATGCTTCACGATATTGAAGTCTGTGGTTATAATGATGAATAAATCACCCATGCACCTCGATGATTGACATTATTTGACCACAAAATTGTAATAGCGGATGTTCAGTTCAGATTTACCTTTCTGAAAATCAAATCAATTATGGTTAAAAAAAATTGTTTTGTTGGAAAAAGTCATTATCCTAAATAGGGAGATGTGATATGGTCACATTGTTATACATTTCAATGGCAGACACTTTATTAAATAAAATAGCAGCAGCTGCACATTTTATAAAATGCAAAACGATTAATTATATTTACTATGAAACATGCAATCTTTCTTAAAACCACAACACTGCAGGTTAGATGACATTTCTTAAGGTGTCAATTGCTTATAATACATCAAGAAGAGTTATTGAATCATAATCAAAATTATTATCGTCCATCTCTTCTAATGAGCTACAAATAGATGAACAAGAACTACAGAGCGCGGTAGGACGGGACACAGTTGGGAGTTGCTGGCAGCATTTGTATATTTCGTAAGCAGACAAGTTTGTTTCAAACTTTACATTCATCAACTCGTATAAGTGAACGTTTTTTTTGAAGGAGATTTAGTAATCAGGCTTTATACTACTGTTAAGCCTGTTTAGATGGGAACTGGTTAAGTGGAATAGCGAACACCTTTACTTGGGAGTATTTATGGTGCACCTTAATTTTTCTTAAAAGCAAAATTATAAGTTAAACTTTTCCAAACAACAATAGGCGTGTTGGATCCTACTTTACTTTGCTTTGCTGAGATCGAAGCTCAAGAAAACAGGGCTAATATAGAAAACTTATATTTTAATAAGTTACTTTTGGAAATATATCGTTTCGACGATAATCGTCTGAAAAATTACGGAATGAATGCCCTGGATAAGTGAGAAACTGACTACATAATAGAATTCTCCGTCTAAGTAAGACTGAAATAAATAGTAAATAGCTCTTTAGATTCCAATGAAATTGATTTGACCAGCGGTGGATGGGCCATAAGACGAACCGGACAATTTCCGGCTGTTCAGAGGCCCGGAGGGCCGGTGGCTGAAAGTACGTCTAAGTGATCTACCAATCTATCTTCATAAACATGTACTTACGGAAAATGAAGAACCGGAATGAATTTTTCATTTTCTTAACAAATTTTTGTAGGATTCTTGTACTTTTTTTTTGTACTTTACACTATAATTTTCCCATAAAACTAATCAGCAAAAAAATTTGTTTTTATGATTCTTCTTCCGACTACCCATAAATAACTCTCAAACTTTTATCACAGACAATAAATATACAGATGTCTTATCAATGTGGGAGAAGTGGGATACGAAAACGAAATTCACTTCAAGAAAACCCTTTTTAAGAAGCTTCATCATTTTACAAGAGATATAAATGGATCCCCTATTTTTTTTTCTCTTTTACTCCATCAAAACATGAAAAAACAGAAACCCTTAAATAATTTTTTTTGCCTTTATTATCTACTTTTCACACAACGTTGCTAGTTGCTTACGTGTGGTGCTAAACAATAAGGAGAATCGTAATGTTGTTGTTTTGTTTATTTTAACTTGTCTTTGTGGGTGCATGGCTGTGCGTCGGATTCGATGGCTGGCTCGTTAACTAAGGGTGGATTTGTCATCGTAACCCATCCGCCCCTGGGTTTGACTGTACTTCGCATAAATTTTAAAGGCTTAACTATGTTAATCGAAATCTTCCTTTAAAGTCTAACTTGACTATTAACGCATCTTACACATTCGTACTTAATAGTCAAGTCTACTCAATCCTTTTAAGGGGAGTCCAGCTCAAATTGAATGCACAATTTAAAATTTCCACAGAACATTGTAAAGCTATCAAAATTCCCCTTTTATTCTCTCTTATAATAAGAACGTTGGTCTATTTCACTATATTATCGCAGTCCTGGCCAGGAAATTAATCTTAGAGTGAGAGCTGAAAGCCTTCGCTAGGTAGTCTTGGGTTATAAAACTAACATTGATATTTAAACACAATTCAGAGCCATTCACTCGAGATATTGAATCTAAAATATTTCGTTGAACATATTTACACTATCAAGAGCAGTTTTTATAGTATAGTATTCACGCTGGTAGTATCACTTTTAACTTTCTTGAAAAAGTAGTAAGAGAAAGTTATTGTATTCGTACACAATTTCTCGAGATTTTAATAAATTTTTACATTAGATACGATGATAGAGGAAAAGTGTCTGTCCGTCGGCTCCTGAGGTCTACAGCCTAAACGGCTGAACGGATTTGTTTCAAACTTCGGGTTTGGAGTTTGTTGGCTTACAGTTCAGAACACTGCTGTTTTTTAGCCCCATTCTCAACGGTACTTCCAATATAACGGCTTTAAACACATTTGATCTTTTCGAAAGCTGCTCCAGATTTTCGCTAAAAAAAATCGAATAACGGTGCTTTTGAAAATCGGACATATCTCAAAAACGGTCCATACGATTTGAAATTCATTGTTAATGTAATATGATCATTCCTAGCTAGATAGCAAACTCAGTTTTTCTCTAAATAATCGTACAATACATTTTTAAATAATTGTTTTATAGTTTACATACCAAAATGCAAACTTGGAGTAAAATTGATATTTTCAAAATTATTGCGTCCTTCATTTTCCATTCGAATCACCGAAAACGGTACTTTTAAAAATGGTTCATATCTCGAAAAACATCATTAGACTCTCAAGGAAAATACAAACATTTACTGGCCCAGGGTTGGCATAATTCGCACGTACAGCGAAGTAAATGATTTGTTCGAATTATCGGACTTACTTTAGCAAATTAGGTTCTTAACTCAATATGTTTAAATGTAACTCCAATGGGGACATTGCCATGACCCAAAAAATTAATATTAGACCTATACAGAGCCACTTGAAAAAACCTTTTAGCTAAATGATCTTTTTGGTCCTTTTTGAATGGTCTTTTAACTATTCGGTGAGTAAGGGACTTAGTAGATAAATATAGTAACTTGTTCTTAATAATAAAAAATGTTATTCCACCAACTAGTGATGTGAAAAGTCGCAAACAAGTGGAAGGACTGCTTCATGATCCAATAAAATATCTCAACCTGCTTATATTCAATCGCTGAACTACCTCTGAAAGCAGTAAGCTATTCGCTCCCTCACGTCATATATACCTATCTATAATCTATCACAAATGTTTATTAATAGGATTTATGCTTACTCGTTCGATAAAACAGTGTTTTATCCTAATTGGCATCTATGTTGATTTTATTAATAGCGCTGATAGACAACAAGTAATAAATAGGATATTGGAGTAAACAGTTCAAACAATATTTAACAAATTACCCTTCGTAATTTAATAAAGCAGACTTTCACTTTTGTTCGTCTGTTTTCCTAAAAACCTAACTTATTCTAAAAATATCTATTACTTATTCGGCATCGATTCCCGAAGAAATCCAAATTCCATCACTTAAGGTTTTTTTCCCACTGCAGCACTTTTCGCGAACGTCTACAAACACCCAAAGAACTTTTCAAAACAATATTTCACATATATCTATTTCAGTTCAAATTTGTGTATTATTGCCTATAACAATGGAGTTAGAATTATTTACTAGTTGTAATTTTACTCTTTATAAATTCAGGCAGCTTTGGGTCTTGTACCAATATAAACTTTATTTTTTCTCGTACACTTGCAGGTAGAATGTATAAAAGAGGAACTAGATACCAATTTGACTGATTTGCTAATTAGTGCTAAAAAAAAATTGTATCAAGTTGTTCGTTAATTTTTATTATTTTGACGTGCAAAACGAATCGATATAAATACACAGGCAATACCGGTTAAATAACTGACCTATTTGATCGATGATCTAATAGGCCACTCGATTATTATTAGATAATCAATAATTTTGTTCAATTTCGCTGAGATGTCCCATAAATTCCATGTTTGGTCTTCCACCAAGACCAAGAGACGTAGGTCTCGGTCTGTATCCGTTAAATGTAATCCTAAACCTTATAACTGACCGCAGAAGAATATAGTTGTGTGTACTGTTACTGCCTAAACACAATGAGGCGGCTATAGTAGCGGTATCAAAGTAATAATACACAGATTACATTTATGACGTTGCGACGCTGTAGTATGTAGCAGTGGCGGCAGAACTTATTGGTCGACTTTTAACATTTGTGTCGCGGCACCCTCAAAATTTCGCAAAACCAAAGGATAGAAGTAGAAGTTTTTTTTTTTAAAATGTTAGTGGAAATATTGCAATACCTAAAATTTATTGTCTATTGTTCTTACAAATACTGCCGCAATTTACCAGTAATCAAGTCTATTTAATAGCTTCTATGACCGTCACATACTACAACTACCGAAGCCTCCATCGTGTTTAGGAAGTAAAGTGGTCCTTCACCTTTGCAAAGGGTATTTCATTGGCCACTTGACAACTTAAAAATTTTAGTGTGAAACCTTAAACCGATTACCGAATGTGCAAATATTCTTAAAAATCAACATTTTCATCATGGTGAAGAACAAGAAGGAACAAAGTTTACAAACAATTAAAATTTACTACCGAAATTCCGAGTTCGGTGGTCGCAACTTTAAGAGGAAGAAAATGAAAAATTTCAGCGATGAAGCGCATTTTTGGTTAAAAGGATTCGTCAATAAGCAAAATATGCCTTACTGGACAGGTAAGAACCCTCATGTGCCTCATGAAACAGCACTTCATCCACAAAAAGTCACTGTTTTGGTGCGGTTTTTATGCCGGTGGCGTCATTGGGCCTTTTTTTTTCATCAATGAAAATGACCGTCACGTTACGGTAAAAAGTATTCGGTATAGAACCATGTTGGAACGTTATATCTTTGAGCAATTACCTGAATTGGACATCCTTGATATGTGGTTCCAATAAGACGGTGCCACAAACCACACAGCGGGTGCAAAAATCGAGTTATTGAAGTCTCAGTTCGATGAACGTGTTATCTCGAAAAACGGACCCGTCTATTGGCCGCCGAGATCGTGTGGTTTAACGAATCTAGACTTTTTTATGGGACACCATAATCAATAAGCCGGCGACGTTAGAGGAGCTCAGAGCCAATATTGAACGAGAAATAGCGGCCGTATCGGTTGAAATGTGCGGCCTAGTCATCGAAAATTGGATTCAAAGTATCGACTGCATACGTTCCCGTGGTGGACAAATGAACGAAGTCGAATTCCATTCATAAATGTTTTGATAGTAATTCATACCAATAACATTTTTTTTAAATAACTCAAGTAGTTTGCATTTAATTACAAAAAGAAGTTGTCAGTCCTTAATGAAAGACCATTTGCGAGTCCACATTTTTGCTGCTCTTTGAGGTGCTTTTATTGCTAATATACTAAACGTCAATTAAAGTAATTTTGTTTATTTTTTTTTGTAGTCATTGGGTAAAATGTTTTTGTTAAAGCAGTTTATATATCGGAAAGCAAGTCGTCTGGAGGTGGCAGTGGAGTAGTAGGAGGGTCATTGCTTGGGACCCAGGCGGCGCAAGTTTGAGCTCCGCCGGGGGGTCACCGTATATGTTTTAAAACTGTAGTACATGAACATAGATCAAAATTTATTTTTCTCCAAATCGGAAATGGAGGTTTTAAGATATTACTAATTATTTGAAGGACCTTTTTTGTCGATTTGAGTGGAAAACGAGCCACGCAGTAATTTTGAAAATATCAACTTATATGTACTTCCATATGCATTTTGCTCAAAATCGTTATGCCTTTTTTCAAGTTAATTAAAATAGGTATAGGTAGGTTGTTCAATAGTTTAGGAAAAAAAAACGAGTTTGCCATCAATTAGAAATGACCAAATTATTGAATGAATGAAAATAAATTTTTGTAATAATTGTATATACCTACCGTTTTCGAGGAAAATCCAATTTTTAAATAATTTATATGAGTATCCAAACTAAAATATCAATTTTGGTTCAAATCGTTAGAGACGTTTTAAAAAAAAAT
Source organism: Cheilosia variabilis (assembly GCA_951230905.1). Classification (NCBI taxonomy): domain Eukaryota; kingdom Metazoa; phylum Arthropoda; class Insecta; order Diptera; family Syrphidae; genus Cheilosia; species Cheilosia variabilis. The sequence continues at coordinate 10,553,530 of OX579677.1, forward strand.
CAAACATGTGTAATGTGCAAAAAAAAACAAAATCCCCGAAGTAAGAAGTTTAAAACAAGTTTAGACCGGGCCTGCAGTTTAGCCTACAGACAGACGGACGCAATTGCGACACCCACTTTTTTTTAATTTCCTTTTTGAAACTTTTTACGTATAAAATATTTTTCGATCACTAGAACGAGAAAGCTAAGAATTTCTATATATTACTAGAGTTACTAAAACTACTGTCCTTTCCGGATACTACTTAGTTCAAAGCGAACTTGTTTGATTTATATAATTCGTTTTTTTTTTATGTTTGGCTGGCCGAGTACCTATTGCACTGGAGGACCTCGAACCTTAAAAAGACCGGCATAACCCGTGCTGACTCTTTGATAGTAAAAAAATGAGTCGAAAAATAAATAGTAATTTAACTGTCCCATTGCTGTATTCCCTTAGCTACGTATTGTGAACTTGTACAAATAACCAAAAATATTTTGTCTTAATTCAATTGCAGGCCTTTTTCAGTTTGATGCTTCGGGTGGTATACGCTATTAATGATTGCATTCTTACTCCGGAACAAGCCAACAAATTAGATCCTGGCAGAGGTAATCGACTAAAAATATTATCAAAGCTTAAATAATAAGACTAATGCTTTGGTCGGTAGGAGACTGCAGAACATTATTTAACGAAGTAACACTCACCAAATACAACATCAGATTAAAGGGTAAAAATTCAATTGAAATAGGTTGCTATGGCAACCCCATCGGAGACGGTAAATGGGTTAGCACCCAGTACTTCGCCGAAACTTTAAGAAGTTACATACCCATTACAACACAAAATTTTAAATAGCCGCTGACAATGAAACAAGGAGATGGAATAAATATTACAGTGGTTTTCTTCGAGATATTACCAATATGTTTCGAAAGGTGGCACAACTTTGTAGGTTCGGAAACAATTGAAGTCAATAGATATACAGGTAATCAACATCTGCAATACGTCTCTTAAATGTAGAATTTTAGAGTAAAAACTAAAAAAGTTCAGCAAAGCTTCCGGAAATCACGACTATACCGCCTTATATAGCAAGTGAGTACATATCTTTATAAACTGCCAATCTTATATGAAAACTTATGAAATAATTATAGGGACTCTACCGACTTGGCCAACACGTTCTACAGTCACTCAAATATATGGAAAAAGTATGTTTATTTCTTACAAAGAAAAAGGGCAAGCACTGCTAACATTTCGCTTAAAACTTTCAGCTACTCCAGCGTCATCTATAAGGACCAAAAAACCCGACCCCACTACACCCACTCCAACAAAAAATCGATGTAAGGATTTTAATCGCTAAATTAGGGTTAGCTTACAATGCGTTCAATATTTTTAGCTACTCCAACCCCAACGTCATTTTTAAGGACCACCACCAAGAAACCCGATCCCAGCGGTAAAGTAAAACTGTCGACAGAGAGGCCGCGGGATAAAACAACTCATATCCCCCCTACACCTACTTCAAAAAAAATCCGAAGTAAGTATTTTAAATGCTAAATCAGGGCGATCTTATATTTCGTTCAACACTTTCAGATACCCCAAATCCAACCACTAAAACCACTCCAACTGAGCCTTCAATGGATAGCTCTAAAACACCTCACATACATCATACGGATACCCCATGTAAATGTCCTTGGGATTACCATACGCTTACTGGAACTCCTTCGACACTAATTAGCATACGTAAGTTGAATATTGACTAATCCACAATGCAGATGTGACAATTAGACGAGATATAGGCGAGAAACGCTATTGCATCGTACAAGGTGGCGCAAAAGTAATCCTCCTATCAGAAAATGCTATAAATTTTGCGATTGGCCCCTAATGTCAGTTCTGTTTTGACATTTGTGTAGTAAACACATGCGAAATACACGTTAATAAACAATGTTACGCTACACTGTTCCAGAACGCGGAATATTGGTGACTATTTATTTGAGCAATAATCGGTCGGTGACTTTGGCACAGCGTGATGAGGCCCATTTCCATCCTAGCGGGTACGTAAATAAGCAAAATTTACGCTTCTGGGGCACTGAAAATCCGCGTGTAACCCACGAAGAGCCATTACACCCGCTCAAAGTCACTGTATGGTGTGCTGTTTTCGCTGGAGGAGTCATCGGACCTTTTTTCTTCGAAGACGTCGCGGGCCAAACGGTTACTGTGAATGGTGAGCGCTACAGAGCAATGATCAACGAGTTCTTTGATCTTGATGAATTGGGATTGGAAAACATGTGATTCCAAAAGGACGGTGCAACGGCACACACTTCACGTGCCACAACCGATATGCTGAAGGATGCATTTCCCGGGCGCCTAATCTCCCGTTTTGGCGATTTGCACTGGCCAGCAAGATCGCCTGATTTGACCGCTCCAGACTTCTTTTTGTGGGGCTTTTTAAAGTCGTGGGTTTATGTCAACAAGCCTCAGACTCTTGCAGCTCTTAAAGACAATATCCGTCAAGAATGTGAGGACCTATCGCCGGAAGTTTTGGCCAAAGTGATGGAAAATGCCATAAAAAGGGCTCAAATGACATCATATTCTCGACTTGATGTAAAAAAAATTAAAAGACCAAATAAAAATAATCCACAAGAAGAATCAAAGTTTTTCATTTTTTTTTAAATTACAGCCAAAAAACATCGGAAGGTTATTTTTGCGCCACCTTGTATTAGAAAAACAGGCTGTTACCTTAATCCTTTCTTCTATAGGTGAGTCCCAACGACTAAGAGGTTTCCAACGAAACATACTACACCAATACTTTTGGTCCCAAAGACTCAACCTCCTCAAAAACATGAAACAGGTAAGTGTTCATTTTTTAAAGAAACCATTTTTCAGTCTCCTGATATTTTATTTAATGCCTTTAGCTACGCCATGCAATGATGAAACAAATCACGGAACTCCCTCGAATATATACATAAAAAGTAAGTGATCTTAAACAGTCAGTTTATAAAAAAAACCTCACCCAATATACTCGTAGATCAAGAACCACACGACCATGTTCACATATCGCTAGACCACTGCACATGCTCCTGTCCCAAATCGAAATTCGAACCCTAGAGAGAAAGATGTGGATAATTGAAAACGATTGCTCTGTTGCACCTACATTAGTTACCCAGAAAACGTTATTTGAAATTTTTGAATTAATTTTTATTAAATAAAAATATTGTACATTTTTTTTTTTTAGATTAAAGTAGTATTATTCAAGGTAGTTTTTGGGTGTAGTATACCATGGACCCTTCCTGCTGGAACCACAGCCATCTACCTTGATATCGTTGAATTTTGACCAACATAAATCGATTAGGATCGTTTTGTAGCACTCGCCGTTGATGTTCGTGGCGTCAGCAATATCGTTTTCGAAAAAGTCGGACCAATGACTCTGCCTGCAAACAGTTACCTACGATTACGATGTGGTGGATTTTCGGAAATGTTTCTGACTGAAGAAAGAGGCATTTCGGAGGCTACATACATTCCATGATTCGACTAATGCACTAAACACTAAAATCGCCACACTGCAAATCAAATCAATTTCCAATTAATTTTTTGTGAAATTTGACATTACGTAGGCTTAAAACGGATTAAAAACGGTTTAAAGTGTTTTAAATCCGCATTTAAATCCATCTTTATTCCAGCGGGTTTAATGCATGTCTTTCAGTGAATGATAGGTTTAAATTGTCGGGCTTAAAAATGGCGGATTAATGATCGGGTGAATTAACTTAAATCTGAGTTACACCCGGATTGAATAAAATGGCCGTAAATATCAAACTGCAAAATTTAATTGAACGCACCCATTCGTTCAGCAGTTCAGCTTCATTGTAATTTGTTTCATAACATTTATAAATAAATATTTTATCTGGCGTTTAATTTATGTTATTTTAAAAATGAAATATATTTGTATTTGAGTTCCTAGTTTTTCTTTCCATTTTGTTCTCTTTTTGTCCACTTTTTTAAAGGTAGCAGATTACCTCCGAAGTCCGGGATTTTTAAGCATTTTGTTTTAGGTTAGCTTAGACAGACATGGCAGCCCTATTTGAGAATTGGGGTCCCAGCTCCAACGCATAACCGAATACAATCTCCATGTTCGACGAAGCTCGTGACGGATACAATTTGACTGAACTTACACTATAACATGATCTTATGAATATAGTTCTCGCAGGTAAAATAGGAACAAGTAGGTACATACATCCCATAGCTCATTCTTCTCTTCGCTATGCTTTAATTTACATAATCAAATATGCATAGATTTTAGTCGGAACTTGCGACTTCCGAAAAGACATATGCACATGCACAGCGGCACATATAGTGCCATTTATATTCATTTTCAAATTGCTTCCTTTATGAAAAAGCAAATAATAATGAGATTGATTTTGGAGATAAGGAATTATCGGCTGGTTGGTGGAAAACTTCATTAAAAATTATCTACTCACAGAACAAAGAAATAGCTAAATAAATTGAGTTGCAGCACGTTAGGGGATATTGGTTTGTGTCTGAGTTAAGTCCAATACCGAACTGCTTAATCGTTTGATTAATGTGCATATTTTTAAGAGTTAGCGTATGTTACTCGAATCGTACATGCATAATATATTGCATAGTTATGGGACCTAGTATTGTGGTACGTGGAGAAGTAATTTAGCACAAATCATACCTTCAACTCGCAATAGGGCCGGGTAAATTTTAATTTTTTTTCAAAATCTGCCATTTTGTTTTTCTATCGGTGTTGTATTAACACGTCGCGCTCACTTTAAAATGCAAGAATTTAAATATGTAGTCAAAAAAACACTGTTGTTAATATTGGTAAAAATAAAAGTGTAAAAGAGACTAAATTTGGAATTGTTTGCAAAGCAACCGCAAATTTTCAATCGAATTTATTTTCAAATAATTTGAAATGTCAAAAAAAAGCTGCCAGCAGCTGAAAAATGTGATTTGAATTTTGTATGCATTTTTTTTATGTACGCACTCACTTCTATCGGGAATTTTCGTGTATGAATGTAGTGTCATACGGGCTTAAATGGAATATCTATTTCCTAAGTCCTAAATATTAATTTTTAAATTAATTTTTAACAGAACAATTTGAAAACTACTGCAGTCATTCCAACTTCGAATTTAAATACCCGTTGGATATAGAGGATTTCCCATTTCAAAATCAAAAGGTAACACAATCTAACAGAACCAACGCAATAAGTATTGGGCATATTCAAGAATCTAGCTACCTTAAGTCGACTAAATTGGTCTGAATGAGATTGGCCGCATTCAAGAATCTAGTCATCTTAAGTCGACTAGATTGGTCTGGATAAGATGTAACCTGAACGCAAAAACTAGATTGGTCGGGAACGTCACGTTTTCTACGTCAGCCACATATGAGAACTGTCAACTTAGTACTCAGTCACGAATTTCTCGACTAGATTCGTCGGCTACCCCTCCATAAACGTCAACTGAAACATCTGCTCTCACGACCGATTTCCCCCAATCAGAGCCGAGTTTCATCTAGTGAGAGAGCTGTCAGACTTACTAAACTAGATACTTGAACGTCCCTATTGTAACCTGAACGTCACTTTTCCTCCGTCAGCCCCATATGCGAAGTGTCAACTTAGAACTCAGTCACGAATTTCTTGACTAGATTCGTCGTGACATACCTAATAATATAAATGATATCGGTCTGAATAGTGTAAACTAGAAAAATGATTACATGGAACACAAACTCAAACGATGGCAATTGACGAGTGGAAAAGTTTTCCTGTGACACCTGGTGGATAAAAAAGGAATATGTAGAGACCATTGACTTATTATATATGGACTGCTAGTAGACAACTTCGCGTTGGTTCCAACATAAGCGCTAGCGCTCGTGGTTCGGAGCGGAATAAATTGGAAACTCACATCTGACGTTTCCATTTCGTTTCAGATACTTTTGCATAAGACTGTGTTATTGCGATTCAATTAGAATAAAGATTTAAAATTAAAAAATGAAGTGTTGCATAACTGGTTGTAATTTGCAATATGATTCAAGTTTCTCTGAAAAGGGACAAATCTGTTTCCATAGGTAAGATTTTCAATCAGAATGCAGGAGGCAGAAAACTCATTTTGTTTTATTTTGATTGCGTAAAAAAAATGGATTTAACAAGGATTGGCTTGAGGCAATACGTTGTCTTAATAACCAGTATATTGACACGGAATCAGCTGATAATAAAAGAGTTTGCTCCAAACATTTCGAAGCATAGTAATTTATAAAGCCAAAAATTGGCTGTGTCTTTGTATGAATTACAAAATAAATTAGGGTGCAATAAGATTCATAGCTTGATAATTATAAGTACTTTAAGAAATATAGATGTAAGCAATTTATATGATGAATTAAATTCTCATGTACTTGAATGTGATATTCTTGACAATCATAAGTATTTATTGATCAGAAATGTGATTGAAATATACGCTAAAGTGTTATTACACCATATTTCTAAAATTAATAGTGAAAAACAACATAAAAAACTAATTCGCAATAAATATACGAAAATTGTGCAATTTATGGGACAATGAAAAACGATTTTTTATTCAAATTTCGTTGGTTCCATCTATTATTAATTATTATTACTATTATTATTATTATTATTTAAACTAGCACAATTTCGAGATGACATCTATTGTAAACAATGCCGCAACAATTTGAATTTCAACCGTTTCACTTGGCAAATCCACTCACGCCCAATAGGTGGCTCTAGCATTCTATGGAGAAATCCAAGATGGTTGTCATTTTGTTTCACTTATTTTTCGCATAGAACCACGAGCGCTAGTTATGTTGGCGTCATTTTCTGGGCAGAGGTTGTATGGAAGTGACATTTCACTAGCAGTCCATATATAATAAGTCAATGGTAGAGACCTATAGAATTTTGACGTCTGTTTGTTTTGCAAAGGACTTGGATAAGGAATACGAGTGTTTTCGTGTTAGAAAATGAATTGTTTATCTATTAAAATGTTAACCAACTAGGTAATTGAAAAGAAACTTAAATTGTAAGTCTAAGTACTACTTGTCCGAAATTGGTATAGTGTGAGTCAATTCATCTTGTAAAACTAGCACAAAAGTCTGTTCAAAGTAGTGTTGAATTTAATGTAAACAAATAATAAATTTGCTTTTGTTTATATATTTTGGTTGCTTTTTATGTTATGAAAAGCGTGCTAATTATGATTTTTACAGATTTGCTTGCTGTGATGATAGGGAGCCAGCCAGATTAGAAGTTTTTAAGGTTGTCACAATATCGCTCTGTGAAATAATTGACTATTTCAGTGGAACTATTATGCAACCCAGTCATGGTTTTTAATTTTTAGTCAGTAGCCCATACTGCAGTGAAGCTAGTGAACGGGCTTAAGCATGCCTGCACCCCTATGATCTTTAGAGTTCCGAACTTCTTTTGGAAGATGTGCAGTGCAATTCCTCTTTACGATATGAATTGCATTGAGGAATGCCACAATGCTGAGCTCCGATTGTTTTCACCATTTTTTTACAAAAATAACAACTTAGTATTCACTTTTATATCAACACTTATCGCACTCACTTTTAAGGGGTTGGGTTCGATATCCCGCTTTTTATAATACCGATTCTTAAAATCCCGTTATTAAAATCCCGCTTTTTATAATCTCGCTTTTTATAATCCCGCTTTTTTAAAATCCCGCTTTTTAAAATCCCGCCTCTTATAATCCCGTTTTTTATAATCCCGTTTGTTATTATCCCGCTTTTAGAATCAAAAGTAGTTGTTTTATTTTAAAAAATCGCGCGATTTTTTAAAATAAAACAACTACTTTTGATTCTAAAATTTTGATGAGAAAATTTAAATAAATCAAGCAATGAGTGTTTTTTTGAAATGCAGTTTATTTTAACATTTATCATTTTTAGAGGAAGTAACAAAATAAGAAATAAGTAATATCAAAACAAATTTTTAAGTAATAAATATGACAATCTTCAATAATTTAAAAAAAAGAAAGTAATGTTATATGATATTCTGCAAAAGGGAACAGAAAAAACTTCAAACCATTAACAACATTTTTTTTTATTAGAGCTGTATATTGTAAGCAATGCGACGCAAAAAATATCAAAATAAAATAAAAATGCGTAAAAACAATGTAGAATATGTAAGCAAAAACAAATGTGTGCTTACAGTAAAAACTAAAAACATTCGGATGCACTTTCTTTTTGGTCTAGTATTTTTAATATTTTTAAATATATAATAATAATATAATAAAAAAGCGCATATAACCAACATCTATTTTTTTGATAGCAATGTTTTGTAAAAAAACGGGATTGGCGGGATTTGGCGGGATTTAAAAAAGCGGGATTGTAATAGATCGGGATTTTGAACAAGCGGTATTTTAGAAGGCGGGATTTTAAAAAAGCAGTATTTTAGCAGACGGGATTTTAAAACTTTTTTTTCGGGATTTTTGAAAAGCGGGATTTCAAAAAGCGGGATTCCGATACGCTCCCTTTTAAGATATTATTTTTCTGTTATAAAATGAGTTTTTTCCATATATTAAATGAATATTTTTAATAAAATACACAATTTCTCAGAATAACTTCTTGATTTTTCATAGAAATACATACCAGCTGTCAAAATCTATAGCAACCTACCGATGCGAACATTTACCGCCAGGGGTTAGCCTCCATTCGTCAATAGCCTTTATTTCCTTTAATGTTTCTCAAAATCTGACGGGAATAGCGTTATAGGAGCGAACGGGTTAATAAGAATCCGTGTGACGTTTAAAAACATACACACAAAACCGAGGAATGTGATAGAGCTCAAGAATTATTACTCAACTCTAACGCTGTGTCCAGCGTAAGCACGGGCATGCGTTGCGATGCGATTAATGCGGGCAGCTGTCAAAATCAAACAGATGCTAGCTGGACTTATGTGGACTTATAATGTTAGTTCAAGCGATTTATTTGGCTAGTAAAATTATTTAGATACAGGGAGATGTTAGATAAAAAAATGCATAGCAAAGTAAAGTAGGATTTTCAGCAGTCAGCACGTAGTTACAACTACTACGGACTACGCTCTATTTGACACTTCGATGACTCATACTAGGTATTGAATTCCAGCGAGAGCTACTTGGGAGTAAATGTTCCTTTCCAAACACAATTTTGCTATATTTTTTGAAACGAGTTTACCTTATATCATGTAATCATTAAATAATGATGCGTTTATCTTTGAGACCAATTTCTTGTACATCGTACATTGTACATCCTCAGATTTAATATTCTCCTCTGTTTTTAAACTCAAGAATATGAGGAAAAATGAATATCTTTCAGTCCTTTTTATGGAACAAGTGTTTTTCTTTGGCTGGAAAAAAGGTACTTTTACAACAATGCTCATCCAATTCTCACCATAATTATCTACATATGTCTTAAAGTCGTATTAATCACAAGAAATATGTTAACCTTCCTTGTACCCAGCGTTGCCAACCACTTTTGTTGAAAAAATGCCTAACTTGAAGAAAATAGATGTCTTTTTCAATAAAATAAGGCCTAAAATAATTTGTTCAGGTAAAGTGGAACAATATAAAAAATTAAACACAAATATAAAAACAAATCTATAAATAAATAAAGATAAAGTGTTCGGGAAATGGGCAGAGGTGGAAACACATTCTTTAGGACCGATGTTACATATAAAACTCTTTTTGGGCAAGATTTTTTAGGAATGTTTAAAAAAATAAAAAATCGGTAGATATGTTAAATAAAAAAAAAAATGCCTTTTTAAAAAAAACAAGCCTTAAATCCTTAGCTAATGCTTAAATAATGCTTAAAAGGCATTAAAAAGCCTTAGTTGGCATAGCTGCTTGTACCTTTTATTTAAGTTTTTTTTTTTGTGAAGGACAAAGACTAAAAACAACATCGTTAACCCGATTTTGTTCTTTTGATGGTGTATATTTGGCTACACAACATAAAAGTGTTGTTGTAGTCTAGGTAGATAATAAATATTTTCCACAAAATACATTTGTGCTGATCATAAATCTTAATGGATATGGCTCACATTTTACAGCATTTGCCTAATGTAAAACTATTATAGTCTGCAAATAGAACCCTTTCTGCAAACTTTTAAATAGTGAATGGTGTAAAATTTACCGCAAATATATTGTTCGTCAGTTTTTACTTAACCAACATCCCCGCCGTTGCTTTCATTTCTTGTGATTTGATTGGTTGTGGCGTACCTACAAAGTGTCAAGAAGCGAACAAATGAGAACAGGCTGCCAACATTTCACCTGTAAAATCTGGCTTCTTGTCAGCTGCCGGGAACCGTTTATTTGCACATTTTCTTACATCACCTACTTTGCTGTAGGTACTGAGATCGAAGCTAAAAAAAACACACCTAATTATTAGATACTATGATTACTTTCGGGTATAGAACATTTCGCAAAAAGACGATTTACATGAGCTCTTTTGGTGTTGTGTGGTGTTTGATGAAATTTAATTTCAGCAAAAATGTACAGTTTGAATGTCTCTTGGAGCTTATTCCTTTTTTTTACGAAAGGTATTTTGGACATCGGTATTCCCACAAAATTTGAGAAATCCCATGATATAAGAACACTAGTGACAGCCGATGACAGTTTTTCTCATTCTCTCAATATTTCATCTCTCGCTGTGTCAGCGGATACAACGTGCAAGGTGCAACTGACAGAAAAGTAAAAAGTGAAACCTACTTTAAAGGGTCCAACCCATAATGATTACATTTTTGTACTAAGAAATTTTGGTAACAGAAAATCTTGCTAAAATGCGATTTACTAAGCTCTTTTTATGTACATTCAGTGTGTTAATAATCACGGTGAAATGCAGATATCAATTTTGATGAAATTTCAGCAAAAATTTATATTTTGAATGTTTTTTGTAGCTTTTTACTTTTTTCCCTTGGAAGCCTTCTCGGACATCGAAATTCCCACAAAAAGAATGAAATCCCACGGTATAAAAAAACTGATGCCAGGTGACAGCCAATGATAGTTCCACGTTCCACGTTCCACCAATAAAAGTTCTTCCTCTCTCGCTGTGAAAACTGCCAGAGCCAGAGTGCCAGCCAACGAATGCAACTGACAGAAAAGTAGAAAGTAAACCTACTTTATCCGTCGCATCCAGCACGTGCGTTGCCTTATAGTGCATTTACACTATCGCGCACGCGCGTTTTTGCACGAGACTGGAAAGAGAGATCCGTTTGTCCGAAGCAAAGATAATGGAATACAGAGATGGATATCTTTCCAGTGGAAAGGCGGCTGCCTACAAGCTGTTTTCCCGAAAAATTCATGAAGTCACGCATACATTCTCATTTCTATACTAGAATAAGTGAGTTCGTGAATTCACCCGGAAGATGGCGGAAAGATGGTGAATTCACCACCGAAATTCATAAAATTTTCAAATATCCTGGAAAACTGGTTAGGGCATGTTCACTATGCAAAATTTGAATTTTGACGGTTGCCAGTTAATTTGCTTGCAATGAATATATAATTAATATGTTTCTAACACTTTGACACTGCTTTTTATCAAAAATGGTTAATATAGTTACGAATAACAATTCAAATTCCATTTATATTAACAGAGTAATGAAAAAAGTTTTCATGTTAAATTGAACACAAGCAGGCTGTATAAATTAAAATTATTTACAATTTACCAATCAATTTGCATATAATTTGCAAAATCAAACATTTTAGTCACGTACTACTAATCTATCAAGGCTATCTACTATAATTCAGCATGAAATGTTTTTATTGTTATTAATACATATATACATTTTAATACTGCACGTAGAATTATGTTATAACTTTTATAGTTTTAAAAAACAAGAATAGATAATTGCCATACAAGTAAATATCGCAATTTATCCGATAGATAGCACATAATGCTTTCGTAATGTTTCTTTTAAAAGTTCTTATAATTTTAACCCTAGTACACCAACCACTCTTTTAAATATACAAATTCATCCGCGTATAAAATTAAATAGTCAGTTAGGTAATAATTTCACATATAACATAAGTTGTTCCTTCCAGTCGGATTAATTCAATGGGGTGGTTCTGGAGGTAACCGAAAAATCGTATATCTAACGAACCGACCTATCTAAAAGAGAGTGTCACCATATGGTGAATACAAAATTATGCTGTTTTATGACATCCGGCCGGCTGTTCTGAATTTTGATTGGTGGTCATTAGTAACTTTTTTCGTAGCTCACACGTATTCACAGACAGGGATTGAAATTACAAAAACAACAATGTAAACAAATGGGTTTTGGCGGGATAGACGTACGAAAGATATCCATCTCTTTTATTCATTCATCTCTGGTCCGAAGTCAATGCTAATAAAGGCGTAAGAATGATATCACAAAACAGACGCCCAAAGTGTCATGGATGCTCTACCCATAATTATAGATAAATAAAACGGAAACAAACACGGCGAACAACATCTCTACAATCACTTGAAAACATTTATATTTCTAATTTGAAACATGTGAAATAAGAGTGGTAATTAGTTTCAGTAAATCAAACCACCAACTCATCAATCAGTTATACGAAATAAATAAATAATTGTCCGTTTATCACTTCCGGAAGCCATTTTGTTTTATAGGAAAATTAAATTTCGTAAGCCATCGCTATTAAAATATCAACATGCATAGCTTTCCCATTATTCGTAACACGTAAACAAGATGGCCGACCGTGCTAGGTAATGCTTTCCCTTTCAGTCACACGGCTATTTAGTATTTCGCAATCTTCCACATTCCACTAGGTGCTGTCTGCTGTGTATTCTTTCAACCACCTTTCAGTCGAATGCGTTGCTGCTACTTAGGCGTCGAATTGTATGGTTTGGGCTCTTGACGTAAGGTGTATTATATAGTAAAGTTGCCTTATTCCGGCCGTCTCCAGTATTCGGCCACATTCCATGATATTAGTGAAATTGTTGTCTTATACCTACCTACTTCCAAAGCTCGAATTTTTTGTGGCCAAGGTGCCCGAATGCAGGAAAATTATGTGTTTTTTTCATAAAAACATTCTTTTACATTGAAATATTATTGTTTTATTTTTTTATATTTTTAAAGCCTCAATTTTATTATTATTTTCTACAATAGGCGTGTTTTTTTGAGCTTCGATCTCAGCAAAGCAAAGTAAAGTAGGATTTTCAGCACGCGATTACTACAACTACAACCGAGTCTCGAAGTGTCAAGTAGAGCGTAATTGTTGTAATTTGCATGATGAAAATCCTAATTTACTTTGCTTTGCTGAGATCGAAGCTCAAAAAAACACGACTATTGTACAAAAAGTTGTACGTCAATATTTCCCACTACATACTTAAGAATACAAATTTGAGGACACCCTGTATAATAATATCTCCTCCTAAAAAAAAAAGCATTTAAAACATAGTTAGGTATGTAGGTAGGCATCTATTTATATTACATTCCAAATGCCATTTCACTCCGATTTCCGATACCGATTTTACACAGCCATGTAGAAACCTTAGATTGGTATTGCTGAAACGTGAAACCCGAATATTTCATTCCATATAAAATTAACTGCGTGCCATAAACAAAAAATCATACTTTCTGTTTGTAGTCCGATTTGTCTTTGCCGCGTACTGCGTTTGCGTTGTTTAGTTACCTACTGATTCTACGTTGAAGAAATAAAAAAAAGTGATATCTAGCTACTACTCATCACCAATTTTAATATAGGAAAAGGCTGGAGAATAAACAATAAAAATGGAACCTTCTTTTTACAAAGTCACCGTTCCACTTTTATACCTTTAGTTTCGACCATTCCCCCTTAGATATGTTTACTTCCATCTGGCAACATCAATCGGCAGCTTGAAAAATGAGTGGAGTGGATTGAAAGAATTGTCAAAGTTTGAGTCAGTCTCCAATAGAGTTTCATGGTGTGAGGACGCAGTTCGTTTTAGAAATTTTTCTTCAAATCAATTATTTTTATTTTTTTTTGTGACATTCTTTTCTGTAATTAAATTTGGCAATCGGGATTTCGCATGGGAATGTGTCGATCAAAGTGAAATCAATTGAATGACTACGAGTACGACCTTGATCGCCGTCATTTGCTTAAATCGCTCTGTCTAACGCTGAGGATTCAATTTACCGTCGTGTAGAAGCGTGTGTGGCGGGGTGTTGTTTTTTGTTTAGGCCTGCGCGTGCGCCACTGCCGCTGTCGCGTGCTAAACGACGCGAATCACATCGATATCGAAATCCGTTAAATAAGTCATTGTTATACTTATATTTACGAAATTTTGCCTAAGTATGCCTAGGTAATTGTTTTGTTTTCGCATGAGCATTTGTGATTCTTAAATTCTTTGCAAAATCGAATAAGTGTGTGTCAGTGGTAGTGCCTTGTAACTGCGGCGCTCGAATCCCGCATAAAATATCGAATTGGATACCTACTGCACAGAAACTGATTGGGTAAGTGAAGTACGAAGTTGGTACCATAGCCAAGTCCCCAAACCCCAAGTGGAAGCAAGTCACCTGCCGCTTGTTCGACCGCAAAATATGCTTTAATGTTTGATGGCGAAAGGGTTCTCCAATTGCGGGAACCGGATTGGGTTTCCCCAACGGCGGACGAAAGAAGTTTGTATCGTGTATCGTCTAACCTACATCCACATCTATATGGCATGTATAATTTTTGCATGTATCATCATGTGGTAGTTGACCGGTGAACGCATACATATACATCAATATTTTGTTTACTTCCATGTTCCATGGCTGCACGATCGCAGAACCCAGCTGTTCTATCTGGTATGGAATCGGACGCTGATGAAGCAAAGGTCGCAAACGACATTGATCAAGGTCATCCAGCCTACGTTGTTGTTGTTTTTTTTTCAATACCTATTTTTATATTATTTGCTAAATGTGTGTGGCTTATGAAGAAGGGAAGGCATATCCTGCGCACGAAGGCGAATGTTATAATGTGTAGGCTGGTGCTTTGTGGTGGCGGCAGTGGTACTTTTTTTCTTGTGAAGTCTATAGTCGAATGATTTGGAACGACCTATATAAACCTAATTCGTTAATTTATGGGAAATATGTAGCAATAGGTGCTGACTTTACGTCACACGACTTTATGTCTTAATTTCGGGAATTTTCCTAAAAATCATCATTCGATGAGATGTTAATTTCAAGCACGTGTTATAATGCGATTAGACCCGCGGAGCATAAATCGCTCCCTCACAAGGCAAGCAAAAACCATTCATCCGTGAACCTTGCCAGCTCGCTCCAGTTGGTTGGAGTCATTTAGTTAGTAGCTAGAATAGCACTTTGACTGCCGACTGGGACCATAGGTGCTTGAAAATATTTTGCTGCCATTTTCTGTTCTGTTCTTCTGATTTTATTAGTAAAGGTACTGATTTTAAACTTTATGCCGAATTCACAATGTCTCTTTGAATGCGTGCATGCGTCGGTGCGCTTTGGCACGCTTTATCGAAACTTTACGATTTTAAATGCCAAAGCGCGAGAGCAACAATTTAGTAAAACGAAATGCTGCTTTGAAGCGAACGTGCTTTAACAGAGTGGAAGTATGACAGATTAATAGTTCGGTTTGGTTTTAGGTACCTTATGCACACAAATAGAGAGCAGAATTCAAATTTCAAGTCTATACCCTCTTTTTGTGCAAGAATTGAAAAAGGATTCTCCAAAATAGATAACAAAAATCATTCATAACAGTAATGCAAAGAACAACCTTAACAAAGATACAAGACCAATGATTAATATTTTTTCCAAGAAAATCTAAAGGAATAAGTATTAGCTCCACAAAAAATAGGTATTCGTCATTTCCGAACACTAAATAAATTAATTTGCATTAAAAAAACATCATATTGCTTTTCAAAACTATTGTGTGATAAACATTAGTGGTTCTGTACCACTCCAACTAAGAACGGCACACCCTATGACATCAAATCGAACAATTCAAAGTTCTAAAGTTGTAAAACGCGCGTGATAGTAGAGAGTAGTTCTACTCAGGCGTCGCGTTGATTTTTACGATATTTACGATCTAAAGTCGATCCAACGCCTGAACCAAACTTATACTTTATTACGGAAATGTATTGATTTTGGTAAAAACCTTTGATTCATATTTAAATGCATTTATAATAGGTATTTACAAGACCTAATTATTGAAAAAAAAATGAAAATCCATGCAGTTAAGGAAACAGATTTTCTGACCAAATGCAAAAGTACTGATTACATGATTTTTGAAGAAGGTAACCCTGTGTCGTATGCACTTTTATGCTAACTAGAGTTCGCCCACCGGGAGAAGTTTTACCGTTATATTTACCTGGGCCTGGGCTCTGCGAACGACATCGTCTCGAAGATGCTTCTACTTCGTGTAACAAAAAAAACGATAAGCGTCTAAACGATTGGACGATCATCGTTATTTGTTGCTTCACGTTACCTACTAATTCAACTGCCAAACACGATTCGATTGAAAAATATTTAAAGGTAGACACATGGTCCCTTTGGAGGCAACTTGCTCTTATCCGATTTGTAAAAGAATGCGCATTCTTTGCAAAAAAAGAACTGGTTACTGCACTTTTTTTCGAATATTAAATGAACTTCATTTATTTGTTTTATAATTGCACATAGTAATGTAATCAGAAAAAAAGTCAATCATAAAATTTAATTCATTGTTTTGTTTTCAACTTGATCCCAAGCAATCGAAGTTCCCATGTGATGCTTGATTTCCGTAAACATCTGTTCCACGAAATCCAAGAAATTTATTGGAATTCTAACTGTTTTAAGAAATATATTTCGAAAACAACCAAATTTTCTACTCTGCTACATCTGCGTACACTCTAGCATATTGTTCCAATTCTTCCTACCCGTTCGTCGACAGTTCGTCATCTAATATGGAATTTCACTCCAAAGTCCATTGGACTTGATGTCGGTTCCTACACACTGTTGGGTATGTGTTTAATATTTCACTTATAGAGGCCTTATTCCTTACTACCTACATCCATTTTTGCATTAAGTGCCCAATTCGATGTCAATCATTGACAACAAAGAAAAATAAACAAATTAAAAACAAAAAAAAAAATGTCCATACATTTTTTGATGTTTTAGGTACAAACTGTTTAAAATGAAAACGATGAACAAATCAATTGCACGATGCGACGATAATGTTAATGAAGCAAACTCAAGACTACGTGGTTTTGTTTAATTGTTTCGACGACGATCGTTTCCTAAATAACATGATTAGAGCCCTGGCTTACACACAACATATGGGAAAAAAAATTACGCACAGTATTGCAACTCTGCACAATCTTCCCAACAAAAAACCAGTCAATATGTTGCGTTTAAGGCAGGAAAAGTGGTTTTTAACTACGTATTTGCTTTGGCCTATTTTTACCCGACTGTACAGGTACACAGGGAGGGTTATGCGTTTCGCGCGTATCCTAGGTACCTTCCTACGGGACGCCCTGTTCCTATACGGTTTGACCGATTTTGAAGAGTGAGGTATCATAATATTCGGATTCTTCCCCGGAGTGTCATAGGCTAAAAAGATAAAAATAAAAAAAAATAATTAAAAAAAAACAAAAAACCCGACTGAAAGAATTAAAAATATATGAACAAGACGAATTTAAGTACCTGTAACCAGTGTTGTAGCACTCTCTTTATTTATCCCACGAAGCGTGGTCATTTTTCCCTTTTTTGACTTTTCACCATACTCAAATTCCCTTTTAAAATCCCGCGAGATGTTTTTGCGTCAAAATCCAGTTTTTAAGAGTAAAATTTGTATTACACGGAAAAAAAATCACGTTAAATTAACCTTTAGTATAAAAACCGCTATTTGTAACACTGCTATGATTATTTTTTGGTACTAGAAAATTTTGATAAAAGACATGAGCTGTTTTTTTTTATGGACATTCAATGTGTTGATAATCATGGTGAAATACAGGTGTTTTGATAGAATTTCACCCAAAATTTATAGTCTGAATGTTTCTTGTCAGATTTCTGAAATTCCCACGATTTGGAGCTTTATCCCTTTATCCCACGGAAGGGTTTTCGGCCATCGAAATTCCCACAAAAAGGGATAAATCCCACGATATAAAAACACTGCCTATAACTACCTATTTGGCAGTCGGAGGGTACTCAATACTCATACATATATTTGTTAGGCTGTGTAGGTATATACTATATAGTCTCCGATTGTCAATTAGTAAGGTATAGGTACTTGAATGCGTCTTGTTCATATATTTTTAATTCTTTTATTTTATAGTCAGTCGGGTTTTTTGTTTTTTTAACTTAATTTTTTTTTTATAAGACGCAATTCACAATATTGTGTTGCGTAAAAACAACGCACTCATATTTCATTATGCTAAAATGCGATTTCAGGCTTTGGATCGACTCTATGTCGTAAATATCGTTAAGTTCCACGCGAACTTTTCAGAAAATATTCAAATGCTCCGGTTACCTTGATTCCATAGCCTCGTGGTAAAGTGCATAAAAGGCATCAACATTCCGAGTCAATTTGAGATCCCGGACTCATTGCTGGTTTTTTGACAGTCTCGTACTAGCTGCAAATGCTTCCTAGCCAAGATATCCAAGGATCGTGATAATCGAACAATCCATTAGCTCATCTGTATCCACATTTGGCCCAGCGCTACCGAAAGTACTGCATTAAAATTTTTTTCGTGTTCGATTTTGTTATAAATATTAGCGTGGAACAAACTCTTGCGGATTCTGGAAATTCCCTTTCTTCTGTCGCTATTTAAAGGTTTTTTTTTTCAGTAAGGAGTAAGAGTTAGGTATTACCAACATTCTCTTATTTTTTTATTTGAAAGATCCATGTATGGAATTATATAATAAAACATTGAGATCCCCGTCAAGCCTTCTAACGGTGGCACGAATCCGAGTGGTTCAATTTTTGGTTAAATGTTTACCAGACCGTTTGTTGCGAATTTTGCCAGCAAACATTGGAGAGTTGAATTTGAGGGATGACTGCGTCAGCTGTAAAATGGGCGCAACACTTACACTGACAAACCCGTAGTAGAAATTTATCCAAATTTAGTTTAAATTATAGTCACCACACGGTATATTTGATCAATTTTGTGCCGATAAAAGCATTCCAATAATATGGTTACTATTTGACATTTTTGTTATTTTATGCGGAATATGCCAAATTGAGAAAAAAAGATGCTAAATTATATGGGGAATAAAACAAACTATGCTTAAGTTCAAACAACGACTTTATTACAAAAAAAAAAACAAAGAAACAAAAAATTAGTAATAACTATAAACATAAAATTACTTCTATCTAATACATAATAATAAGGAACAAAAAGGAATTCTGTCTTTAGCAATGAAAATTACATTTAATTATTGAAAAGCTCGGCAATTATAGAATTAAGTTCATCATCTTCCCCGTCTTCTTCATTGTCCTGATATTTTGTCGTTTATAATATTCATTTTTCTAAAGACCCTTTGAACTGCTGCATTAGAAAATGGTGAGAACATTAACGAAATTACGAAAGATGACAATTCCTGATAAGGATTTTCATTCACTGCATTTTTATACGAGTTTACTTTAACCCAAAACATATTTTGTGTTGAATTCCATTTAACAAATATAAGGTTTTGCCATCGATTTTCAAGTGTGGTAATCAAACTCCGTTCTGTTTGCATGTCCTTTAAAAAATTGTTGATTGGGTCTTTTATTATCTTTCAACTATTTTCGATTGAGAATATATCGATGTTTTGTAAAATATTTATATTTGCAGGCAAGCGATGTCTCAATTTATGATCGTAGGTATTGTTTGTTCATCATAATCACTAATTTTATTTTCACTTTGCATTTTATTAAATTCAGACTCAAAATGCATACGTATCTATATCACAATTTAATATGTTTGTAAACTCTTAACGGATGTCTTCTCTTTACACAGATTTTTAAAGTCAATGTTTTAATTAAAAATACTATTTCTTTGAAAATCGATCTGCATTATTGGCTTCTAAAATCTTATTGAGACGCTGAACTTCACATAAAATGTTTTTGAGATAAAAATGAAATACAAATAATTCTTGTCGTCACCATATAAACTGCATAAGACCTGAGCCGCATAACACTTTTCGGTTCTTTGAACCACAGCAGAGTGTGTCTTCAACTGCAACCATTGCGCACATATTCGTCGTACTGCAACCTCTATTGACAACCAGCTGGCTCCACAAGCACGTACCATTTGAAGTGGATATTTTTCTTCTTCTTCTTTATGACTTTAGAAAAGCTTTTATGAAAATATTGACGGGTTTGTGATTTTGAGAACCAACTATAAGTTTCACTTACAATTAATTCAATATTTGGAGGTATAAGCACTCTTTTGATGCACGCGAAACAGCCAGTTGTATGGAATGGCAAGCGCGAGGAATTAGTATTAATGATGGTATTAATTCATTTAGCCTACTATACACTATATACTTAGTTTGGACCTAAAATTAGGTCCCAAGACATTTTTTATCATTGCAGTACATTTCGTTCTTTTTAGCTGCATTACACAACTAATTTGTTCGTCTTTATGTATGTCTTTCTCACAGAGTATAAGGTGATCAACTGATTTAATTGAAGCATGGCAGCAAATGTACAAGCAATATTTAGCTTCGGCCTTATTTGAAACTGTCTGGACAGGATTATTTAAAGTAAACTTTGTAATTTTTATTCTTGATCCGAAATCTTTCATGGATCTTACGTGCTTTTTAGTTTTGGCATGTTGTTGTAAGCATGACTTTGACTTTATTGAAGTCTTGCAAATTTTGCAGATAACTTTTTCTTGCCCTTTGTCTTCTTCGAGGAGGACCCAGTTATTAAATTCATCTTTGCACATCCATTCCCTCCTAAATTTTTGTTGGTAGTAGTTTTAGCTTGTAGTTTTTTTTAGAATTATTTATTTGCGGTACAACAATTATTTCCTAGGTTTTATAACTTACTCTTCTTTTCCATCATCTTTGCCGGTTACCGATCCATCGCCTTTTTGTTTTGTATTCAAAAACCTGGTAAAATAATTTAAGCTTTTCGCTCATTTGTGTTCCATATTTATATGCGCATACATTATATTTAACTGACTATATAGGAAGCAACTTAAATTAAATTGAGCCGCAATGCACTCGCAGTTGACTTTTGAATTGAATTTGTTGTTGAGGTTTGACAGCTGATACTTCAAATTGAGAAACTGTCATACATATTTGCAGTAATGCCAAATATAGAAAATTTGTATGGATGCGTTTATTGTAAAGCAAAATATACCACGAATATGTTCTTATGGTGGGAATAAAGTTTTTATTTTAAAAATAGAAAATATGCATTTTTTGTATACTTATAAGCAATTTGAAGTTTTTGCTAGATTTGGCATAAAAAATGCTAAAATGGCACCACTGATCTACACAGGGTGGCGTATTAAAAAAAAAATCTTGTTTGGTTTTATTATGAATATCTTAAAAGAGTCGATATGTATGTAACTTCGAATTTTTTCTACATTATTATATGGTTATATTTTAGTTAATGTTCATCCAAAAGTATTAATCTCCATTTTAAACATTGTATTGAAAATTGTTTGCCATTGTATTTAAACATTAAATAAACTTCTTAGTTTACATTTACGACGCGCTTTCTGCCTTCTTACTGTTTGGTGTTTTATTTTTTTACCCATATTATCTATATAGACCACTGATTTCCATGGTTTACAACAATAGTACGAGATCCAACTGTTGTTGGTAAGCCATGGAAATCAATGATCTATATAGATTACGTGGGCGAAATCAAAAACGCCTATTTTAGTAGGAGAAAGTGCTTTCTGATTTTACTAAATAATTTGTAATAGATTAAATTCGAAACAATTAATGAAGTTTGCAAAATAAATTGTTGGCGTAAAAATAGGAGAAATTAAAGAAAAGCTAGAATATCGTTTTTCTTCAATTTCATCAAATATTGTCAATTTTTTTAATACATAGCATGTTACATAAATATGCTACTGAAGTAATGCTAGAAACCCACAAACTTTCTACACCGATTTGGTACACCAATTTATTTTTGGCTGCAACATATTACCATATGGACTTCTAAGGTTATATTTACATATTTATTAAATTGTACTATGTTCACTAGCAGTACTAATAGTTAAACGCGAAAACATTTTTAAATTTTCAGAATCCAATTCTTATTATGTTAACCAAACTTTTGTTGAATGTTCTCATACTTTAAAAGTATAAAATCAATAGAAAGAATCATTTATTAAATATTACGACCTAATAATAATAAAGCACCAAAAAAAAAAAACATATGCTCAATGTATTATACATGCACCCTGTGCCCCTACTTAAAGAAAGGCAAATGGCCGCTTTTTGATTCTAATTGGGATCCATTATCAACAAGAAGAAATGCAATCACTGAATTCACATAATATTACCTGCATTACCATTTTCCCGACATAATCCTCGTTTAGGTGTTTTGGCATCCCCAATAAAGTGGAAAGGTACATTTCTAATTGGCATCAGAATTTTTATTTCCCAACCAACCAAAATTTGACAGCTGACTGAAGTTCGGTCACATTTCGGTTACAAGTTATAGCCAAAAATACCATTATGTGTGTTTCCCGAAAAAGTAATTTAAAAGAGGTAAAACGAATTCCCCACTTTGGTCAACGTTTTGGCATCAGTGACATTAGTTTTATTTTGTATTCCCCAGTACCAACTCCCAAAAAATAATTATTATGTTCCCCAACGAAATTATGAAACGGCAGCCCTGATTTGGCCTATATTAATATTTTTTCCCTTTCTCCAAATAGCGCAACATTTGATTTTATAATTATTATTGGCAGTTTGCAGTTCCGCTCGCATTTCATTCTCGGTTTGACTTGTTCAATTTTATAAATGGCGTCCCATTCACGCAAGATTTGAGTTTACCCCCATTTTGCCGTAAGTTTTGGCATAAAAAAAAATCAGTTTGTCCGCTGAAAGCTGTAGTAAAAATAGAGCTCTAAGCGGAAGAACAACGTGTTTTCGTTATTCAACAATACTTCAAGTGTGGGTACCACGGTTCGCAAATTTCATTCTAAGCCATTAAGCTCTTTTTCGCCTTTTGACGGTTTCATTAATCGTAAAAATTGACACATTAGGGTTCAAAGAGCTCACATGTGGCTATCGAGCAAGAAATCCAATAATTTTCAAAAATGCGACGGGTCACGCAGTGACTTCACTGGTGCTCGATACAACGATATGAATTCGAGTAAACTGTCCAGTATTTCCAAGTCGTGGGATTTCTTTCTTTTCGTGAGAATTTAGATGGCCGAAAACTCTTCCGTAGAAAAGAGCAAAATAAATCGTCAAATACATTTTAACAGGTTACGGTTAAATACCAAAGCTTCTCAATTTCGCGATTTCTTCAAGAACTTTTCCTGTCGTGCCCGTCAACTTGGCGAAAAGACTGTTTCCGCTGTTATTGTTCAAGAGCGGAAGTCTACTGGGAACCCCATGCTTCGGTAATTTGTCTCTGCAGCAGTTGAAAACCGATTTTAATATTCCCGGGGAAAATTATTTTCAGCGAAGAGGTGTATTTTGGACGAATCCGTAAAAAATTAAACAAAATGTAAGCACTTTTGGGCAAATAAATTTAACACAACAGATTTGGTTTTTAAATTTGATCTTTATTGAACTAAGAGCGGACGTCTTTATTCAACGGAATACATTCTTAGACTGACTCTTGGCCAGTCGTTAAAATGAACAATGAACAAAATAATATAATAAACTACCTATCACCGTCAGCTCTCTTTAATTTTTACAGTGAGCCCCAAAAATATTTTTGATTTCAGAGCAATGAAAATCAAAGAGAAATTATTGTCATAAGCGGACCAGATGTATTTTTTTTAAGATAGCTCTTCGTCAAGCAAAGCCGTGGATGCCGTATGTGTTGAAATAAAAATATCAGCGTGCTTACAACTTAAATTGAAAAATATATCGCGCCTAACTAATCAACCTTCACTTGTTCTTGACGCCGCCTTAGGAGTGGTCTTTTTCAACTGCGTATACCTAAATCGCTTCGTTCAAAGCAAGTTATTGGACAGACTTTGAAAATACCGTACCTTGCGAGTGGCCCAAATCTGCCCCTTATGACAATATGTGACTCCCTTAAAATTCCTGTTTTCCTTTACATTTTACTTACCCATGTTCTATTTACAGCTAACTTTTTACCTGAAATTGCAAACTTTTTACCAGAAATTGTAGAAGAAGTCTCTTTTGACTGTGATTTATCGGAGTATGTCACGATCAATATCCAAGAACATCCTTTTACTGCGTCGTTGAGCCAGTAGTTTCTACCCTGTAATGTGTGTACAGGCAGAAGTGTGACAGAACGAAACACAAAATTACTTGATATTTTAACTAAGCTCTAAACAAAATACCTATAAACCACTAAGTGCTTAAGTAGGTGTAGTTACCAACGTCTAAGGAGCTTCTTCTTAAAAATGCGCACAACTATCTAAATAACCTCTTCCTTCTTCTTCCTATAGGAAAAGCAAAAAATGCACATTCAACGGAAGCAAAATCAACCGACCAACACCTCAGGTCCTGGTTGCAACTCATTAATAAATTCATAGCACCACTTGGCTTGCATGCAGGTGGTCAGCCCAGCTACCCCAGTTCCTCTGGCGGAGAATATAAATAACTCGAATTGTAAATCAGTGAAATCACTACCCACCATACCAAGTTATGCGCGCAAATGAAACTATTTCCCAAAAGTATCTCCACAACAATCGAAGGCAACTTCATATTATACACATTGATATGCGCATAAAGCGATTCCGAGCATTCGCCTCGACGGAATTCGGTTCGACTTGAATGCAGAATTCATTTGGTTGCAAGGTTTAACAATAAAAATTAAAATGCATCAAACGATAAATAATTTTTATGCGGCCAATAGGTGGCTGAATGCTTTCTTGGTCCGTTGTTGTTTTGCAGAACTAAATCAAACAGGTGTCCAGGGCTGTATGCGCTGTTCACTGCGATTGCGATCGGGAGTTTGGCATGCGATGTGGAAGGAAGAAATACCATTTCGGGTTGGCGACGATTGTTAGTGGGTAGGTCATGTCTGTCGAGGAATGTGCAAACTTGTGCCGGTTTAGGAAGTTCGGTATTTGGAATGAGCCCATTTGTGGATAAGTTTGTTTTTTTTGTTTGTTGAACTAGTTGTGGCTTTGTTTCGAGGAAGTCGGCGTGAAGTCAACAGTATGTAGGTATGTGCACCTAATTCAGATAAAAGGAGAAGGAAATTGTCTGCATGTGGGCTGCTCCAAGATTCTACCCGTTTAAGTGTCACATAACTGCTCAATAATTTATGTTGAGGTTGGAACTAATTTGCATATATAAGGACCCTAGGCGTAATTTCTCACAACCATTAGATTGAATAAGTTTTTATTTTTATAACGAAGGGAAGGGACCTACAATTTATGCCGAGTTTCAGGGTGTGATGTAAGAAGCTTTCTCCCGGGGAGATGAGCTGGCTCAGTGTATCTATATCCGGACACCAAACCTGTGACCCTTCCCTTAATATTTCAGCACACTTAACACAGAGCGACTGCGCCAACACTTGTGATTCATTGAAATCGGAGCATGGTTAAGTGAGTGTTATATTTTTCGTATTTAAATTTTAAGTAATTTTAAGTAATTTTAAGGGGAATATTATTTTTAGATGCAAGTGTTTTCACATAGATTAGCTGCTTACATCTAACTTAAAGCAGCGTATGCTACATCATTTGGTAGTACAAAACTTGGCAACACTGGCCGGCCATAAATTTCACTAAGGATGAATGTGGGTAAATAATGGATCACTCAAAAGCCAAATACATTTGTGGATTCAAGTTCGGTATGAGGTACAGTAATCTAATCGTTTTTTGCCAGAAATACAAGCTGTTGCTCAAGGCGCATAACTCCTAACGGATAAATTCTTATGTTGTCGTTTTATACTCAGTGGTCTATGATAGCTCAGACCTACTTGTTGTAAAAGTGTGATTTGTTGACTCGCATACGTATTTTGACGGTTTGTTTGCCTAAAAATATACAATTCGTTTGAACGCAAAGTTGTTATGATAGATTTATTGTATACATTCCCTTTTTTGATTAAAATATATAGAAAACGAAAGAGTTAAATAGGGAAGATCGAGCAGCTTTTGTCGCAAAGCTCAATTCAAGTCGTTATCTTTAGAAAAAGGAAAAAGAATGTACTTTATCGTGGCAAAATAATATTTGCCAAATCAATAAGCGCAAAAGACCAAACGCTGTGCAAATTTTACCTCGAACAAGGAAAAAACAAAATTGTACCGAAGTAGGAACTAGGAAGGAAGGCATGTTTCACGAGGGTTTATTAAAAATTCCTGAAAAAAAAAATATGCTGCAACCCCAATTATTGAGATTCCAATTTGGAGACGCGTTGCTGAATTTGATTTCAGTACATTATAAATATGTAAGAAAAACTATCGTAACTCCCGGAAACTCAAGCGGCTGCAATCGCCCAAGAGTATAAAAATGAACCAATTAGCTTCTGCAACCGAGTTTTATGGATGGATAACGCTCCTAGTAACAAAAGCCGAATGGTGATGCCATTTTTTGTAAAGTATGAGTTTCAGCGTTTCCAGTTTGGGGGTTTTCCCTGCAGATCTAGTTTTTTTTGACCGACGGGGGAAATCTGGGGGAAGAAATTATTTAGGAGAAAACTGGAGTGTTTTTTTTTTTGCGTTCAATTAATTTTTTTCTCACTAAAAAGTATCGTAAGTGAACATTAAAAGCTATAAAGCAAGGCAACACCAGCTAACTAAATCAATGTGTGTTCCATGTAAGCCATTCATTCCATCGCATTCCAGTATTTATTTGTGCCAGTGTATAAATAAACCGCTATCCATAGCTACATGCATCACACCCTATTGCATTTGCGAAAAGTTCACAATCATAATGGGTGAAAGGAAGCAATAAATAAAGTGAGACTTTCTTTGTATTTTGTCTCTTGCCAAAACCAATTTGTTATTGTTCCTGGATCGGGATGTATCAATTTTACCCCTAATGATCAAATGATCATAATGTTTCCGAGCAGATGTACAAAAACAAAAATGAAGACAACGGCAACTATATTTTATTATTTTTTTCCGAAAGTTGATTATTTTTACTTTTTTTTTTTAAAAAAATAGCAAAGCTCTGGGATAACTGTTCCGCAGAAAAACTGCAAAAATTCATCGAATTGGTTCCAAGACGGTTACAAAAAGGTGTTGAGGCTGAAGTGGATATATGTTTTTATTAAATAATTTTATTTTGTTCCATTTTAAATTTGAAGTTATATTTTTTCTTCAGTAATATTTATTTGTCAAAAAATTACACAAAAGCAAAAAGTTAATTTTATTTATTTTAATTTAAATAAATATACTTACATAATAAAATTGAATGTGTTTACCAGTTGATTAACGAAACCAGAATTAAAAAAATAATATCGAGCCTCTACGGGTTTGTTTGGCTGCTGCCATAAAAGAGGTTCAGTTTGAGATGTCTCCGGCACGTTAGTTCACACACTGCTGACCTGTTTCTTGGCATTTCATCGGCCATGTCATATTTCGCTTTATGTGACAGCAGCGATCCCTAATATTCTGTTAGCCAGTGACAGCTGTGATTTTAGTTCATCGACACAGATGGATTTTATGACCGTCTGACTATTGACAAAAATTCCAAAATCAGTGAGTGGTATTGCAGCATTGGGTACTGATTAGGAATTTACCCACGAAAACAGCGGCTAATTTCTTCTGGCCCATTTCTCCCTTCGGAAAAGTGCAAAAGAAAGTTCTTTTCAAAGTCAAGGTAGGCTGAATTGCGGTCTCGGAGGATCTTTCCCTATGACAGCAGTACATTCGAAGTTGCTACTATCAATAATTGCGTTCTAAGTGGTTTAATTTGTTCACTTGTTTATGAACAGCGTTTTAGTCTTGCCCTGACTTACTTCAAGGCGGTGTATTGAATAGGGTATACGCCTCTATTTGAATCATGCCTGAAATCAAGTTACTTACAATTCAGAATTAAAATAAATAGAATGAAGAAAGAATTCTATCTAATTTGTAACGATTATTTGTTTCACCGACGACAGACGACGCGGCTTGTAAGCCATTATAGATATAGTCAGTCGAATATGGGAGTGTTTACGGCTATTTTCCTAAACTGATTCGAATCAATCAATTAGTGAATTTACAAACAGTTACGTTGTTTACCAGTCACAAACTTTCTCCCCAAACCGATTTCATCCTTGAGTATTCAATAATCGATAAATCAACAAAAAACAAAACAAATACCAAATACGTGTATCCAAAACTCATTCGAGAAGAGAGGATGCGAAAGTACATAAAGCTAATTGAAAATTTCACAGACGTTTTACGGCAATCGACAGCGACAATGAAGCAATCGCGGGTGGATCCGCAATTCTGAAACTAAAAATTGACAAGTCCACGTTGCTCGTAAGCCCATGACGATTTATTGCTTATAGTTGTTCCGTCTCAGGCAATAACCCAGCCGGCATTCAACTGCCAATTTGCAGCAATCATTGGGAGCCAAGCACATGCATATAGCTAGCTCGGTTCCTCCTTAGAACCATAACCACTTTGAAACAACAAAAGAATAATTATCACTCCCCGCACATACCGCACAGAAACCAGACTGGTCTTACCTTTTACTTTTATTTATGATCAACCTGTTGCGCACTGGACATGGACACTGTTCACTGTTCTCTGTATCTCTGTACATATATCTGTTGTGTTATTTTTTGTATTTGTGCCTCTAATGATGATGGAAGTCAGTGGAATGAACTCTTATTTCAAAGTTGGTATCTTTCGAATGTACGTATATCTGTACTATGTTATTTTGCTGCCATTGTGCTGTTCAACAGAGCGTTTTGTGTGTAGGTATGTGGAATGGGATCTGCTTGATGTGCAGCCATGAAGAGATAGATTTATTTAAAGATATATCCGTTGCGTGCT
Source organism: Cheilosia variabilis (assembly GCA_951230905.1). Taxonomy (NCBI): domain Eukaryota; kingdom Metazoa; phylum Arthropoda; class Insecta; order Diptera; family Syrphidae; genus Cheilosia; species Cheilosia variabilis. The sequence continues at coordinate 10,582,511 of OX579677.1, forward strand.
CACCGTCGCGGATACAGAACAGGTACAAGGCAGGAAAAATAAGGTATTCATACTTATTGCCTTGAGATTAATAGCTCAGTTGGCGGATCTTAACGCCCTTGTCAAGGACAAGTAATGTTAATAACTCTGGCATGTTGAAATTGATTCCATTTTGTCAGCGTTCTCCATCGCCATTCGACACAATCTGCCAGCGATGTCAAAACTAGACAATGCTACCTTAAAAATGATGAAAAGATGGTGGGTATCGATCTGTACCTCTTGGTTTTATTTAGGATCTGCCGTAGTGTGAATATTTGGTCGGTTGTTAACAAAAGCGGACCTAAAACTGCATTGGAAGGCATCAGATCGTTAGCGACTGGTTTTAGGCGATCACACAGTACAACAAACAAGATTTTATAAGCGATATTAAAGAGACTGATGGCTCTATAATGGGCGCAATTTAGAGGGTCTGCTTTCTTGTGCCTCCATTCATGAGATATACTTTCCTCCGACCATATTTTAGCGACGAGTTGGTGCATGGCAGGTAAGTCGCCTGGTCCAGCAGCCTTGTTGGACTTCAGCTTCGATATTGCTATCCCCATTTCAATTTGGTCAGGTGGACGATATTCTTGGCTTTCACCGCCTAGGTTAAATGGTTCGAATATGATAAAAGGCAAAATCTTATAAAAGATGCTAAGAAGACTAAGACTCGTATCCGTATATCGAATGATCCTCATACCGGTTATTTTTTACGGCCAAACAGTATTGCAATCATTCTTACCCGCCCCTAACCGGTCATACTTTCATTCGACCAAATTTCACAGATAATATTGGTCCATGTGCCGATGAAGTCTGCACGGAAAGAATTTTAGGATTAAATCAAGAAAAATAAGCGCAGAATCACGAAAAGTTTGTCTAGTTTTAGAGCTTAGCTAAGGATTTACTAATTCACGACATTATATTCGCAATTCTAGAAACTGTACGATGTGAAGATATTGACCCCCAAAAGTCGTGAATCAACAGTTTTCATTATCAATAATGCGATCAATCAAGAAATACATATTGCCATAACCGATCGCAATTTGACACAAATAGTTATCAATTTGATATTACATGGATTGTAAATTGCAAAAACAATTCGTAAATTACCACTTTTCTGTTGTAAATTACGATTTCCTCCCTTAGCAAATTACAACAATTTAGTCCTGAATTGCAACTCAATAGTGTTGATTTGCGAACTGGCAGGAGTAGATTTACTACTTCAGAAGTTGCAATTTACAAATTTTCAATCGTAAATTGCAACTTATTTTTATCATTTTGCAATTCATATTTCGCAATTTACGATTCTCGAGTGGTGATTTGAGGCATCACCGTATTAAATTGAAAATGTTTTATCGTGAAATTAGAAAACTTTATTCTTAATTTACAACTTATATCTTGTAATTTACAAATTTTCGAATACATAATATTTATAGTCGTATTCCTCCTGATATCCAAGAAAATCATGCGGCGCCATATCGTCCGGAGACAACGGGATTTGTCTGGGATGGTTTTTTGGTCTATGCTGAAATTTAAAATGCAAACAAATTATTTAGATGAATTTGACATTGATACGAACCTTTACAATTCTTCTCGATTACATATTTTAGAATCCATTCCATTTATACTTCCTTCCTAATTGCGAGATGTACATTCTGAAAAAAATACAGATTTATATGCATAGGTACTTCAGCATTTTTTTAATTATTCAATAGGTACTTACACAATATATTCCAGAATGCTTTATAATTAGTAGTACACTTACTATCCATACGAATTGGTTAAACAATCCGACTGCTTCAAGCAAAGATTGAATACCGACTGCCTGTCTCTGCACAATGAAGATTTGGCTTTATGATAGCAGCTGTCTATACCACATACATAGATTCATCCATAAAAAAAAGGATTTAGGTACATGGACTATGGGCTGTGCATAACAAAATCCCACACATCAGGTAGTTGATTCCATGGAAATTACAAAAAATATTTGGCAATTTACGACTTCTTTACGTCAATATACGTTTTCATTCTGATGTGTTAAATTATTACAAGATTTTATTGATTCATCATTCAGTGGTGGTAAATCGCCAAATATTTTTTCGCAATTTGAGATTGTGAAGTGGTGTTTGAGAAATTGACCTATTAGAGTGGTGAATTTCCCCAAACAATCTCGCAAATCAGTACAAATAAAAGAAGCTCGAATTGATACTTCTGATCGTAAATTTCAACAAACAGAATTTGGTATTCTCCGCCGTTTTTAATGTCAAATTACCAATTTTTGTATCAATCCATGAAAACTACGTTGTGATTTGCGAGAAATATATAATTCATAAATTGCAACTCAAAATTTTGCAATTGGTGATTTTCAATTCTTTCCGTGATGTAACTCCCGCAGCTTTCTTGTATTTTATTTGAGATTTGGGTAATCTCGCTTCTAATTTACTCGTATAATCTCTCAAATTGACGGGATCGTAAATATTGAATGACTCATATTGCCCGATGACTATTTCTTTGTCCTTTTTGGCACGAAACAGTCTGTAAAAAAGTGTTCGAGTTCTCAACTCGATCACAGTTCCATTCATTGTTCTTGGAGGTCAAACGGCTTCTGTTCGGGCTTTGTGTCGTTTTTGATTTTTTTTCTTCGAAGGTTATACTGCTAGAAATTAATTCTCTGCCCCAAAGAATTTATACGCATATTTTCCTTCGGCCATGATCCTCGGGGGGCAGTGGTGCGAGATATGGATTCCGCTTGGCTGGATAAGCTCGATGGCATCCGTCATAGTACCATGAGTTTCTTCATTGCGGCCGCCTTGTAAAATCCAGCACATTAGAGGCGGCACTTCTGATGATTTGCAGGTAACGATGTCACCAGTCCTATAAGACTTAAATCTTGCAGCACGGGACTTCGTGTGCTGCTACAGGGAACGAGGCTTTGAGCTCTGCGGAATAGTTGCTTGTTCATCTACTAAATCGACAGCGAAACGTATGCTTAACAAAACTTATAGACGAAAAGGATGTTGGCAAATAGTGTGTTTGTACGACTTTAAAACGATTGTCTCACGAGCCGGGTTTTCGGCTATTCCGTGTTGAAATTTGTTTGAGGATCACATCAAATCCTGGAGCTTTGGTGCATTATTCGTTTCCTCGGTTATTTCCTTGGAAGTGAGTGAAATAGTGCATTCCTCGCCTTCTCTCGTCTTTGAATAATCCTGGTGGTTACAAGTCTTTTTGAAGCTACCAAGCTCTGCTTCAAGTTTATTTGTTTTTTTCCTAGTTAACAGTGGAAATATGTGCTGTTGGTCTTGTCTCAGTATCACTCTGGAAAGTGGACTCAATAATATCGCCTTGCGAAATGATTATGTTCTTAAATTCAACCCTACACACTGCGTAGCGTAAGAAGTTGTCGAAGCTCCACAAAACAAAACATGTTTTATTTATCGTCTTTTGTCGACATGCATTATCACTTAAATAAAGAAGAAACAAATATACAATCGATTTTGTAGCTTATTGTCTAGCTTTTTGACAAACGGCTATTAATTCAAAAATTACATTGAAAGCGGGAAGTAAGACAAAAACACGCGAGAAACTGAAAATGAAAGAGCACTCTTCAAGTTGACAGGTAACAATCATCATTATCGTCAGTGCGGAGGAGGTGGGGAAATTATTAGAAAATTAATTATACACATGGAAATGAAATTTGAATAAATGAGTCATTGGCCGTTCACTTTGGTAGGTGGTCAACTCAGCGGAGCGTATGCATAATGGGCTGTAACTGTCTCGGACGGCTGCAAAAAGGGCGCTAAGACCATCAAGCTTATGAAATAGGTGTACACAGGTAAGAAATGCGTAGAGGAGACGTATTGTTGAATAGCGGAATTTATGGACTTTTGATTTGAAGGCAGTGGCTCTGTTGCTCACCGGTCAGGTGTTGGAGCTTAACTAATTTAAGAGAGTCTATAATTTGGAGTGAAATTTCAACAGGGAATGATCTGACTGACAAATGGACTAAGCAAACCCACATTGACCGACATTGAAGCACTCACTTGTCCGTCACTTTTTTAGGTAATTCCACCACAATTCACCCTTAGCTAGACCCAATTTTGGGCTTTGAAAAAATAAATAAATACAAAGCGAACCCAGGATTTACTTCTCACAATCATTGATTTAGGTGAGTTACAATTTAAATGGAAGGAACCTAGAATTTTATGCCAAGTCAGAACGGTTGCATTGAGGTACTTTTTCGTGGCAGCTATACTCACGGATATGTTTGTCAGACGTTCGCAAGAGTTGGCGCAGCAAAAAAAAAAACTTAAAATATGTGATTTGTGTTTTTCCTTCGATCGGACCTCGCTCAGTGGTTCAGCACACTAGCCATTGAGCCAGTTGACTTTCATTGGTTTGAAAAATGTGAGCGCTGACTGTTTTCTGTTTTTGACAAGACATGCGTATACTTTAGAACCGATTTAGAGGAGAAAAATGCTTTTATTTGAAAATTTAAATGTTTAAAAAGTAATGTGCACGACAAAATGACACTGCAAGTTCGTCACATTACATTAACTATATATTTTCATCAAAATCGAAATTAATTTTACATTTAGTTACCTGATTTATTGATTTATTTCCTTTTTTGCATAAAAGAGTGTCCCAAAATTCACATAAGATTTGAATTTACCGCCAATTGTGCGGTAAGAGCTTGCAAAAAAAATTTAAATAGCTGAAATTGGAGGACTACTTGTTTTAATTGGTGAACAATATTTCAAAAATAATGAAAGTGAAGAAAGCAAAGTTCGATTTAACTTCGTCAACTGTGAAACATTAAAACCGAGTTCTTTCTGCCTAAATTGAATGATACTGATGTGAAAGACATGTGGTTCCAAGAAGACGGTTTGACATGTGATACAAAATCAGTTACTCCAAAAAAAAATTTCGTTATCGAGTACTCTCTTGCTTCGGTAATGAGAATTGGCACCCTTAAATCGGATGACTTGATTTGAAGTCAAACAACAAACCCACACCCATCCTTGCATTGAAGGAGGAGATCTAGCACTGCACCCAGGAGTTTCAGCCACATTTAGGCATGGACGGACATTTTCGACAAAAGACTGCTGAAGTGTCAGCAAATCCGTGGAGGTTTACCGTGCAAAATTGTGAACATAAATCAACGCTATATCTTGAGAGCCTAAAAATTAGTTTGTAGTAAAAATAAACGTTCACTTAAACGAATGTCATTTCTTACAAGAAAGCATTGAACTTCGGTAAGTTGCTATCGAGGCTATTTCCCCTCCGCAATATTTTTTTTCATGCAGTTTGCATTTACGTACTCGTTATAATTTTTATTTTACTTACATGGGCCGCACAGAGAATCGAACATTTATGGCCTGCTGCGTAGTAGGCCAAAAGCAAAAGATTTAGTGTTACCTAATATATTTATGAGTTTATTATTTAAAATCAAATTACATACTTATTTTTTACTGTGTTTAAAGTGTCTTATTTTTTGCAATTTTTCCTTCAATTTGAATGATGGTTTCTTTAGACAGCTGTGAAACGAATTTTAACCTCTATAAAGCAGAAATAAGTAAGTTAGGTGGAAGTGCTTCTATACCGCTTCCAATCGCAAGCGGTTGATTGCATGATGCTTCTATAATGCCTCCGGTCAGAGGCTTTAAAAATTATTCTCGAAAGCCCTAAGAACCACAAGCTATACCGAGCCAATTCACTTTCAACACATCTGCTCACACATTCTTAGAAATCGAATAGATCCTACCGAAACTTAATTTTATATACCTACCCTATAAAGCATTTATAGGTATAGCTTCGCAGAGGTGTAACAGAAGTTATTTTCGAAACAATTACTTCGAAATCGCTCTACTTCAGTTAATAAATACTGTATAAGCTCAACCGAAGCGGTGGCCTAAAATTACAAATTTTAACGTTGTTCTTGTGAAAATGTTACTTGAGCCGATAGAGTTCTAGCAGCCGTTCCTAAATCTGGAATATTATGTGCTAGACGTCTAGCGGTCGCTGTAAGGTCAATGTGTTCTTTTTTTTGTAATGATTTGAAGAAAATATATTGCATTGCATACTTTTGCACTTGCTGGGCAAGCACTATTAAGGTAGACGTAAATTTTATGGAATTAAGGAGCCCAATATTATATTCCTGGACTTTGCCTTATTCGAAAGCCCTTTAATTGAGCCATGTATTTATATTACTTCTTCCAAATCGACTTGCAACAAAGCTGTGCTGTCATATTCCATCCATTTGATCAATGTCCCGACTATATTTGAAAACTAGACCTAGCAAGTATCAAATTGTTGCATATCTAATCAAAAAAAATGTTTCAGTGCCCATCATCTTCGAACAGCATTTTATGGCGAGGCTCGCCTTTATAAAGCTCGATTGAACCATTTTCATTTCTTTTGCTTTTGAATATTCACTTGCTTTCATTTTAGATTTTCATTTACTAAGTTTTGTTAGGTAGACCGTTGCAACAGGTGTTGAGTGAATGTTAATTGCAAGCTGAGAGTGATATCTGTTTAGTTACTTTAACCAGCAAAATTTTGGTACGGTTTCAGTCGTAATGTTTTGTCGAACGTGCCACATATGCCTTATGGACACTATAAAACACAATGCTCTATTTAAATTTCTTGTTCAATTGCTATCTTGCTGTTGTGGATATAGGTAGATCCGCTTCGCTTATGTTTTCAGCTGAGGTGGAGATTATCTTTGTCTCTGTGGATGACGAGAATTGTTTCTTAGTCGGGTTCACCCCTACTCTTCGTTCGGAATTCAGTCATTGACTAAAAGTAGTTCATAGTTGAGTGGACCGCCAAGTGCTGTCATTCTACTTGCTTAGGACACCCAGATTATCAGCGTAAGCACTTTCATCGCCAATATAATGCCCGCATTGTTCCCCGTAAAAGCGCTTTGCTACATAAAATTAGCCCATAAAACACAGCAATTTATGTTACATTTTTGATCGTTGCGCTAATTTTTCGCTATAAGACTCTTAATAGGTAATACTTATATGGCTTAAATCATACACCCTTTTAATTACTCTTCTTCTGCGCGCAGGTGCAGATTTGGTTCCAGTTCTGCTCTGGCCAGGTTTGTTGTTAAGAGTCATCGTGCCGATAGTTCTCTCCAATTCTCCCCTTCCCGCTTTCTATCTGCTGCACGTTGTTTTCTTGGGAATCCCCGTACTGTTCATTTTGCTGTTCATTTTGCTGGTCTTGTGCAGAAAGGCGTTGAAGTATCTGCATCCGGTGATTAACTGCGAGACGTAATTTGACCGAATTTCCGATCGTTCCACTTAGTTACTTTCCTGATTAGCATCGCTGTCCATTGTCCTCTGCTTTCCGAGCTTCAGCGCTCTAGCCACTTCTGTTTCGTGACCTCTTTAGCCTCTTCCGTTGCCATTTTTACTCCAACTTTATTGTCGTAGACGTACTTTAGGTTCAACTTCTGCGACAACAAGGACGGCTAGGTCCGACACCGTTCGATAGGAGCTTGCAACGCGTATAGAGCTCCATGTCCCTGCACAGCCATCATAACATGCTTTCTGTGCTTTTCCTGTCGAATTGCGTCTGCCCACAAATCCGTAGCGGATTTCCTGAACCTGATTCGCTTCCTTTTCACACTTTGTGTGTATTTTGCGGCGAAATCATCTTCATGTCCCACCAGGAGGGTATCTTGCAGCATCTCCATGCGAAGAATGCTATCATAGGAGATGTTCCACAGGTCAGGCCCCAGAAACAAAATACGACCAATGACATCAATCTTACTCGTGTAGTGCACTTCTTTGTTCCTCCACCCTTCAACTCGTGTACACATCGAACCATCTAACATTTGCACGGTAGGACTCTGATAAATAATTCTCAATTTCCTTACACAAAAGACGCAAACCAGTTTGCCTTGGCATTCCTTGTGAATTCCTTGCGCGCCCATATCCTTCTGTAAATTACTTTGTACACTCAATTATGGAAGCAGAACACATGAAAAAGAAAACTCGTCCAACAAACTGCGCAACTGATGCGCAAAAACATTCTCAACAAAGAAGTGTTGCTTTCACTTCACCGCACTCCGCATTGAACTTATTCTCGAATCAGCTGTCTTTCCAGTTCTTCTTCTTTTGCGCAAAATATAATAATTCCACCATTTGTGTTACCATACCATCTTTGTGATCTTGAAATTGGTTTCAGGTTTTTATGTCGCATTAAGGTCTTTGGAATTAGGACCGTACAGAAAAAAAAATTGTTTAGATGATTTCTAAGAGTGAGTTGAGTTTTTTATTTCTCCATTTTCGGATAGACGGCGATGGGTGTATTGTTTTTTTTAAGAATCTATTTACATCTGTAATGGCTGGTGAAGGATTTTTAATTGAAAGTGATGCTGCGCGAAATATAGGAGTCAGAGTTGGGGGCGAAAAGATAAACAGCATCGTGGGAAATTACTTTTAATTTCAGTTTAAACCAAAGAGATCTCGAGCGGAGTGACCACTCTCTGACATTCGTTCGTAGCACGACATTCGTTCACAGCATGCTTGCTTTCATCAAAGAAGCACTTAAGGTTTAATCGATTTGTTAAGTGTGCGCAGGTACACACTGTGTGTAATGCTAAGTGAGCATTTTCGTGTCAATGAAATGATTTACGACGGTTTGCGGGTGCTTTCGGCAACCACAATCATATCGATTACCGGGAAGTACTTAACTAACCCACACATATAGAGTGTATGTAGAGTGAAGGGCATTGAATAGCTGTTTGAACTGCTGTCAAGCTACGCGATTTCTCGGAGAATTTCGATCGAGATTTGAGGCGAACAAATGTGATTAAAACCACTTTATTTAATTGTAAAATTTCTACTCCAGCTTGATTGGGGCAAAAGAGGTGTCTGTCTGAGATGATTGCGTATGGTTTGTTCCAACTTAACTAAAGGGTGCTTTTTAAAAGTTTGCTTTCGCCTTTTTCCAGCAATAGTCAATTGGTAGTTGACAGCTGACTTGCGATTATTTGACTTGCCTTTGACGGAACAAATTTTTGGGTTTACGGTAAATCCACATAATTTCGGGGAAAAATTGATTGCTTGTTCCGAGGAACACTAGAAAATATTTTAATACGGTGTCATGCTGGACAGTGGACATTCCACCTCCTGTCTGTTTTACAAATCGCATACAGCAATAACTCCTATGATCGGCTACTCAAAAAAAGGTTAAATTAAACTGCTTTGCCATCTCTATAAGAGATAAGCATTAGTAATATCGGGTCTTTTTGATTTGATGGGATGCTGGTTATGATAAAAAAAATTAGGACATCCCTGCACAATGCCACTAAATGACTTCTTAAATAGCTTTTTAGTTATGTTGGCCTTTCAGTTACAAAAAGCTTAAAATCAACCAAGGCGACTCTATTGAGAGAGGGAAGTTCTACTAGAGGAAGAGGATATCAATCTGATAAGTAGCTTTTGGTACGTCAAACGACTTCTTAAGATCACAAAATCAAATTTTTATTAACTCGAATTTATTCGAGCCCTTAGGTCCATCAGTTCTAAAAAAAAGCCACCATCCAAGGAAGAATTGTTGACTTTGGTCATGCATATTGCCGTTAGGTCCTGAGACTCTGTGAAAAGATTTTTAAGCCGTGTATAGCCCAGCGAAACTTTGTAAGTGTGGCGAAAGCTTAAAGGTTGCTGCAAGTCTGGCTGTATGAGCCTGGGTCGTATGAGGGGACGGACAACATACAAAGAATTTAAATGTTAAACCATAATTAATAACACCCCCAGAGCGGTTAAAACAACTCGTCAATGATGAACAAAAACGACTCCTCTTACCCGTTCAATCGATTTATCGACCTTGACATTATGAGTTGGAAGATCGGGGTTGCTGCTAGTGTGAATTTTTTGACGTTTCTACCTGATTTGAGGGTTCGGAGAATTGGTTCTTGGTCAATTAGGTATTTGCTATTGCGAAACATTCTTGAGTTGAGCACCAGGCCATAGCTCTCCTCGCTTTGAGATGCGGATTTTGTAAAGCAGCATATGAGCTTAGCGTGGGCTTGATGCCCACGAAAAAGAAACAATGATCCCGAACTGTTGTAAATTTATCGAAGGCTTCAAGAAGAATTTCATTTTGTAAATATATTTATTTATAGACTTCTTTCTTAAATGTTGGTAACCTATAGTGTTCAAATCAAGAGGTTCAGTATGCTCCTAGTATCGAGAACATCCCGCTAATTTCACTTCAAAAAATGTTCTTAGTCGCTTTTTGAGATTCTCTATAATTATTGTTTAATTTGTCTCTGTAGACTGTAGAGTGGACATTTTTTGAAAGATAGGTAGAACTCATTTATGTTACTACTTATCATCCAATTTGCAAAATTGTGTCCATACCAAAGGTATTTGAAAACATTATGTATGAGACACCTACAGCTACACCTCTCCTTCTCTCCATTTCAACAGATCTTTTAATCTTTTATCATACACTGTTTTAAATGACATTCACAAAATCTTACGATTCGATATATATATATAATTATTTTGACTTTGCTGAAGCTTTTGAAAACTTTCTAGGGTCGATTCATTCCCATCTCGTTCCGATCACATTGTCCAGCTGTTGCCAATGATTTAAAACAATTCTGGCCTATTCAGTCTGATTCTTTTACAGAAAGATCTTGAGAGATTGTGATGTCGTAAAAATAACCTTCGCCTAAATGAGAGAAAACTTGACTTATCGTCGTGACGTACGATTTACTGAATACATCCATTTAACGTATTCTTTATTAAATAAAATATTTGGAAATACATATAGCGCTATTTTTATTTTTGTTAATCTGAAACTGTAAATTAAAGAGCATTTGGATGTCCGTCAAAGTTTTTGTCGCCCCAATGCAAAAAGTGTGCCCCCTATAAATGTTTAAAGTCCCCCTTTTCTCGTTTTTAAGGTTCCGTACCCAAAGGGAAAAAACGGAACCTTATTAGTTTCGCTTTTGTCCGTCCGAACCCAATAGACTAATTGTGTTCCTAGGTCTATCACAGAAACTAATTGACGTAAAACGCTGAAATTTGCACACAACATATGGTATAACCTTTAGTTAAACGACAAATACACCAACGGTAGCGATACATCTACTAGTAATTAGTAATTTGGTGAAAAAAAATATATTCATTCGCACAAAAAGCTGTTTATTTATTGATTTACAAAAAAATGTATGTGTACCTTTTTTGTAGATCATGCTCGTAGCTATATATGTGCCGGATTCTGTTTTGCGAAAAAGTTAATATTTTAAAAGATATTTATAAAAAACTGTCAATCACTATATAAAGTACGCTCCTTTTAACCATTTTTCATTCGTTATTGGTGTGTTCTCCTAACTTCTGAGTTATATGTTTCATTTTTTTTTTTTTTTTTTTATTATTTATTAACTACTTAAACATAAATGTTCAGGTTAATCTTAAAAAAAAACTAACAGCACTAGCTCCAAGGCTTACGACTGGGATTAAAAATTATGTATCTTTATATGTGAAGTTTAAATAAAAATGTAAGTGAGTTTTTTGTCTAACTGTGTGTGTGGGGGGGAGCGTACGTGGTGGCAGGAATGTGCGCTCAAGAGCACTCACCTCTGCCATCCTCGAGCGCTCCCCCATATAAAGAGTCAAATGGCAAGTTTAAATACATTTTATTATTCGTTGGCTGTTAATGAAAACTTCACAATTTTTTTATTTAGTTATCATGATCCCATATGGTTCCCGATCCATGTAAAAAAAAGGAATGAACTAAGGCAAACACACACACATCATAAATTATGTGTCGGCTAACATCCCCAAATTAAGGAATGCTAAACAATGGTTCCGCCGGAAAATGGGAATGGAGGCAAAGGTGGTAATGGATTAAAATCCCACACACAAGCTTTCGATGCTTCCCACCTTCTTACAAAAAGAAAAGAATCTTCGCAATTTCCAACTCTAGCGAAGTATGGAACCTTCGGTGCGCGAGTGACACTCGCACTTGGCCGGTTTTTATTTTTTAACCATATTCTACGTCATGAAAAATAATTATGAGTTCTATATAAGATGAAGGCTTGGTCATAGGCACAGACAAAGCACAAAAGGTTGGCGGAAATTCTTGTCAATTTGATTAATGCATTTCTTTTGCTTTTGGATTAGCTGAGGCATGAAAATTAAGATGAAATGAGTGGACAAAAGAAAGACAGTTAAATAGAAGCTGAAGACATTGGTTTTCCAGCCCACACCCTGCCACAGCGACTCGTTTTCTTTGGTATTGATCCGTAAACCTTAAAATGTTATTTTCCAAAAACGTCCAACGTCTGTTATCATATCGACCAAGAAGTCGTAAGGGTAATTCAATGATGGGTTATTGTGGAGTTTGTAAGACTTTTATGATCCACATAGTACTTTATTTGCTTCTGTGTAGTCTAGCCTCGAATACTGTTGTAAAGTATGGAACACACTGAAGTACAATCCAGAGGAACTGAGAAGGTCCAAAAACATTTAGTTATGAAACAAGGTGCAAAAACTTTGGGCTCTAAAATATAATACCGAGTAAATGGTGATAGTAAATATGTTCCTCACTTTGCTGGACGCTGTGCTTGTCAAGTTAGGTCCAATAAATCAAGCGGTAAGATCTTTTTTTTTTGAAGCTGTGGCCCTAGCCTTGGGCAGTTTACTTCTCTTAGTTCTTGAAAAAACTCTGCTTTGAAATCGAAATCCCTTTCCCAAAATCCTAAGATGTGTGTACTCTTTTTTTAAACCTGTCTTAATTCCCATTTTTTCCGAATAAAATATCGAAGTATGCTCGAAAAAAAACATTCATCCGGGTGCAATATCCGATCGACGAAAATATAAGAGGTCAACGAATAGTGATTGTAAAGTGTTTCTGAAGTCAAAGAAGTCCATTAAGAAGAATAATTTAATTAAGCTTCCATCTCCTCATCAACGTCCATCAAAATATACCCAAAGAACTTGGAAAAGAATAGGACGATGGTAATCAGGTAGCACACACATCGCTTCAGTTATGTACTTATTGTATTTGGTCAATGACATCACTCACACTTGCCTTAAAGCGTCTTCACACATCCCCATCTCATTTCATCTCATCAGTAGCCGAGTTTGTTGTGTAACCAAGACGACTTGATTAGTCTTCATGGCTTTAACTTTGGCAAAAACAAATTGTAGACGTACTGCAACCTGTTTAAGGAAAGGCAGACCGATTGTCACACTGTTTAAAATCGGCACACTTATGACCTGACTTATTTTGTCGAAGGAACATAATTCGATTATCTGCGTTACTAATTGACATGAGAAATTGTCGAATAGGTACAAGGCTTAGTACAGTAGAAATGGTGATTTCGATCAAAGTGTTGACAAGTTCTCCAACCGCCAAACTAATGTTGATTAAAGAAACCATGTTAACATCCACTCGTGCCTCGAGGGGGGCCGACCAACACCTGAAGTTACTGCGAAAACAATCAATCTGACCCAGAAAAGAAGTCTGCTCTCTTAAAAATATTTTTAGAAGTTGATTTTTGGTGTTGGTTATGATTTTCGTTTGTTGCAAGTTGAAAGAACCAGAGACATCGGAAAGATACAATCAAAGAGCTCGGCGACTACATTGTATGCACATAGACGTGACTGATGACTGATTTTTGCGTTGCGTTGTTTACAGGTGGAATACAAAAAGGCGCGCCACAGGGAAATACCCATTCGAGTGCATGGTCCATCGGTCGTCGCAGTGCAGATAGATAGTCGTACGTACTGCAATATAAAACTGATTTAAAATCTCTGTTTGCTCTTGAAGGTCTAGCGCTAGCCTAGGGGGTAATTTAGTTAATTAAACTTAAGCGGATGATTGCATTCGGTTGCAGTCGGATATAAGAATGCGAGTCACAGGCGTGTGTAGTTTACGAATTGCGCAGAAAAATGTTTTTAAACTGAACAGGTGCACATTTTGCCACTTCCATGAGTTTTTGTGTCTAATGTTATATGAAAGAGATTACTGTCATGTGTCAAAAATGCAGAATGTGGAGAGTGAGTAGATTCAAACGACCGCGGAGAGGCACTTTTGGTTCTCGCCTGTTAGAGGTGTATGTGGTGTATTATGCTGCTTAAAAGGACCTTATCGTACAAACAAATGGCTCAAAGTCATAGTTATCTCTGGCAACTAATTTGAAAATGTAGAATGCGTGAATTGTAATTTTTTTAAGCATGCCGTGGTTATAGATATTATTTTAGCGCAGAATCTCCCATTGCCGTTACTCGAACTGATAGTCTCTGTATGCTGTTGGGTAGGATTAATAAATATTTTATCGCCGATGAGCAACGTTCCAGTCCTAGTCTAACCTGCGTGCTTTAGAAAAGGAGTAGTTGCTTCGGGCTGCTGAGGTACCCCTTTGCTCTTCAAAGTTAACTTAACCTCAAGGACGCCCTGCTGATCTTTTGATAGGTATTAGATAAATGGTCCTGCCGTGCTAATTCGAAATTGGCTGAGACTTCAGGAAGTTATTTGGATTCGATGGACTTGTTTTTAGAAGAGGTAGTGCGTCGAATCTTGTGCGCATTGAACCTTTCTAAGCTTCCCTTTTCCCAATTCAAGATATCGTCCAAATCCTTATACAGAGAATTAATTTGCACACATCGCTGCCTTTGCAGTTGCATTCACAAGCATATGGTTCGAGAAGGAAAATATCCTCGTATAAAAGAAATAAAATAAAAAGTGATTGATATTGAGAAGAAATTAAGTTGAGGTAAGTATAGATCCTTGGCTCAGACCTGCATTGAGGAAAGGAATTTGAAGAACACCACTAATTTCTTTATTTCGACAGTTAGATACTATATACCATAGACAAACCATACTGAGACCCCCAACTCACAATCCTCTTGCCGCTGGCCCCCTCAGTTTTTTTTCAAATTTGCCATTTTTTTTCATATCCGTATTATGTCAAAAAAGAATCAGTGTGCCATGCAAAAACATACAAAAAATGCAAAAATAAATGCTGCCAACCTCGGCAACCGTGGGGAAATGTGAAAGAGTTCGGGAATTCCACATTTTTATATTACTGAATGCCATTGGTTAGTTATTATAAATTATTAAAAGGCGAATAATTTGATTTGTTTGGTTAGTAAAACTATCTAAAGTTGATGTTCTATATACTAGAAACATATTAGGACAAACATGGTTGTGTATTTTCCGCTTTTGGATATAATTAACTTCGATTTCGTGTGCAAATTTTTCTTAAATAATGAAGAAAATTTGCTCAAAATGTTTTCATTTTCCCTCAACCAATCTACATTGTTAATTTTTCATGAACATTTTAAGCAAATGTGCACTTATTCCTAAAAAAAAAATATTATCCACACGTAACGAACAATTTCAAATTTAACGGATAAAACTCTATGAACTCTGCCAGCAACTTTGCCCACAGCGGAAGTGTCTCATATCTGCTGGGAGTGTGTTGGTGAGCCGGAATTTTTGAAGTTTCGTGACATTTGTCAATACGATTTTCTATGTAACAATACTAGCGCACCAGATGTGTACACTCCATAAAAAATATAGCTTGTAGGCTAAGTAACGGGAAATCGGCCGGAGTTGGTGGTCTCAGTATTATCTCTGCTATATACCTTTACATTCTCGTATGTAAAGGGTTTTCCAATAAGAGGTGTTATTTTGGTATTCAAAGAAAAATGTCATTTTTTGAGATAAATGATCGGATGTTTATTTCATAATAAAGAGGAAGTTATGCCGTTAATAATGAAAAACAACATTAGCCAAATGGCCACCACGAGCACGCATACATGACCATATCCTTTTCATGAAATTCTCCATAACCAAATCGCAAAGTGGCTGCCCTATGTCCTCGATAGCCTCACGAATTTTATCTTCGAGGTCTTTCACGTGGCCCTAAAGGAAGAAGTCGCAAGGTGTTAAATCACAAGATCTCGGTGGCCAATTGTGATTACCTCTTCGAGAGATAACACGGTCCGGAAACTTTTCCCGTAAAAGAGAATGGTTTCGTTGCCTGTGTGGCACGTAGCGCCGTCTTGTTGAAAGTAGACGTTGTCCAGATCAATACCATCCAACTCCGACCATAAAAAATCATTAATCATCTCTCGATAGCGCAATCCATTCACTGTAACTGTTGATCCAACCTCTTCAACACTTTGGGTTACAGCAGCAATATTCTCAGTTCTTCTTGAGCGACGTGCACGGGTTTTATTCTTCACATCACTAACTTGTCCCAACAGCTCGAATTTTTCTCCCGATTTCTGTATTGCGGTCCGACAAGGTGCTTCACGACGACCAAAAAATGCTTTAGTTTTACGAACTGTGACTGCAAGATTTTCACCATTTTTGTAGTGAATTTTAATAATTTCAATGATTCAACAATTCAATAACACCTCTTATTGGAAAACCCTTTACAATGGACAGTGGTTTTGTGGCAAGCATTTCGCTGTCGGAAGTTCTGTCACCTACTGGCGGCAGATTTCCTTCCATTTTACATTTGGGATATTTTTGTCACAACTTGTGTTTGCGCTAGTCCACATCTTCCTGCAAACTTGTAGATGCACGTATAAATCACCCATATGTTCATGAATCATGAATGCAATGCAAAAATTGTTTCCACTTGCCAGATGCCGTATAAATTTTCTTATGCGCAATTTAGTCTTACCGCTGATCAACGCTATTATAAAGTTTAGGCTGATTCAATAGAATACACGTAATAAGCCGATTTATGGCATTTGTTATGTATTCCCATTATCGGCAGAGTAGCGGATATATTGTCATATTGCCCGGATGTTGACAGTCGGGTCTTGTAGGGCCCTCGGGCAGTTGAAATCACCGCAGGATTGCAAAAAATCTCGCAGAAAGCTGCAAGGGGCCACTTGCGGGTTGGTGGCCACTTAGGTTCTCAAAATGTGCCCCCCCCCCCCCCCGAGTTGTTCCATCGAAACACCCCTGAAGTGTGAGCCCATGCTGCGTCCTCTTTGAACCAAATACTCCCAAAGCTCATTAAGTCGTTGGAAACAAAATTATTCAACATGTTTACACACATTTACTTAAAAAAAGGGGTTAAGGGACTGCAATTCTTCTTCTGGTTACACTGTGATCTGTCTGAACGACTCATGTAGGTAACAATTGATTTCCGCGCTGGGAAAGAAGCGATCTCGAAGCCGCACTGGGTTTATTACAGAGCATCCTTTTGAAAAGTAGTCCTAGGCGGAAAATACACGCTTTTCACTGTTCTACTTCCAACACTTGAGGCGACTGACCTAGGAGAAAATAAAACTTTATAGAACCATTCCTGTTGAATGAGAGCACCCCCGTTCCTCTATAACACCCCATAGGAATGAATGGCGCGCTCTTGCAGTACCGTTTCTAATAATTCTATGCCTGACACTTACCCGAAAAATAATAGTGTCCCTTTTTCCTATAAACAGAACTAACGACATTCCCTCCATGCTAATAGTGCGGCACATGAATTTAGTTTCCATGTGTAATCATTTCTGCTCCCACCCAGTTACCTACATACTGGTCATTTGAAACCTAGGTCAAGGCAGCAACAAGCCCTCCGCACAATTTGCACAAACTG
Source organism: Cheilosia variabilis (assembly GCA_951230905.1). NCBI lineage: Eukaryota > Metazoa > Arthropoda > Insecta > Diptera > Syrphidae > Cheilosia > Cheilosia variabilis. The sequence continues at coordinate 10,600,125 of OX579677.1, forward strand.
CATTCCTATGCTTTAATTTAAGTGCAAAAAAAAATTACGTAGCATTATGTACCTACTACTTAAAACGCTTTTAGGTTATTCAACTTGCTGCAGACCTTGCCATGTAAATCAAAATTAAAATGCTTAGATCAACTTTCTTAAAACAACCTATAGAACTGCAAAAATGCAACAGCAATACACATTTGTTTAAGCGGAAATGCGATACACAAACCTCGCTCCATCAATCAAAATAATAAACACCGAAGAAAGTACATAAATACTTAATGTCTATAATTGCTTTCACAACTCTTTCTTGTCCGAATTGTGTAACACCGCACAATTATTGTAGCGTACGATTCAGTTTGATTTTCCTAAACTTTTGCGCAACTTACAAAATCACAGTCAATGAATTAGTATCACCTTGCGTGTCAAAAAAGAAAGTCCATGTTGTTCGGCTGTGCCCAGTCGAGTTGCAAATTCTTTCAGGTTACACATGACGTCGTCGGCTCCATGAGGAAATATTTTGGGATTAATTCAACTCGCAGCAATGTTGCATATAAAATAGTTACCCTAAATGCGAAATGTTGAATGCTTGAAATACTTGCATTTTTTCAGATCTAATGTTTACGGGCGTGTACCTCTATTATGCGAGCAGACAGCCACCTTCAGCATACTGACGAGGTGTTTTATTGATGGGCTTTCGTGATTCGGATGCTTAAGTAGCTTTTACATAACTACATTTTAAATTCCCAATAGATACTATAGATTGTTTGTTTTTCTCTCTCGTTTCAGAATATTTTTCAGGAATAAATCAAACATTAGGTAAGTGACGAATTACTTTTCAAAAATCAATGATTCTGAGAGGCTACCAGTAGGCATAAGCTTGAACAACTTTTAGAAAAAGTGCACACATTGACTGAATTTTGCGTTGGACTACGTTCGATTACTGACCAGAGGTACAATTCCTGGAAAAATAATAGCTATCTGAGTTGTCTCCATGCTCGGAACTTCTAGCTAACTCGTGATACCCATCAAACTATTTGTTGATTCAAGAGAAAGATTGGTTATTCATGTATGTTTAAATTTCAGTTGTATTTGAAATATATAGGGGATCGTTTTATTTCAAGTTAAAGAGCATTTGATACCGTTGCGTTTTAAACGTAATATCGTTCACATGGCCTCGTGGAGTTTTCTTGACGGCTGTTAGCGAGAAGTCAAGTTTTGGATGATTTGGTCTCAATCTCTGAATTTTTTTTCTAAACTCTTTTCGTTCGATTTAAAATACATTTTGTTAACTTTCAAGCATTCTATCTTAAAAAATCGTCTAAGCTGGTTTGATTCAACTGGTGAGATAGTAGAGATAGTATAACTTATTTTTAAAATAATTTAAATCCTGAATACTTAAGCACTTAGACTCGAATTCGAGCTCATTGTTTTACAAAGCTGATATTATTCGTCGCAATCGTTCAGTTGTTAGCTTGGTGGTCTCAGATTCGATCCCTAGAAAAAACACAAAACACGTCTAAAGTTGCTCTCCACTGCGAAACCTCTCGCAAAAGTTGATGACAAACACTTAAGAATATAACTCCCAAAGGTATCAGCATTTAGAGGCACTCCCCAAGGTGGGATTCTTCTATCTCTTCTCTGTGTTCTTGTCGTAAACGAAATCCTGATTATATTAGAATTTAGTAGAGTCAACGCGAACGACCTAGCTCTGCTTACAACTGAAAAATTCCTATTCCTCTATGGCTGCAATAGAATATTCAACCTGGGGTTTTAATCTTAGTCCTAACATTGTAATGTAGGTGTACACGGCGTTTGTAAGACCGGTAGTTACATAATATGTCAATCTATGCAAAAGCCACTAATCTGAAAATTATTACAAAGGTCGAAAGAATGACTTGTATTAGTTTATACTAAATCTAAACAAAATTTTGTTTAATTCATGTTCAAGGCTGAGGCTCTTGCAACCACGACAGCTATGTTGATATGACAGCCAAATACTACTGTAAAACGGCAATAACAACTCTGCCGTTGAGATATAATCTGAGCTTGTAAGTCGCTATCGCGAAGAGCTACAAGTTCTTGGCGCTCAGCAAAACCTAAAAATATGAAAAAGCCGATGAGGGTACACGCAAGCGTCCTTCAGTTGAACATAACTAGTCCACAGTATTGACATTGACACCCCACTACAATCTTAGAGAGACAACTGAGAGCAAAATACTGGCAGCGACAGATAGAAGATGGAGCAAACTCGATTTCTATGCCATAACCAGAAAAATGTGGCTACTCTACGGCAAAGAGAAAAGAAATAAAATCCTAAAAAACGAAAAATCCGCTTTTCTCTCTTGTGGGAAATGCTGAAAAACCGCACAGAGGAAATAAGAATCAACACTGCTGACCAGTGCAGAGGGTGCTGCGATGAGGTAGTGCATAAGGACACTCCACACTTTCTTTGCCGCTGCCCGGCACACATCTGATATAGAATTCTTGAAAGATCTTTTTCTTTTTCGTCGACTTAGAAGACTTGTGTGACCAGCTCAATAAAATACTTGCATAGGTACATTTGTAACATAACAGCTTTGGGTGCCTTGACAACCTGCCAACCCTAAGGACATCACAATCGATCTACATCTACACCTACCTAACCTAACCTATAACTGGGATCCAGCCTTGCAGATTTGGTATAAAAAGCTTTTAGGCTTTTTGCTCTAAGCTGGAGTTTTTTTTATAATTAATTTTTGTAGTGTACGCCTTCGCAAATTAGAAGGTAGGAGGAGGGACAAGCATGAGTTCTATATGCCATCTTCTATGGAACATCTGAATCAACAAAATTCTTAAATAAAGTAAAGAAAAATGTTTTTCGGCGGAGTAATAAAATCTTTGCTTAAAATCGGCGAAACCAATGGCTAAGAAATATTATATATAATTAACTGAAATGAAAAAAACATTCGCTTTGGCCTCTTATTCAGGGCCAAGTATCTGCATTTCGTATTCAACTGCAAATTAATCCGGAAACAGGACACAAAGAAATAATGATAAAAAACGTATAAATTGATGTTTAAATACATCTACAGTACAGAATGCATTTAACCTTTTTATCTCCATGAAAGCATAGTAAAGTAAGGCCGCATATATTGCTAGTTCTCAGTTGGGTTTCATAGTTAAATCAGGTCACCCTGGGCGCCCTTGGTTCAGAGAATGCTCGACATGTTTGAGCTCTGTTCTATGCTCTTCTCTGAACGAGAAATGAAAAAACCCAGAATAACTCCTAAATCTTTTTGGTCGGTTACTCTTTTGAGAACTTTACTTTGAATACTATAATCAAAGGTTATCGGAGACTTATTTCTATTGAATGCCATAACCGAACATTTATTTATATTAACACCAGTAATGGTGCAGGGAAATAACTCCACGGGTAATAATTTCCATGGGAAATAACTACACCTTGAGAGGGAAATAATTTCACTTTTTTTATGTGAAGTTATTTCCCAATAAAAGCTGGTTATCACTATCAACTCCGTTATAACTCATAATGGACGGCACACCAATTGATTTTCGCTTAGTGTTTATGAAAGACCAAAAGGCTTTAGCATCGCGTTTAATATTAGTTTCCATTGATGAAACGCATTACATATAAAAAATTTCTTTAAGAAATCATATGGCGCGCAGTTGAACTAAGTTTACTAAACTTATTGGCTTTATTCACAGCATTCTTTAATCTAAACTTTTATTGAACCAAATAGGTTTATTAGAACGTATTATTCGTTTTGTTGGTACAAACATGGAAATCGTATTATCAATAATTTCTCTAAATTCTGTAAATGCAAAGCTGAAATTATTAGCTTAAACAATTGTTTATGTCATTATAATCTGCTTTAGCAAAATCAAACTTGTCACTATTCATTTTCGCACATAATGAATTTAATATTAATCCTTCGTATCGGGTAAATCCCTATTTGCAGTGGAATTTTTCTGCAATTTCCATATAGCTGATCGTTCCTCCACAAGCGCCGCAATTTTTTTTTGTTTTTTCATCGCATGAAAAGGAATTTTTGTTTTTGCGTTTTCTTTTATTTATCACGCAAATTTTTTCTCCGGTTTCCTCAAAAAAAAAAAAATAAACACAACACAAACTTTTTCCTCCGTTTCGTATGTCCAAATATATCTTCGATTTAATGTACCGGATATTTATTTCGCGAGCTAAATGAGTGGAGACTTTTCGGTTGGCTCATCTATACTGCTCTTGCTAAATTTTATCATTTTTGACATTTTTGTATGGGAGATACAATTTAGCGCGTTTTAAGCATCAAAAATATGAAAGCAGATTTAAAATTAAAATTAGATTCACCTCACCTCATTGAGTAAATACAAATTTAAGCGGCGATTCAGACCTGCATCTTTGTTGACAAAATAAACGTTGTCTCCTTTTCTCTCCATGCGATCAACCACCACAAGCACGCTGGATTACCGATCCCCTTATTCCCTTCAGATCTTCGCAGATTTGTTTTACGCAAATTCACTCAAGGTCGATCTTCCCATGGAATGGAATGTGCAAATAAGATTACTATCGTACCAAGCATTTTCGTTCTATTCTAAGCACATTTTGTGTGTACATAATTAACGACTCGTGGAATACAAAGAATAAACATTCAAATATTTGGACATTCAATACTGCACAAACATCCTATTTCGTGCCACCTACAACACTGGCAATTAACAAACACTTTTGCAAAAGATAATTAAAAGTCCGTTGACATTAGATGGCTTTTTGCAATTGGATCACATCAACTCAATCAATATGACGGTATAATTTATCAATATTACGCAGCAATCGATGTGCGGGTATAGATGGAATAAGGTGGGTTTCTGTTTGACACAATTGAGATACTTGTTTGCACAAATCATTACTTATGGGCAGCTGCGTACATTCCGATTTGTGGATACATTGATCTATTTAAAAGTAGAACACGTTTCATTGATGTTTACACTGAGATTCTTAGGAAGTGATCTTGTCAGACACTGCAGCGATTTGTCGCATGTCTTCAATTCCATTAATCACCCGCCAGAATACAACTCATGTCATGACTCATGAGAACTCGTACTACTCGCATCTATCTGTATTTCGTAAAATCATTTTGGATGCAACCTCTAGATGTCTTTGCTTTGCCTATCTGGAAATCGTGAAACCTGAGCGCATTTCTGACTCGAATTCGCTTGGTTTGAGACGTAACAATTACGAAACAGGCATATGAAACCTTAGAATGAAACTCATTTACGTTGCTGTCAGCGCATGGATCACATTACCACGCTGAAAGCTTACTCTAGCGTTTCTCGTTGTTGTTGAGTGCTGGTTTTCTCCTCTAATAAAAATATGACGCGGATTACTCTTCCTATTATAACAACTGCACTTCTGTCTAACCAACAGATCATAGAGCGAAACTTTTTCCTGCTTCTAGAAGAACCTGTCCAGAGTCAACTGTCAGCATATAATATACGTTTTTAAGCTGCACCACTGACACTTGGTTGTCACCGATCCACCACACACGCATGATCATATATACTCTCCGTCTAGAGCCATCTAGATAAGGCAGCGTGATGCGTATCTGTAACACGATAGAGATGCACAAATATAATCCGGATGAACTGGTGTATCGCAATTTATCGTAGGCAAAGGAAGCTTCATACCGATCGTGGGATTTCATATCATTTTCCTCTCGGCGATGCCCATCGCTTGGAAACTTTTACCGATTTTCATTGTGTGCATACCGCACTTGCCGTTTGCCAAACCTACAAAAGCAACAAGTGGCACGCCTCCTTTCTATTTCTGCTTCCGAGTTGCAGTCGAGGAATTTGTGTGGTGATCGTATCCACCAGCACCAAGCACTTGCTACCCAATTTAGTATGTGTGATATAAGATGGTTTTTAGCGCGCACTCACGGCAACTGCAAAGGCAATCCATCTAAACGAAGATAGAGAAGAGCTCGTAGAGAAACAGGAAGTCGTTTTATGGTAGTGTGACACTATTTCAGCTGCGTGCACCGATGGTTGCATGATTCCGTTGCGTGGTTCCGCGGGCAATTGTTGCAATTATTTTCAATGTTTGTTCGAATGGATGATTGCAATAATTTTGATTTGGATTTCGAAACCACTGGTGAGCAAGAAGTTCTAATGGTGTCTGGCGAAATCGTTTATTAGATTGAGGTGAATTTGGCCGAGATAATGATGGAATGGCAAAGGCCAAGAACCGGAAATGCTTGAGGTAATTCAAGATGCATAGAAAGGAAATGGTTATGAAAGTATTTTAAGTGGAACAGAGTCTTCGATGAAGGTTTGAATTTAAGTTGGGCTCGAATAGATTTGGAGTTTCCTCGACTTGCAGGTCGTTGCAGAACCTGTAGGTAATGTCCATGTCAGTCAGACTTAGTCTTCCGGCATGCTTTCTCAGAAGACAATGCCCTGACAAGACCGGTGTCCGGAGCTGTGTGAGTTTGCCTAGATCTTTTTCGATCGAATTGTGACGAAAGTATTTTAAATACAATGTGTGCGGAAATATTTGACCCAGGACGACTTTCATTTATTTATTACGTTATAATTGCAATGAGCGGATATTTGTTCGTATGTTATCTTATCCAAACCAAGCTCTTTAATGGTGATGGTTCTGCCAGTGTCCCGCACTTGTCTTTCACGCAAGCTGTGGCTGCAGTATGACTGATCGTGGGACGTTGGAATATATATTCGCATTCGTACCTCGGCTCAAAAAGACAGTGGTCCTATTTAATGTTACAGCTCCAAAGATAAGCCTCGCCTTTGACCCTAATAATTGTACCCGTATGGTATGGAAACTAGTTTACTATCGTCAGACATAAAAGAGCACGCGTTCCGCGTTCTCAGAAAGGGTAGATATGTTCTCGTTCAGAGAGATATTTGCTGCAGGAGACGTGGTCGGAGAAAGTATGCCTGATGAATGGAGCTTCAGCATTGTTCGCCCGATCCATAAGGACGGAAACTCTGTAAAATGCACAAACTATAGAGGCATAGGCAGTTTCCTTAACATCGCATAGAGAACCCTGCCTTATGTACTGTGTGAAACCATTTGTTATCGACCTGATTGGTCCTAGCAGTGGGTTTTTAGACCCGCTAAGTCGGCAACCAACCAAACTACAGCAGATCATTGAAAAAAAACCAAGACGTCCAGATCGATACTCACCATCACCATATCAAAAAATTATTTATACATGTGACGCGTTGTCATTTGTGGCTTATTTAACATAATACTTGGAAGAAATGTGCGAAACTCGCAAGCCAACAAAATAACTTTCGGCATGTACGCTCTAGAATTCAAGATGGTGGTTGAAGTTCAGATAAGCGTGAAGGTTCGAGGTACTTGACAAACCGTTGAGAGATCACTTCATGTTCACCTACTCTAAATGTTATTTTTTCCCGAACGTTCCAACTTGTAATCTTTGATTTGTATCCTCATGTTTTTGGCATCGGTCGTCAGTCTGAACTTATAGGGGGGCAAGAGGGCATATAAGGCTTATAGAAATGCACTCCTAGTCTAACCAGCGCACTTACTATATGTAACATTACTTTGAGGATGCTGCTCTTACGATAATGGATAATTGGCCCTAACACGTTATTCCCCAATCAAAAGTGACACCAACAATAATGTGGATGGATTTTTTGGAAGATGAGTGGCTCGTTAATTTTGATTTGTAAAACTGTCAATGCATTCTGGTAAGCTCTGCAGTGGTAAGCTCTGTCAATAAATATAGCCAAGCCCGGTAGTCCAATAGTGCTCGACTGAGCTAGTGGTTTCAGGTTCAACCCCCAAAAATCTCAAGATACCTTGAGGATATTTCCACTGTGCCACCGCTGCTGATCGTTTCGAAAATTAAAACTGACACAAATCAAAAGTTTTTTAGAAGCTCGACCTAGGGTATGAGTCATTCATTGACTTAAGTTAATTTTTCAACTTAAACATGTTGTCCAGAGATTGAAGGAATGTGCACTGTAGTTGCTACAGGAATGATCGATAATTATCAATAATTTGGGTCCTTAAAACCGAACATTATTTATCTTTTACTATAGGTAGCCACTCTGCAGTCTACAGAGGTTTGCTGAAAGGGAAAATAGTCGAAATACATAGCATACATTGCAGTGCTAGTTCGCGAGGGATGCTTCTGTAATGGTAAGGGACTTTAACCCGATTTAAAAAAAAAAAACCCTGGAGTGCTGATTTTCGTCATCCTGAATGGGATGTTACCTAATTTCTTTGCCTAAACTAAGTTTTTCAGATCAACATGTTTAAGCCGCCTTAATCTCCTGATTATGTTGTTACAGCCGTATTTATTTGGTTGAATCCCTTATGACGCCTCTATCGCATACAAATTTAGCCTCTAGGTGGCTTTCCTGAAATTGTTATTTATAAATATTTTTCTATTGCAGAAAACACTAAAATCTATTCAATTTTGCTCTGAAACCGACATATGTAAAATAATTTTACATAATAAGAAGTAAAATTGTCTGGCACAATTGCGAAATTCCTTTGCAGGGACTGCTGAAATATCAACCTGCAATCATATATCTATGAGTGTTCATATATCCAATTATTCTCCGTCCAATTCCACCAACCACCACCAAATCTAATGCTTGGCCATAGGTAGACATATTCACAGAACACAAAATACATCCTAAAACATTCCCTATAAGCAACAAAGCTGAACCAGAAGAAATAATATCACAAACGCTTTTGGAAAACCTGAATTTTTGGTAAAGCCCACAACTGGAGCACGTAGGTCCATACTGGTTCCAGAAATTGCTTGTGTAGCAAAACTTATTGTAGTTGGTCAGGGATGAACTTTAATATCTCCCACTAAGCCAAAGCCAATACATTTAGTGTATGCTGTATGGCATGTTCAACTCGTTTGGTTTTTTTTACATCCCTAGATAATTTGGTTGTAATTGAGTAGTTTACTACTGGAATTTGTGATGCGTTTCTATTAGCAAAATGAATATGTACCGCCTGAGATACTGTTAATTGGCATTTGCATTCACAACTAGTACATCAGTGTCATCTGCAAACGTTTCTAGTTACTCCACTTTCAGGCAGATCGCTAGTCCATTAGAGGTATAGCACTGGACCGACCACACATGCCTTGTGGTAAACCAGCTTTAATTTATTTCTGAATGTTGAGTACTCTGGCTCTAGTTCTGATAAATCAATCGGAGATACAAGTAGGTACAGGGTGTCCGCCGGGAAGGTATACTACTTTGTTTGTTTATAATTTTTGATTAAATGAAAGAGAATGGAATACAATATCAGGTTATGTTAGTCTCACAAATGCTTTTTTGAGCACATTTTTCATTACATTCTCTCACATTAATTTCATCACGAATATTTTGTTTGATTTGCTCAAGCGTTTCTGGTTTGTTTGCATAAACCTTCCTTTTCAGATATCCCCACAAAAAGAAGTCCGGAGCAGTCAAATCAGGCGACCGTGGAGGCCAATCAACATCACCATTTCTTGAAATAACTTGTTGTGGAAAGAGGTCTCGCAGTAATTCCATTGTAATCCTGGCTGTATGCGATGTGGCACCGTCTTGTTGATACCACATCTTAATCAAGCCCAAAGCATGAAGTTGTGGCGTTAAAAAGTTTTCAATCATATCACGATATCGCTCCCCATTCACAGTTACCGTTACGCCGTTTTTATTTTCAAAGAAGTAAGGTCCAATACTTCTCCTGACCAAATTGCACACCAGACTCTAACTTTTAATGGATGCAAAGGTGACTGATGAATAATTTGAGGGTTTTCCATTGCCCAGAACCGACTATTCTGTTTATTCACATATCTATTCAAATGAAAATGTGTTCTCCCAAAAATTTGACGTATGTAACTTTGGCATCGTAACAGTAATCGATGATTGATTTTGATAAAATGTTTTAACGATTAAAACACGTTGGTTTATCGAATATCTTTCCATAATAAATTTGCCACGTGTCTACTTCACGACTGCCAAATATGAGCTGCCAAGACTAATGTTTACCAAAATGGCGGCAAAACAAAGTAAGGGTTTTCCAATAAGAGGTGTTATTGTGAATGACCCGCTATTTCGGTAGCTGTCACTTTTGAAGCTTTTATTCTTTGACATTTGACAAGTAGAAACTACGCCATTACTAAAAATGGAACGATACACCCTTCAACAACGCATTGAAATTATTAAAATTCACTACAAAAATTGTGAAAATCTTGCAGTCACAGTTCGCAACAACAGTTACGGTGAATGGATTGCGCTATCGAAAGATGATTAATGATTTTTTATGGTCGGAGTTGGATGGTATTGATCTGGACAACGTTTACTTTCAACAAGACGGCGCTACGTGCCACACAAGCAACGAAACCATTGATATTTTACGGGAAAAGTTTCCGGACCGTGTTATCTCTCGAAGAGGTGATCACAATTGGCCACACCTTTGACTTAACACCTTGCGACTTCTTCCTTTGGGGTCACGTAAAAGATACGGTCTACGCCAACAGCCCTGCGTCGATTCAAGACCTCAAAGATAAAATTCGTGAGGCTATCGAGGACATAGGGCAGCCGCTTTGCGATTTGGTTATGGAAAATTTCATGAAAAGGATATGGTCCTGTATGCGTGCTCGTGGTGGCCATTTGGCTAATGTTGTTTTTCATTATGAACGGCATACCTTCCTCTTTATTATGAAATAAACATCCGATCATTTATCTCAAAAAATGGCATTTTTCTTTGAATACCAAAATAACACCTCTTATTGGAAAACCCTAGTACACCTTCCCGGCGGACACCCTGTATATGACTCTAGAATCGCCGAATAATGCTTCGATTGTCGCTTTTGTAGTTTGTGGATCTGTCCTTTGGGCCAGGCTTTATCGAAGGCTTGTCCTATATGAAGGAATATGATAGAGCACACATACTTATCTTCAAGTTTTTTTTTGTGTTTCTATGCACCTGATTACAGGTGTTTGTTTTTTTAAATCCAAATTAATAAATTGGGAATGGTGATTTTTTATTATTTATTATTTTTTTCCAGTATTTGTTTTAGAATGGAGCTATTTTGCTGCACTTACGAAAAATTACAAAAAACAAAAAAATATTTTAATCAACTTGTGCTACAGTTTCAGAAGAAAACATGTCTAGCTGCGCCTGTTTGGGACTTGTAAAAGTAGTTATTCATTTCTAAAATGACAAATTACAACTTTTACTTGAAGTTAGAATATCGCTCAACTATGTAACATGTAATCATTTGACGACAGTCCTAATAATACTAGTTTTTGAATAAGTAACAGTTTTCCAACTTGAAAAGTGCACAACAAACTTTTCACGTTGTGTGACCTTGAATTGAGGTCGCACAATAGTATTGATCAGTACACTATGTGCGCGTTCCAGAGAAAATACCTGCTCAGCTCTTTTGCTCCCACTCCCGTCATTCCTCGGTTACACAAACATAAACATGCTGGGTAACCACTGAATGGATTTCTTTTGTGCAGATGACATATCAGGTTTTTCTTTTCGATTTCGGTATTTTGACGATCGCAATCAAAGCGAATGGGCGCATTGCGACGGCGATGCTGAGCGCTGGAGAATGAGAAATCACCCTTGGGTGACCCGCAAGATGCACCTGATGCGTACGTCATTTCACCTGTTTTCAGTAGAGTTCCAATTATATGCATGCTCGCGCGAATGAAAGTTTTCACTTTTTATTACCCGTGAGCCATGGAGTGTTTTGTTTTTTTTGTTAATAATTTTGTTTTCTTTTCTTTATTTTTATTTTTTTTTATTTTTTGCAATGGTCAGCGCGTAATTATCTGCGATTTCGTTGTTAAACATTTGCGTTTTCACTGCGAAGCTTGGAGAAATGGAGACGCAAACGCGCGCGCAATCTCTTCTGATAGTAGGTATAGCGTAGCGATAACCAACGCACAAAGAAATGCGTGTAGAGAGTTAATTATCGGAGTAATTTTATTGGCGTCGGACAATGATGAGATCTTTCTTAAGTGAGGCGATTAACTCCTCATTAAATAAAAGCCTTCTTTTTATTTGCCTTTAAACGGGCATGTAACTGTTGACAGTTGACAAATTTGTTTTTGCATATTGTAAGGGTTTGAATATGGATATTATTTAGTACTTAGAAAAGGAAGGAAAGAAAAATGTTCAATGCAAAAGTTGTTTGTTGTACAAATAGCGGTACTAAGCTCAATTGCCTATATACCTACACATGTAATCTGACTTAGATTGTCGACTTTCGAGGTAGTTTATAAAATATCTGGGACATACGTGTAACCATCCACACTCTTTTTCATTTTCTTGGGTCCACTATCATCGACGAATTCTATGAACACATCAATTAAAATGTTGACTTTGTTTCGCTTTTATTTTAGGAAATTTTAGGAATTTGGCCTTATTTCGTTGGGCTCTAGGTATTTTACGTCGCCCTCTATAGTTAGAAGATAGTAATCATAAGCCCAGAACAAATAAGAAAATCCTCTGCTAAAAGCATTAGCGATGTTAAGACTCTGTTAGACTGATTAATAGATTTTATATGCCGTCCTGTTTCTAAATAGCTATGGCGAGTACGAAGCTTAAACAAAATATCCCAAAAAGAAGATCTAAACAAAAAATTGCCGCCTTGTAACCGCGTTCTCAACTGTGACTGTGAAATTTTGTGTTCTAAGTTTTAATTTAGATTGCAAAAAAAACTGATTTATCTGTTGTAGATATATTAGAAATATGTTTTTGTAGTGGCGAGTAAAAACCTTTTTAATAAACAAATAGATTATTACGTGCCAACTTTCTGGTCAAAGATTAAGAAGTCTATCAATATCAAACAAATATACCAAAATCCAAATTGGCTCGCACTAGGGCGATTTAAAAAATTTAAAATTAAAATGGTTAAAATAAACTAAGCCTCTGTTAAAAAAAAAATAGTATTCGTTGTTAAAAACTATCAAGATAAAAAGTTTAAATGCAAACGTTAAAAAAAGCACTTTGTAATTTTTAATACACTAGCTTCGTAGGAGCTATATTAACAATATTTCTTTGTAGTTTTTAACCGAAAGTTGGTTGATTTTCTGGGTCATATAACAATAAATCCAAACAAGAACTTTTTGCTTTAATAAATTTCCTCTCTCCGCATTGTGCAACATGGTGACGAATGGACTGTAAACTGTCTGTTATGTCATCTGCAAATGTTGATTTTGGCTTAAATGCTTCTTCAAACTATTAGAGCCACTCAAATTCCGGCTGATTAATTTCATAAGCAAGCCTTTCGCACGTAAAGCTGATATCGTATTACGAAGTAAAACCCACGTTTTATCTATTTCTTGGAATGCGAAATAAATGCGCGCCGTAGAAATATGTCAAATTCCAACAGCTATTGAATAAGCTGAAAAGTTAACTGACGTTAAGAGATGTCAACAAAATGGCTAGTCAAACCGTTTTTTCCCCAAAGGTTTAAAATAACACTCCAGGCACCAAGTTCATTCATTAACGATTCCTTTACTTCTGGACAAAAATCGGTTATCAAGCGCTCAACCGTGAGGTGTTGATTGTAGTGCCGTTGGCATCTTTATTTAAAAAAAAAAGAAAATACTGTAAATGCCGTAGCCCCAAAAACCATAGACTGAGGATATAGGCACAAACATGACTACTTTTGCCATCAATTCCCTATCATACCTCATGAACTATTTTTAAAAACTTGCCAGTAGACGCTGTTGGCGCCCTAAATATCGGCATGTACTTTGATAACAAGTTATCAATATATCAATGTCAAGCTATCCATTGCCGTCGCACAAAAGCTGTCAAAATAGCAAAAAAAAATTCCAAAAGTCCCACCCATTATATCAAGTAGTATGGTACCCACTTATTGACCATCAAACCCTTAATAAGTACCACTAAGTACCACAGCAGACCTTCCGCTAAAGTAACATCCAATGCCACGCTTGATCTTACTCAATTTTACAAATCTTAGCCCAATGTGCATTCCTAATCGAGATACAGATCAGTGATGCCACAACTGACACAACTATTATGAAAGAAATCACACTAAATCGCAACTCAACTACACTCTCAGTTGTTGGCATCCAAGACCGACGTATTCGATCCAATTAAGTATGAAAGAGCCAGGCCACTCCACTGAAAGGTTATACACAAAAACATTACTCAATGTAGCTAAGCCAAGTCAAAACTATTTATCTATCTACAACTCTTCATCTGAACACTAATTCACTTTCCACACACATACACTCACCAACAGTTATCCGGGTCGAATATTGAAGGAAAACATCCCAACGGACACGAGCCCTCACCCCCGTTGCAAAGAAAAAATCGCAACAAAAATCAATTGAACATGACAGGTGATTAACATAACCTAAATTCTTTGTTCGATTCAAGCACCTAGATACGATTCTCTCCAGTTCGATGTTCACCGCCAGTGAAATCTTCGAACTTCTTATGGCCAAATCGTGAACTTCTGCTAACGACTCCAAGTCCGACTCGATTCTAACGAGAGTTGTTTCGGCTTGTTTGTTAAGTTTGGCACAATTAAGGCACACATATGGAATCCAGTTTCATGTCGAAACAAACTTTTTTTATTTTCGTTCATACGTCCGTAACACTGTGACAAGAGTAGAGCAGTTTTAGTGCTCTGCGTCGTCACGACCGGACGAGACCAAAGTGTTCTGCAAAGCTGCGTCTCACAGAGGATTGCCTTGAAAAAGGTGTGCAAGTGGTGTCTTAATGCATGTACAGAGTCGTCGTACGAACACGCTTTCTCGTTGGGGTTCTCTGGTTCTCTATTTGGGTTTCACTTTGATTTTAGTTAGAAACGTTTTTATTGTTTTTCTGTGTAGAGTGACAATTTATCTCGCGGGTTGTTTTGCACTTGAATGGGGGTTTTCCCGCCCTTTATGTTTCTCATGGAGTATTGAAGACAAAGTGGTCAGTTGTGCGGTGTTTAAGGGGCTTTTTCTGTGGAAAAGCTTTAAATTTAAGGGATAGCTTGTTGTTGTTCTTTTTTTTGTTTTGTAACGACGATCAGATAACTTTTTACTGATATTGATTTAGAGTGTCGGTGTTGTGGCACTCACCAACGATTTATTAATAAAAATAGAACAAAGTGCCAGATAGGCCAAGCCAAATGAATTTTGTGTCTGCCGCTAAAATAACGACGAAAAGAATGAGTCGCTTAAATTCTTCTATAAAATAAGTGGAAAATCCATGGTTAACGCTGACGCGGGTCTATTGTCTTCGATGCTCTAACGCCAGTTAACAACTAATATTTTTCATCTTGTAATACTTTTACAGTGGTTTATTGGAGTAAATCAAAAGTGTTTATATACTTACGAGTTTGGTTCTTAAATTCCTACCCTCGTAGAGTCTAATAAGCATTTTATGAGAGCGTTATGAATTATGTTAACGATCATGGTCACACCTATTGGAGTTGTAAAAGCACACAACTACTCTCAGAAGGGTGTCATAAACACAGCAAACATTTTTAAGCTGTACTCTCGTCATCATAGTCGCCAAGAGAGCATCATTCTTGATCCCCAACTCTGACTACCAAAATGGAAAATTTAAGGGACCAGGAAATGGCTCCTGCAGTAATCAATTTTTTTCTCGGTTGTGGCACTGAAGTGACATCCACACCCATATCCAAAAAACCGGATGTCGCAAAAGTGAGCACCATTAACTTGTTTTTACATTACCTACTAGCCAGATATTTTAAGAAGAATCGTCCGACGATGCGACTTATAGTGGCTGTGCATTTGTTTCCCAACAATCACTTGTCTATTTTGTGAACCCAAAGTACCTTTATCGCTGAAGTACTAAAATTCCTAACTAGTTGCCAAACCTTCATTGTTTTTAAAATATTCATAACAAACTGGAATGCATTGCTCTCTTGTGTAGGGAGGGATCCATATTTAGGAACCCTAACTGTCACGATGATTTTTTTTTCGTTGGCAGCACTTTACCGCACAAATGGCACAGAATTCGAATCTTGCGTGAATTTTGGGACACCCTTTATAACTGAAGTTAGATGCATTTCTTAAAATAAATATCAATTTTACCTTATTTACTTTTCGTCAATACTTGATTGAGTGGAAAGGTTAAAAGAAACGATCTTAAAGTCAACGGAATAATCGGATAGTTCCATGCAATCTTTTTATTTTGAAACTTTCGCTGTTATTCTTTCAGGCTTTCAGGAATTTCCATCATCTCAGTGTTCATATATATATAACTTAAGTCAATCAGTAGTAGTCTGTTCTTTATAGGCAAAAATGATTTTTAAGATACACAGTACTATTTAGTTAACCTTGTCCTATGGCTAGCTTCTTACAATCATTCGCTTGTTTCAGTTCCTATTTCTGTGACGAATGGAAGGGGCCTCCATTTTAAGATGAACAGCTAAATTTATAAGCTTTTTCAAGAAAGTTGCACTCTCGGATGTATGTCTGACGTTTGCGAAGGGTGCCGCAGTGGAAAAGGTGTTAAGATAATCGAACCTGAAACCCCACGCTCAGTAGCCCAACACACATTCCGCTGTGTCCATAAACCGAATTGACGTTTACGAAAAAAAAAAACTACCAATCCATCGACTCCATCCCAACACGCATTACCTCATACCAAGCTGATTTGCATTCAAAAAATGTTAAAACTTGTTCATGGTAGCTATATGCCGGAGAATGTAAACACATTCCTCGAATTGTTTCTCAAAAATATCACCTAAATATAAATTTATCATTGACAGCGATGGATGATCTCCTTCAAGGTGAAACCGTACGAAGTTAAAAAAGCATACGTTCGACAAATCCGCTGTCAGTGTGTGGAATCAGGAGTAGGTAGTGGTGTACGTGCTTTGAGTTGTAAGTGGTATTAGGCTAAGCGGATCTATGTGTTTTCAAGTCACTCTGTGAGAGTTAATTGATTTGTTTTGACAGCGTTTCGAAAATATGTGAACAAAAATGGGCAATACTGTCATCAATCAATTGAAATTCTTTTTTTGAAGCAATTAAATAAAAAAATAAACGTGATGCACCCAACCAGAAGATACAGGGTGTTTCTTTAAGCCAGTACTAACTCTGATTTTGAACACATGAAATTTCTTTAAATAGGTAGTCAATTCTTTGTAAGAAATTTAAGAAGTGCCGTCATCAGCAAAGGTTGTAAACATTATTGTTCGTTGACCAAGAAACTCATTGATTTGTATGGAGAAGAAATAGACTTGGGAAAAAATGCAATCATAACACAACCTGATCTACTCAAAAGAAAGAATTGCACTAAATTAAGAAGCTTTCTCAAGAAAGTTGCACTCTCGGATGTATGTCTGACGTTTGCGAGGGGTGCCGCAGTGGAAAAGGTGTGCGGCCACAGACGAAACGTCGAATCGGTTAATTTGGTTCTCCAGAACGGTACTGAACCTGCATTTCAGCATGCACTCTTCTTATGCGTCTCGGAGTCACCCCTCTGGCAAAGAACAAGTCGTGCAAAAACTGTCAATAATACGGTAAATAGCGCACTTAGGTGGGCCATCATAAGAAGGCAAGTGTTGTAAAATGTTGGGGCACAGGACCATTATTTTAAAATCAAACTTCTAAATCTTGGTAACGATGTCGAAGGGTTCATGTCGTCCTGAAAAAAATTGGTCTGGTGGGTTCGGACGGACAAAAGCGAAACTAATAAGCAATATCCGTTTTTTCCCTTTGGTTACGGAACCTTAAAAATGCCACTGACAGTTTGCAATCGGACAATTAGTTTGACAGATATAACTGCCTGAAGATAGTTACAGGAACATGCGTTAAATAATAGAACTGGGGTGTCACAAAATCTTGGTGATTTGTTATTTAAAAAAATGGCATATTTTACTTAAGGAAAATGCCATCTTCAAAGGTTGGCCGTTTTTTCACGTTTGTAAATTTATTATTTCCTGTCAACACACGTATGTGAACATTTGACTTCGACATGATGGCGTTTTTGTCTGATTCTTGGATGGGGTAAATAACTCGTGGTTAACTGAATCAGACATTTTATAGATCCTGCTCTAAATTTACTTTACATATTTTTTCTTATGCCGAAATTAATGATGTCCTGTGCGGCCATAAAGTCGTGACAATCGTTACAGACACCATTATTTCTGCTGTATACATAGTTACACCACGCAATCTCAATCATTTTTTAATCTTTATCAGAATAAGCAAACACACATCTTTGTGGCATGGTAAACTCACATCGACTGCCACTCATATTCTCACTTAACAAAAGATTCACGTTTCACTAATGGCGTCTGCATTGGCACTAAAACCACCATCAAATGGCCGTTGTTTGAGTTTGATAAAGTGCAGTAGCTGTTGCCTTCTAATCTTTGGCTCGGAATAAAGATCAAACCACGCAAACAATTCAATTCGAAAACTACGTGATGCGATTTGACAAAAACATGGAACAGCGCCTTAAAAAAAAAACATCCATCTTCGCATTTTACGAAAGTAAAACTTAACAGCCAGCGAGAGCAGTTTGTGGGCTCATTATTGATCACCACGTGTTGTAGCCAAAATGCAAAAAAAACTAATGGCTCCATAGGAAACGCACAATTAACAAAACAAGATGACAAGTTATAAATTGGCCTAAGGCCCGTAAATATAGGTACCTTACTTTTTAACCACACAAATTAATTCCACAGGTTAATGCTAATTTCTAACTATACAACTCATTAATTATCATTTGAGTCAAATGACGAGTTCAGGTTGTTTATGGTGCGTCTTTCTTGTGAGTCGTGAACGACAATACTAATTATCGAAAGCGAAAATATATAGTTTTTTTTTTATTGTTTAAATCATCATCTAATCCTGGACTTTCGTTATACAAAGTTGAGGTTAAGAAACTGCTTAGCTAATTGCGTTTTAATTTAGTTTTGAGATTTATATGGAATAAATTTGTTGCCTTAAGGGGCATAAAATAATATGCAAACAAAGTTGGTGGCTCAAAAATAAATCAATAAATTCAATAAATTGTACCTAATTAGCGAACCTTTAGCATCTATTACTTAGAGTACATTGTATACGTTATTCTTGGTTATGCCTTAATCTCGTTCATGTATCGATACGTCCACAATAATGGACCGCCAAAGTAATTTATCATTAAGAACGCTCCTCAAATTCTTAATGTTAAATTACTTTGAAATTGTAGGTTCTTATGGATGGGGAAAAATGTGGGAAGCAATCGTTAAATCAGCACCAGAGGTGATCGTGGATGTGAGGGCATATTTTATTCCACAGCTGGTGTTTTTTTTGAGCGTTTATTTGGATGAATATTTGCTGGAAAAAAGTAACAATAAGACCGTGTATGCCTGCCTTTTAAATAATTTATACGAATTTGTTAACTGCAAATAGTTAGGTTGTTATTAATATTTTTATGTAACACACATTTTTAGTATTAGTATTTATTTATAAATAATCATATTTCATGTATGTATCTTCTGCATGTATAAAAATGAATTGGTGTCGGTTTGTTCGCACAGAACTCGGCTGAACATCGCCCGATTTGCATGAAGATTGTTTTTCTGGTTTCGTATTGAACAATGTAAACACACAAATTATGTAAATATGGAAGCTGCTCATGTAGTAAAAACCACCCGTCGCGCAATCGATGCGAAGAGCTAAGGACTAGTGCGTCATCAAAGAAAGCGGCTACAACCGCAACTTCAGGGTTACGTCGTCAGACGTACATGTATACTCATATGTGCAATGTGGAACAATTATCTAAATTTATTAATTTCTTAATTATTAAACTAATCCACAATAAGTTCCAAAGCAAAAGCACAAAATATGCGAAGGACACAATCACGTACGGGGATTGCGGCGTACTTTCATGTTCATCAAATTACGCAGTCCTTAAATCCTGGGCAAACCTCGAGCGACGGCCATGACATCTTCGCAAGGTTCTTCAATACGAAGACTAAAAACGACCAAGGACTTGATAGTTCAGCACCATACTTTTGGACATGCGCATTGCTGCTTGGTAAAATTGCACAAAAACGAATGCCGCATGCTCACATTCTGCATTTGTTGATTGAGAAAATCTGACCGGACCAAGTCTATTCAATAATTATACTCAAAATACTCGAAAAGGATGCCAACCCGGAAATTATGAAGTCGTAACTATGCATTCCACTTAATTTAGTTCCTTGAGAGTTTCATTCTTTGCATATAGAGAGACTTGACTTGAAAGGGATATTGATAATTTAATTAATTTTAGGCGGTAAGGTTCGTCTGATGAGCTAGTTTATTTATAATTTTAGTTATTAATATACTTGTTCCCCAATCGTAAAGTGTGTGTAGGAGGAAACAAATAATAAAAAAATGCTGCCAACTGCTTGTTAGAAACGGTCTCTTTTTTTTTGACACCGGCAGCTATGGTTCCCATATTAAAATGCATTGTCATTAAATCATTACTACCCATTCGCACTGGTGCGGTGGTGTGCTGGACTCTTAGGGACCTCTGCTTTGATCGCCGCAAAAAAAAAAAAGACAAACAAATAACCTCTCGCGAAGGTCTGACAAATATAAAGGGTGATTTTTTAGCTGGTTTGGTTTTGGCAACACTGGTTTTGACAGATGACGTGTGTTTAGTACCTTGTGTCACTGTCAAACAGCTTCAGTTTGGTTTGCAATTTAACCATGGATCGTCTTACAAATGAACAACGCTTGCAAATTATTGAATTTTACTATCAAAATTCCTGCTCGGTTCGAAATGTTCATCGCGCGCTGCTTCCATTTTATGATCGGCATTCTCGACCTTCTGAGCAGTCTATTCGGAAGATTGTGACCAAATTTCGCACCAAATTTACTTTGTCGGACATTAAACCACCAACACGTTTACGTACTGTGCGTAGTGAAGAAAATATTGCGGCCGTATCAGCTAGTGTGACAGAAGACCGCGAAATGTCGATTCGGCGCCGTTCCCAGCAGTTAGGCCTTTGTTACAGCACTACGTGGAAAATTTTGCGGAAGGATTTGGGCGTAAAGCCTTTTAAGATACAGCTGGTGCAAGAACTAAAACCAGCCGACCTACCACAACGCCGAATTTTTGGTGAATGGGCTCTTGGAAAGCTGGCCGAGGATCCGCTTTTTTATCGAAAAATTGTGTTCAGCGATGAGGCTCATTTTTGGTTGAATGGGTACGTAAATAAGCAAAATTGCCGCATTTGGAGTGAAGATCAGCCAGAAGCATTGCAACAGCTACCAATGCATCCCGAAAAAGCCACTGTTTGGTGCGGTTTATAGGCCGGCGGCATTATTGGGCCATATTTCTTCAAAGATGATGCGAATCGCAGCGTTACTGTCAATGGTGAACGCTACCGAGCGATGATAACAAACTTTTTTTGCCCGAAATGGAAGTTCTTGACTTGCATGATATGTGGTTTCAACAAGACGGTGCCACATGCCGCACAGCACGCGAAACAATGGCGCAATTGCGAGGCGAGTTTGGTGAACAGTTAATTTCACGTTTCGGGCCGGTCAATTGGCCGCCTAGATCGTGCGATTTGACACCATTAGATTATTTTTTGTGGGGGTATGCCAAGGCTAATGTGTATAGGGACAAGTCCGCTTCGATTGACGCACTGGAAGCCAACATCCATGCATTCATTCGTGAGATACCGGCCGATATGTGTGAAAGAGTATGCCAAAATTGGACTCAGCGGATGGGCTACCTGAGACGCAGCCGCGGTCAACATTTGCATGAAATTATCTTTAAACATTAAATTGCAAGGTTCAAACTATCGATTCAAATAAATATTTCATTCATTTTTTCGAATTTTTTGTGTTTTTTTTTTAAAAAAAGTTCTAAACCTCTTAAAAAATCACCCTTTACAAGCTTAACCGTTCTATGAAAGCATCCCGATTTAGTGGGAAATCAAATTGGGCCAAAGCTGGATCTATAAAACGTTTTCGGATCTCCATCGACTGCATATCGGCGCTACAATAGATAATTGCTATCGTTGAATGCAGTCTTTTGAGCAATCACGCAACAAATGATAGCCTGCTTTAAAGATATGTTTTATAAAACCTGCGTGAAATAGGAGTAGGAGGGACCATTCGAAACTTTCTCCGTACTTGACCGTTTCTCCCCAAAAAAACAAAAACGCCACCTGAGAACCACCCACTACAACTACCTAAACGACCGAATGAACACAGATATTCTACACTTCATTAGAAGATCAGACTGTTCAACGAGTAGAGTATTAAAAGTTCCTAGGCCTTATGTGGTATAACAAACGATCGCATAATAGTCTGAGTGTGTCGGCTTTTTGTCAATAGCCAATTTAACATATAACCTAACCTCCATCCTTTATTGAAAGGCATAGTCCCTGTTTTTAAGTTTTGAATTGCTACCTGTTTTTGCAAACCAATGTTCCTCCCGTTTTCGAGAGCAATTCTTCACTCGATCTGTTCGATCGTTTTTATTCGTGGAGTTCATGTTTACTCCAACATAAGTACGTGAATAACTTCATCTAATTTTTTTCACAGTCTGTAGCTTAACAGATTTGTTTAAAGTGATGTCTTCAGCTTTGATCCTGCCTTGTGCACTTTTTGCCTCAGAACGAGATTGATCAAGAAATACGTATGAATTTAGGAAAATTATTCTCTGCCTTTACAGTTTGTTTATTTTTTCTGTGTAAAGCTGTGTAAATATAGTACATTCATGATCTACCCCTTTACTGCTGTTTGAGACGTTCACATAGGATGTAATTTGTATATTGAAAATTACTTCTGAAGTTCCGATAAATCATCAGACACGGCGTTCATGCTGTTATTTTCCCTTGGCAATTTAAATGATCATATCGCTGGCGCGGTGGTTAGTGTGTTGGACTACTAAGCGAGGAGTCCCAGGATCGATCCCCGGAAAAACACAAATTACAACTTAAGATTTTTTTGCAATGCGACACCTCTCGCGAAAGTCTGACAATCATCCGAAAGTATAAATGTCATGAAAGAGCTCTGAATTATCCGTTTGAACTTGGCATCAAATTGTAGACCCCTTCCATTCGACCCAAAAATGAAAAACTCACACAAAATGAATGGTTGAAAAGGTAAGGGTCCCTGCACGAACCTGTTGCCGATTATTTATTTATTTATCGCTGCAATTCGGTGACAAGATTTCTCTCCCTGCTCTTTCGAGGAGCGTGCGTTTTTTGCAAGAGGCACTCAGGCGGCTTACAACGATTCCGCATCGTTGCTTATCCAACCTAATTATTGCTAAATAATATAAGGTGATTGTGATTGACACACTTTTAGCAGGCTTAGTAATGTCGTGTTACATATTCTGTATCAAGTGCCGCAATAAAAGGCTCCTAGAAATATGTGAGTGCTTTTCTCTTTCCACTTCATTGGTACGTTTACGGATAAGTATTCCAGCTACACGTTCACATTCTCCATCCGGTGAAGAAATCGAAATCGTTAAGTAACACCTCCACCTCATCCGCCCTACGGCCGTTCTGCCTTGACCCATACCGATGTGCAATCAATTAACAATCATCATTACTTCGACCCTGTTCTCGCATCAACTTGCAGTAGTAGTTAATACCGCATGCAATTACATGAAAAAAAATTAATTATCTAAACCTTATTGCCTTAGTGTGTATTAGTTATCTAAGCACCCCATAGGCCCCGATCCATGCATGCATACCTTCAAGTATGCTGTACACTTCTACCTCGAGACATCTTCATTAACATAGCGCACAAGTATGAGAACTTATCTAAGTGCCTGTTCAACTGCAATTAAAAATTCAAAAATCACGCTCATCCGCTCCTCGATTCAGCAGTTCTCTGTTGTTATTGTTGCTTCCATTTTCTTTTTTCTGTTTAAATTTATATTTGCATAAATTACGTCTCGCAGTAATAATACAGCTGGAAGCCACTTAGAAGACGAGGAACATTTTCTACGATTGGAGCACTGTGGGCGTAGTAAACATGTTTGCGATTGTTTTGTTTATGTTGTTTGGCTGGTTGGAATGCTTATGAGGCGCGTAAACTGCTAAATGACAACAGCCTAGGGTTGCCCCGTTGCTCGCGGCCAATGGTGAGCGGTTGTATACCTGTTGAACTTTAATATCCAGCGCTACTTTTATAAATGCGTTTAATTAAAAATTATTGACAATTAGGTGGCTGGTTGTAGTGACATGTGTAAGCTTGTTATATAAATCAGATTTAATCGAATTACCATGAGATGTGTGTGTGTTTGTTTTTTAATTGCACAATTAAGTAGATCGCGTATAAAATATCATGCATCGTTGAGAAATGATTAGGTTGAAAATTAGCTATTTCCTTAATCTTGGATGACTTAACATTTTTGTTAAATTTATTTATAGGGACACTACCAGCGACTACTTGTGGTTTTTATATTAAAAACCTTACCGAAAGGATAAGGACATCTTAAGATGGTCTTAGTCTCGCTATTGTATTTAAAGATACTAAAAAGCTGATATTATTTGTATTATGAACTATGTAGCTGTTCCTGTCTGCCTTTGCCTGTGCCCAGGGCCTCTGTTAAATATGTTCTTATGTGTCATAATTTAAAAAAGGACGTGGCTTACCTTTCCTACCCACATTTGGCGATGTGTGCTTTGTTCGTATAATATACATTAATGTTCCAAACATTGCAACTTAAGATCTCATGAACGTCGAGAAAAAGCGTTTGCAATGTTTTGTTTGTAAAGTGTAAAAACTTACCAAGATATACCAAAATCCATTTTTATATAACCGAATAGACTGAAATTTATTTCGACTATAATTAATTAGTTTATGCAATCAAACTTGGCTCACAATTTGAATTAAAATTTAAACTATTTCAAACTCGAAACAAATTCTGATTCACGTGACAGATCGCAATGCTAAGATCAGCATATTCGAATCTATTGGAACAGAAATAAAATTTGTTGTACAGATCACGAATCAATATAAAATAGAAAATTAATGTTTGATATATCCATAAATATGAGAATAATAAAAAGAGAAGTCAATAATTTAAAAAAAGAAAATGATCTCTACTCTGCTCTGCTTTTCTGAAAATAATAAAAAGAGTGGGCGAATCTGAACATATTCCAAACCTTTTTTTCTTATTTGCAGAATTTTGAAGTTAATTTTGTAAAAATCATTTTTACCAATCCCGAATTTTCTTACTTTCCTTTGGAAGCAACAAAAATCGCCCCTATCGTCAGTTATTAGTGCATACAAAAACTTTAATTTTCTTTTTAGTTTATCCGAATTTTCCGACTTTCCTCTAAAAATATCTTTCTAATTCATGGCCATAACGAACACAACAAAAGAAGAATAACGTAAATCCACCAGTCGAATAGTTCATAAAAAAATACAATGAAAAAAACACTCAGTTTTTTACGAATTTTCCAATTTTCCGCGCAACTTTTCCGATTTTTCTTTCAGTAAAGGTCTAACTCGAATTATTACAAATATTTGAAAAAGAAATTAGTCGATTCGTTTTCGTTATAATCATTATCAAGTGATGTGGTTACACACGAGCAGCATTTGATTTTTATATGTATATATATAATATATGTGAGGAAAAATTATTCATGACATCTATTTAAATGTGATGTCAGCCCAGGTATCATGATTTGAAGTTGTGCCCTGACCTTAAGTCCCTCTAGTCACCAACACTTCCTTTAGTAACGTATCTATTTTGTGTTTTTTTTTTTATGTTGTCAGTAGTGTGACTAAATAACAAAAACTAGATGATTGCTATGTTCAGTCGGACCTAGAATGCCCACCGCTCAGGTGTGTGTGTGCACACTGAGAAATTAAAAAGGAAAACAAAATGGCGGAATGTTCTCTTACATTTATATTTCTGCATACAAACGATTGTAATCTGTTCCTACATTTTATAATGACTTTAGACCTTAAACCCAAACTGCCACTAAAATAAATAAATAAACAGTTCTCGGAACATGTTTGTATATATATTTTGGAGGACCTCAATACCGATCCCAAATTTCTTCTACGTCCTCTCGATATTTTGAGAAATTTTGTATAATATAAAACTTAGTGTCGCAATGCGTTTGCTCCCTCTACCGCCAGTAATTTTCAACCAAGATAATTACGGTACAGAGATGATGGGCAAAAAAATAAAAAACGCCCGGCATATGTGAAATAACAATATGTATATAACGAACGATGGAACGAAATAAAGAAAAAAAATTATATACATAATTTCTCGTATAATTTGCCTCGAATTAGATGTATCTTGATCATTATTGGCTTTAATTTTAATATCGTTGTCTGTGTACTGAAAAAGTAAAGCAACATTTTATTAGTTTTAATTTTTTATAAAAATAGAAGCCACAGAAACATGGATGTATTTGTATCTCGCTTATTTCCACGCATGCGCCTGTTGACATCAATAAACGCATTTCTCACCTCAAATGATCAAACGAAATTTAATAAAGGGTGATTTTTTAAGAGGTTTAGAACTTATTTAAAAAAAAAAAACACAAAAAATTCGAAAAAATGAATGAAATATTTATTTGAATCGATAGTTTGAACCTTGCAATTTAATGTTTAAAGATAATTTCATGCAAATGTTGACCGCGGCTGCGTCTCAGGTAGCCCATCCGCTGAGTCCAATTTTGACATACTCTTTCACACATATCGGCCGGTATCTCACGAATGAATGCATGGATGTTGGCTTCCAGTGCGTCAATCGAAGCGGGCTTGTCCCTATACACATTAGCCTTGGCATACCCCCACAAAAAATAATCTAATGGTGTCAAATCGCACGATCTAGGCGGCCAATTGACCGGCCCGAAACGTGAAATTAACTGTTCACCAAACTCGCCTCGCAATTGCGCCATTGTTTCGCGTGCTGTGTGGCATGTGGCACCGTCTTGTTGAAACCACATATCATGCAAGTCAAGAACTTCCATTTCGGGCAAAAAAAAGTTTGTTATCATCGCTCGGTAGCGTTCACCATTGACAGTAACGCTGCGATTCGCATCATCTTTGAAGAAATATGGCCCAATAATGCCGCCGGCCCATAAACCGCACCAAACAGTGGCTTTTTCGGGATGCATTGGTAGCTGTTGCAATGCTTCTGGCTGATCTTCACTCCAAATGCGGCAATTTTTCTTATTTACGTACCCATTCAACCAAAAATGAGCCTCATCGCTGAACACAATTTTTCGATAAAAAAGCGGATCCTCGGCCAGCTTTCCAAGAGCCCATTCACCAAAAATTCGGCGTTGTGGTAGGTCGGCTGGCTTTAGTTCTTGCACCAGCTGTATCTTAAAAGGCTTTACGCCCAAATCCTTCCGCAAAATTTTCCACGTAGTGCTGTAACAAAGGCCTAACTGCTGGGAACGGCGCCGAATCGACATTTCGCGGTCTTCTGTCACACTAGCTGATACGGCCGCAATATTTTCTTCACTACGCACAGTACGTAAACGTGTTGGTGGTTTAATGTCCAACAAAGTAAATTTGGTGCGAAATTTGGTCACAATCTTCCGAATAGACTGCTCAGAAGGTCGAGAATGCCGATCATAAAATGGAAGCAGCGCGCGATGAACATTTCGAACCGAGCACGAATTTTGATAGTAAAATTCAATAATTTGCAAGCGTTGTTCATTTGTAAGACGATCCATGGTTAAATTGCAAACCAAACTGAAGCTGTTTGACAGTGACACAAGGTACTAAACACACGTCAGCTGTCAAAACCAGTGTTGCCAAAACCAAACCAGCTAAAAAATCACCCTTTAGTTATAATAATAAAAACTAGGGAATAGACGCAACAATTTTGAACTGCATATTCAGACGTTTTGATTCCTCGCATCCCAGTGATTCCAACTGATATGTCATTTATATCTTTACGTCTTTAATTCACTATTTGCCTTGCATTCGCCGTCACCATTAATGAGTCGCAAGGACAATAAATCTTTTAATCTTTTTGCGTGCGGTACAAATTTGGAAAACACAGTTTTTCTAATCAGCTTTACATTGCATGCTCACGAGTCGGAAAACCATCTGCACTATTTTTTTTTGCACGCGCGATAGGGGCTGTTCACAAATTACGTAACGCTTTTTTTACCGTTTTTTAACCCCCCCCCCCATACTAACAAATCGTAACAAATTCCGAAGACCCCCACCCCCCAAGAGGAATAACGTAACAAACGTAACAAAAGTTAAAACACTTTGAATTTCATGAAAATGATAGGTTTTTTGCGTACATTAATATTATATTTAGTGTAATTTTTTTTATAAAAAGAAGAAAATTGGTTACGTAACTTTTAATAAATAGCTCCCCCCTCCCCCGTAACAAACCGTAACAAATTTTCAAATCCCTCCCCCCCCCCTAGGACTGTTACGTAATTTGTGAACAGCCCCATACTAAAAGAAACACGGAATATTGTTCACCAAAAAGCATTGCAATAATTTTTTTCTTAATTTAGTACGAAAATTGTAAAACTAAGCTTTTTTTTATAAAAGCTTGACATCGTATTTATAACTCAAGTATGTATATTTATATATTATCCTGCACAAATAGATAAATATCTTTCTACCGTATTTGAAAAAAAAGACGCCTGTCTCCAGCCCTTTTTGACTTGAATTCGTACAGGAAATTGACCAATTGACCCATTCGCTAAAATGTGACTACATCCAAAAGTATAAATAACACTAACTCGTCCCATTAAAGTTGTTCAAATGCCGGTCGATCCAGGACTCTTAATTATAATATACGTATCATCTGCAGTGTCGAAGCATTTTGTCATTTCATTACACAATACCGCACTCAATGTGTGGGAGAGCAGTTTTCCAACATGCGTTGATGACGTCTTCAAAGTGATTCACATAAAACAATAAAATTGCAAATTCATGCACACAGTTCACATCAAACAATTAGCTCACTTTCAAGTTTCAACAGCTGCGTGCCGCTTTGACATTTGGCCGTTTATCAAAGTTGAAACTCCAAGCGAACCACTCGCAAATTATCAAGTGGCATATCCACCAATTTTCGTTGAGTCCACTGCGAGGTCATTTCATTATTGCATATGATATTTTTCCAACAGACAAGACGCTCATTCAATCTTTCGTTACAACACAATATCTTCACCATCAAGACCAGACAGAAAGAAGATATGTAGCTTTTATCTCTTAAATTGTTTTCTTCTTCATTTTCACTTCGCAGACCAAATTCGCTTATACACATTTTAAACCACCTCAACATCACCATCAACAGAGGGCAACAAGAGGGTCAAAGGCTGACGAACTATGTAGATCCATTGTTACGTAGTCTTGTTTGAACTATTTTAGTTATATGCGAGTGTGATGTAGCATCTGCTGTGCGAATACGTCTCGCAAAATTGTCCCCAATTTTTTGTTTAGTAATGAAATCAAATGTATCGTCTGACGGAACTCGGAAAAGCAACGCGCTTGTTCTGGTCCCTGGCATTGGTGTCTGCATCTTGGTTGCAAAATCGCATCGTGTTTATCTTAATGACGACATTTACTTTATTCTCGGAATCTTGTTGTAGGTACTATAAAAGAAAAAAAAAACGTTTGAACAAAGAAGTGTGCAGAACTTTCTGTAGAAAGTTATACAGTCCCAAGCAATTCTTCAGGAAGCGCACAACGGTAAGAAGAGAGAACAGCGAAGATCAATGATCTTCGTCTGAATGGATCTAATTGAAAGGGATTGCATTGGTGTTTCGTACCAGATTACGGTGCATTATCCAGTTAATGGGGTTCTTTCAATTTTACGCAAATTGTTCAGTAACACTGGTGGCTGACGGCGAGTTGACCGTTTGATTAGGTAGGCACGCGTTCGACTTTCTTAGAAATTTCTAAACAAATCAGTTGTACCTAGTCAATTGAGCTGTGATTCTATGTTAGCATTGCGTTGCGTTAACCGTTTATTGTTATTACTGGAAATAGCTGCCAGATGTTTTGGGACTAAGCCCAATTTCTGGTTTATTGCTGAAATGATTGTTACTGAAATGTATTTACGTATAATGCGATTTTCAGTAGAAATGACAAACACTGTTTCCTCAACTCCCTTGGAATATAAAGCTTGGAAAACGAACACCTGTTCCATTGTTATTCGGATTAATCGAGAATTTTAACATCAGTTTAATCAGGCAGGAATCAGCAAGTACAATTTCTGTAGAACATGATGGATGAGGTAAATTGCTGCACTACGGCAGATCTATGGCACAAGCCCGATTCTTTTAATGTGAGCTAAGGTCTTTTTGATTGATTCGATTTTATGAGGTTTCCAATGTTGTGTTATCATACCACAAAAAGTGGGCTGTGCTGCCACCACTGGAAAAGACAGGTCTGGCACCAGATAGTTTTTTTTTTATGAAGCTGCTAGTGTTTGCAATACTGGCATCGTTATTGAATAAAGGTATGAGGTAGACTGACTGGCGAGATCTATGGTCCAAGTTTTTAGTTTATTTCAAACCAGAAGGATAAGATAGAAGCCTGTAAAAAAAAATGAGGGGCAAACTTAGAACTAGGGACTGGGTGGTACTTGTTGACGCGTCTTTTTTAGATGATTTTTGGATCTTGAATGTGCTTCAAATTAAGTTTTTCAATTGGAGCCTGTTATTTGTAATAGCAGGCCTAAAAAGGTAGATATAGTTGTTATACTACATTTTGAAGCTCAGCCACATTCACAAGTGATGGTATCAACATAGCTATTTAACTTCTGGTTTGAGACTGCAAGCCTCTGGCACACAATAAGCCCAAGTTAGTCCCAACCCAATTGGTCTAGTAGGTACCTTCAACCCAGCTTAAACGCAAGCAGCCACAAACTTGTAAACTTGTGGGAGCACCAAGTCCTACAGCAAATAACAAATGACCTCGTTTAAGGTCCCCCACCCCACCCTTGTGAAAGAAACACTTTTCCGGGTAGATATACCATATACATACATAGAAATCGGTGATCTCAGTCGTTAATGACTCCCAAATCTCTACATCCAAGCGGTTTACTGACGGTCATATAAGGTATAGAACGAACTTCAGAATAATGCAGTATATAACAAGTTCACCCGTATCTTGGAGTTCATCCCCAAGGCTGTTGCAGACAACAAACACTTAGCATAGCCGGAAGTCGATTTAGCCGCTAAGCTTATTTACAACAACCTATTTTCAGCTGCGGCTCCTAGTCGTTTCGGTACACTGCCATGTGGCTGTGATAGCTCTTCCTTTTAAAATTGTGATTTTATAAGCTAGCTCGGGCTCAGACTGTATGTGCCATAAACTAAGTATGAAATAGACTGGCAGCTTTTCTACATCTCCCCGATTTCCCCCGCAATTTTTTTCAATAAAACAACATTTTCTAATACCAAAAAATAAGTATGTAATGTAATATAATGTTTTCAAACTGACACTTTTATACTGAAGGTTAATTTAATGCGATTTTCTTTCCGAAGAATACAAATTATATGAATGAAATATGATTGGCTTCAGGGAAGAGATATGAACATTTCTGAATGGCCATAATTTTTTAGTTATAACCTTTTCATGAAAATTCCGTTTAATAACACAAAACAACAAAAAAACAAATAAAAGTGTTATCATCGGCCTGGCCGATGCTTTGATACCCTCCACTGCATACAAGTGATTGATTTTGTATGGGAGGTTCCAGAACAACTTGACCGGCAAGCCGAATTTTAATACCAACTTGACGACAATAAAAATAAGTCCTCTCACAAAATTTCACTTGCCTAGGTAGATTCTTTTCCACGGTATCGTGTTTTCAACATGTGTTTTCTAATATTGGTTTCGTATGGGAGGTACCAGCACTACTTGACCGACATCGCCCATTTTCAATACCAACCTGTCCACGATAAAAAGAAGTCCTTTAACCAAATTTCATTCGCCTAAGTCAATTCCTTTGGGCGATGATAACACTTTTACTTGTTTTTATTATTTTTGCTACAAAAAAAAAACACCACTGGAAAGTGTCATGTCAAATTATTATATATTTACAGAGGATATTATATGAAAAGTAAAATAAAGCTTCCACAGTGAGTGTAGAAAAAAAGCATCCGAAATTTTGTTGCAAAATGATGCTGCACATTTATTATTGTTTCCTTCCACAATTTATTCCAATGAACTGATTTTCTTGTAATTTTTCTTACTCTTTTTTAAGCGGCAGTACAGTTTGTCAGTTTTGTTTATTGCTGTTTTTAATTGTTTAACAAATCGATAATTTAAAAAAAAAAACAGTCGAAAGAGAAACCGCTGGCGAATATCGAACAAAATTTGAATGTGAAAGGAAAAATAGGTTGCGAAACCTAAAGGAAATTCTATGGCGAATATGCGAACAATTTTTTGATATCGAGATCATTAAAATGATATATATTTATATACATATCTCCAAAACACATTATGGAATGCCTTATAAAAAATATTCCTTTTTTTATACCGCACAATTTAAACATTCTATTATTTCGTATATTTGTTTTGAAATTCATTGAAAATGAAATACTTTTTTGATTAATGAATTTGCTGTGTCTGATCTGATTTTTATTGCATGGTGTCTTGCTACATAATTAGTTTCACTGATACAACATGGGCACAAATATATGAATTCAAACTGGGCTACACCCAAGGTCAAATACAGCATGTAGGCAATCCCTCTTTTTTGGCCCAAGCTGTCAGTCTATTTAAAACTTAGTTTATGCTTGAAAGACTAAATGCCTGCTCTGTGTTGTGTACTGACCAATCCTCAACTTTTGTTTCTATTGCTATTAGCTCGAAAAAAATGTTGCCGATATTTTAAAAATCTTCTTTAATTGTGTACGCTCTTTCGCAAATAAAGGAGATGTTGATACAACTTTTTGACTTTAATTTTTGGGCAGAGTATCTCTGAGATCAATGCGGGCTACTTTAGATAGGTGAATATGCTATAACAGCGAAGGAGGTAGATGTATTTATTAACTGGGCATCAGAAGACGTTGGCAGCTTTGAACTTCCTAGATGTATGAAGTGACTGTGAAAACTAAGTAAAGGGTGATTTTTTAAGAGGTTTAGAACTTTGTTTAAAAAAAAAACACAAAAAATTCGAAAAAATGAATGAAATATTTATTTGAATCGATAGTTTGAACCTTGCAATTTAATGTTTAAAGATAATTTCATGCAAATGTTGACCGCGGCTGCGTCTCAGGTAGCCCATCCGCTGAGTCCAATTTTGGCATACTCATTCACACATATCGGCCGGTATCTCACGAATGAATGCATGGATGTTGGCTTCCAGTGCGTCAATCGAAGCGGGCTGGTCCCTATACACATTAGCCTTGGCATACCCCCACAAAAAATAATCTAATGGTGTCAAATCGCACGATCTAGGCGGCCAATTGACCGGCCCAAAACGTGAAATTAACTGTTCACCAAACTCGCCTCGCAATTGCGCCATTGTTTCGCGTGCTGTGTGGCATGTGGCACCGTCTTGTTGAAACCACATATCATGCAAGTCAAGAACTTCCATTTCGGGCAAAAAAAAGTTTGTTATCATCGCTCGGTAGCGTTCACCATTGACAGTAACGCTGCGATTCGCATCATCTTTGAAGAAATATGGCCCAATAATGCCGCCGGCCCATAAACCGCACCAAACAGTGGCTTTTTCGGGATGCATTGGTAGCTGTTGCAATGCTTCTGGCTGATCTTCACTCCAAATGCGGCAATTTTGCTTATTTCCGTACCCATTCAACCAAAAATGAGCCTCATCGCTGAACACAATTTTTCGATAAAAAAGCGGATCCTCGGCCAGCTTTCCAAGAGCCCATTCACCAAAAATTCGGCGTTGTGGTAGGTCGGCTGGCTTTAGTTCTTGCACCAGCTGTATCTTAAAAGGCTTTACGCCCAAATCCTTCCGCAAAATTTTCCACGTAGTGCTGTAACAAAGGCCTAACTGCTGGGAACGGCGCCGAATCGACATTTCGCGGTCTTCTGTCACACTAGCTGATACGGCCGCAATATTTTCTTCACTACGCACAGTACGTAAACGTGTTGGTGGTTTAATGTCCAACAAAGTAAATTTGGTGCGAAATTTGGTCACAATCTTCCGAATAGACTGCTCAGAAGGTCGAGAATGCCGATCATAAAATGGAAGCAGCGCGCGATGAACATTTCGAACCGAGCACAAATTTTGATAGTAAAATTCAATAATTTGCAAGCGTTGTTCATTTGTAAGACGATCCATGGTTAAATTGCAAACCAAACTGAAGCTGTTTGACAGTGACACAAGGTACTAAACACACGTCAGCTGTCAAAACCAGTGTTGCCAAAACCAAACCAGCTAAAAAATCACCCTTTATTTGGTTCTCATCGATGATATAAGAGGCTGCGATATTCACCAGGTACGGAGGCTCTTTTTATTACATCGATTTTACTACTAGGCTATGTCAACTTCTCTTATGAGGAGAGGCTCTAACATCTGTGAATACCACAAATCCTCTGAGAAGCTGTAACAGCTTCCTGTGTACTTCTTAGCTCTCTGAGGAGGTTCTACATGCTCTAAATACGGGTACGATAGCTAACTTGCTCCTTAAATGTTATTTGTTGTTTCCCGTAGCTCTGTTGAATGTGCTGTAGCCATGTAACTGATAGCATCATAGGTAACTTTTAGTTACGGCAGACACGAAGTAAGCAGTGCCTACATGAAGGAGTACCTACCCTATTAAATATGTGGGACTGTTGTAGCTGTATACAGTTTTTAAGAGTGATCTCAATGCGAATCCTTTCAATCGGAATTGGTCATCTATACCAGAAAGATGGCGCTTTTCAAGCTTCTAAAGTCTAGTCGAGTTCGATCGCCGCATTCGAACACCACAAAGTATCTCTTCATAATTAAGGACCAAAAACTAACTTTGAACCTTAGTGCCATTTGTGTTTGTCAAGGAGCAATAGACACGACTAGGGGCCAGCTACATAGTGGTGCACTGCCTGTTTTTGTTAGTGAGATAGAAATTAAAACTTGGTAACATTTGTAGTTATATTCCATCTAATACTGCGACAAAACATAAAAGTCGCATATAAACCTCACAGAAATAAAAATATATTCAAACATGTCATCTATTTTGATTACCTTGTGAATATATAGCGCGACCCCATCACCAGTTCCACTTTCCTCTCTGTAATGTCATCTTCATTCACCCAGTCTACAAGATTGTTGTCTATAAAAAAAAAAACAGGTGAAATCTTCTGAATGATATTTGGCCCCACATATGTCAGACATCAACTTAAAGATGAATAAATAATTTCAAGTGAATATGAATAGCTGCACTCCGCATATTTTTTCGCATATCAGTAATTATTCACTTTGGGAGCCTTTTGTTTCCTTCCCTGCTACTGTGCCAGGCGCATGAAAGTCTACAGCGGCAATGGAATGCATTATGCACATTATCCCAGCATTTTCTTATTTTTGTTTCTTGTAAAGTCATTGTTTCCTGAAGAAGAATCGTGTGAAAAATTGAAATGCACAGGTGGATTATTACCTTAGACAGACACTCGCTACAAGTGAGTAACTAATTGTACAGCAGTAAAAAACTTTAATACGGATGCATAGATGCAGACTTTTTTTGTGTTCGTCATTATCCAAGTAGGATATGTATGAGGTGGGGACTTGTCCCACTTTTGAATACTAGACTGTGTTATTTTATTTTTTTGCCAACCAAAGTGAA
This sequence comes from Cheilosia variabilis, assembly GCA_951230905.1. Lineage (NCBI taxonomy): Eukaryota > Metazoa > Arthropoda > Insecta > Diptera > Syrphidae > Cheilosia > Cheilosia variabilis. The sequence continues at coordinate 10,635,833 of OX579677.1, forward strand.
CATTTTATTGGAGAAAATGCACTACAATTTTTTTTTTGCAGAAAAATTTATGAACCAAATTTTTGTTCAACAGTTTATCTGAATCTTTAGTTGAACAAATCAATTTGTAGGCTCGTTCACTACTACATGCTCACAATTTATATGTTGAGCAAAGTAATTCCAATTAAAATTCAACATTTTAGTGTTAAACGCGTTACGGGACCCATACATTGGGTGTGATTAACCCATTCAATTGTTAAATGACTTGTAAATGCCCTTAGTTGAACAGGAGATCTGATTTGAGCACACAATCAAGTTCGTCGAGAATGTCAACTACGATTTTGTTGGTTGGTTGGTTAGGCAACCTGTTAACCACACTCGACGGGTGACAGCCACGCGACAGTGGTGACAGTAGCTCGTAGATATTTTTAAAGTTAAACATTTTTTGAGCTTCCAAGAAACTTGTTTTTCTTGGATATATTTGAGAAATTGAAACCGATTGATACTATTGCGCCAATGAACTCGAACTCAATCGCATTTTTCAAATCGGTCTTTATAGACTGGATGTCCAACGCTGTTTAGATTTTCCCCTTCGTCTATGGGCGAAATCAGGGAACGGGTCGAAATTTTGCTTTCAGAAATCTGCTTTGCGAAATTTTGTATTTTCACACTTAAATTGCGTTTGTCAAACTTATTTTTTTTTCTGTTCTCTTTTCCAAAATTCTGAACGATTCACTTCTTCCGAACACAATTTAGAAAAATTAGCGAATTTGTTGATTCTAATGGTTTCCGCATAAGAGCACTTAATCCGCCGCAGCCAAGCCCAGTCAAGACCACCAAAATATCAACAAGTTGAGCTACGGGTTGAACAGAACGTTGTCAGCAAGTTATCGGGAATTAATTGCTCAACACGATGCACAAAAATGTTCACGAGCTGGTACAACGCAACCGGACCAAACGCGTTGATTGCATCAAATTGAGTGCGCCCAGAAATCGATCAAAAATGCAAAAAATGGAATTTAGTTTTGATTCCTGAGAAATTATTGCTGGAGCGATTGTAATGAAATTGACTGCATTTGAAGAAAACATAATCTCCCCTCCAATATCGTCCGAGGAGGTGTTGGAAAAACATCTAAGTTTGATTTTATTTGAAGAATTCCCAGAGGTGTTTATGAAAATTTCTATAAAATCGATTAACAACCTGTTTCGTACGGTGTTTGTTTTTTGGTAAGTTCCTCCACAAAAGAACTACAGACATTTTCCAATTGATGGAAATCAATTGTTATAAGAAAAGGTCAGTAATTCTCTTCACATTGGATTGCAATTGTTTTTAAATTGGGCATATGGAGTTGATAATCCAGTAATCGGCCATGTTTTCTTCCGCCCATACTTGTATTTGTATTTTGTGCATGCGACCTTCCATAATGCTGGTAAACCATCAGAGCCTGCAGCCTTGTTGTTCTTAAGCTTTTTCATATAAAGGGTCATTCATTTTTCGGTTTCGAAAGTAAAATGAAAATTTTATTTCATTATAAAGTTTGGACTTTGTAATTAAGTGTCAAATACAATATCAACCAAATGGCCGCCTCGGGAAGATTCGATGCATGCGATTCTTTTGAGGTAATTTTGAACCACTTTTAAACACAGTCTTTTGCGTAGCCCCACAGAAAAAAAAATAACGGTGTCAAATCGCATAATCTTGGTGGCCAATTGACGTCGCCAAAACATGAAAATTCGCGACAAGGAAACTTCGCACGCAATAAAGCCATAATTGGTCGTGTTGTGTGGCTTGTTGCCCACTTTTGTAGTAAGTTTTCATAATTTTAACGTGTTGTTCGATTGTTAAGCGATCCATTATTGCAAATGGCAAACATTCAACTAAAATGACAGCTGAGTTTAACAGGTGTCAAATGCCAGCGCTACCAACTTGAAACCACGAAATGAATGACCCTATACTTCTTTTATACTGGGTAATGGAACTGGTTCTTCATTGACTGGACGTGTGTTCTCTTCTTGCCCTATCACTTCATCTACGTGACAGTTAACAGCTGCTGCTTAAACGTATCTACTATCTATGCGCTGCGCTTCTGTAACTAGGTTTCCTTCGCTGTTTTGAGAGCCTGTGATTCGGTCTTGAAGCCGACAGCATTCTTGACATTTTTATAGAACTTCGGCATGTTATTTCGCTCATGAGACTTTTCGATTAATTTGAGCTAGGATGCTGCGTGGGACCGCTTCTTTCCTCTCCTCTTCTAGCTCGATACTTATTCCTCGCTGCTGTTTTTTACTACAGCGTTTATTTGTGTGCATCTTTTCTCACCTTTGACCTGTATAAGCATTCATTATTATACTAAACTGGGCTTCTGACCAGTGAATCTTTTTAGCTTTGGATACGGCATATAATTGTGAGTCCCTTGACCCTCTTGAGCTTGACCCCTGCTTTCAATTATTTTTATATAAACCGGAACGCAGGAAATACTTTCCCCACCTACCATTAGCTAAACGCCAAAATACTGCTAGAAACGCCATTGCAAATACACCGCATCTGCTACGCGCTTAAAAATTATAAACACTTAATCGTCTTATGACCGTATCCATAAATGATGTATCCATAAAAATGAAAGTGAACACAAACAGATGAGCAGTTGAACAAAGCCCGAGAAAGAACAGCTACTTAATTCATTCGCTACAACCAAAATAATTGATGCCCAGCACTTTCCCCCAGTGCCACTACCAGTGACAAGCAGCACCGATGGTAGCCTAAACCAGCCTCCACCATATACGTATATGTGCATAGGTACACCATATTACCGAGCCATTATATCTAAGTGAAAAATAATTGTACTTGCATGGGACGCCATTGATCACAATCAATACAGTCCGGTCCGGGATGAAAAAAAACATAAAAATATACCTACCTCACGTCAGCATGTCAAATATGTCGGGACTTGAAATGACGACAATTGTCGTCGTGTTATGTCGGCGCAACTGACTGTCACCCGGGCAGCCAGCTAGTCGGAGTATTTACTTTCGCGTGTGTATCATAGGCATGGCGCAGGTGCGACCATGACGACCGCGACCACGACTAGACCCTCCGTTTATTGTTGCTGGCTGACTCGTAATTGATGCGAAGGGGTGCAGTTGCGGCTCGTGAAATGTGCACATGGCTACACACGATTTTCGAAAATTCTATGCAATGAAATTGTCGCTTGGATCAATGTTCCCAGACTTTGGAGACTGTTTTCCCTTTTTTTATCAGCAAAGCATTATTTTTCCATTAAATACGAAAAAAATCCGCTTATTTTCCCCTCTCTCAAATTTGCATTTGTTTAAAAAAAAATGTTAGCGTTTTTATTAACAAGCTTTAAATAAGCATATAACATAAAAATATACATATCTATTATACAATAATTTCCTTTTCTATTAGACATAATATCAAAATGAGTGAATGCATTCAGATACACAAAAATTCTTTGAAATTTGCTCGTAATGAAAACATACGTTTTAATTTTATTTTAAACATTTTACGTTTCACACTTTCGAATAAATTTTTTATTTCCCCCCTTTTTTTGAGCTTTTCTTCTCGTTTTGCCCTTTTTTATTTAAAAAGCTCCAAGATGTTAGCTTTTCCCCTCAATCTGGGATCACTGGTTTCGACACGCAGTAGGTATATTTTATGTTTTTTTGATTTTCGTCACGTAATTGTCGTTGCGCTGTGCAGATCGTATTGAATTTAAGGGGTCCTGTCAGTGTAGTGAATCGCTAGAATGGAGCGTACCACTATACTAAGTAGCAGGAAAGTCTTTAATAGGAATAGGAATAGTTCGTTGAATGTGAGTATCTACAGCTGTCACCAATGCTAAGAATAGCCCTTATTATGTTGGAAGGCATTAGGTACAGCTTATCTAGAATTTGCAATTAATAGTGCTGAAAATTACCAACAGAAATGTGAAAACACATTGTGCATGCACGTCAGAAGCTATTGTAGCATTCATCGCCTTGGCGGTTGACCAATGCTGAAATTGACGACAAAACGGAATCATTTCTGTTTTTACGGGGATCGAACCTAGGATCCCTCGTTTAGTAGTCAAACGCACTAATACTCCTACAAGTCCAACAGTGCAACTGATTCTCTCATTCCATGACCTTTCACAATTACCAATCACTTTCCTGGTCGCTGATCCAAGGACTTTGCTCAGAAACGCTTTCTTATGTGCCTTTCATAAGATTACGAGGGAGGCTCTGGCTCATTTTCAGGCTCACTGCAAACCAATATTGTTATTTGCCCAGACCTCTTCAGTATCTCAACGATCGGTAATGATCGTTATTTGACCTCCTCGTCGGGTCATAGTCAATATTTACGATTCTTCCTCAATAAATTTACGTGATAGTGCATCTCGAACAGCAGTTTTCCTCCAAACAAATTGCTACTTTGCCCATAAAGTTTCACTTGATCAATAGCCATATGCGTGAGTGAGTTCGCAGCATCTTTATGGACATTGGCTCACTTTTTTCCCTGTCCCCTGGCTTTTATGAAAACCCCCTTTATGTATTTTTATTTTTTATCGATTCGCAGTTCGTGCTGCCTGCGTATTAAGTTGCCTTCCTGATGTTGACGATCGCTTGGCTGGCTTACTTTTGTGTAAAAGCCCTGTGGTAGTTCAGGTTTCTCATCGCTCGCCTGCTTGAATGCACATAGAGCCAACTTTAACCACTTTGAATTGCACTCCTGCTGTTGCTGTAATGCGGCAGGTTCCGCTCATTCTCAACCAGTTTTAATATTTTTCGTGGTTGTTGTGGTTGAGCACAAAAATGCTGCGAAGTATGTCGTATGGATAGACAGGCGAACTGGTTTTCTAGCAAATCTTTTTAGTCAAATCATTATCGAATGACGTCTAAATTGCATCCTGCCGCATGCTTATAGTGCTCTAATAAATACATAGATACGTACTACAAAATTTCTCTGCGCGGAGATGCCGCCCTGTGAGAATGAGGCAGAAAAACAATTTCACTCTGCAAACAAACCTGTGTTACCAGTGCGGTGTTTTTCCGCTTAGACATTCCGGAACTAACCACTGTGCAGAGACACTTTTGGGCAGTAGTCATTAAATAATTGGCATTTTAGGTTACTTCGTTTGTCTGGTCTTTGGTAGTGGTAGCAATTCCACTCAGTTGACAGCAATAAAATCGTGAGAAATGTTTTGAGGCTAGCTGCTAATCTTCACGGAAGAGAAACATGAAAATACAACCCGGGCGGCGGCGCGGACTCGGACCACCTGCTGCAAACTCAAGAAATCTCATATACCAGATAGCGAAAATTCGCTCTTGCGCAGAAAAGAGAGATTCAATTTGTTTTGGTAATTAAATTTCACTATACACAAGTTAATTAAATTGTATTCTGTTTTGCATAGGTGTGAAGTAAAGGACGTTGTTCCTATTTGATATATATTTTATGGGATCCGGTCGAAATTCTGCTTTGCAAAATTCTGTCTTCTCACACAAAAACTCTGCTAAACGAAATTCTGCTTTTTATACCCTCCACTTTGTCATTACATTTGTAACGCCAAGAAGGAGTCACCGGAGAGTGAAGTGTATATATTCTGAATCAGGATCACATTCTGAATCGGTTTAGTCATGTCCGTCTGTCTGTCTGTCTGTTGAAAGCGCCCGAAGGAATTGATATAGGCGAATGAAATTTGGTGAAAGGACTTTTTTTTATCGTCGTCAGGTTGGTATTGAAAATGGGCTATGTCGGTCAAGTAGTTCTGGTACCTCCCATACAAAATCAATATTAGGCCCATGTGTCTCTCTGTCTGTTGTTCAATGTAATTCAATGTTGTTCATGCCTAAAATTTTGCATGACTTGTATGCAGTGGAGGGTATCAAAGCATCGGCCAGGCCAATGATAACACTTTTCTTGTTTTAATTCTGCTTAATCTGCTTTTTTCCAGCTAACAAAAAATGTAAACGCCGGGAAAAAAAAGGTATAAATAAAAACAATTTTAAATTTATAAAACATTAAAAATAATATACTTTTAGCTTTTAAATAAAAATAAAATTAAAATTAAAAAGAAACAAGAAAAAATTGATTAAATATTGAAAAAAAAATTAATAAAACAAACATTATTCATTAATAAAAAAAAAATCGCATTATTTAATTTAACTACAAAAAGATATGAGGCAGTCAGAAATTACAACTTTTATTTAATTTAATTTCATTTTTTCTCTTTTTATACTTTATTTCGTTAGTATAAAACGACAACCGAAATGTTATTTAAACAAAAATTCCTTCGACAATCGACTCGGTAGGATCTTCGAATACTCTTAGAGCATTTTCCTAGGAGGTTCGTTGTAATTACTGTTACGCTGCGATTGATGGTTTAGTGGACTGACAAAGACTTTTCCTCAGTCTTCCTAAAAAATATCAATTGCAATATCGCTTCTTTTGTTTACTTTCGTATTTCTATAATAAAAATAAAATAAAATCTTATTTTTAAAAAAATACCCACGACATTTTTTTATTTTCCTCCCAGGTGGAAATAAAAGGCTACATATAAAAATAAAGAAAAGAGGAGCTAAAATTAGAAAAAAATAGTCTCTCGTCATCGCGCGCGCTTTTTAACATTTTCCAAACCTTTTTTTATTGTTTGCAGAATTTTGTAAAGAAGAATTTTGAAAGCCGAATTTTGAAAGAAGATCTTTGACCCATCCAGGATTTTAATTCCAACCCCTTTTTTACCCAGCTGCACACAGGGTGGGTTATGTGTTTCGCGCGTATCCTATGTACGTTCCTACGGGACGCCCTAAACGGCTTGACCTATTTTGAAGAGTGATCATAATATTCATATTCTTTCCCGGAGTGTCATAGGCAAAAAAGATAAAAATAAAAAAAATTCATTTAAAAAACAAAAAAAAACCCGACTGACTGTAAAAGAAAAGAATTCAAAATATATGAATAAGACGCATTTAAGTACCTATAACTACCTATTTGGCAGTCGGGGGTACTCAATACTCATACATATATTTGTTAGACTGTGTAGGTATATAGTCTCCAATTGTCAATTAGTTAGGTATAGGTACTTAAATGCGTCTTGTTCATATATTTTTGATCCTTTTTTCTTTTACAGTCTTTGGTTTTTTTTGGTTTTTTAAATTAACTTTTTTTAATATTAAGATATAGCGCGATTATTCCGTTGAAGCTGAAAGCATGAATGCGACCATGGAAGAGTGGTACGTTCGATTACATTTTTGCTTGTCGTTTTGGAGTAGTACTACTACTTTTTCGAAATTTCGATACTGATTCAATAAATGTTTAATACTAAAATGTGCAAAGATTTTGTCCCATAACTTCTGTAGGTACGACGTGACTATCAACAAGGCAAATTCTATTATCAATGATGCGTTAGTTTAGTCCTCTGGCAATCAGTGATGCCATTAAAGTAGTTTTAATGCCAGATGCAGCAGTTTCAAAGTCTTGAAAGTATTTTGCAAAAAAAAAAAAAAGAAGAAATATTCCATCTAATATATAAAAATCTCGTGTCACGGTGTTTGTAACCGTACTTCTCCGAAACGACTGGACCGATTTTTATGAAAATGAAATTTTTTGTGTATATTTGGTAGGTACGTGAATCGTTCGAAAAGTATATTTCATACCGCTATGTGATTAGGGTGTCCATGTCCACAACATTTTTGATTTTTATTTTGGACGAATATCTATAACCCAAAATCTTCACCTTCCTAACCCAACCCAACATTTTTGAATCGCGATTTTAGTATTTTTGTATGAACAATATCCAAATAATTCAGTCGTCGTTCGTTAGAACAGAACAAAATTATTTATGTTGTTGAATGACAGATGGTGCTTCTTCCCCCCAATTGAACTTTCATCCACACATGCGAAAGTCTTTAACGTGAAGTGTCGCGTCACTTTGACAAATTTATTTGACGTCAATACCGTAGGACACGTGCCGTGCATCACCTTTCAATTTAAACCGAGCTGCATTTCGTTATAATTCCGCACCCGAATACAATTTTCTTCGGTGCGTTAATATTGGGCCATTAAATGACGTCTATCTGTATTGAAATGCATTTTCCGCAATATGAAAGGTGTCTTTTTCGTTTCGTCATTCCAATTGACTTGCTATTGCGTGCGGTCAGACATCTATCGAAATTGGATTGTGAAGAATGAGGTTAACCAGCTGCATTTGATTTCGATTCGGCACAATTTGAAATTGAAAGTCGGCTCAGTTATAATTTTGTTGCGTAACCTCAACCGAAACTTAGTAACGGAAAGCGTGACGATTTTAAGTGGAAAATTCAAAGGCGAAGATGTTAAGTTTGTTCTTTTACTTTCGTATAGTAAGAAGGAAATGGCTGTTTTGGGGATAAATTCTATTTCAGAAAGGGACACTCACGAACAACTTCGGACACAATGGATCCAATTGATGGTCTATGTGAAGCTGTGGCAACCGCCACAAGAGCACCCATTTACCAACCTTCCTACCCACGAAAAAGTTAGGAAACGCTTTTGTAGTAATATATGAAAAATAAAAGATACATAATTTAAAAATTCAAAAAAGTGTTACGAAAATTCGTTAAACTGTCTGATAAACTCCAAGATTGACCGCATTAAGTGAAGCAGCATGTGCATACTCGGAATTAGTATATTCATTACATTAAAGATTTTGGGCGGAACGAAGTTCGTCGGGTCGCTAGTATTTTATAAAATTTTAATTATTTTTCTTTTTATTAAAATATTTGTCAAGCTTCCTTATATGCCTTACGGCGAACTATTCTAAATTACGCTTTCCCGTTTTGTTTTAAGATTTTTCAAACAAGATTTTTCATAACATTTATAATCACTGAAAGATGTAGGTTCATAACCTCAGTACAAAAGAACACTGTTAGCTGCCTCAAACAGTCAAACAGTCTTTGTTGTTTTGTACACTCGATTGCATGTTTTGGCACCAAAAGGCCCGTGCAAAAATATATAACTTCTCCCTAGAAGGCGTGAATCCCTACATCATCCGTCCAGTCTTAAGTAGTATCTTCTTATTTCCATAGCGCAAATATCGGACCAACATATTCGCATTCCTAATGCCAAGATCGTCGTTCAGCCACGATACCCGACCTCCAAATTGACCCGCCTACCACCATGACTGATCCGCCTGTCTTACTGTGCTATATATCTCTGTAATCTGATTTCGAAATATCGCCAATTTTCTATCGTCTCGATCAGTTGCGATGCCAGGTGGTTCCACACGATCCTCTGTAGGTCTAAGATCTACCGATCTAATATGATTACCGAACCGCCTCCTTATTCTTCTGATGTGCCTCTGTCCCAAGTGCAATGTAATCGTAATTCTCCATCCGCTCTTACACTATAGGCTTTTGCAAAGAATAACAAAATAGCAATGTAATTGGCCGTCAATTGAAGATGATTACAAGGTATTATCCACCGTAAATGTGGTTCTAGAACCCAATCAAGGTTGAACATCCACTTCGTTTGTTTGGCTCTCTTGTACGACTGTTTGAGATTGCAGCCGTATTGCCAGCGGCAGCGGGAATGCATTGCTTTGCTTCTCGCATTCGGTATTCTTTGGCAATAACAATGTGAGATTATTCACTTATCCGCGTTGTATCGAAGGAATGCGGTCCGTTCGTAAAGCGTTTTTGACACAAACATGCCATGAATTGCAAAACGTATCTACCTCTGATCTTTAGTTGGTATAATGAGAAGATGTGTCACCTTTTGTTAGATTGACGTTATTTCTTAATATTTGCTCATAATGAATCACAATTGTACAATGGTATCACGAGAAACTTCGGCTCATCTTTGTAAGATAGGATGTTACATTTTGGCATGTGTCAGCTTCTTGTGCGTGCTCGAATTTCGAATGAACTTTTACTTTTCTGCAGCGTTTCGAAAGAAGAAACAAAAAGCGTTGAAAGGTCAGGTTGTCTAAATTTGGTGTGCATGGTCATTTATCTGTTTAGAGGTGAAGGGAAATATTTATGAAGCGGATATTTATACTTGATCTAAGTCAGAGGCAGCCTTCTAATGTTGCGTGATAAATTATTTTCGATAGTAGGTAAAGCTGTCAGTATAAACAGTATCATAATGCTGGCCAATTCCACGACCGGTGGCGCATCTATTCCCAAAAGCCCTTAAATGTATATGACTGAAATGCAAAGACCCAAATGAGCCAAACAACTACAGAGGTATATCTTTCCCAAGTGCGGCCACAAAAAAAATGAATATGACTTATTTTAGAATGGCTAACAGAGACTGTTAGATTAGTTTAGATTGAGTAGGGTTGTGAGATCGTCAGAAAAAAACTAGGCACCATCCATTTGCCCAAACACTCAATTTCCCTACCGAATCTAAGGAATGGTCTCAATCTTGTTTGAGTCGCCTTTCAGCTCTTAAAGAATGACCTACCGGGTTGCTTTATTCTACTCCGAGCTTGACATGCACAAAGAATGTGGGAGAGATGTCCTCCGTGACCTGTAATTCCTTCCATTACATGCACATCCGTATTAGCTAAAACCAATATCATGTCATGCTTTCTTAGAAGGCAATGCCCAGAGAGTGTCCCTATCGCTAAACCGATAGTTGAAATGGCGGAAGAACCTTGTTGTTCTGGAACAGAGCTCAGCTTTGAACTAAAAAAAAAAACGCCTTATGACACTCTGCCTCTGAGAGCATCATGCTTTTGAGGACTGTGCGGCAATTCCTGTCTAGTTCAGACTTGGTGGCTTGTGACTAGCACGTTCAGCCAGGGTGACTGCTGCTAAAAAAAAAATTACATTTCTGAGCTTTTCTGAAAATTTAGAATTTTTGAACAATATTTAACAAGCTCGCTAAAAACTATAATACTTACTGTTCTTAAAAAGCCATGCATAAGTGAGCCGTAGCGCACTGTTAATCGAATATAATTTTATTTGCAAGTCCAGTGCAGCCGTAGTCGTGGTACGTAGAAGAACAGTAACGGCAATACTTCTTTTTGTGGCCTTCCACCAGACATAAGCCCAATATTTAAATATGGGTCATACTTATATATCATACTACCATAATGTATTGGGTGACATGAAATAAGGGTAAACGAAATAAGGCCAAATTCCCCAAATTAAGCATTATTTCGTTTTATCCTGCCCTTCCTTCTACAAAAAATGAAGAGGGCATTGTTAGCCTTGCGGGCTTTTTAATGGACTTTAAGTTTCCTGTCCGGTAATGTGCCAATATATTTTGCACTATCCGAGAGCGAAAGCTTCACGCCAGCAAGTCTAGACGGCTTAAAAGCCGTATCCTGTATTTCGTAGTACCTACATATCAGATCCGCTTTTTCCGGGTTAGCTCCTAGTGCACACCCTTCAGCCCACTTTCTGAGCTTTTTGCACTTTTTTTGAGAGTCGAATTGATATTTCTTGTGGTTAGCATCTCACAAAGTCAATTGGTAATGCTTTGCTCGACAATTGGCCTTTCTATGGTCTCTCTCTTGACCTTTATAAAAGCCCCCTCAATATCCAAAAACGGCATTTTGGACTTTTTAGTGTAGTTCAATTTATGCTAAAATGGTGAAAGGAAATGAGCACAAACCACCTGTCGGTTGTCAAGCTGGCTGCCACTGGAAACAGTGCTGTTAATTTGTAAAGCAAATATCTAAACAATACAATTACTTTCTCATTCTACCCCTTCGGGTAGGGGACAGAATATACCCGAGGTAGGCATGCCTGTCGTAAGAGGCGACTAAAAATCCACAAAAAGCGGAGACGAAAACTTTGCAAAAAACAAAACGGCAAAGAGTAATACAAATGACCCGATGCGCCGGGTAGGGGGTTTGTGTGTAGAACTTACTGAACTACCTAGTGAAACTGATTCAGTTACAACAAAAAAATATGGCAATGAACAAAACAACAGATATAAATACCCCAGGTTGCAGACCAGGCAAACTGGAAAATCCACCCTCCTCGGAGGTCGGTCCCATGGATTCTGGGGGGGACCATTTATTGCTTCTTCAACAAAGCTCCAGAAGGAGTTCACTCACGCCAAGAACTCCACCAAAAATGGTCGCGCCAAAAAAACTTACGGCCAAAGATAGCGCTATAATTGTAAGCATTCCGAATACACAAAAATTTAAATCTGGAATTGAATATTACAATGAATGGCAAGCTGAACTTCAAGCAAGGAAAAGCTTAGAAGAAATTGTTAAAAGCTTGCAAAAGCAGATAAAAGAACTAGAAATTAAAGTTAGCCTTTTGGACCGTACTGTCCAACCAATCCAACCAATTCAGCAAGATGAAAAAAAAGAATACCTCACAGATGAAGAGGAGCTGACTTAGAGACAGAAAGACATCTGAAAAAAAACAAAAAAGAAACGAAAGGCAGAGGGAAGTCCTGGAACATCTGCCAGAAATGTTGACAGTGTGACTACGGCAAATCATACAATTCACAAGTTAAGACAAATGAGAAAAGGGTTGAAAAGACAGCCATTGGCTTGAAAAGACAACCATTACCACCGCCAATAATGATCTCTGGAATAAACAAATTTTGGTGAGCTAAAAAGAATAATTGAGCAAAAAACAAAGAAAACGTGCAAGCTCACATCATATAGCAATAACAATTGGAAAATGAATGTTCAATGGCACTCATATGAAAATAAGGCTACTAGACCAATTAGAGTAGTCGCCAGAGGTCTACACTTCTCGTGTGATGAACATGATATTGTTGTTAAAGACTTGCGTAATAAAGAATTCAAAATTTTGGAAGCCAAAAACCTAATTAAAAAAGAAAAAACAACAGGTAATGATGATCGTATCCTTTCACAATCAAGAAAATATTGAAAAGGTATACGCTATTAAGTCAATAATGAATATTGTTGTCAAGATTGAGCCACTTCGAAGAAAAACTAACTCAATGCCCCAATGCAAACGATGCCAAGCTTTCGGGCATACGCAAAGCTATTGTAAAAGAGATTTTGCGTGCGTTAAATGTGAAGGAAAACAAAGGAAAACTTCCAATCGTAAGAGTCCTCTACACATAATTACCCGTTTTTTCTTCTATAATCCTTACAATCGGACCCCATTTGGTGTAAACCTTTACCTGGTGACCGAGTTACCGCCAAACTCATGTCATATGGTCGTTTCAAGGCAATTTGTCCTCTTAACTGCGGTTTATTCATTTTCAATCTCTACGCGCTCTGAACCTAATCAAAGCTATCAAGTGAAAGTGATTTCAAATCTTCATCCTACACAGACAGGCTAGCTAGCTAGTGTCATAATCCATCATCTACCTGTTTTTGTATCGCCAAAAAGTGAGCCAAACTGCTACTCAAAAGCTTAAACCTCCGCATAGATGTGTTGATACATAGTTTGACTGAAATTCCTTGTTTGAGTTATCCAATATAACGGGTAATCCGCGTACTCCAAAGTGTGACGGCGGCTGCACAATAATCGACATCAACATATCCGTCATTAGCTGTCATGTGGGAACAGTTGCGTTGGAAAATATTGTCTCACAGCGAAATTACGAATATTGCACAACCTAAGGTGATGACTTCAGCACTATGATGTGTGTAAAGGATCAGTCTTGTTTTTTCCAGCCGTAAAGAGCAAACTATTCAATTAATAACTGTGCAAATATGGTCGCCCCAACCCAAACTAGCACCTGGCTTATGTCATGATTTGAAAGTAAGTAAGTTTCTTGATTGGTTTATTCCTTTGACCCGTAAGGCTCTGTAGGCTTTTGATGGTTCACAGCCTGAGTAGGAAACTCACATTAATTTATTTTTTAAATTGATTTTCAAACAAATTTCGTGTTTTATTTCGAAAATGTAATTCTCCATATAGGTTGTAACTGCGTGCTGCGTTTCCATTTGTAGATTTTGCGCATACCGTGTTAAACCTCACTCTAACCTGTAGCTGACGAAGACTTGCCTTATCTTTGGAACATTATAGGAAAGGCGTAGATACAAAATGTTTATACATTTAAGAGGATGCAGTTGCATTTTTAATTTATGATTCAAGTTGGAAAGGGAGTATAATTGCCTGTGACGCTGTGTGTAAACCAGTGAATGAGCTATGCAAATGTCTATATCAGTCTATATTTATTTTTTTTTATTTTATATATTTTTTTTAAAAAGAGGTCAGACTAAAAAGGTCCATCATCCTAATGAGGTCTTTGAACCAACTTAGAAGCAGAAAACAGGGATGCTGCTTTGACTGCATATATGCACTTTGCTTGTTCAAATCCGAGAAGGGATGGGGGTGGAAAATGTTAATTCTAGTGGCTAAATTTCATCCGACTCGATATCAATACAACTTCACATTTTCTTCACGCATTTGTCCCGATTCTCCGCATATTCCTTGAACCACAGTGGCTTAGTGTCAAGTCGTGTGTTGAGCTTCTAAGCGATTACATCTTGATGTTTTTTTTTACACTGCTCCTCCTTTTGCGAACATCTAACAAACCTACAACAGGATAACAGCCCTGAAAAGGTTTCTTTAGTCATTCGGGCTTGCCATAAAAATGCAGGCCCTTTCAATCCGTCACAAAAATAAAGAACGAATGGCTTTGCCTAAAATCCAATCCACTAGTGCCCCAAGTATTTATTTTCGAATACAATTTTTTTTTCAATTATAGTTCACTATAATTATACAATAAAGTACAAATCACATCAGCATAGTTTCCATCCCATGACTTCACAATAAATAAACTTGAATACAAACCTTCACCCACTACTGTCTCAAACGATTGAAAAAAACTCACTTCAGATGGCACATATATTTGCAACATACCTTAGCAACTTTTATTCGTTTTCTGCTATTCCAAATGTAGGCTGTACAACTGTGCATTCCTCGAACTCACGGTAACTCTGCAAACAACAACGGCATGATTAAGTGTGTGCCTACACTTAATACGTTTTGCACTCTGTACAGATGTTGAGATTACATAAGAGCAGCTTGCTAAATACTTCTGCACTACATGTTACCACACGGTTTCGCTGCAATTCACTAGCTGCAAATACAATGCAATCGAATTGTATTCACATTTCTTTTCCCGCCGTTAAGTAACTCATTTCCCCGTTAGATTTTGATTGATTTAGTGCTGCTGCCATGCCGCTTCCATAGACGCAATGTCATTCAAGGTCCGCACTTGACCAAAATTCCCGTCTGTTGTGATGAAAAAAAATACAAAAAAAAAAATTGTTCGGGCCCTGAAGCGCAGAGCCGGCGAGTTAACGTGATTAATTTGGGTACATTGCATATTGTATATACAAATGGGAATATTTGGAGTTTCTTGACCCCGTCCTGCTTTTGGTCCAAAAATAGCATGTACTCGTAAGTGGTTAAGAAATTTGAGTTCGGCGATCATATCGTACTGATGGCGATGGTCAAGAGCTCTCAAAGCGAGAGCCGTTGGTTATTTAATTTATTTGTGATTGTTCCTTTGGTATACAGTTGATGGAAAACAATTAACGTTTATATGCATGGATTTTATTTACAAATTTTAAGTGGAACAACCAATACCAATAGAGGTATACTTTTTGAACAGTACTGCGTATGTGTTCTGTTTACTGTGATTTTAATACAGAAAGGGCGATGATCGCGTTATTTGCACCCTCGCTGATGCTTTTAGTATCTTATTTACGAATGTAAGTGACAATCATTTTCGTTTTTAACATTTATGAAGATATTTTTTTAAATAATTTCGAAAAGCAAACAAATGCATTTGCTTGTGAAAAACATCGGAGAAGTTTTTGTATAACTTGTATATTTACTGCAAATAGCTGCTTGACAAGAGATACATTGGTTTTTTAATGTAATTAATTTTTATTTTTATTTTCAGGTAAGCTTTACAATGAAAACCAGCGAGCGGAGCAGCTCTCATTTCAGGTACGCGGTTTGTAAGGTTCTAATTACATAAACTTTGTTATGATATAGAATAGAGTCAGGGTGGTCCAAAAAAAACTTTCCCAATGTTGTTTGCCTATTTCTTTAAAATGAAACGACATGATTTTTGTATTTTTTATAATTTTTATTTGGAATTTTTAGTTATGCTCATAACTTTTTAAAGAAAATATCAGTCAAATGGACTGTTAAAGGCCATTTGGGCGCTTTTTTTTATCGTTTTGGCGAGAACATCGGGCGATAAGTTGACGCTCTCTTGTCGGATATTCTCTTTGAAGCTTTTTCTCATAGACCCGTGACTTCAAAGCCTACCAAAGAAGGTATGAAATCGGAGAATCTTGTCGGCCAGTGTAAATCGTCAAAACGAGACTTTAGGCGACCCGAAAACGAATCCTTTAAAATGTGCATTGTCGCGTGAGCAACTCGTTGGTCATGGCTCAGTACACTCAGGGAAAGAACGAGATAAAATCAAGATAATCAGTGTCAGATCAAGCCTATCCGTTGACGAAAGTCTGTTAAGCTCGTACATTCTTAATCTAAATGCAAAAATATTACGTTAAGTATGTTTTTTGATTGACCTTTAATTCTTATTTTAAGATTGTTCCATAACAGTATTAAGCCGAAAGTTATTTCATTCTAAGAATGCAACAACTTGATTTGAAATCATTGTAAACTTAAATTAAGCTCAAGTCTTCTTAAACATTACGAAATTAAGAACGTGTGAGCTTTAATTAAGATCAAAATCCTTATTTTTCACCTATTTATCAGCAGTAAGAATATTGCTCCCTAAAGTCCAAAGTAATTAATCTTGAAATAAACTTACAAAAATTTAGATAAGAACAACAAACAACTCTGTCACTTTCCTGTTTAAGAAAATAAAACTAACTATTTTTTAAACAATCTATATAATGTATTTATTGAAACAAAAATGCTTAAATGGACTTAAATCTAAAATATGTCTTTTCATTATTTAATGGATAAAAATCAGACATTTTCCTTTTTAAATACAATAATATTTATATTTCATTATTATTATTAGTTCCACCATTTTTGTTATCACTTGGACTTTATTACAATTTGTCACTCTTCTATTTTTTGAAAGAACACTTAACTGCGGAAACGCGTTAACTGAACTTATGTGCTTATGTGGCTGTTTCTTAATTACCTAACGAGGGAAAACACAAATAGGGCTTGAGCACTGTTTTGGACCACAACTCACCGGACCTGTAGATAATAAGAGATAGGTACGTTAGAGAAACTCGAAACCAGACGGTGGAGTTGAGAAATTAAAGATATTATTGAAAGTGCAAGGAAAAATAGCCCCGCATACTTGTCGCAGTCTGTCTGCAACCAGAAAAGTGTATTTCATTCCGTCGGTTCTCTTTTTAAAGGATGGACAAGAGTGTGCTTTGGATATGATATAACTGAGTCCGAGAGTATTTGACAGTCTTCATACCGTCTTACTTAATCTAACAGATTTTGTTGTAGTACTTTTTCAAATCTTCTTCTAAAAATCAATGCAAAGACGAACGTCGTCTGGTTCACATTGACGGCCCATCCGTCGCATCTTCTTTTTATTCCGTAAAAAAACAGTCACAATCTTAGAGTATAGAAGTATTGCCATCTAAAATACCCCGAACCTTAAATGCTCCTTTATAATTTGTCCTCATTGTGAAACGAAGGAGAAGTCTATCCTTAACACTTCAGATGGTTTGCCTCGGTTTATTGTCATCGCAAAATTTAAGTCCAAAAGTTCGAAAGACTCAAAATATTGAGCTCTCACAGACCATCAACTTTTTGAGTCTTATACCAGATCATTCTTAACTTGCTTTATTTCTAGAGGAAGTCATCACCGCGTCTTCGAACAAAGCGCCAATTGTAGTCCGCACGTTTTTCAAATAAAGTCAAATGTCAAGTATTTAATTAGTCAATGTCATGATCATGATCGGTCTGCGTTTATCCATAATGTTGTGGGAGTGCAACATGCAGATATACCACTCTTAATATAAAAGCCACAAACACGTACATCCACAGATATATCGGATAAGAAAATAGGGCAACCATGCAATTACCTCAATCGGTGGTCGAAATTTCCGGCACTAAACGAAGGGGCATTGGCTGCTACCAAGCGACTACTTGTGGCCTAGGTCGGCTAGGAATTTCGTGGAAAGCTCAGGCGAAATAAACGGAAATCGTGAACTATCGATCAGAGAAGAGAGAGAGAAAAAAAGATTTCACTGCGGTTCTATGTTGCCAGTTGCCACTTGCCACCATAAACGGTTACATGGAAGATGCCAAAGTCATCTTTAGGCTCTCGAGAAACAGGAAAGAAACGAAAGACAAAAACCGATAATCACCCAGAATGGAGTAACCTCTTTGCTGGCGGATTTTCTTATTCGTTTCTTTATTCTCTGTATCTAGGTAGCGCGCGAATGCCTTTAAAGTGTATTTTGTTTTGTTGCCTTTTCAGATGATTGATCAAACGAACCGAATTGAGCGCGCCGTGGGACTGCGCCAACAGTTGGACCAACTTCTCGTTGTGTTTATACGTGAAAAGGGTGCACTGAACTTGTCTGTGCCACTTTTTGCTAATCGAA
Source organism: Cheilosia variabilis (assembly GCA_951230905.1). Lineage (NCBI taxonomy): Eukaryota > Metazoa > Arthropoda > Insecta > Diptera > Syrphidae > Cheilosia > Cheilosia variabilis. Next base: position 10,654,318 of record OX579677.1, read on the forward strand.
TGATAGATGACCGCGAAAAAATAAACGATATTTGATGGATTCAGTTTCCTCTTTCTTGGTTAATGCAAAATTATTTGAGTCTTGGAACTGCAAGTCTTTTTTAAATGGTTCTTTTACATGGGTCTGTAGTGTACATATTATAAGAGATGGATCTCGACAAAGACTAAGCTGTTAATGGGTTTGATTGATTTTATTGGGTGAAGTTAGAAGGAATGGAGGAAAAAGAATTATGCTAGGTTATGTAAATCGTGCAACAGTTTTGTGCCTTAGTAATCGAAATGTGTCGTTACTTGTTAAAGGAATAATCAATCTCTTGCATTTGCTGCTTATCTAGAGTTACCCGTAATACTTAACTTCCGTTTACCCACATGTATATACTTTTGGTTTGAAAATCGCGGATCATAAAAAGGATATTTGGCAAATGATGAGAGTAGGAGGGCAACCGTTTATTTATAGCCTTGGAGTGATCATTGACGCTCGCATAAGCTAAAAGTCGTCAAAGACACAGTATTTGTGCACTTTCAAGAGTCATCGAACACCTGAAAGAGTGTAAAAGATTATTTCCAGCAGCTGTCGGCTCAGTCCTCATATGTAGATGATTTTTTTCAATAAATTTATGATCGAAAAAACCTTTTATGATTCGACAAAAATGCATGTGAACCACCCCAGAGAACCCAATGAACAGTAAATTCCCCAATAATGACGAACCCTATCGAAATCTTAACCACTTGAATAACTTCCCCGGAAAAAAAGGCAAACTGCGTCATAATCTCGATGATCAAACAGAGTTTATGGGTAAATATAAATTTACATGTTTGTATGCATATAAATCCCCGCACTGGCACTATCGCCGCTTTTGCCTACCGATCATCACACCTAAAGCTACATTCGAAACGAGAGATAAATATCCCTCCTTAGTAGAGTCTTCTATCTGATTCAAATTAATAACGAAACGTAAATACAGGGGGAGGGAATAAAAGCCACCATCTCCCTTGCGCGAATAGGTACTCCGGGTGTACCATCACCACCTGATACCGAACTGCAAAAAATGTCTATGCCGTTGCCGCGGTCTTTGATCGGCTCCGGCGTTGGCTTGGTTCCCCATATTAACTGTGAGTGCACTGTTGTTTGTATGCACATTTGCGGTAATGTGTACCTTTTTCTTGTATCACGTTCGCTAACAGCAACGCTATACAACGACGACGGAGATGATGATGATGATGACTACGTTGTCCACTGGTGAAGTGGTGATGGTGATGCATGTATTCACACAGTTATCCTCCTCTGTCTATAGAGGTGGTTGTGGGTAACGGTATTTAACCTAGAAACGGTGCATGTTTTCGTTCGTTTTGCCTTCAAGATTATGTAATTTCTCCCCCTTATTCTTCGTTGGCTGGCTGTCTGTGCACGTTTCATTTGGTGGCGGTGGCGTGCAGGGTGATTTTACTTTACGGCGGTCGGCGAGTGTTTCATGGCATTGGGAGTTCTTGCTCCCGTTGCAGTTGCAGAAATTGTTCGCTATTCACAGAATCCAGTGCACTCTACTTGCGGAATTTTTATGATTACCATCACAGCTTTATATGACTATTTTTTTATAATTTTCCACGGTGAGGGACGCAAAAGAATTATGCACTGTGTACCGGCGTCGGATCTTTTATTACTATAATTAGGTAGTTCTAAGTTAATATCAAAGACATCTATGCACCGGTAAAGGGGTCTGCTATAGATATTAGATGCAGCTGCAAGTGTTTACAGTTTGATCAATGAAATTCGACGAGGTCGCGTAAAAGTCGGGTTATAAATGCGAACATGCATGTTTGTGTGTGGATGTTTGTGACTCACAGGAATTTTTGCAGTAGACATTGTACCTAGTGGACCTATGTTATGGATATTTATTTTTTTAACAACAAGTTTACACGGGAAAATTGTTAAGATTTGAAGTTACTAGCCTAACTCCGTTTTATCAATTTCACCAAAAATACGTATGTAGGTATATACCTACAACTACATATTATGATCCTGGCAAAAAGCGAGGTTCATATCGGCGCATATTTCTTTTTCATGTCTGCATTGATGCGTTGCAAGCTCTTCTCATACAAAGTGTCCTCGTCCAGGTCGTGCTCTCGGACCATCTGCGCAAGGAGGTATTATGCTGCTCCACAATGGTAGGGTTTAATTTGTATAGTCCTTGCCGCTATTTGGAAGGCTGAATATTTGGCGCGGTTCGTACGTAATTTTACTTCATTAGTTTCTCTTACAGTCGGCGCTATGCAAAACGGACCCAATTATAGGAACACCTCCCTGCTGTATTATACGGGCAAGACAGACACATGAATAGGGACTCGAATTTAAGATCTGCATAGACTCAGGAGGCTCGGGAATGGACATTGTTTTCTAAGTCTCTTAATATCTCGAAATCATATAAGCCTCCTCAAATTAAATAACACAAAAAAATAACTCCGAGGTAAAAGATAGACATATTGATTGCCAACCAAGCTTTCATCAAAGATATCGCCTCAGTCAATATGTATAACATAAATTTGAGTGCTAGAATTGAGCTGGCCTCAATGTTACCTTGATTTCGGTTCCAGGGCATGTTAACTTTTATGGCTGACGTGCTGCACTGAAATCAGTCCACATTTCGATCGTAACAGACAAGACGAAAAATCTCCACAGAATTCCTATTAAAGGCCAGCTTAAGAGAAAGAACGAAAACGGGAAAAGATTTCGCGATAGAGACCTTAAGGAAAACCCTTCTTCGGTTCTTTTAAGTAAATTTTTTTGAATAGAATTTGTGAATAATATTTTAGAACTAATAACCTTCTTGTTTTCTACACGAAATATACTTATTAAATTCTAATTTGCCCCGGGGTAGGTGTATCTTTGTTTTCTGTATGAAACTTGAGAGTTTTCAAAGACTGAAATATATGACTTTTAATGAGACCAACATACGGTTTGACTGAATAAAAAGCTTATCATGAAAGTAATATATAGACTCAATTCAAAAAATTACAGGACAACGAAATTTGACTATTGTACATTTCACGCCAAAAATTATAAGTGGATTTTAAACTATGGCTTGAATAATATTTCTGTTATGAATTTCGTCAAAATTAAAAGAATATTGAAGCGTTATCTTTTTTTGCTTTTTTTTTTCCTTGTATATAAATGGTGACAATGAAAAATAATCTCATGCGAGTGACCTAAACTTATATTTAAATTTAAATTTGTCAACTGAATGTTCATATTTATACGACTTAATGTTCCTTTTCAGGTCTTCGGAAGGTTGGGGATTATTGTCGTAAACTGGGCTTTTAAGATGGTGGTATACATCGTCGGCTGAGAGAAAAACCAGCTGCCTGGTGCGCATAGGTTTTTAGAAGTAGGCATTTGTGCCCGTATTCATTAAACGAACGCCATTGCCGCCACACGCATCCTTTGAAAATCCTATGAACAGAGTTAACAGAATTTTACTTCACCCTATTCTCATCATTTCTAAAATCATCTTCCAAAATTTTTCAAACAATATTATCTTGTAATAATAACGAGTTCGTTTTCTGTAAGCAATCTCTGTCAGATTAAAAATAACTCGAAGACGATTACTCCTAGGGAGCTGAACTTTGAGTCATGGCATGGGTACATACATAAGAGAAAAAAGGGTGCACTAATGTATTCTATATAATAAATAAATTTCCTTCCTAGCACTGCTAAAAGTAAAAAGTATTGTTTCCTATTATAGGGTGGATTTGGTAGTAAATTTTGTTCTCGAACTGGGCTGTTTGCAAAAAATTGCTTCGTTTCTAAGGTATTGATTGTTAAGATCCTCTTCATGCAGCGTGCCTTTTATGATTCGGCACGATTTTGCAGTCGTTAAAAATGTTTTGATGGTTGCGTGGCAACAACATGTTGAAATTATAATAACATTTTATTTCAAAAATCGTTCAATTTAAAATTCGCGGAGAAAGTGAAGTGTTTTTTTTGGTTTACATTATGTGCCATGGAAGCCATCATTCAGATGGGATGAGAACTTGGCTAAATGGCAAACAATGGGAAATAAATTAGAGGCGACAATTAGGTCTATATATTTACATTGAATTTTCATGCATAAAGATAAAACCATAAATTCGATCAATAAAATAAAAATTACAAAATTTTATTTAAAAATATATTAAGAAGAAACACCCAACTTGAATACCCTGTGTTATTAATTTGTTTTTTTTAGAGGAGTTTTTGTGTCCAATTTCTCTATCCGAGGGTTCATTTACCCCGAGCCAAATGCTGCTGCTAGAACTTTTTTTAGTAATAACCCTATAAAAGACCGGCAGCGCGTTCCAACTTTCCGCACCCATGTGCCCATACATACAAATGCAAATCAACTATCAACTGTAATTGCTCCCGCATAAGTCACATTGTTCTACACCGTGACAGTGATGTATTCCGCTTAAAGGCAACGCAGCCGGTTATTCAGTTTGCACCAGCAGCAGCTGCGCTGAATGATTACCTGTGTTTAAAGAACAATTATCAATCAAATGACAGACAATAATGTCTATTCTGACTCCCTGGCCACATTGGCACGTGCGAGGGATGACAAATTGCTACACAACCGCTGTATGAAATTAATCCTAAGATCCACAAGTGCTTACCTATCTATTTCGTATCGCGACCTTCCCGTTTAGGCATGTCTACACGACAGCACACTTCCCATGAATTTTATTTTATTTTTTACTTCAATGGAAAACCCTCAAGGTGAAGGCAGTTTTCTAGTCGATGACATTGTCAGCCAAGAAACAAATGAATCACGATCAACGACGACTGGATAGAAGAGGAGTGACAGCGATTTGTTTCAGTTTCTATCTCTAAAGGTTAAATACACCAAATGGAGTATCTTGTTGAACTTGTGTAACATTTTCGCGAAACCACTCGACGTTATACCTATTATAGTAGTATGTTGTTGATAGGGGGAAGCTTGTCTCCCATTAGAACCTCTTAAACAAATTTGCTATTATTTTCAATTTGCTGGCTGCTGTAAGTTTGCTAATTGAACGTAATGTGACATTCACGGTTTGGTTGTTTGCTTAGTACATAGTACTATAGGACTTTGATACTTTTAGGGGCTAAGGACGTACAAATTGCCGATTGAGAATGTCAACATTATAGCTAGTGTGCTATTATATATTTCGCCGATTAAAGAAAACTATGTGGATTAAACTTTTCAACTTTAATTCTTCTATACTAAAATACTAATGACAATTTAAATGTTAAAAGGAGGAGGCATTTGCCCCAGCACAACTCTTCATCGCCAGATTCCGATTCTATAATGATTTGGTTATACACGCGCACAAGCAAAAATGCTTGATGGAGTTTTGAGTCGCCACTGAACTGCGCGCGTTCATCGTGACAGTGTTCAGACAAAAAAACTAGCGAAATCGCTTTGTTAGCGCTTTATACCTCGAATGCGTTCTCTTTCGAAATTCGCTTTTGTTTTACTGAAAGTGCATGTCCGCTACATCACCCTTCCCCAATCGAGTCCCCCTCGCGAAATTCTGTTACTTTACTTTTCATTCACGGTTGCTCCAGGCGGAGCATTATATATAGTGTGCCGGTTTAAGACGGTCGATGGAGATCGAAACAGCTTTGTTTTTTATTTGAACTACAAAGTGCTTTCTTAGGCGTCGAACAACTTTATACGGACCTTCGTAGGCAGGCATTAGACCGGTTTTAACCCTGTCAATTCTGATAAACACTTGTTGGCAATCGTTTAGATCTTTTGGGATGAAAATTTCTTGGTTTGCTTTGCGAGTCCCCGTTGGTATTAGATTTCGCATTGCCTTGCGCAACCTATCTATTAAGTCGTCTGGGGAATGATCTTGCTTTTGGCTGTCGACAAAAATTTCTCCGGGCAGTCTAAGATTCTGCCCATATACCATTTCTGCAGCCGACGCCCCTAAGTCTTCTTTTACTGCGCAACGAATCCCCAAGAGAATGATTGGGAGCTCTGAGCTCCAATTGATGGTGTTGCATCTGGCCTTCAGTGAACACTTGAGTTGCCTGTGAAAACGCTCGACCATACCGTTAGACTGTGGGTGATATGGTGTAGTGTGAATCTTATGTATCCCTAGCAGTTTGGAGAGCTCACTAAATAACTTGGACTCAAATTGGCTTCCTTGGTCCGTGGTTATTTGTATGGGGATGCCGAAACGTGAAATGAAGTTTTCGAAGAAAACTTTGGCCACGGAACTGGCTGTAATGTCCCTTAAAGGATAGGCTTCTGGCCAACGCGTGAATCTGTCTATGGCAGTGAAGATGTAAGAAAAGCCATTAGATGGTGGTAGTGGTCCTACCAAGTCGATGTGTATGTGATCGAATCGTCCTTTTGGCACTTCGAATACCCCGTGTCCTGACTTGGTGTGTCTTTGGATCTTAGATTTTTGGCAACCTATGCACGCCCGGGACCAGTTATTGATGTTTTCGTTCATCTTTGGCCAGAAGTATCGCTCTGATATGAGTTTGAGTGTTGCGCGTATGCTTGGGTGAGAGACACCATGGAGAATGTTAAAGACGTTTAAACGCAGGGGTGAAGGGACGAATGGTCTATTTCTGTTGGTTGACGTTTCGCAATATATACTCACATTTGGAAAGTTAAACTCTTGTAAGGATATGTTAGAAGTTTTATTCGAGTCTTTCTCTTTAAGTAGTTTCTTTAGTTCTTCGTCAGTTGACTGTAACTTGGCGATGGTTTCTAGGTCTAGTTCGTGGTTCTTGGTTGCTGTGATTTCATTAGTGCTTATGCGAGAAAGGGCGTCTGCGACCACATTGTTTTTGCCCTTAACATGCTGGATGTCAGAGGTGAATTGAGAGATGTAGTCCAAATGACGCGTTTGTCGCGGACTTCTTTCTGTTTTGCTCGTCAATGCATATGAGAGCGGTTTGTGGTCTGTAAATATTGTGAATTCTCATCCTTCCACGAAAAACCTGAAATGTTTGATCGCTAGGTATATCGCTAGTAGCTCACGGTCAAAAGCCGAATATTTGGTTTCCGAATCGCTTAGCTTTTTTGAAAAAAATGCTAGTGGCTGCCAAGTTTGTGAACTTTGCTGCTGAAGGACTGCCCCAACGGCTATGTCAGATGCGTCTGTGGCAATGCTGAACTTGCCGTTGTGCCTGGGGTGAGCTAAAAGGGTCACCTTCGATAAGCCTTCTTTTGCCTTATTGAAAACGCTGTTGAGGCTATCTGGCCACGAAAAATTCTTTTTACCGTCGTTGTGTTTCGTTAACGAAGCTAAATGTGCGTGAAGTGGTGCCAAGATGTGAGCTAGGTTAGGGATAAATCGGTGATAATAATTGACCATCCCTAGAAAACGCTGAATTTGTTTGACTGACGTGGGTGTTGGAAAATTTAAGATTGCTTCCACGCGATCTTTCGAGGGTGAGATGCCTTCGGCGTTGATCGTGTGGCTTAAAAATTCCAAACTGGGAACGCCGAAAACACACTTGGACAGATTAATGTTCACGCCGTGTTCTTCTAGACTTTTGAATATAGTTTCTAGGTGTTTCTTGTGTTGCTCTTCATTTTTACTGGCGATCAATAGGTCGTCAATATACGCGAAAACGAAATCGAGCCCGAAACACACTTCATTCATGAAGCGCTGAAATGTTTGCGCCGCGTTTCGGAGTCCGAAAGGCATTCGGAGCCATTCGAATAGTCCAAAAGGCGTTGTTATGGCTGTTTTGTGAATATCCTCTTGTGCAACTGGTATTAAGTGATATGCTCTTACAATGTCTATTTTTGAGAAAATTTTGCAGCCATGAATGTTCATCGAGAAGTCTTGGATGTGGTGGATTGGGTGACAATCCGGTACCGTGGCAGCGTTAAGTCTGCGGTAATCCCCACATGGTCTCCAATCTTGGTTGTTCTTTTTCATGACCATGTGTAAGGGTGAGCATGTACTCGAAGATGATGGTTGGCAGATTCCCAGTTGCATCATGTGCTGAAATTCAGATTTAGCTGCACCGTGCCTAGTAGCGTCAAGCCTTCTGGGCCTTGAGACCGGAAGCTGGCCTTTGGTGACAATGTGATGTACTATTGTATGTTTGATTGGGGCAAAATAATTGGGTTCCTGGGTTAAGGAAGGAAACTTTTTGAGAACTGTACTGTATTCGTTGTTGATTTGAAAATGTTTAGGGCTTGGATCGTCAGTCTTGATAGTTAATGCATTTGTGTGCATCTTAGTGAGAGGGTCAATTAACCTTTTGTTTCTTGTATCCACAAGTAGGTTGAATTTTGCTAGAAAATCAGCTCCTATTATTGGTCTGTTCACCGCGGCTAAGATGAAAGAATGTACTAGGTTACGCCTCAGACCAATGTCAAGACTTAGTAGTTTTGAACCGTATGTTGGAATTGAAGTTCCGTTTGCAGCTGAAAGTAAGCATACGGAATCTTGAGATGCTGGTGTTCTTCTGTTGTTGTAGGGAAGTACTGATAGATCCGCCCCCGTGTCGATGAGAAAAGACAGGTTGGACTTTATGTCTCTAATGAATAAGCGGCGGCTTAAAGGATTCTGCGTGTTTGCCGCTGCAACAGCAGATTTATTTAGTTTGGGTTATCGGTGTGGTTCTGAAATTTTACTTTGTCGAACTTGCAGGGTTTGTCGCATTTCTTTGCATTACTCTTAAAACGTCTGTGATACCAACAGACCCCGTTGTCCGAGCTTGTCCGATTACGTGAACGGTTGTTTCTGTTTTTAAAGTTTTGAAAAGATCTGCTATTGCTGCGTGATCGCGAGTTGAAAGAGAAAGCTTCTATCATTGACTCGATTCTAGCTAGCCTTTGTTCGAGAGGGTTGCTACCACTTGCAGTATTTGCGTTTTGCGAAGCAGTCGAAATACTGTAAATGTTCGCGCATTGCGATGCGCGCATTGAGTTCCAAAATGTTGGAAGGCGTAATCTAATTGATTCTAAACTTCCTTGAAAGTGACTCGATTGTGGGCCTGCATTTTGATTTTCACTTGCACTTGCATTTGACCCACTTTGATTAGCTCCCGAACTCGATTGAGTATTACCGTCGTTATCTGTCATATCGTGTTTTATTTCATTCATTAAATGATCGAAAACTCGATATGAAATGAAACACAAAACCGAAGAAAGAAAACGTATTTCGAAAGAAAGCTGCAAATCCCGTTAGCATAGAAAATTCTCTAGTAACGCTGCTTTTCCGTTGAATTTTTAAGTAACGGAACCCCAAAAAAAAAAATATATAGACGATAAGAAAACGCGGGAAAATTTTGTTTGCGAGAACACTGACACTTCAGAGAAAATTTTATAATGTTAATCAACGAGAAACAAAAGAAGATGGGAAAGCGAGAAATGTGACGTGGCGATCTATTGAATGTGTGCTGTAACTAATGCTCTCACCTGTACAAATTATTTTCTTTGATGTCTGGAACGTGGTGTTATGACTTTGATGACAGCAGCCTGCTTTTCAGGATGTGCTGAGGCTGGAAATGTAACTGCTGTTCTGGTTGGGCGCAGGTGAATAGCTGGATTTTGCGCTGATGGCGTTGATGCAGCTTGTTGTTAGGAATCTCGTGAAACGTGGCAAAATTAGATATGGACGTGGCGCGACTTGGATGCACGAGCGTCGTTAGTCCTGTTGCAGTTATCTCGTCCTTAATGTGGACTGAAGCACCTCTGTTCACTGTTAATACGTTGCTCGATGGTAGTTGTACTAAATGCACCGTTTGTGGTGACGGTGCAGCGCGATTCGTGTGGACTTGTACTTGAGGTGGTGTTGCGGTGTTTCTTCGAGGTAACGAGGAACGGTGGCTTGTGAGGCACGTTGTTGGCGAGATGGCGTGGTAATTGCGGACAACGGATTGATGACGTTGGTATAGCGGTGGTTGTGTTGGTGGCGACGCAATTGCCGACGATGACGCAACTGCGCTGACGATGGTGCCGTTGTGTGACAGGCCCGTTAACGATGGCGTGGATTTGGATTTGCCAACGGCGTCATAAAAAATGTTTTAAAATCACTGCCTTTTCACTTATCACGTCGGGGTCACCAATATAGCTAGTGTGCTATTATATATTTCGCCGATTAAAGAAAACTATGTGGATTAAACTTTTCAACTTTAATTCTTCTATACTAAAATACTAATGACAATTTAAATGTTAAAAGGAGGAGGCATTTGCCCCAGCACAACTCTTCATCGCCAGATTCCGATTCTATAATGATTTGGTTATACACGCGCACAAGCAAAAATGCTTGATGGAATTTTGAGTCGCCACTGAACTGCGCGCGTTCATCGTGACAGTGTTCAGACAAAAAAAACTAGCGAAATCGCTTTGTTAGCGCTTTATACCTCGAATGCGTTCTCTTTCGAAATTCGCTTTTGTTTTACTGAAAGTGCATGTCCGCTACAACATCTCTGATTTGGTGAGCAGGTCGCTTGATTTCGGACAGATTAGCAGCTCAGTAATTGTGTACTGGGTTCTAGCAGTTTCAATCCACGCAAAACACAACTAACACCTAGGCAATCTTATTAGGATACTCTTTCGTGGTCGGCTTGTTTCGGTTGATTTTTGCTTGGGTTCAACTTAAACTTCTTATCAGAGGGCGGGCTTACCAAGTACAGAGACCCCTAAAAACATAGACTTGCAGTTACAAGCTTAGTTTTTCGCTCTTAAAAATACTAAATGCACAAGTACTATTCCATTCATATTGATAACTGTAAAGCAGATGCAGCTTCATTAAGCAGGGATTTCCTCCCGCTTAAAGGCTTGTAGAAGTATTGGCAGCTCGTCAAACTAAGTTAAGTTCACACTTCGCGCAGTGCGTTCGTACAACTCCTTTTTACTAACCCTTACGAATTTAAGAATTTTGAAAACAATGGAAGACCAAAGTAATAGATGATCGTTCGTTCCTTTTTTTCTTAGAGGACAAAAAAAAGATAGTAAATTGTCGCCTCCATTATTGAATTATCCTATTAATGTCCCATTTTTTATTTTCTTCATTAACTAACACATTCACTGCGAAGTGAATGACACTGGGAAAACGTCATTTACATGTGCATGACAAGTACGTCTCTATAATAATGTATATAAAATGTTACATTGGGATATTTAAAAAAATATAAAAAGTAAAAAAGTTGTGTTTTTTTCAGCTGTTTTACTAGAATATCAATATCAGCCATATTTTTCCAGATTTGCTCAAAGAAAGTAGACTGTTATGATCACCAGAGGCCAAGTTCTTTAATCCCTATTTGTTTGTTAAGAATAGCATGCGTTATTAAACGTCACGGCCTTATCTTGCCCATGTATCCCTTCATACGCATATGAACGGCACGGCCGTTGTGGAAATGTTGTGTGTCATTCAAATTTGAAATCTGTTAAATTGTTTAGTAGAACCCTTTTGAACAATTTTCTATTTTAACCCTCGGAAATGTTGCCAAAATTGGCTTGGCAGCGAACGTGTTCTAAACATCTAGTGCAGGGCTTTTTGAAATATGTGTAGAAATTAAGCATATTTAGCTGCCATATACACTAGCCCTGTTTTTTTGAGCTTCGAACTCAGCAAAGCAAAGCAAAGTAAGATTTTCAGCACGCAATTACAACAACTACGCTTTACTTGACACTTCGAAAACTCACACTAGGTATTCATTCCCAGCAAGAGCCACTTGGGAGTAAATGATCACTTCTGAACACCAGAGGGAGAACATTTTTTGTTGCCACCCTTGTATAAGATGGATCTGTTCGCAGGGTGTCTCTTTTTACAGTACATACAAGGCGTTGGTTGTGATTGGCGGAAATGCATAAAGAAGTGCATAAGTAAACAAAATTTCAAAATAACAACTGAATGTTAGGGATAGTAATAAAAAATACATAAATTATTTTTTATTTAAGCTGCAAATGTTGTTTAAGACAAATTTACCTTATTAGTACATACTTGAAATCATAAAATATTAGTGTGTTTATCTTTGAGATCCATTTCTTGCACCAGAGTGTCCTCAGAATTTATATTCTCCATTGTTTTTAAGCCCAAGAATATGAGGAAGGATGAATATCGCTTAGACTTTTTTATGAAAAAAGTGTATATCTTCGGCTAAAAAAGATACTTCTTTGATGTTCGCAATCAATTGCTGCCTACCTACCCATGATACAATAGTTTTTGTTGTATCATGCAACTCACCGAACAAGCCCACACTGCCAGTCAGCCGCAAATGCCAATATTTCATCGATAAAACCTACTGCTCAGAAAGCTGCTGGGAATCGTTTATGTGCACATTTTCTTACTTTGCTTTGCTTTGCTGAGATCAAAGCTCAAAAAAACAGGCCTACTGTCGTAAACATTTGTATTGCGAACAGCTGTGAAGCTACTTGTCAAGTTTGCAAAATGCTTTTAAAAGACAATATACATTATACTTCCACTTGGGGTCACCGCATCTCATCCTCGGACAACTCATCCCCTGCACCTAGCGACATCTACATCTCACCTCTGCAACTGGACACATACCTTTTCAGTACTCACCCTTATGGTTTGGGTTGTAGTCTATGTTGTTTTATGTCAAAAATAAGTGTTACCATATTACAAGACAATTTGTGTTCGAAGTTGGTAGTGCTTTTGTTTTTGGAAACCATTTTGTGAAATAGAGTAGGAGGTACAAAGGCAGGTTATATTCACTTATAAATACATACACAGATGAATAGATGAATATCTTTGGCGGAATTTGTCTTTTTATTCTCTAGAGTTAAAACAAAAAGTTTTTTGAGAAAATAAATTGTCTTTTAGCTTTAGAGAATTTGAGAAAATAAAAGTAAAAAATTCGCGCGAATTAAAAATAAAATTTATCAATTTATTTTCTCAAAAAAACTTATTGTTTCAGCTTCAGATTTAAATAAATTAAATATTTACAGTCTTGAAATCTTATAAATCCATTCAGGTACAACAAACATAAAGCATTTCCCACCCTTATATCTTCCTCCTAGCATTACATAAATTTGGTACCTACCTCCTTCCTTTCCCCATAGATTATTCCAAATTCCACTAATATATCTATTTAGACTTTAGAGTAACTTAACCTAACACTCAACATAATACTAGTCTGAGGGTAACACTATCCACTAAGGCTGAGTAATTCGATTATTGGCAGTCAGTTGCGGAGTTAAGATGTAGATGGCGCTAGTTGGGAAATTTAGCTGGGGATGAGTTGTCCGGGGATGAGGTGCACCCGACCCATCCACTTATCTAACTTCAAATATGAAGCTGTAGTAACTACTAACATATTGAGTTTTCAATAAATGAGCCTTATTCTACAATCCCCCTCACATTTTACAAAACATTTTAATCAGGCAATGTTAACCCATTTACCTAATTTCAAAGCTGAAGTGGTCGTTAATGCCACGATATAGGATTTAAATTGCATTTGTTGTATGGGAGGTGCCACACGCCCACACCCCCTATTCCGAAATCGTGTGTTTAGTGCTAGGAAAATTCTCAGACGACCCACAAATGTTCGACGGCTCATGGATATTAAATCGAATAAAGATCCTTAAAGAATATAAAAGGACAAAAAGGTAGACTTACAAAGTGGATTTGACTTCAATTCCGCGGGCACCGATGAAACCGTGTCAATTGTCAAGACTGTTTAAATTGAGAACTGGGTATTTTCTTGAGCGCTGTAATACTTACTGTATTACAGCGCTTAAATTTGGAACAAAACATATCACAAGTAGAGGAAGCGACCCGACATTTTAATGCTGGATACAAAATTGTATACATGACTTACTATATGACGAAAAATGGCTTAGCCAGCCACAACGGAGTCATCTAAAAAACTGAACCTCCTTTCGGAAAATGTTGGTAGTATCACAGGCGATCGTCAAGGAAAACAGTTCTGGCAGTCAAATGAAACAATCTGCCCAGGTCACACATGTCCATTTCTGGAGATAATCTTGTCACCGAACACTTTCATCAACAACTCAATTATTTATATTGAGACCAAAAGTCCTTCAGACCATGTTCACGGACTTTTAGAAACAATGCATCGTTAATTATTTATCTTAGCCGCCGGCAATTGACCGCAATAAACGTTTGGATTTTCCTCGCTTCTAAAAGGACGATTTTGTTCATTAAAAAAGCGACAGAAGTGAGAAGACAGTACAAAGTTGATCATCTTACCACTGCTCATGCGGAAAGTTAATGACGCAAATCGTTCGACTATATAAAAATTTATGGTTAAGAACCGTATAAGAACTATATGACGAACTCCCCCAGAAGCGATCGAATGAGAATTCCCTGGGTTCGTCTGCTTTGTTTGTTAAATATTGTTCCACCTTCTGCCATGATTCAATGAAACTGTAAGCGTAGTCCAAACATAGTGGTCTTTAGTTGAAGGTAACAAATAAGCCTACATCTTCAAAGCAAGCACAGAGACAGTGCAAACATAATTGAGTAATCATACATCAGCATAGGCCTAACTCTTCTACCACCAACTAAATTGCCACACAGTTTTGAAATTAACCACCCACACTACACTGTAATTAATAATAATAATATGCAATGAATTTCAATTCAATTCGCTCATACATCATCATCATCACCCATAACTGCTCATCAATTGTCAGCCTAAACAAAACGTCTTTTCCGCTACCTCCATTCGCTGCCAAAACCAAACAGTGGGTTTACAATCGAGACGTGATGTTTTATCTAAAAAAAAACAGAAACTCTCCCATTTTACATGGGCGACACCGGCCCGCGTGAGGGATGACAGCCTCACCTCACACTAACAAATCCAAGTAACCTCGTCAAGGTTACTGTACCACACTGTTGACATCATTGCAGAAAATTGTACAAATATTACATTTACTCCCAGCTTAGATCATCAGCACCAAGCTACGAAGATGCACACTTTATTGTAACCCAGCAAATAAATTAACACCACTCCATCAGTAGTGCTCTAATCGTGCAACTGTCTTCCAGCCAATCCATAAGTGACTAACAATCGCTCGATTTCATAATTTGTCAAAATTCCGCTGTCTTCGCACTAGAATTGAATTATAGTGATAAAAATCTTCGCCTTAATTATCTTTTAACTCCTTCAGCCAACCAAAGGTAAACTTCGCGTTTATCCACTTCCATGGATATTTGTTCACGCTATTTTAGGGAGAAAAATAGCGCCACGAGAAGTACTTACGTGCAATTGTTATTTTCGTGATAAGATAAAATTTAAAGCTTTGACAAATTGGAAGAAAAAAATCCGCAAAAACAATACAAAATAGATACCAACGACTACGGCAGAGGAAAAGCTTTATTGGCAGTGTCAGTTTATAGCAAAGTGTTAGCAGTGTCGGTTAATAAGTGGTTAATACCTACCTAATCAGAATTTCCAATAAATAATTGACTTTTTTGTATCTCTAGGGCAGTGTTTTTAATCATAAAAGGTGTGTGATTATTTATAAAAAAAAAATTGAAATGAAAATATTACGTATACGCCACAGGGTGTTGGTATCTGCATTTTACACAAATAGAATCAAACGCAATGCCAACGAACTGAAACCGCATGCCTTAGATAATTGTGAAGTTTATGACAAGCGAAAACACGCAGATTTTCTTAATATGTATGGTTGTTTTATTTTTTGCTCTTGTGATATTCACGCAAGATAAGCGAGGAATGTAGTGTCTCATAAGATTCTTGGTACTTAAATGTTTTTGCTTTTAAGAGATTTCTGCGACATAAAATGTGGTGTGCGATCGCTCACGTAAGCAAAGTGATATTTGGATTCAATGTCCTTTGATGGCCACGCCCAAGCTTGTTGTCTAATAATCTGTGGGTATTTAGAACTAAAATTGTGTCAAACTATTATAAGCAGACCTCATTTTGAGTCAAATCCTGACTAAAAGGGTCCATTCTGTTTTGCGCACAATTTTTTTTTATTAAGTTGCCTTCTTAACACCCTTTGAAGAACGATCTTAATCTAATCGGTAATAAGTTGCCCTATTTGATGGATTCAAATGGTATAGCAACTAGGTCTGTGAGATCTCGTACTAAGTTGTTGCATGTGTGCCTCAGTGTTTGTGTCTTCCTTTGATCACGTCCGTGCCTTTGGATCAAAACAGCAAAACTTCAGTGACTTCATTTAAGACATCTCGTAAATAATGATGAAACAGTACCAAGTGCAGTAGTTAAGTTTAATGTATGAGCGATAAAGTTATCATCACATGTTTGCTACGAGAACTTCGAATTTGCAGTCGTCTAAATTCACTCCATTTACAGCATTGCTTCAAATAAATAAAATACCTTCGGGAAGCATTGATTTGATTTTTCGATGCCTTCTTGATTAGAAGTGCCGCTTTATATCGTCTTATGGATGTAAATACTAGTGTGCCGATACGACGCTAGGATACTGTATTTCATTTCGTCGGTATTATTTTTCAATTTGGAGTGGTGGTCAGCGCGTTACGCGTTGAATTTTGAAAGAGCCTTCAGGTCCGCACATTAGTTAGATATTTTTTTTTTGATATGGATACTTTCTGTAGTTTCAAAGTATCCTTTTGGTTGCGAGGTTGCCGCTTCCATATTTTAATTTTTGCAAATTTCGGTTTAGGATATTTTGGCATGTGCGTTTAACTTTTTGAACCTAGCTTTTTTTGCTTCGCCAACTATTCGTATTCTTGTTCATAGTTAGGATATGATGATACAAATTCAAAATGGTGTAAGATATGCATCAGCTACCATGCAACTTATTCACCGTAGAACGAACAAATTTTTAACTGTAGAGACGTGTGTTCATTTTGTCTTTATTTTTTATCTAAAAAAAACTAGGAGAGAGTGGTACAAAATTCCTACAGTTCAAGTCGGTGTTAGAATAGAATTTTATGGTATGCTGATCAACTCGCGTGACAAAGGTGCTTATAGGTTGTCATCAAGCCGTGAGAAAAATCTCCGTCGCTTGATTACCTCGCTTTCGTGACATGCTCTACTGGTTTCACAAATTACTGACTTTATGCCCGCTCATTAAACCAACATTTGCCTGTAGCTGATACTACCACTGCCCATGGGGTTCCGCCAAATTTGTTCCATATTATACAAAATATTTTTATTCAACTGCCGATTACAGATCGGAATGCAGTTGGCAGCACTGGCAAGAGCAAAAGCAGTTTAAATAATGCTCCAATTATTTTAGGTAGGTGCCGACCAAAGAGGATCCAAACTAGATGGAGAACTGAGAGCAGTTCTTCTTTAGTTCAAAGCAGTTTCACTTTAGTTCAAAGAGATTTTATAACTTCAAGCTGTTTTTGTATATTTTAAAGAAAATACTATTTTTTTCGTTGATATTAATGCTTTCAATTTCGAAGTTATATTCAGAGAAAATATTTTAACACGGTTTAGGGAAAACGTTGTCTTGTGTCATGGAGAAAAATATATTTTAGTTTCAGCATCATTTTTAATCTGTTATTGGATCGTAAAATGCATACTTGCACAATAATATATGGCGGCTTTTGTTGTATTCAAAAAAATGAATTCGAAATTTTTTTCCGTGTATTCTATTGCTCTCAAATTTAACTATGTATGCACTTGGATTTTTCTAGTAAAGTCCATACAAATATGTTTTGATAATTTGTTGTATTACATAAATCCAGAGATTGTTCTTTTTATATTTAATTATTAATTTAGAGGGGCTTATAAAAAAATCAGGGGACATTTCAGAATATATTGTTATAAAATTTGTAAAAGAATATATTTATAGAAAACGAAATACCAACAATTAACAAAAGAATTTCGATTCTGACGATCGATACGCGAAATCTGAAATCGGAAATCAAATCATCAGCAATTTAATCACATACTCGTATTTTTTAAAATTGCGTTTTTGCTGTTCCTAAGTAAAATCATTTACTGTGTAGTGATATGGAACTACAGAATTTCCAATCATATTTTGATTTTGTGCAAATATGGTGCTAAATAAACGAGTTTGAAAACAAAATTATTCAGTTTTACAGCCCGATTCTGCCGTTGTGAGGCCTCACAAGTCACAAGCTCTTGTGAAGTTTGTTGTGATTCTATAACATTTTTCGTATTCTCCGATAATGCTCACAACAAACCTCAGCTCACAACAAATTCATTCATTCAAATGGTTAGATTATTATCACTTCAATTTTGTAGGATCAGAGAACCAAATATTATGTCTACAACTTTAATTGAATGAAGAACAACAAATTTATTAAGAAAATATGCGAAATATTGACACTGAAATGTTTTAGAAACGAAGAAAATAAAATATTAACGACATTTGTCACAAATCAAAATTTCCAAATTCCTCACTTTTTTTTTATACAAATATTAATTTTCCCTGAAAAGTTAATAAATACAGCGTAAAATGTCAGGTCTTTAAATGCTTAGAAAGAGGGAAACAATGCCATCAAATACAAATGTTGTCATTTGTGAGCGCTTATGACTGGTTTTCTATTTTGTGACTTACTCCATAGGAGATCAGAATTTCGATTGTTTTTGTGAGGCCTCACAAGTTGTGAGTGTGCAGCCAGAATATGAAAACCTCACATAATCAATTTAACCTCACCTTGTGAGGGTTGTGTGACTAGTGAGGTATCAGTGAGGCTTGCCAGAATCGGGCTGTTATTGAATGTTCGAGAATATTTTCTAAAACTCGCTGATGACCTAGTGGAATCTTGTGTTTAACTTGCATGCAGCTGCATGAATTTCGCTATAAAAAATATAGTTCATATAAACGAAATTTAAAAAACCTGCAATGTGAATGGATGAACATTTTTGGCGCCGAAGATGGATGGAAAACAAGTAAAGCTGTCTAAAAAAACTATACTCAACATTTATTTTTTTCGCATTTATTGTTATAAGTTCATTTACAAATTGTTTGTTATTGAAATAGTGTTACCCGGTGGCCATTAATAACACGTATTCATATTTCACAGTTCACAGACAAATTTTGCGGGGAAAATTGTTTAGTTTGGATAGTCTTTGGGGCAGAATTTTGCTCGTCCCAAGTGCAGGCATTTCGCTTGTAAATCTTCAAGTTGACGATCTTCCTCTTTGAAGGTGTATGCCATCCAAAGTTTAATTTATTGAAGCTGAAGTTGGTTGTACGTACTTGGTCTACAAAGCGCTACCTTTGAATGCGCGGAAATATGAATTCTTTGCCTAATGAATTACCCCAAATCCAACCGATTTATCATTATAATAGATTTTCTGTTGATCCCATGGTGTGCAAAGTGCTATCGATGACGTACTATTATGCCAATCAATTTGGAAAACAAATCTTAAACTTGACTCAATGTGTTCATTTTATAACCGCGCCAATGAACACAAGCAACTATGTTTATTTACACACTGTACTACCACTCAAGGGAATCACTGCACTTTGCGTAATTGTTTATTTAATTCATACAAGTACTAATTACCTATATATGCAATTTAAATTGTCAGTCAAGTGATTAATTGATTAAACGTATTTCCATGTGTTTTCGCTGTTTTACTGATTTGCTATCTGTCGATGACACCTTAGAGTACTTGTTATTGTCTGGATGTATTCGGAAATTGTATTTGTAGCCCTAGACTATGACATAATCGCCTAGGAATGTGATTGAAAATAAAATTCCAAACATTTGTATCAACAGCAAAGTAATGTTTTTTTTTTCTTTTAATTTCAGGTAACACAATCGCCCATTTGGAAGGAATATAAATAAAACTGCCTACCTAATTTGCCTATGAGAAGTATATGTTCATTTTTTATTTCAAACAAAATTCCCATTTTACAAGTTACTTATCAAGACTGCTTATCTTGTTCCGATAATTTTTACAAATACATTATTGGGGTTCATAAAGTTCATTTTATGGGAAGGCCGACCATTGTGTTTATTGATCAAAGTTATTATTCGTAGAACCGAAGAATTATCTGTACCTAAAATAATAAAAAAAACCCGAAAGTATGGAGGTACTTTTTGTTAAACATAGTTAATACTACTCGTATATAAATGCCAAAGTACCACTGTCCGTCTATTACCTTTTCACGATTAAACTTATTAACCAATATGGTATAGAGATCGTCTGGGACTTGAAGAATGACATACGCATTTATGTAGTTTGGTCAAAATTGGTCAAAGAGGCGTGCCAATCCCATACAAAAAAAAAAAGAAAAAAACATTAAAAGTCTTATATCTCGAGAACCATAGACGCCTGAGCTCAAATTTTTAAAACAATCTTCGGCGCGAAAGCGTGTTTGCAAAACCTTTTCCGAGATTTCCGAGTGTTCTGTTATGAAATAAATGAAATGAAATGCAGCTAGACTTGCAATACAAAAATAGTTTCCAAGTTGCATCGAAGCGATTTGCGGTTCAATTTCAATTAATTGCAAGCCATCATACGCTTTACGTTAAGGTAAGAGATAATACAAAAACGAACAGTTTTGGTGATGAAAAGTGCTTCCATTAATTTGCTGCACATTGATTGCAAATTTGCAATAACCACATTAACATTCTCAAAAATTGGCAATTCTCTGCCAACGAACTTAAAAAAAAAAATAACGAATATATTGAAGTTTTTTTCTCCTCTACATCAAAAACAGATTAGAAATGCGATTTGTTATTGAAAAAAATGCATGCAGAGTGGGAACAAGAGCTTGTATTAAATCAAAAGAGCCTACAGCGCTATTCTTATATTTTCTGATAAAAAAGTCGTCCATTCCCTTCAACATATAGTCGTGGAATCAGACTCTTGATTTTTTTTTTTGAGTCGGTGGGGATCGAGGTCCTCAGCTTCTTCATTGGAACAGCTTGAGTAGCGGTACCAAAAACTCGTCAGTCATTGAACAATACACGTCAGCAGTCACTGTCGCTCGTTGGCTAAAAAAATAAGGGCCTGTGAACCTCTCGGCCACCATATTGTCGTATGTTTTTGATGGCGTTGCCTAGGGTCGTCGCCTGTGATACTTCTTTTCACAGCCTCGACTTGGAAATGTGTCAGAAAACAACATATTTCCGCACATGAGCCAACATATCACAGTGCTTAAAAAAGGATCGTTTCGACCAGAAAATTACGCGCATCCAGCAATACCCTTATCACATAACAACGACGTTTAAATCAAAAACTATTTCCAAGTCTAGTTCATGACGTTACATTCTGAATATGACTTCAGGTACATGTCTTTTTCGGATATTTTTGACAAGGAGTGTCCTATTTTTTGGGCTAGTGGTCCGAGTTGTTTGATTTTAGGCTTTTATTTCCTGAATAGTTTTCATTTTATCAGCACATTTGACCTGACAGCGTAGCAATTTTTCAAGCTCAACATCGGTGTGCTTTCTTAGCTCATAACATATGTATATGTATAACTTGATCCAAATGCAGTTTATTGGAAACAGCGAATGAACTCTTCCACGGCTTCAAACGGATCAAAACTTCTGTTACAAATTTCATTGAAGACGCATGGAGTTTTTTTTCTGCGAGGCACGCGAATCGTGATTTTTTTTAACGCGATTTCCCCAGACTAACCAAATCGGCTCGGCGTAATCAACACTCCAAGATACTTCAACGATTTGACTATATGGATCTCATTGAGTTAAAAATTAAAATTATGACTTCGAGCATACCTTCCACCTCCAAAAATCATAATTTTTGGCTTACTTATAGGTGTTTCACCCGTTTACCATTAGCCGCATGGTATCTAGCTTGTCAGATATAAAGACGATATAATCTGCAAACAGTAGTATACTTTAATGCACTAAATCATATTAAACTGGAGTTCGCAAAATAAAACCACTCAACAATACCGCAGTCCTTTAAAGTTAGCTTTATCCTCAAACATGCCTCTGAAATACTAATTTTCAAGTGACACCAGTATTTACCATTTATTCAGTCCAAGATAAGCTGGATTGGGAAGGCCGTACTGCTTTTGTGATATTTTAAGACCCAAGGTGCGTTGCATCGAAAACACATGCATCCAGGGCAGTGTCATACTGGAGATAGTAAGTGGTGCTGCAATGACTCCAGATATGGAATACCTGTGTGCTTTTAAATTTATATTCTCCTTTTGTAAAAAAGAAACCCGAAACAAAACTTACCTGTAAATGTGCGCAGTTTCCATGTATTGAAGTATCAAAAAGTATACAGCCACGTCGCCTTGGCCACATCACAGTCTGCAAGGTAAGTGCCACCAATTTTAATCGCTTTTTTTTATCTTGAAAATACACCACCGACGCCGATTCAGTTATTCGAACAATGTTCAAAATCCGTCGTCATTGCCAGCAGTGTTTCCGACAATCGGAGTTTCCAATTAAAATTTGGTGCTTTGCTTTTACATTCTGTCAGTCAGCGGTGACACATTAATGAAGTTGGCTGTGACGTTGACAGCGTAGCTTTTTGGTGTCATGTATCACCCTGTATCTGTTTGCATTTATGTACATTTATTTACTCCTTCTTATCATTGAAATTCCTAGCGCAACTGATAAAAATAGCGATAAAGACAAATATCTTTACTATCATAAATATAAAGATTGCGTGGTGCTACTTGCACATATCTTGGCCATTTATGGTTTTGTGGAAAATATTCTCTTTAGGGTTTTTCTTTTTAGATGGCTGGAACTATGGTTTTAGAAATCTATCCATTTACGTAGCATTGTACGATTAACCTTCCTAAGCACTGGTTGATTAGATTGAAATTCGTTAGAGATAAATGAGTCAAATCTTAAGATTAGTATTGTGTGACGAATATTTGTTCAGCCAACACTTCGGGCGTGGAACATGGAGAGTAATATCGAAGGCTATGAATTATGGAGAAATGATGTGGTAACCTAATAATGCAAAGGAAAGAGAAAACTAATAAACAGAGTTTGACATAATTGAAACTAAGGCATAATGTGCTCAGATCATGCCAAGCCTATTATGTAAATTTTGTATGCTCGCCGTGACCAGACAATTTTATACTTTGATATAGGATGCAGGAGCTTTCTTCTTACAATGAACATTAAAAATGAAAATTCTAGAACTTATGCTCACTGATGGGAGAAATAACGTTTGCAATGTTTTGGGAGGTTTAACGGCCCTTTTGTCTATTCCAGCCGATATTTTTGAAATTTGAAACTGTCATAAATATCAAGATAAAGTGTTTTAAGTAATCTTTGTATTGAAGGTGCCACGCCCATGTGTTAAACACCACCCACCGCACTATGACAGAAACCTTCGCTGGCGTGCGCACCATCAGTCTCTTCACAATCGTATGTATGAATTGTACAGGAGCGGATAGAGGACAGATAGGCAAACACGATTTTGTATATATAGACTAGCTGTAGTCTCCGGTTTCGCCTGTTAAAAATGTAGTTTCAGATTATAGGGAAAAAAACATTAAAAAAACATCTGCCTGAAGGAAATATGTCGCCTTATAGAAGATACCAGGTTTTTTTGCTATGTTTTTTTGCTATATGTATGAAACAATTTTGACATTACACATTTTCTTCTCTGTTTTTATGAAAAATACTTTGTTTTGCTAAAATAGAGCTATATAAGGCATTTATGATCTACCTTAGTAAGACACTAATTAGTTTTGACGTTCCATGCGCGTAATTGAGGTATAGGCAACCTCCACAATATCACTTTACTTTTAATTATACCCATAGTAAAACAGTTATTACGAAATAATAATTGCAAGAAAAGCGCCTGCTTCTGATACAAATTAGGCCGTTATAACACAGAATTCGCATGGTCTTACTTCGAAGCTATCATCTTCTGTCGTGATCATTTCTAAGCATTATGTAAGATAATTGCAAGGTACAACAATTTGTTGCCTTGTCTTTCTACGGCCAGCAATCCTCTTAGCGGAAAATCCGCTTTCCTCCCAATTCATGTTCTTTTCTGATGGGTAATTTTGGAAAATGAAATTATAGCTGCATGATGCTACCGACAGAATCGCGCTGCACTATGTTGAAGCTATAAAAGCAATTAAAAACCAAGTGAATAGAGACCATTGTTCGGACTTAAAAGTACTTGCACTTTAGATAATTTATTTATCTATCCACAAGTGCAGTATTCTCCTACCTAATGGGAAAAATGAAAATATTTTCATTTCCGCATTGCATTGTTTGTTTACTTTTTTTATGAGACTGACATGTTGTAAAAATTGGAATTTGTTTATTAAACTTCCAAAGTCACACTAAAAGTATGCGAACATAAACCAAATAATGATAGGCAGGTAGCAGAACATTAATCTTTGTCATATTACCGGTGCCGCCTCATAAAAATCATATGGAAGAAGTGAATGCTTTTAAACGTAGAGAAAGCATAATTCACAAAGACTTCACGAAGTGCAGAGTGAGTCGATTGAAAGTGGCAACAATGTCAGGAATTTTTCACTGCTTCACATTTTAAACTCTCTGATGGAACATGTTTAGCAAAGATGAAAGCGGCTCAGTTGTTAGAGAGCGGGATTACTGAGAGATGGGTATCGGCTTAGCCGAGGTTTGAACACCCGGTGAGCAGATATTATGCCGCGCATTAGTGTTGCAATAATCCTTCTTTAGTATATCAAAATTTGTTTGTACCTAGCTTTTATCATATTACCTCATTACATGCATGGTTTTATCCGATTTTATCTAACATTCGCCATTTCCAGTGTATCAGAGTGGGCTGCAATGTTGGGCACGTTTTAACTGTTTACATAGTTTGGACGTCGAAGGGGCTAGACCTTCGACAGCTTCACAATTCCCTGGAAAATCGCAATGACATGTGGTCCATCAGAGGGTGGCGTTAAACTATCTCGCTATAGTTCTAAACAGCATTAGGCGGTAGCCTTTCATTGTTTTAGGTTTAATTGTGCTAGACGTGAGTGGTTTGATATTTGCCACCAACCAGTCAGCCAATTGTATTTAAAAAAGAATCTACCTAAGCAAGTGAAATTTTGTAAGAGGACTTATTTTTATAGTCGTAAAGTTGGTTTTAAAAATGGACTATGTCGGTCAAGTAGTTCTGGTGCCTCTCATACAAAATCAATATAAGGCCCATGTGTGTCTCTGTCTGTTGTTCAATGTAATTACGTACCACCTCACATGCCTAAAACATTGCATGACTTGTATGCAGCGGAGGGTATCAAAGCATCGGCAAGGCCGATGATAACACTTTTACTTGTTTTTTTTTTTCGTTGGAACGTTTTCTGTATCCGAATTGACTAAGAAAGTATCGAGAACAAACAGTCTGATATAGGAAATGAAGGATAACATTAAACTCGTAACTATTGCTCAAGAAATTTTTAAAATGCTCCAAAAGTTTGCTCTAAAGTCGACTGTTGATTGATACGCCAGGTCTGTATCCTTCAACTGTAGTTGATCGAATGCCATGGATGAGAGCTCCGAAGGGTAGCGCACTATCGGTTGCGCAGCCAATGTCTCGCTTCGACATTTGTTTCAGTGCGATTAGATAGACGCACACGAGTTATCCATATTCCAAGGAGTATTGAACATCAGGCTTCCTCCCCTTCGGGACTTATGAATTTCATTGACTTAATCGTAAGCGTTCTATAGCTATTTTTTATTATCAGCTATGATCCATGTATTTACATTCACCTACAACAACAGCACAATGATCCTGCTTTTCAATGCGATTACAAATCATGATCTGAAAATTATTTCTACTATTTCCCACTAGGTGGCTTGTTTTATTTTTAAACGTTGGTGTGCCTGTAAACGATAGCCACACAATCACGTTGCTAGACCAAAAAATGGAACACAAAAAATCAAATGATTTTCTCACATTCCCCGTCCGTATTCCGAGCTATTTTGGATTTTATGTCCAGACCAGCCAAACATTTGATAAACAATTAAATTAACATTTAATAAACAAAACAATTTTTATGAAATGTATTGCTGGTTTGGATCTGGACACCAAAGAAACATTTATGAAATGTTTCACAGTTACCCAATCGTGATGGGAAATCATTTTTGTTTTACAAGTTTCCCTGCAGAAAATGAGCGCTGTTTTTCGATTCCTATTTTTTTTTAAATAAACTAAAAATGTCCAGAAAAGCTTGGAATACCTAATGAAAAATAATACGATTATTTGAATTAAATCGCGTGTCGCGTGATTCCCGAGACCAAAATTACAAAAATAAAAACTTTACTCGCTGCCAATAATCCACATTATTTTCTTCTAGTCCAAAACAGGATAAAATTGAAACATTTCATAAACATTTCTGAAATGTTTTGCTGGTCTGGACACACCTTAATATTCCAAGACAAACTCAAGTGCTAGCAGCAAAATATTGTTCATGTGTTGCATATTTGAACATAAAATACTAATTTTGTTTCACAAAAATATATTTGAAAAGAAAAAGTATGCAAATTTGATTCAAATATGGTAACACCCCCGACTTTGCAAGTGAAATGACATGTGTCTTGTGTGACATATGATATGATATTTGCAATATGGCTGTATTATCTGTTTTGTTTTTGAAAGCAACAGTTGCTTTTTGCCACAATTCAAAAATTAAACTTTTCAATGATCCGTCTTGTTTTATTTTCGTGGTCTGAACAGCTTATACATATTATAGTTGGCTGTTCTTTTTTATATATTCTAAAATAGATACTCGTATCTTGTATTTTAAAAGAAAATAGGTAGCCGTGCTTGCGCACATTATGAACAAAGCCGATAGTACCTATACTCATACGCACGACTAATTGCGTAAAGTTGTGATAATTGACGCGTCAGACAGTTGCTACTACTCCAAGTGTTGCCATCAACTCTTATCCACCGGAGGGCATCTTCACAAATAATTATCACTCACTCACTCACAGTGCGAGTAAAAGAAATATAAAAACAAAACCAAGTTCACTGACACAACTCCAAAGTGGTTAGCCTACCATTCCTCGGCGTACTATGTTCCACACCTATCTCTTCTTGTTATGTAATACCTAGTGGCTAAAATTTGTCGGCGTTTTGTTAACATATTCAGTTCGAAACTTTGCCATCGGTCACAGACCTTTAACTGCCCATAAAATATACGGCATGTGGGAGTCGTCTAACGGGGAGCTTATGTCCAAAAGCATAATTTTGCGCACTTCCAACAGGAAGTCTCATGACATTAACATGCTGCGCTCATCAAGATTATCACAATCCGCCGAGAGAGTAGATAAGCCAAAATATAATTGGCGTACGTGTGGCGGTTTTGACACCAATGTGTTAGGCGCATACATGTGAACGTGCGTAGAATTTTCACTGCATCAGAAAACCTATCTAAAACCGAAAGGATCCATACTTGTAAAGCAATTTTTGGACGAATTTCTGTAATTTGGATCTAATTATGGAATCTTCCAAGCATTACAATGCCAAATTTGCGCCGCGAAGCAGGAAACGCTACGAACGAGAAAGAAATTGTTTTTTTTATTACACTCACTCTATTACATTTTCTGTTATATTTTGTTTCTTCCCTGCATGTAAAACAGAGAAACTGACGAAAACAAAACGGAACGTAAAGGTATGTGCACCTGACAGTCTACACCAGGCAAACATACATATCTACCGGGCGGAATACCTATTCGCAAGGTCCATGCACTTGTATTTACTTGTAACTTTGTGTTCGCTCAACAATATTGTATTTTCGATTTGGATTGCCGGTAGATGGGTAACGTTTATCAATTAAAAATTAAACGTGGTGTATGACTTTGACTTTTATTTATATAGACTAGTTTCGCTTTTGGTCGGAAATCGACCCTACCTTTCATAAGTAGGTATGTTATTCGAAAAAACGTACCACAATTTTCGATATTTATGTTGTTATTTTTATAAACGAAAAAGCGACATGAAAATAAGTTTTACTGATGATTTTTTTTTACATTTTAATACATCACTGTCACAAAAACTTTGAGCAAAAATATTTTTCATAGTAACATAGTGGTTGTCAACACCTCGCAGATTATGTTGTATATGCCCCTGAATTGATATTACACGTACTGTTGCTTACTTTTAGGGGAAGACAAATTGCATTCCTTCAAAAATAGGCTAAGGTGATATATATTTGAATACGTTACTATGGCAATATGGCGGCGACCATTGACTTATTATAATGGACTGCTAGTAGACAACTTCGCGTTGGTTCCAACATAAGCGCTAGCTCTCGTGGTTCAGAGCGGAATAAATTTTAAACTCACATCAGACGTTTCCATTTCATTGCAGATTTAAGGACTTTAAGAAATATAGATGTAAGCAATTTATATGATGAATTAAATTCTCATGTACTTGAATGTGATATTCTTGACAATCATAAGTATTTATTGATCAGAAATGTGATTGAAATATACGCCAAAGTGTTATTACATCATATTTCTAAAATTAATAATGAAAAACAACATAAAAAACTTATTCGCAATAAATATACGAAAATTGTGCAATTTATGGGACAATGAAAAACGATTTTTTATTCAAATTTTGTTGGTTCCATCTAACTATTAATTATTTAAACTAGCACAATTTCGAGGTGCCATCTATTGTTAACAATGCCGCAACAATTTGAATTTCAACCGTTTCACTTGGGAAACCCAATCACGCCCAATAGGTGGTTCTAGCATTCTATGGAGAAATCCAAGATGGTTGCCATTTTGTTTCACTTATTTTTCGCATAGAACCACGAGCGCTAGTTATGTTGGCGTCATTTTCTGCGCAGAGATTGTATGGAAGAGACATTTCACTAGCAGTCCATATAAAGGGTTTTTCAACAGGGACGCTACAAAAGTAGAGCGATAGGGACAGCAAACGACGTCGAAATTTTTTTGCTGCCGCTGAGGCTTCAGTTGAAGAAAGCCCAAATGTGTCTCTCACACGTCGTTCTCAAGCGTTGGGCATCTCTGTGACGTCGTTGTGGCGAATTTTGCGAAAAGATCTTGGCCTACATCCTTACAAGATTAAATTGACACTAGAACTGCAGCCGCTTGACCACCAGAAGCGTCGTATGTTCATGAATTGGGCTGAGCAACAACTTGAAGATGATTCGGATTTTCTTCGAAAAATCATCTTCAGCGATGAGGCTCATTTCTGGCTGAATGGCTTCGTCAATAAACAAAATATGCGGTATTGGTCAGGCAGCAATCCACACGTACTCCATGAGTCATCATTGCATCCCGAAAAAATTACGGTTTGGTGTGGTTTATGGGCCGGCGGAGTCATTGGGCAGTACTTCTTTCGTGATGATCAAGACCGGCACGTTACTGTGAATGGGAATCGCGTTCAATGATAACCGAATATTTTTGGCCCCAATTGGATGATATGGACTTGGAGGACATGTGGTTCCAACAGGACGGCGCCACAAGCCACACAGCGAATGTCACAATCAAATTTATTGGAAACCAAGTTTGGAGAACGTGTTATCTCACGAAATGGTCCAGTCGCTTGGCCGCCGCGGTCGTGCGATTTGACGCCGTTAGACTATTTCCTGTGGGGCTACGTTAAGTCTATGGCCTATGCCAACAAGCCAGCGACGATTGATGAACTTCGTACGAATATCGAACGTGAAATTGCAGCAGTATCGGCCGATTTATGCTTGAAAACCGTCGAAAATTGGGTTCAGCGTCTGGACTTCTGCAAGCGTGCCCGTGGTGGCCATGCAAAAGAAATCGAGTTCCATACATAATGGCATCGAACTTACTTTCACAGGAATAAAGAATTTCATTGATATCCAAAACCGTTTTTGTTTTAGCGCTCTTATTGAAAACCCCTTTATAATAAGTCAATGGCGGCGACAAATTGAATGTCACCAAAATGCTTTCATTTGACTTATAAGCATTTTGTATGATGGTATTAAGTCATAGGAGTCATGCCATAAATAAATTGGGTGCCCCACAAGAATACAGTTGCGCTTCCATTGAAAAGTTCTCCGAAAACTCACTAGCGTCAATGCATAATTTTAATTTAATTTATCAAGAATTTGTAGAGCGGACATCTTACTGCAAGTGAATATTCAGAGGTTTTCAAAGTAGGTACGTATTGTCATTTTAGAATAACTGCGTGGAATAGGTTCCTAGGATTTTAAAACTATGAACAATCACTAAATGCATTTACCAAAATATAAATATAAATATATTTCGAACCGGAGCATCAGTAGCTGTACCTTGTACGTATACCTATATCAGATGGTTTATAGAGAAATTGAGTTTCATTGACATTTCCTGCCTTAATGTTTACTCGGTTCGGTATATCTCGTGGTTTTCAAATAAATTGTTGCAAATATTTGACTTAGAATACTTATATAGAGCCTAATGGTTATTTACAAGGCCTAACCCAATTGCCTTCTTAGGTCAAGGCAAATAGAATCGCAAGTATCGATAATTCTTTTCTATGCTGTGATTCTATTCCTCAGATCAATCCTAATAATCACTTGGTACGTGCTTTCTGCAAAATAATCTCCAGATATGTTCAAAAAAGCTTGGAGGGTAAACTGTCCATGGCCACCTATCAATATTTAGCTCGGTTATTGCTGCCTCCACTTAATTTTGATCAGACG
Source organism: Cheilosia variabilis (assembly GCA_951230905.1). Taxonomy (NCBI): domain Eukaryota; kingdom Metazoa; phylum Arthropoda; class Insecta; order Diptera; family Syrphidae; genus Cheilosia; species Cheilosia variabilis. The sequence goes on from OX579677.1 coordinate 10,684,817, forward strand.
TAAAGTTTTGTGTATGGTCCTCTAAGTTGAGTGTTTAGTTCTGCCTGACAATGGGATGCTCGACTTCGTCGCCGTTGTCATGTCAGCTGAAATAGATTTTCCATATACTCATCGACAGTGATTCTACTACAAGTTTAATAGAGTACCTTCGACTATATTTAAATTTGAATATCTTCAGGCCTCTCAGATAGGTGCAACTGAACCTAATAGTGCGACATTGGGACATGTTTTACGTATAGATCGAATATGAATATACATAAATTAAATACGTTCCGTTTCTAAGTACAACACTTAAGAACGGCTAGACCGAACACCGAATTGACTCATTTTTTAATTGCTTGTAATAAATAGTTCGAGCCAGATTTTTGTGTACAAAAATTGTGAAAAGTTGACCGGAAAATTGGAAAATTCGAGAAAAAGCGAAAGTGTTTTTTTTTTATGGTATTTTTTATGATTATAATAAAATTGGAGAGCCATTGTATGTGTTGGATATTTTTTTTACTGGACATTGGCAATGCTGAAACCACCGTTGATATTTCGAACTTGCTGTTCAACAAATCAAAAACCGAACTCATTGGAAAGAGTTTCCCAAAAATTGCTTAAAATTTCAAAAATCATGTTTGGTTGAATATTTTTACAAAGAGTGACATTCGCTGAGTAAATTTGTTGAGTAAATATAACACAGGTAATTTCATTGAAGCTTTTATAATAATTAATTGGAACCTGTTTTTGAGTTAAAACACTGAACCACATCGTTTTCAAACGTAGTACCATTCTTTTTAAGATATCTCTCATATGAGAGATGCCTTCTATGCCCGTTTTACTACATGAACAAATTTTACACATACATTTTTTTTAGTGTTTTACAAATAGTTTTGTACACGTAAAATTACAGGGGAAGTCACCAATCAATTGTATGTCGCCTGTGCCCGTGTCGGAAACTGCTCAGCTTTGTTCCAATAGCTTTTCACAAACTCCCAAAACAATCACTAAAAAGTTATTGAAATTTGGACATGACAACGTTTGACGGCTCAGCTACTATTCCATAAAAAGACTTTGCGCACAGATAACAAATTAATACACAAAGTAAGCGTACCGCCATTGAATCCCTTTGGTAAAATAAAGGTGCTTTACTTAATCAGATCTTCATATTTAAAAAAAAAATTATGCCTTTGGCATTGTTAAAGAACACGCGATTGTCCTGGGTCACTATTAGCCGCTTACTGCCTAAACGAAAAATAACAATAGAACCTTTCGTAACAATCTCGACGCTTTTTTAAGTTTTAACTTGGACGATTGTTTAATACAGTTGTATACTAGCAATATAAATAAATATATAAATAAATAAACAGTTAGCGCAACAAGTCCGTGCAGGGACCCTAACCCTAGCTTTTCACAACCATTCGTTTTAATCAGTTTTTAATTTTTTGGAACGAATGGAAGGGATTTACAATTTTATCCCGAGTCCAGCTAATTGAGAAGCTCTTTTATGACAGGTGGCAAGAGGTGGCGCAGTGGAAAAAAGTTTAAGATGTAATTAGTTTTTCCGGATCAACCCTGAGTCCCCCGGTTTAGTCCAACATATTAACCACTAAGCCACCGCACCTATACTATCATGTTCTTAAACTCTTTGTTTAACGTCTGTTTAGAAGACTAGTTAGCCTTAAACAGATTAAGAGTAATTTATGTATACACTTTGTACACATATAAGCAAAAAAAAAAAGAAGAAGGTCTTCCGGAAGTAATAATTTTGTCACTTTGAATTTTTGTTATAAGCAACTATTTCAAGTTGTTACGTAAATAACAGTAAAATAACGATTATAGACTTTCATAAAAGAGCGAGGACAAATATATTCTATTCTATTCTATATAACTCAAGTTGACCTTTAGTTTGATAAATTTGGAACTTAATTATAAATTCCTGTTTACTTCGCGGTTCCATGTATAAATATTCAAATGCGGACTTTTATTTTTGGCGACTGATGTAGAAATTTGCTTTACGGTTGCGATTATGAAATTCTCTACTGCGATCTTTAAGGTTCATTCTTGTGAAAGTCGAATATCTAATCAGTTTGCTAACATCAAGGTAAGAGCAGCGCACGAGTGTAATGTTCTATGAAACACTTACCAACGGTTTGTGATAGATATGCAATGATATCGCTTCGCGTATCGCGTAGCGTGTACTTCGTCTGTGTTTTGATGGATGGTGTACCCGTAGAATGGCGTCATTTTCAATTATTGTAGACTACGCGAGCCGACATTGTAAAACAATTATCACGCAGTATCTTGCGACAAAAATTCCTTTCTCCACTTTGTATTGCTTTTGATTGTTTGTTTGTCAACAACATCGTTTCTAGGAGTGTGTTTAGTTCCATTCAGTGTTTAGCTCTGCAAGCACACGTTTTTCAGTGATTTAATGTGAAATTGTTCAATATCACGAGGTGTGAATTGATCTGTAATAGTTTGGGTAAACTTGATACAAATAGATAATGAAATAGACGCAAACTAAAGGCAGATCTATATCGATGCTTGAGTCGGTGAATAAAGTGAGTATAAGTACATACAAGTTGGGGGAAATAGCTTAATAAATTATATCCATCACCGATAAGTTTCAACGCTTGTATTGTTGATGTCTCAAAGGTCGCAAGCAGATTGTATTTACTAATGGAGTGATAATTCAAAAGCTTTACCAGGACCCGCCTACCGAGGAGTATATTTTCCTTGGTATGTTGTAAGAAAGGTCTTAAGGATTTTTAACAAAGGAAGAAAATTGTATTCTCCTTGATTGATTCGACCACTGCAATTAACTTTTTTTCTTCGAACTTTCCTGAACTTACCTCGTTGGGTATGAAGGCGAAACAAAGGTGCCGTACTACCTTAAAATTGCGGAAAGTTTTCAGCATCACCCTGTAAACTAGAACGGATTCATTTATTGAATCCGATTATGTTTTTTATAAGAAAGTTTTGTTTTACTCAATTTTGAAGATCACATCATATGTAGGTGACGCCCCCCGTTGCCCATGCACTAAATAAGCGAATTGCTGACGTATGTCATGACCCTTACCAGCATAGCAGCTGTTACGGATATGTTGACAATTTCTTTCTCCCAGTTGGGGGAGCGGCCTGGCCACTCATAATCGGTCCCTCAAAACAGCCATCAATGCCCTTTTAGTGTAAGCCGTTGCTCCGCCCTGTTAGAACCAAATGCCCCTATGCTCAATTCATCCAAGGGCACAGGTATGTACGCGCGTAGAACGCTGTGGATTGTTCTGAGGTGATCATATAGGCCGATGGACTCCAGTTTTTCGTCTTGTCGCACTCGCGATTTGTCTGAACGTAGTGACCCATATAACAATTGGCTTCCGGTCCGGAACAGGGTCCAACGCGCTACATTGAAACGATTTAAGATGGCGCTCATAGAGCGTCCATATGAAAAGTAGGCAACAATGCCAAAGGCATGCTTCTTATTGTTCCAACGCATGATGGCGACTGCTTTGGAAGAAAACAAAACTACGGAGCCTATACCGAATGAAACCACTCCCGTCCCGCTACTAGTTTTGGAAACCATTTAATATATTTGCTATCATTTGATTGACTCTGCATAAAGTTGGGTACCGCCTTCTGTGGACTACCAATTTGTCTCGTCTTTCTAGGCATAAAAGGGCAGTCCACCATTCTAATCTATATATACATAAGTTGTCGACATTAACAGAGTTGTGGAAATGAGTTTAAAGGTCTTACTTGCCTCCATTTAGCTTATTTAAAGGAAAACTAGTCCCGTTCGCATGTAGTGCTAAGTTTTACTACTTAGCTCGATAAATCTGTTTCAACCGCAACATGATGTGACAAATCATGAATTTGGCGCATACATTGAATATGCATAAAAATAGGTTGTTGGCTCACCGGTTATTACGACATTAAAATGTTGCTGCCACCAACCAAGTCTCACTTTCAGTAAATTCAATTAATATTTTCTGTTTAATTAAAATTCTCAACTTTTAATTAAATCTGACAAAACAAGTGAGCCTTTGAATCACCTGCGTGAGTCCACTTATCATCATGATAACTGGGTAGCTGATAAATTTAACCTCGAAGTCGAAATTCGCACATCATCTGACCAGATAATCAAATGTCAGGTATATTTTTGGTATGCTTCTAACAATTATTCTGGTGTGGTAGTTTAGCACGGGCTGTTGTAAAGCAACATCTTTTGATGACACCGTTAGTTTGTTTAAATCAATTAAAAGCGAACAACTATTAAGCACCATTTATGCACGCAGAATTAATCAATTAACCAAAAAAAAAAAAAGTAAACCAACACGCACATCATTTTCCAATTACACATTTTTATAGCTGGGCTAATGACCATCGGATTTCACCAAAACAATTTATTTCAAACAAGCGCTATACGTGTTCATGTAAATAAGCTTTAGCACCTTAGGCAGAGGTCGTGAACGCCTTGAATTGTTTTTTTCTTTTTTCAAATACAAACTTTGATTAAATGTCACTCAGTCAGTCATGGGGCTGCCCGAAATTATATATTCAGACTGACATACTTGAAAAAAAAAACGTGTCAAGCTTTTTTATGATCGTTTTTCCAACTTTTCTTATCAAATGCGTGATGACAATTGGCACGAGCAAATTGCCAGGCAGATTTATCAGTCGTTCGAGGTAGACTGTCGCACTTGTCGACTGATATAGTCACGAGAATGATAAAGAGAGCAAACACAACCCATTTTGGTCGTGTGAAACATTGCCCAGTAAAGGTGGTGAGATACAGACATATTTCAAAAAAAATAAAAAAATTCCTACCCCAAAAAATATCAATTATTATGTTCCAATCTGTCTACAGAGCGCTGCTACAGTTATTGCAATCACGAAAACACGTTGTATACGTTGCTCATGTACTTCTACATATGGCGTTGTTTCTGTGTTGGTACAAAATACATACACACTTTGTAGGAGCAAAGAAATACCTCACAAATGTTTTATGATGAAAAGGGTTTTCCAACAGGGACGCTACAAAAGAAGAGCGACAGGGACAGCAAACGACGCCGAATTTGTTGCCGCTCTTTTCACATTTCTCTTCAGTAATGTTTATTTCATGATGGAAAGATATACGAGCCAACAACGAGTGGAAATTATTAAAATTTACTACCGAAATTCGGAGTCAGTGGCCTCAACGTTCCGAGCGCTACTTCCAATTTATGGTCGTCATAATCGTCCTAGCAGATCAACAATTGAGCGTCTAGTGGAAAAATTTGAATCCACATGCACAGTACAAAATGTTCCCGTGCCAGTGAGACAAAGAAGTGCCCGTAGTGTCGAGAATATTGCTGCCGCTGAGGCTTAAGTTGAAGAAAGCCCAAATGTGTCTCGCACACGTCGTTCTCAAGCGTTGGGCATCTCTGTGACGTCGGTGTGGCGAATTTTGCGAAAAGATCTTGGCCTACATCCTTACAAGATTAAATTGACGCAAGAACGGAAGCCGCTTGACCACCAGAAGCGTCGTATGTTCATGAATTGGGCTGAGCAACAACTTGAAGATGATTCGGATTTTCATCGAAAAATCATCTTCAGCGATGAGGCTCATTTCTGGCTGAATGGCTTCGTCAATAAACAAAATATGCGGTATTGGTCAGGCAGCAATCCACACGTACTCCATGAGTCATCATTGCATCCCGAAAAAATTACGGTTTGGTGTGGTTTATGGGCCGTCGGCGTCATTGGGCCGTACTTCTTCCGTGATGATCAAGACCGTCACGTCACTGTGAATGGGAATCGCTACCGTTCAATGATAACCGAATATTTTTGGCCCCAATTGGATGATATGGACTTGGAGGACATGTGGTTCCAACAGGATGGCGCCACAAGCCACAAAGCGAATGTCACAATCAATTTATTGGAAACCAGTCGCTTGGCCGCCTCGGTCGTGGTCGATTTGACGCCGTTAGACTATTTCCTGTGGGGCTACGTCAAGTCTATGGTCTATGCCAATAAGCCAGCGACTATTGATGAACTTCGTACGAATATCGAACGTGAAATTGCAGCAGTATCGGCCGATTTATGCTTGAAAACCGTCGAAAATTGGGTTCAGCGTCTGGACTTCTGCAAGCGTGCCCGTGGTGGCCATGCAAAAGAAATCGAGTTCCATACATAATGGCATCGAACGTAATTTCACAGGAATAAAGAATTTGATTGATATCCAAATTGTTTTATTTAAAATAACTTTTGTAGCGCTCTTATTGAAAAACCCTTTAGTTCACGCGGCCTGTTTGGTACGAATCCGTTTGTTCTTTTCTTACCGAAACCTGCAGTTTTAGTTTAAGTTCGGTTCGGTCTGCAGCTTCTAAGGACGAAATTGTTGTCTAAGTCAAATACCTTAAAAAAATATACAAAGTAAAAGAAGCAACCAGCTGAATCCCAAGTAACCTTTAACCATTTTGTCATCATTTCCGAGTATTGATGCATAAAACAGTAATAAATCTACGTCCTGTTGGCCAAAAAATATTTGGCGACGACCGGTGTAATACGAATCGAAAGTGTAATAAAGAAAATACCAAAGAGTTGTCTAGCGCATTTATTTGTTTGAATCAATTATTCATTTAAGTATTTAATTGTTCGAGGCTTGCTGTTGAAGACGACGTCCATTAAATAACTATGAATTTTGGCTCCACATAAGATTGTCTCTTTAAAGACAATTGTCCATTAAAATCCTATAACAATTACTGTTTTCATTTAATTACTTGAGATCTGTTTTCCATTGAGTGTTTTACAGCTTCTAATGCTTCTAACGCGCCATCGCGTGTCCTGTTTAAGCAATAAGTCTTCCCTCTGTCCAAATCTGCTAATCTGTTTAATCCGCCTTCCACCGTCGTTCCGGTCTAAACAATACTTCCAAGATAAGAGATGTAGCCATAGTGTCTGCAGTGACTTTTCACGGGTTGGGACTGGGAGCCCTTAAGTAAGTAAATATGATGCGCTCTACTTTCTGTACTTGTTGTGAGCTCAAGATCTATGATTAGCCAGTAGATTTCCATACAGCTTTTTTTTTACTTGCTTAACAATAATTGCTTTCTTCCACTTGTCAAGAAAAATCCTGCTTTGAGCTGGTCCTTGCCCAAAATAAGTACAGAAACATATAAGCATTTCACCGGTTGTTGACTGTTTAAGCAATCTAATTCTTTGAATGATTATGTTATTTTTTTCCCGTCTAAGAAAAGATCTTTTTTTTGTCTAAATTATTTTATAGTAATTACATTCACTCGGTTGAAAGTGACCTTATAAGTTCTCCTACAACTTTTTGGAAATTTATTAACACCAAACGAAAAAGGACTGGATTCCCAGCAGTGATGAATTTTATTAGCAAACAAACCAGTGACCCCAAAAATATTGCTGATATGTTTGCTGAATATATATTCAAAGTATTTACAATTCCACATCTTCAGCTTCTATTGATTTTAGCTATATTCGTTCCCTCTCATCTGTTTTTGATTGCTCGTTGCTAGACGTCAGCGATGTTCAGATTGTCTCGAATAGTTTAACCACAAAGAAAGAAAGCCAGATATTTTGGAATTTTACCCTATCGTTTTACGTTTTTGTTCCAGCTCACTTTGTTTTCCGTTGTTATTTTTTTTTAATGAATCCCTTGCTAAGAGAATCTTTTTAAATGAATGGAAAGTATCTACCTTAGATCCAGTCTATAAGTCGGGTACTAGGCATCTTGTTTCTAACTACAGACGAGTTACTAAACTCTCGGTTATTCCGAAAATGTTGGATAACCTTGTAATAAGCTTGCTTTTAAAATCAAGCAACAAGTCAGTAAATACCAACATGGTTTTTGGAAAGGCAGATCTACTGTTTCAAACTTAGTGGAATTCACAAATTTTTGTATAGCGTCTTTAGAAAGCCATAAAAAAGTTCATTGAGTTAATCTAATGGTTCTCTTCGATGAATTAATGCATATGGCTTTTATAGTCCTTTACTTTGATGGTTCAATTCCTACTTGCATGGCAGGACACAATATGTCGTTATAGGGGACTATTTTTCTAACGAAATCCTAGTTACTTGAGGTTGTTATTTTTAATTTGTATTAAGTATGCAGATGATATAAAATTCTTTAAGAGAATAGTAACAATAAACGACTGCTTACTTCCACAAAAAGACTTGAACGCTTTCTCTGAGTGGTGCTGTTCAAACGATTTAATGTTCAACATCGATAAATGTGCTTGAATTAGCTTTAATAGGACTTTTAATTCTATTTTTCCACAATAATCTTTAAATGGTGATAGAATGAAACTAGTTGATGACTTTAAAGATCTTGGTATAATTTTTGATGCCAAGTTAAGTTTTCGTTTATACCTTAACTCTGTAGTGTCTAGGGGGAGTTCCCTATTAGGGTTCATTAAAAGAAATGCTGCAGATTTCAAAGATCCTTACACTCTTAAGGCATTATTTTGCAGTATTGTGTGCGGCCTGTTTTGGAGATTTGCTCTACGGCACTTGTTTCTTAGTAATGGAGTTGAGGTTCATCATTCAAAATGTCTTTTACTTGGATTCCAAACTCTTGAATCGAGGAGAAAAATGTATAATGTTTTGTTTGTAAGTGATATCTTATCTGGAAGTATTGATTGGGAGAATCTCTGTATGTGTTTGAATTTGTATACTCCTTCCAGATCTCTGAGATCAGGATCACTTTTATTTGAAAGTAGCCACACTACATTGTATGGTCAACGTGAGCCTATCTCAATTTGTATTAAATTGTTTAATCTGCTCTATTACGAGTTGGATATATTTTTGCCCAGAAATATTTGTAAGGATAGATTCGCTTATCACCAATGAAATTCATATTTAACCTGTTTTTATATAAGTCATTGCTTTTCGAAATCTGTGGATTATAAATCGTAGATTGAATAAATGAAATGAAATGAAAAAGACTGAAGCAATGAATACCAACCAACTCCCTAGTTCAGATGTCGTATATTACACCTGTTCGTTGCCTACTCTGTTGATGTGGGCAAGGTGTTAATGTATGTATAGTTGCGCTCGTCATGTTGCACGATTGACGATACGCTTCACTTCTTTCTTCTTCTTTTCAAATTGGGACTCTAGTTCCCTTCTTTCTCTACTATAGATGCAATGCGAATTTAAAGAGTTTCCCGTTCGTCGATCGTGCTACAACCTTCATATCATCAGCCGACAATACTTTCCGCACCGGGTCCGCATGTGAAAAATTTGTTCACAGCTCTGGTATGCTGTGGTTGAGCTGTTGACTATTTCCTTTCCTTGCAAAATGTGTTCTATTAGTTTAGTCGGTCAATGTTATACCTAGCGACTCTTTCGCAATTGCGGAGTCCTAGAACTGATGCAGTATGCAATTGAACAGAACAGCTATACCCTAATATGGGGATTTCGCGTCATTCCAATATCAGTTCTTCTTCTGTTTGGGACTTCTAAGAGACAACTTCTTCATTCAATTTGGTTGGAAGCTGATCGGCTATCATTAGACTTTGCAAATGATGTCTTCTATTACTAGGCGTTTGGTCCTATAAACCATTTACCTTAGCCTTGCATTCTGTTTACATATTTGAACCCCTCGTCATCAGTGCCTTTACCCTTGCAGTCATTTTGATAGGTGACCTTACTGCGAATTCTCGGCTGCTTAAACAGAGCGCCTCCCAGTTTGTAGAACTTACTCACTGTTGCCTGGTGTGCCTAGGGGATAAGGATGTTTTAGGCATGTTGAAATATAGATTGAAGAAAAATGTTATCATCTTAATATCCCACTTATCTGTTTTTTTATCTGTTTCAAGTTTCGATTTTTAAGTGTACTCGAATCACACTTTCAGCTGAATACACCTATCTCCGTCATTAATAATACGTCAAGATTTTATGTTGTTTACATAATTGTTCAAAGTTGAATTTGATTCAAGTCAAGTAATGTATATCTTCTAAAGCGCTGTATTGAATGTTAATTCGCTGCCTGACACCGGTGTTGCAAATGACAGCGATTCTAGCTTGCAAAACTTATAGAATCGTAAACTTGAACCGCGAGCGTTGGCTGGCGCGATCTCTGAATTCCAAAGTGACTTGCGCAATCAAAATAAAGTTCTATCATTAAAATAAAAATATGAAAAAAAAATTTACAAAAAAAGAAGAATGAGTAAGATAGCGCTTTGATGACAGACAGATTGCAAAAGTATCTCAAACTTCGTGGCGCAGTTTATGTTTAAAGCTGGAGGCCATCGCTGTCGCGCATCTTGTTTAGGCAATTTTTTTTTTATTTTAAAGACGATAAAAAAAATATGCTAAACAGGTGAACAGGTTTTTTTCGATTCATATAATTTATTGTCCTTGTTGACATCTGTATGAAGTATGTGAGATTGCACGAGTTATCTGTATTTCGATGCCAGTAGCGAGGGAGAATATTTTTCACAAAAGGAGAGGTATTTTATCAGAGACCTTTTTTTTTCCTTTTTTTGTGTCAAGCGGGCGGCCTTGAGGGGAAAGTAAAAAAAAAACGTTCGATGTGGAGTTCTATCGGCGTAATAAACAAATTCAGATTCCAAAATAAGTGGGTAACTTATCGAAAAAATATGCGGTGTGTATGTGTATGGGCCAGCTGCCGGCAGTGAGCAAAGTGACATCGGTCGTAGCGGTAGCAGTATTGTTTTGAACTCAAAATATCGTTTAAACTTTAAATTGTTAGGTGTATATTTTTGTACTTGACTTGTGAAGTGCACGAGTCAAATTTTTCATATCAAAAGTCAAAGTTTGACTTTAGAGTGCAATGTCAGAAGTGCGATTTTCATAACAACGCGCAACGAAAGTTTACATCATTGCACAAACGGCATTATTTTTGTGAATTTTAGCGCGAATGTGCTCTTGAGTTTGAAAGTTCAAGTGTTGTATTCTTACATTGAGACTAAGGTCGCAGAGTATAGTAGTGTTTGTGTTCGGAATAAAGCAAACACTGGGAAAGTCGGAGTGTAATGTTGTTTTGTTTTCAATGTAATCACTTCGTAGTTCGTGCTTTGCTTCCACGTAAGAATATACCTATTAAAACGGGGTATGTTCGTTTCCGAAAGATGCAATTTTACCTTGTCTTCTTATTTGTAGGCAAATATAGAGGCGAATAATTGATGTGTTATCCTTTCCTTGTGAAATTTGTAATAAAACGGACATTGTATATGTGCCGCAACTGCAACAATTGACCATTGTGCTTTTGCCCCCATAGTACGAGTACCTATCTATACTAATAAAAAGACAGCAATCTTTCGTGCACTTACCCGATTTTTTCCGCAATTTTTGCAATAGAATCCTCATTCGAAGATCCTTAATTTTTCGACCCATGCCTTGAAAGCGCGGTTAGTACCTAGTTTCTTCTTCTGTTCATTGGTACTTCATGAGCTTTAAACTCTTGTCTGTAGCTCTACCAACATTATTTAGTTACGACAACAGCGTCTAACTGTTTGTGGATTGATTAGGTTGAACAGGATAGGTATGGAGATGGGGACTTTCATTCAAGGCGTTTTCAATGAAAAAGGGGAAAACGAGGGGAAGTTTAAAAAAAGGTAAACAAATCAAAAATCTCTTCCAAACTTAAATTGCTTAAAATTAAATTTAAACGCATTTCCATTACAAATAAACTTCAAAGTTTACTCAGAATGAAATGTTCACACTAAATATGAAAGAAAACAGTCCATCGATCGTCTACGTAAGAATTTTTGTTTATCTGAATGCATTCGCTCGATATGAGGTTTTGTCTAGTAGAAAAGAAAATCATTTTAAATTCAAATTTCATATAAGGCAAATTTCAATCAGGGGAAAAAAGGGTAACTTTTTTCGAATTTAGGGGAAAATGATTGCCTTTGGTGATAAAAATAACGGGAAAACAGCCTTCACAGTCTGGGACCACTGCTAGTAGATCAAATTACCATTCCTACACTTTTTGGAGCAAAAATCGGCAAACGTCATATTTCTCTGGGTGGGAGAAATCTCTCAGGAAAAGTCAAAGTAACCAACGCTTTGAATCAAAAAAGTCCGCAATGTAATCCCGTAGTTTTGTTTGTCGGGAAAATCAAACTTCCGCTTGTGTTAATGGGTCGTATCAATAAAAACTAGCATTTGCTTTGAGTAAAAGGTTTTAGCAAAGTAAAAGCCCTTAGCAAATGCTTTGAATCGGTATGAATAAAAACCTAATTTGCTAAAGTAAGATCGAAAATTCGAATATAGCATTTACTTCGCTGTACATGTCCCTGCCTTGCAAATTCTGTCAAAATTAACAAGTGACAACTGTCCGGTGGTTTGTTTAGTTTGAATTATTTTCAAATTTTTGTGGGAAAATTATCAAAAGCAATCTATAGCTCCAAATGTTGAGGTTCCAGCTTAATTTTCGATCTAGGATAACTCCCAGGTATTTGGCACTATCGGAAATTATTAGCGGAATCCCTTCAATTGTTGGCAGGCTGAACCCCGGAATTGTTCTTCTGTAGGTAAAGAGAACTAATTCTGTTTTATGTGGGTTTACTGCCAGTCCACATTTCTTTGTCCAGGTATTGACCATGGATAGAGCTCTATTTAGTTGTTTACTAATAATTGTGGATAGGAATTTTCCTGTCGCGATCAGTGCTAAGTCGTCGGCATATGCAACTGCTTTAACTCCACTAAATTCAAGTTTAATCAGGATCTCGTTTACTACAAGAACCCAGAGTAGGGGTGATAGTACCCCGCCTTGAGGAGTGCCTCTTGATGCAGATACCTTCGTTTGTACACCTCCTAGTTCTGAGATAATTATTCTATTTTTGAGCATACACATTATCCATTTGATGATAGTGGATTTCACTTTAAAGTTTATTATAACTCTTTGAACAGCGTCTGTTCTGACATTGTTGAATGCTCCTTCAATGTCTAAAAAGGCTGCCAAAGTGTATTCCTTAACTTTCAGTGTTTTCTCCACCGTGCTGACGACACTATGGAGTGCTGTTTCAACACTTGTGCCCTTTGTATAGGCGTGTAGAGCCGAGGATATAGCATCCGGGTTTAGTTTAGTCCGGATATGCATATCTACGAGCTTTTCAAATGTTTTTAGAACAAACGATGTTAGGCTTATGGTCTAAAGTTTTTGGCAGTAGTGTGGCTGGGCTTGCCAGCTTTCGGTATAAAGATCACTCCAACTTCTCGCCATGATTTTGGAACGTAGCTTAAGGCTGCTTAGGAATACGTTTTTCAGATGTGAGGTTATATGTTTCTCGCATTTTTGTAGCATCATAGGGAAGTTGCCATCAATTCCGGGAGATTTATATGGTGAGAAAGAGTTGATTACCCAACTTATCTTTTCCACCGTCACCATTTCCATTGGAGCGTCGCTATCCGTGCAATACTGTAAATTCAGGTCATTATTCTCGTTGGGGTTACATCCTGGGAAGTGAGTGTAAGTCAGAGTAAGCTTCTTCTGTAAATGGAAAGGAATCTTGTTTTGATCCTATATGCAACCTACCTTTTAAAAATACGTTCACATAATGGACTACTTCACCAAATTTCTGGTTAAATACTTACGAGCAAATGTCCATTTGTAACCATTGTAATTAGCAAATTAAGAAACACATCAGCTCATTAGTCAAGACCTCCTTCTCTATATTTTGAATCGAGTTGTGTTGCAATGGCATAACCTATAACTTTGTCGAAGTATGGTACGATTTCTCAAGAAGTTTACACATTCTCAAGTCGTTATCAGGGTATAAATATTTTACGCTATTGCGCAGCTTTAAACCTCGACAAAACAGTAAAGATGTTACGCATCCTCTCTTAATCACACCTTATCGTTATCTTATCTTTGAATTGATTTTAAAAATAGTCACACAATGTAAACACTTAGATCGCTATTATCCAATGTCCGCCACAACATCCAAATTACCAATCACACATTTACGCAATCAGTATGCACTTACCTTGCGATATGATTTAAGTTATCTAACGCAACCGCTTTAAGTGCCACTTGTAGGCAAATTGTTGTGGAAAATAACTCATGAAGTATAAATTTATTTATTTTTACAGAAGCAACACAACTAGAAACAAATCTTGGTTCATCGATGAGGAACATACAGTCTTGACCTGAGCAACAATCAGGCAGAACAAGCCAGAAAAAGAAAACAGTTTTAACTCAAACGCGTCGTGAGAAAACTGATATGAACATGAAGAATGGATTCTCCACACTTAACCGATTGCTCGGCAAGAAAAGTAAATGTAAGTTAATGCTGTTCGGCTCATTTTGCATCTGATGGCATTTATTGTTTCCCTAGCCAACACCAATCTATCCAAGTCAACGACGAATCTAAGTGTAACCAAGTCCACGACAAACGTCGATGACTCTAGTCAAATGCAACAGAATAGGATAACGCCGCTGCCGGTGGCTACGAGCAATGCACCATTTGAGCAGACATTTCGTATAACAGTGCTGCTGCCAAAAGACCAACTGTATGTAGCCCGCTTGGGAGCGAGAGTTCTGTTACAGAAGCTTCTCGAGTTAGTGTGTGAGAACAAGCAAATGGATGCGGATAAGTACGAGTTTCGACATCCAGGTAAGACACATAAGCTTCTTCTCCTATCCATACTCATGTTCTCTTCTTTTGCAGCGGATCCTAGTCAAGTCTTTAGTTGTGACCTAACAATCGGCGCTGTGGGACTCTCTGAAATCCGGTTGTGCCACAAATCAGAAGCCTATGATACATTTAATGCAGACGAAATAATTAAACTTCACCGCACCACAGCAGCACGGGACTCTGTATCGTCGTCTGAATTCAGTAGTCGAAACTCCAAGCATGCTGTTAAGACGCCAAGCCCGTACAGCTCGAGCAACTCACTAAATTCAATGGATTCCTCGGGAATGAATTCAAACTACCGTAATTCCTCAACGCCGAGGGTATTTGTTCAACAACCAGCTCCGCCTGTCGCTCCGACAAGGAAGAAACGATTGGCACCGAGGCCACCAAGTCAGAATTCTATACCCGAAAAGGGTGTACCTCACTCTTTACCAAACGTTAAACCGCCTTCTCCTGAGGCAGCTAAGTCTCCTACACCTAATGGTCTGCTGCCGATACCACGGAAGGACTTCCACGTTTCATCGCCGAACCTAAGTCAGACTCTGGAACTGAATGTTCTTAGCGCAAACGATTTTCACAAGAGTAATCTTTCGGTGGACTGTAATGGCAATACCAAGGGTAGTCTAAATAACAACAACAAGAGTTCTATTGAGCAAAACGGACATCATGAATTAGTTAATGGTGGGGCTAATTTAAAGCGACCAATGTCTCTTCACATTTTAAACCAGAAGGACGCAGATACATCTACCAAATGTAATGGTGATGTAGCGGAGAAAAATGCCCGCAACTCATACAACAGCGTTCAGAATTTTTCAACAATTGTGACGCCCAATCTTCCAGAACCTTCACCAAGAAATAAGGTTGTAAAAGCAAAGAAAGCCGCCCCGGCGCCTCCTCCACGATTTGCGCAAAGTCCCGCTGATACCATTGAAGAATCACTCTCAACCCCGGACTATGAGGAGGATGAGCCACCGCCTCTGCCCACGTTACAGCCACCAACCCCGATCGCTCTTCCACGATCCTCTGCAGGCCGATTAACCCCTGAACCCACAGATATGTTAGTGTCTAATTCCCAAAATATCTCCAAAACCATTCTGAATCGAAGTCCAACTCCGGAGCCGCGAACGCCATCCCAACGCACAGAGGTCTCAACAACGACGCCCGATGACAGCTTCGATTGTCAGTCAAAGCAGGCTGACTCGGGGATTGGAGAGCCCTTACCTCCGTCGCCATTGTCGTCATCCATGCAAAACTCTCCAACGCAGTGCAAGTCCCCCTTTGAATCCAGTTCTGATGACGACGAAATGATCAAGGTATACAATCTGAAGCTCGGCAAAACGATCGTTAAGACTTTGTCTGACCATAAGACATTTGAGGATCTTACTGTTCTCTCCACTGATGAGTCGGAGATGACAGATATGGTACCCACTCCGGCCGAGACCTGTTCGATTAAATCCGAGACGACCTCGTGGTCTAATTTCACAATACCGGCTCCGCCGAAATTTGCTGACACCTCCGAGGGAGATGCACTTCCGGATACACCGATCACGCCAATTATCAAAGAACGCCCACCTTTGGACTTCACTTCGCTGACACTGGAACAAACTATTATCAGTCCAGTGGAGAGTCCTGAGCCGCCAGTGATAAAGCGTGTTGAAGAAAGAAAGCTCAGCAATTCAGACATTGAGGACGGATTTAAGGGTCAAAACGAAATTTCGAAACTGATGACGGAGGAACATGATATCGTCAAAGACGACAAGGCATCTAAAATGATAACTACAAGCGAGACGAGCACTGTGGAAAAGTATGAACCTCAAGATCGCATCAAGCCAACGGTGATAGTAGAGAAACGGTCAATCATACGAGAAAACAAACCATCAATCACGGATCCCGATGGTATTGGGGAACAAGAAGCCAAAGTGATTGATGAAATGGATAATATTATCAACAGCATTGAAACTATAATTCAACAGAAACCTCTGGTGAGCACTTTGGAGCGGTTAGGTGTTACCGAAGAAGAAGATGAGGATCTAACGGACACCAAAATCTACAAGAAACGTAGCAGCATCACTCTCAACACAAATATCCTGAAGCACCGTCGTAGTATCACACGATCAGACTCTTTCCACTCGACTCGCCAACAGCAATACGAAGAAGTCGCTATGCGCACAGAAAACGGTTTAGCCACTCGTAGCTCTTCGTTCCTTTCGCTGGCCAAATTTGGCTCTGAGAATCAGCACAGTCCTCCAGCAGAGGCTAATCTGAACCGTCGGCGATCTTCGAGCGAACTGAGTATTGGAGAGTCCCCAAGTTTGCAAAGCGTCGAGGTGATGAAATCAATTCTTAACTCCCGCAAAAACAGTCTTACTAGCCAAAGTAGCACTGAAGAACCGAAAATTCCTTCCCCCCCATGTGATACTAACCAATCCACAGAACAAGAACCACCAAAGAGTAACATTTTAAGAACACAAGTCTTAAAGGCGAACGAAGAAAAGGTTTATCGCTACTCAGGGCCACCCAGCATTAATTTCTCCACCTGGAGTGAGCGGCCGAAGGCCCAAGTCTCGATCAAAAATGAAGGAGACTACATATTTGGCGGCAAGACTGGAGGGCACAATGCCACAACGACAGCTACTGTAAACCTGGTGCAGCAGAAAAATTTCCGCAACTCTACTCCAGATCCATCTGTAAACAGGCTGCCATTTGTGAGGAGCGTGGAGTACAAAAAGACCACGTCAGTCATAGCACCACTAAAGGGGCCCAGCGGAAGGTATTCCATTGCCGTGGAACCTGTGACTCCACCACCAACACCGCAGCCCCAAACTTCGTCGACACCGACGACGATGCCAAAACCAAAGTTTATTCTTGGCGGCCGGATGTCCAACCCATCACCAGTAGTCAAAGGTTTCGCACAAACACCGACACCAGCACCTCATTCTGTCAATAGCAGTACGCTTCCAAGAAGTCACGCTCATTCAACAATTCTCCGGTCTACTTCAATAACACAATTGGACATGAAGCCGAAACCTGTAGCGGAACCGTCGCAACCAGCTTTCGGACAAGGCACTCTGCGTAAAACTGGATTAAAAGAAAAAATTCTAGCCAACCAGGAGAGTGAAGTCCCTAAAGCCACACCGACTGTCCTCACCACCCCAGAAAGTGCCAAAATCGAGCTGAAGATCACCAAAACCAAGCTTCAAGAGAAGAACAACAGTGCGGTGCAATACTCATCCATAAAGCCAGTGCCAGCAGCACCTCCACCACCGCCGATTATTCGAGCAGTGGTTACCAAGCAGAGCTCGAACAGTTCACCAACATCGCTGTCAGCTGACCCACGAGATGAACTTCTATCAGCGATACGGAGCTTCAAACGCGATGAACTTAAGAGGGCATAAATCTGTTTAATTATTAAGAGGTACCAGGTTGGTAATGGAGTCACAAATGATATTCCGATATCATGATATCAAGCGGAAGCCTCAAAGCAGTTGTCTATAAAACAAACATTAAACAAGTTTAATGAATATAACGTTGTTAACATACTTAGTAATGAATTTATTTATACGAGAAGAAGTATATATTTGTGTATATGTTGTTAACCTTTATCCCGGGCCTGGCGGGGATTATTTCTTCAGCTAGTACGGGTAGTAACTAACCTGAACGAAGGATTTTTTTTATTGTAAATTTTATTGGATTTGTAATTTTATTAGCATGTAGTTTATTATTATTTTATTTTTGTTTTATACATAAATACTATAAAAATAAAAAAAAAACATTAATGAAGAAGTATTACGTTTTCATGAAAAGCATCGTTGGGTCAAGTCCTTTTTAATTTTACGAATTTTTACTTGATGCCGATCCCCAGCTCGAAAAATTCGTAAAATAGAGCGTCATCGAGAGAGCAACATATTACCAATCCACTGAGAATTTTTACTCTACAAATTTATTGGTGTAAGGATTGGAAAAGCTGTCGGTCGCCTGACAATTAACAGATACAAGTAATTTGAAATTTGTTATCCTATTTGAAATACGTGTGCATATGTTTTTCATGGACTTTTTAGGTTTGTTCCTTTACTTTTGTAGTAAGGTGGGGATAAATTAAAAATATTATTTAATTCATCTTGCGATGAAAGTGATTTGGAGTTAATCGAACTTCTCTTTGATAAATCCGAGTACTTGGACGAATTTGTACTGATTGAACTACAAGAGGAAGAGAAGAGGAAAAAGCGATACTCCATTTAAAATTACATGGAGAACATTGTCCCGTCTTACAGTGAGGAAGAATGTCGTCCTTGCCCCTTTCGCAAAAATCTTGAGGATAACATTCAGTTTTATTTTGCCGCCTATACCATTTTTATACTCAGGAAATGAAAACATCATTGACATACTATATTTGGATTGCTATTGAAAAGTCTGTTTCATACGCCTACACTTTGAACTAACCTACAAACTCTGTTCAAACAAATTTTCTACACTGTGGACACCCCCTCTTCCTTTAAAAAGACGGTAATTTTTCCTATACACAAAAAAGGACCATTAGACGTTTTTGATAACTACAGAGGAATCTCCTTCATGAATGTCATAGCAAAGATATTCTGCGGGGTTCTTGTTGAAAGACTAGAAAAGTGGCGAGACGAAAATACTCTATCTGAACTCCAAGCTGGCTTTAGAAAGTATTATTCAACAGTAGATCAGATATTCACTCCCCCATTTATTGTCAAAGCTTTTCATGCCAGAAACAAAAAAGTGAATTGCGATGTAATTTTTAATACGCCGACAAGTTCATCACAGGAATGACAGGACGTATTTTCGACAGGCTTTGCGAAGAGTCCAAGCTTACGTTAAACAAAGCTGTCGAGGTCGTAAAAAATATCGAAATCAAGTACGATAACCAGCAAACGGAATCCGTAAACATGGTGAGAACGGAGTACAAAAAACGACAGCAGCATTAACGAACGCATGCTCCAAAAATGATCATCGCTCGTCAGCATCACGGACGTCTAAGTCAATCAGTGGACACAAGTGCAAGCATTGCGGCTTCAAGAACCACAAGGATAGCGATTGTCGCTACAAGTACATGACGTGCTACAATTGCAAGCAGGTTGGACACATGGCATCAGTATGCAGATCGAGAAGAAGCGGTACAAGAGCGCGAATCAGCAGTCAGCACTATTAACATTGGAGATGGCAGTAGCAGCGTGAGTGAGAACAACGTTTATTCAATAAGATCGATAAAATGTAAGGCAAGTAAGCCAATAGTAGAGAAGATAATAGTCTTTGGTTGAGAGATAGATTTCGAAATAGATACGGGGGCTGAAGTGACCGCTATCCCATTTCAAACATATACATCGCATATATATGTGTACATATACATAGAGTAGAATCAACTGTTACCTGATTCTACACTAGTTTATGATTACGGAGGAAATTCTTTGACTGTAATGGGTGCTCTGTGTGGCGAAATACGTTTCAATTGTATGTGTAGACCATTTAAGTTTTTGGTCATCAAAGAAGTCTTCAGATAAATCAAATTTAAAAGAAATTTTACTAACGTACAGTTATTTATTTACAAATGAATTCGGTAAACTAAAAAATGTAAAGATAAAACTAGAATATATCAGCAAATGTAACTCCTAAATTTGTAAAAGCTCGCCAGATCCCTTTTGCATTCCTTCCAAGTGTTGAAAAACAGTTAAAAGATCTAGAGAGACAAGATATTACAACGAAAACTGACAGCACTGAATGGGGTAAACCTTTGGTACCTATTTTAAAAGAAAACGGAAAAAAACACATACGCAAGTATCCGGATGGTGTGGAACGTCCAATCGAATTTTTATCACGTTTGCTATCTAAGGCTGAAAAGATTTACAAAGTAATTGAAAAGGAAGCTCTCGCGATTATTAACGCTACAAACAAATGTCACCAGTTTCTGTTTGGAAGGCATTTTGAGTTTGTTACAGACCACAAACCCCTCTTGGCAATCTTTGGTGAAAATCGTGGTATTCCTCAAATATGCCGTTTACAGCGATGGGCATTCCAATTATCCGCTTTCAATTTCTCAATACAGCACGTGAAATCAGAAAACAATTGCGCTGTCAATTTCACGGAAAATGATAACGAAGTCAAGAATTATTTGTTTTTTATTAGTAAAAACAAGAACTTGGTAGTGGATGCGGCAGCTATTAAAAATACGGAGATATGGAATGCGTTCTACCGGTAAATTTATAAAATTAAAAAATCAGGCGTTGAACGCCTATTTTATAAAACGATTTGAGTTAAAAATTGAAAACGATATTTTAATGTGGGGATATAGAGTGGTAATTTCGAAAACGTTAAGAAGCACGATTTTAACCCTAGATTACTAACCTTCGTCGAATCGACTACGCCTGTTCCAATTTCTTTTGTTTTCTTTTCGCTCAGTATTCTAGTCTCGCCCATTCCTCATATATGCTCATTTAGTGTTGATCTCTCAAGGGTGACACATTCAGTGCGAGTATTTACGCAGCCGTTATTCAGTTATAACCACTTTCCGTAGTCGAATCGACGAAGGTTAGTGATAACGTGACTTTTTGCTTGTTTAAGAAAAAAAAATTCTTCTCAATTTTATGCTAAATGTTTCAACAGATGAACGACGAACAAATAAGTAGGTATTTAGAAAAGTTGGCATCTGATTCTGGGAATGAAGAAAATTCAGGAAGTGAGATAGAAGATGTAATTTATCAAGAGGATCTGCAGTTGACGGATAGTGACAGTGATGTCGATTTGGAGAAAATAGCGAACGTTGCTGAGTCTGCTTCTACGTCAACAAATGTAACATATGTTCAAGAAAGTACTCAAAACACACAAGCAGAGGTAAATACTTCAATTATTTGTTTTGCTGCCCCAGGTTTAAGGGGCAAGAACAAGCACAAGTGGTCCACCATACGGGCTAAGCCTGCAAAAGTACCAGGTAGAAATATTGTTCATGTAAAGCCAGGACCTTCCCGTCATTGTCGAAAATTGTTGGATCCTTTGTCTCGTTTTGAACAGTTTATCACTCGTGATATTATTGATAAAATTGTTGCGTATACGAATGTAGAAATTGAAGTTCAGTCCCAAAAGTATGAAGAAATACGTTCGACGCAATCACCTGTAGACGGAACTGAACTTAAAGCCCTATTGGGTGTACTATAGTACTTACAGCAGCTTTAAAAGATAATCACCTTACGTCCCGAGAAATTTTTGACAGCACTTATTGTGGAAACCGCTACAGAGCATGTATGAGTGCGGAGAGGTTCGACTTCCTCATCAATTGTTTAAGATTCGACGACAAGACCACTCGTTTGGAGCGCCGTGCTCAAGATTCATTTACACCAATCCGAGAAATTTGGTCTTTGTTTATAGATAAGTGTGAAGAAAATTATAAGCCAAGTAGCTATGTCACAATTGATGAGCAGTTGCTGGCTTTTCGAGGTCGTTGTGGTTTTAGAATGTATATCCCGAATAAACCAGCTAAGTATGGGATAAAGCTTGTAATGATGTGTGACAATTCAACCAAATATATGATTAACGCGATGCCATATTTAGGCTCTGGGACAAATTCAGGTTGCTAACCATTGGGTGAGTTTTACGTTAAGGAGCTAACTAAATCTATACATGGTACAAATCGGAACGTTACCACCGACAATTGGTTCACATCAGTGCCGCTAGCAAAAGCCTTACTAAAAGAACCATATAAGCTTACTCATTTAGGAACAATTCGATCTAACAAACGGGAAATACCACCCGAATTTCAAAACGATAGAAAAAGACTAATTGGAACATCCATGTTTTGCTTTGACGGTCCTCTCACTCTTCTATCTTATAAGCCTAAGGCTAACATAGTTGTGTTTTTATTATCTACTTCTGATGAAGAGGCTAACATAAATCCAGTAACAAAAAAACCAAATATGGTTCAGTTTTATAATAAAACTAAAGGAGCAGTCGACACTTTAGACCAAATGTGCTCTATTATGACATGTAGCCGCAAGACCAGAAGACCAGCCTCAATGCATTCTGTACGGCATTTTAAATACAGCTTTTGTCAACAGTTATGTAATTTACTGTTCAAATATGTATACAGAAAATAAAGAGCCACTTTCTCGCCGGAAATTTATGAAGGAATTACATAATTTGTTGACTAAAGAATGGATGGAAAAACGATTGCAGAAAAAAACAATTCCAACTTCGCTCAGAGGTGTCATAAATAATATATTGGAACCGAATGCTTTAAAACAACCAGGAACTAGTTCAAGACAGCCAGAAAATAAAAAGAGAAAGATTTGTGCCTTTTGTCCATCGTCAAAGAGAAGAATGAGTAAGTCATTATGTGCCAAGTGCGGAAAAACCGTCTGTGGCGAGCACAAATACACTCATGCACAAAAAACGAACTTTGAACTTTTTCGCATTTTTTTTTTGTTTTATACTTATATAATCTTTTGATTCCAAAAAAATATGAATAATGAAATTTGTGTTTTTGGTACTAAATTTTGTTCCTTTTAACATGACTATATGGATTTGAAGAGACTGCTTATAAAACCAAAATAAAGATAAAGTCTGTTTAGTATTATTATTTTTTATAACTTATAACAAAAGGCAATAAATGAATTAATATTTATAAAGTTAAAATAAATCGTTTTCCTTCGAATATTTAAAAAAAATTTGTTTTTTTTTATACGTAGTCGAATCGACGATGATTAGTAATAACAACCTACTGAAATAGATTAGTAATCTAGGGTTAAAGGAAATACATAGAACCCATTTAGGAATGGTGAAAACAAAATCACTCTTACGATCATATGTTTGGTGGCCAGAAATCGATGCCGACATAGAAAAATTAATCGGTAGTTGCAAGGCTTGTACTACAACCTTGCTGAGTCCGCCTAAGGCGCAAACGATGAAAAGAGTTCACCTGGATTTCTTTGGCCCTTTGAGGGGATTAAATTTCCTGGTTATTATCGATGCGTAAACAAAATGGATTGGAGTTTTATTAAACAAGGCACCCAACGACAGCGTTCTCCGGAAGAAAAAGAAAGATCATGGGAAGTGCGCGATCGATTAAATAGAGAGTTAGTTCATGTTCGAAAGTTTTACCAAAAGGTAAAAAGAACTTGTCAAGGCAACAAGATCCGAGCAGAGACCTGTAGAGACGAACAAGGAAAAGTTGTAGTCGAATCACAGTCGGTGCTGAGGACATAGAAAAAACATTACTGCAGACTGTTAATTGGCGAAGACAACATAAATTCCGCCGTCAGGCAGAACGAACCGTTTAACCTGGGCGATGAAAGCCAAGACTTCTGCCCACCTGACCAAAATAAAGTGAGGATAGTTTACCTACCTCAGCTTTTTAAGGCAGCGGGAGACGGGAGAGAGCATACCAACCAAGAGCATGCCAACTCGTCTTCAAGAGGAAAGTATGCCTGATGAATAGAGTCTCAGCATTGTTTGCCAGATCCACAAGAAAGGAGACCATATAAACTCCACCCACTATAGAGGCATCAGTCTCCTTAACACCGCATACACAATACTGTCTGCCGTTCTGTGTGAACGTCTGCTGAAACCATTTCTCAACGAACTGATTGCACAATCTCACCGAGACCTTTGTTGTAAAGAAAGGATTTAAATACTTTTTCAACATCATTCTTAAGAAAATTGTGCGAAACTCGCAAGCCGATAACAGGGCCCAAGGATCGTCGTCTGAACTCGGTAAATGCAAACTTTCATCTGAATCGCTCGAGGACCTTTCTTTTGTTTGCTTTCCATTTCTTTTTTACTAGCATGTGTCTTTTCGGCTTTTTCTTGCGTTTTTCAATGTTTTTATTACTCTCTTCCAAAAAATGTTTGTACGGTGATGTCGTTAGTACAGCGATATAGTATATCACTTTACCCAATTTAAACCATACCACATTAGCCGCACTTAGTTTTTGAAACAATCAGGGGATTTTTTTTAAATATACTTCATCAAATGAAAAACTCACCCAATATATTGTCAGATCTATTCACACACAAACAAAATTTGTTACTTAAGTTTTTAATGTTGCCCCAATTTTGGATAAACTATTTGTTTTCCTCAACAAAATTAATAAGTTTTCCAATTGAGAGAGCCTCAGTTATCTTAACTCCATTAGATTCAGGCAAAACTTCGATTTCTTCGTCACTTCCATTTTGGTCATTACTTTCTTGAGGATTCAGAATCATTTCCACGATTTCGGTGTCAGTTAAAGTGCCATTTGCAGGATCCTCTGAGTCACAGCCTATCCAAGCGCTTAAAGCTCTTCATCAATGCCTTCGAATGTTGGTTCATGTCCACCCAATGCTGTAGTTTAGGTCAGAATTTCGTCAGCAACATCTGTTCTTTCAAAAGCAATCGATCATTCAGTCTCATTTTCATCATTCGGTGGGATAAGATTGTGTCATGTTTTTTTTTTTTCAAAACAGAAGATGTAACACTGTTCCAAGCGCGAGAAAGGCTCCAAATCACATGTTATAATTTCAGCCATTTCTTTAATTTGAAGAACTTTACGTGCTCGTTTTATCGACATCGCGATACAAATGCTTACTGCAACGTACAATCAAACACTACAAGTGCTCACGAGATGTACTATTTTGTGAAGAAAATAAAACTTAAAGGCTGCATTTTAGTCTGGGGCCCTACTGTAATGGCGTTTTCGATTGAAGATCCGGAGAATTACCCCGAAATTTAGAATTGCTCTTTTCAATGAAATTCGTTGGATCACTTTTGTAATAGAGGTAGACACCATATGAGAGATTTGGTTTTCTGTTGCTACTTTTTTTTGTTTTCTGCAGTAATAAATACAGCCAAATCAATATATATGTATTTCAATTTAAGTTTACATTTTGCACGCATAATTGTATATTTTCGGATCACATAGCGAAAAATTTGTTTCTAATAACACAACAAACACTTCAATCTGACATTTTGTTAGTATGTGTTAGTGAGTTCAGGGCAATTCTGTAAAAATATTCCGACACTTCTGTCGTGTTAAAAATTGACCTGTAAGGGCACATTTTTTTCAATGAAACATAGAATACATCGAAAGAGCACTTCTAGATTTGCTCTTTTCATAGAAAGGGCAATTCTTTTCTTCAATCGAAAACGCCATAAGTACATTTCATTCCACTTTCGAAATACAGATAGAAAAAATCGTTTTCCAAAAATTTTACTTTCGGAACGAGATACAGAGTAGGGCCCCTGGACGACAAACGGTAAACTTATTTTTCAGACCATAACGCAGACGCAAATTGTTTTCCTTTTCAGACACGCATTCTTGTGCAAATCGCAACATGCTTGAACATTTACATGATTGTGTAAAATCATCAGTATGTACCTTCATACACTGCACTGCGGATATTAGTGTAGATTTAACAAATATTTTCTTGAAAAAATCCGAATATTAGAGGTTGCCGGTTATTGGGGCCCGTTAAAAGAGTTTTTACTGTATATCACATTACCGGACCATATCACAATAACCGAAGTTACTCTATTGGTTGAAGCCCAGGTTCACCCCGGACTATAGCGCCAACTTATCAAGTAAGCGATTAGTAAATGACGGTCAATACGGACTTCGTAGCTGTCGTTATACCCAGAGACAATTCTTAAAATTCTTACATAAGGCGTTTTTTATTTAACCCACATGATCTATATAGATCATTGGTTTCCACGGTTTACAACAATAGTACGTGATCCAACTGTTGTTGTAAACCATGGAAATACATGATCTATATAGATCATTTGAGCATTTGTACTTTGTATGATGTCCCTAACCGAACTATAAAGCGAGCTTCACATAGTTGCAACTGGATATTTAAGTTGTGGGCCTAAAGTTGCAACAGTTTCCCCATAGCTTTTCGGCCTGTTTATTTTATTCCACAAATCGGAACATTTGTGCATTATCTTAAAAAAGTAATTAAAAATTAAAATGAAATAGCTAGATCGTTAGCTAGCTTCTTTTATAAGTCTTAATTATAAATTGTAATAAACTCTTGCTGTGATTTCCAGACAAGTTCATGAAGTCATATCAAACATTTATTACCTTACTTGATAAAAATCTTGATGCTGGACTTAGTTTTAAACGCAATCTAAAAGGTATTGATTGACCCCCTAAATCGTACCAATTACTATAACAACGCAGATGTGGCCAATGCTATCTTGCCTTTCTTAAAAAACTGACGATTGTGCAGGTGTACCTCCCCTCATGCAAATTTCTTCCAAAATTTTGCTTTTCCAATGAAATCAAATTTAAAAATACAAATCGTCTTGGATATCACAGAGCTTCAATGGCTTTGGGAACCACCTCATCTCATGTTACTATATTTCAAACAGTTTTCTAACAAATCAAACTTCGTCGTTTTTAAGCTCCACCTTCACGCAATGGGACCTTGTTTTTCAGCAGCAGATCAGTATCGCCCATATCAGCGTTGTATCCCGGGCGGTACTTCATTCCGGGAGCCTGAAATGCCACAGTTAAATCAACGTTGTTGAATGTTAGCAAAATTATACTTACGCTCTCTAAAGCATCACGCCAGATCTTGCTACCTTCAGCGTCGCGCAACAGTTCTGGCACATCAAACCGCGGAACATTGAAGTAATTCATCAGGGTGTACTTCTCATTGCAATACTTGATCCTTGCCTCACACCATTCCGTTTCCAAGGGAAACCGCCAATCCTTCATCTTTTTGTTGAAGAAATACTCTTCGAAAACGTCGAAGTCGACGCGTTCGATATCTTCGACGACAACTTCGGTCTCGCCTTCAGCGGTCCAATCGTAGACGAGAATCTCGGCATGAGTGCTGATGTCCTTAAGGAAGTGCTGCTTGTAGAACATCTCTATGTCGGAGAGATACGCGTCCGTGAAGAGCTTCGAGTTGACTTCATAGTCCAGGTTGCGTGCCTTGATGCGTTTCTACAGGCGACATGCTCATAGATTTAGTCAATCTTTTACACAGCAAGAACTTACCTTAACAACATCAACGGGACAATCCAGGTAGATAACTAAATGCGGCTTCAAAAGTTCGTTAATGGTGTTCTGTTTGATCTCGTGGTAGACGCTGTGGGCTCCCTTGGAAATATATCCGTTCTTATGCATTGCCTCCAGGAATACGAAATCGGAATACACAGAACGATCGAGGACGATACCTTGTCCGGTAGACAGGATATGCGCTAGAGCATCAATGTACTGCGAGTAGCGGATCATATACATGCGAATCTGGAACTGCGCGGCCAATGGATGATTTGGATTGCGGCAAAAACTCTTCTCATCGAAACTTCGGCACATCTCGGGAAGTTGCTCGTCCAATTTACGCAAATCATAGCCATACGCATTGACAAACACAGTATCCATGTTAGCGTGGGGCACGTAAAGCATGTCCAGCTCTTCCGCGATTTCCTTGGCAAGTTTCGACTTGCCGGAGGCAACTGGCCCTTCCACGCATATTACTTTGGAGTTTTCATCCATTCGGTAGCTGGTCTTATCGAACATAGCCTGGAAAACGCCATACTTCTTCTCTTGGTAGGGCCATGGTTTGCCTTTGGGTACACGGGGTCCACCACGCATCGATTTGCTCGAGATGTTGCAGGACTGAGTGGCAGTTGGTAAGGTGTTCTGCAGGAGGCTATTTGATGTGCGAGAGCCCATCAAACGAACGACTCCCACACGGAAAACGGATGCCATTCTTCTGAAAAGTAGAAGTAATCAAAGAAAATTGTGGTTACATCACATAACCTGAGAGTCGAAGAGGGTTTGTTTAGGTGGACTATTTGCCGAGATTAGCTATGATATCAATATATAACTATAAGAGGGGATTTTTTGGACGCAACTACCTTGTTTTTGTGATTGATTTTATTAAATTTAAACAATTTCCCGACAACTTATCGCAATTTTCACTTTAACATCGAGAGAAAATTGACAACCGCTCTGACATTTGCTGATGACAGTTGTTTTTTTTTTTAGTTTCTGGCTGAATTCATTTACTTACGTTGCGCCATCTATGATTTGAAATTAGGTTACCCATACAGTACGAGGTAAAATTAATTTTTTCTTCCATTTCCGTTAGAAACTCAAAATTTAGCCCGTTTAATGGTAGTTGGTGCACAAACCGTGTATTGCGTTTTTTAAAATATAGATAGCAGAGGTACACTAAGAATCAAAGTTTCTCCATTAAGCCCTTTTCACCAGGACCTCTTAAAAATTATAATTCGGATTTTTTTATTTTTTATTTTTTCACTTTGGTCCATGGAAAAATTAAGTGAGTTTAAACCAAACATTGAACCCAAGTCGATAGTATTCAGTCGTTAAGCCTGAATTTAAACCCAGTTTTTTAAGCTTGATGGCGTTTAATCCGATTAAATTTAAGGTGGACTCCGGAGACCTGTTTAATTTCATAATTGACATTTCTTTGCTCGTCGGGCTCAGGAAATAAGAAACGTAGAAAAGCTGAATAAAAAATAATAAATAGCAAGAAGCTAAAAAATGTACTCCATTCGTGAAATGGATGAAAAATGTATGTTATTGTCGTCAGAACAGAAGACGAATTTGTCGGAGAGCAACGTCGCCCTCGTTGACGAATATACCGAATGCATAAGCAGGCTTGCGTCGACGATTACGATGTGGTGGATTTTCTGAAATATTACCGACCGAAAAAAGAGGCATTTTGGAGGCTGCTTCAATATAGCGTGAGGGGTTTTTTTATTTTCTCTTTCTTGCAGGCTTTATCTTAGACTCATTTTCGAGATCTCTACTGCTGTTGTAGTCGTCATCGTCGCCGCCAACTTTCATTTATACCTACATATTTACTATAGACATAATAAATGCACATAAAAATGAAACTAGGCATTTAACAAATCAAATCATTTTTCAAGTGACAAACAACAAAAAGAACTAGATTTTTTTGTGAAATTTGACATCACGTAAGTTTAAAGCGGGCAAAAATCTATTTAAACGGTTTCAAATCCGCGTTTAAATCCATCATTCATCCAGTTTTTGAGTGAATTTAATGGATACAGATTTAAATTGTCTGGTCGGGTGTAAAATTAACTTAAACCTGATTTACTCCCGGAGTGAGTAATATGACCGTTAAAGTATTAACTTTGAATGGACATAGTATTTAGAATACAATAGCTATTCTATTTTAAAAACAATTTTCACAATTGCGAGTACCTAAATTTAAAGTCGAAACTAAAATTTGTAACAGTGAATTTTGAATAATAAATTCGTATTTTTATTTTATACTGACTTTGAGAATTCATTTTTATTTCCCTATTATTTCTGTTATTCAAAAAATGTACTAATTTTTAGTTTAATTTGAAAAGCTGAAAAGAACATTTGTGTTTATTATAATAATAATAAAAAAAATTATAGGTTTATCATTTAATTTTTTTGATCTCTTACTTATTTATACCTAATTTTGTTAACAAACTCTAAAAAAAACCAGAAGACTCTGGGTGTAACTCAGATTTAAGTTAATTTTACACCCGATCTTTAATCCGGATTTTTTAAAACAGACAATTTAAACCTATGTCCATATTATTCACTGAAAAACAAGCATTAAACCCGCTGGATTAAAGATGGATTTAGATGCGGATTTAAAACACTTTTTAATCCGTTTTGAACCTAAGTAATGTCAAATTTCACAAAAAATGACATTTGTTTTTGTTGTTTGCCACTTGGAAATAGATTTGATTTATAGTGTGGCGATTTTAGTGTTTAGTCGAATCATGGAATGTATGTATAGCCTCCGAAATGCCTCTTTCTTCAGTCAGAAACATTTCCGAAAATCCACCGCATCGTAATCGTCGACGCAACCCCGCTTGTACATTCGATAAGTTCGACGACGACAAGGACGACGTTGATTTACCATCAGCTCTCCGACAAATTCGTCTTCTGATGACGAAGACATCATCATTTCACGAATGAATTTTTTTTTTACTCTTTGTTTCTTTTTATTTGTTATTTTACTTTTCTACTTTTCTTATTTCTCGGGCCCTGCGAGCGAATATATAATTATGTGGTTCGTTAATCGATGAAATAAATCCACATTTTTCCTTTTTAATATAAGTCAAGAAAACTTTATTTAACGCTTGCTCTTAAAACTGACTTAATCAGAACGACCAACTACAACGGCCACTGTTGCAAAAAGACACCTTACGATCAACGCTTACAATAAAACCAGGAAAGCTTATGTTCCAATGTTTCTTTCCACCACTTCGCTTAATGTTCGCTTAATTTTGACAGTGTAGGTTCCGTCAAAAAAATAATTGTGTTGATAAAGCTGAGTGACTTACTCTGTTTAGTCATTGGTACCTACATGTTTTCACTTAAAATATAAAAAAAAAAAAAAAACAGCCATGAATAGAAGACGGTTAGAAGAAGACTTTGTAATAAGTGCAGCTGTGCAAGTCAGAGCAATAGCAACAAACCAAGGACGTTTTTTAACTCAGTAGGTCCGCCAAAAAAATATTCCATTTCTAAAAGAAATTAAATAACAACAACGAATTTTTTGGTGTTGAACTTACCATTCTCCATACTGTTTATTTGCTTTCGTTTGAAATACCGATATTTTCTCTGATCTGTCAAAATTTAGCTGTGGAAAAATGTATTTTGCATTAATACTTAAATTCTGTAGAGATTTTTCGTGCAGTGGCTAACAAATTTAGATTGAACTTCGTACTTCTTGGCTAAACTTAATTTTATCTTTAGAGAAATTTTTGTATGGCGGCTTTCTTTTAACCGCGAGCAGCATACTAGGATTAAAGGAGAAGATGTTGGAAAGAGAAATTATCTTGAGTGAGTTTGCAAACGATAAGTGTTGTGAATATGTAACAATATGTCAATATTATGAAATTCAGTTTTAACCCGAGTTAAACTACTTAAACTGTTCTCCGGAGTGCAGTTTTAGAAACTGGGTTTATGCTCGGGTTAAACGACTGAATATTATGGACTTGGGTTTAATTTTTGGGTTAAACTCACTTAAAACCGGGTGTAACCCTTAACCCGGATTTAAGGAAGTGAATAATAGGGCCAAACATTATACCTTATACTGGAAAGCAGTCCTCGCATTGCGATCACTTTCAATCCTTAATACAAACAGTAGTTTGTAGCAACGTGTTAAAGTTCAAAAGTTCTCTTTTATATTTCTGGAATACGAACCTTCCGCCTTCTATTTCGGGCAGATTAGATTATAGATTTAGACATAGCTAGATGAAGACTGAATTGTTATTGATTAGAATTAATCGTTTTCTTTTGTGTTCTGCGGATTCTTCGTCCTCGTCGCATAGCTAGTCCGCATGTGTTTCTTGGGTTATTCTTATTCATAGTCATAAGATGTTTTTTGACTTGACAATGTCCGGTAGGGAACCCTGTGACTGTACGTATGTGACTTCTTGTTAGGTTTAAAAGTTGTTTTGTTCTTGTTTGGGAGATATTTAACATTAACGGTTTGGCTTATCTGTTAGCTTCAGTACTGGACCAGTAATGGTTAATTTAGCAGTGCTAATGTGTAATCTACAGAATGGTCTTGGCATCATGAGGGTCGATGCCGATCCTTTTCTGGTTTAGCATGTCTGCTATTTCATTGCCTACGTGTCCTCACAGTCAGGACAAAAATTCTAGCGACAGGTCGTTCCTTTAAAAGTTGAACATTTCTACCTATATAAATAAAGTCTTTCCGCGCATTCCAACAAAAGCATTTGCCTCGTCCAACAACAACATTCCATAATTTGGGAATGTTCCTTCGAGATGTACTCATGCTTGCTGTAAGGTCAGGTGAAACACTGAATTGGCTTTTCAATAAATACTCGCAGCGATTCCTTTTTTTAAATTTCTATTTATAACATTTTGCTATTTTAGTGTTGTCAACAGACATCAATAATAAATACGTACACGAATAAATAAGCTCAATTGGTTATATCTAACAAGTCGCAGTCGCCCATCATCCAGAAGAGTTAGGTTCACGCTTCATTGTTACTTTCATCTTCGTCACTGTCGTCCCCGTCCTCGTACTCCTCTTCGTCCTCCTCCTCATCATTCGCATCCGTAGCATCCTTTACGGGTTCATTAACTTTACTCCCAGCTGTTGCCGCTGCTGGAGTAATTCGTTCCGTACTCGTATGCAACGATGTCGTTGTCGTTTTTATTTTCGTGTTGTTCAATGGACTTGCTGAACTAGATTTCGTCGCAACGCCTGTCCTATTACCAGCAACAGTGGATAAAGTTTCAATTATTGTGCCTAGCTCTGCCTCCGATGGCTGCAGTGACGGTGGCAGCGGTGGTGGTGTTATTCTTGGAACATCTGTCGTGGTTATAGCTGTCGTCGATGACAGCAACAAATGCTCAGCGGTTTCGATTTCACAGCTCCTTCCGCGATAGCCGTCGGCACAAATGCACCGGAAGAGCCCGTCGTCCTTTGTCAGAGAAATACATTTTCCATCGTTCTCGCAAGTGGTCGGATTCTCCGAGCAATATGTCAAAGCTGCAATAAATACAAAAATTGACAGCTGATGGATCTCTTATGACAGTGCTATGCTTGTACGTGTACCTTCATTGCAGAGCATTCCTCCCCAGCCGGACTTACAGTTGCACTCCCATGGCCGCTCACAATCACCATTCACACATCCTGGGTATGGATGACATTTGTCGCAGTTTTGACCCATCCACCCGACTTTGCAACTAAAAATACGAAGCACAAAATTAAATTTGTAGTTATATAGTTATTCAGTAGGAGGACAAAAAAAATTACCGACATTCGCTAGGCTTGCGACAATATCCATGCTGTTTGTGACACTCATCCGAGCATATTGCTGCAAAACCCCCCGATTAACATTTGCTTACAAATATAAAATATGGCGTATGCGTTGCTATGCGATTACTCACCCGTCTGACATAGGAGTCCCACAAATCCAGGCGTACAGATACACTCTAATGGTTTGTTGCAGGTGCCATGCTGGCAACCGGGCAGTACCTGGCAGTCGTGACATGTTGCCCCGGCCCATCCAATGCGACATCTGCACTCGCCTGGGGAGTCACAGTAGCCCCTAGTTGAGTGGCATCCTGTTTTGCATGTAGCTGCAGAAAGGTGGGGCAAAAGTGCGGTTAAAAAACCGAAAACAAGAATATGTGGTTTAGTAAGATGCCTTACGTTCGGAACAAAAAAGCCCATCCCAACCGGGCTTGCATATGCACTCGAAGGGCTTTGTACAATCACCATGCTGACATCCGGGCAATGGTATGCATCTGTCACATAGGTCACCGTAGTAACCAATTTTACACCGACATTCGCTGGGGCGTTGACAGTAACCTAGTGGATAAGAAGTTCAAACTAGTAAATGTTATGGGGTTTTTAAATACATATTTCGTGCATGACTGCATGAGTGAGGGCATCAGCATGCTACAAGGGTTAAAGTGCAATCCAGACCATAATTTAAGACCAAATTGCATAGTAAAAACTGGGCTTTTTATGGAGTCTGCTGAATAAGAGAATAAGAGTTGTATATAAATATAGTCAAAGGATTCGTGAATTTTTTTTAATGAGAACGTTCACAATTTACTAAGTTTTGAATTTGGCTCTACAAAAAATTAATGATTATTAGCAACTAAAAAGTGGGAAGATATAGCAGAAGAGAGATCCGGAGCCAAAAATAATTGGTTTCGCTACATAAAGAGGAGAAGGACTATCACTCGCTACTTTTGTAGAGCAGCTACAGTTGGTGATGAAAGTTCTGAAGAATACTACTTGTTCGATAATCAATTTTTATTAGAAAAAGCGAGCGAAGAAAAACGACGAGATATCCCAAAACAGATTTATAATTTATTGGAGGTGTTTACCGTGCTGCGTCCGAAATTCAAGTGGACGAGATAACAAAAATGCTCAATACATTACGGTGCGATTCTAACAAACAAGTTCGACAATAAATGGCAATAAGAAAAGCTTTGAGTAACGTTAGCAAATTGAGTGACTTTTAGCTAAAGTAAGTTATTATAGGTAAATCATGTTATGATTGGCAAATACGACGATAAGAAAAAACATATGGTGCAAACTAATGATCATGATCATGAAATTATTTGAAGAATTATAGAAATAAACGATTAGTAATTCCTAAACATTCCGCCGCCCCTGAACGACGTTTCAGAATACAGGGAGAACTGCTACCTTGTGGATTGGTCGGGTGAGATCGCTAGTTGCTGTTTTCACAGTGATGACGCGGACAAGCCCATCTTTCCCCGGATGTGTGTCGACGACTCGGCCCATTGCCCATTTCCCTGGTGGTAGATTACTATCCTTGATCACCACAAGGTCGTTGATCTTTATGTTTGGTTGCGTTTGTTGCCAGCGAGGTCGATTTTGAAGCGATGTTAAATATTCCATTTGCCAGCGTTTCCAATAGCCCTGTACCTTGGACTGTATGCTTTGCCAGCAGGACATGCGATTTAATGGGATATCTAACGTTGGTTCGGGAATGGCTGCATACGATTCACCTAGAATGAAATGTGCAGGGGTTAATGGGTCTAGGTCATGATCGGAAATTTGGCCTAAGGGGCGCGAATTAACAACGGCTTCGATCTGTGATAGCAAAGTATAAAATTGTTCGAACGTCAAAATGTCTGTTCCGATAACACGCCGAAGGTGTTGTTTCACTGACTTCACGCCCGCCTCCCACAAACCGCCGAAATGTGGTGCCGAAGGAGGGATGAAGTGCCAGGAAATACCGTCACGAGCAAGCGATTCTGCAATTATGGAGTTGTGGTTCTCAGACAGAACTTGTTGGTGCATTTCTGATAGTTGACGAGCTTCTTCGAATTAGATTTCGACAGCCGATTATCCAAAATTCCTGTCGGAGCAGCGCGAAAAGGGTGGAGATTCCCGGGTGCAAAAAACGAATGTGACCGTCAAGAACGATTAGTTTTGTATTAGCGTGACCCTTTGGGATGATTATTGGATGCTTAGCATTATATGCTATGCTTGCGTGCTGTATTCGTCCTCCAACGCGTAAAATATTCTCAGCATCTTGAAAGGGAGATAAATTTATTAATTTGCAGTTTTTGGGAAGAGGACATGATCTCTTAAGTGTATTGATGTAGTCACCGAAGTACCGACTTTGAAGCCATTTGATGATACGCGTTTTGGCGTCATATATCTCCTGAGGCTGTAGTTGAACTGAGGAAACTGATGAGATTTTGCGAGCTCTGGATGTGAAACGATACATTCGTGCTACTGCTCTGATTAGAATATTCCAGGATGATATGCGTGTTGCCAGTATTTCGAATGGATGCTCATCGTAGCTCACGAATAACGATTGGGGAGAAAGCTTCTTTGCTTCATCCCAGCAGCTAGGGTCTTCTTCATGATGACCGAGAATCGGCCAGCTGTCGGATCGTTGCTGTAACCAAGTAGGGCCTGTCCACCAAATGGGATGTGAAAGAAGTTGCGAAGGGAGTATTCCGCGAGAGGCGCAATCGGCGGGATTGCTTTCAGATCGGACATGAAACCATCTGTCTCTTGGGATTGTATCGAGAATCTCAGATGTGCGATTTCCTACAAAGATGTTCCAACGTCGGGGAGGAGAAGAGAGCCACGATAAAACTACCTTCGAGTCCGACCATGCGAAGACATCTTTGAATGTTATGTTCAGTGATTTTTGTACGGCAACAAGTAATCTTGCTAGTAAATAGAAGCGCTGCACACAGTTCTAACCGAGGGATACTTAATTGTTTTAATGGGGAAACACGAGACTTAGCGGCAAGGATAGTTGTTTCAAATGTACCATTAGGGAGTTCGTATCGATAGTATATCACTGCGGCGTATGCAGATGCCGATGCATCAGAAAACCCATGTATTTGGAAAGAAGAATGCGACAACCCTATGATTCTAGTTATTTCAATTTTGGAAAACACTGACAGTTCTTCGCGAAACCGACTCCATTTTACAGCGATTGGAGTAGGGATTTCATCATCCCAATCGAGTTTAAGGTGCCAAAGTTCTTGGAATACGATTTTAAGTGGTACCACCGAAGGAACGAGGAAACCGGGGGGGTCGAATATACGTGCTATATCCTTGAGAATCTGGCGTTTTGTAATTGGTTCGTTCGAAAGAGAGTTTATGCGAAAACTGAAAATATCCCGTTGGGGGTTCCAGTGAAGGCCAAGCACTTTAAACCACGAGTCCGCACTAGTATCTAACGAAACCGTTTCACTAGACAAGGTGTCTGGGTTGTCAAGAAGTTGGGTGCAATTACTCTGCCATTTACTTAATTTCATACCGCACTTAGATAAAAGTTTAATTAGCGATTGTTTTTTGAAAATAGCGTCAGATAAAGTGTCCCCCCCGGAGACAACGTCATCTACATAAAAATCATTTAGAATTATTTCAGAAGCGATAGGAAATTCTTCCTTATGATCCGTCGCGAGTTGTTCCAATGCCCTTACCGACAAAAAGGGTGCACATGACGTTCCGTACGTAACCGTCCTAAGTCGGAAATGCTGCAATGGTTCTGAGGATGAATTGCGCCAAACTATCCGTTGGAAATCGCAGTCCTTTTCCGCGACAAGGATTTGGCGAAACATTTTAATGATGTCTGCGGTGAAAACGAATTTATGCCGACGAAATCGTAAACAAACCGAAAACAGATTGCGTTGAATAGGCGGTCCTATCATCAGCGAATCATTTAAAGAGTTTCCATTGGTATCCTTGAACGAGCCATCAAAAACGACACGCAACTTAGTGGTTGCGCTGTCTGGTTTAAGGACAGCGTGGTGTGCAAGGTAAAAAACATTTGGGTTTCCTATCTCCGCAGCAGGAACTCGAGACATGTGTCCGAGCCCAAGATACTCATCGAGGAATTTGGAGTAGCTTTGGAAAAGGGTTTTGTCTCTGGAGAACTTTCTCTCCATGGCTTTAAGGCGCGAAACCGAACCGCTGAGAGTGTCTGAAAATTGGGGCGAATATTTGAAGGGTAGCTCGACAACGTATTTTCCGTTTACATCACGGTTGTGGGTTTTAAGGAAGTGTTCTTCAATTTGTTTATCTTCGATAGACGGATTTGATTTGGAGACTTCTTCAATCGTCCAAAACGATTGTAAAATTGCATCGATGTTTAGACAAGAGTGGTGAGAGACAATCCTGGATTCATTTTGTGTTGATAAGCTACCGGCTAAGACCCAGCCGAATACCGTTTTCTGAGCAATCGGATAGCCCTTATTACTGCGAACCACACTTCCCTGTAGAACCTCCCATGCCTTGTCAGCTCCTAATAATATATCAACAGCTTTCGATTCATTAAACGATGGATCAGCGAGTTCCAGATTAGTTAGTTGATCCTAATCTTTGACGCTAAACGAGAAGGTTGGAAATTCGATGTAAC
Organism: Cheilosia variabilis; assembly: GCA_951230905.1. NCBI lineage: Eukaryota > Metazoa > Arthropoda > Insecta > Diptera > Syrphidae > Cheilosia > Cheilosia variabilis. The sequence goes on from OX579677.1 coordinate 10,722,803, forward strand.
GATCGATAAAATATATGTATCAACCAGGATACTAAATTTATCACAGTGTGATAATATAGTAAGCGAAATGAGGCCTCTGGATCTACCAGCACTGGTGGATCCAATACCGCTTATCGGTATGCGAGCATTTCTTCGCTTGAGTCCAAGTTTTTGGACACAGGACTCAGTTACGAATGAAACCTGCGAGCCTGAATCAATTAGGATGCGGACATGTTGATATCTGGCGTTGATGTCTAGCACTTTTCCAATAGCTGTAGGAAGTAACGTTTGTGGTATGTGATGCGCGAGATTGACCGAATGGTTATTGACGACGAAGTTTGTTGCTCCCGAAGTTGAAGCGATGTTAGCTCCCGAAGTTGAAGCAATGTTAGGATTGGAGGCATGCATACTTCTGGCTGCCTGGATCCTAGGTTTTGGTTCACGAATTGTAACTTTGCAACTTTCCAAAGCTTCACAACGATGTTCTAAGAAACTAATAAATTGGTCGATAGTGGGATAGTCCTCCAAAACACTTTCTTCAGACCACGCCTGGCGAGTGTCAGGGTCCACCTTATTATGTAGGATGTAAATCAGCCATGGATCCCTATTAAGTGAGTTAATCGAAATTAATCCTCTTATAACTTCATCGGCGCCATCTGATATTTTGCGAAGATGGACGACATTCGAATTAGGTGCTGATGGAAGCTCCAAAAATGTTTTTATGTAATCATTAATTACATAACGGGGCCTATCGAAACGTTTTTCTAGTCTCTCCCAAGCCTGATCATATGTTGCATCACAAATTGTTATGTCATTGAGAAGTCTAAGTGCTCCATTCCGGAGACAAGATTTCAAAAAATGGAATTTTTGAGTTGGAGTCAGATTGGATTTGTTATGTACTGCGCTTGCAAACATATCGCGGTAAGCGGGCCAGTCCTGATAATTGCCAGAGAATGGTTCGATACGGATCGAGGGAAGGAAAATATCCAAGCCCTTTGTGGGATTAGATTTGTTAAGCGAGTCAATTAGAACCTTTTGTTGCTCGGCTAAACGACTGACAATATCCTTGTTTTTTTCAACTTGTTCGCGCTCCCTAATTGCTGATACCAAAACTGATTTCAAAAGTAAAAACTTCGATTCCACTTCTTCAAAGTCGGGTATTGGATCTGTGTAACCTTGATCATCCGCGAACTCATAAATCAATTGCTGAGAAGTATTAAATTCGCTCCACAAGTCCTCTGCTCTTTTTAATTTGACCTCGAGCTCTACTAGCGATGTAGTTTCTTTGATAGATTCCGAATAAGTGCAAAGTTTCGTAAGTGAACCTTTGATGTGACCACGTGTGAGACGAAGTGCGGAAAGAGAAACTGTCGAAATCATTTTCTTTTAAATTTTGAGACTTAGAGCCAAAACGAACTTCTTTGAAATACCGTGCACATTAAGCGCGAACCGTGAATTCAATTAAAATCTGAGTTTGTATGTACTATACATACATAAATATAGGTATGTGTTAAACGTATGATACACTTCAACTTTAATTTATTTGTCTCTGATTATCGCATGCGCTCATGCACAATTTAAGTTTGTTGTAAACGATGAATTATACGAAGAAATAAAGCGAAAAATCCGGCTCGATATGGACCAAAAATATGTTCGATAATCAATTTTTATTAGAAAAAGCGAGCGAAGAAAAACGACGAGATATCCCAAAACAGATTTATAATTTATTGGAGGTATTTACCGTGCTGCGTCCGAAATCCAAGTGGACGAGATAACAAAAATGCTCAATACATTACGGTGCGATTCTAACAAACAAGTTCGACAATAAATGGCAATAAGAAAAGCTTTGAGTAACGTTAGCAAATTGAGTGACTTTTAGCTAAAGTAAGTTATTATAGGTAAATCATGTTATGATTAGTAATTCCTAAACACTACTTTTTGGTCAGAGAGCAGGGTGGGCCAAATACAAGTTTCTTTTTAAAAATGCAATAACAATGAAAAAAAATAATTTTTAATCCCATTAATTATGGAACACAACGTCGTTCAAGTGGCTGCCTCGGCTGGCTTCGCACTAGCGCATTCTGTCGCTCCAATTTTCCAAGACCTTGTTGATGGTTTCGGGCTGTAGCTCACGGATTGCTTGGATGATATTGGCCCAGCGTTGCCAGACGATTGAAACATTTCCCCCCACACAAATCTAACCTCCAGATTTAGCTATTTTGTAAAAAAAAAAAAAAATTTGATTTATGTTGCACTTTACCCAAAAAAAAAATATTTTAAGCATTCTTTTTGAAAAGGGCATCTTTATGTTCAAGTTTAGCATTTTTTCGTTAAAGTGGCTGGCAACGATGCCGCCAGCTCAGACAACTTAAGAGAAATGGTTTGCCCAACTAATGTTTATATACAATGGTTCGCGTTGCCACCACCACTTTTGACGAAAAAATGCCTAACTTGAAAAAAAATATGCAAGTGAAAAAAATATATTTTTGAGGTAAACTGACATTGACTATGGCACTAGTTTCACTTCTACCAAAGATTTGCCTCGCGCGATATAAGTATTTATAAGTGGGATTGAACGATACATGGAAGATACGGATGAGTAGTATAAGTAAAGAAATTATTATTTTCGTTTTCTTTTTTAAAATAATAAACATTACATTACAAAGAATATGCCTCAAAACCTCAAGAGTTTATATGGTACTTATAACCTGCTTAATTCTATTCGAGTGAAACAAATGGTTGAAAAAAAGGAACGAGAGCAAGCGATTAACAAAATAAAAGCAAAACCAATGTAAAACTAAACTCAGCTCACTCAGCTAATAAAACACCATTCCTTCATGCAGAAGGCTCTGATCGAAAGTTTCTGAATTTAAGTATCCGCTTTAAGCATACCCTTTAGGACCTGTATAGGTAAAATGACCATTCGTCCACTTTTTTCCTACTATGTCCTCTCTAACTTTTTATTAAAAAAAAACAATACATTGTCCTCTTTTTTTCAAAATGTTGTCTTTTTTCCCTAAAGGCCATCTTCCTACTAAAGGGTGATTTTTTAAGAGGTTTAGAACTTTTTTAAAAAAAAAACACAAAAAATTCGAAAAAATGAATGAAATATTTATTTGAATCGATAGTTTGAACCTTGCAATTTAATGTTTAAAGATAATTTCATGCAAATGTTGACCGCGGCTGCGTCTCAGGTAGCCCATCCGCTGAGTCCAATTTTGGCATACTCTTTCACACATATCGGCCGGTATCTCACGAATGAATGCATGGATGTTGGCTTCCAGTGCGTCAATCGAAGCGGGCTTGTCCCTATACACATTAGCCTTGGCATACCCCCACAAAAAATAATCTAATGGTGTCAAATCGCACGATCTAGGCGGCCAATTGACCGGCCCGAAACGTGAAATTAACTGTTCACCAAACTCGCCTCGCAATTGCGCCATTGTTTCGCGTGCTGTGTGGCATGTGGCACCGTCTTGTTGAAACCACATATCATGCAAGTCAAGAACTTCCATTTCGGGCAAAAAAAAGTTTGTTATCATCGCTCGGTAGCGTTCACCATTGACAGTAACGCTGCGATTCGCATCATCTTTGAAGAAATATGGCCCAATAATGCCGCCGGCCCATAAACCGCACCAAACAGTGGCTTTTTCGGGATGCATTGGTAGCTGTTGCAATGCTTCTGGCTGATCTTCACTCCAAATGCGGCAATTTTGCTTATTTACGTACCCATTCAACCAAAAATGAGCCTCATCGCTGAACACAATTTTTCGATAAAAAAGCGGATCCTCGGCCAGCTTTCCAAGAGCCCATTCACCAAAAATTCGGCGTTGTGGTAGGTCGGCTGGCTTTAGTTCTTGCACCAGCTGTATCTTAAAAGGCTTTACGCCCAAATCCTTCCGCAAAATTTTCCACGTAGTGCTATAACAAAGGCCTAACTGCTGGGAACGGCGCCGAATCGACATTTCGCGGTCTTCTGTCACACTAGCTGATACGGCCGCAATATTTTCTTCACTACGCACAGTACGTAAACTTGTTGGTGGTTTAATGTCCAACAAAGTAAATTTGGTGCGAAATTTGGTCACAATCTTCCGAATAGACTGCTCAGAAGGTCGAGAATGCCGATCATAAAATGGAAGCAGCGCGCGATGAACATTTCGAACCGAGCACGAATTTTGATAGTAAAATTCAATAATTTGCAAGCGTTGTTCATTTGTAAGACGATCCATGGTTAAATTGCAAACCAAACTGAAGCTGTTTGACAGTGACACAAGGTACTAAACACACTTCAGCTGTCAAAACCAGTGTTGCCAAAACCAAACCAGCTAAAAAATCACCCTTTATAAGAAATATGAGAGATTGCGAGTAGGTACCTTCTCAATTCGTTTTTTTAAACCCACAAAAACCTTAAAAAGTTAAAATGTGCTTTAGCCATTTTTGACTACATATAGGTATTCTTAATTAAAAAGAAATCCCCTCTTTTATGTGATTGAAAAAATGGTCACCGTATGTATAGGACATAAGAGGACATAACCCCTCCGTTCGCATTCAGTAGTCCAACATACTAACCACTGAGTCACATTGCACCTGTACTCTTGTATGTAAATGTATATGGTATAAAATTTCCGTAATTCTTACCATTCATAGGATCACAACCCTTGCGACACATTGGCACCTGACACAGATCTCCTTGCCACCCTGGCAAGCACTTGACATCACCCTTCTCGTCGCAAATATAGTGTGAGTTTTGCCTCGCCTGCTTCGGTTTTTCGCACGCCTAAAAGAGAACAACGCACTTTACTCGATTGTACTTATAATGTAGGTAGGTGTATGTAATTGTTTCGCAAATTTGAACTACATCGCCAATGGAACTCACCCTTTGCTTCCATGCGGGGATATACTTGGCATCGTAATTACGCTTCATGCCACCGCATGCTCCAAATGCAAACAACAGTAACCATATTATAATGCAATTTTTGGACATGGTGTCTGAAATAAAAAGAAAATGCTTTTTATATGTAGTAACAGTATTATTACCTCGAGGTATAGTTCAGGTTCATAGAAAATGATTTGCAAAACATATAGAGACAGTCAAAAGGCATCATGTGCAATTTTTCCCAAAAGCCATTGAGGCCCATTGATTATTTTACGTAGCAGATAGACTTCAATCTTTTCATGCATCAGCTAACATTTGGAAGGGGTGTCTATGCTAGGTCCTCAAAGCTATCGCAGAACACCTTGGCAGTGGCTCGAGAGATGTCAACAATGTCCTCCGATTCGTTGCTTCCTTCCACAGCAAGACACGGTGCTGCAGTTCCCAATGAGAGTTTATTGCTCTATCCCGAAGGGCATTACTGATGTTTGACTTAACTATAGTGTTGCTTGATTACCTACATAAAAGGTAATTTCCATTGGTTTGAGCTGCTTTGTTAACTGCGTAGAGCTCAGCCTGGAAAGCAATGTATTAATGCTGCAGTCGGTATAACTGGTTAAAAAAAATTCAATTCCCTGTATTTAAGAATTGTGTTGATTAAGATATTCGATAGGAAAGGTGTTAGAATTACCCCTTTATTGCTTGCACGATAGGCTGTTTTCTCAATCAAGCTGATCAACCCCAAATACGGTAGATTCCGTATAGTAACAATCTTCGGGACGCTATCGTTTTTGAAACTTTGACGACCAGAAGAAGTTATATTCTGCCCGAATTTGTTTCACTATCGTCAGTTTTTATTACATTTGTGGAAAATAAACTGGATTAATGTCTCATAATCGTTATTTTGGCACTTAAGTCTAGTATGCTGCTCGCGCTTCAATTAAGCCCCCATACAAAAATGTCTCCAAAGATAAAATTAAGCAAAGCAGTTAAGCCAAGCAGTAGGCATTTCAAGCTAATTTTGTTAGCCACTGTACGAAAAATCTCTACAGAATTTAAGTAAGCGTATTAATGCAAAATACATTTTTCCACAGCTTACTTTTGACTGATCAGAGAAAATATCGGTATTCGCAACAAAAGAAATTCGTTCTTGTTAATTTAATTTTGTTTATTTGGTTTGTTGCTATTGCTATGACGACAACGTCCTTTTCTAACCGTCATCTATTCATGGTTGTTTTGTTTTTTATATTTTAAGGGTAAACTACTAAACAGAGTCAAGCAGCTTTCCCAACACAGTTTTTTTTTAAGCTTAATTTTAGCTTTCCTAGAACAGCATACTAGGCTTTAGTTGCTACTTTTGGAGGTCTATCGTTTCGACGGTAATCGTCTGAAAAATTACGGAATGAGTGCCCTGAGTACAGTTTCGTCATGTTTATATGGAATATTTTAATAGAGTCCTTTGGGTTAAGAGTAGGCATGCATTTTGGAATGAAAGTTAGAAATTCTGAAAAGTTATAGCATATATATAAAAAGGGGTATTAGCCATTTGCTTGATTTAAATTTAAGGAATGGATTTTTGTTTCATAGGTTTTATTTAAACGCAAAGTAAGCCAATCATACTTTTGCCGGAGGCCAGTGTAAGTGTGCTCCGGGAACAGAAAATAATCTTAAAGAGAAAAATGTCAGCTGTGGTTATAAAAGGTGTCCCGCAATATTAGAATTAAATAGAAAACACAGCTCATAACATAAAGAAGAAAGGTAAGGTACATCTATGTTCAGAATAATTCATCCGACAAATAACCTCCTCGATATATGAAGCCGTGTAGGTGGAAATAAGCCTTATCGCTTAGGACGATTTTGCCCGAAACTATAGCATCCACGTTTTGATGTTCACCAATCCATTCAACGTACTCTCTCTTAGCTGTGCATTTGGTCATTTGGCAATACCTAGTGCTTGTCAGCACCATAAAGAGCTTCTTGAAATCTGCGATTCTTATCCATGTTGCCATGTTTGGGACACCCGTTATAAAACAGATTTTTTAATGAAGTAAATTAAAGTCGGTGTGAACAAAATCGACAACCAAAACTTTAGTTGCATTTGTTTTATTTTATAATATTAATTATTTCTCTTTATACATAAATTAGGAAAATAAAACTGCTTAAACACATGGAACCCGTCGTTATGTATAGGCATGTGAAGACACAATGGGTCACACCCCTGTGGTACGACTTTTAACTTTTGTTGTTAAAAATTTTAGGTTTGACATCTAGCAAAAGCGATTGAAATAATTTTCATTTTCTTCGCGCTTAAGTGGCGATAATTAACAATTCGTTGTGGAAGATTGCGATATTGAAAACTAATACAATAAGTTAAAGACAAAGATAGCTATTTTGTGGAATTCGTGTCTTTCATTTTACAAAATATAGAAAAGAAATCACAATAGTGGAAAATAAGGCTCTGCGAAATACGGCCCCAATGAAATAAGGCCCCAAAAAAAAATGAAATATGGCCCCAAAAAATTATACAGGAAACAGCAACAACGATTTTTAATTAAATTTGGGGTTTTATTTCCTATTTTCCTAATGAAAATGGAGAAATAATTATTTCATTGTGAAATAAGACCCCAAAAGAAGAAATGGTGTAAGACCGCAAAACTATTTTTTGGGGCTTTATTTCATTTTTGAAGACTGTTTTTGGTCTTTTTACTTTTTGTATATTTTCGTCTTTAAAAATAATAATAATAAGCGAAATAAAGGAAAATATACCACCACCGAATAGAAGATATTTAATGGCCGGAACTTTTAGAATAGTTCCCATAGGCTGCTTTAACCAGCTCCTAATCATCTATATTCAATGGGCCTTACCAACAACCATTTTTAGTTTCGACTCTAAATTTAAGTTGTTCCCGGTTGTTATAATTTCCATACAAATTTCGCAATTGTGAGCTTCCGTAAATTTAAAGTCGAGACTAAAATTTGTTTTTAGTACGGCGCAATCTTAGCGCCGTAGCCGAAAATTTTCATTATTTCTTAATTTTATAGATAGTTTATTTTACTAAAATCCAAAAAACACATGAGTGCTTTAATTTTAGATTCACATTTTGCTTTAAGGAGATAGCTAAAAAGAATGGAAGGGCTAAAAGGCTGAAATAACAATACCTTCTGGGCAGATTGCTATGGATCCAAAATCTTCGTGAAATTCGGAGATTTACCCAAAACGCTCTTGAGGCCAATAAGGTAAGCATTTACCTAAAAGTTGTTAAAGAAAAATATATATTTTACAGCACTGTAAGTAATTATTTATCGTCATAGTTAACAGGCCAACTACAATGTTAATGGGAAATCTACAACTACAAGCCCAATTATTTATACAATAAATACAAAAATGTCCTCAGTTTTATTTGAGATTCTTTGTGCGGAATCACTTAACTTAGGCAGCTCGTTTAGTGACTTTATAATAATTGAAAAATATGTAGATTATAATGATCCTATCGCTCCAAGTGTTGCATCAGGTGCCGTCGAAAGACGGAATCGGTTGCGTACATACCATAAGTCGCATCGAAGGAAACGAAAACATGCAATACAACGGGTGCAGGGTGCATTGCTATCACTAGGCAATTACATGGTCCATTTTAGTAGACAGTCAGCGTATTAAAATTATGTGCACAAAACTTGTAACAACGGAAATGATATAGCCACAAAAGAACAACAAACATCCCAGAGTATAATTGTTCTGAGAAAGCTTCTCAACAGGTTTTGTGGACCTATTCCGTCGACTATGGCAATATCAACCTAGATGTACAATTGAAAATTAGTACACTTGTTTTTGTAAGGTAGGAAATACTTGTCTTCAACCGAATACAAACTGCTAAAACTATATAGGGCCCTTTAAAAACAAAACTGTAAATTCCCAACACGAAAACTAGGTGAAAGAAATCACCACACGATCACAGTGCTGGAGCAGTTTCCCAAGCAAAACGCATAACACAAAAAAACTATAGTATCACCTTTTCACACTTTGCGCTATATTTTCACTTAAAAGTTGTCTTATTTGTTTATCTCACTCGTTCTTCTTCTGAAAAGAATATAAAACAGTCAGTGAGCTCCCAGCGGAAAGTCTCTAAGGTGTGTATCTTTCACTCGAATATTGCGCGTACAGATCGCTGTATGACTGGTCTTGCCAACGGATGGCCTTCGAAGAAAGTAACGTACTGATCAAAGTTTCATAGAACTCCGTTGACAAAGATGTGTAAAAAACGAAGAGAAATTCTTTTCCCCTCTTTCGTACTGTCTTCACCAACTAAATTACTATTCATGGTGCATAGCACCAGTATCGCATGGATGTGGGTCAACCGGTGTCAGTGTGACGTTGAGTTCCAAATAAATACTGGACAGAGTGGGCAGCTGTCTAGCGAGGGTTTCTTTTTTTTACGACTTCGGGCGATTTTAAGTATGTAATTTTGCTTTCTCAATGGTACATTGAACTTGAAATGGATTGCGAAACTTATCAGAGTCCAGTCATCATCAGTATCATCATGACGACCAGTACCACTCTGTATACTTGGAGAAGATTCATTTAGCTTGAGAGGTATGTTCGGTGGAGTGGTCATGGTCGAAGCGATTAGCGGTACATAAGAAGTGTCGGAAACTGGTTTTCTAACCGCATTTTGTCACGGAGCTTTGTTGATATGGTCATACTGGAAGAATGTTGTTGCGTAATTTGAGCTCGATAGAAATTCTATTGTTGTTTACTAGTTGTTGCTTTTAATGGGTGTTGCTAAATCGCGCTAATAATACAATACTTTTGTAACTCAAAATGCAACTTTTTTCAGAATCGGCGAAAAACCAATTATTCAGTTCCCGCTATTTATGATTTAAAAAAAAATTAATACTTTATTAGGACTATTAATAACAATAATGCGATTAACCTTTTAGGAATTACTTTAAATATTGCAGGTAATAAATATTTTTCCAATTTTTTTGTTAAGACTGTATTGCTCCGAGCAAAGTTTTCAGAGAGATGAACTATTTAAAATCCAAGCGAACCCATTTAGCTGAGTTGCAGCCGTACGCAGCTCAAGCTGAATAATCAAACTTTTGTTTCATTTATCTGTCAAAATTAAGCGCGCCCATTTAGCGCGTCGGGACCTTTTCTCAAGCTAAATTTTGATCACTCTGCTCTGTTGTTTGTTGTGTTCAAAAGATGTTTGATTTTAATGAATATATGGACGAGGAGTATTCTCGAGCTAGAGTCTTTTCTTGAAATAGAAGAGAAGTCCCCGGAATTCAATAAGAAATAAAAGGAATTAATTAAAAAAAAAAAACAAAAAACCAGACTGACTGTAAAAAAAAGAATTAAGAAGATATGAACAAAACACATTCACTACCTAAAATAAAAATAAATAGTTGTAAGGACGCTAGGCCTAGCTTCTCACAACCATTCGTTTCGTGTGAGTTTTTCATTTTTGGGACGAATGGAAGGGATCTACAATTTTATGCCGGGTCCAAACGGCTAATTGAGAAGCTTCTTCATGACAGTTATACTCTCGGATGTTTGTCAGACGTTCGCGAAAGGTGGCGCAGCGGAAAAAAAGCCATAAGTTGGAATTTTGGTTTTTTCGGGATTCGAACCTCGGACCCCTCGCTTAGTAGTCCAACACACTAACCACTAAGCCACTGCGCCTACATTCAGTACCTATACCTAACTAATTGACAATCGGAGACAGCACATCCTAACAAATATATGAGTATTGAGTACCCTCAGGCCAGTGCCGTGGCCAGGATTTTGTTACCGGGGACTTGCTTCCAAATCTTACGAGGAATAAGAACAAATTATACGGGTATTCGCGATTCGGTGTAACAGACGTAGTAAATTGCCAAATTTTATTTTTTTTGTCAGATCGTGAACACACTTTTTTTCATCTCTTGCAAAACTGAAGTAAAACAAACAAATCCAGTTTGACAAAAATGTTCTGAAAAAAATGTTAATTTTTTCTGAGACTGAAAAATTTGCTTTTAATTGTTTATTATGCCGAAAAAAACGAAAAAGAAAAAATATTGTAGATAATGGAGAGAGTAAAGACGAAGATGATATCATAAAGAATCCCTTTTTCTGTCCATTTTTTGACTGGATTTTTCCTTCGGTGGCGCTAACGTTATTTTGAATTCTCTTTATTTTTTTTCCGATACACACAGGAATTAACAATTTAGCGAATTGTCAACTTTACAAGGCAACACTTTGCTCTGTTGTATTTTTCGTTAACAATAGGGTCAGGCTATAGTAAAGTGCAAAATTGTAGCGAAATTTTAGTCAGTATATTTTGTTGTTGTAGTGCGGAAAAAAGTAGCACTTTCGCACTTTCGCAATGATTGCATCGGATCGGGAATAACCCTTATATCTGTGCCTAAAAGTTAAAACATCTTAAGTCGAGTTAAGTTGTTTTAGCTGTTTAACTTTTTGTTTTTTAGCATGAGATCAATCTTGCATTACCCATAACGCTTTGTTGAAAGGTTCTTTCAACACTAGCCGTGGTCACTGGAAGCGTGGCCAAAGCCGTAAGCAAGAAGTTTGTACCCCTTGAGTAAGTCTTGTCACATGTATTAAGCAACTTCCAAACTTCGGTAGAAGGATCACTCGACGATATTATTTGATGAATTTACTCATCTTTCACACCTGACTTAATTGAATTAACAAAGCAACATGTTAGCTTTTCCATTTCGTTCACTCATTCAACTGCAAAACCTGGGAGAAGGGCTTGAAACGATGGTAGAACGTCTTCGTTGACCATGAATCTGTCCGTAAGATTTTTATTAACGAATCTATGTAAGGAATCTGCAAAGACACTCTAAAATAGGCTTCAGTAGAAGAGGTTTCTGGATTGGAACGCATTGTTTCGTTCAATGAAGTTCTTGGAGCTCTTAATTAAACTTTAAATAAGTCCTCGGCAAGTTGGGAAGCGTCGGCATTTTATCTGATGTTCTTAAGAGAATTCAGAGCTCCTTTGGTGCGGTCGATAAGAGATCCAAGAAAGTTATAGTTTCTACGCGTCACGTAGGAGCGTACATAGGATACGCGCGAAACACATAACCCTCCCTGTGTCCAGTCGGGTAAAAAAGAATAAAACGAAAAAATAAAACGATTTTTAGCGTCGAGGAGAAAAGTTTTATTTTTTTTGTTTCATTGCAGCTAGTGCAATAACTTGCGCAGCTGCACAAATAATCAAGTCTTCTACAATTTCATTTGTATCCATACTTGTTAGTTATTAAAATTTCAATGTTTGCACAATTGAATTGAATTGTTGAGGAAGTTATTTTCAAAGAACAGCTGTTTTTTGTGACATTTATCCACAGCGCTCTTTATGCCAAATTTAGCTAGGACTTAGCTGATGTTTGGAGAGAAAAGTTGGAGACCAGATAAAATTTAGTTTAGCTTGAGCAGAGTAGGTACTACACTAACCTCCGTATCAGTAAACAAATATGCACATGTAAGTTAGCTACACGAAAAGAATTTTAAGATCAAATCAAGAAAAATAAGCGCAGAATCACGAAAAGTTCGTCTAGTTTTAGATCTTAGCTAAGGATTTAGTAATTCACGACTTTTTATTCGCAATTCTAGAAATTGAGCGAAGTGAAGATATTGACCCCCAAAAGTCGTGAATCAATACTTTTCACTATCAATAATGCGATCAAACGAGAAATACATATTGCCATAACCGATCGCAATTTGACACAAATAATTATCAATTTGATATTACATGGATTGTAAATTGCAAAAACAATTCGTAAATTACCACTTTTCTGTTGTAAATTACGATTTCCTCCCTTAGCAAATTACAACCATTTAGTCTTGAATTGCATATTTAGAGTCATATTTTATAATTCTTTTTCCTCCTGATATCCAAGAAAATCATACGGCGCCATATCGTCCGGAGACAACGGGATTTGTCTGGGATGGTTCTTTGGTCTATGCTGAAATCTAAAATACACAAAATATTTAGATAGACATTGATACGAACCTTTACAATTCTTCTCGTTTACATATTTTAGAATCCATTCCAATTTATACCTCCTTCCTAACTGCGAGATGTACATTCTGAAAAAAATACAGATCTTTATGCATACTTCGGCGTTTTTGGAATTATTCAATAGGTACTTACAAAATATATTCCAGAATGCTTTATAATTAGAAGTACACAACCTATCAATACGAATTAGCTACAACTTTAACTCGACTGCTTTAAGGAAAGATTGAATACCGACCTCCTGTCTCTGCAATGACGTGCAACGTGCACAATGAAGATTTGGCTTCATGATAGCAGCTGTCTATATCTGTACCACATATATACATTCATACATTAAAAGGATTTCGATAATTACATGAACTATGTACTGTGCATAAAGGTAGTTGATTAGGTAGTTGATTCCATGGATATTACAAAAAATATTTTGCAATTTACGACTTCTCTACGTCAATATACGTTTTCAGTTTCTTGTGTTAAATTATTACAAGGTTTTATTGATTCAGTGTTGGTAAATTACCAAATATTTTTCGCAATTTGAGATTGTGTGGAGTGGTGTTTGAGAAATTGACCTATTAGAGTGGTAAATTGCGCCAAACAATCTCGCAAATCACTACAAATAAAAGAAGCTGGAATTGATACTTCTAATCGCAAATTTCAACAAACAGAATTTTGTATTCTCCGCCGTTTTCAATGTCAAATTACCAATTTTTGTATCAATCCATGAAAACTTCGTTGTGATTCGCGAGAAATATATAATTCGTAAATTGCAACTCAAAATTTTGCAATTGGTGATTTTCAATTCTTTTCGTGTAGTAGACAGATAGCATACAAAAATTGTACGTAACTGCTGAGTAACGAGTTGATAACTTTTACGCAGTGTTTATTAATACGGGGGTAAGTCTTTATTGTTGAAATGTTTTTAGTTTTTATAGACATTTTTTTAATTTAGTTTCAAGTTTTTTATTTAAAGAAAACCAGTGCCTATGTTCTGTAATTATCGCATCGATATCTCTATCACTAAAACGATATGAATTGAAACAAAATGCCATAATATCACATGACGCGTTCTGTAACTGTGTGAATCGAAAACTATATCACATGGAACATTTCGATATGAAATCCCTGGAAATTTGTGATATATTCAGGTTCCGTATCTATCAAGAGCGATAAAATATTCACTTCAACTGTCGAATTTTATCACGAAACTTAAAGCTTGCGGTTATAGAGTATTAAAACAAAAAATTTATTTCATAGCGCTGTTCTAATAGTGCGTTTATTGTAAAGCTTCCCACACGTATTACGCATCATGAGCAGCTCCACCAAACCTTGCAAATCATCCTAAAATAGTCCTACTAATAGCCGCAGAAAAATAATGGCCCTGATCTCTCTTAAAGGACCCAGTTGTCAAAAAATTCGCTCTCATGTGAATAGTCCTATAATCGGCTTCAGCGCAGTAAAATATGCACTTTGTACATATTAATCAACCTTTCCATTCAGATCAACAATTTGGTAGTACCGTTATATTTGTTATCTCTGAATAGTGAAAAATGCTAACCTGTATGCTTAAAGATTGCTTCTAACTGTGTGATTTAAAAAAAAAGGTGAATTAACTAAGTCTCTTGACTAATATAAACCAATTGATTCTACACAGTTAGTTTGTTTTTTACGACCGATAAAATTTTGAGGAAATTGATAAATCGGTTATTTTAAGCCGAGCTTAATCAAAAAAGTTGACTCGGTTATTTTGAATTCACTAACTCTGTTGGAGCAGCATTAATTGGTAGTTTTTAACCTAATTGGTTGATTTTAAATAAGTGTTTTTTTTTGCGTGTGATCTGCTGTTTCGTTAAGTAAATATAGGCTGAAAGGAGAAACTAATTCTTATTTTTATTATTTTTTCGCCAAATAAACAAACTAACGCCCATGTTCAACAGTTCCGAAATACAAACTAGAAAATGTAGACAAAGTTACAAGATTCTAAGTCCTAAACGCATTGAAAAACGTTCGAAAAGTCGACTAGATTAGTGTGAACTGTGGACTAGGTATTCAAGGTATCCAATATTTATTCAGTAACTTTAGAGCACGGTGTTGTTTTTACTAATGCCAATCTTTATGTGTACGTATAAACATTTTTTATTGTGGGTCAAATATGAATACGGTTGGATTATGTATCACTAATAAAAAGTTACATAATTCCGTAACGTTGTTAGGCGGTGTAATGTTGCCCTACTTATATTAAATTCGAAATATCAACTGAGGAGTCAGGCGGGATTTTCTTGACATTGCTTTGATCGGCTACCCCTCCGTCAACTTTAATTGAAAAATTTGTGATGTGATCAATTTATACCAACCAAAAGAGAGACTAATGCTGTCAGACTTACGAAACTAGAATAGGAAGTATGGCGTCTCCACAGAGAAGTAATATCCTCAGAGGCTCTCTGCCTCTTTTGCCAATGAATTTGTGCGTCTGCGTCAGCTGTTGCTTTTGAAAACTAAACCTAAGAAAAGGATCGAAAAAAAAAAAAATAACAAAACGAATCCCAGCCATATTTGATATTAACCCTGCATCTATTGTTTTTCCAGAAAGAGTATCATGTTGTACCAAACTAATTTCTCAAGATTTTATAGAATTCCAATTTTTAACACAACAAACATTATTTGAAAACTCCTATTGACATGAGCACGTATAGAATGGATGAACAAACTCTGTAAGGCCGAAGCTTAAGAGCGATATCGGCGTGAATTTCCCTTTGAATAAACTCGGAATATCGTGACAATTCTGTGTAGACGTATGGAAGACTGTTGGCTCCAAAAGTCACGTCAAACTTGAATGACAATACTGCAATGGGTTGATTATTGAGTAAGAGTAGTGCACTGTCTCCTCGGAAATAGAAGTCCGAGTCCAATTGATCTGAGCGGAGAACAAGAATGTAAAACAATAAAATAAATAAATATAAAACATTTGTATATATTATACTATTATTACAATTCTACCCACCAATGCACAGCTGTTTCGATGTTATATGGATACCCCATTTATGGTAAGCTTCTTCACATCTATATTTGCTTGATAGCCTCGCACCTATTCGTTCGGCTTGAAGGGTTTGATTCTAATTGGAACGGGTTTTTGAATTTATTTTTATAGATACTTTTTTGAAATATGTTTTTGAAAATGTTTACACATGTCGTTTTACTGTTACAGTGATCCCCGGATAAGTGACCCTCGCTTAATTGCGTTCCTCATTTAATTCATCCGAAAACTGAGCAAATAAAGCATTCCATAAAAAATGTACAGAACTTTTCCCGTTTAAAAGCGTATCGCTTAAATGCGTTACCCGGTTATTTGCGCTACTTGAAGTTAAGCTTCTTGTAAAACTTCATAAAAAATCTCCCGGTTAAATGCAAATCAAATCAAATCAAATCAATTGTCAAATTGTCATGACATATATATGTTTACAGTGCGCCTAAATAAAAAAAGTTTCGTTTGAAGTTTTTTATTGAAGATCCGAGAGATTTGCCCGAAATTCATGATTGCTCTTTTCAATGAAATTCGTAGGAGCATGTGCATAATATGTGAGATTTGGTTGAACGTTTTCGTGCGCACGAATGATTTGCCCTATGTTACACAAGCAAATTTCTTCGTGTACACGAAAACGTTTGAACGTTTCGCCTTATAGAATGCCGACCCTGATTTATCTGCTATTTATAATCATATCATATATTTAACTGACGGAAGCTATAACTGTCGCATTAGCTACAATTATCGTAGCTTACCCCGAGAAGACAAGCCCACTCCTAAGGGACAATTAGAGTTTGAAGAAATTGTGAAAATTGCAGACATAAAGCAAAAGCAAGGGAAGACTTCAACCAACTTCGTGTGCATAACTGTAGGCAGCTAGCTAGGGATCGCGCTGTCCAGGTTGTCTTGTTGGTCGAGGCCGTCGCCTTGGGTCACCCGGAGTGTAAGCGCCACGAAAAAGTAGAGTATGGACCTTAGGTCATCGGAAATTCTGTAGAGAAGTATGGCGAGTTTTCAGACATGAGAGAGTCAAACTACCGCGCCCATTGTTTCTAATACAAATCCGCATTTTACTGCAATCGATTCTTTTGAGGGTTTTTTTTTTTTAAATGTACGTACACGTTACATTGAAACAGAATAAGGTTTCAAATCCTTGAGTGCTAGTAGAGTACACAAAACAAATTCCAATACGTGTGTCCATCAGTCAACAGATATGTGGCCATCAACAACATATACTTGCCTCCGTATAAAACACCAGCATTTCCAGATGTGTGTCATCCATCCACTTCTGTGCAAGTGGTAACAATTGCTCCGTAACTATAATACCTCCTTCCTCAATCCTATTATGAAGTCGAATAACGCCAATATCATCGAGTCTTCCATTTTCATTATAATTCGGATGGGTTGCGAGCAGCTTCGTCGGAGGTCCTTCTAGTACACCATCCAACCTTGTGTACATGACTTGAAACATATTTGGATACTTCCGATACAAACCGCTACACCAGGGGCACACAAGACCATTAGTAAAATCAATTCAAACTCTTCGGTGTGTTGTATCAGCAATCAACTTAAAGAGCAAATCGTATGCTGTTGTGGGAATATGTATATACAAACTCAACTGTGGATCGTAAAAGCAATGAGCTGCCGTAATGACTATGGTTGCTGAAACCAATATCCCTCCGCAAACGTCAGACGCA
The DNA here is from genome assembly GCA_951230905.1 of Cheilosia variabilis. Taxonomy (NCBI): domain Eukaryota; kingdom Metazoa; phylum Arthropoda; class Insecta; order Diptera; family Syrphidae; genus Cheilosia; species Cheilosia variabilis. The sequence goes on from OX579677.1 coordinate 10,740,392, forward strand.
GCAAACCCCAGGGACTTTCTCACAACGAAAAACTGAAAGCAAATGGTGGAAGGTGTTGCAAAAAGATGTCATTTGCCACAGAAACATTTTGGCAAAATGACATTTTCGTTTAATTAAAAACCTTACCGCTATTTCCATTTGATTGGATCGAAAATTTATTGGTAGTCCTGGTGCTGTTGCTTGTATTTGGAGGATGCTGTTTATTTGATGTGCTTTTTCATTAACTTTGGACAGGACGCTCCTCCGACTATGTATGGCATTGCCGATGCAGCACACAACTAGTAGTAGGAACAAACAAGTTCTTGAGAAAATCAAATCCATTTTAGCTATCAAATTCGAAATGAAAGATACAAATACGTTTTGTGTGACAGAAGTCGAAAATTAAATTAAAGAGGTTGCTAGGACATGGTAAATATTTGCTATTACAGAGATGGAGAGCAGCAGTGGTCAATTGTGGACTCAATTGCTGCCTTAAATTTTAATGGAACACATTGAGAACACCTGCATGGAAATAGTTCGTTTATTTCAAGGGACAGGATAAGGTTGGAGCTTTGGTTGATATTAATTGAACTTTGTAGACTCTTGTCTGTCTCTAAATTTGTTTGCGTTTTCATTGGGCTCACCAGTCCATGATAGTCTCCTGCAAACATCCCCCTTTATTATTTCTTTACAAGTAAACTTAAATAAGAACTTGTGTAAATTGAGCTAAATAAATATCATCGGCTAAATTTTGTTGGTTGTCACTGTACAGCTCGTAGATTTCGCTGTACGATCACCTTCTCGAAGCCCGTCAACGCAAACGGGACCGAAAATCTACGACCAAGTAAATCTTTAGTTGCCTCTGATAATGTCTTTGCTTCTGCGTCATAATACAAGACTGGAATGATGAAATGATCAAGACTTGTATCTCCCAGACAACAATGCTATTATTGTAGATGCGGGGGAGGGGATTCGGTGTAACAGATCTAGTAAAGTTGGGAAATTATATTTTCTTTTGTCAGATCGTGAACACGCTATTTCCCATCTCTTGCAAATGAAACAAATGAGAGATCCAGTCTGACAATTGACATTATGTTCTGAAAAAACTTTTAATTTTTTCTGAAACTGAAAAATCTGCTTTCAATTGTTTATTATGCAGAAAAAAGGCGAAAAGGGAAAAATGTTTTAGGTAATGAGAGAGTAAAGACGAAGATGATATCATGAAAACCTCTTTTATGATAGTTACACACGAATTAACAATTTAGTGAATTATCAACTTTACAATGCTACACTTTACTCTGTTGTATTTTTCGGTTACAATAGGGTCAGGGTATAGCTGCTCCATCGGAAACAGGTTCTAATCTAAAATGATTTATATTTGAATACGTTATTGAATGTCACCAAAATCCTTTCAATAACCTGTTTTGTATGGGGAATTTATAACTTAATTTTACCAGCCTTAATGGCGATTTTATACCCACAATTTGCTGTTTGTGCACATCTATGGCACAGTACCTTTCGAATGATTTCATTTCATTGGTTTCATTCTACTCATTTCATTATAAATACTTAAAAAGTGTACCGAAACTTTGAATGTTCACGTATTTATATAATGATAATGATATCGTAGGAAGTGGACAGAAACTTTTTCAAAATGAAAATGAATGCTCTAAATTTCATTATCATTACGACAGCCAGCTAGAAAACGTCTACCCTAGAAAAAACAACATTTAAATATAAAACCTAAATATAAAAGAAAAAAGAATAGAAAAGAATAAATTTTCATTACGATTTTGGTGAGAAAAATTATTAACTTCTTTTTGTACTAACAAAAAAATTAATTTACAATAGATTTCATCAGCGCGAATTTTCATTTTCTCCAATTACTTCAGCGAAGCAAGAAAGAATCAGCTAAGATATGAGCTAAAAACCAACTGCATTTAGTTTCCATAGAGGTCTAAGCTTTTTAATCACTCAGCGTATAGCTAAAGTAACAAGAAAGGGTATATTCTTAAATCTTAAACCTAGAATTTAAGTAGGTAATTAATTAAAAATTCATATTTATATTTTTTATTCATAATATTAGGTTCGAGTCCCGAAAAAAACCCAAAATTCCAACTTATTGTTTTTTTTCCGCTGCGCCACCTTTCGCGAACGTCTGACAAACATACGAGAGTATAACTGTCATGAAGAAGCTTCTCAATTTGCCGTTTGGACCCGGCATACAATTATAGATCCCTTCCATTCGTCCGAAAATTGGAAAACTCACACGAAACGAATGGTTGTGAGAAGCTAGGCCTAGGGTCCCTACAGACCTGTTGCGCCAACTATTTATTTATTTTTACTTATTCATAATTGTATTAATCAGAGGATTCTTTTCAAACACTCATGTATTAAGTATAAAAACTTTCAATTTTCAACAGATACAAAAAGAAGAGATTCCAGTTAGTGAAGAGGATTGTGCGCAAGGTACCTAACCATAAATCTTTCGGGTGGTTTAAAAAAATTGTTTATTCCATAAGTCATTTTCACATTCCTTATATTTGAAACTTGAGTGGGTCAAGGCTCTAATCGCTTAAGGACAAACAATTCGAACGACATCATCTCGACGATGCTTCTACTTCGTGTAGCAACAAAAAAACTATAATCGTTGAAACGATTACGATCATTGTTTTTTGTTGCTTCACGTTACTAATTCAACTTCCAAATACTGCCGTCAAAACGATTCTATTAAACGATGGCTATTTTGCATCGTTTCATCGTTTTTGGTCTGTTTTAATAAGTGCTAAGGGAAGTTTAACAGCAATAAACATTCTACTGCCTACCTATCCATTTTTGCATTAAATGCCCAATTCCATGTCAATCAATGAAAACGAAGGAAAATAAATAGATTCAAGAAAAAAATTGTTTTTTTAAATGTCAGTGTTTGTTTATATTCATGTTGAAACTGTCCAAAATTAAAACCATGAACGGTTCAATTGTACGATTCGACGATACTTAAAACGACGTCGTTTTGTTTAATCGTTTCGACGACGATTGCTTCATAAATTACCCGATTAGAGCCCTGTTTTTGAAACAGTAATTGTAAAGTATAACAGATAAATAATTCCTTATAATTACTTAATGATATAATAACTAAATATTTTTATATTTACTTTTTTTACTGAAACTTAACTTTTGTTTTAACCAATTGATTAGTTTTTAATTATTTATTTTAATATAATTAGTTAGCCTTTAAAATGTTTATTATTACATTATTATAATTAAAATGAAATGAAAAAATGAATCAAAGATGACCGAATATTGGCTGAGTTTCGACATCATGATTTAGGTTCCATATTTACCTAATTGTTTTTTAAGGGACCAAAAGAGATCACTTTGTATCATGGTGGGTAATATTATATCATTTTATGGCTTTCCTTCAGCAATCATAACAATAATTGAAACATAGGTTGATTAGTCGATGTTTCGTTAGATATTTTTTATATAAAAAATATAAATTTTGCTTTCTTTGAGCTGTGGGGGTTGCTACAAGCATGAAGTATACCGCAAGCATACCAAGTATTACCTATGCAATTTGAGCAACCAACGACATGCTATCTGGAGTAATACCACCCACTATCCAGTAACACAGCATAAGAAACTTCACAAAGAGGAGTTCTACAAATAATTCATGCGTACCTACAGTTAAAACTTCTTCGCTTGCGCCTCAATAACTTTAATTAAAATGTGTGTTGATTTTGTTGATTCTTCAAACACTTTGATTATTTTATCATTTTGCTGTGCTCTAAGATCATCTTTCTTCAATTGCCTCGCCTTGTTCTCTGAAAGATGTTAAATAATGATCTCCGATACCTACTTCCTTCCGACATAAGGAGGAGACTTAAGGGGAGTTAACGTATTCTTCATCTTCAGTTTCTAATAATTATTACGGATGGTATTTTAGGAGTATACTCGAAAGAATCGCATTAATTTGGAGGCTATATTTGAGGACGACCACTCCTCCTGGTATATCTTTTCTCTTTTTACAGGGTTTTTTGGTTTTTCAAATTACCTTTTTTTCTTTTTAGCCTATGACACTCCCTGGAACAATACGAATCTAATGACCCAAAGGGAAAAAACAGAACTATATATAGTACCTACTCTCCTTTTAACCATTTTGATTCCATTGGATTTTTTAACTCTAATCATACTCATCCACACACCGACACCCACACCATATTCCAGACTCCACACTTGTGTTTGTGCTCTCGATCATCTCCATTCTTCAATTGTCCATTCTTAAGCCGTGTTCTTTTAAGCGTTTTCAATAGTATTTTTTCAAATGGATAATCATTCTCATGCACACATATTGTTGTGCACAAACAAAAATGCTCTTGGCCATTTCATGCATTAAAGCGTGTTCTCTACTCTTAGTACGGAACATTCGGTGCGTGAATGACACTCGCACTTGGCCATTTTTTTTTTTAATTTAAAGTTTTCTATTTCTAGGTTCTTTTTTCAGGTTGTACTTCTTTAAGCATTCTATTTCAATTTCTTTTCGTGGACAGAATATTTGTTCATTATCAAATTTCTGTTACTTTTTTCTTAGTTCTGATAGATGTATTTATTTAAAGATAAATATGTTTTATGTTTTGTTGTTTCTGTCACCTATTTGAAGAAGAGAGCATTTGTCTCCGTAATGTGTTTGTTTCCATTGGTCCCAAAAATGAATAGCTCACACAAAACGAATGGTTGTGAAAAGCTAGTCCTAGGGTCCTTACAGACCTGTTGCGCCACTATATATTATGGGGATGTTCGGATACCTAGTTCTCGCGGTCGACATTACCATCATATGACCGAAGTCGAAATTTCGCACTTTTTTGCTATTTTGTCCTTTTTTATTTGGAAAGACCCTTCGCGAATTTCTTAAAAACTGTCATTTCCAAATAAATACTTTTAATATGTAGCACGGTTGCCTTTCACAGCACTAATATAGTGTTATGCGAGCCAATGCTTGTTAAACCCGTGCGAAAATTCTAAATTTCTATAAATTCTATAAATTTTTCTGCAATTATTAGCAATGACAGTTCTCAAACAAAGCTTGTGTGTGTTACGGCAATATTATTCACTAACTTAAATCCGGGTGTAAACCTTAACCCGGATGTAAATCCAAGTCCATAATATTCTGTCGTAAAACCCGAACATAAACCCACTTTTTTAAACTTGACAGCGTTTAATCCGATCGGATGATTAGTTTTTTAAGCTTGAAGCTTAAAAAACTTTAACTCGGTTTAAAACTCAATTTCATAATGTTGAAACATTTTCGCTCGCAGGGTGCAAGATATGACAGAAGTAGAAAAGGAAAATAGAAAAATAATGGCAGGAAACTAAAAAAAAACGGCCAAGTGCGAGTGTCACTCGCGCACGGAAGGTTCCGTACTTCGCTAGAGCTGGAAATTGCCTGTAAACAGCTTTTTGTGCGTATGAAAATATATTTTTCACTAAATTACTAATTACTCTAAGACCAGTCGATGTATCGCTTCAATTGGTATTTGTCGTTAACTAGAGGTTATACTGGATGTTGTGTGCAAATTTCAGCCTTCTACGTCAATAAGTTTCTGAGATAAGCCTAGGAACAAAATTGGTCTAGTGGGTTCGGACGGACAAAAGCGAAATTAATATGGTTGCGTTTTTTTCCCTTTGGGTACGGAACCTTAAAAAGGACTTCATTCGTGAAATGGACGAAAGTAATGTTGGTGTCTTCGTCGTTAGAAGACGAATTTCTCGAAGAGCTGATGAAACAGCAGCTGATAGTAAATCAACGTTGTCCTTGTCGAATATATCGAATGCACAAGCGGGCTTGCGTCGACGATTATGATGTCGTATATTTTCGGAAATCTTTCCGGCTGAAAAAAGAGACATTTTCAATGATTCATCAGAAATTTCGTAATATTTATTGCTCTTTAAAATATAACTGGGCCCAAAACAAATAAAATCAATTTCCAAGTGACAAACAACAAAAAACCAATGTAATTTTTTTTTGTAAAATTTGACATTACCAAGGTTTAAAACGGGTAAGAATCGGTTAAAGCTGTTTTAAATTCGAATTTAATCCATCTTTAATCCAAAGGGCTTAATGTTTTTGAGTGAGTATTATGAATATGGATTTAAATTGTCGGGTTTAAAAAATGCGGATTTAATGGTCGGGTGTAGAATTAACTTAAGCCTGATTTACACCCGGAGTGATAATAATAAAACGATTTAAAGTGCTGATTTATTGTTGCTACGATTCAGAATGGAATATGGAACGTCAAATCGTAACCAACCATTAACCATATTGTCAAGAAACTGAACGCATTGCAGGTTATTCAGCACTATATTGAAAAATTTCACAATTTCTAGCAGTGCCCCAGCAGAGCAAATGATAAAATTTAAATTTATTTTATTTGGAGTCTGGCTCGTTGTTAGTCTTTTGTTTTTGTTAACGCAACGCATTCTAGGTATTGGAGTCTTAAAAGCTTCTGAACTTTGAATAGTAGATACAACGTCCTTTCGGGTAATCAATACCAGCCTTATTTATAAACGTATTATAAAGAGTGTATAAAGTTATGCACCCTCTAAAATGCCTCTAAACGCATAAACCTATTTATAAAAATTCTTCAACGTTGTATAGAGCTTGTACAAGGTGGCGCAAAAGTAATCCTCCTATCAGAAAATGCTATAAATTTTGCGATTGGCCCCTAATGTCAGTTCTTTTTTGACATTTGTATAGTAAACACATGCGAAATACACGTTGATAAAGAATGTTACGCTACACTGCTCCAGAACGCGGAATATTGGTGAATATTTATTTGAGCAATAATCGGTCGGTGACTTTGGCACAACGTGAATTTCGTCGCAGATTTCCTAGCCGTCCAACGCCTACTGGTGAAACACTGCGACGTTTAGCCGCTCGCCTCGAAGAGACTGGCACAACACGAGATGCTGCCAGGCGTGGCAGACCCCGGAGTAGCCGTTCTGCAGAGAATATTGCTGCTGTAGCCGAAGCCGTCGACATCGACCAGACGACGTGCCACGCAAATGGGTATCAGTCGACGGTCTTTACAGCGAATTTTGGTACAAGATTTGAAGATGTTTCCGTACAAAGTCTGTTAGCTGCTGACCGCCAATCGCGTCTAACATACGCTCAAGCCATCCTTAATCACCACCAAGAAGAAGATGATTTTTCATCAAAAATAATCATGAGTGATGAGGCCCATTTTAATCTTAGCGGGTACGTAAATAAGCAAAATTTACGCTTCTGGGGCACTGAAAATCCGCGTGTAACCCACGAAGAGCCATTACACCCGCTCAAAGTCACTGTATGGTGTGCTGTTTTCGCTGGAGGAGTCATCGGACCTTTTTTCTTCGAAGACGTCGCGTGCCAAACGGTTACTGTGAATGGTGAGCGCTACAGAGCAATGATCAACGAGTTCTTTTTGCCGCAACTTGATGAATTGGGATTGGAAAACATGTGGTTCCAACAGGACGGTGTAACGGCACACACTGCACGTGCCACAACCGACCAGCAAGATAGCCTGATTTGACCGCTCCAGACTTCTTTTTGTGGGGCTTTTTGATGTCGCGGGTTTATGTCAAAAAGCCTCAGACTCTTGCAGCTCTTAAAGACAATATCCGTTAAGAATGTGAGGACCTATCGCCGGAAGTTTTGGCCAAAGTGATGGAAAATGCCATAAAAAGGGCTCAAATGACAATCAACTGTGGCGGCGGCTATTTACATGACATCATATTCTCGACTTGATGTAAAAAAATTAAAAGACCAAATAAAAATAATCCACAAGAAGAATCAAAGTTTTTCATTTTTTTTAAATTACAGCCAAAAAACATCGGAAGGTTATTTTTGCGCCACCTTGTATAAGCTAAACGCGCTTGGACGTTGTTTAGAGCTCATATAGAGGTTGAATAGTATCGAAATGTCATTTTGACTAAAAAAAATCGGTCACATTTTATTTTAAATGAAATCAAAAATAAATTGGATAGATTGTATCTAAATTTTTATTTTCATTTATCAAGATTCTACAAGTGTCCTCGATAAGAAATATGTGCAGAAATGAGATGTTTCAAATTGTTTTAAAAATTCGTTTTAATTTGCATAAGACTACCGTTTCTTAGGAGTCCCAAATCATTCTTTTTCTTTTCACTTTTCAATTGTTTAATTCCTTTTCATATTTGTATTTGAATTCAGCATTTCCCACAAGCTGCTTGTTTTTTTATCTTTTCGGACAGATAAATGTAATAGATTTCTCCTTTTCAGTACTTTTTTTAACGCAAGCCCTGTATAACTAGTATGCATGGAAAAATGTTTTATAAATAAGAATTTGTGGAGGGGTGCATAAAGGCTGTATAAATACTTATATTTCAATTCTAATAAATAAGGTTGTTACATGTTCAAGTTTCACACACAATATCTCCACACTCCATACTTCGTTCATGAATGTCACAAAAGACATTATTCAAAGCAAAAAATCCATGCCTTCTATGACATTCTGTCTTCAACTGAACAACCAATCAGTTTTACGTCAATATATTCAAATTGTATTTCTGTCGCAAATATGTACTAAAGTACATTTTGTAAAAAATGCCTCCATCAACACAATTTAAAGGATAACTGGACAGTTCTGGTTATTGCCAAAAAGTCCCAAAATGCTGTTCGTCCATTTGAATTCATTAAATTGAAATCGGAACTTTGTGAACACCCCAATGATATCCGACGCCAAAGTGACAGAAGCGACCAAACCGGACCAAGGAATGAGGCAATGAGGGTATAGTTATAGGAAATGAAGTGACACAGGAAATAATTTCATTACATTTCCTTTCTTCGTCTTTTCTCATCATTCTCGAGCAACATTCTAACGAAAAGTGTCCTTTTATTGCATCCGGTGTTTGATGGATGGTATAGTATTAACTGCCACTCTATTTTTTTTTTTCGTAAATGGACTATGAGACTTCCGGTGGAGGAAGAGATAAACTTTATGGTTTAAGCTTTTGTTTTGTGGGATAAATAATGAATGGTGTTTGATGAAATGGAGTTTATTTAGAGAGTACCTATATTGTTAATGCCGTGATGCTGATAAACGTGCCTTGCAGAGAGTTCAGTATGATGTTTTTATATAACGGTCTCCATCTTCGTTTTGTAGGGTAGGTTTGCCTAAGACATGCTGTAGCTTGCTTTGTTATCTCCGTCAGCGTTGACATTCTGAGACTGTTTACATGCATTGAAAAAAATATTCTGCAATTCACAGAAAATTAATCGTCTGAATAACCGGTCCTTACATAACCTCATATCTACATTTTCACAATAACCTACAATTTTCATACCGCCCAGTCTTACTTTGCCGTTTGTCAGAAGTTAACCGCAAGTAGCGCAGTGGAAAAAAAGCAAGAGAAGAACTTGTTTTTTTCCGGGGATCGAACCTGAGATTCTTCGTGCTTCATTATAAAGCTTTGCTCCGAAAACAGAATCCCGCAGACATTCAGTACATATTTTACAAACAAGTAATTAATACCCTATTCAGACCGAGCCGGGTTTTCCGAAAACACTCGAAAACAGAAGTTTCCCTATACATATTTCAGTTTTCAAAACGAGTCGTTTTCCACGAAAACGAAACACAACTTTTGAAATATTCAGCAAATTCAGCAGAACAGCTGACCGAACAGATGTCACAACTCATAGCTTAAAATCATTTTCGAGACTTGATTGAGGGCTAATATTATTTTTAATTAATCTGAATTCATCTTATTTGCTAATTAATGCGATCAAATTTGTACCCAAAATAATTTACACAGAAGTTTCACGACTAGTGTCTTACAGCTGATTGAAACGTCAAACGAAAATTAGTTTTTTGTTCGGTGTGAATGTTTTCGGTGCGGTGTGAATAGGGTGTAACATGAAGAGCATCCGAAACAAATTAAACCACCAAGGCAATGGAATTTTGTGACTGAAAATTATTTTCAAATGCAATCAAAAAATTTGGTCAGCAGTCAATGTGTGACATTAGCGTTGAGGTAGTCCTCAAACCTCCAATCATATAACCTCTAAACTACGAGTGAATTCGGTTTCCAAGATTGCGAAATTTTCCCTCTCCTGCTGTCAATTATCTGCTTCCATGATATTGTCTGCAAGTTAATTAGCATTTTCTTCACATTCGCAATCTATGGAAACCAGGAATCACAAGGTTTACCTTCAAACCTGTCAACACCCCTTTTTGAAACCATCGTCAGCATAAGTTACAGTATCTGTTTGCATCTCTCACTTATCGTCACTGAAAGATGCTTCTTTTGATCTGTAGTACATCTCCCTTAGGTGTTACATATTCGCAGCAACGTCACCAGCCAGAATATGAGATAACTAGCAATGTGCAAGCAAGCGCAAGGGAGGCGCTGATTCGATGTGTCTAATTAGGAGCGTTTTATATTTGCACACGAAATGGTAGAGTGGGGTGAAACCGAATGACACCGTTTCTTGAAAATAACTTTCCTAGATAACAAACCACCCCTAGAGAAAGGGCTGCCCTTTAAAATGGAAACTACTACGATCTCATTTATGCGGGAAACCAGGGAAACTGATGGTTTCTATCATAATGATGATTTGGATGTTCATGTCGAAGGTGTTAAACAGGAAACTCAACTTGCTCAAGGATATGCTGGAGTTAATCGAAAGGAATGTATAGTTCGCTTGGGTATGTACTCTCAGAAATTTACCTGCAAATAATGAACACTGTTTGCAAGAGTGGGGTGCACGGTAGTCTTTATAAAGGGTGATTTTTTAGCTGGTTTGGTTTTGGCAACACTGGTTTTGACAGCTGACGTGTGTTTAGTACCTTGTGTCACTGTCAAACAGCTTCAGTTTGGTTTGCAATTTAACCATGGATCGTCTTACAAATGAACAACGCTTGCAAATTATTGAATTTTACTATCAAAATTCGTGCTCGGTTCGAAATGTTCATCGCGCGCTGCTTCCATTTTATGATCGGCATTCTCGACCTTCTGAGCAGTCTATTCGGAAGATTGTGACCAAATTTCGCACCAAATTTACTTTGTTGGACATTAAACCACTAACACGTTTACGTACTGTGCGTAGTGAAGAAAATATTGCGGCCGTATCAGCTAGTGTGACAGAAGACCGCGAAATGTCGATTCGGCGCCGTTCCCAGCAGTTAGGCCTTTGTTACAGCACTACGTGGAAAATTTTGCGGAAGGATTTGGGCGTAAAGCCTTTTAAGATACAGCTGGTGCAAGAACTAAAGCCAGCCGACCTACCACAACGCCGAATTTTTGGTGAATGGGCTCTTGGAAAGCTGGCCGAGGATCCGCTTTTTTATCGAAAAATTGTGTTCAGCGATGAGGCTCATTTGGGTTGGGTTCGATATCCCGCTTTTTATAATACCGATTCTTAAAATCCCGTTATTAAAATCCCGCTTTTTATAATCTCGCTTTTTATAATCCCGCTTTTTTAAAATCCCGCTTTTTAAAATCCCGCCTCTTATAATCCCGTTTTTTATAATCCCGTTTGTTATTATCCCGCTTTTAGAATCAAAAGTAGTTGTTTTATTTTAAAAAATCGCGCGATTTTTTAAAATAAAACAACTACTTTTGATTCTAAAATTTTGATGAGAAAATTTAAATAAATCAAGCAATGAGTGTTTTTTTGAAATGCAGTTTATTTTAACATTTATCATTTTTAGAGGAAGTAAAAAAATAAGAAATAAGTAATATCAAAACAAATTTTTAAGTAATAAATATGACAATCTTCAATAATTTAAAAAAAAAGAAAGTAATGTTATATGATATTCTGCAAAAGGGAACAGAAAAAACTTCAAACCATTAACAACATTTTTTTTTATTAGAGCTGTATATTGTAAGCAATGCGACGCAAAAAATATCAAAATAAAATAAAAATGCGTAAAAACAATGTAGAATATGTAAGCAAAAACAAATGTGTGCTTACAGTAAAAACTAAAAACATTCGGATGCACTTTCTTTTTGGTCTAGTATTTTTAATATTTTTAAATATATAATAATAATATAATAAAAAAGCGCATATAACCAACATCTATTTTTTTGATAGCAATATTTTGTAAAAAAACGGGATTGGCGGGATTTGGCGGGATTTAAAAAAGCGGGATTGTAATAGATCGGGATTTTGAACAAGCGGGATTTTAGAAGGCGGGATTTTAAAAAAGCAGTATTTTAGCAGACGGGATTTTAAAACTTTTTTTTCGGGATTTTTGAAAAGCGGGATTTCAAAAAGCGGGATTCCGATACGCTCCCGGCTCATTTTTGGTTGAATGGGTACGTAAATAAGCAAAATTGCCGCATTTGGAGTGAAGATCAGCCAGAAGCATTGCAACAGCTACCAATGCATCCCGAAAAAGCCACTGTTTGGTGCGGTTTATGGGCCGGCGGCATTATTGGGCCATATTTCTTCAAAGATGATGCGAATCGCAGCGTTACTGTCAATGGTGAACGCTACCGAGCGATGATAACAAACTTTTTTTTGCCCGAAATGGAAGTTCTTGACTTGCATGATATGTGGTTTCAACAAGACGGTGCCACATGCCACACAGCACGCGAAACAATGGCGCAATTGCGAGGCGAGTTTGGTGAACAGTTAATTTCACGTTTCGGGCCGGTCAATTGGCCGCCTAGATCGTGCGATTTGACACCATTAGATTATTTTTTGTGGGGGTATGCCAAGGCTAATGTGTATAGGGACAAGCCCGCTTCGATTGACGCACTGGAAGCCAACATCCATGCATTCATTCGTGAGATACCGGCCGATATGTGTGAAAGAGTATGCCAAAATTGGACTCAGCGGATGGGCTACCTGAGACGCAGCCGCGGTCAACATTTGCATGAAATTATCTTTAAACATTAAATTGCAAGGTTCAAACTATCGATTCAAATAAATATTTCATTCATTTTTTCGAATTTTTTGTGTTTTTTTTTTAAAAAAAGTTCTAAACCTCTTAAAAAATCACCCTTTAGTATGCACAATACTGTTTGGCTTTACTAGAAATATGTTTTAAGTGAGGGTAGTTAAGTACATCCTTTGAAGCCATAATGCGCTATACCAATACATATTTTTTAAGTAAATTTAAAAGGCTGCATTAACACTATTCCCTGGTCGTTTATTGAAGGTGATCTCTCCCAGCCGCCGCACAAGAGGATCGGAACAAAATACACAAAGAGCTGACTCCTGGCAAGAAGTATTTGGAGAAATTATTTCCATGTACAGATATGTCCCCGATTGTCGTTGAGCGGGAACAACTGATTGTGTAGGACTTTTTTCGACCCAGTAGCATAACAATTAATTTCTTGATCGAATGCCCTGCCTTACCGCTTAGAGGTCGACAATAGGCAACTATTTGAATAAACTCTTTTACATCTAAATGCTTAAAGAATGAAACGGCCTATCGTTAAACAACGAAGAGTACCCAGATCCCGCGCTATTGTTTTTAATGTAAGAGTTGTTCACGCAGTGGTTTGCATGTGTCAACTACAACAACTTGTGATGCAGTTAATTGTTAATTTATTTAATTTCCTTCGAACGGTCGCAACTCGCAAAATGTCTACTCTGCTGTTCAAATAGTAGACAACGGCGGCATTTCGAACGTCTGAAAAACCTCCTAGTGTATAACTTACCTTAAAAAAGAACTTATTCAGTCTGAAATTGCAGATCCCTCCCACACACAAATGAATGGTTGCGAGAAGTTTGGCCTAAAGTCCCACACATACGGATATATTGCGGCAAACATTTAATCATTTTGTGATAGTCATTACTCATTATAATAGAGGAGGGCATATGTTTGAATTCAAGGCCTCCAAGAAAATCAGCTACTCACATGCAAATGCAATCCGCTTTCATACAAATTGATAATTTGGAGGCTGGAGCAGCCCCCTACTGCAGCTTTTGCTGTGTTATGCATCGCAATCAGAAACAGAGCTTACTACAGAAAAGAGATTTCTGTTCGATTTCTATTCTTGTTTCTGTTCTTTAGGCGCCTTTAAAAAAAAATGACCACTCCACAATTAATAAGGAGGATCTTTTTTCAAACACCCTTTGGTAGATCGGGTTTGGGCGGACTTGAAGCTAAATTACATTAAGTATATTAATTTAAGAGGTGAAAGATAGGGGGAGAAAAATAGCAAAGTTAATGATTCGGATTTGTATATAGGTAGATTTGCAATATTGTTCATTCGTGAGAATATGAGTGTGTGTACCAAAGTCTAACTGAACAAAGTGATCCAACAAATTGTCTCAGGATATGGGGAACTTATTTCAGGCAGAGCGTCATGACATGCAAATCTTATCTTCTTCCCTCTGGTATTAAAGCCGCGTGTATCTATAAAGGGTGTTTTTTTTTAGAGGTATAGAACTTTAAGTTGGCAACACTATTTTAACTGGCGGCCATTTTGTCAGCTGTCAAGTGATTTATTTTTAGTTTGGTTTTGCATTTCAACATGAATAGACTGACGCCTGAAAAACGCTTCCAAATTGTGCAAAAATATTTTGAAAATCATGGTTCTGCTCGAAATACGTAAAGCGCACCACGTCCCTTTTACGGTCAACATAATGAAGCTCACTTTTGGTTGAATGGATACGTCAATAAACAAAACTGCCGTATTTGGAGTGATGATAATCCTCAAGTGTATGTTGAGACACCGTTACATCGTGCACTTACCCAATTATAGTCAACATAATGATGACAGATATTTGGGAAAACATTCGTGATGAGCGCGGCATTTCGGAATAAAGATTTTTCGATCGAAGTCGTCGCCCCGGCAAGTGTCGAAGAGATTTGTTAATGTTGCATTAGCTGCCGTAAAATAGACACATTGACCATTTTTCGCTCATGGATCGGAAATGAAAAAATCCGCCACACAGCCTCTCTGCAGGTAACGTAACTGCCCAATTAATATCCTCATCATACTTATCATGAGCCTGAATCTCGAACACCGCCATATTACTGCCTTTAGTCAACATTGATATGAGTCTTCACGACTGTCGACAAAAACGTGCAGTACGGCACAATCCAACTATTGTCGCCGACAAAATTTGCTCCTCTCACCTTCATCGTTAATGTTTTTCACGGAATGAATGTATGAAAGTATATTTTGAATGTACACATGTTTTCATAGCGTCAACAAAACACGGATTGAAAACAATTACTTATTATACTAAATGGTAACCAATGTATCCCCTCCCCAAAAAGCTCCAATAAAGATCTTTGTAGTTGGAAAATACAAAGGAAACGTAGGGTGGAAAATAATGGAATATTAGTTTTTATATTCGCATTTTGAGAAGGATCGACCAAAAAGCTAAAAAAAAAACACAAAATTATACTTAGTCAACAAAATAATCTTATTAAAACACGGATTTCATAGCAAAGCAATTCACTGTAAACTGTAAATAAATAATATATACAAAACACCACTTAACGTCGTATGTTTTTTTAACAGAATATGTCTTGAATTACATGATTGTGTTACATGAAAAAGGTATATTTTTTTTTGAAAAAAGGGCCTTCCAAGTAAATTGGTTGAAAATTACGTGAGTTATACGTAAACGCACAAAATATCAACTTAGTTTTATATATATAGATTTATTTTATTTATCTTTCTGGTTATTTATAGGCACAGAGGATCTTCTTCCATTCATTCCATTCATTCCAATACTCAATGCAGTTTGCCCTAATAGCACTCAAATACTTTATTGAAACATGTTTCATTCACTAAGTGCTATTCCCATCCAATTAGTTTTTCATTTCACAAGAAAACGGCAATAATCCATTCAGTAGCGTATAATGATAGCATTTTTTAAATTAGCAAAACTTTAATATATGCTTATTTAAAACCGCCTTCTCGATTTTCCGCCGTCCGTTTCGAACTTCCTGCAGTTAGCTTGAGAACGCAACGCAAGTGGTAAACAAAACTTAATATCGGTTCATAATCCTTATTGCGCCATCCTCGGTTTACCCTTTTATTTTCTCAAATCTAAGCTTCATTCATCGCTACGCCATCGTTCAAGAATCTCATTTAGTCCCATTTTCTCGCCCGATCAACTCTTTTATGTATCGCGATGAGAGGGCGGCATGGCGGTGTTGTTAGAAAGTGCGGCCTGCAGAGAGCTCAGCGCGACCATATTCAAATTTAGCATACTTCGTCTTTTGTTCCTTGGTAACCACCAACAAATTAATTATTCAAAGCATCGTTGAAAGTAAGGAAAGACATCAGCGACAAAGACAATGCAAACGACAACGACGTTAGCGACAAGGACGAAAACTTTAACGAAGCGCCATTTGCTTCGCTTATAATTTAATCATAAAATTCACTGGTTTCCCTACTTTGATTTGGCAGGACGGGGGTGGGTGATGGAAAAGAAAGTTAGTCCGTTTTGTCATAACAAGCGCATGGGGTTTTAATTCCTACTTCTCATTTCGGTTTGGCGTTAGGAGGTAATTTTTTTAATTGATTTCATTGAGCCTTTGCGGTTGTTCAAGAATTCATCCCACATATAAATATAATATGTATAAAAGAAATGCACGAAGACTTTGATTAATTAACACGTGCGATTGAAATGTGATCAAATTAGATGAGAGAGATGACAAACATCAAAGTCTTAGTCTATATTTATTTATTTGCTAGGTGTTCAAAATATTGTCATATTCAAATGCAAGGTTTGGGGCACTGGATATTCATATTCACACATAACTGACCAATTCTTAAAACTTTACTATTTGGGTGAACTTGAACTTGGGAATAATTACTTTACCCTACTTTAGATAGCGTTTACAGTGTGGGAGCGGAGCAAGCCCCTCTAGCTCCTACCGCAGCCAGTTGTTTACATTAGGTTGAAGACTTTTCCAAATTGTGCGCGCCACCAAAGTTGGGGTTCTTCTTTGCTGGGTTGTTTCTGCACTGTTGTCCATACTCTCCATATAATTTATGTATGCTGATCATATTTTTATGAGCGGAAACAGAGGCAGTGCAAATATATAACAACACAAAAACGGCCAAAAATAACAAAAACTTCAAAAATTATATAACTCCTGAAAAAAAAATTGCCTAAGAAAAAGAACAATAAATAATAGTAAGGCCTTGAAGACGTAACAAACTCAAAGCGGAGAAACTTAAATTTTTAGTTAAGTTAGTAAAATAAATCGTTTTCAGTAAGTAGCAAAATACAACGCATTTAATAATCAATAATAAAATTATACATTGATTTGGTAAATTTCTTGTATGTAGTAGATTCCATGTTGTTTATAAGGGGTTATTTGCACCTTCTTTAGTGATAATGAAGTTGTTAGTTTTGAAAAACAGTAAAATGTTTAAAAAATTTATAACAAAAAAAGATAATATGAAAATACGGGACTAATATTGGGCTTAAATTTAAATACGGGAAATATGAGCGTCCGGTATTTCTTAAAAAAAAAAAAACGGGGACGGGCTACTGATAAATACATGCGACTCATTCCGAAATAAATTGTCTGACAATATCGTTTCGATGATAGCCTTGCATCACGTAACATATAATATCACTATCGCGTGGACGTCATCGTTTCGACGTTTCAACATTAGCTAAAAATGACGATAGCTAAAGAAAGATAGTTGTAAAAAAAATAAAATTTTTCAGTACTGCAGCCATTTGATTAAAAAAGATAAATTTTGAAATCTTTTTACTTTACTTAAGTACTTTTCCTTCAAATTTGAAATCCAAGTATATTTTGAAATCTTAAGGGCAGCAATCACCTAAAGCAGCTTAAAAACTTGAAATCGAAAGATTGTAATATACCTTTTGGTTGCTTGAATTCTTTGAAGCATTTTTGAAGGTTCTTCCATTATTTAGTCGTTTGAATGCATTTAATGTTTAATAAAGTCTTTTGTTTTTGACTGGTGGAAAGATTTTGATTGATTTGAAGTGTTTTTTCTTTAAGAAACCAATTATTATACATTTGAATTTATTAAACTAACATTTCAGATAGGTATAGGATGTAAGTTTCAAAATGTATAGGTACACGAAACAACATAAAAAACAAGTAAGAAGTGTATCTCTAAATAATCAACAAAGTACATTTTCCAAACAATGAAAACATTATAAATAGATACATAAAACATTTATTCAAAACAAAGTATTTATTTTCAATTTCAATTTACAAAAAGAATTGTACGAGGCACAAAAATAGCAACAATCAACAATTTTTCAAAATTGGAGCCTGAAATGGCTCCCCGCCTGGAAGCTTAAGGAACCCGGCAAATGAGAAAAAACTTTCTACTGCTGCTTAAGATGGAAGGGTGTATTGTACTTAAGAAACGTTTCTTTTTATTTTTGGGTACATATTTAATATCCGGAGAGACGATGATGTATGTGCAAGATACGAATCGAAAAATTCGTTTTCACGGTTCGTACAAGTATCTTCTGCTTCATTTGTATAAGTCAAAAATATCAGGAGCTGGTCAAGTGATGATCGGTTACAATTTTTGCTTCGGAGCCAATTTTTGCTCTAAATAAATAAATAATAATAGTTCGCGCAACAGGTCCGTATTGACCCTAGGGGTAGGTTTTCACAACTTCGTTTTGTGTGATTTTTTTTTATTTTTGGGACGAATGGAAGGGAATTTTTATGCCGAGTCCAAACGGTCTTTCATGACAGTTATACTCTCGTATGTTTGTCAGACGTTCGAGAGAGTTGGCGCAGTGAAAAAAACCATAAGTTGGAATTTGTTTTTTTTTCGGTATCAGAACCTAGGACCCTTCACTTAGTAGTCCAACACACTAACCACTAAGCCACTGCGCCTACAATTTGGATTTTTGATGTAACTTATTTCACAAATTTTGGTTCCCCTAAGATTAGGATTGAGCGCGGAAATCCAATTAAGCTTAAGGGAAAGCACGAATGCAACAATGGCGTCATATACCTCCGGTGTCAGATTAAAGTGATGACGACATTTTTGCAATAATGTTTCTTCTAATTTGACCACCACGCGTCTACTGGAATTATTTTCACCATGCTTTTAATTTAATTTTTTTATTATTTTATGTCCTTATGTCGCCAGAATTGGTAACAAAAACCCATACAACATTTACTTCATTACGATTTTTAGAGGTACTCAAGATCAAGCTCAAAAAAGTGCGGGAATGTAAAATTCTTACATATTTAAATCATTTATTTTATTTTTATTTTGTAGGATATCCCTAACCGAACTACCTAAGAAGCGAGCTTCACCTAGTTGGATATGGATATTTATGTTATGGGGCTAAAGTTGCAACAGTTTCCCCAATAGCTTTTCGGCCTGTTTATTTTTTTCCACAAATCGGAACATTATCTTAAAAAAATAATTAAAAATTAAAATGAAATACTAACGATCTAGCTTCTTCTATAAGTCTTTATTATTCGTTCCACATTCGAAAATAGTTGAACTTCAGGTTCGGATAAGTTAAAAAAAAGTATATAGATACCACTATACATGGTACAACTAGCGCCACTATAAAATTTAATACAAAGAGCACTTTTTAAAAAAAAGGAATCCGCATAAGGCTCGTATATATACACAAAATTCAGCGAAAGATAAACGTATAGCTACAAAAAACAACCGACACTGCGACTATATTTCTTTCATGTGGAAAGCAATACCAAAAATTCAAACAAAAAGTAAAGTTAAATCTTTAAAGGTTACAACTTAGACCTGTTACTTTTGACCCCGACTTCCCCTACTCACTTTTGACTCATAATTCTAGACTGTTTTATTGTCGTTGTTCTACTTGTTTTTCACATTTCAGTTGAAATAATACAAAAAATGAATCGAAATAAATGAAATCTGTTTTGGGTAGATATACCAGTAAATATTTTTCTTACTGTCATTATATATTTATTTGATTAATATAATGTACAACTATACTTTTCCTGGTCACTCACTGTACATAGTAGGAAGTTGGTATGTAGAAAGAGTGTCCCAGTCTATTAAATTCATAGTCAATCCATTCTATCTCTGTCAATATAACTTTCTTTCAGTGTATCTTCGAACCATTTGACATATTTAAAAATTCGTAAATATCCGCTCATTCTAATTACGTTTGAGAATCTATAATAGGTCACCTCCCTCTCCGTCTCCGCATATCAATTATTATACCTCTTCATATTAAATTACATTCCCAGACCCCTCTTCTAGTACAACGACATTCCGCAGCCTACCCCTACACCAAAATGCCACTTGTAGATAACTTCATTTAGTCACTTAAAACATAATCAGTTTCCAACTGAGCGTAAGCCTCCGCATGTCGTTCCATTCTCACATAGAATGAAAAGATCTTCGAACATGAAAAGATGTCTGCTCGCAGGCCTTCCTCAAACCATACTCATCTCATTCACTATATCTGTGCTTGGGTGTAGTACGTATGTCAAATGCGTGTGCAACCAACTAAATTCTATCGGGAGCATTTTTAGTGTCTACTGGTTCCTTCATCGAGATATTTGTTCTTGAAGTTGTCAATCTGCGGTTTTAAAACGTCGTCGTTATCGATAACCTATCGTGACCCTGTGCCGCGCAAAAACAAATAAAAACAAAATATCAAACATCACCAAAACATTCCAATCGTATAGTGCAAATAACCAATTTCTCGCTTTTTCTCTCCCACGGTCTATTGAAAATACAGCTTACGAATTGATTATAGAAAATTCCCAGTGCAAGCGGCGATGGACGCATCTAGAATTCGAATTCATGTACTCGCTACCGGTGTGATTTTCGTTATTTTAATGATTCCAACATCCTTTGTGGAGGGCTATTCCGGACTTATTGCAGCGGATCCAAGTGAGTGGAAAGTTTGGTGAAGGATCTATCTGCCTTATCTATCTATCTTGGTTTTGTGTGATTTCTATAGGTAATCCCGGAAAATGCATCTATCGCAGCGAGGAGATTAAGTTGGGTGTGAGTGCTGGCCCACTGCCATGTCAGAGGCTGACATGCCACGAAAACGGATCCGTGTTGGTCGAAGGGTGAGTTCGGTGCTGGCGAATTAAGTGAAATTTGATTTCAGTTTCTTGTTTCCTTTCCGAAACAGTTGCGGGAAGATTCGCATTCCGAATTGCAATCGTGGGGAGAGGATAAATGTAGACAAAGCATATCCGGATTGCTGTAAGCAGAGATTCAAGTGCAAGCGACCGGATGGCTCATCGTATTACGAGGAGAGGGACATACTCTAAGAATAGTTGTGTGTGTGCATTGAAGTGTTTTTGTGTTGTTGGCTTAGATTAGGTAAGATAGTGAGTAAGAGAATAAATACTGCGTATGTTTTTGTGTTCGAATCATGACGCTACGAACAAAGATTTTATATTTTATTTGGAGTCGCTTTGGAATTATTATTTTGCAATATTATAAGCTAACATGAAGAAATTCAGACTAACCAATAATTTCGAAGAATAAAATAATGAAGTATTATCGGTCTCTTCTTAAAGAATTGTTAATAAGTCCAGAGAAGAGTAGAGCTTATTTTCGACAGTAATTCAATGCCAATATAAAGCAAAAATTAAACAATTAATCTAGTAGACATGTACGTTCTAATTAAAAATCAAAACAAAATCGTTCGAACGTATAAATAATTATGTGAAAAGATCACTTTCGATTAAAATTATCTGTTGTATAAATGCAAA
Organism: Cheilosia variabilis; assembly: GCA_951230905.1. Taxonomy (NCBI): domain Eukaryota; kingdom Metazoa; phylum Arthropoda; class Insecta; order Diptera; family Syrphidae; genus Cheilosia; species Cheilosia variabilis. The sequence continues at coordinate 10,762,060 of OX579677.1, forward strand.
TAATCTCTGCTATAAATCAGCGAAGTAGCAAACCTGCTTTAGAAAGATAATACCCCCCTTTAAAATGGGAAGTGACCTAGATAATGAGGTAGGTACAAATTATTTAACGCGTAAATATACAATTTTAGATAACCCCACACATGACTAAAACAAAACATCACTTCCAGCACTTACTACATATCCCCATTTATAAACATTAATATTTCGACAAACTGTTGGAGATAATGTACTTCAAATAATATTTAACACAACATGAGGCTTTTTCGTTTTTATTTATTTATGAATGAAAATCCTTTTTCAGGTACATGCGCCGCACGTTTAACGTTCAAAATCGTTTCATAGGTATTGCAAATTTAGAATCAAATTTTTTGGTATTTGGTATGGAGTTATATATTTAGGTTGGTTTGAAGTTAGGAGAAATTATTTTATACCCTTGTCCGTTTTACAAATGTTTTGATATGAATAATTATTTTCTGCTTTTTAGTTTTAAATATGTTGACAAGATTTTAACAGAGACTTGTGGCAAATTTGAGGGTTATTTCAGTTTCATTTCACCAGATTGTACCTGAAGTAGAAAATTGTTAACTGTATATAGCAACTAACAGGTTGATAATATTCCATTTTCATCCTGTTTTAAGGTATGTTTCATATTTTGAGGCTCTAGCACATTAAGAAGTTAGTATTTTATAATATTTTACCGAATGGACCAAAGCAGACAGACACAAAAACTTTTGGTAGGGGGTAAGTGAAAACAGTGTTGGTTAGTGCAGATATTACTCTTGGTATGAGGAGACATTTATTTAATAAAAGCAATATAAACTTGTAAAATAGTAATATTTATTAGTTAAAGAGTTATAAACTTTATTCATTGCACTCCAAGTTGTAAACATAAAAAAGGGAAGAATTAAAAATGTCAAATATTTGATGGTAGCTACTAGCTACTTAGTTACATAGTTGAGGCAGTAGTTATATGTTAATAAATAATTATCGCAAAAGGTCCTTATGAGTACCCTAAGACCTACTAGATTCTCACAGCCCTTCGTTTTTGTTAGTTTTAATTTTTTTAATTACGAATGGAAGGGACTTAGAGTTCTTATGCCTACTCCGAACTCTCAGATGTTTGTCAGAAGTTCGCATTAGTCAATCATTGCAATCATTCATGTAATCTTTGTTTTTCCGATCCAATTTTACACACGACTAAAAACGAAGTGAATGTTAAAAAATACGTAATAGTTCTTATGAACCTTAAAAACCTGAATGTCCTCTTTTATTAATTTACTCTATGTCACATAAAGTATATCATGGAAATGATACAAATCGCAAAAGTCAACTTCTGCCGTCTATTATGATTGTGACTCAATTTGGTTCTTTAACCAGTAGTGCGCTCGATTTCTCAACCATGGTTAATATTATAACTCGAGAACGGATCATCCGATATCAGCAGATGAGAAAATTGGACAACTGAAAATAAAGAAATATATTTGTATGGTGAATTTGCTTTTGTCATTTTGATGCTAATATAACAGTTCAACGATACAAAATTGTATAAAATCTAGAAATGAAATACAATTTTTATAATATCAACTCAGCCGATGAATGTGTTTTTTTTCAATATAATTATTATTATTATAAATTATTATTTATTTAATTTTGCACCATTATTTTTTAAAGAGACATAATTTCATTCAAGTACTCAAACCTATTCGAAGTAAGTGTACAGTCGATCACCACCAGTTATCGAAACAGTTCCAAAAGTTCAATATTGGGAGAAGTTTCCCGGAAATTTGGAAAATTTGAAAACATTGAATTAGATACATTATTATGATACATGTGGAATTTTTTTGTTCATTTTGACGTAATAATTCAGTAAAAATAATAAAATTCAAATAATATTATTTCAAAAATAAACGGCGGTCTATGTTCTATTTTCGAGCATATTTTCTATCCTGACAAAAAGAAAGACATTCCAATCTCCAAACGTCAACCACATTTCCACGACTTTCCTCCTATCTTTTCAAACTCTTACGGTCGAATTTGTCGGCTACGCAAAAAATCTGGGGATTGTCTTCAACAACAAATTAACATGGGATGCCCACATTAATTCTATTATAAATAAAGTTTACGCTTGGCTAAGAGGATTACCGATTACAAGAACAATTTTACCCACACAAGTTAAACTAAAACTGTCATAATGTCATATGGCTGTGAGCTGTTTGAGGATCTCGATTTCGTCTCAATTCAGAAACAAAAGGTCGCTTTCAATTCTATTGCACGATTTGTATTTAATCTTCGTCGGTTTGATCATGTTTCATCTGAAGCTCGTCAACTTCTTGGATGTAGCCTGAATGTTTTTTTTAAGCATCGGTGCTGTTCATTACTTTTTAAACTTATCCACAAGAAAGAACCAAACTATTTATTTAATAAAATTAACTTATGCTCGTCTAATCGGTATATATTATTGCGACCTGGCACATACACATATCACGCAGGCATTTATGCTTTTAAACTGTGGAACAATCTACGCAAGTCTTGAATCGAACACAGCAATTCCTTACATCTTTCCAACTGGATCTGATTTACCTTTTTTTCCTCTTATTTCTTTTTCTTTAATAACTTTTTACTTATGCTTGGTTGCATATCTAATGTTTAAATTTTTAACTTCAAATTTTGTTTTCATTTCAATATTTTCTTTTATTGTTTCCTATTATTTACCTTTCTTTGCATATTGTTATTGTATTGTCATATCCTGTACTAATTATAAGTCTCTCATCTGAAAGGTGTTATTAAGGATATTAAATTTCTCGAGAATCGATATGGACATCTCCATAGAGAAGCGGGCAAAAATCATTGCTTTACATGATGACACTGGTAAACCATAAGGGAGATTAAGGCTGATGTTGGAGCTGGAAAGTCCATTGTTTCCAGAATTATTGCTTTGCACAACGAGTCTTAAGGGTCATTGTAGCCGAAAACCTAAAAGCGCTGTTCGTGATGACAGCATATTGCCCCCAAACAGTGTGAAAAATCCTGGAAACCAAAAGTGGAGAATTTCAAAAGGATTCGACATGGATTTGTCTGCTGTTCAACGGCGTCTTCTAACAGTGGCTTGTAAGGTTAGAAGACCACTGCGAAACGGCAGCTTTTAACTAACCCGACTGCAATGGGCAAAAAAACAAAACTATTTTTTTCGGATAAAAGCCCCTTCGTCCAAGAATACAGGGTAAGCATCGTAAGAAGGAGTGACAACGAAAAACTACGGCCTGTTTAGACCTCTAAGGCCCTGGAAGCTCCTGTCAACCATTCGAAAAAGACATAAAGCATGTGTGGCGTGGACCACGCTTCAAAAAAATAAAAAATTAAACAATTAAATTAAATAATTGACCTCATTCAATTCATTCAATTCAATATATTTACTTTCTGCTTATATATTTTTGTTACATTTGATTGGATTGCATTGCGAGTTCCAAACTACATCATAATACCTTCCATATCACCCATATCTGCTTGGCCCAACTTTTTTTCCATACCGGATTTCTTAGTCCTCTCCAGTTGGTCGATCTTCTCGCTCATATCTAGCTGACCGGCTAGCTCTTTCATTGCATTGGATTCAGTAGGAATCCCCATTTTTAACGGATTCCACTGCTTCGTGTACATGCTGCCATCTTTGTTCTTACAACTGTAAGTCATTTCGCAACAATCAGGATACGGTTTCGCCAAGTTCGTAAGTCCCATCAGGGTGCATTGCTTAAGATCCAATTGACCACACCTATATGGAATACAGCGAGATAAAGGACTATACTATTTAAATGACTCCACACTTACCCTTGCACTAAAATTGATCCATCTTCGTTGCACTTCATATTCTGGCATGCTGTTGGCATCTGATTGTCACCCTTTTGAAGCATGTGTCCATTGTAGTAACAAATGCCAGGATGCTCTAAAGTTTTAAATTAGTCCTTGATTTTCTCATTGCATCGCTACTCACTCATATCGGCTGGGATAATGTACGAATATCCATGGCAACCAGCGAAAACTACTGCAAATAACAGCGCAACAGTAAATACTTTCATTGTTATGATCACTCTTGCCTAGTACTGAGTTATACTTGAATTGGTGCAAGCTACGTCTGCGCTTTTATACCACTAGATTGTGTTGTTTGTTATTTGTGCATTGAAAATGTATTCTCCGAAAATCGATTTTGGTTAATGGGTGCGTCGATCTTCAACTGACAAAACAACAGATAAATGCCGGTGTCTGTGACCGAATGCAATCGCCAGTGAACCAATGTCAAGTAAGAGATAACTTATCATTGTGATGCTCAACTCATATCATTTTTATTTTTCGTTGATCTTGCTGTAAGAAAAGAAGCAATTTCCTTCCTTCCTGGCTTCCAACATGGCTGACTGAATTACATAAAGAATTTTAATTCAACACGCCTTTTACCATAAATCAAAATGTGGTCTTGATTTACTATATCGAAAAGGCAACCTGACAGACAATAGCAATAGACGTACGCCAATTGGAATCTAAGATTTACCCATCACTCTGAACCCGAATAATACCAAAGCACTCGTTCAAATCGGAAATCGATTTAGATAAGAAGAGCCGTTTAACTGAAGGACTTCAATTGTAATAATTCATTTCAATTCATGTCACCGCCACCGCCACGTATAAGCACAGCCATCCTTTGAATGAAAATCGGTGAATAGAACCCCGGCAGCATGGAGATTTAAGGAAAAATACAAACGATGACTAGGTACAAATACAGGCTGACGAATACAAATTACTCTTGTTAAAATGTATGCATAACAATTCTGTTCAATTTCATCGATTAACACTCTTTCTATTTACCATCATTTTTCTAAAATAAGATATGCCGTGTCTCTTCCCCCATCAGTACCAAACCCAACTCAACAAATACAAATTAGATGAGATTTTCATATTTTATCCAGCCTTGCCTTGGTAAACGCCTCACTTCCCCACTACCAAACCGTGCTGAAGGTATTTATTGGAAAGCGAAATCTCAAAGAACCGTATTACACACAATTTATGAGTTTATTTCGCTTGATGGGTCTATGAAGTATCCGGGGGGGGAATGGGGTTGACACGATGAGGATTAGATTGACAACATAGTAGATGTTGGTGGATTATGTTATAATACCGGTGAGACCAGGAGATTGGTCGTTCTTTCTACCGAGTGTTATAAAAAAAAAAGTCTCAGCTAAAAGATGTGTGGGTAAAACAGTGGGTAAAACAAACAAATGATATACTTCCTTTACAGGGAATATATAACCTGAGCGACTGGTGCCGCTTGTATGTAGTTGGGTGTTGTATGATGGGCTCTTATTGGCACCAGCTTGGTGGTGTCCAGTTGTTGCAGCAACTTCATGCATATCAATTGAGCATATTGTATTTCCCGAGGTAATCACCTGGTACTTGGGAGTCACTGGGGTTGAACTTGGAACACGAATAAAATAGCATAATGCTCCGGCTGAACGAGTCTCAGAGGTTCTTGCCCCTCAAAAAAAGGGGTCAGACGAATCTGCAAGATTGAATAAAAGATGTTGTCAATGGTCAAGATGACAGATACCTATAAATACGCTTGAACACCTTTTAATTTCCATTATTTTTTATGTAATACAAAACTAAAAAGTCAACATAATAACATTATATGCGAATTTATATTTGAATGCCCGATGAAACTGGTATTGAAGAATGGGATAGCTTTTGCAATAAATCTGGTTTCTTTAAAATGCTGTGTGAAAAAGATAAAGATAAAAAAAACACTCGTGTTCTTGAACATGGCAGAGATGAAATAGCCAACTTACACAAAACTAGCAAGAAAATTGTTGCAGATTGTTGCTTCATCTGCTCAAGTTCAGAGGCTCTTTTCAAGGCTCATGTTCATTCCTCTACAAGATATCGTCTTGCATTTTTTGAAAGATCAAAGGAACTTCTGCACATCTATTATTCGCTCAGAATCAAAGATGACCTTACTGAAGAAGAAAAAGAAAATAATTGGAATAGCTACCTAATTGGATTTTAAAATAAAATATATTTTGTACATTACAAAATAAAAATGTATTTTTCAAATATCAATCAATATGTCGTGTCGTTAATTGTACCTTAACGACACGTAATTGAAGACGCATCGACAACAGCATAGGTAGTCTACATAAAGGGTCCGCCATCTAACTTTTTTTTTTCAACTAGTGCTTATTTCGCGAATGGTAACACTTAGCTCATGTCTGATTTGACAGATAATTAGTTTTATCCTTCCGCTGAACGTATACGGTTGTGAATATGCTTGAACAACGCTGGGAAATATTGCGACATTACTTTGAAAAGCATGGTAATGTTGCAGAATGTGTGCGAAAATTGCGTACGGAATTTGGAAGAAGAGAAGCACCGTCAGCTCTTTATGATCGTTATCTTGTGAAAAAAGTGAAAGAAACTGGCATCCTCATCGATAAACCAAAGCGTGAAAAGCCAAAAACAGTGCGTACACCCGAGAAAATTGCGGAATTTGGTCTAGAGGCATAATTGGGCCATTTTTCTTCGAAAATGAGCAAGGAGTGGCCGTTACAGTCAATGGCGATCGTTATCGGGCCATGTTGAATGAATTTTTGTTCAGATATTGGCAACATTTGGTTTCAACAGGATGGCGCTACGTGCCACACAGCCGAAGCTACACTCGATGTTTTGCGCCCTGTTTTTGAAGATCGCATTATCAGCCGCAGAACTGATGTCGTTTGGCCACCTGCGATTTGACACTGTTGGACTATTATTTGTGGGGTGCCGTAAAAGATAAGTGTTACGCCGACAAGCCAGAGACAATTGACGCTTTAAAGGACAATATTCGTGAAGCCATTGGTGAAATACAGCTGCACACAATCGATAATGTGCTTAAAAATTGGACCGATCGTGTAGGCTACTGCATGGCCAGCCGAGGCAGCCATTTGAATGAAATTATTTTCCATTATTAACCGGAAGGATTGTACTTTCAAATAAAAAAAGAAATTTGAGAAAATATTCAGTAGTTTTTTTTTTATAGCATTTTCAAAAAAAAAAGTTATTTGGCGGACCCTGTACATGGTGTCGTCTACGCGGCACAACACTTTCGGGGGTGAAACTAAAACACAATTCGTCAGATAATTTCTCTATCGCAAGTAAAACCACATATTCCGATTAAGTGTGAAGATGAAGAGAAACATAAGTTAATCGGTAATCATCCACAGACCAATAATTAAGAAAACACTTTTACTATGTACATAGCAGTAAGTACTATACTTCTTTGTAGAAAGCTCCAATACTACCATCTACCTATACCTACCACTAAAATCAATTCCAACAAACTGGACACGGATGGTTGATTTTCCCAAACGCTTGAGGCCAAATGTTACAAATTAAGTTGTCTCTTATGGAGCACAAAGCATGTGGTGCTGTGCTGGAACTGAGACTGGGATAGGGCATGTAAGTTCCTAAACAGCAGTTGCTTATTATGTCTCTCACTTCCATTTTTACATGATACTAGTATCATGTAAAAATTAGTTAGTATCTATTGGCATTTGACATTTATGTGCGAAGTATGTCTTTGTCTATTCGAAGTAAAGGAAGACTGGACATTTTTCGTTTAATTAAAGGGCCTACACCCTACATTGATTGACATTTAATATTGTTGAAGACTATTTTAATTGTTGAACTTAGAATCGGACAGAGTTATTCTTAAGTCGTGTCACGGTACTTTGCATCAAATTTACTGGTGCATACTTTTAGGAGGGATTTATGAGACTCTATACTCGTCAGTAGAAATGAATATTTACTGTTACAGGCTTATTATAAGGACGGTATTTCTATCATAGACAAATCATACTGCCGCTTAATTTTTTTAAGTTCGCCATTTTGTTTTTCTATCCTTGTACGTCATTTTAAATCCGTCTAAGCATCAACAAAAAACAAAATTTGATGAATTTGTTGGTTTTTTTTCATAATGTCAAATATGGAAAATAAATTGTGGTTTGTTCGAACACAACGAGAAATGTAACTTCTCGCCGATATTAAGGTGTTCGGCTGAGTTTACCAGACATATTGGATCGTATTGGAGACGACTATTTGTACCACATGGATACAAGGGATATCAATCGGAATCGGTGTATTTAAGCCATACTTTTCAATGAATTTGTCTCTTATTTACTATTTAATTTTCATAGCAAAAAACACAGAACACCATCAACTTCCAATTTTAATGACAATGAGATGCTACCACCATTCATTAAAGCAAACAATGAACATTTTTTAAAAAAGTATGCATTCATTTCATTTCATGTATCTACACTATCGCAAGAAAGCCAATAAGGGTTGGAAAAAATCGATAGATGAACTAAGATAAGTATTGCTATTGCAGCATAGTGCATAGAACGCATAGCAGGTTGTGAATGACACTCATAATTACATATTATATTTGCAGATATCTTACTTCAAGGTATACCCTGCAAAGTTATTGACGCATTGGTCCAACCAGTGGCAAGCTACCCTTAAATATTTGGTATCTTGGAGTTCGTCTGACTATGCTCCACGTCCACAAGATGAAATAGATTGTAACGCGTTATGCATTGAATTCACAATTTTAGTAGTTCCAAATGCATTATCACATGGTTTGACGTGCTCCAGTCGAAAGGATTAAAACAATCTCGGTTACTTCATAATACATAAACTTCAATTTATTAAAACAATAATATACGGACAATTGATTTGTTGGGTATGTTTAGTGTAGGTCGCTAGACAGCCGAATCATCACTGCTCGAATGGGATTTACTCTTCGCGATCTTGTGCTTACGCGTGCGTGTGTGTGTGTGAGCGTATAAAAGTTCTGAGCTTGTTTTTGTATCAGCGTGAGGATGATGCTCAGAGCGCAGAGACCGATCACTACATACTCCCCTTCCAGCGTACAGCGCCCAAATATGTGATTCAGTTAAATATTATAATAGTGTTTTCATTATGTAGGAGAACAGTTTGATTTAAATTAGCATTTACACATTCAAAGCTATTCTGCTATTTAAATTTAACCCGATTATTTTTCTTTACACCGCTTACTTCCGTGGCGATCATATGCCCAGGTTTCAATCGATCAATAGAGACGGAGATATGTTTGTTATTGATATTCAGTATAAATTGTTTTCGGAGCTTTCGTACCACCTTGTAGGGCCCTTCATATGGGGCTGTTAGACCAGGACGGATTCTATCGATTCTAAGAAATACAAAATCACATTCTGCAAGAGACTTTGGGACATTAATGTTATGTTGAATAGATTGTCTAGTTTCAACAGGCTTAGTTTTTGGCATTGTTAGTCTCAATTGCTCTACTAGTTGGGAGGGATCTTCCATTCTGTCAGCATTGTTACTTGGGACGAAGTATTCTCCCGGAATTTTAAGAGTTTGACCGTATACTAATTCAGCCGCTGAGCATCCTAGATCTACTTTAACAGCTGTTCTAATGCCAAGTAAAACGAGTGGCAGGTCATCACTCCAATTCCGCGTATTTTCACGGGCTATTATTGCGGCTTTCAATTGGCGATGAATTCTTTCCACCATACCATTGGCTTGTGGATGATAAGCCGTGGAACGAATTCGGTGCGAACCGAGAATATTCGTGACTGATAGGAATACTTTGGATTCGAATTGCGTGCCCTGATCCGTTGTTATTTGGCTAGGAACACCGAATCGACAAATATATTCTTGTACGAATACCCTGGCAATGGTGGCTGCACACATATCAGGAATCGGATACGCTTCTGGCCATCGCGTGAATCGGTCGACAATAGTTAAGACGTAAGCGAATCCTTTTGATGGGGGCAATGGACCAACTATATCCAAGTGAATATGTTCAAATCGCCCTGCGGGAATTTTGAAAGTATCGAATTTAGATTTTGTATGCCTATGAATTTTAGAGCGTTGGCAGGAAACGCAAGTTTTTGCCCACTGATTACAGTCTTTGTTAACGGAAGGCCAGAAGTATTTTGAGGTGACTCTTTTCCGAGTAGCTCGAATACCTTCATGTAAGAGATTGTGCAGTGAGTCAAAAATGGTCCTACGTAGTTGCTGTGGAATAAATGGACGGTTAGTGCCAGTGCTTGTTTCGCACCAAATCTGTTCATCAGTGATTGGAATTTTTATCAGCTCTACTTTAATGTTGGAAGTGCTTTTGGCTTTGTTAGATTTTAATGTTTCCAGTTCTTTGTCCCCTTCCTGTAACCTAGCGATTTTTATGAGATTGAAAGCAACTGATGCAATTTCTTGATCGCCTTCGTTTTCGGTGCGTGAAAGAAGGTCAGCTACCACATTGTCTTTACCACGAATATGACGGATATCGCTGGTGAACTGTGAAATGTAGTCCAGTTGACATGATTGTCGTGGACTACGTTCGGTTTTTGACGTCAAAGCTGTGGTAAGTGGCTTGTGGTCCGTGTAGACTACGAAATCTCTGCCTTCAACAAAGAAGCGAAAGTGTCTAATTGCCAAATATATACCTAGTAGCTCGCGGTCGAACGCTGAGTAGTTCTGCTCTGTAGCAGAAAGCTTCTTCGAGAAAAATGCAAGAGGTTCCCAGCAGTTGCCATGAAGCTGCTGCAGAACTGCTCCGACAGCCATATTTGATGCATCTGATGTAATATTTAACGTAGAGTTTTCAATCGGATGTGCTAATAGTGTCACTTCAGCTAAGGTCTTTTTCGCTTTCTCGAAGGCGTCGTTGCATTCGTTTGGCCAAGTGAAATGTGATTTGCTTTTCTTCAATTTCTGAAGACCAGCCAGATGAAAATGTATGGGTGACAACAGCTGAGCAAGTTTGGCATGAAGCGGTTATAAAAGTTAATCATGCCCACAAATTGCTGGATTTGGCGGATCGAGGTGGGGGAAGGTAGTTTAATGACTGCTTCCACTCGCTCTTTCGCCGGCGCTATGCCTTTCTCGGTGATCGTATGTCCTAGAAAGTCTAGATTTGAAACACCAAAAACGCATTTCGTTGGCTTAAGAGAAAGGCCGTAGTCAGCCAGTCTCTGAAAGAGAATAAGCAAATACGAAAGGTAAGTCTTGTACAATTGCATTGATGAACCGTTGAAAGGTTTGGCTCGCATTCCGAAGCCCAAAAGGCATGCGGACAAACTCAAAAAGCCCAAATGGAGTAGTGATCGCAGTCTTGTGTACATCCTCAGCAGCCACGGGTATTTGATGATACGCCCTCACTAAGTCAATTCTCGAGAAAATCTTGCAACCGTTAAGTTGCATTGAGAAATTGTGGATATGAGGTATTGGGTATCTGTCGGGTATGGTTACCGCATTTAGCCGCCTGTAGTCTCCGCATGGCCTCCAATCTTCGCTATTTTTCTTTCCCACCATGTGGAGGGGTGAAGAGATAGGAGATGATGAAGATCTACATATGCCCAGATCGACCATGTGTTGAAATTCTAAAAGCGCTGCTTTATGTTGCTGCAGATTTAGCCGGCGTGGCTTTGAAAATGGACATTGTCCTTTTGTAACTATGTGGTGTTGAACCGTGTGTCTGACCGGGTTGTTGAAATTGGGTGGTGCTGTGAGTGAGGGAAACTCTTTCAAAATATCACTGAAGTCATTACTAATATGAAACTGTTTGGGTGACGGAGTATCCACTACAGCTTTGACAGCACTTATATGGAGGTTTGTAGTCGAATCAATGAGACGACGGTTCTTGATATCGACCAACAATCCAAATTTATTTAGAAAATCGGCTCCTATGAGCGGACGGTTAACAGCTGCTATTGTAAATTCATGAATGAACTATCTTCTGAGCCCCAGATTAATTTTCAGCAACTTTGAGCCATACGTGCCTATGGATGTGCCATTGGCTGCACGGAGAGAAAAGCAAATATTTTTTGCTTTACTAGGAAAGAGGGTAACTGGAACTACAGATAAGTCGGCTCCCGTGTCGATTAGAAATGTCAAATTATTGTCAAGGTCACGAATAAAAAGGCGGCTAGGATTTGAATTAGTCCAACTGTTCGTCGCCGAGACAGCTGGTTTATTTAGTTTTTTGAAGATCTTTCGTTATCTTTGCACGAACTGGCACTGAAATTGCATGGATTGACGCATTTTCGCGCTTTAGATCCAAACCTAAAATGAAACCAACAAACATCAGCCCTGTTTAATGATCTGTTTCGACCTTTTGAACTACTCCTACTATAATCCCCACGCGAACGACTGCTTTGCCGACAGAATCTACTAGTAAGTTGCTGCACCATGGCTTTGATTTCATTTATCTCGCTACGAAGTTGCGAGGTTTCTGCCGACGGTTCTACCTTTTTGCGCAACACCTTGGAATGTACCTCAGATATACCTGCTACTGAGCCAGACGCCTCCCAAATCTTGTCCGCCAACATTGTTAATTCCGCTTCGCTTTTCCCTTCTTGGGAAATAAGTGCAATGTTAATAACCTGTGGAAGTCGCCGAAGCCAGAGTTTACGAACTAAGTCGTCGCTTATTATGCCTGACGCGCCTGCCAATTGTTTCAATGCTCTTAAAAATTCGGACGGTTTCCTGTCTCCTAACTGTTCGCTAGATAAAAGTTTTTCAATTCGACGTTCTTCACTGAGAGAGTGCCGCTCGATAAGCATGCTTTTGAACTGATCATAAATATTTTCCGCAGGGGGAGATTGGATAAAATCGAGAACCGTTTCGAGCACTTCTTGTGGTAAAGCTCCTAAAACATAGTTATATTTTACCCTATCTCTACTGATTTTCGCTATTGAAAACTGCGCTTCAGCCTGAATAAACCAAACCGATGGAGATTTCGGCCAAAACGGCTGTAATTTTATGGAAACTGTATTTACACTATTATCATTATTAGCATCGCTACTACCCGGGGTTGCACCGTGATCAATCTTTACCGCAGTTTGCCTATTATCGTCCACCATTGTCACAAACAAAAATTGGAATTTGTTTACTATGTGTTAATTAAAAGTATATAATGCTCTATTTCTATATGGTCTTGCTGCACAAAATGAACACTTTGCACTGCTCGCATACACACACTCGATGCACCTGAATTTTAATGATTGAAAGAATTATCAATGATGATTCGCCTTCTTTGGATTTAGTCAGCTTAAAGTAGAAGAAACATAGTTAAAAGAAAGAAAGGAGAAAAAAAAATTCATGTATGAGAGAAAATAAAAACACTAATAAAAAATTTTAAATGATGTAAGTAAATTATTATAAACAGTAGGCATGTGAATTAATTATGTAATTTACTGATTACCCTACCAAAATATATGACATAGTTAGTATATTACAATATCATAAGAAGTGCATATTTTGGTGATGACTCTGATGAGATGACTGTATGTAACTGCAAGCGATAGTGCACATAAGATCCGCTACGACCCGTCGAAAATAGCGTGGATGGTGTGAGTTTTCAATGATCATTTAGTTTTGTACAATGAACGGCACCATAGGCTGATATTGCTGCAGGTATATAAAGATGAAGATGAAAAGTACCGGAGGATAATATTGCTGTGGGGTTGCGTCTTCGCCTGATGATTTTACACTGATGATGAATTTTGAGATGAGTTTTTATATTTCGTGTGTCGAGTGCGATGAACTGAATTATTGTATGAATATATAGTAATAATGTATGTTCTTTGACCGAATAATTTTGCTTTATTGCGCACATCAAATAAATTGACACTTTTTTAGAATGACTTATGATTGGTATAGCGTTTTTTAACTTTTCGGAGTCACCAATTGACGTGCTCCAGTCGAAAGGATTAAAACAATCTCGGTTACTTCATAATACATAAACTTCAATTTATTAAAACAATAATATACGGACAATTGATTTGTTGGGTATGTTTAGTGTAGGTCGCTAGACAGCCGAATCATCACTGCTCGAATGGGATTTACTCTTCGCGATCTTGTGCTTACGCGTGCGTGTGTGTGTGTGAGCGTATAAGAGTTCTGAGCTTGTTTTTGTATCAGCGTGAGGATGATGCTCAGAGCACAGAGACCGATCACTACAGGTTTTTTTCTTTTGCGAAACTTAGAAGCCGACTTCTACTACTTACCAAACTTTAAATAGAATCATTAAACACGTAACGCTGCTTTCTAGGAAAGTGAACTAAAATTAATTATTTTATGCTTTTATAATCACCAGGATTCCGCGTTCTAATTCGGTTAGCTAGTCTATATTTTTGCAAACATGTCTATTTTTTTTTGTGTGTTTTACTATGGCACATTGTAACTCTACAACTGCGAATGATTTTCGTATTTCACTAATTGCCACTGTAGACGAATTGCTTTTTAATTCTTATATTTCAGAAATTGATACACGAGACATGAGACGATCTTCTGCAGGACGAAACTGATTTGTTTGATTGTGAAGCCATGCAAATAGTTTTTGACTCAATACTATTTACGTTTTTTTTTTTCTATTGGAGGCTGTTCGTCATTAATTTTCCTATGATGAAGATAAATCATTAAATCATAAATCATATTTTTAAGTAGGTTGATTACCGTAAATATTTAAAAAAATTTGAATAACGAGGGCTAAGTATAATTGTAACATATGTTTCACTATGCCATCGGCAAGAAGAGGCATAATGTGTAACGCAGTTTTCAAAATGAATACATTTAACATAAAAAAAACCATACAACTTGACATAAAAAAAAACATATGCCGACTCAAACACGTCTTGTTTTAACGATATCTTTATTCAGACTGACAGACTTTCTTTCGCTTAACAAGCAGATCATATGTATTATATAAAGAAAAAGAGCTTACGGTTTACAAACAACAAAGTCGATAGTTTACATAAAAACTGTGGTTCAATCGTTCGACATTTCAACTATCCATTGTTAGACTGTATTGTCTGTTCTTGTAAATATAAAAGCATATAATTGATTATGTAAACGAACATTGGCAAATAAGAGCACAGGGTGGCCAAGAGTCATTTTAATGAATTGAAAGTTGTTACATAATGAAAAGCCCATTTAATAGAAGAAATGTTTTACAAATAAAAGAGAACCGGATTGAAGCTAAAAGGTACACACTTTTAAGTATTTACTAATGGACGCTTCTTATATCCCATCTCGTATCAAACTTTGTTGATTCTGCCGAAGTTTTATCGATTGTCCCCTATCATTAGCGAGTTTTTGAAGATACAATTTGGACTGTTTGTGAAAGTATATCCCCAGTCTCGCCAACTTTCATATTTTACTCACAGCATAACCAGCATCTTCTCGTTTAAGAATAGTCACTGCAGCAGGTAGTTGCCCTTTGAATATTTTTGTTTTCTTTGTTACTCTTACCATTTCAACCTTCTTGTATAAGGAACAAAATTACAATATCGCTTTGGCAAGGATGTCTGTTTTATCCTACTATATAACACGAGGGTGACGACAAAAACTTTTCTCATCAAAATTGATTCGGTTTTTTGCGCATGGAGGTCTCTTCTCCATTCACAAAGCTGTCTGCAGCATTTCAGGAGCGTGCACTGGTTGTGCATCTTTCACGAAGGAGGTTTGAGAATATATATCCCTCTGCAAAGCAACCAACAAATAAATTGGATGATCGCATGACTTACGGTGCGGGGCTCTTATAGTAAAAATAAAGAGCAGACCGGAGCTCTATATTTAAACATAGGGTAGTTAGCATAATTCAGAGGATTTAACTTTGAGATAAAAGGGTAGATGCAATTTATCCACAAAGAATCACAGTGAGGATGGGCGAGATCCTTTATGCAATTTCAGTGAAAATGATTTTTCTTTCCGTACAGTCGCGATGGTAATTCACTTGAAATTATTATTTTTTTGTTGCCTTCGACGAACGACGCTCTAAAAGAGATAGTTTTACGACTTACAAAAGCATGGAGCATAGTGCATAGGGGCAATGTTACAGCGCGTAATTTGCATAGTTTTTTATGTTTCTATGGACACAGTAAATCTTTTAGGTCAGTACCTCAGTGCAGACGAAAGCTGTCGGTGTCAAGTTGAAATGTACACTCCCCTTGGGTGTTTTACTCGATTGACCATTAACGTGAAAGTAAAAGGTTTGCCGTAATAGGAACAAAATTGTCCGTTATTTATTTCTTTACGCTGTTGCCGTATAGTTGAAAGTATATGCGGATGTGTGCTTTTTCAAAATGTAGGATGTGTGCTTTTTTAAATGTTTCGAAGATCGAAAACAGAGTTTTACTTATTTAATTTGTCTGCTCTTTCAGTTGAAAACAGGGTCAGATTCCGTATAACAATTATCATCCGGACGATATCGTTTTTGAAACTTTGATGACCATAAGAAGCTATATTCTGCCCGAATTTGTTTCGCTATCGCCAGCTTTCATTACATTTGTGAAAATGAACTGAATTAAGGTCCCAAACTCGTAATTTTGGCACTTTGTTACTACTTTTGGAGGTCTATCGTCTCGCCGATAATCGCCTGAAAAATTACGGAATGTTTTCTCGATTGCACGATAGCATTATAGATACATATGCATATAGCAGACATAATACAGAGATTATTGTTTTGGGACGTCGTTTGCAATGGCTTAAGGTAACGACTCAGGAGTTGTGTATTCTGTGCGTGGATGTGTGAATGGAGTTAAATTTGCATTTGTTTCTGTCAGTGTGTGTTGCTAATAATAATTTTTGTTGTCCAGATTTTATTATTCGACAATGGCCAGATTTTTTACGCAAAATTATCCACTGTGACCTTCGAAGAATTCAGTGCCAAAGTTTCAAAAAGATAAACGCCATTGATCGCGACTTTCTTTGAATGCGTCTTATGATGCCGTAGAAGTTTGGGAAAATATATAATTGTTTCTCTTTAAATGAATTTTCTATAAACAATATTTCTTGATAGTCATGGCAAGGCACACTTTGAGTGGAAACTGAAGTCCTTTTAAGTTACCTCTGCGAGAAATAACCTTACCCTCATATTGTTCATGCATCAGAATGCCCATCGTGGCGTCTGTGGTCTGACACGTAGGCCCATCCTGCTGAAATCACATGCCGTCTATTACCAAATCGTTAAATTTGGGCCAAATGAATCGGCTAGCATCATTCTCTAGCGCTCACTGTTGATGGTAATGGGCTTACCAACATCATTTTCAAAAAGTGCAAGTCAATAACGCCGAGCTCTGGCCCAAAATCCGCACCAAACAGTAACGTTTTGTGGATCCACTGCCATCTATTGTGGGTTTGCGTCGGTCGTCCCATATACGGCGACCTTGGTTGTTAACATAGCCATTCATTCAAAAATGGGCCTCGACGCTAAGAGTGGTTTTTCGGCCAAAATTGTGGTCCTCTTCAAACCGTTTCAAAGACCAGTTAGCGAACAAACGACGATGTCTTTGGTCATTAACTTTGAGCACATTGGTTAATTGGATCTTGTATTAGGTTGAAGCTTTCGAAAGGCCGACTTCTGGTCTGATCCGCGGTCAAGTTCAATACCGCGATCCTTTGACGTACGGGTGTCGGTTGATTTTTTACCGAACCGGATATCTCCGATTTGACTACCAGATGATCCAAACTAGATGGTCAACTGAGAGAGGAAACGGTACATTTGCCTACAAGCTGTCTGTCTGGCACAGGACTTCCAAAGTATTTGTGCCTGTACAAATGAAAGGATCGCCATTGCTGCCGCACGCATACTTCGAAAATCCTATGTGCTGGGACTTGACGTCAATCGGGAGGTGGCGGGATTTCATGTGGGGGCGACTGCGTTTGGCATATTTCGTGCCCATTAGTTAAACGGAGCTCACATCACAGTTCAGTTTAAGAGTTTTTAAAGTTTATGAAACTGTTGGTATCAAATGGAATTCCTGTTATAATATATTCACCATGCCAAATAGCTTAATATAATAGTCATTTGTCAATATTATAGCAGAAATCTATCTCATGGTATTAATCAGGGAAAAATTAACTAACACGCACTTTTGTTAAAAGAGATTTTGTAACTTCGAGCCTTTTTTGTATATATTAAAGAAAATACAAATTTTTTCAATTGATCTTGAATGTATGTATGTTGAAGTGGCTCTCGGCCGTTAATCGGCCCATTGTGCATATCACTGGTGTTTAGGGGTTCCCTTACTGGTTACTCATTGTGAACCATTTACTACCGTTGATAAAGCCAAGATCACTAAGATCACTGAGGAAGTACATAGTTTCCTAAGTATGCCATCCTTAGATTGGTTAGGACAGGGCAGCTGCAGTTGAGGTGGGTGACGGACTCGTCATCATTACCATACAGCATCTGCAAAAGTCATTATGTGGCAGTCCAAGTCTTTGCGCGTGTCTGCCCAGAACACAATGACAGGTGATGACATTGGCGACTAACGAGATACTACGTCTGTTAAGTCGCAGAAGCTCCCTGGATCTTTTAGTATCCAGTGTCGGCCAACTAAGCCTGGCAACGTCACAATATCCTAAATGTTTCCATCTATCATCTATGACTTGCTTTTCCTGTTGCGTCCGCATGAATGATCTGTTTAGCGTTAGACAGCGGTGCCTGCACGTTGTGCAGATTAACACTATCAACGCCGGAGGAGCCTAATTTAGCAAGTTCGTCAGCTGCACAGTTCCCTGGGATATCACAGTGTCCTGGAACCCAGCATTTAATTGATCATTGATCTTAATGCTCTTAATTTCAAAGACATGTTGAAACAAAATAATAAATTGTGCCATAGGATCAGAAAGATTGGTTTAGGCTATTAGAGTTCCTACTTTCCTAATGTAGCTGATGATGCTTTCAGCAGAGGATGTCTTTACTTCTTCTGGGCTTACATTCACATAAGATATATGCTCAGTTGTTTCGTCTTTTTCAAGGCATAGACGGCACTCCGAAAAGTCGGCTACATGTATTTTGTTAGCTATATAAATACAAATACATAATACAAAGTTCCTATGTAAATCCTATGTAAAGATCGCCCATATTTATGTGACATACCCGGAACAGTAAAATGTTTTGAACAGTTTTTCTATTCCAAAAATGAATAGAGTGCTTTTGTTTTTGTTAATAATGTAGAAAGGTATAAGCAAAATCAGTGGACATTTCAAAATACATTGCTATAAAATTTGTGAGAGAATATATATATGGCATGTTAATACCAACAATTACCAAAACAATTTGGACTTTAACGTTCGATTGAATGCGCGAAATCGGAAATCAAATCGCAGGATCCAATCAAATAACACATTATATTGTCTTTTTGTTAGAAGTTTATTCACATACTCATATTTTAACGAATTTGCTCTCTGATATTCATGTTTTTATTTTTAATACGAAAGCATTTGCATTTTTACTGTTCCGAAGTAACGTGATTCAACACTGTTAGGTATTATTATAAACTTAAAAGTTTCGAATCATTTTTTGATTTTGTAAAAATATGGTGCTAAATAAACGAATTCGAAAAATGTGTTTAATATTCATGAATATTTTTTAAAATTCACTTATGCCCTAGTGGAAGCTTGGGCTTAACTTGCATGCTATTAACGAATTTTTGGAACAAACCCCAGTGCTTACATTTAGGCAGCATGAATTCTGCACTCAAAAATATAATTCATGTAAACCAAATTAAAAAAAAAACAGAAATGTGAATGGATCAGGTGCGAGCGCAGGTAGGGGTTTTGGGGGTTGATAATAAAATTATAATAATATTTAGTGCTAAGTTCTGTAAGTAATCTAGATTTAAGCAATTTATGTATTTTTTGTATACATACGAGTACAATTATAGCTATTAAGACATTATTTATGAAAATTCAACTTTTATTTCATTCCATCACGACTTGACCCCGTCTGGTACACAGACGGTTCTAAGATGGAGTCAGGGACTGACTCTGGAATCTAGAGAGAGTCGCCTTAGGTGAACTTGTCAGTCAGCCTTGGGAAAAACTTATCCATATTTCAGGCAGAAGTCTTTGCAATCAACCAGTGCGCTAGAATAAATCGGAGTTTTAACACACGTGGAAAAACTATATTTATCTTCTCAGATAGCCAAGCAGCTCTTAAAGCTCTTGACTCATCTGTCATAAAATCTAATCTTGTCTTAGAAACATTCACAACCATCTACGAATTTTCTAAGAAAAACCTAGTCCTCCATTGGATTCCAGGCCACAGGGGATTTGAGGCCAACGAATCGGCTGACGCACTGGCTAAAGTCGGAGTCAGCAAAAATCATTTCAGGAACTACATCAACAAACTATCTCGCATCGAATCCAATGAGATCTGGCTCAAAACATTTGGGCACTAGACAATTATTCCCCAAATTCTCCCCCAGAAAATCACTCTTTCTGTTTTAAGGGGAAAAATATCCTGAGAATCCTAACAAGAATAATCAGCGGCCACGGTCTCGTGAAAGAACATCTTCGCCATATTGGCGTTTCACCGGATCCTACTTGCAGACTGTGTCTTGTGAGTGACGAGTCCTCTCTTCACATACTTATGGAATATCCGGCCCTATACCGTCTCAGAAAAACCATCATTGGTGATCAAATCGTCAAGTCAGCTAAATTTGCTGACGTACAACCAGAGAAGATCCTCGCCTTCCTGACAGCCTTTGGAATGAAAATATGGCTCTATAGTACCCTACCAGGGAGGGACAATAGGCTCCTTTTAGAAGCCCCTTGAAGGCTCTCCCGCTTCATAATCTAATCTAATATATCTCTAAATTTTATCGCATCCCCATTTGTCTGTTAATTACGATTCGTACATTATTCTTCTTTTGTCGTTTCGTATCAGTTTTTATTTTTATTTTTAGGGCGAATGGAACGGACCTCTAATATGTATGCCGATTCCAAACGGCTGAATTTAGAAGCTTTTGACATCTCAGACCTTCGCGACAGGTGTTCCAAAAGATATAATTCAGAAGTACACCACAATAATTACTGAGTCACCCAAAGCAATATTTCATAAACCAAAGACTAAAACATAAAATAAAAAGACTGCATTCCTAATTCAAGTCGGCGGAGTGGCTTAGTAGTTAGTGTGTTGGACAACCCAGGTTCGAATCCCGAAAAATCCAAAACTCCATCTTAAAGTTTTTTTTTCCACTGCGCCACCTCTCGCGAACGTCTGACAAACATCCGAGAGTATAATTGTCATTAAAGAGCTTCTCAATTGGCTGCTTGGAATCTGCATAAAATTGTTCCATTCGTCCTAAAATGAAAAACTCACCAAAGAAGATTGGTTGTGAGAAGCTAGGCCTAGGTTCCCTACGGACCTGTTGCGCCAACTATTTATTTATTTATTTCTAATTCAACTATGCAACAATTTTTACATATTTGAAGCAAGATAGAACTAAGGTGACGAAGTTGTAACCCCACTACTCTGGAACGAATTCCAAAGCCTACATCACATCATATTAATATGCTTCAATATTATCATAGCAATGAATTGATTATCACATGATGCAATAGACTGATCTATCAAAAAGTTGAATAAATTTCATATCTATCTACGATGTCCTTGACTCTCTAATCTAAACCATCAGAATATTCGAAAGGAAACGTCTATCAATGATTTCCATGGATGGAATTTCTATACCTATTAAATTGCCAAGACTTTTCGAGGATTTACGAGAATACGATGTGCCATGCTGATGCTTACCGGAAATTCAGAAACCCATTCACATTGCTTGAGTCAAGTATGAATTATTCGGGGGATTTTCAAACTTTATGTGAAGTGAAAAACTAATAGCGTGTATACTAAGTTGGTGTTATATAAAATTTACGGACGTGATTTGCAGCAAAGTGGAATGAATTATATCACAGATGAACCAGATTTAATTTATTTGAACAGTCCAAAGAGTGTTTTTGTCGCTTGGCTCAGTGTGTCCTTCGTAGGAGTATACCTATACCCTTTCATCCTCAGACTAAATACAGTTTAATGTACCAATTTGATGTAATTGGTTGGTTTGTGGGTGAACCACTTTATTGATTTCAAAACCGCAAAGCACATAAATGGCTACGTTGGTCGTTGTATTCGAATAAACATCAGAGCAAATATTTGCTTCCCACACACGTCCAAACACCAATTTGGTTTCCTTAAATTAAATATTACTTACCACTCGTGCAAATAATTCCGATTAAACTAAACAAAGTCCCATGTACATCGAACGCCATACCCGTTCACTAAAGCTAGACCCCCGCAGACTTGCTGTATGTAAAAAACCCGAGTACATACTTGTATTCACAAAGAAATAGGTATAGCACGGGTAGGATTTCAGCTCCAGAAACTTGTGTTTGATTTACATTCGCACGGTCCATTCATAGCCGCCTTACCATGTCCTTGTAATTCCATACACATGTTCGCGTGTTGGCATAAATAGACCCAGGGCAATATTCAGCAGTTGCATTCATTAAAATTAATTATAATCTCCAATTTAGGCCCCCAACACATTCGTTCTATGCATTCAACTGCATGTTAAAAAGAAAATTACGGCAAAATAAAGGCTTTAAAATTAAATTACACCACTGGGCTGGGGGATTAAATGTCAAAGTGAAAGATAGAATAAATCTGTTTCACACATAATCATATTTTTGTAGGAGTGTAACTATTTGCTGTTGGATTCGTGCACTGTGCGCTATCAATGAGATCTATATGATATGAGATGGGCCATTGTTGTAGGTGGTTTTTAGTTACGATGCGACTTTAAAATTGAGACCCATCGTTGGTTCACTTTCCTAACAAATTTTTAAATCGTGAACTTCCATGGATTTGATGACTGGAATTTGTCATTGTCATCGTCATCGTCACGTCATCGTCATTGTCATTGTCATTGTCATTGTCATTGTCATCGTCATTGTCATTGTCATTGTCATTGTCATTGTCATTGTCATTGTCATTGTCATTGTCATTGTCATTGTCATTGTCATTGTCATTGTCATTGTCATTGTCATTGTCATTGTCATTGTCATTGTCATTGTCATTGTCATTGTCATTGTCATTGTCATTGTCATTGTCATTGTCATTGTCATTGTCATTGTCATTGTCATTGTCATTGTCATTGTCATTGTCATTGTCATTGTCACTGTCATTGTCATCGTCATCGTCATCGTCATCGTCATCGTCATCGTCATCGTCATCGTCATCGTCATCGTCATCGTCATCGTCATCGTCATCGTCATCGTCATCGTCATCGTCATCGTCATCGTCATCGTCATCGTCATCGTCATCGTCATCGTCATCGTCATCGTCATCGTCATCGTCATCGTCATCGTCATCGTCATCGTCATCGTCATCGTCATCGTCATCGTCATCGTCATCGTCATCGTCATCGTCATCGTCATCGTCATCGTCATCGTCATCGTCATCGTCATCGTCATCGTCATCGTCATAGTCATCGTCATCGTCATTGTCATCGTCATCGTCATCGTCATCGTCATCGTCATCGTCATCGTCATCGTCATCGTCATCGTCATCGTCATTGTCATTGTCATTGTCATTGTCATTGTCATTGTCATTGTCATTGTCATTGTCATTGTCATTGTCATTGTCATTGTCATTGTCATTGTCATTGTCATTGTCATTGTCATTGTCATTGTCATTGTCATTGTCATTGTCATAGTCATTGTCATTGTCATTGTCATCGTCATCGTCATCGTCATCGTCATTGTCATCGTCATCGTCATCGTCATCGTCATCGTCATCGTCATCATCGACATTGTCATCGTCGTCGTAAATCGTAATTACATTCGATATCGTAAATCGTAAATACGATCGTAATCGTAAATCGTAATTACGATCGTAATCGTAAACGCCATCGTCATCGTCATTGTCATTGTCATTGTCATTGTCATCGTCATCGTCATCATCGTCGTCGTCATACGTCAATACGATCGTAATCGTAAATCGTAAATACGATCGTAATCGTAAATCGTAATTACGATCGTAATCGTAAATCTTAAATACGATTGTAATCGTAAACGCCATCGTCATTGTCATTGTCATCGTCATCGTCATCGTGATCAGGGTCCGCCAAATAACTTCTTTTTTTTTTTAAAATGCTATAAAAAAAAACTACTGAATATTTTCTCAAATTTATTTTTTTATTTGAAAGTACAATCCTTCGGTTAATAATGGAAAATAACTTCATTCAAATGGCTGCCTCGGCTGAAACTTCTCACGCAAAAAGCCATAATTGGTCGTGTTGTGTGACTTGTTGCCCAGTCTTGTTGGAACCACATATCGTCCAAGTCATGATCTTCAATCGCCGGGCAAAAAAAAATTAGTTATCATTCGGTTTTTAAAATTTGGAGCCAAATTTATTAATACATATATACCAAATCTTATAAAAACTGGTAACACTGCAGTACAAATGTCAAATTTTCGCTAGCAATTAATGTCCCAGACAATAAATGCGTGCGAAAAGAGATTTGAGTATTGTACCAAACAAACTACTAAAGGGTGATTTTTTAAGAGGTTTAGAACTTTTTTTTAAAAAAAAAAACACAAAAAATTCGAAAAAATGAATGAAATATTTATTTGAATCGATAGTTTGAACCTTGCAATTTAATGTTTAAAGATAATTTCATGCAAATGTTGACCGCGGCTGCGTCTCAGGTAGCCCATCCGCTGAGTCCAATTTTGGCATACTCTTTCACACATATCGGCCGGTATCTCACGAATGAATGCATGGATGTTGGCTTCCAGTGCGTCAATCGAAGCGGGCTTGTCCCTATACACATTAGCCTTGGCATACCCCCACAAAAAATAATCTAATGGTGTCAAATCGCACGATCTAGGCGGCCAATTGACCGGCCCGAAACGTGAAATTAACTGTTCACCAAACTCGCCTCGCAATTGCGCCATTGTTTCGCGTGCTGTGTGGCATGTGGCACCGTCTTGTTGAAACCACATATCATGCAAGTCAAGAACTTCCATTTCGGGCAAAAAAAAGTTTGTTATCATCGCTCGGTAGCGTTCACCATTGACAGTAACGCTGCGATTCGCATCATCTTTGAAGAAATATGGCCCAATAATGCCGCCGGCCCATAAACCGCACCAAACAGTGGCTTTTTCGGGATGCATTGGTAGCTGTTGCAATGCTTCTGGCTGATCTTCACTCCAAATGCGGCAATTTTGCTTATTTACGTACCCATTCAACCAAAAATGAGCCTCATCGCTGAACACAATTTTTCGATAAAAAAGCGGATCCTCGGCCAGCTTTCCAAGAGCCCATTCACCAAAAATTCGGCGTTGTGGTAGGTCGGCTGGCTTTAATTCTTGCACCAGCTGTATCTTAAAAGGCTTTACGCCCAAATCCTTCCGCAAAATTTTCCACGTAGTGCTGTAACAAAGGCCTAACTGCTGGGAACGGCGCCGAATCGACATTTCGCGGTCTTCTGTCACACTAGCTGATACGGCCGCAATATTTTCTTCACTACGCACAGTACGTAAACGTGTTGGTGGTTTAATGTCCAACAAAGTAAATTTGGTGCGAAATTTGGTCACAATCTTCCGAATAGACTGCTCAGAAGGTCGAGAATGCCGATCATAAAATGGAAGCAGCGCGCGATGAACATTTCGAACCGAGCACGAATTTTGATAGTAAAATTCAATAATTTGCAAGCGTTGTTCATTTGTAAGACGATCCATGGTTTAATTGCAAACCAAACTGAAGCTGTTTGACAGTGACACAAGGTACTAAACACACGTCAGCTGTCAAAACCAGTGTTGCCAAAACCAAACCAGCTAAAAAATCACCCTTTACAATTACCCGCTTTTCGTCATCATTTCGCACCAGCAGCGTATACCACAAAACGAAAAGGAGAGCGAAATTGTTCGCTCATGATTTCGTTGTTTCACTAATGTATTTTGGATTTTTAGTTCCGAAACGGGTCCGTACTAGACTTAGAACTTTAAATTGCAATTTCCTGCTCTTCAGTGAAGTGAAGTTCAACCTACCAATATCTTTATTATGTTTCAACTTAATCAGCATCAATCTTCCTTTTGCGATCTTAAAAATCTATGCCCACTATGAAATAGCTGCAACTTGGTCTTGCTCGTCCTTGGTACTGTTGTTTTGTCTCTTTGACCGCCGGTCAAAGTTAGCCGTTAGCCCATACATTTTAACAGAATTTTCAAATTGATCTCACAAGCATTATTCAAATTGAAATATATATTAAAGAGTATATATTTTTAAAAGAAAACATCGTAAACTACCTACACGACCCAACATTTTAACGAAACAGTAATTTAATAACTCCGAAATACCTAGAAGTTTGATGCACATCAAGATTGCAACAAAACGGACATTCATTGCATAAGCTGTCAGGTACGTAGAATTGCCTCTATTCTCTTAATCTTTTTTCCCGTCATCTTTGAACAAATAGCACTTTTTATAAGCACTTAATTATAATCCTAACCTATATCTTAGGTCGGTTACGTGAATATAAAGAGTTGGTTTACTTTTTAATGTTACCCACTCTGGTCAATGTTAGCCAGATTGACGTATGTATTCTTTTTTTGATCTAAGGCCCTGTCGCGACTTTTAAAAAATTCTGTGTTTTCGCTCTTTTTAAAGCAGTGGCGACTTTCGAGCTACTTTTTTCATCAAAAAATACTCAAAACTGTTAAACAGCTCCCATTGCCTCTACAAAGTGAGCTCATTTAAAGAAACCTGGACAGAATATTTCTCTCATATTGAGGTATGCATAGAATTGTTCATTGCAAATCCAATTCCTTGTTTGCTGATTGCAATCAATTCGTGCTGAAATAAGGAAATAGCTAGAGGGTGAAATTTGAGAAAATAATAGTTCAAAATTAGCTCGAATCGTTAAAAGTTATATTTCTGCATATTATTTGAATGTGTTACAAATTCAAAGCGAAATAAGCCCGACTTAAGCAAAGTGAAATAAGACCGAAGATGGAAATTCGGCGTTATTTTACGGCACCCCTTAAAAAAAAAATTTTCAAATGGCTGCCATGTCACAGCCGCAATTTTCAAAGAGAAGTTTTCGATTATTTCAAATACCAACTTAATTTAAAAAAAAAATAATACAACTAAAGGGTTTTTCAATAAGAGTGCTACAAAATAAATAAAACTAAAACGGTTTTGGATATCAATGAAATTCTTTATTCCTGTGAAAGTACGTTCGATGCCATTATGTATGGAACTCGATTTCTTTTGCATGGCCACCACCACGGGCATGCTTGCAGAAGTCCAGACGCTGAACCCAATTTTCGACGGTTTTCAAGCATAAATCGGCCGATACTGCTGCAAATTCACGTTCGATATTCGTACGAAGTTCATCAATCGTCGCTGGCTTGTTGGCATAGACCATAGACTTGACGTAGCCCCACAGGAAATAGTCTAACGGCGTCAAATCGCACGACCGAGGCGGCCAAGCGACTGGACCATTTCGTGAGATAACACGTTCTCCAAACTTGGTTTCCAATAAATTGATTGTGACATTCGCTGTGTGGCTTGTGGCGCCGTCCTGTTGGAACCACATGTCCTCCAAGTCCATATCATCCAATTGGGGCCAAAAATATTCGGTTATCATTGAACGGTAGCGATTCCCATTCACAGTAACGTGCCGGTCTTGATCATCACGGAAGAAGTACGGCCCAATGACGCCGACGGCCCATAAACCACACCAAACCATAATTTTTTCGGGATGCAATGATGACTCATGGAGTACGTGTGGATTGCTGCCTGACCAATACCGCATATTTTGTTTAATGACGAAGCCATTCAGCCAGAAATGAGCCTCATCGCTGAAGATGATTTTTCGATGAAAATCCGAATCATTTTCAAGTTGTTGCTCAGTCCAATTCACGAACATGCGACGCTTCTGGTGGTCAAGCGGCTTCAGTTCTTGCGTCAATTTAATCTTGTAAGGATGTAGGCCAAGATCTTTTCGCAAAATTCGCCACACCGACGTCACAGAGATGCCCAACGCTTGAGATCGACGTGTGCGAGACACATTTGGGCTTTCTTCAACTGAAGCCTCAGCGGCAGCAATATTCTCGACACTACGGGCACTTCTTTGTCTCACTGGCACGGGAACATTTTGAACTGTACCTGTGGATTCAAATTTTTCCACTAGACGCTCAATTGTTGATCTGCTAGGACGATTTTGACGACCATAAATTGGACGTAGCGCTCTTAACGTTGAGGCCACTGACTCCGAATTTCGGTAGTAAATTTTAATAATTTCGACTCGTTGTTGGCTCGTATATATTTCCATCATGAAATGTCTAAAGAGCGGCAAGAAATTCGGCGTCGTTTGCTGTCCCTGTCGCTCTACTTTTGTAGCGTCCCTGTTGAAAAACCCTTTACAATCAACTTGAAGAATTATGTACATCACAAATCGCACTTGGATACTGGATGAGTATGTTCACCGCGGTATTTTAGCTCCAATATCTCGAGTGAAGGACTCTAAATTGTTCAAATGTCTCGTCGTTGTGGCTGAAACTAATTGTCATAAACCATTCCCAAAAACAGACACAGCTAGCTATGTATTTTTTTTCCCACCCGATGGATTTTCATAAAGTTCTTACGAAAATGTAAATTTCTCACAGCTAGCAAACACAAGGTTGGTCCCTACATTGACTTATTATAAGTGGCTACAAACCATAACCGCTAAAGTCGACTTTAGACGAAATTAAGATTTTGATGCCATTATATTAAGCGCACTCTAATCTATTTTGTAATTTTTTTTCTGCTTTATATCTTTAAAAAAGTGGCCACAATTTCAAAAAAAAACCTAACGGCACTTAAGTCAATAGAGTCACTTGGAATTTCATGCGTTTGTCAAAAACTTTTAACTGCTCTCCTGAAAAATGAGTAAAACAGACTTTTGCGGTTTTTCCTTGTGACCACAGATATATGGACTGCTAGTAGACAACTTCGCGTTGGTTCCAACATAAGCGCTAGCTCTCGTGGTTCAGAGCGGAATAAATTGGGAACTCACATTTGACGTTTTCATTTCGTTGCAGATAGTTTTGCATAAGACTGTGTTATTTCGATTAATTGAATAAAGATTTAAACTTCAAAAATTAAGTGTTGTATAATTGGTTGCAATTTGCAATATGATTCAAGTTTCTCTGAAAAGGGACAATTCTGTTTCCATATGTAAGATATATCAAAATGCATGAGGCAAAAAACTCATTTTGTTTTACTTAGATTGCGTAAAAAGAAAATGGATTTAAAAAGGATTGGCTTCAGGCGATACGTTGTCTTAATGACCAGTACATTGACACGGAATCCGTAGATAATAAAAGAACAAATAATAAGAATAATTGCACAATCAAAATTTGTAAAACTGTCCAGAAAACTATGTCTTTGTATGAATTAAAAAATAAATTAGGGTGCAATAAGATTTATAGCCTGATAATTATAAGTACTTTAAGATATAAAGGGTGATTTTTTAAGAGGTTTAGAACTTTTTTTAAAAAAAAAACACAAAAAATTCGAAAAAATGAATGAAATATTTATTTGAATCGATAGTTTGAACCTTGCAATTTAATGTTTAAAGATAATTTCATGCAAATGTTGACCGCGGCTGCGTCTCAGGTAGCCCATCCGCTGAGTCCAATTTTGGCATACTCTTTCACACATATCGGCCGGTATCTCACGAATGAATGCATGGATGTTGGCTTCCAGTGCGTCAATCGAAGCGGGCTTGTCCCTATACACATTAGCCTTGGCATACCCCCACAAAAAATAATCTAATGGTGTCAAATCGCACGATCTAGGCGGCCAGTTGACCGGCCCGAAACGTGAAATTAACTGTTCACCAAACTCGCCTCGCAATTGCGCCATTGTTTCGCGTGCTGTGTGGCATGTGGCACCGTCTTGTTGAAACCACATATCATGCAAGTCAAGAACTTCCATTTCGAGCAAAAAAAAGTTTGTTATCATCGCTCGGTAGCGTTCACCATTGACAGTAACGCTGCGATTCGCATCATCTTTGAAGAAATATGGCCCAATAATGCCGCCGGCCCATAAACCGCACCAAACAGTGGCTTTTTCGGGATGCATTGGTAGCTGTTGCAATGCTTCACTCCAAATGCGGCAATTTTGCTTATTTCCGTACCCATTCAACCAAAAATGAGCCTCATCGCTGAACACAATTTTTCGATAAAAAAGCGAAAACGAACATTTCGAACCGAGCACGAATTTTGATAGTAAAATTCAATAATTTGCAAGCGTTGTTCATTTGTAAGACGATCCATGGTTAAATTGCAAACCAAACTGAAGCTGTTTGACAGTGACACAAGGTACTAAACACACGTCAGCTGTCAAAACCAGTGTTGCCAAAACCAAACCAGCTAAAAAATCACCCTTTATATAGATGTGAGCAATTTATAGGATTATTTATTTATTTTACTTGAATGTGATATTCTTGACAATCATAAGTATTTATTGATCAGAAATGTGATTGAAATTTACGCTAAGGTGTTATAACATGATATTTCTAAAATGAATAATGAAAAACAACATAAAAAAACAAGTGTGCTTTAGACCACACGACTGAAGTAAAACTTCTTTATCTCCATCGATATGTATGTACTCGCAAACGAACTACTGACTGAGTTATTTATATATTTCATGCACTGGCTATGAGAGGAAGAGAGAAAGAAAATGTGCGCGTGCACTGCTCGCTCTTGCTCCTACAGTGTGATACAGACAATAAGCTACAGTTGCAACTTGCAAAAAAAAAACTGAAATTATTTTTTTTAATTTTTAAAAGAATTGCTTGTTTAAAATTTTTTTTGTAAAACATAAGACTTTTCAATTCAATAACGAACGTAGTAGGAACTTTGTCAGTCTTTAAACAATTAAACAACGTTCCAGGAAATTACAATTATACCCAAAATATCCCCTTTATCCCTCGCCAAAATATAAAAAATTCCACATTTATCCCACGAAATATTAAATTGAAAAATAAACATGTTTTTTATTAAATTATGTCTTTTTTTATAAATAACAAATATAAGTTTCATTATACATTAACTATAGCTAACAAAAATAAATACATATTAAGATACGTTTGTATATAATACAAAAATATAAATGTAGGTATATCTTATACATTTTTAAGACGTTACAAACAGAAACATAAAATTGCATTCGGCATTAAAATGAAATAATATTCAACATTAAATAAATATCTTATGAATTATTTGAAAATGACTGGGCTGCAAGAAGCTTTATCTCGGTTTTAAGTTTCATTATTATTGATTTTTCGTACAAAAATGACACAGAAATTTGATTTGAGAAAGAGGTAAGGCTTTTTTGCATACATTCCAATGTTTACTCGCGAATTCACTCACAGATATGTCATTTTATGAAACAACATACCTGGGAAATAAAATGTTATAAATGAGAAAATCCCGCAAAAAGGGATACATCCCCCGATCTGGTATCACTGCTGCAATGTGAAACTTAACTGGCTATGAGAGAAAGAGAGAAAGAAAATGTATGCTCACACCTCTCTCTCTTGCCCCTATGGTAAAATACGAAGCGAAACGTAACGCTCTCCCTTTCTATCTTCACTAACTTATATATCTTTCTCGCATACTACGAGTATGAATCCGAGAAGACAGCCACAATTTATGTAAAATAGATATAAGAAAACAAACATTGTATACCTTTGGGCCCCTGTTGTTGAGCCAACACATTTAAATAATAATTATTCACCATCATTTGTTACCTAGTTTAAGTCAAATTGTATATAAATACCAAATGTTCAATGAAAGCAAATGTAATGTACTTGCTCTAATTGAAAAAATGGAATGTGGACTGTGAAGCGCGGCATCACGAAAAATTTAAGTGATTCCAGCTTTGTTTCGGTTTCTTCTAAACATTTATTTATGCTTTAAAAAAAGCTATGAAAAAGGGCAATCCAAAAATCGAAACGCAGTACAAAACAGATGTGAGCAGTATTGCAGTTCGTAGCGATCGAAAACAACAGAAGTGGGTACCTATTGTTTTTTCAGTAGCACTGATGTATCACCACCTTATACAAGTTACTGTTTGCGTTGCCGGGATTTGAAGAAAAATTCAACAATAAACCACAACGACATCGCTCTGTTCATAAGAGTGCAAATCAGTCTCCGACGATGGCTACGGGCTCTAGAAAGAAAACCTGTGCCTCTCGGCACAAACTTGGACCGCGCAACTGGTGGGAGTTAGGAAGCGCTAACTGCAGAAGCGTACTGTCTAAGCCCTTTACCATCCCAGACTATAGCGCGTACATTTTGACTTTAACAACATATCTTCAGAGGACTATATTTTTTGCGCTATATAGGTCCATGCGTGGAAAACTTTTTCCTCTCATTACGGGACTGCTGCGAAACAATTACTTCCGTCACCTATATTTTTCCGTAACACTAAAGCACGCAAATTATTTCCTTTCTCCTCCTGGAAAAGCCGTGAGCTTGGCGCCTTAAACTTCCGTCTGTCGTACACAGCCTCCATCTGTTGCAACGTTAATGAATGCCAGAGATCTCCGGAAATGCGTCAAAAAAGTTCAACTTTTACCCTCTTCCTCGCACAGGGCACCGGCATGCCATACCCAAACATGTAACACCCTCATTCATATCATTTTCCTTTATCCCTATGAAAACTTGAACGAACCATGATGTGAGCGGAGTGGTTTCCTCTCCGCCCAATTGGTTTTAGCGGGCGGTAGATTTCTGTTCTGGCACGAAACTCGGTAAGTAAATAAATTATCTTGTGCTCACTAGGGTCGGCAGCCTCATACAGAGAAGGAGGGAACACATTTGAGTTACTATTACTACATTCCCTCACCAGGTCTTGCTATGAACATGGACAGGATTGCGGAAACTTTTTGACTAACGCTATTTGTCACTTTTGATAGTAGCCACAGATAGTCGTCAATCTTGCCCTTTTGGGGCATCGTTCTTTTGACCTAGGGGTTGTTTGCGGTATCTATTACTTGCAAATATATTGACGGGTGGCTGCAGTCGCTTTGTGTAGCGCACAGACCCCTCTTTCCCATTGGGCACTTTGGGCAAGTGCCCCGCGATCGATAGGGGCAAATACAAAGTCCCTAGTTCCTGTCAGATCACCAAACGATAACCAATATTTATTACCAAAAAACTTATATAATTCGAAGAAATCGAACCTAAATTACTGACTACAATACCAACTTACTACCTTTTACATGCGTGAAGCTATTCTACTCTCGCCCAAAAGTTAGGCTTTCCGACTTCAGCATGCATAAACTTAAATATATAATACTATATTAAGCACATACACATTTTAAAGAAAAATCAGTTACTTTTGTGGACTATATTACATTTACCTATTCGTTTCATGTGATTGTTAATAAAAATAAATATTTAACCTTGTTTATCTACTTTCTTTGTCTATTCTAACAAAATAGTGTTCTGTCAAAGTCATAGGGGCCCCATTATCCTAATATGCCCAGGGCCTCCAATAGGTTAAAGACGGCCCTGGTAGCGCATTACGTACATTTTGTTGAGAAACATTAAATTATTGCGCACAGATATACTTTACACAATGGGGCTATACATCAGAAAAGATGGCAGTAAACTCACAGCCGACTCGGCGTTATTTATACTGTTTTATTTGTTCCTCTTTAAATTGTCAAATGAATTTCATACAAAAGTTTGAACTTCAATGAATTCTGAGAAAAAAACGCAATATTATTCGCCCGCCAACAATCTTAGAAACTCCGCCTAGACATCTGCTGATAACATGGCCGGGTGGGAGTTTCGGGATTTCCCTCAATAATTGCTTGCACCCCAGCAAAGTTCAAAACATTTTAAGCTGCACGAAGTCTTTGAGCACTCGAAAGATCAAAGACAGGCCCTTGTTGCTGAAAACGCTGAACCAATGGTAAATGGTTGGACTACTGGGCACATTTCGAATATGAAATACGATCTTTGTACCTGAATAATCGAATAACTTTCACTAACTTTTACAATAAAATTAAATAACTTGGGTTTTGTAAGTTAATTTTGAAAACAAAAAAAAAAAATATTTAATAATTAAATAACTGCCTACTTATGCACACCCTGTGTGAGCAAATTTAAACAAATAATATTTGGGGAATAGGTGTAACCTATTCGGATGTTTTGAACCACTGTCCTCTCCCATTGAATTAGAAAGTTTATGCTTACAGTGAATCAGAAATCCATTTCATTAGGAGCTTTTGAAATATTTGTATGCTATTAGCAGACATGTAGTTATTAATTGATATTGTTTAGAGTTTTGATTGTGGTGGGCTAGAATATATCGTAATTCAGACCAACTTTAATTAATAACTATAATTAGTTTCATATAAGAGAAGAGAATAACAATCTAATCATATATTAATATAAAGGTTGTTAAAGCTGTGGTGCGATTTCTATAGGTATTATAAATATGCATCTATGTGTACCTCAGTTTGGAAAACTACCTACTAATCAATTTATATGTCGTTGGAACAAATCGAAATTTAGATAGTTAATGGGTATATATATTTTACATTAATATCTTTCAAAATAAGTGTTTTTTGTTGTTGTTGTTGTTGTTGTTGTTGTTGTTGTTGTTGTTGTTGTTGTTGTTGTTGTTGTTGCTGTTCTCTTAATGCGTGGACGGATTTTCAGGTGAAATGTGACCAAAGTTTTGAAGTAAAGGGTTTTTCAACGGGGACGCTACAAAAGTAGAGCGACAGGGACAGCAAACGACGCCGAATTTCTTGCCGCTCTTTTGACATTTCTCTTCAGTAAGGTTTGCCATTTCATGATGGAATGATATACGAGCCAAAAACAAATCAAAATTATTAAAATTTACTACCGAAATTTGGAGTCAGCCCTCCTCAACGTTAAGAGCGCTACGTCCAATTTATGGTCGTTATAATCGTCCTAGCAGATCAACAATTGAGCGTCTAGTGGAAAAATTTGAATCCACAGGCACAGTACAAAATGTTCCCGTGCCAGTGAGACAAAGAAGTGCCCGTAGTGTCGAGAATATTGCTGCCGCTGAGGCTTCAGTTGAAGAAAGCCCAAATGTGTCTCTCACACGTCGTTCTCAAGCGTTGGGCATATCTGTGACGTCGTTGTGGCGAATTTTGCGAAAAGATCTTGGCCTACATCCTTACAAGATTAAATTGACGCAAGAACTGAAGCCGCTTGACCACCAGAAGCGTCGCATGTTCTTGAATTGGGCTGAGCAACAACTTGAAAATGATTCGGATTTTCATCGAAAAATCATCTTCAGCGATGAGGCTCATTTCTGGCTGAATGGCTTCGTCAATAAACAAAATATGCGGTATTGGTCAGGCAGCAATCCACACGTACTCCATGAGTCATCATTGCATCCCGAAAAAATTACGGTTTGGTGTAGTTTATGGGCCGGCAGCGTCATTGGGCCGTACTTCTTCCGTGATGATCAAGACCGCCACGTTACTGTGAATGGAAATCGCTACCGTTCAATGATAACCGAATATTTTTGGCCCCAATTGGATGATATGGACTTGGAGGACATGTGGTTCCAACAGGACGGCGCCACAAGCCACACAGCGAATGTCACAATCAATTTATTGGAAACCAAGTTTGGAGAACGTGTTATCTCACGAAATGGTTCAGTCGCTTGGCCGCCTCGGTCGTGCGATTTGACGCCGTTAGACTATTTCCTGTGGGGCTACGTCAAGTCTATGGTCTATGCCAACAAGCCAGCGACGATTGATGAACTTCGTACGAATATCGAATATTGAAAACCGTCGAAAACTGGGTTCAGCGTAGCGCTCTTATTGAAAAACTCTTATATTGTTGATTTGATATTTCTTAGAGATATACAAAAATAAAACAATAATATTTCAATGTAAGACAATGTTTTTCTTCGTTTTGATGAAAAAACACATATTTTCCTGTGCTCGGCCACCTTGGCCACCAAAAAGAGAGAGATAACAGATCCTTTTAAAATTCGAGCCGGAGAAGTACCACAACAATTTTACTAATTACGACGCTTTTCAAGACATGTAGCCGAACACTGGAGACTTTCGAAACCCCTCAACCGAGTTCAATGATATTTCGCGGATGTGTACTTAAAGGATGGGATAAGTTTGGAACCGACGGGTGGGGCTCTGGCGAGATAAATATTTTTCTATTTAATTCTTTATTTTTGAAGCGAATAGTTCTATGGGCACGCTGGAGCTGGGGAGTGAACTGGTGAAAGTGCTACGAAAATTGTGACCTAGCGAGTCAACGAAAGTGAATTCTTTCGAAATTTAATTCATAAAATTAAAAAACACTTCAGTTTCAACCAGGAATTTAACCTGATACTGTAAAATTCATAAGCTATGTCTTACGCAGTCACTAGACGACTGAATCAGTTGGAAAAAATTAAATCTAAGTTGTAGGTGTAAAAGAAAAGCAAAGACCGCTTGGTCTTCATAACTGCAAGCAGCGTACTCGGAAACACAGAGGAGGGAAGGCTTCAGTGTTTAATGTCGGATCGGGAGCCTGTAAAGTGGGCAGTGAAGTCCACATAATTAATATGGGTTCATTGAAACAGCTGGGGATTTCCAGAATTAAAACTACTCCACATGATGAAAAAAGAGATCAACATTTCTGTCCCAAGCTAAGAATTTTGTGATGCAATGTAAAAAAACCATCAACCTATTACTTGAAATGAAAAACTCTTGCGCAAAGTTCATTATGATATCGGGAAAATGGGGTAATTAGCTCATTACTAGGATCGAACAGAAAGAAATTCGCAAAGAGTAAAGATTTGAATCATCAGATGGAAAAACTGTTCTAAGTTATTCCCCTTTTTTGTTTTCCCTTCAAACAAGCAACATTTTTCCTAAATCCCGATCTTGGAAATATGAATCATAGTGGGTCTGCGGGAAACGATTTTACGGAATACGTGTTCACTAGTTTAGAGTACAATGTCGCCCTGCCCACCTCGTTAGCAATAAAACAAAGTCACCCCAAGCACTCTGTTTTATAGGGATATAGATTGTTACTCTAGAAGTAAACTTTGCGACCACTTAACTTGGAAAAGATACAATGGCAGATGAACACACAAAAATGTTCCCACGCTCTAAATTAATGCTCTTTAAGAGTCATTGCCGTCTGCAGTCAAATTTTGCATTCCTACGGCTCTTTAGAGGTCATCCCATCGCCCTCCCTCGTTTTGCATTTTAATTCGAGGTGAGTGTTCATTCCCGCAACCCTGTAAGTCACCCTAAATCATAGCGATAATCATCAGCTTCAGCACAAGCATCGTTAGCAACATCAACAAAAGTAAATTTGTATCTATGTTTCGTAATAAAACTGCGGCCCCGAGAGCTCATGTAGTTACACCCTCTGGCTAGAGAGTACATAGGGGTGATTTATTGAGTGTCAAGTGCAATTGTTGCCCCCGGTGTAAACATCACAATGTTTGCGCTCCGATTTTGTTGGCGTACCGTTCCCCAATAATGTCATGTTATGATGAATTTCCGCACTTGGCGCGCAAATTTATGGCAAAATCAAGTACGTATGGAGGGGAGCGACGGCTTATAAAATGGAACTCGACATCGTCACAATAAAAAGCTTTACACTTGTAGGGGGTATCATAGCTTCACCTACAACCCTTTACTAATTAACGGTCTCAATTAAAACACAAGCTCACTTCGGACCTTTGACTCCGTCTTGCATTGGTTCAGACACAAAAAGATACAGGAATTTATCGCCGATTGAAACCCATTCGCGGTTATGTCATAGCAATAAATCTCGCTTCTCACTTCACAACTATCACGGTTGCTTTGTTCCGTCCAGCACTTTAGTGTCGAGTAACATTTTGTACCGTAAAGTGTCGTGTTGATGGCGAGATACACCATCGTGTCCACTTACTGGACAATTGCACTTGTAGTCATTTTAGCAACAACAACAAGTGCATATCTATCGCATGGATATTCTGCATCCTCATCCTTGCCAGCGGATGACATGAATAATCATGTTCTGCGTATGTGTATCGGTGCACCGTTTCGAATTTTGAATTTATAACTTCCTTTCACAGGAACATACCGTCGCTGCATGTGGGAGCAATCAAGATTCCTACCTCGTCGCCTGGTCCTGTTGTCATTGTGTTCCAATTTGTTCTGCGAGAATAATCAACTGGTTCCGCGATCAAGGTCTCTTTTTGTAGTGGAAAAAGTCGCTAGACAAAATGAGTAGATACAGCTTTTATAGTTATTTTTATTTTGTTTGTGCCTTTCATTGGAATATGTTCTTTTTCATATATTTTTTGTTTGTTTGTTTTTTTCTCTGCTCTGGTGTAAAAATTTAATTTAGTTGTTTGGACATTCTGCCGGACCAATGCATCCAGGGCGACGAGGACGACTTGATGTACAAACCTTTTCCAGACTGCTGCCCAGTGTACTGCAACTTGAAGCGGAGAATGAATCGTTTGAAGTCGATGTTGTTTCGGCATCGCGTGTTAAGTATTCCGTCGCAAAGTGTCGTCTTGAATGATTTGAGTTAGGTTAGTTGAGTTACTTTGGGAAAAGACAATGAAGATAAGAAATCATTTTTGTACCTTACGTATGATATAATGTACCAATTTCTTTTTTTAATAAGAATGAAAAAATGTTCATACGAACTGTTTTGAATTTTTTTACCTTAATAAATTATCACTTCCTTTGAAACTGTTCTTTTAAGTTTTTGTTCCGGAGCAACTATAATGGTAGATATAAATTCACAAAATCGTGCTTTAAATACTTCTGAAAATAAAGAACAACACAGGTATTTCGGTATTTGATTAATTTTGATGTTTTATTTTTTATTTTGGATGACACATGACACTTAAATCATTAAGACATTTAAGAGCAATATATTTTCACAAGTATCTAGCGCTAGTGTCGTAAATGTTATGGACGAGATACAGTTATCAATTTACCCTCTACTTGTCTTCTTATCAGCTACCACTTTTCGCTCGAGTTGATATAAATCGTTGTGCATTTATCCATATAAAAACACAAATGAACTCATTTTTACCTTGGGCCTTATTGGTCCATAAACAATTTTGCCCTATTACTTTAGTTTTCCTGCTAAAATAATTAGATTTCTTTCAAGTGATCCCGGCAGCATGTGTGTTAAGCTTATGTACTTTTGCTGTGGAGGCTTGGAATGGCAATATTTTTGATTCTAAAGACATTACAGACTTCTATGATGGGGATTCTTTCGAAAGGATACTCTATTTGTTCGGCTGTAAACGTGAACCGCTCTATAAATTGTTTCTCAATGTTCTTCTTGGAATACCGCCTTGAAGTCTCAATTTGTGTTAAAAAAAAAACATGTGGGATAGAGTTCAAGGCCCTTTCCATATCGTCGGACGACCATTCTGTCCTCTTTTTTTCGTTTTATTTAGTCACCTGATTAATTTAGTTTTATATTCCAGCGGACTGTAGTCCAAAAAGAAAACAAAAACAAAACAACTTCAATAATGTTTCTTTTATTATTTTAATCATACGTGCTTCCTTCTACAGTTCAACAACACGTCCGTATCCTTCCGCTGCCGGTGATGGAATGTATCGATGATAGATCCGAAGTGTAGCGCACGATCGGTTGCTCATACATCATAAGTGTTTAAAGTCTCGCTTCGACATCTTTTTCGTTGCGCTTTGATAGACGCACACGAGTTATCCATATTCAAAGGAATATTGAACATCCTGCCCACTTTGAAGCCGCAGGCTTAAAAACTGCTGATGACGTATTGGAATGAAATTATTTGTTTCCGTCCTGAGTAATATGCTGCATTGGGGCTTCATCTGAATAGCATTTGCTCGTAGTGATTGGGAAAACCATGAACGCCCCTGCCTATGTCCATGGAAAACCAAATCAATTCAGGTATTAGTTGGTAGGCTGCTCCTCAAAGCCTTTCGTTGGCTGATGGTTATTTTGTGATAGTGTGTGCCTTTAGTACACTCATTCTTTAGTTTGCATATTGATCCTCATTGGCATAAAGAAAAACGCGTGATTGGATGCGTACGCCTCGAGCTTGTCCTAGATTTTTGAGATGCATCTTCTTAACACCCTCACGTTTCCAAATAACTAGCACTTGGTTGTTTTAAAATGCGGTATATATAGCATAATCGGATGTAAAACTGTGCGTTCCAATTTCTCGGTTGAGAGTTCATGTGATAATATGCTCGTTTCTTGCTCTTCTCACAGAGTCCACCGTGATGTTGAGCTAATGTGGTGTTGAGGTGCTAGATGATTTTGAGTTTATCAAATCTCGTCGTGGAGTTCAAATCTCGACCCATTGCTCAAAAAATGTGCTGCAGTTCGTGCCTTGTTGGTTGTGTTGTTCCATTTTGTTTGGTGTTTCTCCTCTGCTAGGTTGTCTGGCGTTATCCGAACTCCCATTTTCAGTTAAAACAATGTACGCATGATGTTATGCACAATGGGTTTTTTAAATTGGAACGGTCCAGTGAATTCAGCATAACTGCATATCCCTGCCCACTTTGACTTGTCAAAGTCAAAATCCTGATTTGAAAGCTCGTCGACTGCTGCAGAAAGCTTTTCATTCGGAGCCTCCGCTTGGTCCTTGTACCATAGTCTCGGTCTCGGTTAACTGCCGGTGATCTAACGTTCACGCCTGTTCCGCCAATTCTCCTACATTTTCTGCATCCTTATCGGATCAAAATCGGATCGTTCTGGCATTCGATATTCGACTTCAAATGCTATTGCCTGCCATCTGTCTCAATCGGCAAGTCTCGCAAAGAAAAAATAAAGAAAAGAAAAAAATATTAGCGAGAGCAAATTGCTTTCTTGCTCAATCTACTGTGCTTAAGAACGGGGCATGACCAGAGTTACTACGTATGTATCGGACAACGCCCTGCTCTTGGTAAATGATTCTTTTTATTTTGTGATAAAATGTATAGTTAAGGAACTGCTCAAACTCAAGAATACGAATGATCGTTTTTGGACTAACATTGCTGCTATGGCATATGTTTGATCCTGCGAACCTACAGCGTATCTACTCAATATTGCGGCTGCACGTCCGAATCGAGCACACTGCTACTTTGGCAGATGCTTCACTCTGTGAACGTACAGCGTATACCTAATTAACAATCCGAATGTACGCTTGGATGGACAGTACTGCTATAGCGAATGGCTTCATCCTGCGCACGTACACTCGGTCAAACGTTGCCCTGCTCCCTCAAGGACAACACTTGTGATACCTGAGCACAGACATTGCTGTCTGCAGCTCAATCTCTGATTCAACCGTATTGATCCGCGTTATTTGTTTTTGCATTGAAACGATGCTGCTTGTGGCTATCGCTCAATATTGCTCAGATGCCTACCGTATGTCCATGACTGCGTGGTATGCACCTGGGAACCGTCAGCCGCCCCTGACCTTGAGACTGTCGTGAAAACTTCGCTCGGCCATAAAAGGAATTTGTAAGCTTCCTACCCATTCTACTCTATCTTTCGTCTGGCCGGCATGTGTGCCTATGCAACCAGGATTTGCTTTGCGCTGCTCGACTGGCCGGCTGTGTGCCTGTGAAGCCAGGAGCAATTTTGTTCGTCTGGCCGGCTGTGTGCCTATGCAACCAGGATTTGCTTTGCGCTGCTCGACTGGCCGGCTGTGTGCCTGTGAAGCCAGGAGCAATTTTGTTCGTCTGCCCGGCTGTGTGCCTATGCAACCAGGATTTGCTTTGCGCTGCTCGACTGGCCGGCTGTGTGCCTGTGAAGCCAGGAGCATTTTTTTTTTTTGAACGTGCTCTTGTGCTTGAACACGCCCTGGATATGACGGAGTTGCCTCGAGAAAGCTGCACCTTGTAACTATGCATTATGTAGGTAGGAGCAATACGTAGATATGTGCTTAATAACTTTAAAACAAAATCTATAAAATACTTAACCTCGGTACCGAAAAATAAATATAATAATACATAAAATGCAGAAACAAAACACTTCCCATGAACGCTTAACTTGCGTACCACCGGCAGCTCCGTCTCTACCAATACCTAAGTTATCAGCGATAAATTAAAAAATAACTATATTTGCGATACCTATCTCCTCCCACACAGGCTCTCTCTGTCCTCCACCAACCCATTGCTTCATGGTTAACCGTAACGAAATCCCCACGACATCATGCAACCTCGGTCCGCTAGAATAGGATCAACACGGTCGATACCCAGAAAACAAACCTATATTGCTGCTAAATGAATCTACTAATGTAGGTATCTAATATAGCTCTATATCACATCTGAGTGATGGAACTGAATTGCGTGCATTCAATTAAAAACGACTTGTTGCGAGAAATGTAAAGATATATATTTCAAAGCATGCGGACGTATCGATCCGATACCTACACAGGGAGGCGCATGCTTATTGCTTAGGCCAATGCTATACGCATTCGCAACCAAGAACAACTTGTGCGTGCTCAAGAAAAATATCCAGCAAAGGATATGCAATCTATGTACTACATACTGCAAGCCACTGATGGGTATACAAAAATTCAAATTTAACCCGACCGTCGTTATCGGGTCATGCGGCGCCGCTGCGCTCTGCTAAATCATAAAAAGGAAAATATCCTTCCGCATGAGAGCAATCTACTCAAACCAAACATCCATCAAGTAATACAGATGTATTTGCTACCTACGTACGCCCATCATAATATATTGCATAGCTGATCGTATGCAAGCATCGGTGCACACGAACTGGTTCGTTTCTTTGGCGACGAAAACTCAATGTTGCGAGAATATTCCGAAATTCAACGTAGATTGCAACTTTGCATGCCCGCACACACACAACACCGAGAAAACAAAAAAAAAAAAAAAAGAATGAGATGGTATGGCGTGGAATACCACGGAAAATAAAACCCTACTCACATACTAAACGATTCTACTAACATCTACGCTTTTGCTGTGATTCGCTTAAAGAGAATGTCAACTATATGCACTGAACTTATGAACTTAACCTCTATTTGATGCTGTTTGCTGATCGTCGACACGCTGTGCGAATGGCAAACTACCGCCGAGCTCCAATCTTTTCCCAAAGGGTTTTCAAGTTTTTTTTTCTTTTTAATAGATACACAATGACACAACACCACAGAAACATATGTTTATAGGGCCAGCTCAAAGTACGGCTCGAAGGACCTTGTTTAATTTAGTTTTATATTCCAGCGGACTGTAGTCCAAAAAGAAAACAAAAACAAAACAACTTCAATAATGTTTCTTTTATTATTTTAATCATACGTGCTTCCTTCTACAGTTCAACAACACGTCCGTATCCTTCCGCTGCCGGTGATGGAATGTATCGATGATAGATCCGAAGTGTAGCGCACGATCGGTTGCTCAAACATCGATAAGTGTTTAAAGTCTCGCTTCGACATCTTTTTCGTTGCGCTTTGATAGACGCACACGAGTTATCCATATTCAAAGGAATATTGAACATCACCTTTGACATTTTGTCTAAAAACAAAATGCAAAAACTAGCTTAGTTCTCGGTGACACATTTTTAATGTATGAAAATTTGGTTTATAAATAACAAAAGACCCAAATTTCTTATAATAAACGCGTGCGTGCACCTTTACACACTTTTGTCACCAGCAAAAATAAATATGATTGCGTCAATTTGAAATTTTCCTTTTTTTTCACACGTATACATAAAAATATAACTCCTTTAGCTTTTGTTGGTTATACCACTTTTTGCGAACTGGGCCTTATTAGTTTTTGAGCCTTTTTTAAACCACTTACAATAGTTGGAATTCAAATTTTATTTGATTCATTTAATTTTTTAATTCCACTTGTTTCCTGACAACTGTCCATGTTGTTTCTGTAAGCCCGCGTGCATGTAAAAGAGACAAAAATTGTGTTCCGAAAGGGGTATCAATTCTTTGAAAAGCAATCACAAATTTTCAAACGAATTTATTTTCAAATAGGTAATGTTGAAATGTCATAAAAAAATCTGAATACATATTCGATGCATTTTTTTGTTGATTTGATTACATTAATAAGGTTTGTGTGTACGCACTCACTCATACCGGGAATGTTCGTTTTACTGATCTAGAATTCTAGAGTTTAATTTTAAAGCATAAAAAATAAAAACAAAAAAAAAAACATGTTGTGTCATACGGGCAGGCAAGTATTACAACCGCTTAGGGTTTGAGTTTAAACACAAGCAATGTTATTTCAACTGTAATATTGTTGCGTCGGAAACGAAATATATGGTAAATTAATTCTGATGATAAAAGAATTTTATAAAAATAGGTAGATACCTACCTAGAAAGCCTACGCGTATTATCGGAGAAACGGTATCAAATATTTCAATCGCAATTTACGGAATTTTCAATCACTATTATGCGTTTACCTGCTCGACTCTATCAGATTTGTTAGGTCTTTAATGGCTTCTACGCAGAGTTATAATTTCATGTTATGCAATTCGCGTATTTTCCTTAATTACAGTTCAGAGAAAAATGCTATGTAATATTTCCTTGACAGGATTACATAAGATTTCTTGTTATTAAACGATCATATTTCCCACCACTAAGACAACAATTCTTGTATGGAGTAAGTAGCTAATAAAATGTATAGGCCTT
Organism: Cheilosia variabilis; assembly: GCA_951230905.1. Classification (NCBI taxonomy): domain Eukaryota; kingdom Metazoa; phylum Arthropoda; class Insecta; order Diptera; family Syrphidae; genus Cheilosia; species Cheilosia variabilis. Next base: position 10,806,597 of record OX579677.1, read on the forward strand.
AGGTCTCTCTCTTTTTCAACTTATGTTACATTCCGTCCATTTATCTCAAACATAGAAACTCTACTTTAAGCCTAAGGTAACTGTGCAATACAAACTCCATACTGTGCAACCTTACCTTGGGTCTAATGTACAATTACCTAATCGTACGCTAAGTTTCTAAATAATAATCTACTATTTCCGTAAAATTTAAATTTGAGCTAACAATTTTTTAAATAAAATGAGGGACAAGAATTAGAATGCATGGTTCGAATGGCATAACTGTTTGCAGTTTGCAGTTTTAACAACAGGTAGGTAGTTTTATTTACTTTTTTTGTATGGGCTATAATATGTATAATGTATATGTTGAATTAGCAGCGATACTCTATTCAATATTCAAAATTGCCCTCCAAAGATAAAAAAATATGATACAGGCAAACGCAAAGATGAGAGCATTCCCAGAAAAAATGGATATTATCGAGGAAGGTTTTTCTTAAGTGAAATTGAAAACAACAAAATTTAGGGAAGATTTTTTTTAAATTCCCTAAGGGAAACCGAGCTACTGAAGATCTAGGTACTACAATGGATGGAAACCACTCGAAGAAGAAAAATAATCCCTAAAAAAAATGGTGCTGGCTATCAACAACTTTTAACTATAATTAAGTCTATTATATTAATTTAACGGAATATACAATATAAAAATTATTAAATAACTTCTTAATTTTTATTATTTCTATCTGAAATTTTTCAAAAACGGTGTCACAATTGGCTAAAAATATTTGCGAAATTCACCTTCATTTTTGGAATCATCGGCTTAGATATAGTATTGAGTAAGTTACACAATAAAGCTATATATTTTCCAATTCTGCACAGAACAACTGATTCTGTATTTACCTAAGCCATTTATCCATTATACACGCGAATAAGGTAAATTCTTCAAAGCTACCCGCTTTTTGCATAATCTCTATTTGCGTAATGCGATACTTATATTGCTATATAGTGGTTTTTCTTATGTTTGTGCGGTTAAGTCATGCAGCCGATTAAACGGGACTACAATCGGGCTAACCTTAATCACATTTATGTAAGTTTTAAGGAAAACGAAAAAAATTCCTTTTAATTGTCAAATGTCAAAACAGGCTACTATTGACAATTCTACTATCTTCGCATTGCTGCAGATTTTTAAAGCTCTATTCCCAGCAGAAAAAACGACAAAATATTTCCATTTCAAAGGAGAAAGTCTGTTAAGACTCCAGGAAAGCTGAAACTTAATTTCCTTTCATAGCATGCAGACTCATTACCATCGCCGTGAATGCATCCGCTTCAGTTGTTTGCTATAAATACCGGTCATATACACCTACTTGCACCATCTACAACGTCCACATGAATAGGATTCCTGTTCGAACAATTCAGAATGCACTGCGAGAGTATGCTTTGTACTTTGTATCTGCTGTCAAATAAAACTCCCTGCTGCACTATAGATCCTTCACTTAATTGCATGTAGATGCAAGTTGTATGTTGCTCCTAATGCAGGTGCGGAAGTGCTTTTGTTTGACCGAAGTTGTGCAAATGCGATAAATCCCTAGATTTTGGGGGCATCTACTTTCTCTGGGTAGGTCGATGGGGAGCACAAACAATAAAAATTTGCATTTGAATGGATAACCTCTCATTTGTACCCTCTGCGGAATATACACACTACAGAAAGTCCCTTAAACACCTTTTAATTGAGAACTAAATGGGATAAGTTAATTAACTTCCAATCAAACGCATCGCATGGCATGTACGCCTCCAGTTGTCCCCCATATTAATTGTCAGTCTGATGGAGCTGCTGAACTATCACTCAATGAGATTAATTAAATGACGTAGCATCAGAGTAATTAAAGTTAAATGTCATTTAACCGGAAATATTCAAGCTAGCAGGGTATGTTTAAAATGGGATCGAAATACAATTAAAGAATGGGTAGCCTGGCAATCACGCATCACTTGGTTCAATATATACTCGCTGGTCAGTGCGTTTTAGATTTTTGGTGGTTTCGGAGTAAACGCTTCGAAAATTAGCTAAAGTCAGAGGCAGGTTTTAAATGAAGCGAAGCTGTTGCAACTCATATTTGGAGACGCTTCATTCTTCCTTGGCGAACAAAAATTAAAGTGACTTATGCACAACACATTGGAAAATAAATTACACACAGCATTGTATCTCTTCACAATCTTTAAAACAAAAAATCAAGCGATTGAATATATAAATTTATATTATGTCAACGTCAAATCAAGATATTTTCAATTTGACTGTCTTTTTATTTGACTTTTTAAACTGTCAAGGTAGGTTTACATTCCATTTGTGTATTATCTCTAGGCAATCCTGAGATATAAAGTGGAACTTTTGGCGTATATTCACCAATTAGCAAGCTTGATTGTTTTGTTGACGTAAGCGCCATTTTTGTGGATATGAGACGAATTGTCCATACAAATCTAAAAATTTTTTGTTCAGTATTGTTTTGCCGTATGTTCACGGGCCCCCGTCAAACATCGACAAATTTAAAACTAGGTATATTCCGCACAGTTTTGACGTACGTGCATGGCACCTAGAAATAAAAGTATTTTGTCCTATGAACGTCTCATCAGAAAAAAAAAATCTTCGGCTTTGGTTTGCGGTATGTGTAGGTATATATTTATAAGACTAAATTGCTTATCATGAACATGTTACAACAGTAGCGTTATGGCTATGCCTATATAAGCCAAAAGGGATTTTCACCAACAGAATAAGAAAAATCCAGCGCATGTGGTCATGTGTTTTGATCTTCATAGCGTGTTTTCACTACCAGAAGGTAATGCATCGTCTTTTCTAACTTAACTCTTGATTTTTTCAAAGGTACAAAATTAAAATTAATTAAATTATTACTTTTGGAATGAGATTCATAGTGGCCGCAATGGATATGATGTAGCGAGCGCAGTTGTACCTTAAGGCAACTTTTAGTTAACAAAACTAAAGTTGAATTCATCACGCTTTGGAGTGACATAAAAAAGATAATGTCCACTGCTTTGCATTTTTTTACAATCGAATAGACACACTCAGACATCTTCGAAATCTTGAAATATTAATTCCGCTTTCGCTTCTTAGACTTATTAAAAAAATGTAAAAACATTATTATGATATGAAATACTTCAATCAAAACTGCAGTACGGATTAATTTGCTGGAGTGTGGCTTACTTAACGAAGATTAAGCCATCGATTGTTTTGCAAACGTGTGCTATAAGCAAAGTATGTGGGGTTAATCGTTTAGCTCCTTCCATAGTTTTGTTCAGAGCATTGAAAATTCTGCCACAAAAGTTTTTGTACTATTTCAAAGATTTTGTGAGAGATGGCTATTTACAGAGACCGACTTCCAACACCCACAATTTGCGGAGCAATCAAACTACTGCTGTCGTTATTCCTGCTGTTCGTAGTACACTATTCAAAAAATGTTATTGCGTTTATAAAATTATTTAATCAACCTCCTATAAATATCTAAGAAATAAGATCTTTGTTCCAAGTTTTAAAATGTGTGAAATGTGTCTGTAGAAAAATAAAATGTTGTTGCCATATGTCTAAATAAATATATACCTACATTACATTGTTCTCAGTGTTGTGCCGCGTTGACTACACCATATGTACACAATTGTCGACGCGTCATCAATTACTTGTCGTTAAATCAAAAAACGATACGAAATTTCAACAAAAGTTTTTAAAAAAACTAAGACGATTGAATTTAAAAATATACGTTTTAATTTTACAAAATTCAAAAAAATACATAATATGTAAATAAGCGATTTAGACCCGAAAAAAAAGTCAGGATACGTATACGTCTCCTGGAAATGCTTCTCAATTTACCCGTTCCGGACACGGCATAGAATTATTGGTCCCTTTCATTCTTCACGAAAGTAAAAAATCACACAGCAAATAGTTGTAAGAAACTTGGCTAGGTTGGTATACGGATATGTTGCGTCAACCATTTAGTTTACTTTTTTAGTTTCTAGGTACTGTATAAATAATTTTTTTCACTAATTTAACATCCAAAGTGATAGTCGATTTCCTTACAGAAATAGATTCTTTTCGAATTGTTTTCATTTGTGATATGTCGACTCGATTTCGTAAACCGGTTCAATCCGAGTTAAACTATGTTCAGACGATTTCCAAATGTGTCCATATTGTCAGGTCTACCAATGATCTGACAATAACCTGCAAATGAACTACCTTACAATACAATTTACCTGTTCACACGGTTGGTTTTCCATTCGCCGGTGAAGTCTTGATTGAGAAATACGAAATAATAGAAGCAGAAAAAATTAAAATGGAACAAACAGGTGCAATTGCGATTGTTTTGGCCGCGAGAAGGATGAATTGCCTCACAAACTTCGCCGACAGCAGGAATGACTTCACTCAAAATTGCTTATGGAATTGAGAGCTGAGGAGCCAGAATTGTATCGCAATTTTTTGCTTTGATGATATTCTAGCTTTGGTGACTCCGCATATCTATAAGCAAGTAAACGAATATTCCAGCGAGCATTTCAGCGTCTGAGCGGCTTGTGTAGACTATATGATACCTAGGTATATCTACCGGGGAATATTTTCGGTGCCCACAAATCATTCTTTCCAGCTTTCAGATTCGAAATGTGAATGAAAAATAAAATAAAAAATACTTCATGACGAAAAATTAAACAACGAAATAAAGATAAGACAAAAAGTAATTAAAAAGGATCATAAATATATTTAGATGCTTTTACAAGGAAAGGGTTGTAATACTTTCCTAGATCCTTTTCGTTGTTCGATAGTCTTCTTCGTCCACGTATTTAAATTTTTTTAATTCACTTATTTTGCACTAATCTACAGAAAAATGCAAGAAAATAGCACCGAAACTTCGGCTTTGTTCGTTTAAATACGAAAAATACGGCCGTCTGAAAAAATTGTACATTCACACGGTTGTCAGACATCTGAAACAATTTTTTCATTGGTTTTTTCATTTAGCTTAACAGCTAAACCGAATTGCATTTATATCAAACCGAGTTGGCGAAACCGATGGAACGAACCGATCGAAAACCGAATAATAAAATGCCACTGCATTCTGCACTAAACCGAATTCAACACACGACTGGGTTTCGGTTGTTTAGGGAGGTGTAAGATAAGTAAACACAATGTACAAACACATTAATGAACATGTAAAGTCCAATTGGAAAGCTGCGCCCTTTACTCATTACTCCTGTTTTCTCTCATGAGGGTGGTTTATTTTGTTGACAATTGAGTCTATAGGTTAATACATACCGTACCCGTTTATAAAGTCGAGTTAGATTGGATTATTGTTTAACCCAAATCGAGTTATCCCGAACCAAATCGAGTTGAAGCAATCTGTATCAATTTAGTATCTTTTGTTCGATTAAGTTTTTGTTACCTTTACGACGGCGACAGTATCAAGTGACGGTTGCTCCGACTTTTGTGTTAGTTTACATGTAAATATAACGATTACAAAGCAAATTATGCAGCACTGAAAGACGAAGCACGAACGACTTAATATAGTAAAAATCAATGTTAAACAAAGTACAGAAAAATCAAAAAAAAAAAATGGTTTCTGTACCGTAAATCTCCGAAATTACCAGAACTTTTGACAAATACGATTTCACTGTATATTATGATCAAAATTAAAAAAAAAAATTATGGAAAATCTGTTTTTATGAGTTTTCAAATTTGCCTTTAAAATTTTCCAATTTTCTCGCCGTATGTAGTTTCCTTGGGCGGAGACAATCAAAAATACAGAGTTTGCTAAATCAAGAATAATTAATAAAATAAAATACACTTCCAGCTAATTGTCTTAGGAAAGCATTCTTGTATTCTATCATTAAATAAATATATACCTATTATTTTCAATTTAGTCTACCTCCCAAATTTTACATACTATGCTAAAATAAACTTCATAATGTAAAGAACGCGAAGTGGTGTGTACACTTAACAGAAGAGTGTACTTACACTTAACAGACTTACAGACGTTGGTACAGTTCATGAAATGCCCAAACACAGCTTAATGGTTTTCTTTTTTCAATTGTAGTGGAGATCGTTACTTCACAAAATATACGGGATGTACGAAGACCCTTATCATCTCATATGGGCGATAGGAAATGAAATTCCAAGTGCAGGGAGTATAGAACGATGGGCGTTGTATGATCCGCGCCAGAAGCGGGGCTGGAGATAATTCCTAATATACTTCCTTTGAAATTGTTCATCAAGTGTCTTACCAAAAAAGCAGCTCTCAGATTGACTGCATACAACCTTTGGAAACAGATAGATCGCCTATATCCATGCGGTTATATTAAGCACAATAAGAACAAACAAATATTACTCCAATGTTTTACATCAATATCGGACAGTATTGTCTGCTAAAATGACTTCAATATTGATGTCCCAATCCTAATTCCAAGACTGGCTACCAGAATTATAGATAACGACCTAGGGATCACAATCTACTCGGATGGCTCACGAATGAAGAATTAAAAGGGAGTCTGTTGGCGCTCTTATTTGGATGCTTTTCAGAACCTAAAATCCTGGGCACAGAAAAAGCTGGAAGATACATAAAAGACAATAGCGTCTTTTGGTCGGAGGTAACAATCTTCGTTCAGACCAGTAGCGCTGAAATCGATTGGATAGAATAGTCACCTTATGCTGAAACTCTGTTGGCTTTCGGATATAGGTAGAAATACAGAAGAGGCACCGATTAGATAGTAGGTATAGTCGAAGGGAGAATACATGGAAGAGATCAAATTATCCTGGATATCCATAGACGACCACCTCGCGTACCTACAATATAGCCGAAATTATACAAAAAGAAGACAACGAGCTTACTACTAAATTAAATAGACTATCCGCGTTTTAATCACAGCACAATTTATGCATTCGGAGTCATGCTCCCAGAATGCAGAATAGTTTCCAATAATATGCAGAATCTGCAGAGATTCGGCCAATGTGGAATTAATCCAACATCTCTTTTGCGACTGTTCCTATCTGCAAGAACTACGACTATGTATAGTAAATATGTTTAATTACCTAAAAAGGAAGAACACAAGTGCCTTATAAATATCAGCTTATCCTAACTAAAAGGTGTCTCAATGTGTGATGGCTGCTCCACTTCATCGGCCACAAACAAACCACCTATCTGATTACATTATGGAATGCTCTACCTATTTCTCTACCGGCACTACATTACTACTCTTTATTGAGTAAGTAATCCAGATCATAACTATACAAAATATCTGCGCAACAACATTCTTATATTTTTTAACAAAAATAAAAGACCAATCCTTTCAGTCGCACAGATATTCCCAACGTACTTCGACATATTATACCTGAGAAAATGAAACGGTGCCTCTATCTCGACGTTTATAAGTTATCGAATCGCTCATTGGTGTTTTTGGCAAAGAGTCCTTGTCGTTAGACAACATTTTTGTGAAATAAATGCAGAGACAAGTTCTTAGCCATTACATCTTCAGCAAAGTTTAACTTACCATTAATTGAGGGTCTCGCAACGGGTGCTCAGGGTAATATAAAAAGGACCAAATACTTTCGATGTCATCCCTGCAAAAGCGCATTACTGACGTTGATTCTGCCGTTCAACGTCCTCGCATATGTGTGATCTTAAAAACTTCAAAAAAATTCATATGTATAGACTAACATATCCTTAGTGAACACACTTTGTCCGCATATGTGTGAGCATTCACGATGAGAGTTATTTTCCCGGCAAACATAACTTTCGCATTAAAAAAAAATTTATTTCTGAGAGACTGAAAAAAATAAATTGAATTCCTTGTCATTTTAGGAAAAGAGAAAGCCGAACAAAAGTTTACAAACAGGAATGGCGACGGATGGCAGCATTCTGCAGAAGCCAAAGTCACCTTTTTAACAAAATAAATTGCAAAAGTTATCGAAGTCAAAAGGGACCATAGGAAGTGCACCCAGTAGGTACGTACATCGTACACAGAACAACCTCTGGAATTGGTGAGAACAGAACGTTGGGTTAGTTTGGTACAATGCTGAACTGAGTCGCACAATTGAGATAGAGAAGCGTTCTGTGGGATGCATTGTGCGCCAACTGATATGCATCTGGTCGGTCGTCGGTCAGTTCGACTAAGTTCGAATAAGTGCAGACATTGTTTGAAGAATTGTTCATGTTCGCGGAATGTGCGCTTATCATATTCGGTTCAGTCACCATTGGACAAAATGGAGAGCTTTTCATTCGCTGATTATGTACGAGGATGGATGGGGATGGGGTACAGAACACAGGAGTGCATTTGCTCCGGATTGAGAATCCTATTAAGAGTGACTGCATAAACGGTTTTGTTTGGCTGCAGCTAAACTGAGGATGAGGATGAGGACTGCTGAAGACAAGAAAGGGTGTGTCTATCTGGTGACGAAACTGACCGCGAAAAGGGAAACATTGCTTCGGTATCGGTCAATTCTGAAATTAACGATAGTGGTAATTTACTTTTTGATTAATTTGAAGTACAGGGTGGCGCTGACGTTATGATTCATTTAATGAATATCTTTTTTCTTTCAGATTTTGTTAAGCTTTGGCATTTATTAAAACTTAGACCATAGGGAATATGTTAAAATTATGTTTTAAAGCCCGTTGCTTGCTTTGATCGGTTTTGGCTTCTGTGCTCTTTTCTAAACATTTTCTACGACAGGTCTTTGAATTTCTGGTCCCAGCGCCGTCACTTCATTACGTATTGTAACAGTAAGAAAGGAGAGACAAAAAAATGTAAAGGTGCTATCGGTGCAATAAGCAGGGCATATATTTACATGAATTGAGTTGCACTCAATTCATAACAAGAAAGAGACACAGTCGAAGTAGATCTGTGGTAGAGTGCGGACGCATAAATATTTAAGAATAAAAAGTGTTAACTGATTAAACGAAGAGACGTTGTTGTACTTCCGCGTATAAAGAGGCCCTGTTATAGTATATTGGCCTTAAGCTGTTGCATGTTACTTGGTTTATCGGCATACACTTCCCCTTTCGGTAGCTCTAAGGAAAATAATCTGGAGCCTTTAAATCAGGCGAACGCGGTAGGCAGTAAAAATGAGAAAAATGCCATATTATTCGATCGCCATGAGCTGTGGCTGCATCTTTTTGAAACCACAATTCTGGATGGTTTTTTGCCTTTTGCCAACAAAATGTTGAATCATTGCTTGATATTAAATGCCATACACAATTGCAATTGAGGTTGCAAGAGGGCACAGGCCCCGGGCGAATTTATTTACAAAGTTAACAGCATTAACACTGCTTCACAGTAAGTATAATCAGACATTCGTAGTGTTGCTTTACAACAAAATCCAATTAACGCTGCTCCCTAGTATGCAATTACATTTTATCAGAAATGACAACCCTGTACAGCACACACAAATTATAACACAGACACAGTACACAACATCTGCATTCGAAAATACTCTTTTTCTCTTTTCTCGCTAGAAGTTGAGAGTGTATGCGTATGTAACTGTAGGCTGAGAATGGAGTTCGTGCGAATAAGTTATTTTGTTTTTGCTTTTGTTAGGGTATTAGAGGTATCTCATAATAAGTAGTAGAGACACTCTCTCTACATAATATTCAAAGAGCAATTATAGCCAGCGTTGCCGCTAAAAAAAGGCCAAATCTGACCGAATGCCCGATTTTCATTTTTTTAGATTCGGTCAGAAAATCTAGTCGAAAGGTAAAATAAGAATTTTTGACAGAAGTCCGGTCAAAAATTGAAATAGAAAACATATATGATATTATATTATATGTATGTTGTTTCTTTATTTTTCTAAACTAATCTTAAATCTAATAACACAAAAAAGCAAAACACTTCATTGAAAAGCTTTGCATCACAACGTTTTGCAGAAAAAATAACATTCCACTCCACTTCGGCGTTTGAATTTGGTAAAACCAACACCGAAATTGCAAAATATGCTAATCGTCTTCACTTCATTCTTGTTTGAATACACACATTACATATACATGTCACAGTTGATGGGAGCATTCAAATGAGACTGCCTCAAGAAGCAACTGTATTCTAGGATTATTCGAAATAAATTGGTTCCTGTATGAAATTGTCATCATTCAAATCAAAGAAATCTATCCTTTATTTTTAGTCATAGAACGATATTATTCTTCAGGTCAGAAAAGGTTTTTCCGGATAAAAAATTGTTCGTTTCAGTCAAAAATCGGTTAGACCGGATTTAAAAATGTTCTCTGGGCAGAGTGAAAAGATTTCGGTCAGATATGACCGGAATCCGGTCAGAATGGCAACACTGATTATAACTATAAATAATGCCGGCTGTGAGACGAGTTTCTCAAAATTGAAGCTTATTAAAAATTATTTAAGGTCCACAATGAACACTCTAAGGCTACCTATCTAATCTGGGTATCATGGCTATAGAGCAGAAAATCACTGAAAGAATAATAAGAGAGTTTGCCCTGATGAAAAGTAGGAAAATAACATTTTAAAGAAGTTTTCGGTAAACAAATAAAAAAGGTTCTAGTAAATGAAAAAAAAAATTAATTACATATGTACTTGCATTATGTGCCAACCTATTATAATAATAATTTTTTTATTTATTAATGAATTTAATTAATTAATAAACAAAAATAATTTAATGTAATTAATTAAATGCAATAAAGTATAATGTAATTAAACTAAGGAGTTTCAGAAGCTAAATTACAAAAATATCCTGAGGCAAGTAATTTTTATCCGCTTAGAAATTGGGAAATCGGAAAGTAACCAAAATGGGAAAATTTAAATTTGCGGCTTCATTTTTGCTTCACTTGCTAGAAAGTAGTAAGAACACCAATTGACAAAATTTTGAAGGGAAATTGTACCAAGTTTACACTTAACTATCCGAGTGCCCCAAGACTGCTCTGAACGAAAGACACTTTTTGGGAACATTTATGTCAATAAATGCTTCTATTTAAATTTGACTTTAATTTGACTGCTATTTTCTTCCACACAAGTTAAAAAACCAGACGTTCTTTGAAGTTTCAAACTCACAATTCCGTATACGAGACGCGAATCCGCATGGAAAACACATATACGATACGACTAACATTCGAATAGAAATTCTCGTATTTATGCGGATTTCCAGAATTGCAAATAACAGTTTTTCGCATAGAATCGGAGATTTCCCTTGACCATTTGTGTTTGAAGTTGCCCTTCCCCTCAAATTTTTTACAATAAGCATTCATTCGATATTTGCAAACCTGGATACTTCCTTTCAATAATTACAAAGATAAACTAATAGAAAAGCAACCACTAGCGGTTTAACAACATCAAATAGAGAAAAGTAGATATTAACCATTTCATTTAATAAAAAATGGGTTAAAAGAATTACACTTTACTAAAAAAATTAAAAAAATCGGTTAACTGAAACACAAAATTTGCTACGGAGCATTTTTTTCAATTATACCTACAAACTTCACTTAAGTGAAAAAATTTTTGTCGCAAATTGGTATTTCATTTAAGCGGAGTCGACTCGATATCGTTAGATATCGGAAATGCTAGCAAGTTGGGTAATTCCATATCCTTGCGCCTTATTTGTATATTGCATCTATTTCATCTATGCATTTGTGCAAATTTGTATTTGCTAAACTTAAGAACCATTTTTTGCATTATTTGCATTCCAACTTATAAAATCGGCAAGCTTTTACAATTTCCTTAAATTAATTCATAATAATATTGTAAACGATCCGGCTGAAAAACAGGTTACTTAAATTCGCTATTATTATAAAACTCGATACAGTATATCATTTTAAATGGTTGGGCCACACTCCTCTTCAAAATGACATTAAGCGGTATTATTTCTAAAGCTAATCACCGACATAAACAGGGCTTTCTGAATTAACATTTGACCCCACAGTTAGCGACATCGCAACTGTATTTGGGTATTAGTACAGGAAGTTTGAAGTCTTTGCGTAAGCTGCCAGAATAAATTTGATTATTTGTAAGGCTGATTATGTATGTCGAGTATACCTGTGAGTCGTACAAAATTCGCAGCGTAATATTTTTATTACATTCTTTGTGTCTATATGATTTCATTCGAAATTAACTGTTAGCTAAATGGGACATCTGAATAACACCACACCACAGGCTGACCTGTGCGAGAGTTTTTGTTTTTAAAACCCATTTCTAGGGTGTTTACAGCTCACGTTATAGTTAATAGAAATGTGGGTACCTACGTACAAGTAAATTAACTGGAACGATTCACTCCTAAAGCAGAAGATATTATTGCAGCTGCTGCATATTTAATCCCACTACATAAAGTGCAGTTAATAATGAAAATTTATCGCCCATTAAAGTACTCCATTGTGCTGAACCTATAGGACAAAACAATCCGTATTCCATGTGCCCTTTAGTGTTCGCCCATGAAGCGAGAGTCCTTGGCATTGGAGTGAGAGTAATGCTGCCGCAATTATTAATTAATTACAAGGTCCAATCTAAAGATGTGTATGTATATACAATCATAACTGCCATGTCCATTGCCAGATGGGATTTCGTCTCACAGAGGACACAAAATAATTGTCTTTAATTGTTTGTGACATTTCGAGAACATAATTTGTGTATTAACGACTCTTAAAGAAGAATTTTTTTCACAACCACTATGCGACGTCGTTAAACAATTCGATTATGTGTCACTTTACTATTTCTTTCGGAATTTGTATAAGCGTAGCGTACATACCGTTTCACAGTATGTTTTCAATCGAGCCTCTCCACTTACTATGTAGGGAAGGTCAACGTCATTTTAATTTTACTGGGATAGTCCGGTAATTTGTTTCGATAAAGACAGCTTCTTAGTTTACCAAATTACACGCGGTTTTTTAAGTTCAGGAATATTACACCGCCGTATTTGTTGCGACTAGAGGTGGAAGGTTTACTTGCAGTCCGCTTTTCTTTCGACAGTAAAACAAGTCATTCAGCCTATGATCAGTAAAAAGGTTGTCGGGGATATGGGATATTTGTAGTAACATTAGACTAGGACCTTTTCATTCATTAAGATTTGCAAGCCTTACCGTAATTACTACATTGCTAACAAAGATACCTTAAGAACTTGCAAGACATAATCGCTTTGGATGGAAGGAAGCAAGGGGTAAACACATTTCTAGTTAAAATTGGAGAGCGGCGCAACACGGTTGTATATAAAGGGTGATTTTTTAGCTGGTTTGGTTTTGGCAACACTGGTTTTGACAGCTGACGTGTGTTTAGTACCTTGTGTCACTGTCAAACAGCTTCAGTTTGGTTTGCAATTTAACCATGGATCGTCTTACAAATGAACAACGCTTGCAAATTATTGAATTTTACTATCAAAATTCGTGCTCGGTTCGAAATGTTCATCGCGCGCTGCTTCCATTTTATGATCGGCATTCTCGACCTTCTGAGCAGTCTATTCGGAAGATTGTGACCAAATTTCGCACCAAATTTACTTTGTTGGACATTAAACCACCAACACGTTTACGTACTGTGCGTAGTGAAGAAAATATTGCGGCCGTATCAGCTAGTGTGACAGAAGACCGCGAAATGTCGATTCGGCGCCGTTCCCAGCAGTTAGGCCTTTGTTACAGCACTACGTGGAAAATTTTGCGGAAGGATTTGGGCGTAAAGCCTTTTAAGATACAGCTGGTGCAAGAACTAAAGCCAGCCGACCTACCACAACGCCGAATTTTTGGTGAATGGGCTCTTGGAAAGCTGGTCGAGGATCCGCTTTTTTATCGAAAAATTGTGTTCAGCGATGAGGCTCATTTTTGGTTGAATGGGTACGTAAATAAGCAAAATTGCCGCATTTGGAGTGAAGATCAGCCAGAAGCATTGCAACAGCTACCAATGCATCCCGAAAAAGCCACTGTTTGGTGCGGTTTATGGGCCGGCGGCATTATTGGGCCATATTTCTTCAAAGATGATGCGAATCACAGCGTTACTGTCAATGGTGAACGCTACCGAGCGATGATAACAAACTTTTTTTTGCCCGAAATGGAAGTTCTTGACTTGCATGATATGTGGTTTCAACAAGACGGTGCCACATGCCACACAGCACGCGAAACAATGGCGCAATTGCGAGGCGAGTTTGGTGAACAGTTAATTTCACGTTTCGGGCCGGTCAATTGGCCGCCTAGATCGTGCGATTTGACACCATTAGATTATTTTTTGTGGGGGTATGCCAAGGCTAATGTGTATAGGGACAAGCCCGCTTCGATTGACGCACTGGAAGCCAACATCCATGCATTCATTCGTGAGATACCGGCCGATATGTGTGAAAGAGTATGCCAAAATTGGACTCAGCGGATGGGCTACCTGAGACGCAGCCGCGGTCAACATTTGCATGAAATTATCTTTAAACATTAAATTGCAAGGTTCAAACTATCGATTCAAATAAATATTTCATTCATTTTTTCGAATTTTTTGTGTTTTTTTTTTAAAAAAAGTTCTAAACCTCTTAAAAAATCACCCTTTAGCTACTGCTCATCATGTACGTACCCAGGCGGAGACTATGAAACATTTTTCGAGTTCTGTAACATAACAGATCTGAATTTCGCAGTTTTGAGAATTACTTGGGGCATTTAGGTACCTCGGTATAACTCGTGAAGCTAATGAGCCTTACTAATATCATTTTTAACCTTCACACAAAGTTTTTTGCAAGTCACAATGGGTAGTTTTATGTAAAAAATTTTCTTGTTTGCTTTTGTATGATTTCATATTACATCTATAGGTAAAACGAAAAGAAGTAAAAATAAGTCTATGTAAATTGAAAGACCATTCAGTATCGTTCAAAATTTTGGACGACCGCTGTTTTCTGCACCTTACAGATATTGTTTATTGTTTGAGCATAGAATAGAGCCAGAGCTTGTGTTCCATTCAAAGACGACAGCGGAAATAACTACCATCTCTTGACAAAGTTTTCCATTCGTATCCGCGGAATCTATTGTCATGCGGATAACCGTAGTTGTGGGGAAAGTACTCAACGTTGAGCTCTCCCATAGATTCAAGCAAAAATTAAAAGTCTTAATACACTATCACCCAGGTCACTTTATTTTGATGTATTTTGGTTGCAACTGATTATATAGTAACTGCAATGACTTGTTAATTCGACCTTTATGAGTGAACTAATGCAGCTTTACTCAAATACTCTTAAAAGTGGATCGCCAAAGTTTTCAACTGTAATTTCGACATTCATAAAGTTCACCGCTATCGACATCTAAATTCATCAGATTTGTACAAAAAGTTCCTAACCCTCTTTTGCATTCTTCATGTAAAATATTATTATGTATATCCAAGTTCACGAGACTTCCAAACCGACACAGACTGTTCACAGAGAAGCCGACTAAGTAAATAACTCAGAGTTGAATCATATTTGCGGGGAATTTACTGCCGGATTTAGTCGTCCGGCGGTGCACTAGAGTCAAAAGTTTATTCATCTAATTTTGAAACTTTTCATCTAATGCCAGTGCGAAAAGGGCATTTCGAAATGTACATTACAACAAACCGATGCTATGGAATATTTCTACTGTGATCGGGGTGGAGAACTTATCCCTTGAATATAAATATACTCCATTCCCGTGTCGACTTTATTGAACTTTTAAGCCAAGGCTAATTGCTGAACGGATTCAATGATTCATTTGGCAGTTGGTGTAGCAAGCAGGAGAACAAAAGAAGAGCTCCGGACTTTGCTTAAGGCGATGTGGATATTGCAACAGTTACGAGTCAGTTAATTAGTAACAATTTTAAATTAGTGCCAACGGGTAATCATCTGCTGTGTAGATGTGGTTGGGTATGCATGCATTGTAAGAGGAAGGCTAGTACAACGTTAATTGTATGCTGGCAGGGCATGAAGAATTTTCATAGGAATTTGAGTTTACAGCAGTGCAGCAGATTGATATAATATGGGAGCTGCTGAAGTGCTAATTTGAGTTAACATTGTTCATAGGGCAAGCATTTTTAATTTTTTTTTAATGTGAATTCTAGACATAGGAACCAAGTGCAAGAAATGAATTGTAAAGCCACCACCTACAGGATGTTTTTTTTGTGTTCAACGTGCCATTCAGTATAAAGGTGGCTGATGAATATTGCTCCCTTAAGAAAGTCAAAAGATTTGTTTTTTAATTCACATAGAATTTATTTATTTATACTTCGTTTGAAAGGTGATTAACTTTAACATATCTTTTTGTTAGTTTTTAGAAAGAAGAGATTTTAAATACACCCACGGCCGCTCTCGGTCTCACATCTTTTTACTAAATAATCTGCCTATTTCCATTTGTACAGATAAGTTCCGGTTCGAGTCGCTCCAATAGCTTTTTATGGTGGCAGTTACAGCAATAGTTTTTTGTGTTCTAACTAATGGATTTTAGTTAAATGCATTCGTGGGACAGTTTCCACATTCGGGAAAAGAATTAACCAACTTATATAATAGTCATCTGCCAAAACCAGTGCTACCTAAACTCTCTCTACGGACAAAAATCATAGACTCTAAACCATTATAGCGACACACTATCCAAGTTCTGGTTTTATCGTCCCAATTATCTATTCATTTTCATTAAATCTAAATGTTAATCTGTTAAAACGAAAATGGAATCAAATAATTACGCAGGAAAAAAGTTTTTACATTTTCTTTTGGTACTGCATATCACGATCAAAATTTTAAATATTGAATTTAAATTTTCCCACAACTTTTTAAAAGATAAGCAAAAATTAAAGTCAGTTTAAAATATTGAAGATGACCAAATAAAGAGATTTAATCGCGGCTTGACAATTAGTAAAAATGGTGATCACCATCACACATATTACATCATATACCTCAGCCACAACGGGCCACATTTATTGGCATAATATCTATTTGAAATAGTTTTCATTATGGCATATTTTCGTTTGTCACAACCATTTAAGAAATCCACATTCCACAAATAACATTTCAACATCGAATTTGGTCAAGAACTGTATCTACAAAATTTAGGATATACCAATTTCAAACTTGATTAGTCTGCGAAGCTTTCAAATCTGGAATAAAACCGAAGAGAGCTTTCGGAGCGCATCGAAAGCATAACAAATATTTTTGATAGATGATAGGTACCTAGTGTAGATATAATAGGTCTGGTATACTTATCAAATTGTAAATATCTTTTGAGTTACCTATTTAAACAGTAGCGGTTGTATTACTTGTTTGGGTGCTTTTAGTGTAGGAGATATAGAGTGGAAACTCGACTTAGATGATAAAAATATATTGTTCCTTCAAATATAGAAAATGCGGTCGTAAATCTATTTAGTCAGTTCAATCCTTTTTGAATAAATAATTTCTGGTAATAGCATGAACGAACCGCAAACTTGATGTGGTATATGCAGTGAAGAATTTGTGGAGCTTCAGGCCGGCTATTGGTTGTTTCGCCTCTTGCTTCAAAGATTACATTAAAGTCCAAATCGTATATAAGAAACCTAAAATCAGAAAAAAAAAATGTTTCTAATATCGGAGTTGTTCTTATATGCGAACATGTAACAAGAAACAAGAAAGTTTCTTATATAAATAAAAACAAGTGATATAAAAACGAAGATTTTTATATGAAAAGAATGGATCCATTTATGTAGGTACTAAGAAAAATAATTTATAACTTATTACAAAAATGCATATTTCTTATATGCGGAGGATTTTTTTTTGAATACAAGATTTTGTAACTTAAGGATCGTTTTTTATATCCGAATGTTTCATATAAGAGTGTTTCTTATATCAGCTCATATGGGCATATTGAGAAAATACACTGAATTTATGCAACTTGTTCTTATAATATGAGTGTGTCTTATATCCGTGGTGGACCGCACTTAAATTTGTTATTATTTTATTTTTATTTTTATTTGGAACTAGACAACCATGTTTAGTATGCATACAATGGCAAAATAAATTATTGCAATTGACATACAAATGAAAGTTTGTATGATAATGGCTCGTTATTGTTACATGCGCGAACTTTATTATTATAATGTAGTTATCTTTAAAAAGAGTAAACAGATTAGAGAGTGTTGGTAGCAACATTTTATATTTCAATATATCAAAAATTGATATTGTTAAGTTATCAGTAACTAAGAAGCATTTTATCATAAACGAGCAGCGTTGCCAGTTTGGGGGTTTTCCCCCCAGATCTAGAGGTTTTTTTGACCGACGGGGGGAAATCTGGGGGTAGAAATTATTTAGGGGGAAATCTGGGGGTTTTTTTTTGAATTGTGTTCAATTATTTTTTTCTTCTCACTAAAAAGTATCGTAAGTGAACATTAAAAGCTATAAAGCAATACCAACAAACCAAATAAATTCATGTTCCATTTATGCCAGTTCCATACCAACGCATTCCGATATTCATTGGTGACATATTAATAAACCCCTATCTAAAGCTACATACATCAAACACTATTGCATTTGCGAAAAGGTCACAATCATATGAGAAGCAATCAATAAAGCGAGACTTTCTTTGTATTTTGTCTCTTGCCAAAACCAATTTGTGATTGTTCCTGGATCGGGATGTATCAATTTTACCCCTTCCGATCAAATGATCAAAATGTTCACGAGCAGATGTTCAAAAACAAAAATGAAGACAACGATAACTATATTTTAGGACTTATTTATGAAAGTTGATTATTTTGACTTCTCGTGAAATCTAAATTCACTTCCTTTTTTTTAACTACATATATATTGAAAAATCTTTTTAATTCTTTAAATTCGTGTCATTGTATTTAGTCTTAAATTTACAATAATTTGAAAAAAAAGATTTGTTTTTTTTTTTAGAAAATAGCTAAATCTGGCGGGTTTTTAGATTTGTCTGGGAGGAAATATTCCAACCGTCTGGCAACGCTGTAGACGAGGGAAGAGCCAAAAAACTATATAAAATATAACATAGGCTTCCGTAAACCTACCCCTACCCGCTTTTCTGCGCACATTTCGAGTAGAAATCCACTCACGTGCGCTCACAACTTTCCTGAGTGAATTATGGCCGCAATATTAAATTACGGTGATTTTGTGAACTTAGTAGTAGGTACTTTTGTGGTGGGCTTTGTAAATGATAATGAGTGGTCACTCTGGAGATGTTTTAAGAAACGATGGGAATAGGGGGGAGTTATTGGCTTTGCTAAGTCTATTCGTAGGATTGTTCAAGAAAGTTAATCAGCCACAAACCAGTGAAAAAGTTGCATCAAATGTTTGAGCTTGGATTTCAGACTGTTATAAGTGGTGCTGATCCAAAAATTAAAACATA
This sequence comes from Cheilosia variabilis, assembly GCA_951230905.1. NCBI lineage: Eukaryota > Metazoa > Arthropoda > Insecta > Diptera > Syrphidae > Cheilosia > Cheilosia variabilis. The sequence continues at coordinate 10,825,832 of OX579677.1, forward strand.
TTTCTTTCTTGTGTGACTGAATTAAACATATTCGACGAGTTTTGTAGCTCAAATTGACAAATACATATTTAAAAAAATAATATAGGACTCTATAATACTGTTTCGGAAGCTATTATAATGTTTATATATTCTATACACCCTTGTTAAACGTTTTTTCGGTCTCCTTAGCAGTGAACACCTGGCATTGTTATTTAGTCCAATTAAAAAGCTTAAAGATGGCAGACTTCAGAAGATACCTAAACGTATTTATGTATTTTCCTGAGAAAACAATAGCAACCTCTAACCTCTAACCTCTACTTTTACTATATTGTTCATATTGAGAGGCGGCGGAATAATAAATATCGGTGTCTTTGAATTTACTTAGAGCTTTAAGGAGGAATGATGAAATCCTTATGGTTTATAAAAAAACATACCTTCGTCCACAGCCAACTCTAGCAATTTTTATAGATTAGGTATCTTCAGTTACCCAGAAAGGATTACTGCATTATTCCAAAGAACTTTTCTATTTCTAATAAATAACGCGAGCTTCTTAGCACTGGCCGTGTCGAGATCTTAGTTGGCCCCGAAAAGGAGGATCTAGGATCTATTACTGAACTGTCATTTGCGAAATGACAGTTCAGTAATAGATCCATAATACAAGCAGCAATGTAATGTTCTGTGCATGACATACTCGATATCGAGAAAGAGTTTATCGTATGTTGTACCTTTGCTCTTTGGTCTTTAGATCAGGAAAAAAAGTCCTCTGTTTGAGCATCTTTTTCATTTACTGCAACTTTCCCAATTTTTTAAGCATGTATTATTAACATCAATATAACAGTCGATAATAAGGTACCAGAAGTTGTTCATAGTTAGGTAACCTTAAAGTCGCATTTTGGAAAAAAAAAATGGTGAAAGAAGCGTTCAAAACAAAATAACAAATTGTCAATTTGACAGATATTAAAGAAAACCTTTAAGAGTTGATAATTCCGATATCGACTTTAAAATCAAATCGTGTATATTCAACATAGAGCATCAAGCTTCCTTCGAACTGATGACATTTCGAAGCGCTTTCCATCAAATTAATTCCGGCTCTGGGCGACATTTCTCTATAATAGGTTGATAATTCGCAAAAATGTATTGCTTTTAAAATTTGTTGGCATGCAATACAAAATTCCATTAACCCATATCGATATCCCTTGCACCCAGCCAGCGGTGCAATTGAACGCGAAAAAGGTGTTTCGGCGCAATTGGAATTATATGCTAATTGAACGGGTGGAATATAGCCCAGTCACTCCACCATTTATCAATTACGGCACGGGTATGTAAAGGGTGATTTTTTAAGAGGTTTAGAACTTTTTTTAAGAAAAAAACACAAAAAATTCGAAAAAATGAATGAAATATTTATTTGAATCGATAGTTTGAACCTTGCAATTTAATGTTTAAAGATAATTTCATGCAAATGTTGACCGCGGCTGCGTCTCAGGTAGCCCATCCGCTGAGTCCAATTTTGGCATACTCTTTCACACATATCGGCCGGTATCTCACGAATGAATGCATGGATGTTGGCTTCCAGTGCGTCAATCGAAGCGGGCTTGTCCCTATACACATTAGCCTTGGCATACCCCCACAAAAAATAATCTAATGGTGTCAAATCGCACGATCTAGGCGGCCAATTGACCGGCCCGAAACGTGAAATTAACTGTTCACCAAACTCGCCTCGCAATTGCGCCATTGTTTCGCGTGCTGTGTGGCATGTGGCACCGTCTTGTTGAAACCACATATCATGCAAGTCAAGAACTTCCATTTCGGGCAAAAAAAAGTTTGTTATCATCGCTCGGTAGCGTTCACCATTGACAGTAACGCTGCGATTCGCATCATCTTTGAAGAAATATGGCCCAATAATGCCGCCGGCCCATAAACCGCACCAAACAGTGGCTTTTTCGGGATGCATTGGTAGCTGTTGCAATGCTTCTGGCTGATCTTCACTCCAAATGCGGCAATTTTGCTTATTTACGTACCCATTCAACCAAAAATGAGCCTCATCGCTGAACACAATTTTTCGATAAAAAAGCGGATCCTCGGCCAGCTTTCCAAGAGCCCATTCACCAAAAATTCGGCGTTGTGGTAGGTCGGCTGGCTTTAGTTCTTGCACCAGCTGTATCTTAAAAGGCTTTACGCCCAAATCCTTCCGCAAAATTTTCCACGTACTGCTGTAACAAAGGCCTAACTGCTGGGAACGGCGCCGAATCGACATTTCGCGGTCTTCTGTCACACTAGCTGATACGGCCGCAATATTTTCTTCACTACGCACAGTACGTAAACGTGTTGGTGGTTTAATGTCCAACAAAGTAAATTTGGTGCGAAATTTGGTCACAATCTTCCGAATAGACTGCTCAGAAGGTCGAGAATGCCGATCATAAAATGGAAGCAGCGCGCGATGAACATTTCGAACCGAGCACGAATTTTGATAGTAAAATTCAATAATTTGCAAGCGTTGTTCATTTGTAAGACGATCCATGGTTAAATTGCAAACCAAACTGAAGCTGTTTGACAGTGACACAAGGTACTAAACACACGTCAGCTGTCAAAACCAGTGTTGCCAAAACCAAACCAGCTAAAAAATCACCCTTTATAAGTGCTACACAAACAGTACAGTACAGTATTTTTCACACACCCCTGTGCCATATCCCGTCGCCTTGGCCCCAAAACGAACATAAACAGAATTATCTTTGCCTAAAGGATGAAATGATACAAAAACGCCTAATGGACCCATAAAATCTGCACGCCATTGATATTTTTCAGTTTTAGCCTTCGGGGCAGACAGTATACAGTACGTTACGTACTCAGTCTCGAGTGTCGTTATCTCTCTCATCGATGAGTATTTGTAGCGATACGGATGCAAATTTGTTGAGAATTGAGATACCTTCCTACTTTTGTGCTCAAATCTGATTTGAATTGTACTTTCCGAAATAAGGGCAAAAGTGATATGTGTACATGTACTTGTACATGTTGTAAAAAAAATTCCATTCGACCTGGATTCGTTTCGCCTTTGTGAGCCCTTTGGCGGAATCTAAATTTACGATGTTCGGATCTCGGTTTAATTTCGCTCCCCGTCAGTGGGTTCGGTTTTCGGTGTTCCGCGGTGAAGGCTTTTGGGGGAAGGCTGTGTGTTTATATTAATGACAACGACTATTGCTTGGTAGACTTTTCCCTCCAAGCAAACTGGGCAAATTGCCTTATGCGATTGATTCTATGATTTTGGTTTCCACCCACTCAGAGAGAGTTTTGATGAGACCACAGCCTATTTCAGTTAAGTAATTTTCTGGCCTCTATTGTATTCATGTGGTTTATGGATTCATCAGTGAAATTGGAAACTCAAATTGGACAGCGCACACTATCACACAATGTTGATGGGAATAGGATGTGGATGGTAGACAGCGTGGGAGCATAATGTGCGTGTACGGTAAGAGCATGGGTACGACACAGATGCGGAAATGATTTTCATTTTCAGTCGCCTAGGGAAGCAAAAATGCCACCACGGTTGTGGGGTAGGACCGCTTTGGGAAACCATCTGATAAAACATGAAATTAATTACTACCTGAAGGTAAAAGAACACACCACAGGTACACACACAACAAAACTGGAGTCCGCACTTTTTTATGGATACACGCTTCAAAGTTTATTTTACCAGAATTGGAAATTGTAATTACATTTTATGGTTTCCGAGCCGACGTACATATGTGAACTCAATGTAGAGGTTTTTTGCAGCTGCTTATACTGTTTAGCGTTTCATACCAAATTGCGCAATGCGAGATTCAGGGATGAGTTTAGTTAAGTAAGAGCTCACCAACTCGTTCTGTTGGTGCACCAATCGTAACTTACCTATGTGAAGTTGGCCCGCACTTGTCTAGAATGAAAAACGCGCCTGTACCGTCCAGTGCGTCGGTATATAGAGCTATGAATGGCTATCTCAATCTCTTTTGTGGCATATTTTTGCGTGTGATTCCAGATTGGAAGATACCTAGACATACTTTTTTTCAAGATTTTTGAGCTCCAAATACTCATGTATAATGTGAGTCGAACAGAGCCTTGCGAATACAATACTTGATTGAACTCAATGACGGATACGCCCACACCAACCACCATTTGTGTAACGGTAATACCGTAGTTTTTTTTGTTTGTTTCGATTTCGTGAGCTTTCAGTCTAGGAACTAATTTGTTTACGGTGCATGGATTGGTGTTGGAGGAAATATTATTGCAAAATAAAATGTAGCTGTAATAACTACAGTAGGTAGGTAGCTTTAGAGCTGTGAGAGTGAGTGAGGCGTTTAGCAATAAGCGCAGAAAAATCACACGAACGGCTCATGTAACTGTGGACTGTATTTGTCAATGTGAGTTAAAATGAGTGAAAACTGGTAAATACAACAGAGAAGTCACAACTGAGAACATTCCACTACACAATGACGTCATCGTGTTTTGGAGTGGCATCATTGCTAGACTGACAACTTCAGCCAAAAAAGAGGGATTGTCTACAAGCTTAATTTGACCAGTTTGAATTCATGTATTTGTGCCATGTTAATCAAAGGAGGCTTTTTTGAAGTATGCGTACTTCAAAAAAACCAGCCTTCTCTTCTATCTGCCGGTTTTAATCGGATGTCAGTAGCCTCAGTTGGATTCTCATTTCAATATCGAGTGTGGGGCTGTGTTGTAAATAATAGTTTTTCTAAGTCTCAAATCGCAATTTTTCGCTACATTTTTATACAAATAGTTGTTCGATTTTCTTTTCTTCCTGGTATCACGCAACAAAATTCAGTTCTAAACACCGCAAATTCATTAATCAAAAAAAAAGCATTTCATAAAAAGTACTTAAGAAAAACGAAATAGTTGAATAGCAATGAATGTTCAAATTATAGGATAAAAGGAACATTTTATAATGAATTTTAGATACATAAACATTATTTTTATGATATCGATATAAAAAAATTGTTCGCATGTTCGCCATAGAATTTCCTTTAAGCTTCGCAACCAATTTCTCCAATGTCTACCAAAAGCTTTTCAGTTGTGTTTGTTTTTTTGTAGCAAAAAAAAAGCTAACTAATATAAAATGTCAAGTAATAAGATATTTTGAATGTTATGTCAATTCTTGACATAGGGTAAAAATCAGTAAACATGTTTAATTGCTATTTTGCTGATAAACATTTTGAGTTTCGTTCTTTCCCGTACATTTTAGAGAAAATAAATTAATTTTCGTTGAATGCATCTATTATTTTTTTTATTAAAAATTAGCATTATGTATTCATATTCTTGGCTGAAGCAGTTGTTTTCAAATGTAATTTCATTAATTACGGCAATTCTTTCAAATTTTCTAATAAACTAGCTGACTCGGCGAACTTCGTACCGCCTAAAATTTATTAAACTATTAACATCCCTTTTGATAGTTGAACCTCTCTATTGAACGAATGAAACTCCCTTGGAATTAAATTGAGTTCAATGCTTAGAAACGACTTCATAGATTTCCGGCTTCTTGATCGTTCGACAGCAGCGCCACCCAACGGGTCCAAAACTATACCATCTTCCTAGGTTGAACCTAACATACCCATCCACAAAATTCCATTGAAATCAGTTGAGTGGTTTCGGAGATTGACTACCACCTGTCACCTGTCGGGTGGCCACCAAAACGATCGTATCTTTAACATATCCATATATATGTGATTGCAGTCGGATTTATTACATTTCCATTGTCCGTCAATTGATCTTGTGCCGATGCATTTAACCGATGCGATGGTTGTGCTGTAATTGGGAATGGATAGTCCGTCGACCAATATTTCCCCCTCGTCCGCGAAGACGTGGCATTGTTTCAGTTACGTTACTTATATGTGAATTCACATTTAATATTCACTGAAAATGCGACACCAAAAATATTCAAAAATACAAAAAAAATTAAATATGAAAATAAAGAAACGCACTTAATGCAATACACTTAAATTAGAACACCTACGTGTGGCCGTAGTTGTTGCTTGATTCAAGTTTGTGTTGTTTTCAATGACACCACACTCGTTGTCTTGCAATTCGAAATAAAACAAACCACTATTGCGTAAATTAAAATTTACTTTTGTTTGAACCATTGGGAACGAATTTGTGAGATGTCAAAAAATAAAAGCAAACAAATAAGCTCGATGACCAAAAAAAATTTATTCAGTGACATACACACGTACAGTAGAATTATATACATAAAGAAGATTTGTATGGGAGGTACCACGCGTCTTTATCAAATCCCGCCTATATTTGCAGCAGAACTTAAAATATGTTCACTCAACCGAAATACCAACCGTTAGCAGGAGCAGAAATATTGGATTCTTAATTTTTTTTTTTTTATGGGAGGTACCACGCCCATATTTGCAGCAGCACTTAAAAAATGCACACCAAACCGACGTACCAAATTTTGTGCAAATACCGTTATCAGGAGCAGAAATAATAGATTTTTAATTTGTGGTTTGTATGGGAGGTACCACGCCCCATTGTCCAATTAGACCGAATTGTAAATCTAAACCACCCGGGGTGCAACCCAAACGCATACAAAAAAAATGTATGCAAATCGGTCCAGCCGTTTAGGAGGAGTTCAGTCACAACACACGTACAGTAGAATTATATATTTATAATAGATTTAATCTGTTTTTTTTTTTTGTTTTTCATCATAAACCGAATCTTCATGAAAAGATTATAACTAAAAAATCATATTTCAAATCTTAATATTCGTAATCAATTCTTCTCTTTAAACAAACGAAAATAGACATAATAATAATGGGCACAAAAATATCTTATTTTATTTCAACGAATGAATTTTTCACAATTTACTACTTTATTTATTTATGTTGATTTCATTCGCTATTAAACATTTTGTAGATTACATGTTTTCGTGGTGAAATAAAACAACGAATCTAAACTCTCAGAACGCATCCATCAGCTGACAGAAACTCACCAAATACACTAACTCTCAGTCAGTGTTCTTAGCACTCTCTCCTAATTTTTCACACGAAGCGTTTTCATTTTTCCCTTTTCATTAAATTCAAATTCCCTCGATTATTTTATGAAAAAAACCATACTTTATAAAGTAAAATTTGTATTGTTCGGAAAGAAAATCATATTAAATTAATCTTCAGGGCTCTTATCGCGTAATTAATGAAACGATAGTGGTCGAAACGATTTAACAAAACGACATTGCTTGTAGTTTGATTCATATAACATCATCGTCGAACAGTTTGAACATGACTGTAAACAAACTTTGACAACATGAAAACCAAAAAAATGTATGGAAACTGTTTTTTTTTTTGTAATTTGTTTATTTTTCTTCGTTGCCATTGATGCAAAAATGGATAGTTAGCTAGGAATATGGCCTCTGCAAGTATCAAGATGCAAGTATGCAACCACTTATCGACGAAGCCAAAAAACAGCTAGATAGTAGTGTGAAAAAGCAATACTTGCCCAAGAAGGGGGGAATGTTTTATGAAAGCTCACATTAAACGGATACACAAGAGTGTTTTAAGAAATTTTATTGCTAAGGATCGAGTTGTAACAAAGAATTCAATGAATGCCATTTTATGATTGTATTATTGGCATGCAATTATAAATCAAATAATGAAAAACTAACTTGATAGGTATTCAAAAAAGAAATTCAACCACAATTTTTCTTACAAAGAATGCATTCTATTACAAACTCGATAAAAGCAAGTCCTCTCCAAAGAGAACATAAGTGGTGTCTTCCGTGAAATATTTTTTTACTTCTCTAAAACCTAATTAAAAAAAATGATTAGAGCGCAGCATTAAGTGCGTTGATATTCATGGTGAAATGTAAGTAGTTTGAATTTTTTTCTGCCAGATTATTGATATTCTTTTACGCACGGAAAGTTTTTCAAAAATTGAAATTCCCACAAAAAGGTAGAGATACCACGATGTAGGACACTGCTGAGTGTCAGTAGTTTATTACACCCCCCGCCATTTAGAATTTTCTTTTTTTGCTGGTTCATACGTATTCACCGACAGAACAATTAAGAGCGGGCTAATATTTTAAAAAAATGTTAGGGGAAATCGGCGAGACGTAGGAAGCTGTTGGTCTACTTAATACTTAGTTTATGGCCATCAACCTGCTACTTGAAAAAAGACACCAAAAAAGAGAAGACATATCCGATGAATCTTAAGCCAGTCGTGGAAGCAGGTAGAAATGCAGATACTTTAATAAACATTGAAGAATGAACGTGATGTGTTTAATTTAATATATTTAGCAATATAATTTAATTATTGGAATGAAGAAACAATTATTTCTATTTCAGTTAATTTTGAATTTGGAATTTTTCTTAAAAAAAAATTAGATAAAAAAAAATGTGTCTAAAGAATTAAAATAAAAATCAGTGCGAATATCTTTGTTCGTCGTCTCCTCGCTACGAATAAAATTCCCTGTTGGGTGATCTCTTCTTCGTTCCAGGTCCATTTAGGTTCAAATATTAAAAATTCTTTAAATCTTTAAAGCCATAGGTTCATGCCATGTTATATGGCACGTCACATGAAGCTTGCTATGCCGGAAGCCGAATTTCGTTACCCACTTTGATTTTGGGCAATAAATTTTAAGTTGCGGAATTTATCGCCTGCAACTGGATATTTTGTTGTTTTTTTTATTCACAGAAATTGCTTTAGGGCACTGGTTCGGATTTCAGATATTAGCTTTAGCGAGCGAATATCTCACCCCTCCAGCACCAGTCAATGTCAAGCTTGTTTTAAGCAAAAAAAAAAAAATATTCGAATAATCGACCTCGTTCCTATCCATACAATACGGAATAAAATAAACTATTTCGGTATAAATATAAGTACGAGAAGAACCGCATTTACTATTATATAGTGAATGCATGCAATTTATGGAAGTTGGAAGTTGGAACTTTACATTCCCAAGAGAGCATACTATCTACGAGTATCACTAAGAATAATAATTACAAAACCAAAACCCAGTCCGAATTTGTTTAAAATTCTTTTAATTTCCGCAAATTACACTTCAAGATAGTTTTACTACAGAAGTACCTACCTCAAATATTGCAGGGCACACGAAATGCAGTACCATTAAGGAACCGCATTACGAAAATAGGTGATTTATACCCAAAATGGATTCCTCTCGAACGGATAAACAAATTGGAATTTAGGAACTAGCAACCCTTGTAGATAAGATGGTTTATTTATGACCCTCAAAGAAGTGTTGGAACTAGTGGTGGTGTCTGGTGTACTACGACGACAACTGCGGACTACGTTAAAAGCCTTTGATCAGATGACTCTTCCGTCCGTCTGGCAGAAAGCAAAATGGTTTATGGCACGTAACGAAATATACTGCATTACAGATTGGGTTCTGCGGTACAGAGAAGGCAATACCGATAGGGTGGCCCATTACCAAATTTACCCAATGCGGAAGCTAGTGTATTTGATTTTCCCTGAAATCAACCGATAAGCGGTATTTATTTTGTCGAATTTTGTTAGTTTTATCTGGTTTACATTATGCCCTTAATTACAATTGAATCGAATTGAATTTATTGATATTATCAGTCCATGTGGCTGATCTGGTACCGGCTTAAAGATGGAATAATTGTGAAACATAAATTTCATCACAAATTGATGACCTTTAACGTGAAGATTTACTTTTGTAGCTATGCGCTTGTCCCTCCATTGTACTCTACTTCAATCCTAGTGAACTCACCTGTGAGTTATAAATGACTTGGTGATGGCAGTACGGAGCTCTCTCTGGAATCGAAAGGGGATACAAATTGATAGACAGGGTTTATATAGATGGCGAATTGTATGTCACTGTCAAAGGGTCCAAGCTTGTTAAAGTAATATTATTAAAATTGTGTGTTTTTTTTTTTTCAACAGTCGCTCACTCTCTGACTCCTATAACAAAAGAGTGCTTGGTGGGGATTCTTAAAGAATTTAATTTAAATGGAAAATAATATCAGGACTTTGAAAAGTTGTGCATTCTTAAAGTAAATCGATTTATGAATTATTAGGAAAGTTCTCAACAAAGCACTTTCTCTCCTTTGAGGTGATGTAAAAGGATAATTTTAAAAATTGAATAATGGAACATTTTTTTGCGAGGAGCTTGTTAAGTTTAATTTTACATTACAGTTCAAATTACTGGATGCTAGGGAAATTTTACCGCATGAACATATTAGGGGGCCATATTTGTTTGGAAAAGCTTGAAAATTTTGTCTGGCAGTGTATATACTGTCAGCATAAGGGGGTCACAAATCAGCGTAGGACTTCAGGACAGTTAGTTTAATTTTTTTTTGTACTTAAAGCATCAGAAGGCATTCTTGACCTTCACATAGTGACATGACATGAAATAATCTATCCAGGAATCTCTAATAGATCATATGTTAGAACTAGGATCATTCGAGCAAAACTCGACAACGGACATTTAACCAAATCACTAAGCAGTGGTGGACCTCACGGGGAGAGGTATGCGTATGCATATGACGTGGTTCTTCTAGTATCAGGAATGTTTCCGGACGTGATTTGCGAAATCATTTAAAAACCCTTGGGTAAGATTAGCGTTTGGGCTACAAGATGCGATGTCAGCGTTACCCCAAGTAAAACTGAACTGATGCTCTTCACCACCAAAATCAAAATACAAAATACTTAGGAGTCATCCTTGACCCTCCATTCAACTGACAGTCTAGTACCGAGTGAGTACTGAAGGCAAGCATAGCTTACTACGCCTACAAGAAGTAGGGTCTTCGACCAAAAATGTTTCGTTGGATGTATACACAGCAGTGGTGTCTCATCAGTGCCTTCTACAGTGTACCTAGAATAGACGAGTGGCCAGTTTGCCGGTTGGTCCACAATCGAATTGTTTTCATGCGAGTGGCTGCATTTTTTGCCACTTTGCAGTAAATGTCTAGCGGTGGCAAGTAGAACAGTATGACCAGAGCAGCTGTTGGAGTAGTCCTAAGGGCTCCACTAATGCAGTCGCATGAAGTTCTTTGAACACGGCTAAGGTCATTTAGATGGCCTTTTCAAGCGCAGTCCACCTGACGGATATATATTTACGAATGTAATTCGGGGCGGAAGTCCCTATTTGTTTCCAATGGCTTTTTGCAGCAGTGCAAAGCCGTGGTTGTTTTTTGAACTCTCTTTAGGATACCTATTGCTCTCTAGAACGAGGCCCAAGTAACTGGCCGTGTGAGCACTAAAATGGTGCCATTTAGTTTTTGGGGAACAAAGTTGGGGATTTTGTACTTCCTTGTAAAGAGGACCAGTTCAGTTTTCTGAGTATTGATAGCAAGACAACATTTGTTTGTCCATTTAGAGAGCTAATAGGTCATTCTGCAAGAGATCTCTAAATGTTTTGAGGTGTTTTTCTGAGACAGCGATACCAACGGCATCTGCATAGGCAATTACCCTACACCCTTCCCCTTCCAGTATAAGAAGTAATTCATTCACCAATAGGTTCCAACGAAGAGATGAGATTACACCACGTTGTGGTGTACCCCTACTGACGAACCTCCGAACAGAGGCCCCGCCAAGCTGTTGGTGAGCAACTGATTCACCAAATCGCCAATCGACTTTTCCACTAATGTACATAATATACTCTTTGCAATCTAGAGATTTTTCAATGGTTGATACAAGTGAGTTAAGGAAACGGACCGAGAGGCTGACAAAAGATTGTCCGGTCATAGCACCGGGCACCTGGTACTAGGTAAGCCGTTTTGTGGTTACCTCTCTTAAATTTAAAGCCCCCATATCAATATCATCATCAAATTTTTCAACTCCACAGTCCACAGGCTGGTTTTATGCTTCTCCAGCATACCTTTCCCTCATTATCTACAGGTCCTGTGAGTTGTGACACCAAAAGAGGAAATGCGAGATCAGCCACATAAACCAAACAAGTAATCACTCTGAATAGTCTTATTGAATATTTGTCTTCTTTACTTTGCTTTTTTTATATGGATGTAGGTATGGTAAAACAAATCTGCTCTTAGCAATACTTTTCTGTCTCCTGTCTGCAGTTCAAGTTCCATTGAGATCAAGGTAGTTTTGGTCTGAGGTAGCTTATCCAATTATTGTGAAAGAAGTATAATAAGTAAAGCAAAAACTTTTATAACGTGTATAACGGCCAAAAAGCTTAATAAGGACAACCCTGGACCCGATAAATTTTACTTTCACTTTTCAAAAAACACATCACAACCATGTGAGAATATTTTTAGCAACTGACAGTACAGATGACTATTTATTAGGACACTTGATTTCTTAGACAAATTTTTTTCTAAATACTCCTTCACATCTACAGGACAAGGGAATTTGAAGACCCTCTCTTTCAAGATATACGAGTATTTCCAGAAGACTACGTCTCATAACAATGCACCCATCTGCAATCATCTTGTGGCGCTAATGCACAGAACATTTTTCACAAAGTCTGATCTGCATATCTAAGCAAACATGTTTATTCTTTTAGAAAAATATATTGAACCAAAACAAATTATTGAAAATTGTCACTGCATTTTGAGCACAATACCGGTTATAATAACCGGTGACCGATTACAAAAAAGCTTATTGTATTGTAAAGTCCCAAGGCATCCGAAAGGTCTCATTGCATCGTATTAAATCACAATCCGTAAACGACGTGAAATGTCTCGATAGTCTTAGATCAAATATGAACTCACATGTGGTGTACCTGGAATAAGAAGTTAGGAAATCAATAAACAATAATAACAAATCAATATTACATGTATTTTTATCATTTTGTTTTTTATACGACATATTATATAATAAGAAACTAAAATAAATGCCTGATGTAGGTAATCATTTGGTAATATGTATTTAAATACTGCTCCTAGTTTATGTATACATTTTAAAAGCCAAAGAAAAACATATTTAAATAAGATTGAACTATAGATAAGCAGCAAAAAACTACCTGTTAAATAATAGTTGCTAAATTAATTCCTTAACAAAAGTCCTGCAAATAAATAAAATAGTGTATGCAGGAAAAACATGGAAGAAACTTGGAGTGTATTATTAAAATTTTCATTCAAGCTCCGCTGTTGCAAATACAAATATAAACGATTTGTTGTTTGTTTGTTCCTTTTTTTTACATACCACTTATATGTGGAACTTCCACTGCTTTTTCCAATTTGTGGCGTTTGACCTATAGTTTTGATGTACTTCAAATAAAATATGTTCGTGATTCCGAATATACAAAAAAAATACAAAGAACCCCCAATAATCAATTGGATATGGAACAGTCATATAACAACCAAAATATTAAATCAAAAAATACAAACAAAGTGCACGAGGTGGTCACACCTTTCTTTTTCGTTGATATAAAGTCAGTAACAGGCAATTTCCACAAATCTTGATTAGAAAGTTTTTAGCTCCTAATTTTCTATCTATACCTAATGAGATTTTCGAGAACAAGTATAAGCGTAGCAGGATTTCTGATCTCGTTTTGACTGGAGTAGATTGGCAATGTTGTGTTTTTTATAGAAGTACATAGATATATTTACGTAAGAATTTTGGCTATTTTTTCTTTTAATGTTCATTCTCAGTCTAAAACTGCAAACTATTTTAATGAAGATATGTGGGAGTGCATAGTGCAAATAAGGTGGAAGTTTTTCATCGTTTTAGGTCTAAGCTCCCAATCAGTGGTTCCCAAACTTTTGAACATCATGCACCTCATTGGAGCCGTACCACACCAGTTGGGAACCACTGATATAAATGCTTCCGGGTTAATTAAAGGTGTATTGGTGATATTGGCTAAAATTAAGTTTTTCGCATTTAAAAAGAAGGTGAGGCATTTCTTATTAGAAAAATATTCCGTGCACAATTTGGGATTAGAATTATTGATTTTGAAAAGTATTTACCAAAACCGCCGTTAAGGCTGCATGCGTTAGAAGAAGGCCTAAAGGTGACTGTAAAAGAAATCCAATATGTGAGAGGCGGAAGCATATGTAAAAAGGTCAGTCAAAAATAATCAAAGTGACTACTCTGTAAGGAGTCCGTAATGCAACAATTCTTTTAAAAATAGATAGCATAACTAACATATCTTGGAAGACTAAAAAGCAATAAGGCTGTTCTTTAAAAATATACATGATAGATAGAGGATAGTATATCCTGGAATGGAAAGCTTATGATGGTACCGAGATGAATAAAATCTTATCTATCTATATCTATCCACAAGAACATATCAAAGTCGTCTCAGTATTTTCGACTAAGCCTTTCTAACTGCGGAAAAACTGAAAGTAAGAAAAATATTAAAAAATCCCTTTGTTCATGTAAAAAGTTCTAACAACATTCCAGCCGTAGTGACACCCGATTTAGGAGAATAACAGCCCTATTATGGCTATCAAATATCAACACGATATTTGATAATAATTGATACGTATCAACAAAATGAATGAATCGGTATTATGGTTATCAACCTATCAACATTTTTGATGAATTGTGAACTGTATTAGATTTAAGATCTATTGTGAATAGTTTTATCGATAAACTTGGTATCACGGTTGTCAAAAATGTTGATATTCATCAAATTTTCTATCAACCACAAATTTCTTGTTGATACGTATCAAATATTCGGGCGATTCAAAATTTCTATTAACATCAAATCATAAAATTTATTGCCTTGTTTTTATTGTTAAAAAAAACGACCTTAGACCGAAATGTCGTCGGTAGAGTTATTTTTTGAGCCACAAAACAAAAACCAATCACAAATTAGAACCGTCAAACTTCAAAACAGAACCCATTCTCAATGATATTTTGATTAGCGTTCACAATGGGGTAAAAAATATAAATTGATACGCATAATACCAAATTGTCGATGAATTGATAGATGTTATCAAGTATCAAATAATTGATATTTGATAGCCATTATAGGGCTGTAAGAGTATTTTAAGATCTTTATCTATATCGACAAGAATATTGCAATCACCTTGCACACTCCAAACTTGATTTTGACCCAAGTCTACTCCTGGTGAAATGGGAGACAAAAGAGAATACAAATCTGCTGTCGGATGTCAAATTGACTGTACATTGGAAATAGTGTAGATCCGAATGGAGGAGTTTATTGACTAACGACTAACCCCTTATCGATTTGATAAATGAGGAGTGGGCATGTCTGCATGTAAATTGAACCCACGGCTTAATGAAATCAGAGGGATTTTTATTTCCACCTATGGTAAATTCGCTTGCCATAGAATATAGTTTTCTAGACGGGCGCAACAGGTCAGAGGAAGTACATTTTTGGGACTAATGGAAGGGCCTACAATTTTATATCTACTACGAGCAGCTGAGTTGAAACAATTTGAATTTTCCAGCGATCCAACTTAACCAACCACCCTCACTCAGTATTGCAGCACACTAGCCACTGAGCCACTGCGCCTAGACTGGTTTGTTTGGCAAAATTAAACGTTTGTAACTCGCGCCGTAGTAATAACCTCAGTTCTCAGTGTCAAGTCTATATTTTACGAAATCACAACGGCGAAGTTTTTCGTACAAAGTTAACATAGTCACCAAAAAAATATTAAGTGTGAAGGTTAGAAATAATTATTAGTAAATTTGAAAACCCCACGCACATTTTCAAATTTTCTTATATATAAAAAAAGACAAAAGTTGGCGCAACGGATCTGTAGCGCAGCTCAGCTTCCTAGCTTCTCGCAACCATTCGTTTTGTGTCAGTTTATTTGTGGGATGCATGGAAGGAATTTACAATTTTATGCCGAGTCCGAACGGCTAATTGAGAAGCTCCCTCATGACAGTTATACTCTCGGATGTTTATCAGATGGTCGCGTGAGGTGGCATAGTGGGAAAAAGCCTTAAGTTGCAATTTGAGTTTTTTCGGTATTCGAACCTGGTACCCCTCGCTAAATAGTCCCACACGCTAAACAACAAGCCATACTTACCCGACGGGTCTCAAAAAAAAAAACATTTAAAAACTTTTTTTTATACAAACAAACACAACAGCTTTCCCCAAACTTTCGTCTATCCAGCAACAAACACAAGTTCTTATTTTGTAACCACCAGTTATAGGGGATGGTATATCACTCACTGTCACTACCTACCCATCTCAATTAATATGTCAAAAACAATAGTTTCACCCTTCATTACTCACACTGGTGGAAACCACAGAAAACACTGAAAACTGCACAATATTCCAAATGGTCGCCTAAACTCCCCATCGGGCAGCTGAATCGAACCGGTATTGTGTTTCTTCCAGCACTGTGCACTCCATGCTGCGTTGTGTTGACAGGCATCCAAAAACCGAAAAGTGTCGAATATACAGATACTTTGTTTAAATTAATTAATTCACAAACCAGTTCGAACCCGATTCACTAACCTCCATCATTCAGCTCACAGCAGCAGCAAAGCAAATAGAATGTCACAACAATTTGGTAAAATTTTTCCATGTTGCCAGTTTTGTAAAAAAAAAAAAAAACAAAACAAATATATATGTATATCGTTTCAAGCCACCTCACCCGTATCCAATCGAATCCCAACCAAACTGGTGACATATCCCCAGAGGATGCCACTACGGCTCTGGAAACGATGCTGACGATGATAATAAATCAGCACAATTGGAAAATTAGTTTTGATTCGGTTATTCGCTGCTGTATCGCACACTACGCAGAGAGATTTTGCAAAGCCGCTCAGTAACACACAACAGTGTTGTTAGTGTTGCGCTGGCGATACAATTGGGCTTTCAACAATAGTGGTTGGGTTTAGCATGTAGCATGTATCAATGCTCATGAATGGAACACTTAATGGCTTGATTTAAATTTGATTACAGTTTCTGTTTATTTGAACTGTAAAAATAGATCTGTACCACAGCGAGTTTGAATTAGGCAGCTAGCTTGGAATGGGTCGAATAAATTCGGATATAGCATAAGTTGGGTGGTATAAATTTAAGTTTTCTCTGCATAATAGTATTGTGATAATATTTAAGCTCTGTGGCGGTGGTATTTCATGAAAGTATTATGAAAATAAGGCATAACATTTACGTATGTAGGTAGTTTAGCTGGCTATCCCAACTATCACCAGCAGCTGAACTGCTACAATAACTACAATGGACTATAAACATTGTGGAACCGTACCTACTTTACTCGATAGCTGACGAAATGTGATGTTTAAAATGTGTTCAAATAGGTTACCTATACCAAACATATTTTTATAGCTTCACATCGCCCGGTACTGAAGGGTTCTACGCAATTTCAACTTCAACATGGTTGCTCTAAACTCTGAATAAAATCTTCATTGCTTGGGTGGCATTGGCATATTTTCCTACACCTTGGCTAACGATTCAAGAGATTTTGTCTTTTATACAAAAAATTGGAAAAGATCAGATGAAATTATAGATCTACAATTCTGTCATCCTTCTTACAGCGAAGGACTACACTGTGCGCTCTTTATACAGAGAAAAATAAATCATAACGATTTTCTCCTGCACCCACAACTTAGCAAAGCTTAGCCATATCTTGGATATCATCCCCCAATCAAGGCTATTGTAGATAACAGAGAGTAACCATAACTCTTTTTATTACGCGGATGTTAACATTAATTAAATTTGGGTCGGGTATGAACACCATACATCAAAGTCCAAATAGCCGCTAAGCCAGCTACGCTTGTTTACCATTTGTTTACCTAGCCGTTACGGTACAACAACTGCCAATACTGCTATGGTAGGTCTTTCTTGTACTGTTCTGTTCAAGGTAAGGTTTCTCTACCTGATACAACAAGAAGTGGCAGCTGTGTCGTTTCTATATAACAACCGACGTGCGGCTATGATAACAAGCGGATGCTTTGATACCCTCCACAATCATGCAAAATTTGAGGCATGTGAGGTAGTACGTAATTACATTGAACAGGTATAGGTACAGGTCAACAAATAATAAAAATCAGGTTTTGAGTGATCTAATTACAATTCCACCTGTTGTTACCTGTTCAAGGGAAATTTCTAGAAAGTGCTTCTATTGTAAGTATAGGTGTGATATACTTAATAACAAAGTGGCTTAATCCATTTTTAATACCAAGCTGACGACAATAAAAATAAGTCCTCTCACAAAAATTCACTTGCTTAGGTAGATTCTTTTCGATGCTATCGTGTTTTCAAATTTGGTTTTGTATGGAGGTACCAGAACTACTTGACCGACATAGCCCATTTGAAGAATTAAAAATATATGAACAAGACGCTAACGCTAACAAAAATATTAAACTAAATTTTGGTTAAATCAAATGAATACAAGTTTGTTGTTGAATTATCAAACATTTTGAATAAATATTTTCTGCCTAAATTAGTCCATGTTTAATATTATCCATAAAATTGGAGTGTTATTTTTACAGTATAGGTTGATACATTGAAAATAGTGTGAATTGAAATATTCAAACAGATTTCTGTTCAATTTGACGAAAGCTGAATTTCGTCGAATATAATAATACGTGGTCAATATTGCATCAGCCAAAATTAGAACTTTGTTTGTTTATATTTAGCACATTGGGAAATCAAATATATGAACAGATTTATATTTAATTTGACGATAAACGTGTTCGAATGTAACAGGTTTTGTTAAGATACCGTTAGTTGTTATTTCGTCAATCAATTACAAATGTGCAGAGTGAAGTGATATAAATATATTGTGGCCGGGAAGTGTTTTTGATTGTTTCGGGGCATAATTTTTAAATTGTGGTGATGTAATGTAAAATAAGGTTAATTTAGACGCTTCTTCCAATACCTACATTATATTTATCATCACGTTCCCTTTATTTGTCGTAAGTTTAATGGCAAGAGCAATGAATGATTTGAATTAGGCACTCCAATGATATTTTTTTTTAGAAAACGAAATCACACTTGATGGACTCAAGTAGCAATTAATTCCGAAACTCGGCAGTTTTGCTAGAAACAGATTAAAAATGTAAATTAAATGGGCTAGTGAGGCCTTTTGGAATCTGACGAAAGCAGGCCAAGTACCTACAGAAAGCACCACTGTCTCCGCCTTTTCTTCAGCTGCTTCAACAGAGTGCAAGATGTCCGTTCATTCTTTCATGGTCGTTCTGTCTTGTGAAGAGGTAGGTATGATAGGGGTATAATACTACCCTGATTGTCGATATATTGAACGACGTCTGTCGGCAATACAATACATCACTTACTACCAACCATTCATGTGGTGCTTATAAGCATGCGGATCTTGGAGTTTGATCCACTTTAGGTTAAAAACATCCACTGGACCATTATTCGATGTAAGAAGATCATTCTTCACTACTATTCGAAGCGGTCGGTCGGTCCAATTTTGGAAAGAAATATTTGGATGCTTTGATGCTTGGTCGCACACTTGAGGTTGTGTTCGCTCCAATAACGGCAATATTACAATATGACATAAACACTGAGCCAAAAATGGGCGTCGTCCAGGAAGATGATTTTTTTGGGCAAAATTTGGACCTCCGGCCAACATTTCCAGAGCCCAATTAGGGAATTTAGAGCGTTGTCTATGGCCGTCCGGCTCCAATTCTTGCGTCGGCAGCACAATTTTATACTAGAGTTCACTCACTGGTAGAAATTGTAATATTAGTAAACTGGCTTATGTAGAACATATTGGAAAACAAATTACACACAGCATCGTATCTCTGCACGATCTTCTCAACAAAAAAACACAAAGCGAATATGTAGTGCTTGAGGCAGTGAAAGCGGTTCTAAGCTATTTCCCTTCGCCTATTTATATACATAATAATATAAGATAAATAGATTTCGAGAGATATTCGAATCAGACCATCATTGTCGGGTTTGCTTTTGTCTCTCTACCACTATGAATCTTACCCAGAGAGACTCTCTGGATTCGATTCCTAGTTTTAACGCTAGCATCTGTTTATGAAGATCTGTTTCATCCACTGTGTCTTAACACAGTGAAGTCCCAAGATGCTCATTCTTCTGCCAGACAAAGCCGGGCATTGACACAATATATCTGCCGCTGTCTCATGTCTTAAATGGCAAACCTTACTGGAATAATTTGGACAGCTGGATGTCATTCGCAGCTGCTGAAACATTGGCACTAATAAGGGAGGGCAAATTACCCAACACATTCCGTCACCGCGAATGACAAGAAAGATGCTGAATGTATGTACTGTTCTACCCTGTTTTCGGAAGATCGACCCGGCGAAATATGGATCCAGTGCATTTCTTGCCATATTTGGAGCCACGAACTTTGTTCTGGTTGCGGAAAAGAACTCTTTATTTGTTAATTTTGTTTCTCATAAACAAATCGTATGTTCCTTTTTTTGTTGCGGCTAGTAAATATATACCATATTACCACCACTTTTATTTGTTTATGTTTGTGAGTTACTACAGTTTCTAATTTTTCTTAATTTTTTATTAAGTGAATTAATGATTTTGTTGCTACTTTTTGAATATAAATAGACTGAAGTTTTTTTCTAAATAAACATCTTTAATAAAACTTACACCGTTTGTGTTTTATTAGCAATAATTCTACTATTGATTACTCATGGAGAGGAATCTCAAATGAAGTGTACAATTTCTTATGAGTTACAATTTAAGGCAAGTCTAAGCATTTTTATCTGGAATGTCTTTAATATACATTCTGCAGGCCAAAATATATATTTTTCTTTATCTATCTAAATATATGATGAAAAAAAACAATTTCAATTTAAAAACAATGTCCCAGCCACTCGAATAATACCTCATTAACCACAACTGGAACTTCTATCATCATTTTGTTTGGACTCGCAGAGAGATAAACAAAATTCTCCATGAGATCAATGCCATATCAATTGATGTCGCGAGCCGATTTAACATGCACTAGTGCCATTTAAGCTTTGCTGTTTTGATTCTATTAATACGATCCAAATCCATCAGTAATCTTGTGTTGATAGGTCTCCCTCGCATACTTAGCCATTTGCGCTGTCAACATTTCAAAAAGCTTTTGTAAACAAATCCAATGGCAATGTGTGGCACTGGGGTAAATCGAAAACACTAGCAGGGGACCATCTCCCGCTGCCGTCGTCGTTGCCGTCTGATCTGACCCTGACATATCATCAACCACTCTCAGTACATCATGACAATTAGAGAAAAAAAAAGAAGAATCTCAATCCGCCCCAAAGCTGGAAATCCATCTCAGTGCATGACTGTAACCAAGTTGAATCGAAATGGGAAAAGTGTGCGGTGGTGTTGCTACGATTTTCCTTTTAACTTTCACACTACTAGGTTTTTGCTTTCTATTCGGGTGTGTAAGTGCTCAAGGACGATCCGGTCCGGGTGGTGCTGGCAATACAGGTCATATAAGAAGTAAAAACGGAACTCAATCACATTTTATTGTTAGCTTGACTGTGTGTTTTTTTTTTTTTTGTTCTCTGTTTTTTCTTTTCTCTACGTCTTCCTCTTTGACGGACTGTAGGAGAAGCGAATCATTGTTGGAGACGATACGATGGATATAACAAGAACATGGTACCTGGACAAAAGCCGGAGTTGAAAAGACCTTTCGGAGTGTTGTGTACCTTCAAATGTACCATTCTTATGTACAACAGGTGCGGCCTTTGTCGATTATTTTTTTTTTATAAATATATCTAATTATTTTTGATTTTTCAGTTTCAGCAAATGTGAGTTCATCTATGACTACAAGCTGTCTTGCTACTTATTTACCTCACTGCCAGATTGTTTATCATTAAAGTGTACGTTCTTAGAGTTTATTAGTAATTTTTAGTCAGAATGATTGTTCACAGCTACATACTCGTATTATCTTATAAATTATTTTTATAAAGTAAAAAATTTGTGTTTTGTTTTGTGCGGAAAATTGAGGATTTTCGTTCCGTTTTTACAATCCATCATATTAAGCATACATTTTCAGTGGCACGAATTTTGCAGATGTTATCAGTGTTTGTACCATAGACAAACCATATACTGAGACACCCAACTCACAATTCTCTTGCCGCTGGCCCCCTCAATTTTGTTTCAAATTCGCCATTTTGTTTTCCTATCGGTGTTATGTCAATTAAGAATCCGTGTGACATGCAAAATCACACAAAAAATACAAACCAACCGCGGCAACCGTGGGGAAATGTAAAAGAGTTGGGGAATACCACATTTTTATAAATATTACTGAATGACATTGGTTAGTTATTATATATTGTTAAAAGGCGAATAATTCCATTTTGTTGGTCAATAAAAGTATCTACAGGAGATGTTTTACATAATAAGAAACCTATTAGGACAAACATGTTTATGTATTTTACATCTTTTCGATATCATTAAGATCGATTTCATGTTTGATCAAAAGGTTCTTATTTTCATGCACCACTATGCATTGACAATTTTTAATAAATATTTGAAGCAAATGTACACTTCTTAAACCCAAGAAAAAATAATATCCACACGTATATGTATAAATAATTTCAAATTTAACGGATAAAATTCTATGAGCGCTGTCAGCAGCTTTGCCCACAGCGGAAGTGGCATATGCAAGGTGCGAGTGAGTTGGTGAGTCGGAATTTTTGAGGTTACATCACATTAGTCAATACGAATTACTATGGAACAATACTAGCGCACTTAGTATTTGCCACCCCATAAAGATATAGCTTGTAGGCAAGTAACGGGAAGTTGGTGGTCTCAGTATTGTCTCTGGTTTGTACCAAGAAGCATAGACTAACCAAACTAGACAGCCAACTGAGAGCAGAAACGGTACATTTGCCTACAAGCTGCCTGTCCTGTCCTGCATAAGATTGCATAACTATCGTGCTGGGACTTCATTTCCATCGGGCGGCCATTCTTATGGTGCGGGATATCAAGTGTGGGCGACGGTGTTCGGCATATTTGGTGCCCATTAGTTACACGGCATTCTCATCACAGTTGAATTTAATGTCGTTTTCGATTTGACTTTTCATACTTTGATCTGAGATTTCAGATTTTTGCTGCCAAATCGAACATAAAATCCGAATTTTATTGGTTCTTGTGTGTATTGAGTTGGCCGCAAAAATGTTTTTGTTCACTTGCACTGGAAATCCATTCCAATTGGGTTTTACACATCCATAATAACTCATTAAAAAAAAAATTTAATATAAAAAATCGTTTCCATACTATAAAAATTAATAATTCAGTTAAAAAAGCAATCCTTCTTCCGAGGGTTTCCAGAATTTCCCTATTATTATTCACAATGAAATTAGAGCTCGAAAACACAACAATTTATTTAATTTATTTTGATTCGAAGATATGTACTCCAGCAAGCACTTGTAAATAGATATAGAGTAAAATATCTTGAAATGCAATTTCAGTTGTATACTTTATAGGTACTGCTAGTGCGCGAAAGTTAGCCGCAAGTCGCCAGTAATGAGAATGCTTTAATTTCATGACCCTTAAATCACGGTCACAGTCTGCTTACAATAACTGTGCACAGATTTGGTATAACTGGTTTTTCAGCGTCAAGCTTTAATTTAAACTAGAGTTCGCCTAGTGGTAGAAACTGAATTACATACAGCGCTGCATCTCTTCACAACATTTCCAACAAAAAAAAATCAATCGAATATGTTGTGTTTAAGACCGTAAGTCGGATATTTTACTCTCCTTGCGACACACAAAGGAGTGTTGCGAAAACAAATAACGGAAACAACAAAGGAACACAGCAGCGGCGCTAAAATTTAAAAAAAAATGGGAATGGAAAGGGACCTGAGCCGAAAAAGTGATCCCCACATAAAATACTTATAGGAACACAAAAAAACGGCAACAAAAACAATGTCAAAAAGATAAAGTGGAGCAAAGCTCAAACAATTTCATTTGATCAAAAATACGCCTAAGACAAAATATCCACTTAAGCAAATTGCTATTGCACATCTAGGGACGTTTCGACTCCTTTTAGACGGACTATAATATACTTTTTATTATAAGTATTGGTTTTATTCCCTTTCTTTTATAATTTGTACTAAAAAAGTGTAGGTACCTACGGAATCATTGGATGTTTAAATAATCGAGGTATCCGTTTGGAATGAAATACTCTCCGATTTTGTAAAAATCCATTCGAGATTATCCGTTTAAACACAACTTTCGGAAAAATTCTCCGATGGCATTATATACCGAACCTTGTCGATTTATACCACTTTCAATTGACAACTACACGGCACATTTTTTCCGAAGCTCTACGACATTTGACATTTTTTCACGCTAAGCTCTAAACGATTCTGTTGACACCAGATGTAGAAGTGGTTAAGGTCAGTTTGAAGTGAGAGAGAGTTAGCCGTGTAAGATATTTGTTTAGAGAATCTCATATCATCTGCGTAAATCTCCAGGTCAGATAGTTATATGACACGTTCTACATCATTTATTGTCAAATTGAAGATCAAAAGTCCTAGATGACTACCCTGTGGTACACCAGAGGACGCCAAAAATGGCTTAGAAACAGAAAATATAAAAACGACACTATACTTGCGATCTTCTAAATAAGACTTAATCCATGAAGTAAAGCGCGGTGGAAAACCGATCGCTTTTAGTTTCAAGAGTATGATTTTGTGAGAGATTTTGTCGAAAGCTTTGCTGAAATCAGTAGCTACAACATCCACTTCCTTACCATTTTCCAAGGCACATAATGTGTTAGAGACAAAATCTGTAAGGTTCGTGGTCGTGGTTGTAGATCGACCCTTAAAAACCCTATGTTGCTTAGTGGAGATAATTGATTTGCAATGGAAGAACATTGTACCGTAAACGATGCGCCCAAAGAGCTTTAGTATACCAGAGAGTTTAGCGATAGGTCTATATAATTAGATATATCACCCTTTGTGAATGGGAATGATAAATGAGTCCTTCCAAAATTTAGGAAAAATTCCCTGCGTAATTGAGAGCTGGAAAAGACAAGAAAGGGGCAGTGCACTTTAACACATTTCTTTAAAACAATGGCAGGGAGACCATCTGGACCGGAGGAATAGTCGTCCTGGAGAAGGTTAATTTTATCAACTGCTGAAGATGAGCTTATGTTAATAGATTTAAAAAAGGTTTGAGCGCAGCTATTCATGGATGAAAGTTCATTTATAGGGAACCGCACTTTGAAATAAATAAACTGAATACAAAAACGGGGAGTGTCACTTCAAATACAACAAAAATTACTTGAAATTTTTAAAATTATCATTATATTAATACGTGAACATCCAAAGTTTCGGTACACATTTTAAGTTATTTTTAATGAAATGAGTAGAATGAAACCTTCTATATCATTCGAAAGGTGCCATAGATGTGTACAAACAGAAAATTGTGGGTATATGTCGCCATTGAATAAATAAATAAAAAATAAATAGTTGGCGCAACAGGTCTGTAGGTAGGGACCCTAGGCCTAGCTTCTCACAACCTTTCGTTTGTGTGAGTTTTTCATTTTTGGGACGAATGGAAGGGATCTACAATTTTATGCCGGGTCCAAACGGCTAATTGAGAAGCTCCTTCATGACAGTTATACTCTCGGATGTTTGTCAGAAGTTCGCGAGAGGTGGCGCAGCGGAAAAAACCATAAGTTGGAATTAGGGTTTTTTCGGGATTCGATCCTGGGACCCCTCGCTTAGTAGTCCAACACACTAACCACTAAGCCACTACGCCTAGATATGTCGCCATTAAGGCTGGTAAAATTAAGTTACAAATTCCCCATACATAACAGGTAATTGCAAGGTTTTTGGTGACATTCAATTTGTCTTCGCCATATTACCATAGTAACGTATTCAAATATAAATGATGGAGATGGAGCAGCTCATTTACGTATTTTTTCGATATTCAGATGTAGATAGTAACGAAAATAATTGTGGTACGTTTTTGAGTATAGCATATTTATAAAAGGTATGGTCGATTTTCGACCACAAGCGATACTAGTATCTATTATTGAACGAATTTGGGCGGAACGAAGTTCGCCAAGTCAGCTTGTATTTAATAAAATAAACAACACAGAATGCATGTATAGGAAAATAAGAATTAAAAACAAATTGTGAGAATGCTGTATTTTCGAACTCTATCGCGTTTTACAACGGTTGGCAGCTGGTTGAATTTGGAAATTTATTTTTTGTAGCTCACGGATTTCTTAAAAAATTGAGGAGACCAGTGGCAAAGGCAAGATGATTTGGTAGTCCCAGTATCGCCTCTGTACACATGCCTGAGCACCCATGAATTAATTTTCAGGTGCGTTGTTCACTCTTTAAAATTAAAATGAGTTCTAGGCTGAATAATTTAAAACACGGTTTTGTGGCAAAATTAGTTCTTCTCGTGTGAAACAGTAGAAAGACTACTGCTGACGACACAAAAGAGAAAGGATATACGCAAACAACAAGTGTGCATTATTATCTGTTGTATTCAATAATTATTGGGCTAGTGCTAATCCATCAGTTGACGACAAATATAATTGAAATAGAATAAGAAAATCAATAACGTATAATTGTATAATAGGTAGGTATGTAAAAAGTTGATTGTCATAATTTAACTGCTCATGCGATCACTTAAAGGAAGTCCGATGATAAATTCGAAATAGCTGGAATCCCAACAGATGTATTTGTTAGCCAATTTGCTGTTCTTTTAGCCAGCACATAAAATGAGAATTCAACACAAATTTCCGATCAGAAATTATCAGCGAGCGCTTCCCCTCTTACTCCCATTCTAACGATCATAAAAGTAATTGTTTATATTACTTACGTAATAAGTTAGTTAAATTTTAAGACATCACAGTTTCCCATAAACCTAGAGACGGGTTTAAGAAATATCCCGCATTCACCCACTAATCCTTCAATTTACATTCTTATCCACATCTGAATCGGAATAACCAAGGAACTCTATCTGGTCGCCGCAATACTCTCGAATATGCAATTCGTTTTGAAATTCACCTGCAGAACGTTCTAATTAAGTATGCGAAGAGCCGCTCTACCATATATCAACACCCCTATACAAAATAATAGTACGGGGTGTACGACTGTACGTGTGTGTGTTCGTGGGTGCACCCAGTGTAGGAGACTTGTCAGGGCGCTCAGCTAAGCGCACCAATTGCTTTATTTTCCACTTCAGGTTTTTTCCCGAGAAATCACAAACAAGCAAATAGCTAAAATACAGGATGGAAAACAACAAAAATAAAAAAATAATAAAAATATATACCGGTAGATGTTCTGTAGAAAACTGTACATATTTTACACGTAGCGCAAGCATTAACTCCGTCCGACTCCCCTCACCATCACGTATACCTCGTTGGGGATGTTCTGTATGGCTATGGATCTCGGTATTAGAATCGTATTGCTAGTATGAAACAATCCCAGACAAGGACATTGACTCTACGCTTTAAGTTGCATGTGATTTATGCGTGTGAAGGAGAGGACTTCTTGGAAGTCAATATTTATTACGAATGACTTTTGCTTCCAACGCAAATGGAGACATTTATTGGCTTCGTTAGATGATATCTAGAACTGACGCCAACAGTGTTTTCAAAGGCAGGAAACCTTCCCACGGGCTTGTAATTTTGATTAAAGGTAATCCCCGCTATCCAGAACAATAAAAATTGGTGTCACGAAAGGGCACTGAATTGCACTGGATTTTGGCAGAACTAGGGTACGATTTCAAACGCTTTTCTTAATCGGATATTTTTTTCAGAGCTAAGAATGTTTCCCGTTTTCACTGAACATTAAGAAAAGGATGGTCACTGAAATGCTCCTGATGAGGGTAGGCCATTATTATTTAAGCCCACACTCGTGTACGGAATCAAGGATTTTCATCTTGCCGCTCAAAGCTGCTTAAATATAAGTAAACACAGATATCTCATATTTGCAAATATCCTGGTAAACCAGCAATATTATATCCATCCGTCATATGCAAACATCAATCAAAAATCAACAGAAAAAGATCAAATAAAAAAAATATACCTGCCTTCAGGACATATTATGACTCATTCGCATCATTGGATTTATACTCGACTCCGTCTTCCTAATAACTCTTCCATTCCAGTTTGGTTTCGTTTGCTGACAGGAAGCTGTTTTCTGTGTAACTCCGAATCATTTTGCTCCCTTTATTCTTAGCTTGTGTGGCTTTTGGCTGAGCCTGCTGATGCATATGCAAACAGATTGTTGACTGCTATATGTACGTGACTTACATGACAAAATATGATAGATATGCGTGGGTACCTATCTTTTTCATTTTATTCATTCATAACGTCGACCTCCATATACACTCCATACATGTTGATGTTATATTTACATTTTTAAGTGAGGATTATCGTATGCAGTAGGCTTATGATAAGGTGCATTTTTGATTAGACGATGTTAAGCATTGCCTGTTGACCTTGACCTATTAGTCGAAACCATGTCCTAGTTTCAGGTGGTGTCAATCGCTCGTTCCCATCTTCACAAAGAAAAGGGTAGTCATAGTTTTTATGAGTCATTTAATTACAATATTCGTATAGTTGTACTAAAAGCGGTCTAAAAAATGAACTTGCCGTGTGACGTATACTCAAAAACTGCTAAACCGATTTCGCTGAAAATCAAGCAGTATGTTTTATTATACAGTATAATAATACTTTTTTGGTGAGAACACACAATTTAAATTGACTGAGAATACAAAACATTTGCTGACGTTGGTAAAGCAGGATCCGCCACATTGACTTTTGAAGGATTGATTTCGCGCATACATGTTTTTTTCAATCGGACGTACGCCCACAAATTCCATTTGGAGGTTTTTTCAACTGCCTAAACTTCTCTTTGAAAGAAAATAATGAAAAAAAGAATTTTTACTACGCCAAATATCATCAAATAAGCATACATTTGAAAGTTACATACTACTCCTTAAACCAATTATTTTTTCACTCTTCTCTAAATGGACCACAGGACCAATGGACCACAAACATAGTTTATCACGAGAAGGTGCGTTCATTAGCTAACAATTCTTTCAATTAAATAACTTGTCGCTCTTCTCCAAATTTTGTCAAAAAAGGCTCTATTATTATTAGATATATATTCCGTTTATATTCTACTATTCTACCACATAGCACAAGAGAAGCGTGTATTAATAAGCTATCAATTTATAGGGAAAGGAATTTCAAAATTTTCTAATAAAAAGGTATATTGTCTATAACAAGGATGACCTTCACCATATCTACCACTCGGCGACAAATGAGGAAGCGGAGAAGTTTGTACAAACATTTAACCCTTTCGACCCGATTGGGAAAATATATCCCAAAAATGTTTGAAAAATACTACTGGGAAAATTTACACAGAAAATTGCTTGCAAAATTATTTTTTCCGGTGTTTTTGTCCAAAAACGGTCGCAGAAAACATGTAATATAATGTAAGCCACAAAACAATTCCTGGAAGGAGAAGAATTGCTGTGCGCGATTATTTATCAAAAATTAATGGCTGTGAGGCAAAAAATCCGAGGTGTTGGGCGCCTAACACTGTTATGTGGAGTTGGATGATGGTCGTACATGGAAGAGGCACGCCGATGCGGAAATTAGGAGCACAGCTTCCAAATTTTCAAGGTGAGTTTCGAACATTGATGTTGTCTTCCAATCAAGCTTCGGTATAATGGCAGAAGATCTACAAATTGATTGTAATCGCAAACCAACAAAATGCTACATGACAAGAATTAGAAAGGACACCCACGGGAAATGAAGAAAGTACTAGTTGTCTAATACAACAATCCTTTCCTAGCAATAAACATCGAGGTGAATGTCAAATTTTCAGGTGTACCGAGTTCAAAGTAAAGGGAGTGTAAATTCCACGCTTTCCGTTGAGCCGTTATTAACTAAGGGATATTGGAAAAATACTGTCACTGATGTACCTAATTAAGACAGTTAACAATAATCACCCTAATAACGAACTGAGATGAATTCGTATCTTTTCGGTTAGTTATGTTTGGCACGAATGTTTTGAGACGTTGATAACATTTTTTATCGCGCCTGATAAAGTCAGCGGTGATCGCGATCAACACTCCTTTAAGCACAAAAGGCTTGATAGAATTTGGCGGCATTTAGGTTGCGACATCAACGGCATGCGCAGCATAGTGACCGGCCTAGACATGTCATTAGTAAATCACTTGAATGCAACCATAACTCCTGGAATGACTAATGAAGTTTATTACGTTAACTGACGAAAAACTCTACTCTCCTCCCTCTATTTTTTTATAAAAAAATCTTGCGTTTAAAAGTAAAATTTGTATTCTTTGAAAAGAAAATCATATAAAATTAACCTTCATTATAAAAATCGCAGTTTGTCAACATTATAATGATTATTAATAGGTACTTCAAAATTTAGCTAAAAGCTTATTTAAATAATTGTTTTTTTATGGACTTTAATGTTGTGCTAACAGTGCTGAGTGGCAGTATTTTATTACATCTCACGTAGTATATAAATGCTGCTTCACACGCAAAATTGAGCGCAGGGGAGGGGGTAATGTTGAAAAAATTTTGAGAGAAATCGTGAGACGTATGAAGCTGTCAATCTATTCCTACTTAGTTTATGTTATGGAGTGTTTTCAAGTCATGAGTCTATTTAAACAAGCCTTACACTCTTGAAGCCCACAAAGAGAATATCCGTCAAGAATGCGATGACCTATCCCGTGGAGCTCTGGCAAGGGTGATGGTAAAGGCATAACGCAGGTCCGAATGGTCATCGATTCTGGCGGCGGTTTACAAAAAGTTTACGCCAAAGAACATCATCAGGTGACAACGTTTGCGCCACCCTGTTCAAAGACAGTCCAAACTTAAAACTAAGTACGGTACGGGGCAAAGCAGCTCATCCATACCATCATCAAATTTTTGTGTCGATGTTTCAAAAAAATCAAAGAGACGTTTAATATACTACTGTTAGTGTCTACAGCTGATTGAAATTAGTATACCATCCTACCAAATAGTTTATAGTTCTGTGCGTCATACCCATTTTTCTTTATCTAAGTTTATACCTTTCCCTAATGTTTTAGTTCGTGTTTCCTTTCCCATCGTTTTAACTTGTATTTTCTTTCTAAATAGAGTTAAAAGTCCGCAACTAGGCTAAAGATCCCACACCCCATGAACTAATGAGCTAAGCGAGTGCTGCGAGCTTCTGTCAGATGATAATCATCGCGGATTCCAGTTGATATGCACAGGCTGGAAGACAATAAGGAACATCAAATACCTTAATCTCGTACCTAAGATACCTAATGAAATTCTTTTTTTTAATTATAGAGCTATATTGTAAATTTATTTATAGAAAAATCCCCAGGACATTGGACTGTTTCCAAAATGAAAAATCCTGAAAACTTTTCCAACCACTAATGACTTCTCTTCAGAACAATTCTGCGGTTTATGCACCAAGGATATTTGGGTGAAATTTCACTACGCGACCCATCTTCGCCATCATCTTCAGACATCTGGTGAAGAGACACGGTGCAATTGAAATCCTCTAACCTGCTCCACATTCAAGTCACTATACTTCACGTAACCGTAACAACCATCGGACTGTATTAGGACGCCCAAACAACAAGTGCTCTTTAAATGGATAAGGAACTGAAAGTCCTTTCCGACATCTTTCCTCCTCAATGCAAAATATAATCCAAACGACAAAATGCAATTTTTCCTTAACTTTATTTTTTGCCATCAAACAAAAAGGACAAAACTTTTAGATCCTGTTGTTATTCATTTGAGCAGTGAAAAAGAGAATTAGCATTTCCTTGCCGTAAGTGCACACTTTCCGCTTTTCCAATGCTGGCTATCCTTATGATGGCTGTGTGCTGTGCATTCTGTTGTTATGTGTTGCAGCAGCACCATCATGATGGCAATGGCACTCCAGGATCTTCTCTTCCATATTTTTCGCCTTTTGAGTATTCAATTCGATTCCATGCCTCTACACAAGCGGCAGTGAGAAGAAACATAGCTAAAAGGACGAAATTCTTTGAAGTTAAATATTAAAAAGTTTGCAATTGTTATTCCAACTTTTTCTCGGTTGATCTCGTTCGTATTCCTCTGCACATTTACCAGGAACGACAAACTTGAGAGTACCGTTATGCGCATCAATGGACTTGTCCATTTTTCAGAAAGATAGATTCATTCGTCTATATAGGAAGGATTAAGTGCAACGATTCCTTGGGACAGGTTATTCACATTAAATTGTCGGCAGTTTAATGCACACACAGGAAGATTTTAATTTAGTGCGCTGCGAGTAGTTTTTCTTTTCGCTGTTAATCTCATCAAGGACAAGGAGGAAAACCTTTCTGACCTTTGAGTCTTTTGTATTTAACTTCTGAACATACAGGGGATATGGATATGGAATTTTTTTCCGAGTTGTGCTTTGCTGTTTTACTTTAGCTTTGACAGGATTGTGTGCTGGGGGTTTGCACATATTAAAGCTTTTATTCCAAGTCGAATTACTGAACCCTTGAGGGTGCCTTTGATGTGTCAGCTTTGACTCTCAGATTGTTTTTAGCTTACCCTCATATATTCGTATGCAGCGTTGCCGGAGAGAAATATTATTAGGTAGTACTGCAGCCAAAAATGTTAACAAAAGTATGTTAGTAAATATCTTTTCAATTATAAAAAATCTGTATGGCAGGTAGCTTTTTGATTTTTTTATGTCTTTCTATGCTGTTTGTTGTTTGTAAGTTTCATAATTATTACAAGACGAACAGAATGGCTCTTTCTGTTCGTTTCCTTAAGAATAGCAAAATCACTTAATCATCCTTCACGAAACATTTGCGTGCGATTTTTGCTTTTTTTTTTTTAAGATGTGGTAGCATCAGAAATACCTACCACATTATGCCATTGGTTAGTTATAATATATTGTAAAAGGCGAATAATTTGATATGTTTGGCCAATAAAACTATCTACAGGAGATTTTTTAAATATAAGAAACATATGAAAACAAACATGGTTATGTATTTACCTCTTTTCGATATCATTAAGATCGATTTTATGTGTACATTTTTCTTAAGGAACTGATAAAGGTTTGGTCAAAGTGTTTTTATTTTTAAACATCCATTCTGCATTGACAATTCGGCAAGTAACAGAAAATCGGCAGAAGTTGGGGGTCTCAGTATGATTTGTCTATGCACCAAACGACAATCTCAGATAACAATAAAATAATTACCGAACTTACAGATAAAAATTGCATGAAGCCAACGAAAAACAAAAACAAGTTAGAAAGAGGTTAATTCTCTTTTTGACGACAGTTTGGAACATGAAAGTGCTGCCAACATTTGCATTAAATTTAAAGTGAATTAAAATTAAATTTATTAAGCTTGAAATTAAACTTTGCTGCAAGGTATTTAAAAAAAATAGGAGTACGAATGTGAAAGGAGGGAGTACGGAGGTGTTGAAAGTAGTACAATACTCCTATGGGATTACTTTCGGCAACACTGCTCGTATGTGTCCAAAAAGGAGCAAACTCACGTACTTGAATTTGGCAGGGAAGGTAATCAAAAGAAGCTTGCTGTTAGACATCAATATCTTCAGGAAAATATCTTTAGTGATAATTTCTGTAGAAAGATAAGACTGAATTATATAGTGTCTAATTTGATATCAAACCCAAGTGAATCCCATAATATGCATGTGAATGAGGGGTCTATGCCCCGAAGTAGTTCTCCCTCCTGTTTATAGTGAAAGTGGACGCTATAAATGATCAAACAGAGTTGACTTATTGGGTTATTCCTAATATGAGCAAGAAAGGAGATCCTTGATTGAAACAGGGTGATGCGCTGCCATGCAACATTTACAGCAACTTGAGAAAACTTATAATCCAACAGAAGGGCACAACTTTTTATAAGTCTGTACAGCTATATACCAACACAACACATGCGCTGCTGAAGGGACATTATTGACAGAATTCTGCAAGCTGCCACTATGGGTGATTGAAAATATTAGGAAAGACTTTCTTAATATCGAATCTGCCACAAAGCTTTGATAATTCAAATTAGATTTAATTATAAGACGGGAGAGCCTTCATGGGGCTCTGGCCTCTCTTAAAGGAGCCTGTAGTGCCTCCCCTGGTGTGGTCAATCTTTATACGCCGGAGGTAGTCAGGAAGACGAGGTGCGGTTTCCTCGCCAAGGATGTTCTTTTTGAGACGAAAGAGAACCGGACATTCCAGGATTCGTCACTCACAAGACAGACCGACAGTCTGCATGTATGGTGCGGTGGGACGCCAAAGCGGTGAAGGTATTTTTTTCATGAGGCAATGGCCACTATTTATTCCTGTTAGGACTCTTAGGTTGTTTTTGTCCAGTTTAATGAGGAAGTAGGATTTTCTGCATGAGAATTTGAAAACAAATAGTCCGGTGCAGTTCTGCCCAGGTGATTTAAGCCAGACCTTATTGGATTCAGTGCGAGATAAGCTCTTGATATAGTTCCCGAAATATTTTCTGCTGACTCCACAAAACGGTTCAGGTCTGAAGAGTGATATTGTTCCGCCGACTTAAGTCAGTGAGTCAGCTGTTTCGTTGCCGGCAGAACCCCTCTGGGCTCTAATCTATACTGTAGAATGACAAGGATTTACTTAGCAAGTTCGTGGATAGCTATGAATGCTCCTAAGAGCATCAATCTTATGACAGATGAGTCAAGAACATTGCGAACTGCTTGGCTGTCTGAGAAGATAAATATTGTTTAACCACGCGTATTAGATACAACTTAGATTTATTCTAGCGCAAGGGTGAATAGCAGTTACTTCAGCACGAATATGGATGAGTTTTTGCCAAGGCCTACTGACAAGTTCACTTAAGACGACTCTCCATAAATGTCAGTTCCATCTCAGTCATGATGTATTGGGTTTGTATTTTCCCAGTCCTCCCTAGGACTGAAGAGGTGCATGGAGATATCGTCAGACAACTCTGTTGTATGGGAATTACAAAACTCTGGACGGTGTCATAGCTTTCGAAGTGGACTCATAAGCTCACTAAAGTGGATCTAACAGTACTCTATACGGGAACCCTAATTTTTTAACGACAATTCATTGATTTAGGGATCTCTTATCTTTGTTGAACGTGTTTTAGCTTCCTATAATATTACTCAGTGTACCTACGTTATTTACTTTTACCTATGGCCATTTCAATAAATATAACAATGTCCAATAACTGATTCTGTCCATTGGCCATTGGAGTATTCTAGTACGCAGGGTACTGGGGTGGATTAATATAGGACTTTCCGCAATCTGGAGCACTCATTAGGTAGTGTTGTTAATGTTCTCACAGAAATTGCGCCAGGAGCTGCGTGCTTGTGTTTTTGGACTTTCTTTTTGAAGAGCATTTGGTTCTGTTAAAGGCCTTCCTGCTCTTGCAGCGAAGCGTAGTGAGTTTCTTGCACCACCACAGAACCACAGGGGTTTCCAACGACCTTTCAGTCTTCAACAGGAAGGCCCGGGCCTTGGAAGCCCATAAGGACAATCACCTTGGCGAGATCGCATAGTTCGAGTGGAACGCAGATCCTAGCTCTTGGTCTGTGGGGGATGGAATACGGGTCCACCACCTCGAGCCTAGCCCCTGTCCAAACTTCACCGAGGCTACCGATGGCTGCCCGAATTAAGTCGAACGAAAGTTGATCGTCTCATGCGATCAGTTGGACGGATCCCAGATGCCATCCAGCGTCCCTAAAGATGATAGGCCTCTTGTTTGCTAGATATATACTCACAGATGCAGTTCATCACTCTGTTCTCTATGAGTCCCCACTTGTCGTAGTAGAGTTTACCCTTGTCATCCGATAGGTCCACTATCAGGTTAACCTTGGCCGCGTCAAAGAAGGATTTGGAACCCACGGCGGAGCTTTGGTCTTCTCCGATGCGTTGGACACCTCATCAAGGGACCTCCGCCTTTTGGGCACAGATCCAGTCACTACTGATCAGATCACGCTGATAATAAAAAACAGCTACTGTTCCGTTGGCAACTGAATGGCTTTCCTTGGTAAGAAAAGTGCCAAGTAATGACCCAATTGGATTTCGAATAAAAAAGCAGCCTTTTTAAATTGTGGTAAAAATTACTAGAAATAGAAAGACAGGTACGAAAGGTAATAATAATTCTAAATCGCCATTTTCAGGAAATCATTAGACCATCCCTGATACCCTGTCATTACTTTGGCGCCACCTGTTAGTAGATATAAAGACAACGGATTGAATTAGGGATGCGCGTGGCGCTCTTCCACGTGTGGCATTTACTTATTCATTTCGCTATAAAATGTATATTGTATGTTTACGCTGCTGTTCTTCGCATTTTACTACCTACCTACCTATTCTATGGTAGATGTCGCACATGAAACGAATTTTTTCATTAATGTCCTCGGGTGTGCAGAAAGAGATCTATCTGTTCCTTGAACACATGACATTATTTCAAGGACTTGGCCTGCACTGTGCCATACGTTATGTATCTCTATTCTCGGTTGTACACGTTGCTACTTTTTAATACAACTGAAGTGAGTCTCGTAAATTCCAAGTGAATGAATACACTTTAATGACAGAGAGTAGGGAAAAAAGAAAAACATTTCCATCATCATTCACGGCGATAAAACATGTCAGGCGATCCGGAAAGCAGTGAAACTTGCGAAATCCTCTTCAATCGAAGTTGGACACTTTAGGTATACTCTCCGCTTAAAGGACATTCGTCCATTTCTTTTGTTAAAAAAATAAACTCCAATATTTATTTGCAACAATTCAATAGACACTCTTGGATCTTTTAGATCTCCCCCATTCCCTTGAGGGCATCTTCAGCAGCCTGTCCCATCATGTATTCATTCGATCCTTCCGGCTCCATCTTCAATATGTTACGGCTTTCCTTTAACAACATGGCGACCTCTTTCATATTCTTTTGAAAGGCATTGCGGGTTATCAATTTGCTCTGAATCTGGCGCGTTGAAATTATCATGATTGGCGCATGGAGCTCGTACATTATAAGTCCTGTAAGAAATATACAGTCATGAGCTGTCTACGATTTAAAACAACTCTACTCACCTCGAAGTCGTGTCAATCCTGGTTCGAGAACATCAATCAACGCCAGAAAATCTCGGCAGTATTGCTCTTTTCTTTTTATATCTTCCAAGGACATTTCATGTATTAAATAGCCTTCGGTTCGCCCATAAATCTGACAGAGTGAATATTTTGCGGACAGAAAGAAGTAATGGTCCGGTCGAAGGCATTTCTGGTATCTGCGAATGGGGAAAAACTTTATATTGGTATTTACTGGTTACAGGAGAGTGGTTGCACTTTTTTATGAAACTCTCAAGGCCTGGAATGTCATGGGGGTCAATTGATTCCAATTCGTTATTGAGTTTGTCCAATAAATTCTCAACTGTCTCGGCCGAGAGTTTGCACACGCATTTGTCGCACCTATAATGAGAAATGATTCATTTTAGAGATTGGCCACGGAGTAAAATAGGACTCCTTTTCAAGCAGAACTCTTACTTCCACTCAGCCGTCTGATCTAATGGCTTTGTTGGTCTCACAGACCCATTGGCACACTCCGGGCACACAAATGCACTGCAGTCCGTCTTTAGTTCAGTCGGATCGGCACACCTTTTGCACTGGCACCAAAATAGCTTTCCCGCGTGCATGAAGTCCCTTCGTTTCAAAGTTCCCTGCAACACAAATATAACCACTCAACTTGTTACAGGCACAAAGTCGCACTACTTACCTGTAATGTGTAGGCATAACTTAACGTGATGGGGTCCCCCTTCTTTATTTCTCTCGATGTCCTTAACATTATCGAATACGTTTTCGGGTGGTCGGTGTGAGATGTATTGGGTACACAATCATGGGACAGCAAAAACGCACTAGGATACATCGCTCGCGCCTTAGCCGAGTTCTGGCCAATCTCGAAACAATTCACGTCAATGACACCACAAATCTCGTGTATGTCTTCCTCAGAGAACTCATCCATGCCCCATTCATTGCGAAATTTCTCCACAATGGTCGTCTGGTAGTGCTCCCACAGAGTTTTATTCAGCCTTCTCAGCTTCACGTGCGACTCCATGGATCTGACAATTTTAAATTCATCTGGTCGGTGAGTCTTCATTTGGAGAATCCTCAGAGGGAGAATGAGTTCATAAAGCTTTTTAATGGTGTTCAAGCTGGAAGTCAGCAGTAGCTCCGCTGATGCATTTTTCTCCTTCAGCACTTTGCATTCGTATGAAGTATGACCGTCATCGCGATTGATCCCGCGACATTTGGAAGAACAAAGAGGCCATTTGCATTCGGGGCATCTGAAATTAACAGTTAGATCGAAAGAGAACATGCAAATTCAAAGCGAAGGCACCTGTACTGTGATAGACTGAACTTGACAGGTATGTAACAACCCAGGCAGACTGGCTCACTATTGGCTGTTGGCCCAATGGCTAGAGGTGTCTCCTCGATTATGTGCTCACCGGGACGCAGGTTTCGACTGGCGACTAAGTATCGTCCCATAACGTCAGACATTTCAATTTTGTACGGCAAATCAGTCTCGACATCGGAGGAGGCATCCGGGGTTGTAGATGAAGACTTTTTCTGTTTGTGGTGCTTGTTTTTGTTTTTCTAGTTTGATAAGTAATATATATAACGTGTAATAAAAATGTTACCTTCCCCCCCACACATATTCCCAAGCCTGCCTACTGACACTGAGGTAAACAGAAAACAAAGTAAGTGGTTATGATTTCATTAAGACCACACAGCATTTCTGTGAGTGATCCAAAAATTATTAATTGGTTTCAAATCCTTTTGTCTGGCAGTATTTTGGTGAGGATAAGGTTAGTAATAGTTGACCAAAAATGCACTTCCCCAAACTCTGGATCATTAGTCACAGCTATTTTAGCCACTTTAAAATAGTAGACTGTCTTTTTTTGATGAGTTGAAGCCTCTAAAGGGCGGAAAATCTTTATAAAAACGTTGGGAGGATGATATGTGAAGACGAAATTTCGGAGTAGGCAAGGTATTAACTGTTAACAGATTTATACAAAATTGCATTTAAAACAATTCAGTGGGATTTATAGCCTTGTACAAAGTTAACGTCAAAAAAAGTACTTTGGTATATTAAATGTTCACCTTTTTATGACCCTACCAGAAAGTATATATTTATTTTCGCCAAAACGGTGCTAACAAGTTTGTCCAAAAATGTTTCTTAATACGTTTTCAAACTTCGTACAAAGAATTCGGACCGTTTTTGATAAGATTGCGAATAATTGCCAAATAATAATAAGTCCAGATAAACGAGGTCAGCATTTGAGACCTATAAATCAGATAAAAAAATCTCGAAAAGGAACACATTGAATCTTTTCCTCTAATAATCTTATGAGAATAATTGACGAAAGCCTACAAAAAAAAAACTGTACCTGAATAAGGAGATAAAATCAGTTGGACAAATATTTCGTCTTTATATGAAGAATAATTCACGTCGAAGAATTACGATAAAATAAATAAAGTTACCTTGAGTATCGAGATTATATTCAATTTATGCTATAATATTGGCTTTGGTATCCCCAAAAAATATGAGTGTGATATTTGCATAGAACTCCAAAAATTCCAGTTGAAAAAAGAACGGGAAAAAATAAAAACGCGCAGCACTTATACAATAAACAAAAAGCTAGAGAGTTAAAAGAAGCCGATAAGGTAGCTGCTCAGGCAACTGTAAGCCTAAAATTGATTGTTTCGATTTTCTTATAAGTCTACGAGATTCCATCACTGAGGCGTTGCTATGTTTTTGATGAAAATTGCAAAAAATTGATTAAACTTCATGCGTCAAGATAGGTACGAAACTTTCACTTCTGGTCGGACAACTGTGGATGACAGGAGAAGAACAAAGTTCTATTCGCATGCTTTGCATGGGCTTCAAAAAACAAATCGAGGGCGACAGTGTAGCAGTGAGAGTGACGTGTCGTGGTGCTTTTACAAGGTGTTTTTTTTAGAGGTATAAAACTTTAAGTTGGCAACACTATTTTAACTGCCGGCCATTTTGTCAGCTGTCAAGTGATTTATTTTTAGTTTGGTTTGCCATTTCATAATGAACAAGTTGACAAATGAACAACGCTTGCAAATCGTGCAAATTTATTTAGAAAATAATGGTTCAGTTTGCGAAGCTTACCGCAAGCTCCGTTCATTTTATGGTCGACATAATCTTCCATCAGAGCAATTAATTCGGTTAACCATGGATCGTTTTCGCACTACGTTTACTCTATGTGATAATACGCATCCGCAGAGACGTCGAACAGTGCGCACCGAAGAAACAATTGCCGCTGTAGAGCAAAGTGTTGAAGAGGACCCGGATGAATCGATTCGCCACCGTGCACAGCAATTGGAGCTTTGTCCATCAACTTTATGGAAGATT
Organism: Cheilosia variabilis; assembly: GCA_951230905.1. NCBI lineage: Eukaryota > Metazoa > Arthropoda > Insecta > Diptera > Syrphidae > Cheilosia > Cheilosia variabilis. The sequence goes on from OX579677.1 coordinate 10,866,057, forward strand.
TTGCGCAAAGATCTTAGCTTAAGACCATACAAGATAAGATCCAGCTTGTGCAAGAATTAAAGCCGCGAGACCATGCAATGCGTCGTGATTTTGGTGTATGGGCCGAAAATGAGATTGATATCGAAGCTGATTTTCATCGCAAAATTTTGTTCAGAGGCTCATTTTTGGTTGAATGGCTACGTCAACAAGCAAAATTGCCGCATTTGGAGTGAAGAGAATCCACATGAGACCCTTGAGACGCCATTACATCCACAAAAACTGACTGTTTGGTGTGCTCTAGGGGCTGGTAGAGTCATTGGGCCATACTTCTTCCGAAATGATGCTGGAGAGTCAGTTACCGTTAATGGAGACCGGTATAGAGCCATGATAACCAACTATTTTGTTCCCGAATTGGATGGCATGACTGTGGATAAGATGTGGTTCCAACAAGACGGCGCTACATGCCACACAGCGCACGTCACAATCGATTTATTGAAGGAAACATTCGACGAGCGCTTAATTTCGCGGAATGGACCTGTCAATTGGCCACCAAGATCGTGTGATTTGACACCATTGGATTATTTTCTTTGGGGATATGTAAAGTCGCTCGCTTATGCCAACAAACCAGAAGCGTTAGAGGACTTGGAAGCCAACATTCGTGGCGTTATTGCCGACATTGACCTTTAGACTTGGCTTTATTCGAAGCAGCCGCTTGTTTTTTACTTTTTCTATAAGGAAACAATGTGCTTATTTACAGCTACGCTTAAATGATCAGAAAATTTTTAAAAAGCAGGCAAGGCCAGCAGAAGACTTTGCTTATAGAATGGCAACCACGCAACCAAAGCTTAAATTCATAATTTTTTTCATGAAAGTTCCTAATAAAAGATATACTAAAACTTTGGAGAAGGTAGTGTTGGACTTACATAATAAATAACATACATATTTCCAATTTATCAGCTGAACAGCTGTGGAAATGCAGTTGCAATTTCAATATTCGAATATTCATATTTGTTGTCAGTTGTTGTCACTGTGTACCGACCTCTATAGTATATTCTATATTTATACACTCAGAGGACCAGAGTGGGAATGAGTAATTATATAAAATTCCAGCTTGTGCTTTACACCGCGTCTCCACGAGCAATATATTTTCATAGCTTGCTATGTGTCAATTTTCATAGAAAGAAGGAATAAAATGTAGGGTGGGCATTTCATAGCTTACTAGCTATATCATTGGCCACATTCAAGAATCTAGTCATCTTAAGTCGACTAGATTGGTCTGGATGAGATGTAACCTGAACGCAAAAACTAGATTGGTCGGGAACGTCACGTTTTCTACGTCAGCCACATATGAGAACTGTCAACATAGTACTCAGTCACGAATTTCTCGACTAGATTCGTCGGCTACCCCTCCATAAACGTCAACTGAAACATCTGCTCTCACGACCGATTTTCCCCAATCAGAGCCGAGTTTCATCTAGTGAGAGAGCTGTCAGACTTACTTACTTCGTTCAAATGTCGCTGAGAATAGCATGTCGTTGCGTTCTCGCATTATATGCCTTAATACTTCGTCCATTCGCCACTCAGCCATAGCGGAAAAAAAAAACAAAGTGTCAAAATTGACAGAATTGACAACCCAAAACATACTATCGATAGCATATGCTATGAGCTGAGCAATATATAGAAAGAAATTTCTTATAGCATACTATGCGGTCTCCATTGAAAATGTTCATAGTATGAAATAATGCATTTGCCATGGTGGAACGAAAACGAAAATGAAACACAAGAAGTGCGAACCAGAGACAATACTGAAACCACCAACTCCGGCCAATTTCCCGTTACTTAGCCTACAAGCTATATTTTTACGGAGTGGTCACGATTTGGTGCGCTAGTATTGATACATAGAAAATCGTATTGACAAATGTCACGAAACTTCAAAAATTCCGGCTCACCAACACACTCCCAGCAAATATGAGACACTTCCGCTTTGGGCAAAGTTGCTGCCAGCGTTCATAGAATTTTATATGTTTAATTTGAAATTGTTAGTTACGAGTGGATAATGTTTTTTTTAAGGAATAAGTGCACATCTTCTTAAAATGTTCATGAAAAATTAACAATGTAGATTGGTTGAGGGAAAATGAAAACATTTTGAGCAAATTGTCTTCATTATTTAAGAAAAATTTACACACGAAATCGAAGTTAATGATATCCAAAATCGGAAAATACGCAGCCATGTTTGTCCTAATATGTTTCTAGTATATAGAACATCTCCTTTAAATAATTTTATTAACCAAACAAATCAAATTATTCGCCTTTAAGTATTTTATATATATAGCTAACCAATGGCATTCAGTAATGTAAAAATGTGGTATTCCCGAACTCTTTCACAATTCCCCACGGTTGCCGAGGTTGGCAGCATTTATTTTTGCATGTCGCACGGATTCTTTTTTGACATAACACCGATAGGAAAACAAATTGCGAATTTGAAAAAAAATTGAGGGGCCCAGCGGCAAGAGGATTGTGAGTTGGGGGTCTCAGTATGGTTTGTCTATGGTGCGAACTGCAAAGAGGTGGGCTTGATGTAGGAGAACACCAAGTCAGGTAGATTAATGAATAATGAGGCAAAAGAGTTTTTACCCGACTGGACACAGGGAGGGTTATGTGCTTCGCGCGAATCCTATGTACGTTCCTACGGCATGCCCTGTAGAATAAACGGCTTGACCGATTTTGAAGAGTGAGGTATCATAATATTCGTATTTTTCCCCGGAGTGTCATAGGCTAAAAAGATATAAATAAAAAAAGTTCATTTAAAAAACCAAAAAACCCGACTGACTGTACAAAAAAAAAAATTTAAATATATGAACAAGACGCATTTAAGTACCTATAACTAACTATTTGACAGTCTCAATACTCATACATATATTTGTCAGACTGTGTCCGATTGTCAATTAGTTAGGTATAGATAGTTAAATGCATCTTGTTCATATCTTTTTAATTTTTTTTTTATAGTCAGTCGGGTTTTTTGGTTTTTTAAATTAACTTTTTTTATTTTTTTTTATTTGCATCAAACACTTGAGAAACCTCATGAGATAATGACGACTGATATGAACATAAACATATTCAAACCCACGTTGTTACAGTCCACGGCATATTAATACGTATTTTGACAAGCAGCATTTTTTGAAATCTAGTAAAAACTTTTCCTTTTTTTTATTAAAGTATTTAAGTTTTTGTTGTTAAGATATTTATTAAAGTTCATTAAAAGGAATAAAATTATAATTCTTACTTTGCATAATTATTTTAACAAATAAGCTTTACTTAATAAGAGATAATTTGAAAGAGTTTGTTAGAGCATTTGTGAAAGAACGTTATACCCAAGCTTCGCTATTTCAAAGATGGTTTACTTTCTGCTCTGAGTCAGAGCATTTACATTTTCAATAACATTTACATCTTGGACTTAAGGTGGCCAGTTGAGTGTTTCTAGTTGAATATGCCGCAAAAGTTGAATCCACCATTCGGGATTTGTGACAATGAGCGTTATCCCTTTGGAGAATAAATGACTGCCCGATTATTCTATCATCAGATAGGAATGCATAATTATTTATTGGTTTACCTTTACACTCTTTGCGAATTGTAGCCGCCTGATTTTGTTACCGGTTTTACATGGTACTTTTCTTCCATAATTATTCCAAAAATCAATTACAACAAGGCGCCTCCAAACTGTGCTCTTGTCAATGACGAATTCATCATATTTATTTATAATGCCAACGGTCTTTGGCAAAAACTTGGAGAGCTGGAATTGTTTCTGCGGGAAAAATGTATGTGTGATATCAGAAACTCATATGAAGGAGAAATCGAATTTAAAGATCAAAGGATAAATGAACGCTGTTCACCCGTCGAATAAGGATAGAAGTGGAGCCTGGAATATCCTTATATATAAAGGAGTTTATCGGCCACTCAATGTATTTTAATTTAGAACTCGAAACAATGCAAGTGAGCTCTAAACGGGTCCAATATAGACATGTGTTTTTTTAATTAACTTTCTTCTTTCTTCTGATCATTCTCTGGTAATTCTAACAACGAGCAGCGGCTGATACGATTATAAAAAATGAGAACCGCCGAGGCTAAAAAACGCCAAAACAGACTTGGAAGGCTTCAAAAAAGATGTCCAGGACAATTCTGAACTGAGTGTATCACTCAATACGCCTTCCGAACTAAAAGTGGCGGTCGACCGCTTCATCAATATCTTACAAAAAGCTCCATGGAATAATACTCCTCACCAGTGGAAAACAGCGGGCTTTAGTGGCGTCAAATACCCGCAGGATATGATCAAGGAAAAACGAAAAGCGAGTAAAAGATGTCAATAAAGTCAAGCCCCGCAAGATAGAGCGCACTTAAATCGACTGGGTAACCTGCTAACAAAGTTTATTAAAGATTTCAAAAACGAAAAGGTCAGCATTCAGCAATTACCTCAAAAGCCTAACAGCTGGAAAAGAATACAAGTACTCACTGTGGAAGGCCTGGCCGATGCTTTGATACCCACCACTTCATACAAGTCATGCAAAATTGTAGGCAAGTGAGTTAGAACGTAATTACATTGAACAGGTATAGGTACAGGTCAACAAATAATAAAAATCAGCTTTTGAGTAACCTAATTACAATTCTCCCTGTTGTTACCTGTTCAAGGGAAATTTCTAGAACATACATACTTAATAACAAAGTGGTTTAATCCATTTTTAATACCAAACTGACAACAATAAAGATAAGTCCTCTCACAAAATTTCACTTGCTTAGGTAGATTCTTTTCGACGCTATCGTGTTTTCAACATGTGTTTTCTAATCGTGCTTTCAACAGACAGACGGACAGACAGACAGACGGACATGGCTAAATCGATTCATAATGTGATCCAGATTTAGAATATATATGCCTTATGAGGTCTCCGGTGACTCCTTCTTGGCGTTACAAATGTAATGACAAAGTGAATATACCTTGCTGTGGAGGATATAAAAAGGCCGAAGATCGCTGAGCCGCCTATTAAGATAATCCAAGACGTTTGGGCAAAAAGTGACAACGAGAAGGCGGACGTTTTCGCCGCCCATCTAGAAGAAACTTTTAAGCCGTTTGATAGACAAGCGATTAAAGGACTTAAACCAGGCAAACCAACGAATGGAAGGTTTTTGAGAAGATATTACACGCCTTTAGCCAATTATAGAAGAAAACCGTCTTATTCCTGACCACCAGTTCGGGCTGCCATAGGTACATAGGTCGAAAATTCGTAGCCAAAAGCCTCAAACTTTGCAAATTACTAAAACTACCAACAAGTGCGGAATACCTAATGACTTCATGCTGTTTCAGCAGACAAATATGTCAGTGAAATTGCACAAGTCGAGAAATGATTACGAACTTGACTTTACGAACCTGGGTAGTTCAATCGTGAATCCATTGAGACATAAAGGAACAACCTGAGCAAGCACATATTCCATTTGTTCGTGTTTAACTTTCTATAGAAGCGAAATGCCTACAGCTGCATTCATTAAACTATCTATCAAGTAAATCGATTGCTGGATACAGAAACCGAACACGTCGAATCTATAAATGAGAATATGCAACAATTTCCTGGTTGAATCATTTCATTGTGGCACGTTCTATCCGAAATTGTATTTTCTCTACCATAATCCATAGAGTACTACGGGCATTTAAATTTTAATTAGTCCCCCAAATTAACCGCCCCATTATGCAATTCATTAAATTTAATGAACAAAACAAACGGCTTGGGCCGAGATATTGCAATACTTCTCTTCAAAATGATTTAAATCCGAGAAAATATAATATGTATGTATTATTTGAAAAATAAAATAAATTCCTGGCTTCGCCCCAAAATCAACACTGCCTATTGTCCACATATATGAAATTCCACATCAGTTTGTTTCAAAATCTAATTTATTAATAATGCGTTCCATTGGGTTGTTCACAAATGATTTAGCCACCCACACTCTGCCTGCATTTTAGTGTATACGATACGCCTCTGTTTGCCAAGAAAAACAATGCTAAATGTTTTGTTTTGCAAATCTCGTTCGGATTCGGACACACGGACACAAGCATTCAATTTGAATGCACTTCTATTCTAAAATACTAACAGAGTGCTTACACCCGCAGATACAATGTATGAGCTAAGCAATTGGTTCTTTCAACGGCATACATTCATTATGACCACCTTTTAGCCATAATCGATAACAAAGCAAGCAAATGTAAACAAAAAAGAATGAAGGTACGCGTGCTGAACAACTTTAAGGTGGGCTTTCATCAGATATATTATTTTTATTGTATCTGCGAATGTAAAACAAGTCCCCATCACTGTACTTGGTAATTACTTTGCATCTTGTGTTTTGTGGCATTACGATTTACGAATCAGAATTCACACTCTAATTTACACAGAATCAGAATAATCAAAACCCGACACTAGAAAGATGAAAAAAATTAAAAAAAAAAAAAAAACTTTACCGCGGCGGCGGCGGCTGTGGCGGAAAAATGATTTGTATAAATATCTAATGTATGTATTCGAATGTTACCGCCGAGACGAGTTCTTCCTCTGTCGAGCGTAATTTCTGTCAGACTGCGTGTTGTTTCGGTCGTCTCCACTCGGTTTGTTCTATAATATTTTTGGTTACAAGAGATTGTGTGTGAGCCTGAGCGCTTTCATTCTTTCATTCTATTTTCTATTTTTAAAGGAAATATATATCAAAATAAAATAAAATATACGATTTATGCAGAGAAAACCGAGAAAAAGAGCACCAATTCATTTAGGTTTTTGATTTACTTGCAAAGCTACTTGGCGTACGGCGACGAGCAGAGATGTAGATTTAAAATTAATCAAGATGTGTTTTGTGACGTAGCGTAGAGCCAGTGGTAACACTTGTGCTTGGTATGGTACCATGCTGTCCTCAGGAGAAACACTTATAGGTACAGTACTTTTAAGTGATTTTTAAACGAAAACCGACATCGACAGTGCGTTCGATTTCCCAACCATGATTCATATTGTTTAGCAGTGTTTGATGCCACTAAAAAAAAATCAGTCCGGTCAAATCTGATGATTTTAATTTTTTTAAATTCGGTCAGAACATCCGGTCAAAAGATAAAATAATAATTTTTGACCAGGAGTCTATTTTTCTAAACTAATCTTAAATCTAATAAACAAAAAACAAACAATTCATTGAAAAGCTTTGTATCACAACGTTTTGCAGAAAAAGGTAAAACAAACACCGAAATCGCAAGATATGCTAATTCGTCTTCACTTCAGTCTTGTTTGAATGCACACAACCAGTCACAGTTGCTGGGAGCATTCAAATTATAGAAATCTATTCTTTGCTTTTAGTCATAGAACAATATTATTTTTCAGGTCAAAAAAGGTTTTTCCGGTTAAAGAATTTTTCGTTTCGGTTGGAAATCAGTTAGACCGGTTTTCAAAATTTTCTCCGTTCAGAGTGAAGCGATTTCGTTCAAAAATTACCGGACTCCGGTCAGAATGGCAGCACTGTGGTTTAGATCGATGTCTCGAAAATGAAGCATGAAGAATTTAATTGATTCTGAGGCTGCATATGGTATGTGGTAACGTCTTGTTAAAACCACGTGTTAACAGTTACCTTTTATTTTAATATTAGGATTACAAATTTGCCATCATATTTTTGGATACGTGTTTGTTTTCTATTATTACATTGTCAAAATAAGTATTTGCGTACATGTAGTTATTTAATTTACAATACAACAAAATGAATTTATCATGTGATGGCAAAGTCTAATCATTATTGTAAAAACTAGTTGTTGCTAATAGTATAAGCCTCCCCCAGAAGTACGGTGACCATCCGTTCTTTATAATAATAAACAATTCAGTATTTTAAGACTATATTCATTGTGAATTATTTTGTATACAAAAACATATAAATATTCAGTATTTTAGAAGTTGATAATAGTTTTTGTTCTTTATTTTATTTAAGTTCTGTAAAAGAATAACGTAAAAATTAAGAAAACCAAAATTCAATGAAGGAAATTATAATGCTAATCTATTACTAAAAAATGCGTTCTATTTAAGTTTTAGTTTTTTATAAAGGACATACTTATTTGAGAATTTAAAACTTTGCGTAATTTGGTTTCTATTTCTATTGTTCATTATTTGGAATTCGGAAATGTAGTCACCGTAGCCATTATTGTCTATAAATCTCTATTTTTGCTTCATGATGCCAATAGCTGTTAAATTGTTTAATGTCGTATAAACACGTTCTTCTTGGTCGTCCGGTTGTTCTTCTTGTCTATGGTGGTGTTCATTTAATTAAAAGTTTTGTCCATCTATTAACTGTAATTTTTGATATGTGTCCTGTCCAGCTCTATTTAAGTTGTTTCGATCTTATTATTGCAATATTATTATTTGCCTTCTTATTTCTTCATTCCGCACTCTTTGTGTTAGTGTTATATTCAGAAGAGTTTCATCTCCATTATTGTCTGACAAATCCTTAATTTCTCGGTTAGATTTGCTGTTAAGCTCAATGTTTAAAGTTCATGTGTCAAAACTGGTAAAATTGCCGAGTCAATAAAATTTTTTTTTTGTGTCTTTGTGTAGTTTTAATATACAAGAATTGTCGTTCATCTATCTACTTCGATTTAATCTTGATTTTTAAATGATTTAATTTTTTTGATATTATTTTTAAAACGACACGAGCGTTTTTATTGCTTGTTTACTCGATAATCCTGCGACAGGGTTACTTATACTGTCCTGATTGGAGTTCGGCTCTATCGGCGAGTAGTATGATCTTAGTCGGCTGCCATAGAACTCTATATATGTCTTCCAAACCAAAAAAACAACTAACTATACTACTAAATTAAAAAAAAAAAATAAACTGTTAGCACTCATCTAGCTGGTGCGCTATTATTTATAGGTATAAGTGCAAAAGAGCGATTCGTCGTGATTGTTCTGTTGAATGAAAGTGCACAATGCACTACATCAGCTGTGCTCCTGGCATCTAAAGCACCGACAGATAGAAAATGCACCGAATTTCAACAGTGAAAAATAAATCTTCTCTCAGCATTATGTCTGTGTCTCCCTTTCCTCTTGTTTTTTATTTGCAGGTATAAATGAGTGCACGCTTATTGCAGTAGGAGCAGCAGGCTTCCGCGCCGCACCGCACGACGGCCGCGGCGACGGCTCACTTGCACTTTTACGCCCTCGTATCTTTGAAGTTCAAAGCGAATAATAATGTTGAACAAATCATTAACATAAATCTAATGAGGCTATTATACATGTACGTGCATTTATGCTGCACTCACATTGCCAATGGCATTGCAGGTTTTGACTGCGAAATATCGGATAAATCATTTTTGGATTAAAATTAGCAAAGACTTTGAGATACATTTGATTTTATTAAGTTTATTTATAGTTCGGATCAGTGAAGAGATCAACAGCGCAGCAACATGATAACATGTGTCAGAAATCGTTTGTCACTCAGTGGGCTGGGGCGCGTTTTTGCTTTTATTGGCCGCGGACCAGAGCGAATACAATGTATCTATGGGGGCATACCATTCTACTTTCTTGCATGGAAAGTGGAATGTTGATTGATCGGCTGAATGTGGATCTTGTCAAGGAGTTATTTTGTGTGATTCGGGTTGGATGTGGTGTGTGCTAACTACAATTATCATTGACTTGTGGTGAATGTATTCGTTTGCATATTCATTACTAATCTATGCATATATTTTTTGATATCAATGTATTGATGCAAAGACTGCGAAAGTGAAATAAAAAGAAATAGTTAAGTAGTTAGGCAACTGGAAGACGTAGGTATATTGAAAGAGATACTATATCTTTACCGAAATGTTTACCAAATATAATTCTTAAGGTTACTACCTATGCCAATCAAACCATTACCTTAACCCAGCGACAACTGAAGACTAAACATTGATGAAGCAGATCTTCCTATCCACAAAACAACTTCTGTAGAGTAGAAGCACTAGAATCCGGACAGTGTTTGTGCCCTGACACTTTGTTGTTTACTTGAGAAAAATAGCCTCAAATATGAACAAATATATAATTTACTAGCGGAACCCCGCCTGCTTTGCTAGGCGTTAAAATTTTAATTATTTACAACCCCCTACACATTTTGCTTCGGTGAGTCGAGTAGCTTCGATAAATGTCATTGGTATTTAATACAGATTTCTTATATAAAAACATGATCATTTTCATCTATGTGATCACTTGATAAATTTGAATTAAAAAGAAATCAGCGTTTTCAGTGACTCGAATAGAAAATAAAAGACGCAATAATTAAAAAAAAAAAAGTTTTACTCTAAGTATGCGTGCCGTTTTCTGGTGATCTAAAGAAGACCGTTTTTTTTTGGAAAAACAGAGTTTGCTATTAAGTTAAAAATAACCATATTACCCAAGGAATTAGTTTTTGTTACAATCGTAAGGACCGTTTTCAACATATGTCCAAATTTCAAAAGTAGCGTTGTTCGATTTTTGGCGAAAAACTGAGTATGCAGTCATGTTAACCTAAGCTCAAATATCAATTTGGACGAAATCGTTTGAGCCGTCAGCCGTTTTCGAACAAATCAAACTGGTATGAGCATTTTATATAGAAACTACCATTAATATTGAGGTTATGTTGCAAAAAAAAAAAAACCCACCAAATCGGGGCAACCGCTTAGGTTGTAGTCCTCAGGAGCATACCGACGACGGACAGGCGGACAGAATTTTGCGACAAACTTTTTTGAGTTCCTCTATCATCGTAATGTCAGAATTGATTAATATCTTCAGTTCGCAATTTTGTACGAATACATGATGTATGTATGTTGTATCTAACCATATTCCAGAAAGGTAGAGGAATAATTTTATGACAAATATTAATTTCACGTATGCATGCACGTACGGTATAACACCAGCCAACAACGAGTCAAAATTATTAAAATTTACTACCGAAATTCGGAGTCAGTGGCCTCAACGTTAAGAGCGCTACGTCCAATTTATGGTCATCATAATCGTCCTAGCAGATCAACAATTGAGCGTCTAGTGGAAAAATTTGAATCCACAGGCACAGTACAAAATGTTCCCGTGCCAGTGAGACAAAGAAGGACTTGGAGGACATGTGGTTTTAACAGCACGGCGCCACAAGCCACGCAGCGAATGTCACAATCAATTTATTGGAAACCAAGTTTGGAGAACGTGTTATCTCACGAAATGGTCCAGTCGCTTGGCCGCCTCGTTCGTGCGATTTGACGCCGTTAGACTATTTCCTGTGGGGCTACGTCAAGTCTACGGTCTATGCCAACAAGCCAGCGACGATTGATGAACTTCGTACGAATACCGAACGTTAAATTGCAGCAGTATCGGCCGATTTATGCTTGAAAACCGTCGAAAATAGGGTTCAGCGTCTGAACTTCTGCAAGCGTGCCCGTGGTGGCCATGCAAAAGAAATCGAGTTCCATAATGGCATCGAACGTACTTTCACAGAAATAAAGAATTTCATTGATATCCTTTTGTAGCGCTCTTATTGAAAAACCCTTTATATAGATAGAAACTCATGGAAAACAAACTCTTATATAAGTAAAAAGTGTAGCAAAGAAAGCTCGGAGATTTTTTGTTCAATCTAACCGTATTGTGAAATGTAAAAAAGAGTTTTTTGTTGTGAAAATGATAGAAATTAAGTGTTTTTTTTTTGCTTTTTTTAATTTTTTTTTAATTTTGTTGGTCTATCAATTGATCACCGTAATTACCGCCATTTTCAAAAAAAAAATCATCTAAATTGGTTGAAAACTACGGGCGATAGAGGGAAACATACACTTTTTGCCACTTTGTTTTATATAAATATATAGAGAAGAGATTATACATATTGTTATCTTTCAGTCGGATTAGAAACATCGGAAATTACGTACAAAAATACTTGTCAGGAAACTGAAATTAATGCATTTTCAGTACCCGGATAGACATAATTCTCACTTAGTAGTCTGAATACTGAACATTTAGCCGAAAGCCCTGGTAGCTAGTGCTTATACCTATTAACAGTTTTAATTAATTAATCTGTCAATAAAGCTTTAATAATACTAATAATAATGAAAATCTGCGAGAAAAACATCATTCTCTTTCTTTAAATCATTGAACATACATAGGTATAGTTTAGTAGCATCAAGAAAGCGAATTTATTTTTCCTGTAAAATTTTTAGCATTCAGACATAGTCTGTTCGGGTACTATTTGTTCTTTATTTTATTATCTTAGGGAACTTTTTTATTAACTATTTAAATAGATTTTTTTAAAGGAAAACCAGGAATTTCCAAAAAAAATAGTTCACGATTTTGTTGGTAGGTATCCAAAACGATAAAACATCCACACTCTCGGGTCTTAGCAACTATAATGCCATATAATTTAATTCTAACAGTATGGAGTTCGTGTGAACTGTGCGTTAGCTGTGTGACATATAATAGATTGTATTTTGTTTTGTTAATGTTTAAGACAATTTACGTTTGACATCGGTATACCTATTTATATTGTATTGTATTGTATTTGTATTCTTATTTTATTCATATCATATATGTATCATAAACTTAGAACTATTAAACAATGATTATTGAATATTCGTGTTCATTCTTTAACTTGAAGTTAGTGGTGAATGACACATCAAGATTAATATTTCATTTGTTATTTGATGTGGGGTGACAATCAAATATTAATTTAATTCAGATTTTTAATTTAGATGAAGCAAAAGGGGAAAAAAATCAAAAATTTAATTGATATTAATAAATCATAAATGTAACAATTCATAAATAATATAAATTACAATTCATTTCATATTAAAAGTATGCGGCCATATGAAATGAATTGTAATTTATATTATTATGATTTAAACAAAGGATTCAATAAATTCATAGCTTAACGTGAATAGCCAGTCTGTAACCTTTTTGGTGAAATGTGAAAAACGTAGCGTATCTCTTACAAATAAAGGCAATTTATTAAAAAAATTTGGAGCCGAATATGTGTAAAAATGTGTAAAATGTGTTTTATGTGCGAAAGGTACATTTACTAAGTTCATATTGTTTACACGTAGATTGTACATTTGAATATTCCTACTAGGAATATTTCCGCTCTGCTTAAAGAATTCTTTTAAAACTTTAAAAACATATAAATGCCTGATTGGCAGAATATGCAATTCTTTGAATAAAGGCCAACTTCGAGCTAGACGATTTTGATTTAAAATAATTCGTATTAAATGTTTTTGTGCCGTTAATAAGGGTCTCATAGTATTGGTATATGAACCCCCCCAGCTTGTTATGCCGTATTGCAACTTCGAGTGTGCAAGACCATAGTAAATACTTGTTAAAACTTTCTGAGAACAAAAAGGCTTTAATAAATACATTTTACGTGTGACCAATAACAAATAATTTTTAATCGTTTGAATATGATTTTTCCAATTAAAATTGAAATCAATTACTACACCTAAATATTTAAAATGTTGAACCGATTCGATTTTGATGCAATGTTCAGTGGAATGCGCACCACCTACAAAATTACCTTTTCCACACTTATGTAAAGGTAAGGAAAACTGTTTACAATCGTGAGCGTGAAACCATAAATTAAAATCATTCAGGCTATTTTCAGATACCTTAAAACACATCAGTTTAGTTTTCTCGCTGATATCAAATAAACAGCAAAGTATGCGGCCACTTAAGCTGTCCGGATACAAGTGCCTCTTCGCTATATAATTAATAACTATTATCCAAATTGATCATGCTTTTACTACAAACGCATACTTGCATTTTATTTGAAATGTACTTGCCTGCTGGTTAATAATTTTGACATTAATTAATGAACATTTTATATTTAGCTTAAGATCTTATTTTTAAATTTGCAAGAGTGAGCACATCCCTGGTGAGTCTACTCAATGTAGAAAATATATTGGAGAGTTGACAGTTGACTATTCCGCGCAGATGAGAATTTTAGAAAAATGCATCGAAAGTGTTATCATTAAAGGATTAGAGGGCAAGAAGCCCAGATTCGTAAAAAAGACAATACGGCAATCAGAGAAATAAAAGCACGAGCGAATTCCCAAATTGTGTCAATCAGAGCTTGAGCAAATGTCACCATATGCACTCTTCATTGATTTTAGTAAGGGCTTGCTATACTTTGAATAATAAAACACTAATAAAAACGCTTCAACCGAGTATCTGTTAACCAAGAAGGAAATAACTGAATGTGAAGTAGGACGTCCCACAGATATCAAAACTAGGCAAAATCTTATTCATGCTGACATCCTTTAATTGTCTGCATTTGTTTTTTGCTGATAACAAAGCAACCATGGTGTATCACAGCCACAAGTCTCTGAAAAAAACCAGTTTAAAAAGCAGGACGAGCTTGATGTTGCAGCCAAATGGTGTCACGACAACGGCTTGGTGTGATTAATGCAAAGTGATATAAACCCCAGAGTACTCAAAGTGTTATAAAGCATATCCCAACTAGTTCTATTAAAAAGGTCATTGAAGTTGTTGACAGCTATAAACAAATATGTACTGGTCACCATCCACCGTCACTTTTTATTGAAAAATCAATTTGATAAGCTACGAACCTGAAATACCATGCACATGCCCGTTTTGTGGCATATACTCGTTGAGCTTAGACTTTAAACTGGTCGAATTTACTGCTTCATTCAGCTGAACGAATTCTTGTGCATGATGAAAGTGGTGTGCCAACGTGTGACCACATCTTGTCAGTTTCAATGGACATGCATTCTCTTGAATTTGTTGGTTTGACAGCAGTCTGGTGGTTGGTATGCGTCTTCTTTTAAGACAACCAACGATATATGATTTACCCTGTTTATCGGTAGGACTACCTCCTCCTTTAATAAATACACTATTGACAACCAAATTGATGGTGTTAGGATGGAAACAAGACGTTTCATTAGGAACTGCTACTTTTATATTGGCCGTATTGTCCTAAACGACCATTAATATTTTCTTATTTCGCATCCCAGTATAAAAGAACATTATCTATGTTGTAACGATCTAGGTTCTATCATTGTATTCAATTCGACACAACGAAGGTAGCTTTAATCTTTTTTTGATTTTTGAATTTGAATGTTATAATAAATTGAAATGGAACAATTTCAATTCAGAAGTTTAAGGACCCAATTTTAGCACCATCCATCAGTTATCGAAACAGATTGTGTTACAAAATTAGCTTACATTCCGATAAACATGTAGGAAAAACTAATGAATTGCTTAGGAACGTTTTTCAAAACAGATGTTTTTCGGTTAGCTACCGTGCACAACAGCAAGCGCCTGTGGATATACACACTAGACCGTGGTACAATGCCCGAAGATATGCAATGTTTGTTGCATTAACTCGTCATATCTCGATTAGGTATACAATATTATAAATCATTTAGATACATTACATTCCTACTTTTGCTTATATTTATTATCCTCCCATTTAAAATTACGAGTCGGTGACTACAATCCTCAAAGTAGAAACAAAACAAATAAAAAAAATTTTTTTGGACGTCCATGGTGTGAAATGTTAGCAATCTATCATTTTCGAAATAATGAATGAACTTACAACCCTTAAACGCATAGTGACCAATATCTGGCACAATCCACTTTCTATACCCTCCACAAGAAGGTATATTCACTTTGTCATTACATTTGTAACGCCAAGAAGTAGTCACCGGAGACCTCATAAAGTATATATATTCTGAATCAGGATCACATTCTGAATCCATGTCCGTCTGTCTGTCTGAAAGCACGATAGCGCCCAAAGGAATTGACATAGGCGAATGAAATTTGGTGAAATGACTTATTTTTATTGTCGTTACGTTGGCATTAAAAATAGGCTGTGTCGGTCAAGTAGTTCTGGTACCTCCCATACAAAGTCAATATTAGGCCCATGTGTCTCTCTATCTGTTGTTCAATGTAATTGCGTACTACCTCACATGTCTTGTATGCAGTGGAGGGTATCAAACCATTGGCCAATGATAACACTTTTACTTGTTTTTACTTAAATGAGTCTTGTTTATATATTTTTAATTCTTTTTTTTTACAGTCAGTCGGGTTTTTTGGTTTTTTGAATTAACTTTTTTTTCACTTTAATTTTCATAAGACGCATTGGTTGTAGCAGCATTAGGGCCGTTCTCTAATAAAAGACATTCAATTTCCATAAAATCTTCATCGCCCACACGAAGGATCATCTACTTCACACTTGTCGCTTTCAATATCATTTTTACTGCCGCTAGGTATTTCTGCTGAAATTTGCAGAACTCCTTCATAAAAAACGTGTTTTTACTACCTGAAACCTTAGAAATACCGAACATCTAAATCTAAATCAAATTGTGATACACCTTATTACTTGGTATGCCATATATGGGGCAAACAATTCAGTCATTATTATTTATTTATTAGAACAAATAAATTTTTTTTACTGATTTATATTTAAACAATACTATTTTAGTTTAACCAATTAATCTTATATATTATTACATTATTCAAATACAAAATATTCACCACACTTGTCGTAAACAGGCGAAGGAAAATAGTTAGGAACCACTGTCACCGCCTTAATGCATTTACAGATTTTGTTCAAACTTTCACACTTTTTGGAATTGGTCTATATAGGGTTTTTGTGAAGTTTGGTTGAAATCGGAGAACGTATGTGTGTGTTGTGCATAAGCGAGTTTTATTAATTGAATAGAAACACACTAGTTTCGTTAATAGAATAAAACACACTTGTGTTCTGTTTCAGGGCCAGAATCAGACTGACTTTTATTTTGTATCCAAATCTTAAAGCTAGTTGACAATTATGATGATCGTTGGTTGATGACAACGATCATTGTTTTTCTTTTGATAATGAGATATACCACAAAGGTCCATAAGGGATACTTTGTGTGGGCTAGTATAAAATGTTGTGTTGCATTTTATGCTTTGAATGAAAACAATGGAAGTTCCGCTGAGGATACTTCGTTGTTTGTTATTATGGATTCTGGGAGGTCTTTGGCTTCGTTTGATATAACTCGCCCCCCTCTAGATTCGAGTCCCTTCGAACTCTTACAAATTTATAGTAAACAATTTTGATAGAGATATATAGCAATATGAAAATAATTAAGGCATACAGTATATTAAATTTATAACTTATGTTGCTGTTATTTTCGAAATGTTCTGTTATTTCATTCAAATTATAAAAATTTAAAGGACTTATGATCTCTGTCAAATTTTCTGATAAGGTATTTGAATTAGGTATAATAATATTGTACTTAGTTTCGAAACGTTTAATATAAAAGTTATCAATAACAATTTCGCATTTTTCAAATCTAACGAAATAAATAGTTTCCAACCAGTGAGTAGGAAAAATTATTACATTTATTAGTCAAAGTAGTATTTGTATTTATAAGTAGCATATTGCCAATATCGATTTCTTTCATAATTTTATTTTGAAAGATTTTCTTGGTACAATTATTATAATTGTTTTTTAATATGTTTGATATGCATTCATTTGTTTTTTTCATTTTTGATATAAGGTTTTCTTTTTCAACTTCAAATGTTTCATTATTTATGGTTACAACTTTTGTTAGTTCTATATTTACTTGCATAAAGTTTTTGTTTGGTATAGGAAGTACAGTATAAGTTCTAATTTTTTCGTTAAAAAAATTCGGAATTAATACAGCAAATAGAATTACGTCATTTCTTATAGTTCCTAGATTACACTTTATAAAGGGTGATTTTTTAAGAGGTTTAGAACTTCTTTTAAAAAAAAAACACAAAAAATTCGAAAAAATGAATGAAATATTTATTTGAATCGATAGTTTGAACCTTGCAATTTAATGTTTAAAGATAATTTCATGCAAATGTTGACCGCGGCTGCGTCTCAGGTAGCCCATCCGCTGAGTCCAATTTTGGCATACTCTTTCACACATATCGGCCGGTATCTCACGAATGAATGCATGGATGTTGGCTTTCAGTGCGTCAATCGAAGCGGGGTCCCTATACACATTAGCCTTGGCATACCCCCACAAAAAATAATCTAATGGTGTCAAATCGCACGATCTAGGCGGCCAATTGACCGGCCCGAAACGTGAAATTAACTGTTCACCAAACTCGCCTCGCAATTGCGCCATTGTTTCGCGTGCTGTGTGGCATGTGGCACCGTCTTGTTGAAACCACATATCATGCAAGTCAAGAACTTCCATTTCGGGCAAAAAAAAGTTTGTTATCATCGCTCGACAGCGTTCACCATTGACAGTAACGCTGCGATTCGCATCATCTTTGAAGAAATATGGCCCAATAATGCCGCCGGCCCATAAACCGCACCAAACAGTGGCTTTTTCGGGATGCATTGGTAGCTGTTGCAATGCTTCTGGCTGATCTTCACTCCAAATGCGGCAATTTTGCTTATTTACGTACCCATTCAACCAAAAATGAGCCTCATCGCTGAACACAATTTTTCGATAAAAAAGCGGATCCTCGGCCAGCTTTCCAAGAGCCCATTCACCAAAAATTCGGCGTTGTGGTAGGTCGGCTGGCTTTAGTTCTTGCACCATCTGTATCTTAAAAGGCTTTACGCCCAAATCCTTCCGCAAAATTTTCCACGTAGTGCTGTAACAAAGGCCTAACTGCTGGGAACGGCGCCGAATCGACATTTCGCGGTCTTCTGTCACACTAGCTGATACGGCCGCAATATTTTCTTCACTACGCACAGTACGTAAACGTGTTGGTGGTTTAATGTCCAACAAAGTAAATTTGGTGCGAAATTTGGTCACAATCTTCCGAATAGACTGCTCAGAAGGTCGAGAATGCCGATCATAAAATGGAAGCAGCGCGCGATGAACATTTCGAACCGAGCACGAATTTTGATAGTAAAATTCAATAATTTGCAAGCGTTGTTCATTTGTAAGACGATCCATGGTTAAATTGCAAACCAAACTGAAGCTGTTTGACAGTGACACAAGGTACTAAACACACGTCAGCTGTCAAAACCAGTGTTGCCAAAACCAAACCAGCTAAAAAATCACCCTTTATATCTTAATTTTTCGCCGTCTATATTAAAGAAATCAATTTCTTCATTTGTAAGAAAGAATCTATTCATTACATTATGTTTTGATATGAGGATGTTATCTTGAATTTTCTCTATTTGAGTCATAACTTGGTTTATTATTATAAGAAAATTATTGTATCTTATCATTTTACTGTTTGCTTCAATTGATTTTTTATATGTTTTGTTAAACCATTCGTTATGGGAATTAATAATTAGTCTTATGTTTGACAAGTAGTTGTTAAATTCGTAATTTATTTTAATCTGTTTATTCATATTTGAAATAAGGTTATGTTGATTTATATCAATTATTTTAAAATGATTGTCAATGTTTTCTTTATCCTTGTCATCTAAATTTCCAAACAACTAATTGATTATTCTTCCCCCTATATTAGCCAGAGCTCTTCTCCTTCTTGTGTGAATAGTTATTGTTGATAAGGAATGTTCTAGTTCATCGATTTTATCGTTAAGATTTTTACTTAACCATGAATTATTTATAAAGCGGTGAAAATTATCTGATACGCTTAATTTAATATTTTGTATTGTTTTCTTTAAATCGTTAAGATCAATAACATGAACTAATTTTGAGTAATTTTGTATAACATTTATTGGTTCGCTCTCCAGGATTGCATATCCGGCTTCTGTTTCAATTTTATTTATTTCGACGGACCCCATTGTTGTTGAAAAAAAAACAATTATGATAACAATTAATGTTGTGATCATCTGAAATTTATTTGAGAAGTATTTGAACATTAAAATTTTTTTTATGTGGTCGTTTGATTTGCGCTAAATCTACTTTTTTATTTCTATTAGGATTGAATTTCAAAAATCGTTTAGCAGTCTTCTGTCTTACTGCTTTCGGGTTTTTAATGTATAAATCGTTTGGGTAATAATTGGG
Organism: Cheilosia variabilis; assembly: GCA_951230905.1. NCBI lineage: Eukaryota > Metazoa > Arthropoda > Insecta > Diptera > Syrphidae > Cheilosia > Cheilosia variabilis. The sequence goes on from OX579677.1 coordinate 10,885,978, forward strand.
TATCGGTCCTCTTTTGGAATTAATTCTGTTAATTGCTTTAATTTTATTTTCTTGCATTGTCTTTGATATTTTCTTGAAATCTAAGTCTAAACGGTTAATGAAATCTATCGGTTTTATATTTGTTGTGCAGTGAATTGTATTGTTATAAAACCCTACAGCTTGTATTACTAGTTCTTCAGTGTCGATATTTTCTTGATTTCCTTTTATTATTCGTATATGTTCTAAGAGTGTTGAATGGAGTCGTTCGATGTCTGAATTTCCTGTATGGGAGTTTGGTGTAGTAAAATGTGTTTTTATATTTCTTTCTCTACAGTATAAATTTATTAGACTGTTGTTAAACTCGTTATCGAATATTAAAAGGTCTGGTTTTCCTAGTATTGCAATTCTTTCTTCTATTTTGGTTTTTATGGTACACATATTTTTGTCATTAATTTTATGTACGCTTCCAATTTTTGTAAATCTATCTATGCTTGTTAGGAAATAAGTTTTATGTATTTGGAAAATATCTAAATGTACTATCATGTTTGGTCTATTTGGTGTTTCCGTATGATTAAAATATTTCTTAAAAGGTTTTCTGTCATATTTGCTTTCATTGCAAATCTGACAACTATTTATGTATTTGTTAATATATTTAATAATATTGGGAAAGAAATATCTATTCTTAATTTCTGCAAAATTCTCTTTGATTCCTCTGTGATTTGTATCAATGTGAATCTTTTCAATTATCTTAATAACTTCTTCTTCATCTGTTAAATCCATCGCCAAATGGCTACATTTAACGAATCTCAAGTTCTTGTCATTACCAAACAATTGAATTAACTTTTGTTGAATTATATTGTATTTAGAATCCTCAAGGTAAGAGTAGATTCCGGTTGTTCCTTTACGGAGTGTTCTTCTAAAAATGTCATTTAGGTAGTGATCATTTGAAAGATCATTGTCATCTATATATATTATTTTATATTTTTTGAATAAAGTTTCTTCTTCAATGTTTTTAGATTGTACTATTCTAATTTGGCTCCTATATTTGTTGACTATACCTTCTGTTATTATGAAATGATCATCTAAATTCTCTTGTTCGCTATGAACACTATTTATATCCATACTATACTTCCTGAGTTTTCAAAGATTGATTTTATATGAAGGATTTCTTCTTCATTTTTCTTTTCTTCTTTTTCTTCTATTCTACTGAGAAAGTCTGCTACTTTATTTTGTTTTCCCTTTAAGTAGTCAACATCGAATTCGTATTCACCTAAACTAATTTTCCAACGAATAATGCGTGAATTAGGTTCTTTTAAGGAATAGAGCCATTTTAAAGGTTGGTGATCAGTTTGCACTAAGAATTTTCTACCAAATAGATATGGCCTAAAATACCTTATACCCCAAACAATGGCTAGGAGTTCCTTCTCTAAAGTACTATAATTTTTCTCATGATCGTTAAGCGATCGACTTGCAAAGCAGACTGGTTTTTCGTCTTGCTGAAGGACTGCTCCAAGAGCAAAATTGCTGGCATCGGTTGTAAGGATGAACTTTTTATTAAAATCAGGGTACGCTAAAATTGGGAAAGTAGTTATAAGTCTTTTCAGTTTTTGAAATGCTTCTATGTACTCCGGGTCTTTCAGGTTTATTTTAGAATCCTTTTTCAAGTATTTTATTATTGGGTATGCGATTGAAGAGTAGTTCTTTATGAACTTTCTGTAAAATCCTGTTAAACCAAGAAAAGATTTAATTTATTTTATAGTTTCAGGTAAAATTAAACTGTTTATGGTAGCTATTTTAGATGGGTTAGGTTTCATTCCTTCTGGTGTAATAATATGACCTAAGAACTCCGTTTGTTTGGACAAAAACTTACATTTGTTTAATTGGATCTTTAAATTATGTTCATTTAATCTTGCGAATATCTTATTCAGGTTTTCGTAATGTTCTTCCAAGGAAGTTGAAAAAACTAGAATGTCGTCCATATAAACGACACATATTTTATTGACGTAATCTCTAAGAGCGAAGTTCATCATACGTTGAAACGTAGCGGGCGCATTCTTGAGTCCGAATGGCATTCGAATGTACTCGAAATGACCCATCGGTGTTGAAAATGCTGTTTTTTCGATATCGCATTCATGCATTAGAATCTGGTAAAACCCTTTGGCTAAATCCAAAGTGGTAAAATATTGCGACCTACCAAGTTTATCAAATAAAGATTCCATATTTGGAACAGGATATTTATCATCTGTAGTAATTTGGTTTAAATTTCTGTAATCTATTACAATTCTCCATTTTTTTTCATTTGAATTGTCTAGTTTCTTATCAACAATCCATAAAGGCGAATTATAAGGGGATTTACTCGGCCTTATTATTCCCTGGACTAGCATTTCTTTTATCTGTCGTTCAATTTCCTTTTCGTGAATTTGAGGATAACGGTATATTTTTGAATAAATCGGTTTATTACTATTCGTTATTATTTTATGTTTAACGACGTTAGTAGCTGTCAAAGATTGACCTTCAACATAAAACGTTTTTCTTTTTTTCTTTAAAAAACTGAGAAGTGTTAATTTCTCCTCGTTATTTAATTCCTCATGAAGTAAATTCTCTAGTATAATTACTTCGTTCTCAAGATAGTGAACATCTTGATATTTGATTGGTATGATTTTATCAGGGTCAATAGTAATTTCGGAATTATTTACTATTAACTTGTTGTTCAATAAATCGATGATAGCTCCTAAGGGGGTTAGTACATTATTTCCTATTATGCAGTCGAAAGATTTTTCTCCGAAATCGGATATTTTAACGGACATAGTTTTGTTTGGGCAGTTAAATTCTTTTGGCACCATTACTACTGCTTCAGTTTTTATTATAGTATACCCTGTTAATGTATTTAATTTTATTGGTTTGTCTAAATTTTGAACTGTCTTAAGTTGACCAAACACCCTATAGTCACCTAAAGTTGTAGCAGCTCCTGTATTGATAAGACACCTTATTGGAGTTTCATTTATTGTGAGATATATTATTGGAAGTCTACAATCCGAGGCCGTTGATGAAAATTTCCCGTATGGATCATATCTACATCCATCGGTTCATTATGATTATTTCTATTAAAAACATTTTGTCTTCTAAAAGAATTGTTGTTTTCAAAATTCCTTCGGATATTATTAAAAGAATTATTTCTGAACTGTTCGTTAGGCTCATTGAAATTTCTATTCATATTATTATATCGAAACGGATTCTGATTCCGATTAATATTTCGGTTTGAACTATTCTGGACAGGAAATCTGGCAGAATAATTCCGCAGTTTCAAATAAATATCTTTTATTAAATTATTCTCTATGTAATAATTTTGAGCAGCACTTATTGTATTTATGTTGCTTTGCAAGAGAAGAGCTCTAATATAAGCGGGGATAAAGTTAGTATAAATATCGAATATTATTTGAGAATTATTTAGTGGTGTGTAATTTACATCCTTAATCAACTCAAGATTATATTTAGTATTCATTTCGTTTAAAATGGTCTCTAATTTAAAGTGCAATTCTTCTATGCTACTTACTTTAATATTTGACGCCCTTTCCCTCAAATGAAAGTATGTTTGTTTGACCCCAAACTCTTGTCTTAGTTTTTGGATAATGTTGTCCCATGTTGGATCATTGAGTCCATCGACTGATCGGAGTGCTTTTCCTTGCAGTTTGTTGGCCAGTATTATTTTTATAGTTGTTTGATGATCCTCCGGTGATAATGATAAAATAGCTGACACATCCCTTAGGTAGTTTTGAAGGGAGTAACTGTCCTCCCCATTAAAGTTTGGGATTCGCCTCGCCTCTTGAAGGCTTTCGGACAATGATAATGCCATTGTATGATATTGTATTTCACTAAACTTGTTGGCCTTTTTTTTTTTTTTTTTTTTTTTTCGGTTTTTTTTTTTTTTTTTTTTTTAAATTAATACAGAACAGATATACATTGTATTTTATATTTATAGGGGAGTTTCTTTTTTTACCAAAGAAATCCCATCCTCGTCGCCAGTTTTATTAATTGAATAGAAACACACTAGTTTCGTTAATAACGGGTGATTTTTTAAGAGGTTTAGAACTTTTTTTAAAAAAAAAACACAAAAAATTCGAAAAAATGAATGAAATATTTATTTGAATCGATAGTTTGAACCTTGCAATTTAATGTTTAAAGATAATTTCATGCAAATGTTGACCGCGGCTGCGTCTCAGGTAGCCGGGATGCATTGGTAGCTGTTGCAATGCTTCTGGCTGATCTTCACTCCAAATGCGGCAATTTTGCTTATTTACGTACCCATTCAACCAAAAATGAGCCTCATCGCTGAACACAATTTTTCGATAAAAAAGCGGATCCTCGGCCAGCTTTCCAAGAGCCCATTCACCAAAAATTCGGCGTTGTGGTAGGTCGGCTGGCTTTAGTTCTTGCACCAGCTGTATCTTAAAAGGCTTTACGCCCAAATCCTTCCGCAAAATTTTCCACGTAGTGCTGTAACAAAGGCCTAACTGCTGGGAACGGCGCCGAATCGACATTTCGCGGTCTTCTGTCACACTAGCTGATACGGCCGCAATATTTTCTTCACTACGCACAGTACGTAAACGTGTTGGTGGTTTAATGTCCAACAAAGTAAATTTGGTGCGAAATTTGGTCACAATCTTCCGAATAGACTGCTCAGAAGGTCGAGAATGCCGATCATAAAATGGAAGCAGCGCGCAATGAACATTTCGAACCGAGCACGAATTTTGATAGTAAAATTCAATAATTTGCAAGCGTTGTTCATTTGTATAGACGATCCATGGTTAAATTGCAAACCAAACTGAAGCTGTTTGACAGTGACACAAGGTACTAAACACACGTCAGCTGTCAAAACCAGTGTTGCCAAAACCAAACCAGCTAAAAAATCACCCTTTACAAGCACTTATATGCCCATTTGGAACAATGTAAGCCAAAAATGTAAATTTCCAAGTTGCACGTCAAAAACATGTATAAACTGTCGAAAATATGGTATCACTCTTTGTTCAAATAAAGATAAAAATTGTTTTCAAAACTCACATGAAAAATAAATAAATTAGTAATTTTGGTAAAATTTTCTGTTACCATTTCCCTTTTATTAAACAAAACTAACCGATGCTAAAATAGATTTGGTAATTTTTTTTTTTAAACAATTGTACCAAGCAAAATTAAAAGGAAAAAAAAACATCATTAAATTTGTTTATTAATAAATAGTTTTGGAAATTAAAAAAAGAAAACATATTTTTATGTATGCATACAAATTTAAAAATACAAAAAAAAAATATTAATTTACTCTCGGTTTTCTTTAAACTTGAAGTAAAAAAATGTGGTTCCTGTATTTTTAAGCATATATATGTATACAAATGCAGCTACTTATAAAAAATTAAAAATCAGATTCTTGAACAGTATGCAAAATATTCTGAATTTAATTTGGAAAACAGTTCACTTTATTTTAATTTTGAGAAATCGAATTCTAAGGATAACTGCATGATTTGAAAATAAAAAAGGTTATTTAATTAATTTTTGTGAAAAAAAACATTTAAAAGGTAGGTATTATTATTTAAAAAAAGAGACACAAGAAACATAAACAAAGACATACACTTTAATTTATAACAATAAGTTGTATATTCAGATTTGCTATTTATGAATTCAGACTTATCAAGTAGGTATGCTACTTTAGATTTTTGTTTTCATTATGTACATCAAAAAGATAGGTTTATTTCTTAAAAATAAATAAGAGAAAGTGAAATAAAATACAATTGGCAATTTTTGTGCAAGGAAATAACCATGAGTAAAATTGGCATGCAAAATACTGCTATATAATTTGAACTTCTTTATTCATTCTAAGAATTCTTACTTCCTAAATAATAATCTTTACAGGTAATTTTAGTGTAATGTTAGTACAAAATAACGTTAACTTTAACATTACTGTATAAATATTTCATCAGTATTTATTGTGAAATTTTAAAAAGCTGTTTTAGTATACAATTGGGTAATTGCCAAAGAGAAATTTCTCACATTTGTCTCAAAACTTAAAATAAGAAAAAAAAAAAACGTTATCAGGAAATGAGAATTTACTCGACTGCACGTCGTCACAAAACAATAGCTGGTTAAAACGATTCACCAAGTGAACACAAATGTTTGTTTTTTTTTTACTCAATTTGTGTGAAATGGCTTGGAAAAAGGCTTTACTCCAAAATTTCTCCGAAACAACGCGGACATAAGGCAACATAACATTTTTGCCATTTTGTCCTCGAAAACGATATCCTATCTTTGCAGCTCGTACATCTACTCAAAACTCAACTAGCATTTCAGTTTCGTCGTCCATTTCGTCCTCTTCTTCCGAGTAAAATTTAAAAAAAATTTTAAAAAAATTTTAAATTTCTATCTTTCTATCAAGTTTGGTTCACTTGACATGTTGATCTCTATTCTATGGAAATAAGTTTATATAGGTACATATTTTTTTTTATTTTTTAAATTAAACAAAACAGCACAATTGACGAACATATTTTCTTTTTAATATTCACGGAAAAAATAATTTATTATGTTGTATTATGAAATGATCGTGCCAAGAATTTTTTTGATTTTGCCAGATATGTACTTTCAAAAATGCACGCGGTAGCCAAATGGCTACCATGTGAGGGAAAGTGGGATTTATCATCAAAGTAAGAGCAATTTATTTGTAGCCTTTTTATATATATACGTAAGTATACAGCTAAGTGCAAAGTACACATAAAATATATAATTATAGAGCAGAATATTAAAAACAAAAAAAATGGCGTTGTATATTATCTGTAATCTATAAATTTTAAATATATTTTCTAATACTAATAATAGATACAAATAACTTAAAAGTAGGTACTTACAACAATATTGTAATGAAGCTAAAACTACGAAAACTTGACTAAAGTTGTTTTGTTACACGCGCAAAAATTATATACTGTGGCGTCGCCGCCCACCCACTACGAAATGTCTTCTCCAACAAATCACAATTATCGTATCGGAAGACTACGGTACAATATTACCATCGCTTAACCTCTCTTTATAGACAACAAAACAAATTGTATTTACTACACTTGGGGCATGCTATGCGACTTAACTCACGCATCCTGTTGCCATTACCGTCCCAGCGTCATCTATTCACTTTCTCTCTGTGTTTCTGTTCTTTCATTTCGTTTAATTAGTAACGAAAGGAAAGAAGCGATTTAGATCCGCTTTTTCTTTATAGTCAACCATGTCGACGAAAATCTAGAGCAAGAATTCCTTGCCTCAACAGATTTGTGAAGACTTGTAACATTTCCACTTTCAGTTGAGAAACGCGTAACGAGAATTTTTTTTTCAAACAATAGGATCTCATTACTCGCCCTGAGAGCTTTAATGGTTGTTCACTTTACCACCTGAAAAAGGCTAGGAAGAGTACGAGTAGATGGTGTTTGACATGTTGCTTTCGTCCTTTTAATATTCCACTTTTCGCAGTTTTTCCCCCCTTTCACACTACGGTGAGAATTGACCTGTAAAGTGTAATGAGGACATTGTGTTGGGATTATACCAAGATATTGTTTTGATTTTAGCTTTCATATTAGTTTGTTGTTGTTGCCCGTTGATTGCGGAAAAGGTGTAAAACTGAAATTAGGTGACGGAAAGGATACTTTGTTTGCACTTTATATAGTAGATCGGGAGATGGCCGAGTGTTTATACGTTGATAGTGCCGTAAATGTCCTTTTTAGCTCCGTTGTGGTGATTTTTCTTCTGTTTCCTAAGCGAATGTATTCAATGGAGGAATAGCGTGTGTATTATGCTTAGAATATAGCTTAAGGTACGCTCGCTGAGTTTGAGCTCTGTGTCTTTTATGTGAGTAAAACGAGGTTTTTAGGTGACAAGAGGTAGTGTGTCATTTCAAGAAGGACTATGAGGTAATAGGAAGTCCCTAATGGACAACCTTTGAAAACGAATTTGGGAGAAAGAATTTTATATTCAATAGAAATAAGAAAAACATGTCAAACACCCAGTTTAGCTCTTGACCATTTGCGGATATTATTATTTTTGATATTATTGGAAATATCAATTTTAATGAAAATCGTTAGAGCGATTTTTGTACAGTTATGCAAAGAAGATTTTAGTGCCCAAAACACATGTGCAGAATTCACTGCGCAGCAGGATTAGAATACACATGTTGTTTATATATAGGTACACGTAAAATCTGCACTCACCGCGGCACTGCAACATGTCTCTATTTCTAAATTTGTAAATCAATTTAAATTTCAAGTATTTGGAATCATCAGCTTTTTACATTTGCTGATCGTGTTTGTTTTTTTTTTGCTCTAGTTGTAAACACATCGGCTGCTTAGTTTGCATATCTGTTTTACAAGCAGCACTACTTTCTGCACATTTGTTTTGGGCAAACCAATTATAAATTAAAATTTTGGTTCTTCCGTTCTTCAACTATATAGCCAAAAAAAGGTATTTTAAAGTTTTCTCCAAATTAAAGATGAACATTTTTTGACTTAATAAAGTTTTCGGCCATTGGATGAATATGCGGCTTTCAAGTCTATAATTAAAAAAAAAAAATTTAAGAAAAGTTTTTTTTTTTTTTTTTCAAAAATCCTTGTACGAAAGTTAGAAATGACCATATTACTTTAGGAATGAATTTTTGTTATAATCGTATGTATCGTTTTTGAGATAAGTCCATTTTTCAAAAGTGACTTACTTTTAGCGAAAAACTGGGTATGGAGCGACGCTAACCCCACCTACTTAAGCTCAAATATCGATATTGGTTCAAATCGTTTAAGTCGTATACCGAAAGACTAACAAAATTGACCCCGGCTGTAGACCTCAGGAGGCCACGTACAGACGGACAGAATTGCGAACCCACTTTTTTGAGTAACTATCTTCGTATGTCAGAGTTGATTAAAATCTCGAGTTTCGAAATTTGTTACTAATACAATGGGCCTTACCCATAAAATTTTTTAGTTTGGACTCTAAATTTAAGTCGTTCACAGTGGCTATATTTTCCATACAAATTTCGCAATTGTGAGCTTCCGTAAAATAAAAGTCGAGACTAAAATTTGTTATTAGTACTGCGCAAAGATATTGCGCTCATACTCAAAAAAGTTAAAAATTGGATTGTTCCATTAAAAGCTTATTAGATCGATTTTTCTGCCGACGTTCTGTGCCAACCTCATATATAGTGGGTTTTGCTACTGTAATGCAGAATTTACTTTTCATTCATACATATTTAACAAGTGTTACATCCATAAAATTTCCCTTTACTTGAGTGTGGGAACTGAAAAGATATGTATTCTTGGTGTACACCATATCTATCGATCGATATACATATCTATAGACAGATGTTCGAAGTTCACTTATAGTGTCGCGAAGAGAGTTAAGTATCTGATTTAAAAGCCCCTGCTTGTGCAATTTTCACTTAATTTGGCCAGTTTATAGCTATATAGACTAGGTAGGAGCAGACGCATCTTGCTTCCCGTTGACTTTTTAAATCTGGTCAAGCAGGGGGAACGTTTTTATCGAGTAAATAAGAAATATCAGTACAGTACCCTCAATATTGAAATTAGAGCTGCTGTCTGAAGCAACATTTCGTAGAATGAATAAATCTGTATTTAATGCATAAGAGGCAATTATGGTCCATGGCAAGTATAGAGACATATATTTAATCAAAGTCACCGACTGCAAAAATTCTCATTATTACGCTCGTTGATAAGTTGATAAGTCAAACTATTCTAGATGTGCCCTAATTTTTGTTTTGATATTTCCTGAAATTAGAACATTTGTCTGATTCTTCTTAAAGTCAACTGGCAGTAGCAAAGTATACCCCATGTTGATGAATCATCCATCGCACAAACCACAGCCAACAGCATCTACTTAAGTTTGCATGAGCGCTTCTTCTCCGAAATGGATATGTACCTACCTAGTTTCCTATAGAGATTTACTGTCCTCTAAAACTTGGTCCAGCTACAGCGTGAGTACTCTGGAAGCAATTAGGTAACATGTGGCAGATTAAAATTGAGGTTTTCATTTGAGGTGAAACACATGTGAGTATACGAAACTTGGGACATAAAAGTTATAATTGAAAACGGAGTACCTAATAGATCCGGAAAATAGAAGATTTGCTACACCAAAAATACACGTCTTTTTTTTTTAAACGTCAGCAAGAGTGTAGACTATATAGATAATATTTATATGAAACTAGCTGGACCCAGCGTACTCGTAACGCCGTTTTGCCCAATTTTCCTTCTGTCTAAACTTGAAATACAGCAATATGAACTAAACAGAAAAAGAATCCTGAAAATCGGCCGTCGGTTATAAAGGGTGATTTTTTAGCTGGTTTGGTTTTGGCAACACTGGTTTTGACAGCTGACGTGTGTTTAGTACCTTGTGTCACTGTCAAACAGCTTCAGTTTGGTTTGCAATTTAACCATGGATCGTCTTACAAATGAACAAAGCTTGCAAATTATTGAATTTTACTATCAAAATTCGTGCTCGGTTCGAAATGTTCATCGCGCGCTGCTTCCATTTTATGATCGGCATTCTCGACCTTCTGAGCAGTCTATTCGGAAGATTGTGACCAAATTTCGCACCAAATTTACTTTGTTGGCCATTAAACCACCAACACATTTACGTACTGTGCGTAGTGAAGAAAATATTGCGGCCGTATCAGCTAGTGTGACAGAAGACCGCGAAATGTCGATTCGGCGCCGTTCCCAGCAGTTAGGCCTTTGTTACAGCACTACGTGGAAAATTTTGCGGAAGGATTTGGGCGTAAAGCCTTTTAAGATACAGCTGGTGCAAGAACTAAAGCCAGCCGACCTACCACAACGCCGAATTTTTGGTGAATGGGCTCTTGGAAAGCTGGCCGAGGATCCGCTTTTTTTATCGAAAAATTGTGTTCAGCGATGAGGCTCATTTTTGGTTGAATGGGTACGTAAATAAGCAAAATTGCCGCATTTGGAGTGTAGATCAGCCAGAAGCATTGCAACAGCTACCAATGCATCCCGAAAAGGCCACTGTTTGGTGCGGTTTATGGGCCGGCGGCATTATTGGGCCATATTTCTTCAAAGATGATGCGAATCGCAGCGTTACTGTCAATGGTGAACGCTACCGAGCGATGATAACAAACTTTTTTTTGCCCGAAATGGAATTTCTTGACTTGCATGATATGTGGTTTCAACAAGACGGTGCCACATGCCACACAGCACGCGAAACAATGGCGCAATTGCGAGGCGAGTTTGGTGAACAGTTAATTTCACGTTTCGGGCCGGTCAATTGGCCGCCTAGATCGTGCGATTTGACACCATTAGATTATTTTTTGTGGGGGTATGCCAAGGCTAATGTGTATAGGGACAAGCCCGCTTCGATTGACGCACTGGAAGCCAACATCCATGCATTCATTCGTGAGATACCGGCCGATATGTGTAAAAGAGTATGCCAAAATTGGACTCAGCGGATGGGCTACCTGAGACGCAGCCGCGGTCAACATTTGCATGAAATTATCTTTAAACATTAAATTGCAAGGTTCAAACTATCGATTCAAATAAATATTTCATTCATTTTTTCGAATTTTTTGTGTTTTTTTTTTTTAAAGAAGTTCTAAACCTCTTAAAAAATCACCCTTTATAACGAATTTTTCATTCGTGGGTTTGTGGATCGCGACTGTGCCATGTGGATTGTGAATAAAGTGTGACAGTTCGCTTGTAAACTGCTTTAATTGTAAATTTCGCTATTTAAAACAATTGAGACTCTTTTTTTTTTTTAAAGTTAGATGTTAGATTAATTTAATATTTTACTTTTGTGGTAGAACAAATAACAATTTTCAATTCATTAATACAGTTCAATTGATTTGTTCGCAATTCGCTCTCATGTGAATATACCTTTAGATATTACCCGATATTTATTGTGTAGGTGACTTCCCCAGTGAATAGCATGGTCTATTCGCTTATTTGCAGGACACGAGGTGATATGTTAAATTTGAATCGACTCATCATACAACAATTTCGACCCAGCACAATGTACTCCAAGCAACATCCAATTGACAGAAGACAGCTTTCATTTCCTTCCAGTATGACTGGTATATAAGGTCATCAGTCATATCCTTTTTAATTTTGGAAAACAAACAAAAACAATTCCAAATGGAGAAAATTGGTAGCGCCTAGGTACCTATAGAATAGATATATAAATACACTGTGGCGCCTAAGAAGATAACGTTATGATTTTTTTAATAAATGTCTTTTTTCATTCTGATTCTATTAAACTTTGAAATATATTAAAATTTAGATTAAATTTGGAAACATGTTCACAATATATTTTCAAGATAATATTTCTCAAATGGATCCCGTTGTTTGTTTCAATCTGACGTGCTCTTTTTAGAACATTTTCTCTCATTTTTTAAGAATTTCATGTCCCACCCAGTACACTCACTTGTTCTCGAATATTGGCCTTAATCTGTTGCATTGTACTTAGTTTATTGGCATTCACCTTACACCTTAAGTAGCCCTAAAGAAAACATCAGAAAACTGCGATATTATTCGACCACCAAAAATGTCCGTCAGGAGAGTTGGACGAGCCGTATGAGCTCTGGGTTTATCTTCTTGGAACCACAATTCTGAATTGTTCTTTACCTACGGCCTTACAATAATGTTCAATCATTGTCCTGGTATTGAATGCCATCCACATTTGCCGCAACTTGTTCCTCGTTTTCGAAGAAAACATGGTTCAACGATCCTTTCTGAGGTTATTCCAATTACCATATTAAGTGGGTGCATTTGATGTTCAACAATTTTATTTGGATTTTGGGTGCCGAGTAATTTGCAATTTTATTATTTTATCGAGGTGAAAATTGAATCCCTTATTATAAATTTGTAAATAAACTCGTTGTTCTCTCTTGTTCTGTATTTGTGGATCATTTGGTTTCAACTCATGATTCAATTGAACCTTATATGGAAAAAGGTGGAACTGTTGTCAAATTCCTTGCAAAGACCGGCTACACATCATTAACTGCTTAGAAAGTTACATGATTTTTGGGGTGCAACTCAATATTTGCTTGCACCCTAGCAGTGTTTATACAAAAGAAAAATGATACAATGTCTAATAAAATCATCTAATCTAATGAAATCATAGCACTACGCTTGCGTCACCCTGTTGATTGAATATGAATAGTTTGCCATATTTCTAGCATATTAGAACATAGACTTTTCTCAACTAAAAAAAAACAATTCGGACATTGCCAATCAGGCAGATAACTGATTATTTTATTGTGTATATACAAATAATTATTAAGATTAAGAAATATATATCCGGAATAAGCATGGCTAAACAAACTAACACCTAAGAATGAGAATGTTATGGATTAACTTGATTGACATATCATGTAACTTTTCTTTAGGTGTATTCCAGTCCACCCGTACCCAACAAGCCAACTCTATTTAAGGAGTACAATATAGAATAACCTACAAAAAATACTGAACAGTAAAGTAGAAACAAAATCAAAACAATAACTTCCCCTTCGTCAGAAAAAAACGAGAAAACAAAACAGTCGATGAGTAAAATGAGTGGAATGCCCTCACTAAATGTGTTTGAGAATTTGAGATACTCATCTTCTAGGTAATGCTGGTTTATTTTTGCTTCCGATTCAATGACTGGATGGTTTGTTTTGAGTGTTTGTTGTAAAATATTGCACCTGTACATGTGCCGCTGTTATGTTGCCGTACCGGTACTATGCGCGGAGAATACATTTGTTGCCTTGTGGTTGCGCAGGATGTCGGTTGTCGGAATGTGGCTTTTATCTTGAGTGAGATAACGTAGGAGTTTTACGTTTGCATAGCTACTCCAATGATAAATGACATGAGTGCTGTTACTTTTCATGACAAATTGATGCTATATACATATATTTTCTCGTGATTCAGAAGGCCTTAGTTTAATTTGCCTAACAAATTGTTTGACATGACTCCAGATGCTGTGACACATTCATGAATATACATAATGACGGCGACCGATTGTTAATTTGAACTCATCGTCTAGTCAGCTGAATTAATGAGAATAAAAAAATATAGGAGAGTAACACTGGGACGGCATATTAATTTCTAAAAATAATTAAATTTTAGGAAATTGATTGCGTTATTTACAAGAATAATTTTTTATGTTCTTGGAATTTGTTTCACATTTTTTATTTTCCGTGCAGTTTGCAGCGATTTGTTGTGATTTGTTTATTTAATATTAAATCAGTAAATTCAGTATTGTGTTTCTTAAAAATTGTTGTTAGACTAGATACATAGTGAGTTGCATTCTATTGTCTTATATATCGGTTCATTGACATTTATATTTCTGAAAAGTTCATTTGAGAAAAATGTAATGCCGCAATACCGTTAAAAGCATAGGGTGAATATTTTAAATGATTATTAGATTGCACGTCGAGCCCTCAAAAATAAGAATTATCTGCGCAAAAATTGTTCCTACAGTTCTGCTGTTCGAATATAGGATTTTCCTTTCGATTTGTGACAAAAAATAAAAAAAACTCGCACATGTGAATGGTTATGGGAAGCTAAGCTTACACTTAGGTCATTAGTCAAAGTCAACAATACTGTATAGTATTCGAAGATTATGATATAGAAAATAGAACTGAGAGCAAAAAGATCTTGAATACATGTTCTGGATGGCGAGGTATTTAGTTAGTCGAAAACTCCGATACATTGTTCACCCGATCGAACAATGTATCGGAGTTTTCGACTAACTAACTAAATACAAAAAAAAGGAATGTGGGACATAAATAAGAACTTAAGTAATAAAATGCACTATATATAAATAGATGCGATACGTGTTCGTGTTCAATACTATTCATGTTATAATATTTGTATTTCTAGTCGAAAACCTACTAGGTACCTCGAACTCTCAAAAACCCGCTGTATCCTAACTGGATAATGGTTTCAATATTCCAGATAAAAAGCATTGTAGATCGGTTTGATGTTGTAAAATACTTTAATTTGTCAAAACAATTAACAATTTATTTATAAAAAAATCTGGCTTAATCGCTCCTTGGTTCACAATATATACGGTTCTCCCACCACAGAATATTTATATACATAGAGGGACTTATCTACTATAATAATTATTTTTATACTTCACCTTATATATTTTGTAGGTCATAATATGCAATTTCCTATGGAAAGTTTCTCCATTGTGACATTATTAAGAAAATGTTGTCTGGACACCAAAAATGGTGCTATCGAAAGTGTACGTACACAATTTTATCAAAAATTGACAAATTTTCAAGGTAATAAAATTGAGTCATTGGGAAAAGTACAATCGGAAAGCGAAACCACTGCATTTTTAAAAGGCCAAAATTAGAGCATTTTGTTGAAATCGTCATTAACTTACCGACAACAAATAATATGTTAAGCTTATCGAGCAATTGCTAAAAATGAGCAAGCTCAAAAATAAACTTAAGTAGGTAGACACAATATACGTAAATATTGCAAAATAACTTTGTGGTAATCTAGAGTCAAGAGAACTTTGCCAAAGAAAAAAAAAGAGATGAAGGTTAACGAAAGGAGCTCCCAACTTTTAATTAAAATCAAACTGCTGATTTATTTCTAGATCAAATTCAACTATGGCGTCGTTGCAAAAAAAACGAATCTACAAATGATTCAAAATTTTTAGAATAGGCTAATAAGAAGTATTAGCAAAGAACTAAGAAGTAGTGTTAACCAGGGCCATGGACAGTGGATGGGGTAAAAGGGGTATTCACCCGGGCACGGCCTTAATAAGGGGCCTGGAAATTAAAAAAAAAACTTAATTTGTACCTACTATTTTTTTTTAATGAAAAATATGGAATGAAAATATAAAATACAGAAAAGTAACTAATTGCGTTAAAATTTAAAATCTTCAGAGTTTGATCTAAAATTTGCAGCTGATTCGAATCTTATACGAAAATACCAAACAGTTGCGACTGCATTAGGAGAGATTCCATCGCATCGAAAAATACAATTGAAGAAGAACTTCGAAGCAAACTCAGACAACGAACAAACCAAATTGTGATATTTGATTTGTTGTCATTTCTCTTCGTTTCGATGCAATGAAGAATTTAAATGTGTCAATTTTTAACAATGGAGAAAACTGGGATTCGAAATGCGGCAACAATTTTTGTCGAAAATTAAAAATCACACATACCTATATGAAGACTTGAAAGAAGACTTAATCCATATGAAACATGTCTACGAATCCAACTTTAAAGTAGGCCTCTATTGAGTTTCCTGAATGAAATTTTGTCTCAGAACTGGGATACGATTTTCCCAAATGTTTTTGTTGCTCTGTGTGTATTTTACACCATACCTGTCACTGTAGCTACTGCTGAACCTTCCTTTACCGTCCTTGCAAGAATACACAATTTTCATCGCTAGTGCTCTTCACAAGATCAAGATTTATTACTATTGTAAATATATCCTTTAACCTCTATCGAGAAAATTAAATTTCGATGTCATACCCTATTTCGTCGAAAACTCGTTGATGCATTCACACCGAACACCAACTAGTTTTCGTTTGACGTTTCAATCAGCTGTGAGACACTAGTCGTGAAACATCTGTGTTAACTATTTTGGTTACAAATCTCGATCGCACTAATTAAGAAGTAACATTAATTCAGAGCATTCCAAAACAATATTAGCCAATCAATTAAGTGTGGAAAAGGTTTTTAAGCTGTGATTTGCTGAATATTGCAAAATGTCTGTTTGGCTAAAAATCCAACGATTGGAAGTCGTTTTCAAGGAAAGCGATTTAAACATCTCGTTTCGAAAACTGAAATATGTGTGGGAAATCTTCTGTTTTCGATTAAGTTTCGAGCGTTTTCGCGAAAACTTAGTTCTCATCTCGGTGTGAATAGTTATAATAAAAATAATTGTAGGTTGTTTTGCTGCACAGAAAGAGTTCGTATATAAAAGAGAACATTTAGTGGAGTATAAATAGGTGGTAATAAAAATGTTGTTATATTATTTTACGACAGAAAATTATTTATTTTTTATTTGAATAAGTACCTATTACCTGCAGTTGTAGTAGTTCAATTTGTTTGCCCTCCCTCAAAAGTAATCTTGAATTCTTTCAGTATACCTACGTACATGGGCCCTGCATGGAACTAAAAGTAATGTGAGTAGGTATGTGCAAGATGAACAAAACTACGATCATGTGAATACTGCAGTACAGGACATGGTGAAACTGAATATAAATACTTTAAGAAGGCTCTCTAAACATTACAAAAACATCAGTTGCAAATAAGCAGCTGCTTTAAACTATACTAACAACAAATATTGCAAGTCTAACTTTGTGTGCCTACTCAATTCAGATTCATTATTTTGAAGCCTACTTACGACCAAGAGTCACGACAAGAAACTTTACCCTATAAAATTCACCACCAACGGGTATATTCTGTCTGCAGACTTAATTTTTACTCCCAGCGAAAGCGAAAGCCACTCAATTCTCAGCACGTTTTTTCACAAATGAGTCCTACATTGTACTTACTTCTCGTTTGTAGCTTTGTAGTTGCTCCATCCTCCATGTCTTCTCCATATATTCAAATATCTCAATCCAATACTCACAGTCAAAATACCAACACCATAATATTACACAGCTGCTCGTGCTCGCTGCTCCATCCAATCCAAAGAGGAGCATTCTTGAGTTGGATACGAAACTCCATCGCATACAAAACTAACATCCAAGCAGCGACTACCAGACATTCAGCGACTGATTGTTGCAGACGACGCACATATACGTTTGCGTCTAAGGAATTGCGCGAGAACGCGACAGATAATTCAACAAATTTAAATTAAATTAAATAGATTACCTCAAACGCGTGGTTGCGTGCCTGCATGTCGTCGTGTGTTAAATACTCGCGCTTCTTATAGGAATCATCCAAACGGTCGTTTGCAAGGGAAAATTGCATAAAATTTCAATTTTATCCGTTTTGTCTTTCCGGTGTTCTACGTGGGTGTTAGCCTTTACGACCATTTTCGGTTAGTGTGCGCTCCTCGTGTTAAAGCTTCTTGTGCTGAATCAGTAAAAGGAAATACTGCAGGCAAGCAATAATATTCCTCTGTCTAGTGATCCTAAGTTTATTTTTTTTTATCAATTTCGCTGTGCGCGGTGCAACTTAGTGAGTGTTGAGAAAAAAGGATAACTCACCGTTCAATCTAATCAAGCGGATATTCAATTGGAAGCAGCATGAAAATTGTGGAAGTAAATCCCAGCACCCTCATATGTTTGTGCATTAATCTCTTGTGGATTACGTCGTCGTCGCACAAAGTGGTGCTGGCGGGATCCTGCCGCGAGGCGCAATTGTGCTGCACCGGTCGTGATTCATCGTGTGTCGTCCAGAAGGCACCAATTAATGCGATCATCGAGGATCTGAGTGATAAGCCGTGCTATTGCGACCATGCGTGCTTAAAATTGGGCGATTGCTGTGAAGACTTTAAGGACCATTGTGGAGGTAAGTGCGGTCAAGGCGAAAGACGGAGGGTGGTAATTTATTATTCATTTTTAATGACTACTTCGCGTGCGTCTGAAGGTTTCAATTTCCTTGTTGTTCTTTTTTGCTTGCGTTGTAAGCCGAGATGGTGTGGTTTACGAATATAGTAAGTGGGTTCTGATTTGATCAATGTAGGTAGCCTGTGGGAGAAGATTAAATTGGTTTTACACTGAATAAATCTTCGAAACTCTTGTGGGGCTTCTTTTGAAAAGGGGTCGACCCTTGGACTAGTGGCCGAATGACCTTTTTATTAAGATAGTCAAATAAATTTGAAAATATAAGTGCATCCCCTTTTGAAATGTTTGTAATGTCCCTTTCTGCGATGCCGAATAAGCAAATGCGTCTGCCGCCCAGATGCACTTACCTTGCAGTCTGGCGTCTGCCAATTTCGAACTGGAATTGACTAGAGAAATATTAAGAAAAACATCTGCCTTCTTTCGACTTTCATTCCGATTTGTTATGTAGGTCATTAAAAACAATAAACTCTTTTTTAAAGAACAGTTTAAAGCAAGGGAGTGACTCATCTACCACACAGATTTCTTAAATCTTAGCTCTACTATTATTATTGGTGTTTTGAAATAGAATGAAGGTGGAATAATCATTTTGCACTCACAAATTTAATATGAACTATAAAAGTAAAAACTATTCGTTTGAAAAACTGCGTTGAACAAGGACAAAATACATTATTTTAAAAACAAAAACTAAGGGTGGTCGATAGCTTTTCTTAAAAATATAATCGGAATAATTGTTGGTGATGCAAATGAATTGAAAGTAAGGACAAGATTGTCGCCTCAAACCTAACTATTTCGCACTTTTATGTTTTCATTTCTACATTCTTCTATTTTTATTTTTTATTTATTTATTTTTCATGGGTCCACGTGTGGTCGTGGTAGCCTCTAAATAACTGGGGGATTTCAGTATTCGCGTTTTCAGAATTTGGTCACAACATCAACGCTATAAAATTTATCATTAAACTTCCTTTGGACTATTTATTTATTTTATTCATTGGATTCGTTTTCTAGTATTAGCTTCCCCTCGATAAGCGAGCACGTTACTACTGCGTTTTACTGACCACTTCCGTGGTTTGGAATTGAAAATTAACCCACAAGCTTTTAGTTTTTGCTTTGTTTGAAATTTGTGGTAAAACTTTAAGAAATTGCTGTCGATTACAAAAATACCAATTTCTTTTTTTTTGATAAACCTAATTTACTCTTTCACATTCGTACATACAGGAGTAATCCGAGCGTTTTGAATATCTAAAGTTTGGTTTTTGTTTCCAAATAATTAACGAAACTTTTTTATCCTTTATTGCGCAGTCTATGTATTATTATTGTTTTTACTCTTGCAACCAAAATTTGGCTCAAAAATCTTACTCTTCTCCAAAGCATTACCAGCGTACAAAATATCTAGGCTCTAGGCACCTTTGAACGGTCTTTTAACTAAGAACTAGTTCATTGACGTTTCAGTGCAAAAAGCTTATAGTTACCTGCAAGTGGGAGCTGGGAGTACTGCACAAAATTCCAATAAAAGGTCAACGCCAACTGAGATTTTGCTATCATTAGTTAATCAAAGTTATAGGCCTAGAGTCCCCTACACCAGCGTTTCCCAAAGGGTGTTCCGTTCCTGGGGTTCCGTGGAAGGGTCAAAGGGGTTCCGTAGAAAAAACATAGAAACATGTTGCAGATTACTTCAGATGATAAACGAAGCATACACCAAAATTCGGTTACCCTTAAAAAAATCTTTGGAAGAGTATTTCCCCGAGAAAAAGGACGACATCGACTGGGTACAGAGTCCATTTGCAGATTATAGTAAACGATCGACATCAAATGTTCATCCCTTCTTAAACAAAATTTTGAATCAGGAGATTCTAATTTGAATACATCTTATCTTGGACTGAAAGATAAATACCCTGCAGTCGCAGAAAAAGCTCTTTTGGTTCTCCTTCCATTTGTATTTTGTAACAGATTCGACATGCGAGGCTGGGTTTTCGGCTAACACTTACACATAAAACAACAACCGACTGGACGCAGCTCCAGACCTCCGCATTCAGTTGTTAGAAATTCCTCACTTAAGAAAGTTACAACGTATTTTTAGCTGTACAATAAATGTTTTATAAAACTTAAAATTATTATTTTTATATAATTTTTATTCTTTCTTTTCTTGTCAAACATAAAAGTTTTCTGTTAATATCAATATGGGGGTCCGCCAGAAAAAGTTTGATGTTTTAGGGTTCCGTGGCCAAAAAAAATTGGGAACCTCTGCCCTACACCATTTGCCCCAAATACATGTTTATTGATTTCAGTTACTCACGTTTTGAACTACTTACCTCTGGAGTTTAGAGAGTCAGTACCATTGTACTACATCCGCTCATTACAGGATAAGTTCTTCAAATATTTTGGTCCTAATTAATTCCAATCCTAAGATACATTCCTTTTTCAGTCCATAAATTATTTTTGCAGCTTTCCATTCCTTGTGAGTGCTGCAGGGGTTGTTCTTGTTCTTATATTCCTTGCAAAAGCTTAGTATTTATGATAGATGTATTTTTACAATTTTATGTAGTCATTCATTTAATTGCATCTAACACCTAAGAGTCATTCCGCATTATGCTGACTAGGATGACAGACGGAGCACGCAGGTTGTTGTGATACATTTTTCTTTGGAAATTTTTCAAGGAAAGTAAATTGATTTGAATAGAGGAAATAATTTTTTAATCTGGCAGAAATTGACACATCGATTAACAAGGAACATGAGATTGAAAAAAAATACGATACCCACGAGATCATCGTTTTATTTGGTTTCTCTGCTCAGAGATAGGGACGGTTTCTAACCTACCGGCTTCATTTATAGATCCCATTTTGCGCCTAAAGACTTAAGTTTTAATGAAAGTAGCTGTAGTATAATTTATTGGATAATATTTTGAAATTTACTTCAAAAAATTTGGCCCAAATCCTTTATAATATCTGCTGTTTTAGTTTGATGAAGAGTTTTTCCAGCGGGAATTTCTATGTAAATTATATCTTTAACATCATCCTTTTTGTGATGATGGCGATTTTGCTGTTATTGACCACAAGTTTTCAGGAGACTTGTTCCAAGTTATACACATCAGAACAGTTTTGAGACATAAAAAAACACCACATGCTGTAAAAATATTATCGGTATTTTTGATCGATAGAAAAAACAACTTTCTTTCTGTGTGCAACAAACAGTTGAAAATTACTCTAAAATATGCAACCAAAATCAATTCAAATCAAAAGTGAACTAAGTGGGTGTATATGGAATTTTAAATACAACGCAATTATTATTTATGTGATGAGCAGAACAAGGGTCTCAAATCTTTGTGTCCTAGAAATCGTGCAAAAAGTAGGCTATTGAACTATTTATCATATACTCGTACATATACAGCAAAACGATGCGGCTTATCTGTAATACTGTCATAGATACTTAACACACACGTTTTGTTATACAAATGTTACATAAAAGTTTAAAATAATTTAATAGTTCTACTTTTTGCCCAGCATTACGATACGATTAAGCTGTGACTATCGCCCCATTCACTGCAATTGCAACCCGCGAATGGGAAATGCGGTTTTAGAATACAGACATTGGGTATTTAAATATACCTATGAAAATGTTGGACAAATCAATGCAGATGTGAAAGCAATAGTCATGCGTTTTGGTAATTAAATTTGTGAATCTGCAAAAGTAATATTTTTATTCGCAATATATTCCAATATGAGTTAAGGTACCATGTGCGCATTCAGCACACAATAGTTTGTGGATCAATTATGGATATTTATACGGAATCATAAATAAACATGGTAGTATCTGAAATTAAATTATGGTCACGTAGGTGACTCTTGGCAGTTCCCGGCTAAATACTATTTTTGTATGTCTATCTATCCAAAACGTGTTTTGTGGCTCTCGCATAGTTCACAGCGTTTTGTGTGTTTAACGCATTTTTACCTTTAAAGGCGACTCGAAACTGAGATTACCAAGACTTTTACGATTGCCCCTATATGTCGTCGATAGTGGAGGAGGACTTAGTTGCTTTATGAGCGCTGAAAATACTATGGTCATGTTGAGTATAAATTCGAATTTCAATTCAAGTCATTGTAATGACACACTTGGTGATGTTAATTTGATTTGAAACATTTTAAGGCCAGGGCGGAAGACTATGTTGGTTAATAGAGGCTTTAAGATCCCTAATTTATACACAAACCAATAAAGTTACTATATAAATATTGGTCATGACTTTGTTATGATAAATGCAAATTGGAAGGTGACGAAACAGAGCATACAAATAAGAAGTAGTGTGAGACTACAATATGAACAGTGGCGCAGCGTGGGTTGGGGCCGCCCGGGTCTGACCCAATTTATGCCGACCCTAGTAATTTGTCACACACTAATAACAAAAAAAACATCGTCTACAGTTTCAACCAGTTATCTATGTCAATAAACTTGGTAAAATTTCTCTTCAAAACTTTGTCAACTGTTGTTCGTACTATGTACTTTCTGGCAAGTGAAGCAAACATGAAGCCGCAAATTTAAAATTTTCCCATATTGGTTACTTTCCGATTTCCCAATCTCTAAGTGGATAAAAATGACTTACCTCAGGATACCAAATAAACAACGGTAATTCCCATTAAGCTTCAATTTTTTTCTTTAAATTTTTAATTCAATAACATTACCTAAAATTTGTTTAAACAAATTATTTTTTAATGAAAGAATGAAAGCATTTAATTTGTTTTAAGTAAAAGGAAAATAAAGTGCACGACTGGGTCGAACGTAATTTTCTCGTTCATCAAAAGTTTTGGTGCAAATGAAGTGGGAGTTGCTGATTGTGTAAGCTCCTAGTTGTTGGAATTTTTTTTACATTGCATATTCAATATGGTTGAAAAAAAGGAGAGCTGGTAATATTTGCTAAAAATAAGTTCTTTCATTGGAACACAGATCGGGATTTGGGTAGTAATTTTTGAGAAATATTTAAGAAATTAGTTCGTTCGAATTTTTTGAGAAAAACTAAGTACGGGATCTTATTTCGAATACTGATTTTATCTTTAATATTTATTTTGATCAAAATCGTTAGAGCGGTTTTTATAAAATTTAGCAGACAAAACAGTACCAAATATTGCAATAGTTTGTACCGAGTACAATTTATTGTTTTCGTTACGGGGTTTTCGAGATATGAGCAGTTTTTATAATTAGCGTTTTCGTGAATTCGAAAACTGTAAGCCCCCAAACTCCAAATCCGAAGTTTGAACGAAATCCGGGCAGCCGTTTAAGCTGTAGGGCTCGGGACATGCGGACGGACAGAATTTTGCGACCCATTTTTTGACTTCCACTATCATCGTAATGTCAGAATTGATTAACATCTCGTGTTCGAAATGTTGTACGAAGACAATATCTTTCTCTTACTTACGTAATCGGGAAAGTTAAACAGTTATTAGGTAGGTACAGATGTTATGTATGTATCTATTTATATATATTTTTTTTTACTAGAAACTTTTTTATTTATTTACAAAAAACTTCTTTAAAATGTTTTCCTACTTTTCATCAGGGACAAATCTTTTATTATTCTTTCAGTATCGATGGTATTTATGATTTCCTGCTCTATAGCAATGATACTCCTCTCACACACAACACACACATCTTCTTACAAGAAAAATATTGCTAAAATTTGTGTGTGCTGTACAGGTTTGTCATTTCTGATAAAATGTAGTTGCATACTAGGGAGCAGCGCGGATTGGATTTTGTTGTTAAGCAACACATGGAATGTAAACTTTGTAAATAATTTTGTAAATAAATTCGTTGGACTGAAAAAAAAGAATCCGTTTTGTAAATTGTATATATCTAAAAAGTTTAGCCGCTCCAAATTGCGGCCCCTATCAAAGCATGTGCCCCCCTTTATGAATAACTAGCGGACCTGGCAATGCACTGCACATTTTTAAATTCCTTCTACCAAGCAAAATGAATTGAATGCATGTCAATTTACAGTGTTTGAAGAGGTTTTGATGTATTTGAAGTGTCTTGTCCCCCTTGGTCCAACCCGACCCACATTTTGATAAAGTTTGTTTAAATATTGCACATCAAAGTTTCAAATTTGAAATCACTCCTCCCACTCCTATGAGTGTCCAGATGAAACTTGACTCTAAATTTAAAAA
This sequence comes from Cheilosia variabilis, assembly GCA_951230905.1. Classification (NCBI taxonomy): domain Eukaryota; kingdom Metazoa; phylum Arthropoda; class Insecta; order Diptera; family Syrphidae; genus Cheilosia; species Cheilosia variabilis. The sequence continues at coordinate 10,910,656 of OX579677.1, forward strand.
CAAAAACACACACAAATTAAAACTGGAAACAAGAACCGAATTGGATTACCCAAACCAAGCATGTGATAGATTGCAAAAGAAATACCATTCCAATGGATCAGTTGTCACCTATAAATATCTGTTTAAATAGAAATGAAACATCGACATTATTTGTTGGCCAGATAAGAAATCACCACAAATATTAAAACAAACGTAATTTTATTTTATTTTATTTTTGAATGTGTTTTTTTTTTAGGTTTATTTTACCATTTTACCGAAAATATTGATCTGAGATCTTTCCATAAAAAATATTCAATATTATTTTCTTACAATTTTTTTTTTTCCTTGGAAATTTTCTTCCGCTGAAAACTTTCCTGCAATCATAACGAACAAAAGAAAAATAGGATCAACCAAACACGTCGTCAGTTGTTACCGAGAGTGAAACAAAAATGTTGAGTTTTGTAGTTTGTACGAATTTTTCAACTTTTTCTTGTAATTATCTTTTCATTCTAGTACCATAACAAAACCAAAAAAATAGATACGCAAAATCCATCTTTCGAATCGTGATTTAACACACGAACAATATTTTAATTTTATATAGATAAACAAAAACTGAAGCCTCCCAACCTCAACTGGAATAATCAGACTGAATAATGAGAGCTTCAGCCAAAAAAGAGGGATTGCCCTCAAGCTGAATGTAGTCCAGTTTGTCTTTACTCGTAGCAAATGCTAGCTTTTATCTATACGACCCAATGAATCATATTAAATAACATTTCGTAAAATGCGTCTTGTCAAATAATTTCAAGTGACATTTGTCGGTCTTTAATTTCAGGATAACACACATCATTGTGTAAAAATGTTTTTGTGTACATAACTTTAATTCAAATAAGTAAAAAATATTTTTTCCGCAGATACGACTTACTGTGATATAATGCTAGATAAAAACCATCGAAATGTTGACAATTCTGACAGGCATTTCACAAACAATTCAAATGAATAATTCCCTCCCTACTATATGTAAAAGGGCCATAAAGTCTCTCATCAACAATAATAATCCTCTAATTTAAGATAAAATACAACCTTGACATTGGTGACTACCCACCGCGTTTTAGATCCCAAAAAAAAAAACGGCTTCAATATTTCACTTCACACAAATCCAAAGTTGTGTCATCACATGAACAGTAATGTACCTTCCAGGAAATCATCACGTTCCACCGAGGCATTGAAACCACGCGATAGGTGATATCTATGGCCAGTCGAAAACTACAAATCTTCTATTCCTGGAAAGGGAAGATCAACTTCTACCTAAAAGCCCCAGTCAGCGGAGCCACAGCATCTGGGGCACTAATAACATAAATCGTACATAAGTGTATTCTCTGTGTGGAATTCGGGAAGGGAGAAGTGCCATCAGAGTAGGTATCTCATTAATTATTTGTAAAAAAATATTCGAAAGTGCATCACAAGTCCACAAACATATTAGTCTCTCGCTTTTTTGAGCACGCCCACGGAATTCTAATCCTATTGGTCATCAGTTCAAAGAACAAAAAAAACTGAATAGAACTGACTAGAATCCCGAAAAGAAGCATAATATGAAACGAAGAACAGATTGAGATTGGACTGTCTGGTAGATACAATTGTCATGACATCCAATTAAGACTACAAAAATCAAAAACTACAAATCCGGACTGAATGGGAAAAAGATAAAGACTGCGACAGACATTCCACTAAGAGACAGAGGGATCAATCTAAACACCGTATAATCATAAGCAAGTATCTGGACGAATCGTCTGTCTTATACTTTGATTTCGCCCGCTACGAGCTTCGTGCGGTCAATTTGATTTATGAGGTGATAAAAAGTTACGGTTCCGTCCCCGGAGCGTCTTTGGTTACTTAGGCTGCGGCAGATGATGCCGATGCCGAAGCAATCGGTCATTTCGAATGAGTATTGAAGCTGTCAGGAGGGAAATCCTTTCCTCTAATGGAAGCAGATCTTTGTCCACAAATATACACTCACCCAGCTGACTGCGACGACAAGTCTATATTAATAGTACGTGTTTGCGTCAATAGCAAATTTTGTATCTCAACAAAGCAATATGACGCTGGCTTCAGGAGAAAAAGGTTAATTATGGGTCAGGAGTTGTAAGTGTGTTACTTTCGGACATGCTGTGTATGTGTGTATATAGACTAATTTAACAGCTTTTATTTGGAAATTATTATTACCAGATAAAGATGGATGGACTGGACTTTGAGGGAATTCGGTTGTTTTTTGTTGTCGTTCGTAGTCAGCATTCTGGTCTGTGAGCTGAAACTGCTTTGCAACTAGCTGCTAGGAGCTGATGATGTGTGGTGGACGTTTATAATGAATTCCATTGGGCGATGAAAAATTGTTTGTTGAAGGGTTTGTTTCATTTCTTTTTTTTTGTTCAAGAGATGTGGTGGTCGTGACATAGTGTATACATGAAATGGCCTAGGTCAATGCATCTCAAAATAATAAATGTGTTCCCCAGGTAAGCTTTGCTGCAAAAAGAGCTCTTAACTTTAATGATAAACACATAGACCTCACAAGCAAAATTAACGAGATATTAGATACCCATGTATAATGTTGTATTAGGGAAAGAATATTTTAATTTCTGACGTAAAATATATCAAGTAGAAAGTGCAAAGTTATAATTTTCTTCATTTTAATCAAAACTTGTAAACCCTTACAAGAATTGCGAATGATGGATGCTCAATCGTACCATATATTATGGTATATAACCAGGCCAGCAATTTCTTTCACAAATTGTGTCAAAATAAACTTCATGTGATTTTAACATACTGCTCCAGCTCTTGTTGCTCGTTACATATTAATAGGTCGGTGTTGAACGTGTTGAACAGCCGTTTCAAAATAATTAGCTAGATATACACGTTATCTTTTGAATGCATGTTCCACTGTGAAATATAAGTGCCGAATAGATTTAAACGTGAAATGATGAGCTCATCCCTTGACACTGCCATATGATGAACTATGTGAGGCTAGTTGGCTACTGAACACGTTGTACAACTATGTGTGTGAAGTTATTCCAAAAAGTTGAACAGCCGTATCTGCCTAAGGACAAGTTTAATCCATTTAAGAGTTAATGTAATCATGAAAACTCTCTTTTTATTTTCAATAATGTTGACACGTTTATTTCCAGTTATTTCGTTTACCTATTTATCTAGCTGTTCCTGTGTTTTCAACGCCCAATTTTCCTTGAGTTTTTCGACCACTGCCCAGGTATTATTTAATAATAAAAATAATTCTTGCCTCCAGAGCGTCAAATGCTGCTTTTCTCAGCGTCTACCGAAGATCTAAAGTCTCTAGTTCAGTCTCAAATCGATTTATCTGGAAGACCAGTTTATTTCAGGCCGAAATCACTTCATAACTTTCTGACCGATGCAAACAGTAGACAATTGGTATAGTTTATTCGTCATAATTCAACTGCTAAAAAACGTCACTTTTCACGTGCTTTATTGAAATTATAGGGATTTACGCCATCAATGAAATTTGGATTGTGCAGCGACGAAGATCAAAAATGGAAGTTTCATCAGAAAGTATCGAGAGTGTTTCATCTCGAAAAGATATACCTAGCTAATGACCGGGAAGTAGAAAAATGATGGCTTTTGATGACTCGACCCCCGAAGTAATGATGACGGCAGGGAGCATGGCAATGCTCTGATGATAATCTGATGTAAGTTCAGAAAGTTGCAGTATCCCAGCCATGAATCGATCATAAAATCAAAATAAATAAACTGATTATCTGAGTTGCACACTGCCAGTAAAGTTGATCTGATTTTCATGAACATTCCATCTACCTATACCTTGGATAATGTTTGGGATTTCATATTTCTAGCAAGATCGCCTGATTTATCCGTTCTAGATTTCTTTTTGTGGGTTTTTTTTATGAAGTCACTAGTCTATGTCAATAAGCCCTAGGCTCTTGAAGTCCTCAAAGAGAATACCCGTCAGAAGTGCGCGGAACTATCGCGGGAGGTTTTGCCAAGAGTGATGGGAAATGTTTATAAATCGGGCCCGAGTGGTCATCATTTTATCGACTTCATAAGAAAAAATGTAAGACCTCAAATAAACATAATCCAAAAGCAGAACCAAAGTTTTTCATTCCTTAAAAATACTAGTTTCACTTGTGGTCTTTCGACCACACCTTTTATAAGTATATAATACTAAAGAACGTAACACAGTTTTCTATATTTATGTTGTACGTCCCTTTAAAAATAACTTTTACTCATTTGAAGTTTGCCATTTTAATACGTCACTATGAAAACTAAGAGCAAAAACTGATGCCGAAAAATGTTCGTTTCCATAATTACATCATTGAAACCATAGACAAACCATACTGAGACCCCCAACTCACAATCCCCTTGCCGCTTTGTTTACCTTTTGCTGTTATGTCAATTAAGAATCCGTGTGACCTGACATGCAAAAACATACAAAAATAAATGCTGCCAAATGCGGCAACAGGGAGTAACTGTGAATAAGTTCGGGAATATCACATTTTTACATTACTGAATGCCATTGGTTAGTTATTATAAGTTGTTAAAAGGCGAATAATATGATTTCTAATATTGTCTAAATATATGTGTTTTATACTAGAAACATATTAGGACAAACATGGTTGTGTATTTTCCGCTTTCGGATATCATTATCTTCGATTTTGTGTGTAAATTTTTCTTATATAATGAAGAAAATTTGTTCGAAATGTTTTTGTTTTAACTCAACCAATCTACTTTGTTAATTTTTGATGAATACTTTATAAGATAGATAGATAGATAAGATTTTTTTATTTGATTTCAATTGTTAGAATAATGCTTACAGAGTTTACAAAAAAAAAATAAAAAGCATGGCTTTTATGCCGTCTGCCTAGTTGACAAAACAAAATTATATAACAATGAAATAAGATTCAATAATTACTTGACATAAGTTCTCCCCTTATTTTTTAAAAGCTTTCATTAATAATCCGCTCTCTATAGCCTAGCGCCAATTTACAGTATTGAAATAGTTTTTTAACTTCCATATCGTTGAGCAGTGATATAACTTGGTTTTCCGTCAAAATATCGCTTCCAAATGTGTTCCTCCTACTTTCTTTTAAAATAGGACATTTTCCCATAAAGTGAAAAGTATCTTCTCTTTCCTCCGAGTTACACAATGTGCATAGGATGGGTAAATCCTCTCTATGTGGAACAAAGTTTAACTTCATGAGTTCTCCACGTAATTTGACCATCATCGATATTTCATCGACGCCATTTTCATCTCGAAAATAGTTTTTCTCTTCCAGATTATGATTCAATCTAGAGTACAGGTTTCTATGGAGTGATCCTGTGGCGTTGCTCAAAAATCTCTCTCTGCATTTTAGGTCAACTGCAGAAATAAGCTGGTAAAGCAGTCTTTTCCAGTCATCGTAGTTGATTAAATTATCTAGATTGAGATCCATCTCGCAGTCGCTAGCCAGGTTTAACCATTCAGCAAACCAACTTGTTTTTGAGCTTATGACTTGAAGAGCCGCTATCTTCGGGAGCCGGTGATTTTCCATCTTCAGAACTTTCAGAACGTAGTCTATTTGCATTTTAAGCGTTCTAATGAAGAGAGGCGATAAGCCTGTTTCCAACATAATGATATAGTTGGGCACATTGGGTGGCAGTCGAAAAATCCGCTTAATAAAGTATCGCAGCAGCTTCTCCACAGTTTCATATTGCTTCGCTCCCCATACTTGTGCTGCATAAAGTAAAATGGATCCCGATATGGCTTCAAATATTTTGAATTTGCTGCTATATGCAATACTTTTATTGTAAAAACATCTGTTCCACGCTGCGCTGATAGCACTCTTCGCCTTAGTCAGCTTCTCCTTCAGATGCCTCTCCATACTTGCGTTCTTTGTTGTACTGCCATTTTTTATTTGCACAGTTACTGCCTCCTCCGTTCTTGAAAATCATAATTTTGGATTTTTCCAGGTTTACTATCAAGTTCCAAAGGTTACAATATTGACACAGCCGGTTAATCATGAGCTGCAATGATTCAGGTGTTGATGCGAAAAGAACAATATCATCAGCGAAAAGCAATGCCTTTATTGTATGACCTGCATATTCAATGCCGCTAGGTAGACAGTCTACCAGGTCTTCAATAAATAAAGCGAACAGGACTTGGGCTCATTGTATTTACAACCTTGTCTGACTCCTGATTCCGTTCTAAACCAACTAGACATCTCTTCACCATTCCAAACTGCCGCCACTGTGTCCGCATAAAGGTTTTGTATGACCCTTCCAAACTCCCGCGACATTCCGATACCATAGAGCTTATAGATAAGAACTTGTCTATCCACTGTGTCAAATGCTGCCCTAAAGTCCACAAAGAACGTGTACAACTTCTTCCCTTTATTTAGAAATGAGTCCGCAATACTTCAACAAGTTAAAAGCTAACAAGTCTAGTTTCTTGTGTTCTAAACTTATAAAAAATGATGAAGATATATCCAAATTGAAATTTGTAAATTTTAAAATTGGTGTCCCCCTCAGATTCGCCAACTTAATTTATGATGCTAATTTTTGGCCTAGTGACGTACAAATTCGTGCTTTTGTTAATGTTCCAAAAAACTAATATTGAACCAACGTTCCATTTCACCTCTGCATGTTGTTGATAAGCGGATTCTTGACAATTCGAACCTTAAAATTTATTATCATAATGCCAGTGGCATTCGGACTAAAACCTTTAAATTATTTAATTTATCTAGTCACCTTGATTATGATGTTATTATTATCACAGAATCATGGTTGTACAAAGATATTGCTGACTCTGAAATTTTCGATGGGTCCTTTTATTGTGTTTTTCGTTTTGATCGGTGTAAAAAGAAAGAGGATCGCGGAGGAGGAATTCTCGCAGCTGTTCGTCGAGGTATTACCTGCTGGGAGGTTCCGTTACCAGATGGTGAAGTGGAACAGCTCTGTTTTTCATTAAACGTCACAGGCGTCGTGAGTTCACTTATTTTTATTGTAAATTATGTCCCATCAGGGAGTAAATTAGATGTCTATGAAAAACACATATCTAACATTAATTTCATTTTCGATAATCACGATAATACCGCCAGTATATGTATTTTGGGCGATTTCAATGTTGGAGACATTGTTTGGTCTTGGTCCGATGACGATAAAATGCTTGTACCATGTAACTTAAAGAAAGATATTGAATTTATTTTAATTGATTTCCTAATTTCTCATAATTTGTGTCAAATAAGCTCAATTGTAAATTCACAAAATAGATTACTAGATCTTGTTTTTATCTGCTGTGATGAGATTAAGGCAAATACTTTTGAAGCCCCATATTCTTTGTTAAACAATTCTATTTACCATAATGAGACTTCGATTGAAATTGAGGTGTACGATTTTCTAGAAACTGACAGCAATCTGGTTAAAACGTTTAATTTTTTAAAAACTGATTTTAATGGTTTGAATGATTACCTTAGTAGCATAGATTGGAACAGTAATCTGAGACATTTGTCCCTTCAGGAATCCTATAATTATTTCAAGTCTGTATTATTTAACGGATTTAACACTTTTGTCCCATATAGGGCGAAGAAGAAGTTATCTAAGCCTCCATGGTACAATAGAAGGCTCTCTCACCTTAAGAACCTTAAAAACAAGGCTCATAAAAATTTCAAAATTTCCAATAGCCCGGTGGATTATGTTCATTTTGACAAACTGCGTAAGGACTTTCTTGCCTTAAGCAAATTTCTACAGGCAAATTATGTAATTGAAATTGAAAATCAAATAAGAACTGACTCTAAACGCTTCTGGACCTTCATAAATAGCAAAAGAAAATCGACTGGTCTGCCGAAATCCATGCTTTATAAAAACATTGAATCTAGAGATGTTAATACAACACTAGATTTTTTTGCTAAATTCTTTCAATCTGTGTATACAAAGCCTGATACACCTAGTTTTGTACCAGCTACCGATTGCAGAATTGATATCGGCCTCATCCAACTTAGTCCTCAGGATATTTTATTAGCTCTTGATAATCTTAAGCCCAATTCAATTCCAGGCCCCGATGGTATTCCTGCAATTATTTTTAAAAAGTGTTCCCAAGCTATTTCCAATCCCCTCCATCATATTTTTAACTTGTCTCTATCCTCTGGTATTTTTCTTGATGAATGGAAGTCGTCTTTTCTTATTCCAATTTTTAAATCTGGTTCCAAGAACGATATTGAAAATTACAGAGGAATTTGCAAATTATCCGCTTTGCCTAAGCTTTTCGAAAGTATGGTTAAATCAAAAATTGAATTTTCGGTTAGAGAATTTATTTGTGATACACAGCATGGCTTCGTCACCGGCAGGTCCACTACCACTAATTTGGCTTGCTTGTCTCATTATACCATCAATGCTATCGAAGATGGTTATCAAGTCGACTGTGTTTACACTGACTTCAGTAAAGCATTTGACTCCGTCAATCATCTAATTTTGCTAAGAAAACTTGAAAGTTTTGGATTTCACTCTGCAATGCTCGATTGGATAAGATCTTATTTGATTGGCAGGATTCAAAGAGTGAAAATTGATAATAACTTATCACGATCGTTTGGGTGCAGCTCGGGAGTACCACAAGGTAGTCATTTGGGTCCGCTCCTGTTTATAATTTTTATCAATGACATATCGTGTGCATTAAAATATTGCCATTGCTTGATGTATGCTGATGACTTAAAGCTGTTTCTTAAAATCAAAACTTCACTTGACTGCGAGTTTTTACAATATGATCTAAGAAACTTATCTGTCTGGTGCGTCAAAAATTGTCTACACTTGAATATTAATAAATGCTGTATAATATCCTTCTACAGAAGTTCGTATCATTTAGAGTTTCAGTACGAAATCGACACTATTCGATTAAACAGAGTCGATGTGGTGAAAGATCTTGGCATTATAATTGATTCGAGGTTCACCTTCGCATCTCATATCGACCACGTTATTGCCAAAGCAAATAAGCTTTGTGGTTTTATAAAACGAAATGGCAGCGAATTTTCGGATCCTCATACCCTTATTTCGCTTTTCATTGCGTTGGTTAGATCTCTGCTTGAATATGCTGATGTTATATGGACCCCATTCTATAAAATTCACTCAGACCGCCTTGAAAAAGTCCAGAGGCGTTTCACAAAATACATTTTCAGGAAAATGAGCTGGGATTTTGAAATTTCTTACCGGACTCGATGTCAATTGTTGAGCATATCAACCTTATGCTCTAGAAGAAAAGCCCATGACATCATGCTAATAAGGGATTTATTATGTTATCACATTAAATGTCCATCTCTTTTAGCCTTAGTGCCAATCTATGCCCCAACCAGACCTTTAAGGGAAAGAAACCTTCTTCTTCGACCTGTTCATAGAACTAATTACGGCCATAATGAGCCCATGTCCAGAGCTATTGCTTCATTCAACGATGTTTATATTTTTATTGATCTTTATTATTCACGCGATCGCTTCAAAAGTATTATACTCAATTTGGCAGCATTATCTTAGTATTAAGTACATTGTTTTTATATAATTTTTATACTTATACTTATATTGTATACTTATATCGTAATCTGTATAGCTTAGCTAGTAGATGATATGAAATAAATAAATAAATCGTTGCCAACCACTTTTGACGAATAAATGCCTAACTTGAAAAAAACCTTTTCAATAAAATAATGCCTGAAATTTTAATTTTAGGTAAAGGGGAACAATAAATCAAAAATTAAACACAAATATTATAAGAAAATAAACAAAAACAATTTTAAACAACAAAAAGATTTCAAATTTGTTTCCAATTTTAATTTCCACTTACTGGAAGCGGAAGCTGTAATTTTTATTAAAGAATGAGGCCTAGTATTCTGCACGCGCTAAATTTTAGCATTTCTAGCAGTGATGCCAATCTTAATTTTCAAAAGTCTGTAGATGAAGGATTAAAATTCTGTAGAATTCTGTATTTATGCTTGACGAAATTCTGTAGAAATCCAAAATTTTTTTAACATAATAAAAGTGCTTAAAATGTAAGTTTTGAATGGCATAAAACCATCAGTCTTTATTTATATGTATTAATTTTGTACAAGTACTAGTACATCATTTTTATTAGCCACTGACATCCCTGGAATCGATAATACTCGTCGTAGTGCTGCCCTTGTTTTGAAATCATACATATATTGATGTTAAACATCTGTCTGTATTCTGGTTGGTTCAATCAATATGTCATTCAGATAATACTGTTGATCACAGTAGATCAACAAAGACGGCTGTAAATTTGAACTGAAAAAAGACTGCAGGAATGTAGGTATTTAATTGCTGCTCTCACACTTAGACCAAATGTATTTTTTAAGATATTTTTAATTTTCACTTGAATCTGAGATTTCTATATATTTTAGTTTGAATTCTGTATTTCTGTAGGCAAGGTGAAAATTCTGTAGATATACAGAAAATTCTGTAGGTTTGGCATCAGTGATTTCTAGTCTCCACTTGGTTTCTTCACACCAAAGATAAAATGGTCGCTTAATTATAAAACATGATATAAATGGGACTGCAAATACATCTCAGAAAAGTATTATCAATGCCGCAGCAGCCTAAAAATAGTTATGTTATGTTATGTCCAAATTTATCTTCGATTTAATGTAGGTACCGGACATTTATTTCGCGAGCTAAATGAGTGCAGACTTTTCGTCGGCCCATCTATGTGAAGTTAGGAATTTAGCGTGCGAACAGGATACTGCTTTGCTAGACTGCCTCGCTAAATTTTATCTTTGTAGACATTTTTGTATGAGAGATAAAATTTAGCTGGAGAAGGATACTAGGCTTGACAGATAAAGTGTTCGGTAAATGGGCAGAGTTTGAAGTTGGCATGACTGCGATAGTATTGTGTATGCAGTTGCTTATTTTTAGGGGCAAGTAAGTTGCATTCCATACAAAATAGATTCTAATCTAAGATGATACATATTTGAAAACGTTAGTATGGTAATGTGGCCTGGAAGTATGGTCAGTACTAAGTACATCTTCACATCAAGTCTGCCACAGAGCGTGCCACTAGAGCCATGTGGGCCTGTAGGAGTCTGTACGGCAGAACTTGGGGTCTTAATCCAAGAATGATACACTGGTTATAGACAATGACGGTAAGACCCATTATCTCGTACGCGGAAATCGTTTGGTGGCCGAAACTATTGAACTTACCACGGCAAACAAGCTTCAGAAGCTACAACGGATTGCATTACAGGTGTAATGCGCACTTGCCCAACAACAGCACTTGAGGTCATTATTGGGCTTCACCCATGCAATTCTTCATTATGAAGACGACTGCTAGATGCGCCATTAAACTGCAAACATGACGAACATGTGGGACATCTGAAAATACTTAACCTAATCCCAAACATGTATATGTTCTGCTCCGTACCCGACACTATGGTTAGGGAGTACAGTTTTCGGAAATTATTTGAAGAAGAACTACTAGATCGATCTAGTTGGTCCAACGGTGTTCCGACACTGGACCCTAAAAGTCAAAAACGGTTTCCGGAGTTGGAGTTGGGGTCTTGCGACCCTATACCACAATCTCGATACCCATGGGAATGTGTCACACGGTTTTTCAGGCGGAAATCCATGCTATAGAAATTTGCGTTAAAATAATTTCCAAAAAAGGTATTAAAGGCGCAATCATACATCAGCTTTACAAGCTTGAGCGTCCAATACAATGTACTCTAATACAGTTAAATGCTGTCACGATGACCTGCAAACCCTAGCCAAATACAACAAGGTCAAACTTGGCTGGGTACCTGGTCATCAAGGTATAGACCTAGAGTCGATTGGGCTAATGCGCTAAGACTAATTAATGCATGGGAGCAACAACTTTGTCTTAACCACTGGGAAAATGTGCCTGGTCTAAGACAATCCAAGCGTTTAATCAAGCCCTACTCCTACAAGAAAGTCCTTAGACTCAGTAAGGATAACATAAGAAAGCTAGTTGGCTTCCTCAAAGGCCACTATGTCTTAAAATACCACCTCAACAAAATGAATCTTTGTCCGGATACAGAATGTAGATTCTGTCTTTAGGATGTCGAATCCTCTGAACACATCTTCTGTGACTGTCTGGCCTTTCATTGGTTAAGAAAACGTGTCTTCAATAGATAGACTCGTACACCAGCAGATCTAAAGACCTCTGCTACTGAGGACTTATTGGCCTTCATCAGTGTGACGTCTCTTAGATTAACTTTTCCCCATTGATACAATATGCCGATGATGCTTTTTCTGTAGCAAATTAAATAATTGAACAAAACATGCCAGACTTGCTCTCCATTCAAGATACCGATTGAAACTTCCTCGTCCAGAATATATGAACCGGAAAAGTGTTTTTGGTATATACTCTCCCTTACTTACAGATGTAGCTCAAAATTAGTAGAGCTGATGGTCGGTCTTTAGATGAAGTGAACCAACTCTCGTCTCCTATTTCAATTCTCGTCAAGCAGTTTATAAAATATGTTAGTTCTTCAAGTTTATATTTTATTTTGCTGTGAAGATTGGTCATTGTATATACATAATATTACAAGTTATTAAACTGCTTTCTCAGAGAATCGGACTGCATATCTGGTCTAAAGTTAATGACTCAACAACCAGACCTAAAACGCTACAATTATTGTAGCAGGCTCCAAGACAGGCGCTGATAGGAATTTAGGTGTACAGTTCTTATAAAAATTTAAATGAAATACGGGGCTTTCTTATTGTTAGCATTCTCGATTACTTTTTGTACCTCATCGAGAGTTATCGGGGCATCTAGGAATTCGTCGACAATCCGGCTTTGTATATTGAAATTTGAGTAGTGTTTAACGGATTTGAGAAATGGAGTTTTTATATATCTATCAACGGCCGTCCATATGTATCTAATTTGCATTAAACCTTTTCGTTCGTATGTACCTTACTTTTGACCCTCTTAGATTAACTCAGCGGATACCGCGTCAACTTATTTTATTTAACAAAAATTCAAAAGGTTTCCTACGATTAGTCATTTAAGTTAGATTCTCACAAACGATTTAGTGCTATCATTACGACTTTATGAACAAATCATCGTGGATGGCTAAGTAAACGACAAGGCCTACAAATTTAGTTCAAACATTTTTTTGGAATTTTTTGTTTGCGAGAGAAAACACATGCCTATTTATTTTTTTAGTGGTCGTTATCTGGAAAATTGACAAAATTATGAGTTTAGTATGTAGTTTTTTGGTTTCAAAGTTTCTTTTCAATAATAAACCGTACTAGAATTTAAAGTAGCATGAGTCAATATTTTAGGAGATATGTCCGAAAAATATAAAGCAAAATCTTTTTCGACTAAACCTGGGTAATAATAATTTCCTGAGCCACTCTTAACAGTGGATATAAGTGAACCCGACGTATATATATTTTTTTTCCTTCTCAAAGGAACTTGTTTCCAAATCACAACAGTCCAACTACCCACATATACACACTCGCATGTCACTCTCCTAAACTAACAAAGGCAAACATTTCTCCTGATCTGACTCATTTTCGTGCGCTACAAACGCACCCTTGGGTCATACCAAGCCATCTAATTGCGACACATTTGTCACTGTCACCTCCGCATGAATTAGTCACAAATGTTAAATATTCAAATATTGCAGCGCAGAGCTCAACTTTGTCCCATGATGGAAGAAATTCCGTTGCAACCACAAGCCAGAGTAAAACTTATTCTTAACTCCACCGAACGGAAGTTGTCAATCCTTTTGAAGTCCTCATAACATGCACAAGCATATACTTGTGTCGCCTCTCCACTTTTATGCCGAGACATCCATACCCTTTCTCCTACAGATGCGCCAACGCAACGATGGCGATGAGAATAATGCTGCTAGAGATAGTATGATAAAATATCACCTCCATATGTGCCACCATGGTGGATGCCAAAAAGTGCGCTCTATCTAGCATCATCGTCTCCAGCAATTAATTCTAATTTTGGACAACGATGACGGCGTTGACAACGAGTGCTCATTAAGGCCCTTCAATCGCAGTCCCATCTCCTTTTGCTTAGACACACTTTACATGCCTAATGCCTCCTCGGGTTGAAACGAGCCCGACGACACACACCCTTAAACAAAATAGGTTCAATCAAACGCCACGTACGTGTATGAAAATCTCTGTACTCGTATACAGTTACCGGTCCTAATGGGTTTTGTTCTTTTCTTCTTCTTGTTCGTTGTCTTTTGGGATGCGGGGTTATTTTTGGGAATCATCCCAATTTGGCACGCTCTCACTGGGCAATAGCGCTGGGATGCTCGCTGATGTTGATTATGATGAAAGTGCTCATAAATTCCATCGCACACCCCGAGCACTTTTTATTGGTTTTTAATTCATCGGCAGCACCTATCGTGTTGGGTTTCGCTGTCGCGTCGTGCTTACCGAAATAAACATTGAAGAAAACTAATAGAAATTGTGTTAAAGAATGGCCCCCTACGGCGCGCGGCACACAGCGTGTAATGATGGCAACTTAATTGGGTTTTTATTGGCAACATTTGTTTTTAAACTTCATGAAGAGAGTGTAGCTCATTAAAAAAAAATATAAATTTTTATTACAATTGTATGACGATAGTAAAATTTTAAAAATGTATTCAACGAAGCTCCACTGACCTTAGCCTTAATGGATTTATGGCGCTATTTTCATTCGCTGAAGGGCTCTTGGTCTGGGCTCTTTGATTAGTCCCAAGGGAATTCAAATAAGAGAGAAAGGAATTATTTTGGTACCCTCCACTGAATACAAGTCATGCAAAATTTTAGGCATATGAGGTAGTACGTAATTACATTGAACAACAGACAGAGAGACACATGGGTCTAATATTCATTTTGTATGGGAGGTCCCAGAACTACTAGACCGATATAACCCATTTTCAATACCAACCTGAGGACGATAAAAGGAAGTCCTTTCACCAATTATTATTCCATTCCTTTGGGCGCTATCGTGCTTTCAAGAGACAGACAGACGGACATGGCTAAATCGATTCAGAATGTGATCCTGATTCAAAATATATAAACTTTATGAGGGGTCCGGTGACTCCTTCTTGGCATTACAAATGTATTGACAAAGAAAATATACCTTCCTGTGGTGATATAAAAATGTCTTGGAATGTAATTAGAGAGTTTCCTCAAGAAGTTTAATGAAATCTCATGCTAGGCTACCTTAATGCCTACAATAAACAACTCTCTGCCCTCATACTGATTTTCAAACTCCTTAGCTTAACTAACAAGCCACCCCCCATAAGTTTTCAATAATGTTGTGATAAAAATCACATCAGGAGCTAGTATTTACTTTCGTCTAAATTTTCCTGGTGATTTAATTAGTTTGTGGCAGATTTTATCGCGCCAAACCAAATAGCCGCCATGGAGACATTTAGCGACTCAAACTAATTTTTCAACGAGATGTATTTCGTCGGAAGGTCGCCCAGGAAAGAATGATAAAACCAGCAAAATGAAAGTCGGCAACCAATCCCAAATAACCTCATGGAACCAGTAACAACTGGTTCGTTTAGCTTAGAACTTCGAATTCTGGAGGGGTAACCGGGTGTTAGGAAAATTCAAAAATAGTTTCAGTAAATTTTGATGCATCCGTAACAGTGCTTTGCCATTTTGATTCTTCTATTGGGTGGAATGAATAAAAAGTAGCAAAGCAATTTCCAGTAAAATGTTTAGCAAAATAATAGCACTTATCAATTGCCTTGAATCGGTATGAATAAAAACCTACTTTGCTAAAGTATGTTCGAAAATTGTAACAAAGCATTTACTTCGCTGTCTGTACGAGTACTCTGTTTCTGTCAGACCTGACAAGTAAATGCTTTATGAGCGCAATTTAAAGCTCCGATTGCGCCTGCATACATAAATGTTGTTTGCCAAATAGCTTGATTATTTATTTACTTTTTTGTTTTCTACAGGTTCCAGGAATTGTATCCGATCATCGGCTTGTTGGAAATGTTTCCTAGCACCCAAGCCAATCATTTAGTTAAAGAAGAAAAATTCAAAACGGAGTGGTTTTTAACATTTTAACCTAGAAGCCCTATATACCTTAGAATCGATTGTATCACGAACGTTATGTAGAATGCGCCAACTGATTTCCTTAAGAAACAAAATTTACCTTAACTATTTATAAAAAGTGAAAACTAACAAGTCACAAGGCTGAGATAACTTTATGTTAAAATTGTGCTTTCAAGATATTTAGCAAAAAGTTTTAGTAGCAATTGCTTTGTTTGACATGTTTTTGCTGAATTTATAAAAGTAAAAATGAGGCAGCACTGCAATTTTTACGTTCATGAATGTAAAATAAACTGTATTATCTTTGCATGACGGCAGTTGTCATCTGCGTTTAAATAAGCAAAATGCCAGTCAAACTGCGATCAACCCTGCATTGAATTTTGTTTTGTTGCCGAGTTGCAGTAATATGTCAGGAAAAAATATGTGAGTAAAATAAAACAAAATTTAATAGATTTTTTTTTTTATTCAAAAGTTAAAACATTTGTGTTCTATTTTTGTTACTGCCTACTGCATAATGAACTCTTTTTTCGGAAACGCAAAACTACTGCAAACTTGCAGCAGTATTTCTGTTCATTATTGCATTAATCAATAATATAATAATTAATAAAATTGACGTCGCTTTTCGAATATATCAAAAGTTGGAAAATGCTTCGATTTTGACATTTTTTCTTTTATGTGACTTTATGTTTTCGCTGGCCTTTCGGCAGATTATCAACCGCTGTAGTATAGCTTTCTGGCACAACTTAAATATCTCCAAATTAATCTTCTTTCACGTGGGTATAGAAATCAGCTGATGGAGTCTCTGAAATGATATTAATCAAAGGGTTAGGATGGGTTTGGGGTTAGCGGTTTTCATAGAAAGTGAACATAGATATTGGTCTATTGGGATTGGGCTAAAATCGTCATAAAGTACTTCTCTTCTGGCTGGTGTGAGGGTTGCTGTAGTGTGATGTACCTATATTTACGGCGGCAGGGTAACTGCAGGAGTTTTGTATTTATTACAGAAATGCTGCAGGCAGTTCTGCTTGTTTTCCAAAAGGATAATAGCTTCGTTATAGTAGGGCTTATATCGATTCACCAATTTTCGGTAATATCCCCAAAGAATACGCTTATTACCTATATACTATGCTATTAGGATAAAGCAAGAAGGATAGTGTCTGGAGTCGTCTGGGTGAAGCAGAGTTTCTGTTTTTGAATTATCTTGTTTTAAGTCACAAGTGTAAATTTTGAACGAGGTGAGTCCTCCACTACCCCTGCTTTCATATCTGGGTTTCCAGATTTATTTGGAAACATGTTTTAAAAGTTAAGCCATAGCCTTAGCTAATTTTATTTTTGAAAAACAAAGACTTCGGAAATTGGAAGTTGGATTAAATTTCCATTATTATCTAATAATGTCGGGAAAATGGTAATGCAGGTTATATTTTGTGAAGTCAGTAATTGCATTTCTTCGTACCCTAGTGCAAAAGTTTTACTGGCAAAAACTTTTTTGTATTTATAATACTCAGTTTTATTTCCAAATAATTTTTATTTTCACAGGGACTTTCAAAATTATTGCAATGGCTGTAAAACCAAATTAAAAACATTATCTCTTCTATTTATCTAGTTCACATATGTACATATTTAAAGAACAAAGAAGTTTCAAATTTCAATAATTAAAAAATGATTTTTATTTGTTGAAATGGATCCCAATTAGAATCAGAAAGCGGCCATTTGTCTGCCATGTGCCTTTCTTTAGGTAGGGGCACGGGGTGCATGTAAATACATTGAAAATGTTTTTTTTTATTGCGTTTATTATTATTAAGTTGATACTTTAAGAGTCATCCTTCAACATTCAAGAAAGTTTGGTTAAAATAATAAGAAATGCATTATGAAAATTTTAAAATGTTTTCGCCTTTAACTTTTGGCACTAAAAATATACTGTCTGGCTTGTTTAAAGCGACATAATAAAGTGAACATATTTAAATGTAGGTATGTTATACGAAGGTACAACTTAATTTAACTTGTAGTCCATATTGCAAATGTGTACCAAATTGGTGCCAAAAGTTTGTTTTAATTCTAGAATAACTTCTGTAACTATTTATGCTATTTGCTATGTCTTAAAAAATACTGATAATATTTTATGTAATGTGAATAATCGAATTTTGGTGTAAAAATAGTGGAAATTTAAGAAAAGCGATATTCCAGCTTTTCTTAAATTTCATCTATTTTTACAGCAACATTTTATTTTGCTCACTTCTTTAATTGTTTTAATCTATTACAGTTTATTTAGTAAATCTGAAAGCATTTTCATTTTTCTCCTACTATTCTAATAGGTGTTGATTTTTCCCACATAATCTAAATAGATCATTGATTTCCATTCGATAAAAAAATTCGAAGTTACATGTATCGACCCTTTTAAGATATTCATCCTGTGTAGATGCTTTACGCTTGAAGAGGAATTTCATATAATTATCCGTGCATACCTACATTTAGAGGTGCATGGTGTGTGTGTGAGTATAAATGCTGTACCAACCAGTGACGCCAGATTACAAGATATATCTTCTTTTTTTTTCAATATTTGTAAGCTCCAAAATATAATGAACCGAAAGTCTCTGATCTTGAACTTAGCAATGAATTTCTAAGTAAATTTAATTCAAATATGTTCCAAAATTTCAAAAAGTATTAACATTAATTTATGATTTTTTACTTCCGAGAAACAAGATTTTTAGATTTTTTATCTGGGAACACTAGTACCAACTTTGCCTGAGTACACCTACAGCAGATATTAGTTTGTAAATAGTACATGTGAAGATTTATATATATCAAATATACCGTGTGGTGACTATAATTTAAATTATAATAGTCACAAATTTCTACTTGGGTTGCTTTATCACTTTTTAGATTCGCTTTACAGGTTAAAGCATGTGTTTATTTGAAAATGACATGCACACATTATTCAGTATCCCATGCATAAACAAAAATTGCAAAGAATCATCTCCTCGTCAACACGAACCGTATAACGATTTTAATTTCCTTCTAATTTACAGTATTGTTGCAAAATTTTGTTTATTCCCTTCCTATACGCAACCAATTTCACGGTAACCCAAACCGTGAAATAAGCGCACGTAGCGTAGATCATACACCAAAGGATATCAATATCACAAACCATTGTCATGTCGTTCTATTAATAAGAATCCATTCGTTGTTGTTTGAGATCGAAAGGTTACACAGGAAATTAATATTGAACGAGAATTCAAGCAATGGTTTGTTTTATATGGATAGCAGATTCCTCTATAAATGACAGGATATTATTTTTCTGTTTGAACGAAGATACAAACACCAGTAAAATGGGAATCCTTTCAATCATATTGGCAGCACTCGATATAGCCAAGAGCTGCTATGCCAATTCACCAGTTTCCACGGTCCCACTTGTGCAAACCTAATTATGAGGCTTATTTCTGTGTAGTATGTGCTTATCGCTTGTATTGTGTATGCATTGTTGGACCTGTAAATATTTTCATTCCGGTGAATGTGGTATGTGGTTGGAGAGTCATCAGCAACGCGTGCTTTCACATACCTTCCCACATTCCGAAACACAGCTGTGTTTGACCGCTGCAAACAAAAATTATCGTACGCGCTACGCCTCAAAAGACAGCGGAAGGAGTAATTAACGATTTTAAGTATGTTTTCGAAAATATTTTGGTTATTTTTATTAAAAGATTATGTAAATAATATTGAAATGGTAGTCTACATACAAGCTCTGGTTGGAGGTACTAACTAGAATTTACTTACTTTGGGGCTTTACAGTTCGTTGTGCACCCAAATCTGAACTAACAATCCTCTCCGGTTCCGGTTTTACTTTGTTCCTGGTGAATAGTCAATTTCACTTGGCTTAATCGACCGAAATCTATCAGAGTGCCCTCAAATTGTGGGTCAAATACATTTTAAGTATCGCCACAGAAATAATCGAATAATCTTTTTCTTAAATCACCAAAAAAGAAAAAGGCGTCTCCACAGAGAACTCTACTAGCATTTCGTATAATTATCGTTTTTAGCTAATGTGAACTCAAAAAATCATAAAGTTCAGTTGCGACGCAGGTATACGTCATTTTTCCAATCGACTAAATCCGAAGGCAAACGTTTTTACCTAACTTTCCAGTCAAAGACAAATCGGCCACTCAGACTGATTACTAGTAGCAACAACGCATTGAACGCAACAATTTCTTTAAGTAAACACACGGAAGACGGACCCTATATTTGCATAACTGTTTTTTAAACAAAGCAAGCCGCTGTTTCTGTGAACATCCCGCCTTGCGCACTCAAGCTTGAAGCAGGAAAAAAGGCCACAAGATTGGCGAACGCTAGGTGGACAAGAGTCTCAAGCGAAAGAAAATTACGTCTATATTGACTCACGCAGCCGAAATTCTCAGAAACATTTCAAAATTTACCTATTTATTTCAAAGCCTTTAAAGTTTTCGAGCGAAGGAATATTTGAAATTATAAGAGCAGATGCCCTCTAATAGCTGGAAGTAACTAAATTTAAACGCGCCCATTAGTTCAAATCCGAAAACTTGTTTCCTATTTCTTTCCGAAACTTAAAGAGATAGAGAATTGAAACATGGATCTAGTCTAGGTATTCTCTAGTTTAGTAGTTTAAAAGAACAGAAAGAGGTATATAGTTATTTTATTTAAATGATGATTAATAATTTTGGAAGTCGTTCATCTAAATTGTGGGACAAACATCTTTAGACATTATATAACATTTGTTTTTTGGTTGTAATTAAATCATATATTAACATTTGTTGTTGGAGTAGAAAGAATTTAAAGAAGTTTTGTGTGTTTTGTTTGCTGTAAAAGAGCTGTAAAATTAAAGCAAATGTGACGCAGTGACACATAGGTATTGTGTATTTTACAAATTGTGCTGTACATTCAACAACGAATATAGTAGTGTTCACTATTTTTCTTCTCCGAAAACCGAAACAACTGCTAAATATTTTATAATTATTCGGAGAATAATGTCTCTGTTAACCTAATATCATTTGTTGTCGGGTTGATTATGACAGCTTACAAAAACGCTTTTAAATATTTCTAAAAACAAAATGTTTGGGTGTCGTTACTGATTTTGATGTAGCGGTTAGCTTTCTCCATCTATTGTAGCGATGCTAAAACCAGACATGACTCTGTATACTCCTCACATAAATGCTACTATAGACGCTTATGAAGTCAATTGTGTTTCTTCCAGAGTCTGTGAACATTTGATCCAGTGCAATTTTTTTTAAAACTTTACTGCTCGAAGGCAATCAGGTTAACTACAGATAGAAAGTTAGGCTTGACTTTCCGTGCCTATACAGTTTGGTCATAATTGAAGACGTCATCTTTCTTGTGGATCGACCACGCTGAAATTTCGATCATTGGGCATGCTGACCATTTACCTAAAACAATTAATTGGTACACGCTCTTTACCAACTCATCAATAGATGTTTGGAAAAGATCGTCCACCAATTCTATTCTCACATTCTTTTTATAAGGAAGAGTTTTTCGGCCATCATCAAAATTGAAATGTCCACAATAAATATATTGTGTCTTTATCCTGAGCATCGACTCTGATTCTATTTCAAGGTTAACTTAAAATCTCGAGTACTGGACTTGTTGTGCGGAATCCTTCCTTTTTTGAAAATTTTCCGTGCACGTTCTTAGAGTAGTACCTCTGCTGCAGGACTGATCGTAAGACATAGAAACACGCGATCGACGCCTCGTTCGATTGTAGTTTTTCGACGTCATAATTTCTCACAGAATACTCTGCTAATACAGTTACTAGAGTACTTAGGTACTGGTTTACTCATTAGTTTCTACGCATCAAATTTAAAGGAGCAACTAAAGACACGTACCGCCCGATGTCTAATCTCTAACACACAGATTAAGTTGATTTTTTGCTTTGCAAAATCCTGGACTGGTTTGGCTACCCCTTATTACGGCACGAGGACAATTTTTGTTTTTATTATTGCCTTAAGATTCAATGAATAAATTATCCCACTCCGTTTTCGCGATTCGTAAACATTTGTGGACTGAAAACCATGCTCCGACACTATTCTTATATTGAATCAGCATATTCACGAAATTGGATACATCTTGTGTGAGTTAATTAGAAGACATAAGATTATCAGCTCGGCTTACATATGCCAAGGACGCTCATAAATCTCCGTTTAACTCATCATAGGATGGTTCAAAGGACTTTCTCCAGCCTGGCATAGGCAAAGCCGTTTTCATCGTGCTCTTCTTTGTTATTCTTTCGTTAAATTTTTTTTCCAAACCATTTAAATTATTTATCTTTTTTATATCCTCAAGATTCCATTAACCAGGGGGATTAAATGGTAACCGGGGTATCTTTTGTGAAACCCGTCGACTTTAGGGCTGGTATTGGATGGTTTTCTAAATTGAAATTATATTAATTGTTGCCTCATCCTGCCACCAATTTTCATTTTAATGCGCGCAAATAAATTCCTGTGAAGTAATTAACACGGGATGCCTTGAATGTTGAAATGGGAGCGTACTTGCAAATACCATATTGATTACTTGGCTTAATATACATAATCCAGCATAACTCTGTGTTGTTTAGGAATGAGCGCTGCTGTATATAAATCATGTTTCGTAATTACTGTGTAGAGAATAGGTTGTTCTTGTTGTATATCGATTCGAGTTGTGTTATCGAATATATTCTGCATAATTAATACTTGGAATTGATTATATCAGTATAATCTGGTTTTGGCGCACAAATCGATGTTGGCATGTAAATACATAGGACACTGTAAGGTATGTGCTGTATGGTTTTAAACCGATAACTCATGCAAATTATGAACTGTGTGGCAGCATATTGCGCTATGAAGGGTGTTAGAGAGTTTTTTGACTATACCAATTCAAGGACCTCCGTTAATTATACGGATTAATTCTGGTTATTGAATGTCTATTACAAGTTTGGCACAAAATGTGCAATATGGGCAAATAGTAACAGATGCATTTATGATTTATTTTAAAGTTAGACTATGACTAGACTTCATACCAATAATGCACATGCATGACCTGTTTATCTGTCTAATGACCAAAATTCAGTTGTAAGGTGTAAATACTATATGGTCAAAATGATTACAGTGGTCACTTAAGGCATAAGAGCTCGACTGCTTCAGAAAAGACAGAATAATACATTGCATTCCACGATAATAAGGACAATATGCTCACGATTTGCTTACAATAAGTAGGTAATTTATGAGCACGTTAACTGCACGCAGTAATTCTACTCAAATTCCAACAACGAAATCGACCAACAAATATAAAGGTGGCAATAATACAGCGCCACCTAGGTACCTCTAATATACAAAAGCAAGCAGAAACATCCGAGGTGTAATGGAAAACGCGCTAAAAGGAACCAATGTGTGTATGGAGCAAAATTGTGATGTAATTTTTCATAGTTGATTTTCATAAAATGTAGACATGTAGAGTGCAGAATGTCGTTTCATATCAAATGAATGTACTCTAGCCAACTATAAAATAAACACAAAAACTCCAACCCAAACTTAAAATTAACGATACAGTTTCGTCCGAGCCAGCCGTGCACTTTATTGCTATAGTTTCGAGAACTGTGTACATGCTAATGCAACTGATATTTGTACACTGCCCATTTTAAGATACTTGCAGAAGCTCCGGTAGTGCAAACGAGTGGAATTTTAGTAATATAAGTACATATTTCCATATGCTGATCGATGGTAACACCCGCGACCCTTATAAACCTGAATGCACTATATAAAACAGAGCTCACGTTATACTCAAGGAGAATAAAACTTTAACAACGAAGAAGCTACGTACCTTGCCTCAAAATACCTATTAAAACAACCATATCCAACCCCGACTGTTAGATGCGATGTCATGCCGTCTACCGCATTGCACCGCATGACACACCCTGCATTTTTGCCCGTTCCAGGGAAATGCTAAAGAAAGCCCCTTAATTAAAACGTGTCAAAACCATTTCTAGACGACACAACACGCAAGGACTGTAATTCTGCAGCGTATCCAGCCACCCACTCATTCTACCGTCTACCGTGAATGTGTTCGTTTGGTTCGTATATTTAATGAACGGCGCAGCAGCAGGTATAGAACTAAGTTTCGTCGGTCTTTAAGGCATGTAGTTTTTGCTATATATAAAATCTAGTCGACTTCATGGGTGACCTTCTCTTTGAAGTGCAGCATATCCGTCTGTCTGTGCCGAGGATGACAACAAAACAAATCAGAACTTTGTTCTGAGAATCGTTTTCATTTCACCCCTGCAACTCCTCTTAACAAAAAAACAAAAATTATAATAAAAATAAATACCATGCCCTGCACACACAGTGCAAAAACTTCCTAAAGATAGTGGTGGAACCCTTCGTTGCCGCATCTGTTTCCAGGTTTGAGGTGCTTCTTTAGTGTGGCTTAGTACCGTACCCAGCGGATAAAGGCGACAGTTCATGAGAGGTATGGAAGGAAATAGAGACTCGTGTCTGAAAATTTCATGTCCTTTCAAGTGGTGTCTGCTACTTCTGCTGCGTATGTTTAAATTCGCCGAGACCTACACTCCAAAGGGGAAAAAACGTTGTCCTAATGAGTTAGTTTAACATTAAATTGCTTTAGAAAAGACATCTTCATCCCGCAGTGTTGTTGAGTTTTTCCTGTCGGAATTTAAGTGCAACGACACCAATGCGTGGAGCCTGACAAACTCAGTTTGTCTCTTAGTAGAAGTCTTAATTTGAAAAGTGTTTATAGTCGGTTCCTTATGGGATCGTGACCATTTAACTAAACGTTTTATGTTTCAAATTTTGAGGTAGGAGTTTTGCACCGCAAAGCTCCCCGTAATCTAAATGAGTATTAAAGTCTTTTGTATATACCTACGAGCTCCTAAAAATATGTCATTACCTTCTTTAATCGTGCCTCTTGCCCGATTTAAGGCAATTTTATAACAAGGATGTGTCTGTGTCAGCGTTGCCAGTTTGGGGATTTTCCCCCCAGATCTAGGGGTTTTTTTGACTGACGGGGGGAAATCTGGGGGGAGAAATGCTCAATTATTTTTTTCTTCTCACTAAAAAGTATCGTAAGTGAACATTAAAAGCTATAAAGCAACACCAACAAACCAAATAAATTCATGTTCCATTTATGCCAATTCCATTCCAACGCATTCCGATATTCATTGGTGCCAGAATATTAATAAGCCCCTATCTAAAGCTACATACATCACACACTATTGCATTTGCGAAAAGGTCACAAACATATGAGAAGCAATAAATAGAGCGAGGCTTTCTTTGTATTTTGTCTCTTGCCAAAACCAATTTGTGATTGTTCCTGGATCGGGATGTATCAATTTTACCCCTTCCGATCAAATGATCAGAATGTTCACGAGCAGATGTTCAAAAACAAAAATGAAACAACGATAACTATACCTATTTTAGGACTTATTTATGAAAGTTGATTATTTTTACTTCTCTTGAAATCTAAATTCACTTCCTTTTTTTTAAAAATAAATACATATATACTACAAAATCTTTTTATTTCTTTAAATTCGTGTCTTTGTATTTAGTCTTAAATTTACAATAATTTGAAACAAATAAATTTGGGGTTTTTTTTTTAGAAAATAGCTAAATCTGGGGGTTTTTCAGATTTGTCTGGGGGGAAATATTTCAACCGTCTGGCAACGCTGGTCTGTGTACAAAAATCTGAGCACCGGAGATCTGCTGGGGCTTTTACGCTGCCGACATTTGTCATCTTTTATAAAATTCACACAATGCAGCAAAGTTGTTGTGGGTACTCTGCTCATAGTCCCAGATGCTCGTATTATGCAATCGAATGTGACGAATACTTTTACTGGCGGACGGCTGTAACGATAAGCGCACATCGAATTTGATAGCGGTGGATTTTTCCAAATATTTAGAAATAAAATATACACATAAAATTATAAATCATGATAATGGCCATAGTATTGACATTATATGAAAGGTAATTTTATGTCATTGCTCTTAGAGCATTATTTCGAGAATATGGGCTGCGATGGATATTCCTTTATGTCAAAAATCGAAAGGGGCAAATATAGGGGATCGTGTGGGGCAGTCGATCTTACGACTGAGTTGTAGGTTCCTTATTAGTTCAGGGGTCATACAGTCTACAATACTACCAAATACTGGGTATATGCAGTATATGCATTATGCAGAGATATTTATTGCATTAGTACATAGCATAGAGAGTTAGGTAGACCTAAACATAAAGCTTTTATGGAAACTATGTTCTTTTTCTGAGTGAGAAGTTTCATATCCAATACAGTACTGTTTGGTAAGTCTGAAAAATATCACAACATTTAATTGCGACGGTTCTTAGTTGAGTGAACTTTAAGTGCCCGCACTTAGTAAGGTTTCCATCTCGTCCTTTATAGAAAAGTGTTGACACCAAGGACACGCAATTTTTAACTTTCTCGATTCAGTAGTAAGAGAGATATTGCATTCGTAAAAAAATCGAGCTCGAGATGTAAACCAATTCCGACATTACGATGATAGGGAGTTCGTCTGTCTGTCCGTATGCTCCTGCGGCCTACAGCATAAACGGTTGCCCAGATTTGGTTCAAACATCGGATTTGGAGTTTGTGCGCCAACAGTTAGGGACAGTTTCTTTTTTTTGCGAGGTAACCTCAATATTAATGGTACTTCCCATATTACCTAGCGATTTTAACCAAAATTCATACTTATGTCGTTTTCGATTTGCAAAAAAATCGATCTTTTGAGAAATCTCATAGCTCATAGCTGGTTACGAATTGTTTATCGTTGGAAGGATTGTTTTTTTAACTGAATTATTCATTACACGCGTATGGAAACGAGTTTTTATATAAAATTACTTCGAAATGCGTTATTATAAATGTGTGAAAATCAATTAAAATGGATTCCCACTGCATATATGTAAAGTTTCAACCATAATATTAATTACAAATAATGCTAGTCATTTGAAGTTGTCATAATCTACCTAGCTCGAAATCGTATATTTACAAAACTTGGCCCTGAAATGAAAGGGTATATGTAACATTACATTATACATTCTACGAACAACCCCAAACAGCTCACTAACAAATAATTATTAAGTATGCACTTGTTACATTTGCAGTCATAATAAACTCAAGAATGAAAACGGAACTTTTACTATATGCACACACTCATTTATGTATTCAGTTCGTCATCCTTCATCTTTGTCAACCGAACAGTGAGTTTACATCCTCAATGTGACATAAATTATTACCCAGCTACACTCAGACTTACTTAAACAAATAAAAACCAAATTAAATAGTTCAACCAATCTCATTGGGTTTATGAACTATAAGGAACGGTGGTCTATCACTGCGTGAAGCTCGTGCATCTTCTGATTGATTGCTCGTCAGTGCAGTGCGGCTTCTCTATAGCTAGATATAGCAAAAGGATTGAACTCAGCTCATCATCATCAACGATATAACTTTAGACACGAAGCTAAGAAGGAGAATGATAAATGACATCCCCTTCTCTTAAAGGCTGCATCGTACCCTGCTTTGTTTGCTGTGTCATTAAACTCATGTTAAAGCGAAGTAAGGGTGACGTTTTTCGGATTTTTTACTTCCCCTTTTTTGTTGAACAGAATAATGCAAAATTAAAATTTCCGCACCGGCACCAAAGCCATTATAGCACAGGTTACAGAGCACTCCATCTCCAAGGATTTTTCCTTTTTATCTCTTTGCAGTTGTTGATCCTGTTTTCTCTCCCGTAGGCCCTTTGCTTGCGTTTTCACATTCTCCTGAACAAACATAATTAACCACGAAATCATGGAATATTGCAGGAGAATAAAACGACATACCTACAGTTTTTTTCTCCGTCCTTGCAAATGTATGCGGAATGTATTTTCACGTTTGGTTATGATGCGTAAAAACCTTCAAGAGCATAAAAAGTCTGCGCACTGAGAAATAAATTAATTATTAGCACGTGGCAGGGTGGAAATCCTTTCACACGATATAACCAATTCACCCACAGACTTCATTATCGTCACACAACGGAAAAATGCTAAATAAATGTCAGAGCAAGACCGAACGAAAAAATCGAATAGGGAATTATTCCGCATCACCGCTTGGAGTATGGGTATTTAGGAGGTACAAAATCCTGTGCCCCCATTATTTATTTATGGAATATAAATATTTACACTTTCAAGTCACGGAAATTCAGAAAACGGCTAGGCATAGATTGTAACCCTTTGCGACCCTCTAATAAGGACGAGAGCTTGGGAAAATAATGTCCTTTTCGGATTATCATCCACAATTGACGTATGGAAAAGAGTGAATATTTTTCAAATCCCCTGAGTATATTCTTATGAAAATTTAATAGAAATTCTGAAGGACGTTCAAAGTAGCTTTATCGAAATTAAACCATACTCTGTTTTTTTTAAAGTTCAATCATACGTCTTGTCATTGAAAACATATTTTTTCTACCTCAAGTTCCCTTTGCTCCATTTTATATTCTGAGTTTGGATGTCAGCCAGTAGGCTCCTGAATTATTGACTAACTTAGTGCTGCTATACTGCACATCATAAACTAGGAACGAAAGCCCAGCCGTGCACATTGTTTTGTATTTACACGTAAATTTCTGATGATAAAAGGGATCCCCTTAAAATGAAGTGTGAGTTCTTGTGCTGGTGGCATGACAATGTTATTATAAAAGCGTGAAGCGTATTGGGTTAAGGATGCAAGTACTGTATGCTATACTGCTGCAGCCGTTTGAAGAAGCTTTGGTTTTGGTCTCGTATATGATTTATATCCAAAAGTTTTCTTATTCAGATGCAACGCTTGGATGGTTTTGGAGAACTTTCGGGTGAAGAATGCTAGTGAAGTGTCAAAGAAAATTAAATGGGTGGTAGCGTTTTGTGAGGCTTTATTAAATAACTTATATTTAAAGTACCCACCTTATTCTTCTTTAACAAGTGATCTGAACTAAACCGCTTCGATAGTAACGATGTTTTCATAAAAAACTATCGATAGTCTGAAAATTTAAAATTTTCAAAATTTGTTTGTAGAAAACAGGTCTTAAGAGATGATGTGGGGTTTAAATATTTTGTATCTAGACCGGCGGCATCATCTCTTAACCCTTCATGCTTATCCTTGCGAAAAGGCTCCGTAATAAAAGGGAATCGGTATCGGAATCATACGAACATAAAGGTAGTCTACGGGCTTCTTTCATATGTATGTTTTAGTTTCAAATGGTCTGTTAAATTTTAAGTTTGTTTAGGTACATTGGTTTTAGCAAAATCTTAAATGGAACACTTTTAAAAAAACTTTCCAGGTAAGCGATCTTTTGCTCATTATCAAAGCCACCTACTGAAACTAAAAACAGTAGCATTTGTACTTTGATATCAACGATGGTACCACCACCTATACAATTAATGAACAAAATTCCTCATCAGGATTAGCAAATAAAAAATGTGATTTTCATAGTAACGGCAGTACATTCACGTTCATGGGTAATTTATTTATGAGAAGGGGTTCGCCAAGAATTTTTTTTTGAAAATTAAAATTTAATTTCCCTAGAGACCTATACATAAAAAAAATGTTAGATGTAAATAAAAAACACATCGAGCTTTTCCATAGTTCATAACAACTATCGATCACGGAAAGAATTGAAAATCACCAATTGCAAAATTTTGAGTTGCAATTTACGAATTAAATATTTCTCGCAAATCACAACGCAGTTTTCATGGATTGATACAAAAATTGGTATTTTGACATTGAAAACGGCGGAGAATAAAAAATTCTGTTTGTTGAAATTTACGATTAGAAGTATCAATTCGAGCTTCTTTTATTTGTAGTGATTTGCGAGATAGTTTGGCGCAATTTGCCACTCCAATTGTCAATTTCACAAACACCACCTTACAATTTCAAATTGCGAAAAATATTTGATGATTTACCAACATTTTATTGAATCAATAAAATCTTGTAATAATTTAACACATGAAATTGAAAACGTATATTGCCGTAAAGAAGTCGTAAATTGCAAAATATTTTTTGTAATTTCCATGGAACCAACTACCTAATGTGTGGAATTTTTTTTTGCACAGTCCATAGTCCAAGTACCTATCGAAATCCTTTTAAATCCTTTCTTTTTATAATTCCAAAAATGCCGAAGTATGCATGTAAATCTGTATTTTTTTTTAGAATGTAAAACTCGCTTTTAGAAAAGAAGTGTAAATTGGAATGGATTCTAAAATATGTAATCGAAAAGAATTGTAAAGGTTCGTATCAATGTCAAGTTCATCTAAATATTTTGTTTGCATTTTAAATTTCAGCATAGACCAAAAAGCCACCCCAGACAACCAAAACCAAAAATAATTTACTTAAATATCTGTGGTTTATTAAACAATCTAAATGAGCTACGAAGCTTAGTGTGTGATAACGAATTTGATATTATAGTTCTTTCGGAAACTCATATAATTGAAGACGTTAAAGACAGTGAAATATTTATTAATAATTATATCCCTGTAAGATGTAATAGCCAATCTAGTCATACAGGTGGTGTCATAATGTATTTAAAAACGCAGATTAAAATGTTAAATGTAAAAAAGTGTGCTAAAGCCAAAGATTTGTGGAGCCTTAAATGTTACTTATGTTACAGTGACTATATGTTTTCGATTGTTGGTATATACAGATCCCCTAGTTCGTCCGCCAGACTGTTCTGTTCTGAATTCTCGTCAATACTAGAAGAAACTTGTGAATTAGGTAAAGACTTTATTGTCGTGGGTGACATTAATATCAATTGGTTATCCAAAACTGACACTTATAGAAAGGAAATCTCTAAGCTAATCACTGACAACTCGTGTTACCAAATAATTACTGAACCTACGCGTATTACAAAAAACACAAAATCTTTAATAGACTACGTGGTGACTAACAACATTCGCATTAGGGCTGGAATCGATAAAGACTTGAAAATAAGTGATCATGAATCTATTGTCATTGATCTAGATACTAAAGAAAAGTTAACGAGAGATGTGTCCCGTATTAAAGTTTTAAAATATAACAAAGAATTGTTTAATAGCGAATTGCAAAATAGTGAAATTGAAAGCTTGAATGTATGGTTCAGTAGCTATCTACGTGTTTTAAAAAAGCAAAAGTCCTGTAAGCGTGCAAAAGCAATTATTAGTAACAGTGAAGATGATTGGAATGACTATGCAGTGGCCCGAAATAAATATAAACAACAAATCGTAAAATCTAAAAGAAAATTTATAAAAAGTAAAGTAGATAATGCAACGAATCAAAAGGAAATGTGGCGAAATTTAAAAAAACTCATCTTACGAAAAGAAGAAACTGTTATTAATTATGTTGAATTTGATGGCGTGAGTGTTAGTGACAGTACTTTAATTGTTGGTAAATTTAACGAGTTTTTTGTCGACAGTGTAACTGAAATAAATGACTCCATCCCAAAAACCCCTTTTGTCAACCTAGTAAGTCAAGTAAATGCCTCGTTTAAATTTCGTTGTGTTTCGCTCAGTGACATCCGTGAATCGTTGGTACAGATAAAAAATAAAAGAGATTATACATTGCTATCCCCTAAAATATATTTAGACAATATTAATATAATAGGTCCAGCCCTGCAATCTATTATAAATAAATCCTTCCAAGAAGGGTTTTTTCCCTACTCTTGGAAAGAATCAATCGTCAGCCCAATAGCTAAAGTTCAAAATACGACCCTATGCGATGAATTTCGACCAATAAATGCCCTTCCGTTGTATGAGAAAATTATTGAAAAAATAGTGTACAAACAGCTGGAAGATTATTTTGAAAGAAATGACCTTATAATCGAATCTCAATCCGGTTTTAGAAAAGGTCACTCATGTGAAAGTGCAATAAACTTAGTAGTAACAAATTGGAAAGAATGTACTGGCAAATGTAAAATTGTATATAGTGTGTTTCTTGATCTCAAGAGAGCATTTGAGACAATCGATAGACAATTACTTATTGAAAAACTCAGTAAATACGGTGTCAATGGTCAAGAGTTAAATTGGTTTCAATCATACCTATCTAACCGAACCCAACGCGTGAATTTAAATGGAAGAATGTCGGATTCAAAAGAAGTGCTGCTGGGTGTACCACAAGGCTCGCTGCTTGGAGCACTTTTATTCGTGATTTATATAAATGATATGATCAAATTAGTGAGTGATTGCCATCTCGTACTGTTTGCGGACGACGCACTGATGTATGTAGAGGGAAATGACCTTGATGAATGTCACCGCAAGATACAACAGGACTTGGACAGGGTTTACTATTGGACGTGTCAAAATAAGCTTAAGATAAACACTAAGAAAACAAAGTGTATGATTACTAAAACAAGTATGAATATAGTATCTGATTTGTATATTGATAACGAAGTAATCGAAAGAGTAGATGAAATAAAGTACTTAGGCATAGTAATTGATTACAAATTAACGTTTGAAAGACACATTAATTACCTCTGTAAGAAAATAGCTAAAAAAATAGGTTTTATGAAAAGAATTCGTAGATACGTTACAACTTTATCAGCAATAAAAATATATAATGTGATTGAAAAACCTCATTTCGAGTATTGTTCATCTATTTTATTTCTTTGTAATGAAGGCCTAATTTCAAGACTCCAGCTATTACAAAATAAGGCAATGAGAATGATTCTAAAGTGCAATATATATAGTCCGATTAATTTTATGTTAAATGCTTTAATGTGGTTAAGTGTGAAACAGCGGATCGTCGTAAATATCTTAATGTTTATATTCAAAATTAAAAATAACTTAATGCCAAAATATCTGTTATATTCACTTTATTGGCGATATGCAGCCATATTCTCTTAGAAATGCGGGCGATTTCCGTCTGCCAAACTATATAAAAGCGGGTGCACAAAATTCCCTAGTATATAAGGGTTTTAAATTATATAATACTTTACCAGCGCCCTTAAAAAGCATTACCAGTATGAGGGAATTTAAGAAAAATATGATAGAATTTGTTAAAGTGAAATTCCAATAATTGAAATCCCTTAATGAAAGTTTTGTACATATATTTTAATTAATCTTAAATAAGTCAAATGGAAGTACACATTTTTAAATAACTTATTGTAAACTTTATTAAATAGCAATTTGAATGCTAAATAAACTTACTTACTACTACTACTACTACTACTACAAATCCCGTTTTCTCCGGACGATATGGCGCCGCATGATTTACTTGGATATCAGGAGGAATACGACTATAAATATAATGTATTCGAAAATAATACAACTATGAATTTTGATTTGTAAATCACAAGAATTAAGTTGCAAATCGAGAATAAAGTTTTCTAATTTCACTCGAGAATCGTTAATTTCAAAATATGAATTGCAAAATGATAAAAATAAGTTGCAATTTAAGATTGATAATTTGTAAATTGCAACTACTGAAGTAGTAAATCTACCCCTGTTAATTCGCAAATCAACACTATTGAGTTGCAATTCAAGACTAAATGGTTGTAATTTGCTAAGAGAGGAAATTGTAATTTACAACAGAAAAGTGGTAATTTACGAATTGTTTTTGCAATTTACAATCCATGTAATATCAAATTGATAACTATTTGTGTCAAATTGCGATCGGTTATGGCAATATCTATTTCCCGTTTGATCGCATTATTGATACTGAAAAGTGTTGATTCACGACTTTTGAGGGTCAATATCTTCACTTCGTACAATTTCTAGAATTGCGAATAAAAAGTCGTGAATTACTAAATCCTTAGCTAAGCTCTAAAACTAGACAAACTTTTCGTGATTCTGCGCTTATTTTTCTTTTTTTTCACAGACAGAATAATTGAAAGCAAGAGGGTGGGGGTATTATTGATAAAATTTGCGGCGGAAATCTGTGCGACGTAGGAAAGCTGTCAGTCTATTTCATACCTACTTACTTAGTTTATGCTTATGGATGTGAGAGGGGTGGGATAAGCTTGCGTACTTGAGAACGAATTTTGAAAGTCAGTTCTTCATATGTATTTCCTTCGGGTGACACTCCTGTTTTTCATTTGCTGGTATGTACATAAAACACACACATCTCGCGATAGTGAGCCTCAGTCCAGTTCTGCCAATCGACTTTGAAGTTTAGGCCGATGTGCGGAAATAGATAGCAAAGCATATTACTGGCTATAGCTTACCCCAAGCTCTACATAACATGTAAGATTTTGCACAAGGTTCACAAAGTTCCTGATAAATAAACACATAATGTTGCTACATAGGTCCATGTGCGAGTCAGTATTATTCGTCGCAGCAACAATAACATATTTAAAACATATTTTTAATTCCGTACTATTCAGTGAGCCCTCAACATCTCGATCCTAAACCAATCGAACATCAACGCAAAAGCCCTACATCAATCTGACAACCTTTAACAAAAAATATATATGTCTTTATATACCTATTTACGTCCTACCGTCTTGAACTATGTATAACTTATGATCCTTTAACCTTTTTTTTCAGGTAAGCTAATGTTTTTATTGAAAACTGATTGACAGCGGTAAGCCACTAAATAATTTACTATGTATGCTTGCCCCAACATCGGTATTGGT
Organism: Cheilosia variabilis; assembly: GCA_951230905.1. NCBI lineage: Eukaryota > Metazoa > Arthropoda > Insecta > Diptera > Syrphidae > Cheilosia > Cheilosia variabilis. Next base: position 10,945,275 of record OX579677.1, read on the forward strand.
AGTCGCGTGCCAACACTGAGTAAATTATGATAATGGAAAAAAACGAAAAATATTTCTAGGGCAAACATAAACTCCTATTGAACACTTTTACTGGTTCCGCAGCATTGTTACTCTCTTTGTATCACTACGAGATATATGAATATAAAAATTGCCTTCCTAGATCTCCACGAAAAAAAAAGGAAAAGAAAATAATAAAATACGACCAAGTAGGTACGTAGATACGTTCAGCAAGTTTGACATTTTCCGGAAAATTACCCAACCTAAAGAGGAAGAACAAAAATAAATCGATAAACAAAAATATATATATTTCTGTGTTATTCTACTGACAGCTTAGCATGCTCAATTTCCCTAAGCATACAAGGATCCTTGTCTCGTCCTCAATATTTTTGCGCTAGAAAGCTATTTCAAGACGAACAAAAAGGTGGCAAAAGGTAAAGAAGCGAACAAAAAAAAAAATCTGAAGTGAAACGGAAAAACAAACCCAGTATAATTACAGGTGAGAAACAGTCTTACTGCACATCCCATCTATTGATAGAAGTTTTGACAGCTCATAAATTTTATACTTCGTCTGCAGTTTGTTAGGAGGTATATATGGGGCTTGAGTAAACCCCCCGTATTTTTTTACTTTGCTCTCATTGAGGAGAGAGAGATTATCCGTGGAAATTACTGTGGAAATTAGAAACGCTAAGTGGTTTTTATGTGCAAAAGAAAAGCAATAGCAAGGGGAAGTCGTAAGAGAATGTTAAAAAAAGATGACAAAAGAAACTGGGCTAACGATGAAATCAAAGGCGCATGTAATTGACTTTTGTTCGTAAATCTTTGCTGAAGGATAATAAGGAGAAAGGAATTTGACAGAAGCGTTATAAAGCTCTGCTGTTTATGAATTACTTGAAGATTTAGTAAATGGTGGTTGTTATGTAAAAGTCAAAATGTGTTTTTATTGGCATTGTTTTTGAGAGACTAAATTTCAGAATAGTATGTTTGAAAATGTGGTGTAGGATTTGGACTTAGCTATCGGCGTACTCCTGCTGCTGATGTTTAGTTGCATAAGTACATATAGAAACCAAAATTATTCAAATCATTACTTTGCTGGGTAGGTATGACGTGTAGTTATTTAAAAAAAAACAGTCACGTAATTGACCTAGGCTGACCGGCAACCATTGAGGTACGATGTTATTCAAAAAAGAAACTATGGCATTAGCGTGAAAAGCTATTTTTTCTCCTGTAACAGTTGTAATAAGTAATAATATTTCCTTTTTTTTCTTGACAAAAAGTTAATTAATTAAAAGAAAAACAAGCAAGTACGAAATTGAGAGACGTTGGTATTTTAGCCATCGTTTTGTAATCCGTTGTTTATTTAAGTGTTTTGTTAGCTCAGGTTTATAATCATCAAAAACGCTAAAATGCAAATTTAATTTATTTTGATCTAATGAAGCTTTATTTTGTCTCTGTTCTGAAAATTTGAAAGTTTTTTTAAACAAACAGAAAGATTTTTAATAATTTCTAAATTCCTTTTAAAACTTTCTCCATTACGTAGTATTTTAAAGATATTGTATTCGATTATTATACATAATTTCGAATTCGAGATGTTAATCAATTCTGACATTACGATGATAGAGGAACTCAAAAAAAGTGAGTCGCAAAATTCTATCCGTCTGACCATATGTTCGTCTGTCTGTCTGTATGTTCCGCGGTCTACAGCCGGATTTCGTTCAAACTTCGGATTTGGAGTTTGGGGGCGTTTTTTTCTTTTGCATGGTAACCTCAATCTTAATGGTACTTCCCATATAAAATGTGCATACCAGTTTTCCGCTTAAAAATGGGATAACGGTACTTTTGAAATTTGGAAATATCTCGAAAACGGTTCATACGATTGGAGCAAAAATTAAGTTCTAAGGTAATATGGTCATTTCTAACTTAATGGCAAGCTCAGTTTTTCTCTGTATTATCGAAAACGGATTTTTTAAAAAAAAACAATTTTTGAAAAATTTTGTTTTCTTTAGTTTAAATGAGAACGGCAATAACGATTTTGACCAAAATGCAAACTTAGCAGGTAGTTCAATTGTGTTTATATGAGAGTTTATATAAACTTTTTAAATTTTATCTAGCATGCATTCTGGTTTTATGCCTTGTTCTTGCTACTTAATTTACTTTAGATAATATTAATTATTTGTCACCTATGATCTAATCTTGATCTCAGATTCATCAATTATTTTATACAAATTCGAACAAGATAGCTCGGTCAATGTATATATAAAAAAAAACGGCCAAGTGCGAGTGTCACTCGCGCACCGAAGGTTCCGTACTTCGGTAGATCTGGAAATTGCGAAGATTATTTTCTTTTTGCAAGAAGATGGGAAGCATTGAAAGCCTGTGTGTGGGACTTTAATACACTACCACCTCTGCCTCCATATGCATTCCTTAATTGGGGGATGTGCCTGTACAAATCAAAGGAGCGCCATTGCTGCCGCACGAATACTAATACAATCTGCTGCTGGCACTACATGTCCATCGGGCGGCCATTTTCTGGTGGGATTTCAAGTGGGGGCAACTGTGTTCGACATATTTTGTGCCGATTAGTTACACGGCGTTCACATCACAGTTGAATTTAATGTCGTTTTCGGTTTGGCTTTTCAGATTTTGATCTGAGATTTAAGATTTTTGCTGCCAAATCGAACATTAAATTCGAATTTTATTGGTTCTTGTGTGTATTGAGTTGGCAGCAAAAATATTTTTTTTTCACTTGCTCTGGAAATCCATTCCAATTGGTTTTTACACATTTACATTCGAAATTATTTTATAATAAAAAATCGTTTCCATACTCGAAAAATTAATAATTCAGGTAAAAAAGCAATCCTTCCAACGATAAACAATTCGTAACCGGCATCTGTGTGTCATACACTTTCGTATAAGTGAAAGTATGTGTGAATTCTGAGAAAAAATCGAGATTTCTCAAAAGAGTGTCAGATCAATTTTAAGCAAATCGAACATAAAAAGCAATCGCTATCAATAAAAAATAATTTTTTTTCTTGAAAAAATTGATCTTTTTGCCAAGTTTATGAACTTTATAAAATTAACTAACACGTTTTTTTTTTCCTTTTGTTAAAAGAGATTTTGTAACTTGAAGTTTTTTTGTATACCTATTTTAAAGGAAATACACGTTTTCTTGTTGATTTTAATGCTTTAAGTTTCGAAATCATACTGAAACAAAATGTTTAGGGAAACATTTTTTTTTATGTCGTGGCCAAAAATATTTTTTTGTTTTACTATAAATTAGAATCTGTAACTAGTACGTAAAATGGACAATAATATATCAAATATGCGTTTGTTTAATTCTAAAAATGAATTCGATATTTTTATTGCTTATACTATTGCTGTCAAATTTTTATGCATTTGGCTTTTCTGGTAAAGGTCATAATACAAAAATCCCCGTAGATCGCATTGTATTTATGTGAAATACTCGGAACAATAAAAAAATGTTTTGATCACTTTTTGTATCCCAAAAGCACAATGAGTACACTTGTTTTTGTCAATTAATAATTTATATTGTCTTTTTGTTAGGAGTTCAATCACTTTGTTTTGCTTTCCGATACTAATACTTATTTTTTTTTAATATGAATAGCATTTGCATTTTTACTGTTCCTAAATAACATTGTTCAATACTGGTCAGTGTTATTAAACGACAGAATTTCCAATCATATTTTTGTACAAATTTATGGTGTTAAATAGACGAATTTGGAAACATTCAACAAGCCTAATAGAAATTTATTCAATGTTCATGAAAATTTTCTAAAATTCACTTATGCCCTAGTGGAAGCTGGGTTTAACTTGCATGTTGCTAACTGATTTTTTGGATCAACCCCCTACGGATTACATTTATGCAGTTGCATGAATTTTGCTGTCAAAAATAGAATTCATACAAATAAAACTAAAAAACAACTGAACAAAACAAAAAAACAACTTTGATGCCGAATATGGATAGAGAACAAGCTATGTTATCTAAAAAAAGCCATAATCAACATTTACTATTTGTACATTTATTGTTATAAATCATTTACAAATTGTTTGTAAATGAGAAATAGTGCCACCGGGCGACCAAAATACACGTATTCACAGACAGAAAAAAAAAGAGCGAGAGAGGGCTGTCATTCAAAATTTGCGGGGAAAATCGGGTAGGTGGTAGGTGCACGGGAAGTTGGCTGTCTAGTATCTAGTTTGGTTAGTCTATGATGAGAAGAGTATTCATTGGAAAAGTTCCAATGGAAAACCATTAAGAGAATACGAAATGAAAATTCCAATTGGAATCGATGAAGAGAACACACCAATAACGAATGAAAAATGGTTAAAAGGAGCGTACTTTATATAGTGATTGACAGTTTCTTGTAAATATCTTTTAAGATATTAACTTTTCCGCAAAACAGTTTTCGGCACATATTTAGGAGCATGATCTACAAAAATGTTTATATACATATTTTTGAAAATCAAGAAATAAACAGCTTTATGTGCGAATGAAAATATTTTTTTCACCAAATTACTAATTTCATACTCTAAAACCAGTCGATGTATCGCTATCATTGGTATTTGTCGTTTAACTAGAGGTTATACCAACTTTTGTGTGCAAATTTCAGCCTTTTACGTCAATTAGTTTCTGAGATAGACCTAGGAACACAATTAGTCTAATGGGTTCGGACGGACAAAAGCGAGACTAATAAGGTCCCGCTTTTCCCTTTGGGTACGGAACCTTAAAAAGGAGTAAATAGACTAACTGAAGTTAAATCCTTCGATGAATGGTGTGCACAGCATACAAGGATTTTTGTGTTTGTTTTTTCTCGGTTTACACTTATTGTTGCTTTATCAGTTAAACGCTGTGAATGACCCATGTCTGCTTCCTTTTATTGCGGACCGATAGCCTTGGTGTGTTGCTAATGTATCGAGCGTGTGAGAGCACAGCTGATACGTTGTGAAACTATTTATTGGCACACAGGAGTAGCTGATCAGAGGTGGCACTGCAGCTTGATTGACTTTATGAAAATGAATGGGATCAGCTTTGCCGCTATCACCATCGTTTCTACCACAGAACCATCTATGTAAATACAACAAATATTGTGCAGAGATCTGACGAGTGATTTTTCTCTTGAAAATGGCTTATGCTGATGGTACAGCTTTTTAGATGGTTGATTTCAGCTGCGGGGGGTTTTTAGTTACTGCACCGTTGGAAGACTATGACTGTGACGTAGCTCATACGGACTGTACTTTGATCGTAACAAATCACACATCTAGTTTTATACAGAACATTTTGTTCGGGGCTGGTAATGCTTGAGTTGTACTGGCGGTTAATAATATCTCACGCTATATGTAACCATAGTGCCGAGTATTAATCAAGCTTCGTTTGCACGGTTTTTAAGGCGATCAGCGTGTTGTTTTTCTTCCAAGTTAGGTCAAATTGGCAGAACGGTTACAGCTGATAGTGAAACTTACAGCAAGTTTTCGCTTCGCACTATAGTCGCTTACACGACACTGTAGCACTATTAGAAAATAGGTTAACTCTTAACTCTTAAATGTTAAAATTAATGCCATTTATGTACCTTTAACTTTAACTATGAATTTTTAGCATAGGCTAAATTATCACGCTAATCAGCGTGTTACTTCCAATTTTCTTTATGAATTATAATGGCGTACAAAAGATTATGTCTTGTACGTGCAGAACTTCTTTCGGCTCAGGTTAGGAAAAGAAAGAAAGTTGCTCGGTGGCAAAAGTAAAGAACAGTCAGCGACGGCGAATTTTCACGATTTCCGCCAAATTCCGGGTACATGTTTGCGTAGTTGTTTGAGGTGTGTAAAAGGGTTAAACATAAATTGACTATAATGTCACGCAATAAGTTTTTGCCAACTTCAGCTTTAAAATAGATAACTGGCCTGGAAATAGAACTGTCTCCCAACTTCTCAATACATTGTTTATTTACCAGTATTTGGGCAAACCACACCATCTGGCTCAGCATACCATACCACTTCACTTTGTAAATTTGTTCAATCGACATCCAATGAATTTGCGAAAATAATTCTCAAAGGGTACAAAAAATCCTAAAAAGGTCAAACAATCCAGCACCCTTTCAGTCCTCTCACTTAGTGGTTGCTCACTGTTGATACAAAAAGGTAGTATCTGCCGCACAACTCTAGGTCGATAGGGTTTGGGATTTGAGCTGGTTTACATTATAGCGACAAACCACCTGAGTATATAAATTTATAGCTCCAAAGGAATATAGCTCCGTGCAGCATATGTTTCCATTCAAAGCAATTTACCAAAAATTCCCCACTAAATTCCTAATCTGCCTTAACATTTCACTGCACGACTCTACCTTATAAACACATTAATATCCTTTGATCATTATACGCTAGAGGGGATGATGACTGGCTGTTTGGGAAGGGAAATGTCAGTTTATTGATGGGAATGCTTCCACACCTCACTTTGTTAATTAGACAGATGCTGCTGTTTTTGCTTTGATTCTCCAGCTATCACAAACTGTGAACTAATTACAAGGCGCTTAAAATAGACACCAAGTACACCTGGGGCGACGGCACTGATAAAGGTGTTTCAAGTTTCAACCCCTTTAAATGTTTTATATTATGTCTGCGTTCGTTGATTGAAATAAATATACGGATGGTGCTGGTAGATAGGGGTGATATGACAAAGTCATCAAAGAAGTGGCGCCAGCTTCGGAGAATAGAAAAAGCTAGCGCATGTATGCACATAAATGAAAGATACATTTTGAATGTCATTTTGATCTATCTCACGTTAGCGGGAATTGAATAAAACATTACTGTCAATCAGTAGCCGATTGTTTAAAGGGTTTGACTGTAAATACGTCAATGCTAAGTTTGAATAACATCACTAGAGGTAAAGCGAAGTCTATAGTGTTAAACGACGAGATCGATCCAATGAGAGATAAAGCAGGGAAATCCCTCCACCTATTATAGGTAGCATACCTATAGTCAGGCTGCGAAACGCATCTGTTTCTCTGGATGTGGCAGGCAAATTATGTTGATATCACTTTTTGCATGTATCCACTGTCCAGTAAGGGCGTCTTCCCGAGTTCGCGTCCGCGCAGACAATTTCGGTGCTAGTGTTTGTTTAGTGACCTCAACGATAGATATACCTTTGATAGGCACAGACAAAATGCGAGTTCGACAAGACGAAGAACTGGAGCTGGAGTCACTCGGCCCATTAGATCACCTGAAAATCCTAAAGCAGTGACAGATTTAATTTTGCAATTTCCACAATGCTCTGCTCGCAAACATTCGTCTGCCCTTGGACTTTTCCATCGTTCAGTGAGGCAAATTATTCACGATGAACTTCATTGCCATCCGTAGAAATTGGCGATTGTGAAGAAACTTTCCTAGGCACTTCCAGAGGACGACAAATGTATTTTTCATTAACTAAGTCGATTATCACTTAGGGAATTTTATGTGGGTCTTTTTTTTAATTCCGCATTTAAATCAGCCGTCCAAGGACCCTTCAAGACCTGAAGGCCAATATCCGGACCGGAATTGTCAATATACTATGCTGATAACGCTTTTTCAGTGTATTGCCAAAGAAGAGCGCCACCAGCCTGATAATGATAGTTAAACCTTAGTAAAATAGAAAGCTGACTCAAAAAATGTGTTTTAATGCGTTGGGTAGAAAGGAAGTGTTTTTTATCCACCCAAAGTTAATATTAGGAAATATCGCCGGAATGTTGCTTTCCAAAAGGTTGTTCCTTAGTGATTAAAAAAGTGCACGACTGGATCGCACGAAACTTTCTCGTTTATCAATAGTTTGTTTGAGTCAATTGATATTTAGGTAAAAAGTTTAGAAGCAACTGTACATAAAATGTAAGAATAGGTAGTGTTAAATAAAATTCCCTTTTAGGTTATTCATTTGATATGGCAGTACATATCGAATAACAACGTGAGTTTTTATAAGTCTTAGCTCTCAGTAACAGGCAGTTTTCGCAAGTTCTGGTTAGAGAATTATAAACATCCAATGTACTATTTATAAGCTCTTACGCTTTACAAGATTTTTAAGTACAAGGACCGGCTGGTTTTCGAGATATGAGCAGTTTCTAAAATAACCGAAAACTGATTCGAATTGAAAATTAAGGACGCAACAATTTTACTCTATTCATTTGGGTCAAAATCGTTATTGCCGTTTCCAGTAAACTACAAAAAAAAAGACTTCTAAAAAATTGTACCTACAATAATATAGAAAAAACCCGAGTTTGCTATTAGCTTATAAATTAATTTTTGTTACAATCGTATTCAAATGTATTCAAATTTCAAAAGTACCGTTATTCGATTTTCTAGTGAAATCGTTAGAGCGGTTTTCAAACAAATTAAACTGGTATGCAAACTGTATATGGGAAGAACCATTAATATTGATTTTACCATGCAAAAAAAAAACTGTTGTAGGCCCACAAACTCCAAATCCGAAGTTTGAACTAAATCCGGGCAACCGTTTAGGCTGTAGGCGGCCTCAGGAGCATACGGACAGACCGACGGAGAGAATTTTGCGACCTACTTTTTTGAGTTCCTCAATTATCCTAATGTCAGAATTTATTAACATTTCGAGATCGAAATTTCTCTTACTACGTAATCGAGAAAGTTAAAAATGTTAAGTCGTAACTTAGTACTTATTAGCAGCACAAAAAAAAAAATGTATCGGTGGGAGGCGATTTTAGGCAGTATGTTTATTGCTTTTTGGAGTTTTAAACACTAATGCGCTTCTTCTTCGAAGCACACATCTCTGGACAAATTCAAAAGATCTTTACAAACCACAAAAAAAGTGACTTGGATACTAATGTTCGCCTACCAGGCGTCACAATGGTCCATTACCTAGCAACCGTAAAATTCAGGATTCTGACTTGCGACCACACACAAGCTCGGAGACCGCAACTCTGAGTTTTCACGAACTCGTGCTTTGATATTAACAAGCGATCATAAAATATCAGGGATAATTCGAATACCTTTCTACTCACAGGCGAACATTAGTATTGTCGGGTCAATGGATCTAATCCATAAGACGGCCTAGAATAATTATACAGACATTTGTACTCCCGGATCTTTGTTAGACCTTGTTTTATTTTGAACCTGAGAACCCTAAATCAGTAATTCGAACCCAACCGACCACTTTAGCAACGTCCAAATACATATATAAGTTCAAATACATAATACAATTTATTTTTTTTTGCGTTATTTATGTTCTGAGGCTTGGACAATGCACTTACGTTCGGAACAAGATATACAACAAACGTCCACCACAGCCGTGTTTTATACTGACGCATGGACCGTTCTTATATTTCTGTCCATATGCCGGCAACAACTCTATAAATAGTAGCTTCAAAATGTTCCAACAACAACGCATTGAAATTATTAAAGTTGACTACAAAAATGGTGAAAATCTCGCAGGCACAGTTCGCAAAACGAAAGCATTTTTTGGTCGTCGATGATTAATGATTTTTTATGGTCGGAGTTGGATGGTATGGATCTGGACAACGTTTACTTTCAACAAGACGGCGCTACGTGCCACACAAGCAACGAAACCATTGATCTTTTACGGGAAATGTTTCCGGACCGTGTTATCTCTCGAAGAGGTGATCACAATTGGCCATCCAGATCTTGTGGTTTAACTCCTTGCGACTTCTTCCTTTGGGCCCACGTGAAAGATTCAGCCATTTGGCTGATGTTGTTTTTCATTATTAACGGCATACCTTCCTCTTTATTATGAAATAAGCATCCGATCATTTATCTTAAAACATGGCATTTTTCTTTGAATACCAAAATAACACCTCTTATTGCAAAACCCTTTATAATCGCGGCCTAATCCCAAACCCCTGTCGTGAGATAATGTAATCGCTAATTTTATCCTTCAAATTTTACTACAGCATCAGATGTATCGTATGCAGCACTGTGCCTCCTTGTTGAAACCAGCTGCGGTATTCAAGTACTGATTACAAAAATTATACTAACTAGCTGTCGCCAATGGCGGTTAGAGCTCTTCTCTCTCATTTAGTAAGAAATACGATCCGTTGAAGCCGCTATACGATGTACCGGTAGATGGTTTGTCTTGTCCGGATGCATTTTTGTTTCTTAAAGAAGTTTAAGAACATGACATGAGCAAACTTTGAACACCCACAGCTGACTTCGAACTTTGGAAATATTTTTTTAATATGAACATGAAATTCGAATATTAAAAAGAAATTAGGAACCGAAACATATCTGTCAAAAAACAACGATAATGCCTAAATAAATACAAATAAATAAAAAAAAACAAGTCTTCCTTTAAAAATAGAAAAACCTTACAAGATTCCAGCACCGACAAATGAGTATAAGAGAAATGAGTAATACAATTCAGTTATTAGACATCTTTCCCGAGAAAGGTATTTTACAAATAAACACCACTACACCGACGAGTGGTGTCCTAATGAGTAGGATGGAATTGCTAATGATCGTTTGCTCTTTTCATTTAATTCATTTAAATGGGACCACTTACTCCTCCACCCACTTGTATGTGTCCTTTTCTATTCACCATCAAATGAAATATGTTGTTTAACGAGTGGAATTTTGAATGGTCAAATGGTCCTCTTGATGTTATGTATTTATTGAATATAAGATGCTACCTAAATTGTTTTGTTAACTGCAGCTTCATATCAAGATAATCAAATTGAAACCCCAACTGCTTCACTCATTTCTGTCGACATTCTTAAACAACTACCGAGCTCCTATCCACCACATATCTACGAATGAGGATAGGTGCCATAGAAAACATGTGCTTTTATTTATTGCTTCTAATTTCAATTAGGCAAACAATGTTGCCTATGTCAAGTGCATCCTGTGTGCAATAAACACTCAAATTACACACACTCCGGTTCTGGTCCTCATGTAAGTTACGTAGTAGAATAGCAACCAAATTGGAAGCGGAAGGCGGAAGAAGACCTATGCAGCCCTTTTCATGAGTTTCATAGAAAAAAAAACTCATCTTAAATTCGTTAATCCTGTATCCAGAATCCAAACTGAAACTCCCCCTAAAAGGAAATGCCACATAGAGGTAGTCGAATGCTGGGTTTTTTTTATTATCCTTGAGTCATGTCTATCGGATGACTGTTTGTCTGCCATATCGCCCTAATGACACATTCAGAAATCCTCCCCCATTTACACACGAGTAAATACCCTCGCCATATCAAAAATAAGTAATTTCTTCAAGTGAATCCCTTCACATGACTACAAAAGACATGTTGGCGGGGCTGGTCCTGTGGCTCCTGAATAAAAAATATTTCAATGCAAACCACAGGTAGTGCTTTAGTTTAAACTAAATTGCTCATCGTGAACAGTATTCCTCGTGTTGTTGTGGGTGTGATTCAGATTCTTACGATGTCGTTCACTGTGTGTGGGTATGCCTCTGTGAGAATACATGGTCTTTGGGAGGTCTTGTATAATAGAACTTATTATTCGGGTTCGGTTATTTTTCCAATTATTATTGCAGAAGGATTTTTGAAACCGTTTGTAATTTTGCAAGTGACATGAAAGAAGATGTTTGGAGAATTCTTTCTATAAATAAAGAAAGAAAGTAAAATACATAAATTTTACTTTTTTTATTTACGGGCAACCGTATTTTTGGTATGGTATTTTTTAGATATTTTTTTTTAGAAAAGGTAAATGTTTCTATCCTTAGTGTAAGTAAACATTTGATACTTATGATTAGTTCTGATTATATTTGAAATCATTTATACATAACATACATAGACATTCAATACAATGTTACAAAACTATATAATCACATATGGACATATACAAACCCCTATAAATATGAACTGAATTTTCCCCCATCGCTTTGTCGTGTTAACAAACTCTACCATAAAGAACATAGTTCGTGTTTAATTTAACCCGTTTCGTTTTTTCCCCAACAAGTTCTACAATTGTGTTCATTAACACACTGACATGATTGTTTTTTTGGAGTAAACGAGTGGTGTCACAAGTGTTTACAGTTCAGACTATGTACCAGATAATAAGTCAAATTATCATAATTATTTTATTTCAAAGATCCTACACCAACATCAAATCAACACTTACTGTCCCAGAAGACTATTCAGTGACCTATGCTTATTCTGTAGGTAGCCACCGCAAATGCACATATGAATACAGCGCACAAAATTATTTCACGAAAATTGCACATCACTTCTTAGCGGTAGACTTGACATCACTTTTACAAAACTCATGCAAACGAAAGAGAAAAAGGAAACCACTTTAACTGCGCCTAGAAAAAAATAAATAGTTGGCGCAACAGGTCTGTAGGGACCCTAGGCCCAGCTTCTCACAACCATTCGTCGCGTGAAATAAATTACTAAGTCTTGTATTTTAAAAATAATATAATTTTATTATTAAAAATCGCTTATGAGCTAAATAACGTGTAGTATTCGTCTACGTGTTAATTGAGTCTGCTTGAAAATGGAACCAAAGTGTTCTTATATACTATGCAAGATCGATATGAAGTATCGATCCCCTTTTTTATGGCACCTACTCATAAATAACGAGTGTTATCTGCCTGAGTCATTTATTGTTTGTTTGGGTTGGAAGAGGACCTGGAGTGTCCGTTTGGTTTTTCTTAATCTTCTCTTCTCAGAAGGATACTTGGGACGTTTGTTGAGAGCGGGGGTATTCCGTCGTCATGTGGTTGGCATGTGTGTTGCCTGTCTGTTATCTCTAACATAACTCCTCCCTCCTTTGTCTTTTGTTTCTCCCGAAACAAATATATAAAAAAAATTAACATTATTATAATTATAATTAAAGTTATTCCATGCATGCTAAAGTTTATGTTTTTGTGTGAATGGAATTTTTCTTCTATTTCATTTATATTACTTATGTTTAAATCGATTTGTTTTAATTTTACACTTGTTATGTCATATGAATATTCTAAATACATCTATAGGGATGGGTTGATTTACAATTGCATATTTGTTTGAAAACGTTTGATTATTAATTTCTAGTGTACAGTTTTCAAAAGTGATCAAAGCATTTCTTATGATTACAATCGATTTTCTTTCGTCACAATTATTATTTATTTTAACATCACTATTTATTGAAAGTACTGCTCCTTTCATTAATTCTATTATAACATTTTTATTTTTATTTATTTTCTTGGTACAATTTATAATTTTATTGAGACAGTTTACAAGTGGTTTTAGATGTCTTATTTCTTTATTTTCTGTATAGACATAGTTACTTCCATTTACTCTAATAAAAAATTCACTTTCAATATCTAATTCTTCATTGTCTTTATTAGGTATTGAAGTAAGGAAATATTTATCAAATGTTAACATTTTGTCAGGAATTTGGATTACAAATATCAATAAATTTTCATGAAATTCTCCAACGGATAATTTAATTTTCTTCAGCTTATACAGATCAACATCCAACTCATCGATTTCTTCTGAAGTTAATAGACTTTCTAGCATTATTTGTAATCTACTAGCTAGTATTATATGTTGGATTTTTTCAATAAGTTCCTTTAATGAGTCTAATCTTCTCAGGTATTCTAGGATATTTATTCTTTGCTCAATTAAATTTAATTTTGCTTTGGGGCCTAACTCTACATTGACGTCCATTATTAAACTTTTTAAAATATTTATATCTTCTTGGAACTGGTTATTGATTTTTATCTGTTTGTTGTTATTAGTTATCAGGTTATGACTTTTTTCTTTAATTGTTTCTAATTGTTCTTCCAATTCTTTTTGATCTTCATCGTCCATGGTTCCAAACATAAATATAAAAACTCGTCCGCCAAGGTTAAAAAGTCCTCTTCTTGATCTTTTATTCTGGTATCCTTTAATACTTTTTAATTCACTTTTGACTAGTTTTAATTCTTTTTGGATTAATGTGAACGATTTGGATTGATTGTAACTAGATGGTGGCATTGATTTCTTTATCGAAATCCATTGTTCAGCTAGTGTATTATATATAGAATTTATCTCAGTTAAGTTTATGATGTGTATTATTGAGTTAAATTTATTCACTATTTGTATTTTGTCTAACTTTATCATGGCATAGCCATTACTATTATGAACTTCTTCTACTTGTATCTTACTATGCACTAAACTAGTGATAAAAAACATAATTACAACCTTCATTTCTTGACTTGCTCGGTTGGCGTTCACTATTCGACTGATGAACTCTTTTATCTTTTATTCTGAGCTAGGTAGTGTGTTATCTACTATTTGTATTTTTGAAGTTGAAGGATGGTTTCCAGTGGTTTGTTTTCTAGTTTGAGTGTATCTGTTACTGGTGTTTGCCTTGATTATATTGTCGCTATTTTTAAATTTAGATTTTCTGTCTTTCTGTATGTTGCTATGGTGTTGTTCTTCTAATCTATTAAATTTATATCGTGGTTCGGTTTTATGTCGTTCTGTTCTAGAGTTTTTGACAAAGCCTTGATATCTCTGTTCTTCGTAATTTTCACGGTTCTCGTTCCTTTTATTGATCATTTTTAGTTTGTTTGTATGAACGTGTTGGTATATTTTTTCTTTAGAAAAATTACCCTTCTGAATTTCATATGGGGTAAGTTTTGTTGTTGAGTGAACCGAGTTATTATAATAAAGTGTTGCTTTGTGTACAGCCATGCGAATTTCATGTATGTTGGGTGTAGTTTTTCCGTTTAAAATAGCACGTACTTTTTCAGCAAGTGTTCTATGAAATACCTCTATATCAGAATTCCCTGTATGACTATTGGGTTTAGAAAAACGAATTTCTATACCTAATTCTTCTAACATTTTTACTATTCTGGGGAAATTGAATTCGTTATCCATAACATATCGTTTGGGCTTACCATGCGTAGCTATTAGTTGTAGAATTGTCTCTTCTAAAGTTTCGTGTGAAACATTGGGTACATATGTGGTAGTGGTTAGTTTAGAAAATTTATCTACGCTAGTTAAATATTTTGTCTTAGCTATACAGTAGATGAACTATTTCGTTAATGTCTTTAGGTGTATCTGATAAGCAGAATTTCTTTTTAATGGGGTGCCTATCGTATTTGCTTTGTTTGCAAATGTTGCATGAATTTATCACATCGTTAGTTAGTTCTCTCAGATTTTTGAAATAGATTTTAGTTTTCAAACCTCTGTAATTCTCTTCTATACCAGAATGTCCAGTTTGTTTCTGATGATATAATTTAATCTGTTGGACAGCTTCTTCTTCTGAGTTCATGTCTTTTGCGTAGGACATGCATTTTATAAATTTTATCCTATTTCCATATAGTGTAATTAATTTTTGTTGTAGTATATTAAAATTACTTCCATTTACTACAGGGTTAACATATATTCCCGTTATTTTGTTTTCTATTAGAGGTATTAATTTCTCTTCTATATTTTTCTGTTTTAAAGAATCAATACCTAAGAATATTCTTCGTTTTTTGTTTAACATTTTAACTTTCGTTTGAAAACCTAACGTCAGGATTATTTGCTGATTATATATATTCACACAAGTATCTTTTATCGGAAAGTGGTCATTTGCTTCTTCGTTTTGGGAATGGATCGTTGGTTCTACAGAGTCTAAAGCGTTTATTTCTTCGTTATTCGTGATTCCTCTACTGAGAAAGTCTGCAACTGTATTGCTTGTTCCTTTGAGATACTCGATTCTCATGTCATATTCACCTAGCTGAAGTACCCATCTCTGGAGTCGAGGTGAAATATCTTTGCCGAGGTTTTTGGTTTGAAGCCATTTTAACGGTTGGTGATCCGTTTTTAACTCAAAACGTCTACCATATAAGTAAGGTCGCAGATGTCTTACTGACCAAACAATGCATTTTTGAGCTCCTGATGTGCTTTTACATAGCTTATATCAAATTTATCAATTTTCGTATCTTTTTTAAGATATTTAGTTATAGGTTGGGCAATTTTTGCATAGTCTTTTATAAATTTTCTGTAATACCCTGTTATACCCAGAAAAGATTTAATTTCTTTTTGTGTAGTAGGCAGTGGTATTCTTTCGATTACTATAGTTTTGTCAGAATTAGGTTTAATACCCTTGTCAGTAATAATATGACCTAAAAATTTGGTTTCTCTTTTAAGAAAATTGCATTTATCGATTTGTATTTTTAGGTTATATTTCTTAAATCTGTGGAATACCAAATTCAAATTAATCATGTGTTCTTCGAGAGAAGTACTGAAGATTAGAATATCGTCTAAGTAAACTACACAGATTTTATTAATCAGTTCGTCTAAAACTTCGTTCATCATTCTTTGGAAGGTGGCTGGGGCGTTTTTTAATCCAAATGGCATACGTAACCATTCGTAATGTCCATATGGAGTTGAGAAAGCAGTTTTCTCAATATCTGACGGATCCATCTTAATCTGATGGAATCCTTTCGCAAGATCTAACGTCGAAAAATATTGGGCTCTTCCGAGTTTGTCCAATATTTCATCGATATTAGGTATAGGGTGTTTGAACTCGACTGTTTTCTCGTTCAATTTGCGATAGTCGATCACCATACCCCACTTCTGTTTTCCAGAATTGTCTTCTTTCTTTGGGACTATCCAAATAGGTGCATTATAGGGTGAGGTACTTTTCTTAATAATGCCCTGAACTAATAAATCCTTAACTTGTTTTTCGATCTCTTCCTCGTGTATTTTAGGATAACGATAGATTTTGCTAAATATTGGACTATCATGTTCGGTCCTAATATTGTGCATGGTTTGAGTGGTAGATGTTAATTTATCTCCTTCTTTAAAAAATACGTGTTTATTTTTTTCAATAAATTTATTTAAAATGTTTTTCTCTTCTAAATTCAAATCCCCACTAATTAATTGATTCATTTCAGTTGAGTTACAATAATATTAAGTGTATGGATTTCTTCGAATTCATACGGACATTTATTTTTATTCCTATAATTTTCGAAATAAGTTTTTCTATTATTTATTTCTACAAATCCTTCTCCTAGGTTTATATTTGCTTTGATGGGCTTTAGTAGGTTTTGACCTATTATTCCATCGAATTTTTTATTTTTTATTTTCATCAACTTCCATGTCATTGTTGCTTCATGTTCGTTGAATTCAACAGGCACTTTGGTTATGATTTCTTCTTTAATAGTACTAGTTGCATTATTAGCGACTTTTATTTGAGTTGGAATCCGTACAGGATTTCGTGGTATTTCTAATAATTCAGATTCATCTAGTATACTTGTAGTCGAACCTGTGTCTATTAGAATTTTTAGTTTTTTATTGTTAATGGTTGCAATTATTATGGGAAGTGCTTCGTTTTCCCTATCAAAGTAAAATTTACCTCGTGCTGTTCTACGTCTACATTATTAACGTCCATGGGCTCTTGTCTTGAATGACTAGTTCTATGATTATTATAGTTATTCTGCCTATGATGATTATAAGGTGGTCTATATTGGTAATTATTTCTAAGTATATTATTATTATTTGTCTTAATCTGATTACTATTCATGTCTATGTTACTTCTTTGATGAAATTGATGATTATTTTGCATATACTGAGGTCTTTGATTGTAATTATTATTATGATATTGCCTCTGGGATTGATTTGGAGTATTTGATTTAGGGTTAGGAAGGGTTTCTCTCAATTTTTCACTAAGGTTCTTATATCTAGTTATTATTTCATAAGCTTCTCTTATGTTTTTAATTTGTTGAGCAATTATAATGGATGCTTGGTTAGCGTTTAAATTATTTATAAATTTATTCATAACTAAGCTTTCATTAATGGTAGGGTCATATATAGGACTTACTTCTAATATACTTTTTTTGTTGAGTTTCAGGAGGATGTCTTCTGTCTGCCTATACAATTGGTGAACGTCTCTGGTTTGGATGGCATGCAAATCTTGCAGGATCTGTCCGTACGTCTCATGTACACCAAAATCTTGAATTAGAGCTGCTTTTATTAATGGCCATGTGGGCTGTAGTATCCTTCGAAGCGTGTTTATTGCATTTCCTTGGATTCGGTTCCGAATGATGAGGGTCGCTATCGTTCTGTTTCCTTCCGTTATGTGTTCGTAAACATAATCGATGTACTCTATGAATGCAATTACGTCTTCCTCGGGTTTTCCGGAGTATATGGGGACTTTCTCTAGTCTTCCTAGAGTAATAGTCTGGTCTGCTACCGCTGCTGCTGCTGGATGCGCCATTTCCGTTGGCTTTCTGTTTCTCTGTTTTGAGAACGGGTAAAATCGGTGATTGGTCGAGTTGTTCGAAGGTTTTTATTTCCTTAAACTGTTACGATCCGGTGCGTCAATTTCCTCTATGGATTTCGTGTATTGGGTTACTAATTATTCACTCCTGACCACTTTAACACTTTCACTGATTTAAATTTTTTTTTTTTAGGTTGCAAGTTAATTAAAATTTAACTTGATCACTGGATATTTTCTCTCACTATAATATGCGGGTATAGATCTGAGAAATATCCTACCGACTGCGCCAAATAAATTATTAAGTCTTGTATTTTAAAAATAATATACTTTTATTATTAAAAATCGCTTATGAGCTAAATAACGTGTAGTATTCGTCTACGTGTTAATTGAGTCTGCTTGAAAATGGAACCAAAGTGTTCTTATATACTATGCAAGATCGATATGAAGTATCGATCCCCTTTTTTATGGCACCTACTCATAAATAACGAGTGTTATCTGCCTGAGTCATTTATTGTTTGTTTGGGTTGGAAGAGGACCTGGAGTGTCCGTTTGGTTTTTCTTAATCTTCTCTTCTCAGAAGGATACTTGGGACGTTTGTTGAGAGCGGGGGTATTCCGTCGTCATGTTGTTGGCATGTGTGTTGCCTGTCTGTTATCTCTAACATAACTCGTGCGAGTTTTTCATTTTTGGGACGAATGGAAGGGATCTAGAATTTAATGGCGGGTCCAAACGGCTAATTGAGAAGCTCATTCATGATAGTTATACTCTCGGATATTGTCAGGCGTTCGCGAGAGGTGGCGTAGCGGAAAAATAACCATAAGTTGGAATTTGGGGTTTTTCAGGATTCGAACCTGGGACCCCTCGCTTAGTAGTCCAACACACTAACCACTAAGCCACTGCGCCTTTAACTGCACCTACACTAAAAAAAAAAGACGTATGGAAAAATTTGCCGGTTGTCAAGTGAAAATTTTTAATTCTCGGTATATCAATATCATATAACTAAGTACTAAATAGATTGACAGCTTCAGCCAAAAAAGAAGGATTGCCTAACATGCTGAATTTGACCTTGGATGTAGCCCAGTTTGAATTAATGTATTTGTGCCGTGTTAATCAAAGGGGGCACACGCATACTTGAAAAAAACCAGCCTACACTTCCGGTTTAAGCCAGATGTCATGTAGCCTGAGGTGGATTCTGGTTTCAATATCAAGTGTGTTGTAAATATTAGTTTTTCTTAGTCCCAAGTTGAAAATTTTCGCTACGTTTATATACAAATAGTTGTTCGATTTTCTTATTACCTGGTATCGAGTGAAACTAATTATGAAGCTACACACCATGCAATAAAAATCAGTTCTAAACACCGCAAATTCATTAATCAAGAAAAGCATTTCATAGAAACGAAATAATTGAATAGAAATTAATGTACAAATTATAGGACATAAAGTGAAGGATCATTTTATAATTAATTTTATAATGAATTTTGGATACATAGATTTTATTTAATTTTCTCAACCACCTTCTCCTTCCACATTCCCATTTTTTTTTATGATCGATTTGGTTAAACAATTAACAAAAGCATTAAACAAAACTGACAACTGTACTGTCACTTAAAAAAATGTACACAAATTAAAGCTAAAAAAAACGTCAGATTCCAAGCAAAAATTGTGGGAAGAAACAATAATGAATAAAGCTTTAGGCAACTAATGGTAAAAATCAATAAACATTCTTATTTGCTATTTTCCTGATATGCATTTTGAGTTTCGTTCTTTTCCGTATATTTTAAAGAAAATAAATAAATTTTCGAGGCTATTTATTTTTTGTCTAACAATCAGAAGCCACCTATTTCTCATAAAAAGCTAGTAGTTTTCTATTTTTTTTTTCTTAATGAAAATAAATAGATAGGATTCATTTTCAAATGGGAACTACTTTGAACATGAAACTGTAAAAAAAACTTTAAACGGTAGAGTGTCCAATAATGGACTGGAGGGCGGCTGCCCAAGCAAACTTGAAGCCATAATCGGTATTTCAAGTTCAAGCCCAATACGATGTTCTTACAAGAGCTGGTGGCGTTATCAAAACCATATGCTACAAATCTGACATTGGAGTTTTAGGGTCCGTTGTGCGTCCGGGTAAACGAATTGATGTGAGGATTTAAGATCATTGCCCTTTGGGGTTTCTATTAAAGCTAAAAAGCTAAAAGAAGCTAAAAAGAATAATTTCGACAACATCATTGTGGTAAAAAATGGAGTGAAATCGAAGACCTGACATTTTGTAAAGATATTATGGATGCAGATGTTTTTATTATTTATAAGCAAGTGCTAAAGCCTGTGGGGCTTGGGGTTGTACCAGTGACACAAATCTAAATATTTTACAAATATTTCAAAATAAATTGTTTAGGTCATTCGTCACTGCACCGTGGTAGGTATATTCGAAATGAAAATCTCCATAGAGACCTCGGAGCTCCCACGGTTACGAGAAATTGCGCTCGAAATCATAGATATCGACTATTAGGACACATTAATAGTTCGGTCCGTGAAATTCACGATGAAACGAATTTATTGCGGCGACTACAACTAACTTAACCTTCTGACTTAGCCTGTGCAGGAACTATCGCCGGAATGTTGCCTGGCAAACTTGAATAACTTCGTAATGAACAAATTTATAGATAAGTCATAACTTAGTTGCAGTACGAAATAATTTTGTGGGTAAAAATATCACACTGTCCTCAAAGTGTCTTAAAGAAGATTTCCACTTTCCTCAGAGAAAAAAAAAACAAACAAATTTCTTGCAAGATGCTGGGGCTCAACTAGATATCTGTGAGTTTGTAACTCAGTAGGTACTGCTCTGATTTTTTTTACTTTGTTTCAATAAAACAAAACTTTTCGTTACTTAATTTTTCTCTTTCGGCTTTAATTTAAGAGGTACCTACATATATGAGAATTTCAACGAAATAGTAAAAAAAATATTTTCAAAATGCGCTAAATTTAATTTTAACAAACAAAATTGCCTAAAAAAATCTTTCACTAAAGGGCAAAATAAAAGATACTTATACATGTTTTTTTGATCATACCTAATAAAAAGAATTTCCAAAACTAAAACTGAAGCGAGCGGAGTGCTTGCGGGGTGTGTCGTGTGTGTGGTAAGAGTACACGTAGAGCTGTCGGCGACGACGACGACCAAAGCCAGGCGACCAATGTATTGTTCAGCCTGTCTACTGTTCTATGAAGAAGCGCAGAGTAACTCTTCCCTTTGGTTGGCGTGATCAGCGATGATGATGACCAGAGCCAGGCGATCAAGAAATTGTTCAGCCTGTCTTCTGTTTTAAGCAATTTGTAAAATAAATAGTAAAAGAGACTCCAACTATTGGTTGTGTGTTCAACTATTGTTTTTATTCTCCCGTTGCGTTAGTTCTATTTTGTGTGTAAACAACTACACGTTACATTTTTACTTTTTAAAATTATTTTTACAGAGTGATTTAAATTAATTTTTTTTATTGTATTTTAAATAAGATAATAATGTAAGTAAACAAATCAATGAAAAAATTAATGGATGAAATGAAAAAAAATAATGGCATATATGATGACTGTTACAAAACCACATTTACTTCATTTAATTATCTTGAGTATTTAAGAAATTATAGGTTGTCGCCCTTTCACTCGGCTTCATGTTCAATATTTTTAACCTATGTTTGATTGTTAGCGTCACAAGTATCAAGCGAGAAAAACCACCAGCATAAATCTACCCATCAGTAATAGTATACAGCCGAGGAGTGAAAAATGTCCCGAAAATTATAATTGTGTGCAGTTTAATCGGGACTAGTGTCCTCTGTGCATGTGCTAGTAAAATCGATCAAAAAGTATAAGGTCCCGATCAGCTCCGCTGCTCTCCACTTGATTTCACCACGAAAAAGTGAAGCCCTCAACCCACATACCATCCATGCTTGGGAAAAGAGAAGGAACTTACATTTACGTTAGTTTTAGTTTATATGTGTTTTAGTTTTTGTTTCGGTTTTATTATAATTCAGAACCAGGCAATGCCATAAAACGTTTACACCAACATACAGACATCAAATACATTCCATAAAATCAGACAGCTGATTTATAAATTGCAACTTTCATCACTTTATCGCTTCATCAAACACAATACTACACAGAGAAAGAGCAAAAAATACGTTTTAATTTGTATTTTCCCTGGAACTTTTACTTTAAATTCAAAACTTTGAGTTTACTTTTGTTTTCCCTATTGCTTAAATTAATATCGATACTTTCTATATACAAATATTTTTGAAGTCATATGGGTCTTAATTGAACATACATAATTTTTACTAGTAATATCATACTTTATTATCACTTCTTATTGTTATATTGGGACTATAGAACAACAGGATTCTAAGCGACAATTTTGGAAAAAAAAAATTAATTATAATAATTAAATCTGGGTAAATTGGTTATACTCATTCGATTTACACTAATTATTTTGCTCTATTTCTATCCGTTTCCAGGGTTACGGAGTTCTATCTGCATTATTTCCATTTAAGATTTGGTCATAAAAGTTCGAACTACCACTTAGAACCTTGTTTACCAAATTCAAAAGAGTTTTAAAAACTTTTTAAAACGCAAACCGAATTAAAGAGTTCAAACATTTAGAAGCGTTTTTCTCAAAGCATACTTTTTTGTACATAGAACCGTGCTGTTCTAAAGTCGCGATATACATCTATCTATGTTTTATATTCTTTTTTTTATTGATTTACTTATCCTAAAGCATATTTCTAATGCTGAGTCGAACAAAACGTTCTTATCTCATTGTCGATTTAGTGACATAAGTGATTTAAGGGATGATTAGTGTATCTTCAATGAAATCTTATAATGAATAAATTTATTCTTTTTTTTATCGATAAGATGTGGTACATTTTTTTTTGTGCGATATGGGTTGTATCACCAAATATTTTTTGCAATTTGAGATTTTTAAATGGTGTTTCACAAACAATTGCAACCGCATTCCATACCATTCTTGGAGAGTATTTTGCCTTTTTGGTACGGACTACAAAAACTGATCCGATGAAGTATAATAAATTTATATCCCAAAGCGCGGTTGGCAATAGAAAAGGAAATGCTGAATGAATTTTTATTTTTGGCGCATAGGTACTATAAGTTCTAAATCTTCAAATTTCGATACAAACCCGATTATATGTATGAGGATAACCCGCCTCGTGCGCTTCACGCCTATCTATATTCTAGGTAGCCTTTTGGTTTCAGAAACTAAGTATATGTCAATATTTTGTTTTTGCGTAAACAACTGTCCTCTATCAAGTTTTTGCAGGAATACATTCACATTCCATGTTACAATTTCAGGCCTTCACATAATGTTTGGTGCAACTATGAAAGCTACTTTCGAGGTTAGCGAGCTTTTCAAAAATAAGTCAGTTTGGTTTGGTCTGTTCTTCATGTTTTGCAAGCATACCTAACTTTACCCGTATTTTCATATCATTATATTGAAGCGGTCGTGTGGTAGTATGTTTTCTTCACATTACCTGGCGGCTTTGAAGATATTGCTTCGTTTGAACCGCTTTCACGGTGACTCGTTCACGCTGGCCCTTTATGTTCTCAGGGTCGCCTGCGCTTTACCCATCGCGGCTCTTCTTGTCTGTATAACTCCGCGTGCTAGAATCCTGTTAATCAGTTGGATTGGAGCAGATGTTTAATTTTGATGACCGTGTTCGAATTTTTTCTACTTTTTCGGTTTTATCGAAATCTAACCTGAAAATGGGAAACCTGCGTTTTATTATCGTCTATGAGAAACCTTTGTTTTGTCAAG
This sequence comes from Cheilosia variabilis, assembly GCA_951230905.1. Classification (NCBI taxonomy): domain Eukaryota; kingdom Metazoa; phylum Arthropoda; class Insecta; order Diptera; family Syrphidae; genus Cheilosia; species Cheilosia variabilis. Next base: position 10,969,252 of record OX579677.1, read on the forward strand.
TCTGATATAATCTCTTGTTTTATTCTCATAAGTGTGTCATTGAGTTATTTCGTTACTTAACTTCTTATTAACTAGACGATAGCTTGTCAGTTTTTTAATGGGAAACTTCACGGTTTTGGATACTGTAATAATTGCGATGGCTGCATTTAATGGGATCTAAGGTGTCGCGGAGAACAGTGATTATGGTGGTAGCTTAAAACCCTCTTCATAGTCCGAGTAAATAGTATTTTCTTTCTAAATACTTACAGCATTCCATATTCAGATACAGATTGCAGGAAAATTCCCTTCTATATACGAATTTAACTTTAATCCGATTAAACAAAATAAACTTTTCGGAAAGAAAGCAAACAATTCCAGACTTATAAAGGGTTTTTCCAACAGGGACGCTACAAGAGTAGAGCGAAAGGGACAGCAAACGACGCCGAATTTCATGCCATTTCATGATGGAAAGATATACGAGCCAACAACCAGTCGAAATTATTAAAATTTACTACCGAAATTCGGAGTCATTGGCCTCAACGTTAAGAGCGCTACGTCCAATTTATGGTCGTCATAATCGTCCTAGCAGATCAACAATTGAGCGTCTAGTGGAAAAATTTGAATCCACAGGCACAGTACAAAATGTTCCCGTGCCAGTGAGATATAGAAGTGCCCGTAGTGTCGAGAATATTGCTGCCGCTGAGGCTTCAGTTGAAGAAAGCCCAAATGTGTCTCTCACACGTCGTTCTCAAGCGTTGGGCATCTCTGTGACGTCGTTGTGGCGAATTTTGCGAAAAGATCTTGGCGTACATCCTTACAAGATTAAATTGACGCAAGAACTGAAGCCGCTTGACCACCAGAAGCGTCGCATGTTCGTGAATTGGGCTGAGCAACAACTTGAAAATGATTCGGATTTTCATCGAAAAATCATCTTCAGCGAAGAGGCTCATTTCTGGCTGAATGGCTTCGTCAATAAACAAAATATGCGGTATTGGTCAGGCAGCAATCCACACGAACTCCATGAGTCATCATTGCATGCCGAAAAAATTACGGTTTGGTGTGGTTTATGGGCCGGCGGCGTCATTGGGCCGTACTTCTTCCGTGATGATCAAGACCGGCACGTTACTGTGAATGGGAATCGCTACCGTTCAATGATAACCGAATATTTTTAGCCGAAACCGTTTTTGTTTTATTTAAAAACTTTTGTAGCGCTCTTATTGAAAAACCCTTTACTAAGCAGAAGCACCCGTAACAGGAAATTCGTTTATTATTGTAGGTAATCAGTAAAACTTATCATCAGCGAGTACATAGTTATCCCAAGATATACGAGTATCTCTAGACTCAGGCCATCATCTAACGCTGATGCTGAGTGTATATAAAAGCATTGAAAGATATATTTGTAATATAATCGTCTGCTCATCAGACTTAATACAAGCACATTATTATTATTACTCTTGTTAATGTAAGTAGGAAATTGGCGTCCTTCTGCGAATTTCTTCACTTTTTCCCTGCGTCTGTCAGTTTTATTAGCATGCCATTCTTTGGTTTAATCCATTGCCATTAAGTAAATCCAGTCACATAAATCGTCTTCGGGTAGATGACTAGGACAACGGCAATGCGAAGTTAATGAAATTCGAAACCAACACCATCTCCAGTTCGCCCGTCTGCGCAGTGTCTTCGTCGGCTCGTAAATGTAAAAACCTTTTTTTCGTGGTCTCTCTCCGGGGGATTATAACAAATGGAATTAACTGAAACCGAATGGGAATATAAAGTGTCAACTAGTGAAGGCAATATCGTGCTACAGGAGTGTGTCAACATTAAGTCTTTGTTGGCATTAATACCGTATACCTTTTCCTGGTTTGTTGTCCTCATTTTGAGGGTTTGTTGAAATTTTAATTCACGGCGAAAATATTTACAAGACATTCTCCGGTTTCCTTTTTAGTACTTAACTGGTTTGTTGAAGTATACGTTCATTGGATGGCATGCCAGCGGGACGTTATTGTTTATCAATTACTCGCCCGTTGACAGTCAGCCAGTATCTACAATGGTGCATGCATATTCCTCTGTATTGAAAAAGCTGCATTTTGGTTTAATTTATAAATACATGTATAATGGGGAAAATTGAGTGCTTACAGAATTGGTAAAGTCGGAAAATTACATTTTAAACATCATTGACATACAAGTGTTTAGACTGCGAGTACAATGTCAGTTTGACACAAACCTGCACGGAAACATGGAACCAACTTAGCAGCTAGCCCGTTTGGTTAAACGACAGCGAAGGGATGTAGCTTTGATAGCCACTATCGGACACAGCCACCTCAAGGAATATTCTTACATAGTGGCGTCATTGCAGCAGCCCTGAAAGAGAGAACAAATTTAATAACTTTTAATAACGCTCCTTTTAAACATTTTCATTCGTTAATGGTGTGATAATAAAAGTATTCTAAATAAGATCCCCTACTTAGTTTTTCTCCAAAAATTCGAGTAAATCCGCTTTTCAATTATTTCTCAAAAATAACTACTCAAATCCCAATCTGTCTTCGTATATTTTTGTAAAACTTACCTTACTGCCAATACAACTAAAGGGTGATTTTTTAAGAGGTTTAGAACTTTTTTTAAAAAAAAAACACAAAAAATTCGAAAAAATGAATGAAATATTTATTTGAATCGATAGTTTGAACCTTGCAATTTAATGTTTAAAGATAATTTCATGGAAATGTTGACCGCGGCTGCGTCTCAGGTAGCCCATCCGCTGAGTCCAATTTTGGCATACTCTTTCACACATATCGGCCGGTATCTCACGAATGAATGCATGGATGTTGGCTTCCAGTGCGTCAATCGAAGCGGGCTTGTCCCTATACACATTAGCCTTGGCATACCCCCACAAAAAATAATCTAATGGTGTCAAATCGCACGATCTAGGCGGCCAATTGACCGGCCCGAAACGTGAAATTAACTGTTCACCAAACTCGCCTCGCAAGTTTGTTATCATCGCTCGGTAGCGTTCACCATTGACAGTAACGCTGCGATTCGCATCATCTTTGAAGAAATATGGCCCAATAATGCCGCCGGCCCATAAACCGCACCAAACAGTGGCTTTTTCGGGATGCATTGGTAGCTGTTGCAATGCTTCTGGCTGATCTTCACTCCAAATGCGGCAATTTTGCTTATTTACGTACCCATTCAACCAAAAATGAGCCTCATCGCTGAACACAATTTTTCGATAAAAAAGCGGATCCTCGGCCAGCTTTCCAAGAGCCCATTCACCAAAAATTCGGCGTTGTGGTAGGTCGGCTGGCTTTAGTTCTTGCACCAGCTGTATCTTAAAAGGCTTTACGCCCAAATCCTTCCGCAAAATTTTCCACGTAGTGCTGTAACAAAGGCCTAACTGCTGGGAACGGCGCCGAATCGACATTTCGCGGTCTTCTGTCACACTAGCTGATACGGCCGCAATATTTTCTTCACTACGCACAGTACGTAAACGTGTTGGTGGTTTAATGTCCAACAAAGTAAATTTGGTGCGAAATTTGGTCACAATCTTCCGAATAGACTGCTCAGAAGGTCGAGAATGCCGATCATAAAATGGAAGCAGCGCGCGATGAACATTTCGAACCGAGCACGAATTTTGATAGTAAAATTCAATAATTTGCAAGCGTTGTTCATTTGTAAGACGATCCATGGTTAAATTGCAAACCAAACTGAAGCTGTTTGTCAGTGACACAAGGTACTAAACACACGGCAGCTGTCAAAACCAGTGTTGCCAAAACCAAACCAGCTAAAAAATCACCCTTTACAATAACAGCTACGCAAAACGCCTTTTTAACAAATATTATCAACTTACTTTTTTCGACCATATTTAATATGCACCTTATTCTAACCACTTGGATTCCCACTGGATTTTAACTTCCACTTAATTTGCACTTGCACCCCCATACACATTCATCTTAACTGCTAATGCAAATTCAAAAACAAATCGCTGAATTCCTACATAATACATTTATGTAAAGTTCTCAGTCTGCCGCGAACCGTACTTCCATTTTTACTCATGGGCACCTTAAACCAGCCGGTCCTTTGTACTCAAAAATCTCGTTAAGCGCAAGAGCTTGTAAATAGTACATTAGATGCTTATAATTCTCTAACCGGAACTTATGAACATTTTCTGAGAGCTAAAACTTATAAAAGCTTACATTGTTATTCGATATGTACTGCCATATCAAAAGGGAATTTCATTTAACACTTCCTATTCTTACATTTTATGGGCGGTTGCTTACCTATCTATCAATTCAATCAACCAACCTTTTGATAAACGAGCAAATTTCTTGCGATCCAGTCGTGCACTTTATTTTTAGTTTCAGTACTGATTTTGAGACATGTTCGCGACATGCACTCAATGCTGCATTACAAGTGCAGCTATGACATTCAAAAACACATAATTTCCTAAAAAGTATGATATTCAATTTAAGCCTACGTAATCTTTTTAGGAAATTTATAATACGTAAGACATATATAAATAATTAATTTATTAATGAGGAGCGATTTTGATTTTGTATTCATTGTTTTAGATATTTTCTGCGTATAATACCCGTCTAGGAAAAAAACTTTTCAAAAGTGGGAATTTCTTGAAATACAACATTACGCGAGACTTCATAGCGGCTATTGATGGGGAGATATTGAAACCTCTAAAACCTTTCTTCTTTTTTTTTTCCAAAAACGAAATAAAATCTCAATTTCGGAATATTATGTTTTGCTAATCACCGCAAAATTCTTTTCCTGACGTGTAGTCGCTTAAATACTTGTAAAGAATGTTTAATGGACATTTTTTGGAGATCCGTAGCCTTTTTAGAATCCTTGTTTTTTCGTATCAATAATTTACCAAAGCTGTTCCCTAAGCTTCCTATATCCGCTTTTCTTTTTATACCCTCCACAGGAAGGTATATTCATTTTGTCATTACATTTGTAACGCCAAGAAGGAGTCACCGGAGACCTCATAAAGTATATATTCTGAATCAGGATCAAATTCTGAATCGATTTAGACATATCCGTCTGTCTGTCTGTCTGTTTGTCTGTTTGTCTGTCCGTCTGTCAGTTTGAAAGCGCCCAAAGGAATTGACATAGGCGAATGAAAGTAGGTGAAAGGACTTATTTTTATCGTCGTCAGGTTGGTATTGAAAATGGGCTATGTCGGTCAGGTAGTTCTGGTACCTCCCATACAAAACCAATATTAGAAAACACATGTTGAAAGCACGATAGCGTCGAAAATAATCTACCTAGGCAAGTGAAATTTCGTTCGACGACTTATTTTCATTGTCGTCAAGATGGTATTAAAAATGGGCTATGTCGGTCAGGTAGTTCTGGTACCTCCCATACAAAATCAATATTAGACCCATGTGTCTCTCTGTCTGTTGTACAATGTAATTACGTACTACCTCACGTGCCTAAAACTTTTCATGACTTGTATGCAGTGGAGGGTATCAAGGCATCGGCCAAGACGATGATAACACTTTTACTTGTTTTTATTTCTGTTTCCTGATTGTCAGTGGTCTCATTTTTTCTCGTAAAGCCAATAAGAATGTTTTAGAATAAACTCCATAGGTACATCTTAATTTAGCGTGTTAAATTCATAATTTCTTTTATCTGCATCGACTGAATGGCGTTAGTTTTAAGAAAGAACTGATAGTCTTACCCTGGTAAGTACAGCTGCATGGAGCAGGGAAATCCATCCTAGAAGAATTTAGTTAAGGTCACAGTTCGTATATGGATTTCAAGGGCGTTTGGCGAGTTAGCGCAGTGCGAAATTTGTAAATATCGCGTTCATAATATTTGCTACCTGCAAATGGACTTAGATTTTGAATTTAGTTGAAGGGCGGTTTTTTAAGAATTTTTTAAAATTTCGGTTTTTGGCCACAAATTTTGGCTTTTTACAAAATGCGCCTGCAGTACTGTAAAAAGTTTTTGCAAATTATATTAGTAATCGATTCGGGTTCATGTTTCAACCAAATATTGTATAATATAGAGTGGTTGTGTATGTTCAAACAAGACCTACACCATCATGCAGTGACTCGATATCAGGAAGTGTAGGTAATCAAATTGAAGAAAACTACAAGCTGTAATATATTTTAATAAATGTGTACCAAATTGTGCAAAAGGTTACACGGCCGGCGGTGGTCTAATATGGATAGTGCAGCTCCCAGTCACAATACTCCTGTGTATATGGTATTTTCTTCTAGGTTATTCTGTTTAACTTTATACAAAGAACAACCTTAATGACTCCATTCAGTTAAGGTTTACTCAAGTTCTTCGGCACTGCTGACAGATTTGTCAACCGAATGAACAATTTGAAATGATTTGCGATCGAGGGCGAAGTGGCATTCTCTCATTGAAGAGCTAAACATAAATTTCCAAAGCCCTGTCTTATTCTACCTTGACCAGTAGAGATAACTTCCTGCGATTTGAGTTGATTATTTTAGTTAATCTAGTTCATTCGTAATATGCCTGATGTCAGAATGCCACCGACCAGATTTTAAAAGTCAACAAGAACGAAAAAAAATTTCACAATAAAACCCTTGTGCTCAAAAAAGTCAAACCATATGCAAACATTCAGGTTAGGCATGTAGATGCTCCAAGGAAGGTAGTGAAACTTTTTGAATGTTTAACACATCTATACACTTATATCTGCCATATATCATGGATCGTGCGGTGCGGTGGGTTTTGTACTTTTTTAGGGCCGCAATTTCCTTTGGACACACTAGCCTAGCAGTAAAGAAGACAACAAACTTTGCCTGCATGTAATGCAGCATGTAGATTGTAGGTACTTCACAGGACTGCACAAAGAATGAACAAAAAATTCGATATCCTGTGTTGTCCTGGGGTGTTCATGTTCGGTTTGCATTTGTTTGCAACTGTAGCAGCAGAGTGAAAAACCTCGTGCTTTATGCCTATTCCAGTTGAATTGGTAATTCTTCTTCCTATCCACCTTCCATTGATTGTTTCGACTGCAGCAGTTGATCGCAGATAAGTGGTGTACGCCTGCATGGTTGTATCCATCTTTTATTTTTATTTGTACACCACCCAAAGGAGGAAATGAAAATGGGTTGCTTGTGGAACTCTCGCAGCTCTCGTCATATCATCAATCGATTTTGTATGTTTTTCTCTATATGTATGTGTACCGGTAGCTGTACTATAGATATGCCTTCTGCACATGACCACAAATCTGAGTTCAGTTTTTTCCTGCGTCTATTTAAAGACAGTTTCAACCCCCACAAACAAGTTTTGATAAAGAACTTTGAAAGGGCGGCTCCCGCTGCCTTTTGCCGGTGTATTGTCTGTTTGTAGTCCAGGCTGAAACAGTATTCCTTTTGAATATAGGGAGATATTTTGTTCTAAGGTTCATTCATCGTGTTTTATTTTTTCCGTGTAGGTCTACCGAAAAGCGATAAAGGTGTAAGAGGGCTGTAGGTGAAAAGGATGAGAACTTCAAAGCCTTTTGGAGAAATAGGATGTTCATGGAAATTGTGTTGATTTGTTGTATTCCTTGGGCGGCCTTGTTTGTAGACGAATAATATGTAATAATAATATGACGAATCTTTTCAAAATAGTAGCAAATAAGGCCAAGTTGCACTTAAAATTCAAGCTTCGATTAAGGCTGGCAAGCTTGCTGTTTTTTTCTAATCTATCTAAAACTTCTCAAAGTGTTTTTCATTCAAATTGCACCTATACCATGTGTTGATCGTGCTTTGAGTTAGGATCAATAGTAATGGAACGAATGATTGTATTATATTTCTTTTACGCGTAGCTCCTCTGGTATATTACCAAAGTTTATTATAATTTTGTGTTGTAAAAACATGGTATTGGCATCAACTTGGTGGTCGGAATAACTGTGTGAACAAGTATCAGCTCTCAGAACTCCAACAAATATTCGGCCCCTTGCGCCCAAGGGGTTCAGGAAAGGGAATTATTTATGAATGAGTGATCCAAATGTTAAGGACCCTAGCAAACAAAATAAGGGTAACGGGCTTCGGATATGCACGTGGAATGTTCGGACCTTAGGGAAACTACATTTCCAACTAGTGTGGGAATTCCCGACGCTTTCCTCGATTAGAAACCAAACTGTTGTAGAGTACGTCTTCGAGGAACTTGCAGATATTACCGAAATGGATATCGCACTAAAATACGGCAATTCCATCCGAATGCAAAATAGTAGCACATATAAATATTTTTTTAAGTACAATGGACCTAATTGATCTAAGTGGATTATCGGATAATAGTACCCACTTAACCTAACCTAACCTTAGCTTGTCTGTCTAAACTAATGACTGGGATAGTTGCACAAAACTAAATGATTCCAATAGTATAATCACAGACAATAAATATATATTTATTGTCTGTGGTATAATGATTAATCACAACAAAGAGTTGTCAAACTGACGACCCTCAACAAGTTTAATTTATTTGTAGATGCTTTCTCAAGTGAGCTTTCAAATTGTACGAATTTGATCAAACATCTGTCCTTTCTCTTACACGACCACTTGGGTCACATAAATCACAGCCTAACGAGGACATATTCTATCTATCTCCATCCACTTGGAAAAAACAACCTTGTTGAAAGGAAAACAAAACACTTCAACACTGTCTCTCACCCGGTAAGTGCTTAAAGGACATCAAATCTACAACAAAATGATCTCCAAACGAAAGATTATCTCCATAGTATTTCACGGGCTTACCATTATTACATAATAAAGATACCACAGTGGTCAGGCGACGTGTTGGACATTTGTCCGTTTTTCACATTTATTTCACAGCGCCTCTGTTTTATGTCCTTGTATGCGAAGATTTATTCCTCTATTCTGCTGCGAGAAATTCAACATCACCCTCAATACAACAAAATTAAACATGAAGGACCCCGACCAGAAGACACAAAAAATGGAAAAAGGTAGTGAAAGTTTGTGATTTGGAAAACCCGAACAAAAGAAATTTTTGCAGGGACCAAAAATATACTCGTAGATTGCCAGCAAAATGCATATGTGTGTAGAGCCATATACTTATCTTTTGCCTTCAAAGCATATTACGGATAAGATTCTGTCCCTTTTTTTGTTGATGATAGATTTTCTGATTTTGAGTGGACACAAGCTGGGTTATTACTATAGGCGAACGTGTGCTTTCAAATTTGTCATATCCTTGTGTGGAGATAATAAATAGCTTTTTTAATACAATGAATTTGACATGAGAAGAGTAATCGTCAAATAATTAAAGCGAAACGCAATTTAATGGGTGTGTGGGACAGAAATCCGTTATGTAACGTATTGCGTAGGTTCTCGTATGCCTTGCGAATGAGTAGGTTTTTTTTATGATTTATGATAGGTATCTCGTTCATCATTCGTTTGCAGGAAAAATGTAAAAATCTTCCTGTTTAAATCACCTCTGTCTGAATGTGTTTTTATACACCCTGAGCTAGTATCCTTCTGTAGGTAAGGTGAGTATGAACGAAATTACGGATGAAAAATTGCCGCTGTCAAACTTGAGTTTTTTTCTTGACGTGAGGTCAGCTTCTCCTTCGTCTTTTTAAACATTCAGCGTATTGTGTCAGATTGTTGTTAGAAAATAAATACTCCACAAACGAATAGATGTGAAAAGCAAAACTTAGTCATACGGTTTGTGTTTATTTTTTACAGTGGCTGTAGAAAGAGATGACACCTTTAGATTTAGGTTAACCCTTCTGTCAAATATAAGGTCTGGCTAGACCTTTATCGCTTTTGATGCGATTTTTCTGCTAGAAATAATAGACCCAGCTTCTTTAAACTGCTTTAAACTTCGTGATAGGTTCAACGAATATGTTTTCTACGATTTCAGATATATGTGCTCAATAGGTACTGAGAAGAGTTTTTGAACTTACACACTTTCCGTCAACTGCAAGGTCCATCTAGACCTCATAAATTGTTTATGAATCAACGACAAACTTCAACGCAAGACAAGATTTTCTTGCATTGCCTGCGAAGAACCAATATGCCTGCCAGTCAGCAGCACTTGAAATATAATAAATGTGTAAGTCTTACACAAAATATGAAAATATAAACACTTCTCTTTCCTTTAATATTAAAAATCAAATATAAAACAAACATGTTTTGTTTTTTATCACTTTTATTTTTATACAAAATATATGAAGGTCTGGTCAGACCTTGTGGTTGACGGAAAGGCTTAAGAAATTGTAATTGACAGAAGGGTTATCGTTGGAACTCATATCTGTTTCATGTCAATACTTTAAGATGCGCATGCGATTGCATCTGCATTAATGACGGATACGCAATGTGTTGCAATGTGTGAGCTCTAAGTTTTTTTTCGTTCATAGTTGGTACTAGCTTTGCCACTTCTCAAACTTAAAGCTGGACTTATAAGCTTACTGATTTATAGCTCAAAATCTTTTTACCTACGTAGCCGAACTTTACAACTTAGAGTTAAGGACTATAGTCATATGAGAGCGAATACGAACTGCGAACAAGCAAATATTCTTAGTTTCTAACATTTCATTCACATGAAAGCTTTTTAAAGTCACAGATACCCGCGTTTCAGTTTTTAAGGTTAAGTTCTAAATAATTTTTCATTAGTGGGTTTGCGGATCGCGACTGTATGAAGTGAATTGTGAAAAAAATGTGACAGTTCGCGGCAAGAATTTTCGATTCCCTGAAAAATTGGTAGCCACAACTGCTGCATGAGCAGGAGCAGCTGTTTTGGCTGTAGTCATCACTGATGGGAGTTCGGTAGTCTAGCGAGAGATGATTTATTGCTAAAATGAATCAGCGAAGAAACAAGTACCTATAAACATATTTGTTCGTTCTTTATTCCGATAAGCCGTTTGTGTAGGGAGAATATTTGATTTTTTGTACGCGTAACACGGAAAGAATTTTAAGATCAAATCAAAAAAATAAGCGCAGAATCACGAAAAGTTTGTCTAGTTTTAGAGCTTAGCTAAGGATTTACTAATTCACGACTTTTTATTCGCAATTCGAGAAATTTTGACGAAGTGAAGATATTGACCCTCAAAAGTCGTGAATCAACACTTTTCAGTATCAATAATGCGATCAAACGAGAAATAGATATTGCCATAACCGATCGCAATTTGACACAAATAGTTATCAATTTGATATTACATGGATTGTAAATTGCAAAAACAATTCGTAAATTACCACTTTTCTGTTGTAAATTACGATTTCGTCCCCTAGCAAATTACAGCCATTTAGTCTTGAATTGCAACTCAATAGTGTTGATTTGCAAACTAACAGGGGAGGTTTACTACTTCAGTGGTTGCAATTTACAAATTCTTAGTGGTAAATTGAAACTTTTTTTATCAATTTGCAATTCATATTTTGCAATTTACGTTTCATGAGTAGTGATTTGAGGTATCACCGTATTAAATTGAAAATGTTTTATCGTGAAATTAGAAAACTTTATTCTCAATTTGCAACTTATATCTTGTAATTTACAAATCAAAATTCATCGTTTTATTAATTAGGTTAATTTCGTATTCTTCCTGATATCCAAGAAAATCATACGGCGCCATATCGTCCGGAGACAACGGGATTTGTCTGGGGTGGTTTTCTGGTCTTTGCTGAAGTTTAAAATACAAATAAAATATTTAGATGAACTTGACATTGATACTAACCTTTACAATTCTTTTCGATTACATATTTTAGAATACATTCCAATTGATACTTCTTTTCTAATAGCAAGATGTAACTTCTGAAAAAAATACAGATTTATATGCATAGGTACTTCAGGGTTTTTGGAATTCAAAACTTACAAAATGTATTCCAGAATGCTTTATAATAAGTAGGACACTCACTATCCATACGAATTTTATGGATAGTGAGTATATTAAACAACTTTAGCCCGACTGCTTTAAACAAAGATTGAATACCGACTGCCTGTCTCTGCACCGCAACGCAATGTGCAAATTAAATTTTATTACTAATTTTTTCCTTAAAAAAAATAATCTTTATTTAACCAAACGATCCGGCAGCGATTCTGCCTCACAAAAAACTGAACAATGTTGACTTACAAACTAGAGCTTAAATACTAACTTAATGCTACGACAGCAGAATCCATCGGCGACGTGTTCCCACAGACACATTACATCATACGTGATGGAATGTGGGTCCAGCGCTGTTGCCTGGTCGTGTTGCAATGTCCGATGTTGCGACGCCTAAGTTCCCACAGCGTCAGCGAATTCCTTGCCTGGGAACTGATGTTAGGTTTTATTTGTGTTAACTTGCACAATGAAGATTTGGCTTCATGATTGCAGCTGTCTAGCAATACCACATACATATTTACATTCATCCATAAAAAGAAAGGACTTAAAAAGATTTCGATAGGTACATGGACTTTGAACTGTGCATAAAAAAATCCACACATCAGGTAGTTGATTCCATGGAAATTACAAAACATATTTTACAATTTACGACTACGTCAATATACGTTTTCAGTTTCATGTGTTAGATTATTACAAGATTTTATTGATTCATCATTCAGTTTTGGTAAATCACCAAATATTTTTCGCAATTTGAGATTGTGAAGTGGTGTTTGAGAAATTGACATATTAGAGTGGTAAATTGCGCCAAACAATCTCGCAAATCACTACAAATAAAAGAAGCTCGAATTGATACTTCTAATCGTAAATTACAACAAACAGAATTTGGTATTCTCCGCCGTTTTCAATGTCAAATTACCAATTTTTGTATCAATCCATGAAAACTTCGTTGTGATTTGCGAGAAATATATAATTCGTAAATTGCAACTCAAAATTTTTCAATTGGTGATTTTCAATTCTTTCCGTGAAGCCTTACCTAAAAAAATCGGACATCAACAGTAAAAAAACACATTGAAACTATTTAGTAGGTACGACGTTGCTGAAATCCATATTGTAGTAGATACATGGCTATGGATGATAAAAGAACTCGCAAGGTAGAACAGATTTGGGCACTGGACGAGTAATCATGTTTGATGGTAATAGTAAAACCCATAAATATTTAACAATATAAATATAAAAAAGTAATTTCAGTCCAATCGTAATGTTTATAAGTACAATCGTTTTTGAAATTTTCAAAATACACCACCGCAAGTCATCAAAAAGAAATATGACTTCTAACTTAAGCGAAAAAGAAATGATTTGTTTAACAGAACTTTTAAAACAAAAAAGAGATACTTCCAACCCATCAAAGATATGAGTGGAGGTACTTACAAAAGTACTCAATATTGGGGGCTTTAATCTTATCTTATAACGCTATAAAACAAAAATGAGTGGAATTTCAGGGAGAATCGATACAAAAGTTAATTTCTAAGGCGATCATCAATCAAATCGAAACCAATATAGGATCAATTGAAGTACTGGTAAATGTTTTTGTAACATTTTTGGAGAACAAATTTGGGATTGTATAAGAATATCGGAAATCCCTTCATTCTGTTTACCGTAAAACACATTTCGTGTTTGTCCTTTTTTTGCCGATTATTTCTTAGAAAACTTCAGAAAGCCAGTTGCAACCAGTAGGTATAGTCGCCTATAATTAATATAATTTGTCTGTCTTTTACGGCGTAGGGTTTATGTTAAGGAGAAGAATCGTCCAATGAATTTCTTCCTGTAGTATTTGAGACCTGGAGAGTTAGTGGTTTGTGTCCTCAAGAACTCCCTAAAAGCGTAGAAAGGCACTTTCGGTAATTTCGCATGATTCTCTCTGTCCGGCCTCACAAAAAGATGGCCATAGTTTCCTTGTGGTAGCACACGTAAATATGCGTATACGCTTTCCGCTTTCTCATTGCCTGGAATGCGTTCAAACCCAGGAACCCACCTAGAGGCTTGGGCACTTCGCGACAGCACTACATCATTTTCTCTTTTATTACTGGGGCAGTTAAGTATAGTTTCCAGCTGTCAATGAAGAAGGTACGGTGCTTTCGAAGTTTTTCCCTTCTTGCGGACAGGCTAATCTTGGCACTGCCATGACTTCCACTAGAAAGCCAATGTTCCGATGCCCAGCTGTTCAGATAAGATGCCTGACCTTACGCCGGTATACATTTTTGATCCGGTCGTACACAGGAACTCTGTACGAGAAGGAAAGTGTAAGAGTGCTGGCGTTAGCGAATTTTCATATTATACTCATATTATTGTCTATCAACAATAACAAATTTTGAATTTAAACAATACAATCGGCCATTAAATTAATATACCAATCTTATTTCTTTTCAGGTATGTTGTGAATACATTTATCAAACCCATGGACTGTCTCTCCCTTGAACAACAGGTACCAACAGTTACTTTAAAATAAAATAAATGTGGAAAACGATTTTTTTCCTTAAGTTTCAGACTCATTAATCATGCAATTAAATTTCTCATTATAACCACACATCCAGAAAGTCATACCAAATCCTAAAAGAGCTCTTCTCGAATACCCTTTGGAGTCATTTGTCAAACATCAATCAGAAAATTGGAAAAAAGACAAATACTTAACCGCGGGGGTGACGTCTGACCTATCGAGTAAAATACAAATATCTCTGCAAAGTGATTACCCTTTTATTCAGAGCCATTCTCATTTTCAGCTACCATCTGTCTACATTACTTCAAAAGATTTCCCATGACTCGGCATAAAAATTGATAGCTATGGCGCTCAAATAAAATTGGAATCGTATTCGCGGCTGCATTTGTGCAATGACCTCCTTTCAAAATAAATAAATAAAATATTCTGAAGCTCCTAAAATATCAGGACTGTATCGAAATTTATCGCCACCAAAATACACAAGTTACTGCAATATGATGTACCTAACCCGTCTGTATAGATATCCATCTGGTGTTACGAGTATATTGTGTCTGTGCTGTTTTTCAACTTCTGTCTGCTTTTGACCTGGTTATTTTCCCGTAGGTGAAATAGGGCAGCGTTGTAATGAAAAATGGACATCGGGAAATATATTGGAGGGAGTGCTAAATTTATTGAACAGATCCAACAATTGAATAGTTCTCAACCCCTGTTAGCTCCATGACAAGGATTTATGATCTAACCAGTTGAAAACAATTTTAACTTTTTTGTTAAGTTTGTTTTTCAAATTGTGTTGGGCACCACTAATACTCGCACGGCTACATAAATAAAAACTGTTGTCAGACATCTAAGCAGTAAATACTGTAGTTGCAAAGGTTGTTCGAAAAGGTGTTTGAAGCATTTCGTATTGCGATAATTTGGGAAATGGCGGCTACTTTCTTAAAAGCAAGCCGATAAGCGTCGACAGTCACAGCGATTCTTTCGTACAAGTTGGGGCTATAGTGAGTATTTGACTAACTTTAATATTTATTGATACGCTAAAGACATTTAAATTCAAATGACGAAATAACTATGCTCTCGGATGGTAGAAGGCCTAAGCGTGAGGTGGAGCGGTGGGAGACCGGATGTCTTACCGCAAATTTTAACTGGAACCCTTTGCTCTGTAGTCTAAGACATATCACTGTGCTAATGTTGCTTTCCGCTGATCCGTTAATTAATTGTTGATAAGACATTTGGAATGTCTGAATCGGAAAATTCAGTTTCCAACCTTCTTCATAGAAGGTACGAGAGCGAAGCATTGTAATATTTATAATACTTTTTTTTACTGAACCTTGGCTCTCTGATTTGATTTGAAGCCATCAGGGTGAAAATGAGGTACATAGCTTTGGCCGAAAAATCAGCATCCGCGCGTTTTGATGTTCAATTCAACGAACGCTCTTTGCTGTGCTTTGTCATTAGGCTTCTGACAGTCAAAATTTTATTACAATTAAACTTTTGTTCAACAATGAAAACACTTTGATCTTTCGCGTTTTGCTTCAGCTGTCAGCTGTCAAATTGTTTCATTTGTTTTTGTGATTGAGAGCACTTACCGCACAAATGGCGGCAAATTCAAAACATACGAGGATTTTGAGTCATCCTTTGTATTTGAAGGTTGACTGGGTCACCTCTAGGGATCGCCAATTGGAAAAACTGACCCAAACTGTGATTCTATGGCAATTTATGTGAGTTCCTAAGGTGTGAATAATGCTACCACAACTGAGTTCTCCCCACTCAACAAAGAATGGAAACAGTTTCTCTAGTTGTCCCAATCAATTTATGCGCGATCCGGACTTTATGCAAATAATTATAGATAATATTCTTTAGCACTTAATTTCCTTTCGTGTCATCGACGTGACATTACATATTTATTGCCTTTAAGTTCGTTGACACCCAATCACATTCTATTTTTGATTCATAAGTCTTGTGCTCTTTCTTTCACATCGTTCACGAAAAAATACTCCTTGACCACTATCAATTGAAGTAGATATTTCCGCCAAGTTCCAACTGACTTTTTATAAGCTCCCATCTTTTCACTTCCGCCTTTCCAATTTTGCCATAGCCACGATGGTGAAAAAATACGTACAAATGGCAAGCACGTAAGTCCCTACAACCAAATTCCAAAGGACTTAATCAAAAAAACTTTTCAGACCATGTGTACTATGATTTATTGCCGCCGAGAAGTGGACAGAGCGCTGAAATTCCTTTGGGTGTTCCACAAAACTTGAGGACATACCGACCATCTCAAAGAGGAACTTTTTTTCCCATATCTGTTTTGTCAGTTCAAAAAGAAATTGAAAAGTTCACTGACCAGCAGCTCACCAGTTTTTGGTGTCAAAAAGATTAACCTTTTACTTGCACTCGGGGAAATCGTATAACGTGTTGCGTCTGCTTTGGGCCATGTTAACTGGAAAATACTGCTTTACATTACTGTTTTGTTTTCATTTAATTTTCAAAGTAGGGAGTCAAGAAACAGAAAGAAGGAAGAGAATTAAATCCTTATAATGTGGTTGCAAATTGAGTTAAAACTGTGTTTTTCGTATGTCTTTTGAGCAACCGCAAACAATCAAACGACAAAGCGCGATAGTTGGATTTTGTATCGATCATAGAACAACAGACTTCTTTCTAGCTGAAATTTTTGGCTAAATTGGGTTATATATTGATTTGCATTAAATTGACTACGATCTTTCGGCACATATCTGACTATAATTGTTATTACTAATCGAGTATTTTGAAGTACACAGCGCGGATATAAAGGTAATTGAGATAAATCAGACAGGAGATACCGACGGACACTGGTTACATATGCCTGATGTAAATTGTAAAAAGGAGCATTAGCAAATCAGCATGGTAAAGTATTGGATTCCACACTCATTTACGATTTATGAAAGAGAGGCTTAAGGGCGATCTAATGGGCATTCTTTGCATGACGATTTGGACTGTTTGTTACAATAACTACAGAACAGTGAGAGGCACATAAGATTTAAATTTATCGATATGTCAGTAGGCAGATAGAATAGTGTGTTTGTTGTTTATTGGATTTAGCTGCATTCGAATGCTTTCAAAAACCTATGAAGAAACGACAGTAAGTTAACTTTTTTACACATACCAAGTTGCTTGAGGTTACTATCCAACTGATCGCCCTACACAGGTTAGGTCCTCCTCTGCTCCGTTGTCTCTCGGACTGGTGTGTTCTTGCACATACCCTCCAATGTCCCATCTCAGGCGAGAAGTCGATTTTGACAAAGCCAACAGCGAACTATGTGATTTTTCCCCAAAATAGCCCATAAATCGATAAGAACAGGGCCGAATTTCTGCCGAAGAATCTTTCTCTTAAATCTTTAAAAGACGTTTGTATTCGCTGTCGATTAAGCTTCTGCAATATACAGCGATACAACAGAACCGCTGTGATTAGTGCCTTTCTGGTTGACTTTTCAACCCGACATGATTTCCAAAGGTGATCTTGACGCCGATGACATTTTGCGAGGTAATAAAAATACCCAGGTAAACTATAGATGGCTTAAACAGCTTCAGAGTTGAGACTCAAGAAATGCCAAACCTTGCCATGACTATTTTAAATCGCCACTGCATTCGCTATTGTAGGCGAATTTAAAGGAGATAAAGAGGTGGTGTGCTTTATTGGATGTTGTTCCGTGATCGATATCCGCGTTCTTTATGGGCCGATTTTTTTTATATTAACTTTAAATTTTGTTTCAACTTATCTTGTACGAACATTAATAAGGTCGACTAACCTGAGTCCATTTCCGTAGGCGATGTTTTGCAGACTGTACTTATCGTAAAATGCTTCACACAAATCAGCGTCTTCTTAAATTTGGACTCGTGCTTATTAGACTTACATTACGGAATCTTAAACTTCTTGCAAAAGTCTCTCTGAAATGAAATCTAAATACATCCAAATAGGCCCTGAGATTATTCCTTGTGGCAATTGCCTTATAGTAGATAGATTTTTTACTATCCCATTTCCTGGATGGCTTTTATATCGGCTATGCGTACTATAGATGCAGACATTCCATGTCCAGAAGCATCGAGTCCTCATTTTTTTTTTTGCGAACCGTGCGTCATAACAACATAACATATCTGACCCAGGGTTGACAAACGTGTTACAATCGTAACTTTTTAGTTACAATGGAGTTTGGAAAAATACACAATACAATCGCCCTGAAAAAGTTACACTCAAAGAGTATTTTTAATTTTGAATTTTTATTTATACCTACTCATTGGCCGTTAGCAATAAAATATATTAGGACTTTTGGAAATAAAAATCAACTCTAGGTCTAAATTATAAGACATAAAGCATTCAATTTGGCCTTAAGTTTGGAAATAGCTAGATTGGAGTCACCGATCTGGGTCAATTTCAGAAATCTCAATATTTTCCCAGATTTGCATGTAACATGATTTTACTAATAACAATTACGCGTATGGAAAAGAGTTTCAATTATAATGGATTTATATGAGCGCAAGTGTTTTTTGCGGCCAACTCAATACACACAGTGTCAAAATAGCTAGCAGAAGTTGTCTTTTGTTGAATTTATTTCATTTCTATGAAATGCTAGGTGGGGTTAAAGAGGACTTTAGACTCGATTTCTTTTTCTATTCCTAAGGGCCAATGCATATTTAATACACTTCTTTTATATGTTATCCTTAATTAGTGCTTTTATCCAATATTCGGAAGTTTCGCTTAGAATGTTTTATTATTATGCAGATAAACAAGTTCAAAGTCAAATTGTAGGCTTTTAGTGAACTTACAATTTGATTTCTTTAAAAATGAAAGTATAAATAAAGTGGGAGAACTTAATTGGTTTGACAAAGTACACTTATTCAACTGTTAAGCTAAAAATTGAGTAAGTGCAACGTATTGTTGAGCATGCGAACATTTTTATTAAAACAGAAAATTTGTTGTTCGAGAGTTTTTTAAGTACCAAGTGTGGAAAACGAAAGACAGCATCATTTTAAAAATTTAAATTGCTCATGCATTTTGAATAAAATTGTTTTACCCGTTTTTATGTAGATAACCTTTAGAAAACCCATGTACATATAAAATTGAATTAAGTCGACCATGTTCCCTTAAAATACATTTTTGTTCACATATCGCACATATCGTTTTCGAGAAAAGTCAAAATTTTGAAATTTATGTGCAAAATAAAAAATGAATCTGAACTTTAAGCCCACAAACTCTTAAAACGAAGTTTGAAACAAATCCGCCTAGCTGTTGGTCTCGGAAGCTGACGGACGGAATTGCGCAATATTACATAAAACTAATGAACATCCCGAAGTCATTCGCAATTTTGTACGAAAATAAATTGCTCGTTTCGGGAAACAAAAAATACAATTGAGCCCGAAAAAATACAATCGGAACTAAGATTTGCTTACAGTCCACACCATTCATTTTTCATCCCTGATCTGACCCACTAAAATTATTCATCTATTAAAAAACTATTTTTAAGTGTCACTAAAAGTTTATGGACTAAGCAGCTTCCTTCATTCAATCGAAATTCAATCGACCGGATGGTAGAAAATTAATTCTTCTCAACGCCTGTGTGTGTTTGTCGTAGACGGAATTCTTTCAAAAGAGTCACTGTTTGCTGTTTCCAATATGTTGCACAAGTTCGCTTTCGCATCTCTTTCCTCACCATTATTCTAACTCTCCTTTATGCTGTGTGTGCTAAAATATAAACTTTTCTGCACGCTCTACTGAATTCAATACAAATCCATGTCCCATTATTATTTCGGTGCAGTTTCTCCGCATTTCTATAAAAAAAAAATATTTTTGATCAAATAATCATGCATGGGTTTTTTTTTTGAAAAAAAGTGCATTATGGTATCCTTTGTCCATTCAGTGACTGACTCAGATGCCTCCTGAAATTCCTTCCAACGATTCGCTAAGTTCAAATCGAATGAAAGGATACATTTTGTGCCGCCGCCGGACATAATGACGCGAACACGAACACTCCATTCGATTATTTTTATCATCAATTGGATTCAAAAAGAGGAACAGGACCACTTATACAGACATACTCGTACTCGTACATTTAATGGAAAATATCCTCCGAGGGCACATGGTGTTTAGTTGGGCAAACTGATGACCCCCACCCATTAAAATGCGCACTCATTGTCGATGGTTGTCAATGTTTGGGTTTGACATGGCCTGTGGCGCTACTGTGTTGGGTTTCAGTCCATGGGTTATCTGATTAGGGATGCAACATCGTTCTTAAAAACATCGATGTTTGAAAACATCGATGGTTCCACGACAAACATCGACGTTAAAAAACATCGGTATTAACAACGATACATCGATGTTTTTCCGATGTTTTATTTATCTTCTCTATCACACAAATTGTTTGCTATATTTACGACGTACTGTACCTACCTAAACAACAAAATATACTAGTCTTACCAGTTTCAACCCAAAAACCGTAACTAATTTCCAGTCAAATAAAGGGTGATTTTTTAAGAGGTTTAGAACTTTTTTTAAAAAAAAAACACAAAAAATTCGAAAAAATGAATGAAATATTTATTTGAATCGATAGTTTGAACCTTGCAATTTAATGTTTAAAGATAATTTCATGCAAATGTTGACCGCGGCTGCGTCTCAGGTAGCCCATCCGCTGAGTCCAATTTTGGCATACTCTTTCACACATATCGGCCGGTATCTCACGAATGAATGCATGGATGTCGGCTTCCAGTGCGTCAATCGAAGCGGGCTTGTCCCTATACACATTAGCCTTGGCATACCCCCACAAAAAATAATCTAATGGTGTCAAATCGCACGATCTAGGCGGCCAATTGACCGGCCCGAAACGTGAAATTAACTGTTCACCAAACTCGCCTCGCAAGTTTGTTATCATCGCTCGGTAGCGTTCACCATTGACAGTAACGCTGCGATTCGCATCATCTTTGAAGAAATATGGCCCAATAATGCCGCCGGCCCATAAACCGCACCAAACAGTGGCTTTTTCGGGATGCATTGGTAGCTGTTGCAATGCTTCTGGCTGATCTTCACTCCAAATGCGGCAATTTTGCTTATTTACGTACCCATTCAACCAAAAATGAGCCTCATCGCTGAACACAATTTTTCGATAAAAAAGCGGATCCTCGGCCAGCTTTCCAAGAGCCCATTCACCAAAAATTCGGCGTTGTGGTAGGTCGGCTGGCTTTAGTTCTTGCACCAGCTGTATCTTAAAAGGCTTTACGCCCAAATCCTTCCGCAAAATTTTCCACGTAGTGCTGTAACAAAGGCCTAACTGCTGGGAACGGCGCCGAATCGACATTTCGCGGTCTTCTGTCACACTAGCTGATACGGCCGCAATATTTTCTTCACTACGCACAGTACGTAAACGTGTTGGTGGTTTAATGTCCAACAAAGTAAATTTGGTGCGAAATTTGGTCACAATCTTCCGAATAGACTGCTCAGAAGGTCGAGAATGCCGATCATAAAATGGAAGCAGCGCGCGATGAACATTTCGAACCGAGCACGAATTTTGATAGTAAAATTCAATAATTTGCAAGCGTTGTTCATTTGTAAGACGATCCATGGTTAAATTGCAAACCAAACTGAAGCTGTTTGACAGTGACACAAGGTACTAAACACACGTCAGCTGTCAAAACCAGTGTTGCCAAAACCAAACCAGCTAAAAAATCACCCTTTAGAACTAGACCACAAAACAATAAAATTCATCTGTGAAATAAAACATTTTCTCAATGGATTTATTTCACCGCTACTCTGCAATAGCAAAAACACAACAAAACAGCAAAGCAAGTAGTTCTGTAAAAAAAACGGCGGCAATCGGCAAAGCACGAACGAAATAAATTATGTTTTTTACATACACCATCACCATTTGTATGAAAAACTTAACTGTCCGGAACACTGAAAATAGTGTTCAGGTGAGAGGGGGACAACCCTAGTATGAAATGGTTTTACTTATAATGCTATTACACAAATATTTACAAGCACATTTTATATTTCATCATCTTGGCAATTTTAAACGAAATGACTGAACGATGTTGATGTTTGACAATTTTGCCGTCGATGTATCGCTGATGTATCGGCTATCAAAACATCGATGTTAACATCGATGTTTATGAACGAAACATCGATGTTTTGCAAACATCGATGTATCGTTTGCATCCCTATATCTGATATGGCAAGGTGATTAATTCTGTTATTCGGACGATATAAATCACGGATGGACTTTCCTAGTGGAATCAATCAAATGGAGAAGAGAAGGAGATCGCATTTCGGGTCAAGTTTAACGAAATGTATGCTGACGAGTTTCGCAGCGACTACATAATGATGTTACTTTGTTCTTAATCTGCTTAATAGTATTAAGAATATCTTGGATTTGAATGAGTAATACAGCGAAGAGCTTTTGTGGGGCTCAGTGCCACTAGTAGAACAATAAACGAGAAAAGTAATGTTCTTATTACTATTTATTATTATTACATATATAACTACACGAGAAATTGAATTAATTTTACGTTGCTCTTAACATCTTAGACTACTTACGCCTTAACGAGGAAATCTTCTCGAATCTCGATTCGAAGGCAAAAGGAACACGCGGTTTCGGAAATGACGGCGAGTGTTCATTCTCTCGCTCTAGCAGACCCATTGAGTTGTTGTTCTTGTCCTTACTTTTCTTCTGTCGGGTGCGTTTATTTGGTGCTGTGTTAAAGAGTTCGTCGGTTCGGTGGTGTGGTCGGTAACGTCGGTTGTGCAGCCACATTTTCACTGCTGTCTGAAAATATGTTGATATTTTATATTATGAGATGGCGTGTTAAGCATTCTCAGACAATGACTTCAGTTTGGAAAACCTTGTTGTCCAAGGGGGACCTAGATATCGTAGTAAGGTCCAGTTATTCCTTCCTCAACACCAGGTGGCATTTTTCATACGCCACCTGTCCCCCAAGTAGATCGGTCCGGGATAGACATTATGTACCTGCAATGTGTAAAGCTCACTGAACCAACCCTAGGACCAAAATTATCTGCGCGGACGCGAACTCGCAGGATCTTCATATGACCCTTTAGAGTACCTTGTTTGCATTTTTGTGCTTTGGTATAAGTCGTAAGTATACAGGGGGATGTATGGGTAATTCTTCTATGGCTATAATTGGACAAGAGCATATAGCCCCTCTGCTACCAACTAACGCCAAACTTACTACTCTTTAAAGTGCTTTTTTGAGTTGAGGTTTCTTCTTTTTCCACCACACTAACACAGAGTAAGTAATAATTTGCATAATGATGAAGTAGGTTAGTAGATCATATTTGGGCGAAGACACCATCTATCCGAATAGTCTAAAGCAAGCCCATGATACAGCAGTAGTATTTTTAATGGTATTGCCTGCGTAGGACTTCCAATTCAGTTTTTGATCCAGTGTAATGCCTAGATACTTTACTTGTTTTGAAAATGGAATTTGTACACTGTTTAACGTAAGTGTTCCTTACTGGACATTGTCAAGTCAAGAAATACTTCATGGCTATGGGAATAACCCTCAGATTCCGTCAAAAAAAGAGAACATATCTTACAGCGCTCTCAAAGACCTACTAGAATTCATCACCAAGTCGGCATCATGAGCGAGCTCCAATTTGAGGAAATCACAATAGGCCCACTTGTGGCCACAGTGATTTGGTAACCTGCTTCCACCTCTCTCAAGCAATATAATCTAACATAAAGGTTAGGAGGTTAATATTCGCCTCCTTGTAAATGGGGTAAAGATGATACCAAACTTTATCTAAGGCGTTTTCTATAAGACTCATGCCTGCCTATGATCACTACTCACTATAGGCCACAAGCGTACCCCAGTGTAAAACCCAACAGTCTTTAGATCATCCAGAAGTTTATCTGTTCTTTTTTTTGCTTGACGATTGTGCATAAAAGTACTGAAAGTACTTGTGGGCATCATTTTTTAATTGTTTTTATTGTTGTAGATGTAAGTCCGAGTTTGGCGGATATGGTTCCGCTGTTAAGCATGGACAAGTCCACTTAATCGACTTACTGTGGGTCCATACAAATGTCAAAGAACAGGGTCAGTGTTCTTTTAGCCCGAACCAATAACTTTTGGTAACGACCAATCTATTAAAAGTCGATTATCTATTTCATCGCAAACTGTTTTTTTGCGAAGAGCTCTTCCATTTTGGAGTGATTAACCTGAGCAGTGATCACAAATTGAGGGGAAAAGCGTCAATTTATTTATTCATTAGAAAACAGCCCATCCGTATCCGAAAATTATATCGTTTTGTTGATATTATTTGTAATAGAAAAGAAAATCATTCTATAATCTGTATATTCTTATGTTATATCTTTATTTTAAGCATGTTAATAAAAACAGCTTAATGTTTTCATATAAAAATAAACTTCAAGTACCTACGCAAAATAAAGGGGAACTTTTTTCGAATTTATGGGAAAACTAATGCTTTTGCTCATAAAACAATAGGAAAACAGTCCTCAAACTCTGGGAACACTGAACCAGAGGCCAGCTGAAGATATACTGAGAGCCCCAACTCGCAAGTCTCCTTGTCTTTAATCTTAAACTATAGTATTAAACATAACTGAGCTGTAGCGTTTATGAAAGTGTTTAACGCGACCAAATGTGTCCCATTATTTTTTGAGTGAACTGTGATTGTAATTGCAGTAGATTCCTTTGCAATAAACTGCATACGTTTTTCAGTTTTACTAATATATTGTGGGACACGTAATATAGGGTGCAGTTAGTGAGTAAAGAGCATTTAAAGAGTATAGTTAACTTTTTGCATCGAATTTATTTCCACTCGCCTACGACCGACATACAAATCTTAAATTTGCTTTCTCTACCAAAATTCTTAATATTCCATCATTTTTCATCCTACACTTCTGTCAAGCGACCATTATTCTAACATGCTTGCACTCAATTTGTCACTGTCTCGTTAATAAGTTTCCAATTGACATGTGAATTCTCAATTGTTCACTGGGGCAAAACAAAGAAGGCAGAACATGTATCCCACTACCCTGCTACCATTGGATGCATGGCATTTGATTCATGGTATTCGGTATTCATCTGACATATCTGTCATGTTTGATGCTAACATAATTAACAATTACGTTTCGATTGAAAAACAAAAGCGAATACGTGATGAGTGAAATATGAAAAGGGTCAGGTGCATGTCACTTTACCAATTAAAAAATGAACTGTAGCTGGAATGTGAGATGGACAGTTGCGACGCTAACAATTGAATAAGTCATCTAAATTGCAAAATTTGTCCGCGGTTTTGTGTGGGTCGAATCCATTATATTAATGAAAACTAAATCGGTAAACACAAAAAAAGAAGAAGGGATTTGACAATAATAACAAGGCCCAGTGGCTAGTGGTTCACTCAGAAAAAAAATTGTAGTGCCAACAATTTTCGTTGGTTAAAATGAGCCCAAATATCAAAATCTTCGATTTAAGAATGAAATTGCTGACAATGATGTAATAAAATACTTATGGAGAGTATATAATTCTGACGCTGAATGCTTGATTCTTAAAAAATTAAAAACGAGTTCTTGTTAAAATAATATGTGAACCAAGAACTTTGAACTAAAAATTGTTTAAGAATCTCAAAATTTTTCGCTTAACAATCTTTTTTCTTTCTAAGTGTTGGACTACTAAGCGAGGGGTTTCAGGTTTGATTTCCGTAAAACCACAAATCCCAACTTAAGGTTGTTTTACACTACGCCAACTCTCGCGAACGTCTGACAAACATCCGAGAGTATAACTGTCGTGAAAGAGAAGTCTTAATTAGCCGGTTGGACTCGGTATAAAATTGGATATCCCTTTAATTCGTCACAAAAATGAAAAACTCATTTTATTTCGTTACCCACTAAAAAATAAATGAAACAAGACATATTTGGCATTATTTCGTTTTTAAACCATATTTCGAAACATGAATATTAACATTTTACACCCAACCTATAGGTTGCTATAGCACATACTCAAACTTTCAAATAGTGACTCCACTGCTTATATATTGTGTAATAGTCTTATTTCCATTGTTTTTTTTTTGATATTATTGCATTACGAAATATAGACAAATTTACAAATAATGCCAAACTTAGAATTTGGCCTTATTTCGTTTGGCTTTTTTCAAGTCACCGCTTCCGAATGATCGTCTCTAAGAATGTTGCAAGTAGGCTCCTCTCTAAAACAGTAAATCTTTATGCATCACACTTCAGGAGGCGGAATGAAATAGTAAAGCAATCAGATGAGTTGATCAAATTTTTGCATTTGGAAACACATATTCAAAAAGGGTCAGTCAAATATCTAGGTACCATATTCAAAAACTTAGAATGCTTTTTAGAGGTACATGGTAATGGTGACGGTATTGAATTTATTAGCAGTACAATTTATTGACATCACTACTTCAGTATGATTTCGGGATCGAACGAAGCAATTTTGAAATCAATTTTTTGAACGGGTTCTTAAGAAGTTGGTACCGGGTATTATATGGTGTAATGGAAAACAAATATAAGAAAAATCAGATAAGAGCTGTTGCTGGAAAAATCTTTGCTAATTCTAAAAACAAAGACCTTTCCGGTAGCAAGGAAATTGAACATTTATACACTTTGGAGATATAAGCACATCTTAATATCTTGAATTTTTTTGTTTTTCATAAGCAATAGATTTTTTATTGAATATTTATTTCTGAAATTTTATCAGATAGGATTTTGAAAGTGTGAAAAAAGAATAAGAATTTGGGTACTTCTAGCTTCTAAATAAAAATGTTTACAACGATAAATTTTAAAGCGGAATTAGGGTAGACGTAATAGTGTAAAGCCAATTTTCAAGAAAATTGAAATTTATTATGAAAAAAAAAAAATAATTTAATGCACAGACGTCACAGCTCAGCAGATTTTCTATAAAGAATAGATTGACAGATCCGACAACATAAAGGACTTATGGAAAATTATCATTTATAATAAAAGATGTGAGACATTGGACTTGTGCAAATACACTTTTTTCGTTTTGGTCAATGTGTTCAGTCCAGTGTCATTTCACCGATTTTCAATGAAGCAATTCTTGTATCAAAAAAGCGCTATACAGAGCTTCAATAAAGAGTTTGTTTTTCCAAATTTACAAATTTAGCTCTGATGCGGAAATAAGTTCTATAATATAACGGGTTTTTGCATTATATACTGACCCATATTGTACTCACTTTAATATTTGACTAGTAAGTGATTGATCAAGCAGGCAACTCATCAACGGTCGTGGGTTCAGAAGTCGTCACTTTTTGTCTAAACTTTTGATCAAGATCCTCAGAGGTCATCACATCATCAGTGAAGCCAGAATATGTGGTTCGAGTTCGAGGCGTTATTTTGAAAAGGAAACTACAGGTTCAGTCACACACCATACAAAATGCAAATCATGTACTTTCCCAGCAAAATTACTTTATAGTTTACGAGAAGCCTTAGAAGTACGCCTAGAAACATATTGTTTGCTGACAAAGCTCATTTTTGCTTCGATGGGTGTGTTTAAGCCGAACATGAAATACTGGTACCCAGGTACCCTGACAGGCCTAGATAACGCCCTCAAAAATATTGTAGGTATGCATTGCAAACGATTAAACCGAAGGGTGATGTGCAATTTCTCACCGACGTTTTTATGGCCCTTATCAGCACAATTTTGGTATTGAAACTGTTACCATTGCCTGTTTTTAACAACAGAACACAATTTTAGCAAGAAGCTTCATACAGCTAGACATTCAATGAAGTAGGTGATTATCATATTTTCCAATAAATTAATCATCAAGTACCCTGGGCACTTCAGAGATCGGTCAAAAGACCGTTGCTACCATAGGTTAGGTTAGGTTAGGTTGAAGTGGCTGTCGGCTAGCCGACACACTTAGACCATTATACGGTCCCTTGTGATACCACATGAATCTATCTACTAAATTCTTCCTACTCGTTGAACCAGTTGGAGCTTCTAATGAAGCGTAAGAGACAGCGAATGGCCGTGTCTTTAAGATCGTTAAGATCATTATAGTAGAACTCTCCCAAATGGAGTTTTCTTCTTTGTGAGAGCGCCGGACAAGTGCAGAGGAGATGAGGAATAGTTTCCTCTTCTTCCTCGTCGAGACAGCTTCTGCAAAAATCATTACATATTACGCCAAGTCTTTTTGCATGCCTGCCTATGAGACAGTGTCCTGTGATGACACCTATTGTAGCACTGATGTGCTTCCTATCGAGGGAGATCAGATGCCTAGAACGTTTTAGATCCAGCTTTGGCCAGATCTGTTTTGTCGCTAGACATGTCGAGCCGGTTGTCCATCTAAGATTTGTTCTTTCGATAGCATCCAGCTTTATTTTTAGTTTGCAAGTAGCGATTGGGATACCTAAAGAGTCCTTGTCTGGAAGCAAAGGTAGTGTTGTTCCGTGTTTGGCGAGTTCATCAGCCTTACAGTTACCTGGGATGTCCCTATGCCCCGGCACCCAACAGAGGTGAATATTAAACTGCTCCGCCATCTCTCTGAGAGACGAACGACAGTCTTGGGCTGTTATTGAATTTATAGAGACTGATTCCAGGCACTTTATAGCCGCCTGGCTGTCCGAGAAGATACGGATATCTTTAGCAGATATCACGTTTTCTTTCAGCCAGGATAAGACTTCTTTAATCGCCATTATTTCTGCCTGAAAAACGCTACAGTGATCAGGAAGACGGAAGGAGAGACTAAGATCTAGTCTGTCAGAGAAGACACCGCCACCAACACCGTCCACAGTTTTCGAACCATCTGTGAAGAAATGGATCGATTCATCATCCAGGAAAGCTTTCTCCTCCCAGAATGATCTAGAGGGGATGGAGACCTGGAAGTTATTATCAAATTGTAGTTCCGGTGTAGTGTAATCGATGTTTCCTGGGATGTTTTTAAAGTTGTTCAAAATAGCGGCATGGCCAGTTGTTTTCCTGGTCCATTGTGAGGTAGCTTTAAGGCGAACGGCTGCAGAAGCTGCCATTTGTCTGCTGAAGATGTCAATTGGTGTCAGGTGAAGCAGGATGTCGAGGGCAGCGGAAGGGGTAGTACGAAGAGCCCCGCCGATGCACAAGCAAGCTGTTCTTTGGACTTTGCTTAACTTATCGCGATAAGTCGCTTTGTCCAAAGCAGTCCACCAGACAACAACACCGTACGTAAGTATCGGTCTTATGACAGAGATGTATAGCCAGTAAGTGATACGAGGCTGTAAACCCCACTTGTTTCCTATGGCTTTTTTGCAAGAGAAAAGTGCCACAGTGGCCTTTTTAATTCTTTCTTGGATGTTAGGTTTCCATGTTAACTTCCTATCAAAAATGAGACCCAAGTATTTAGCTTCATTTGTGAATTTCAAACTAGTGCCATTTATAGAAGGAGGGTCAATGTGTGGAATCTTGTATTTCCTAGAGAAGAGGACAAGTTCAGTTTTGTGAGGGTTTACTCCCAGCCCACATTTATTTGCCCATTTTATTAGCTTATTAAGAGCGTGTTGTAGGAGTTCTTTTAAAGTGTTTAGGTACTTTCCTGACACAGCAATGGCAACGTCATCCGCATAGGCAATCACATTGTAACCTCCCGCTTCCAGGCATATCAGCAGTTCATTCACCACTAAGTTCCAGAGAAGGGGAGATAGGACGCCACCTTGTGGGGTTCCTCTACTGACAGATCTTCTGATAGATTTCTCACCCAGACTTGAGTTGATAATTCGGCTATTGAGCATCAAATTGATCAGCTCGCCAAGTGAGGCATCCACGTTCAGAGCTGTCAGAGCACCAGCGATCGCAGATGAGTCGACGTTGTTGAAAGCGCCTTCTATGTCCAGGAATGCAACCATTGTATACTCCTTATGACGAAGCGAATCTTCTATGGAACGCGTTAGCGTGTGTAGGGCCGTTTCTACTGATTTACCCTTAGAGTAAGCGTGTTGCGCCGTTGACAGAAGTCTTTTGTCAATGCTTATGCGTAAATGGATTTCAATCAGTCGTTCTAAAGTTTTTAGGAGGAATGATGAAAGACTAATAGGTCTGAGATCTTTTGGACTCACGTGAGAGCATTTTCCTGCTTTGGGTATGAAAACCACTTTAACTTCTCTCCATAACAATGGGATGTATACCAGATCTAAACAACTTCTTAGGATTATCATCAGCACTGGCAGGATGATATCCGAGGTGTTTTGTAACTCGGCTGGTATTATGCCATCTGGTCCCGGGGATTTGTATGGTTTGAAGCTATGTAGCGCCCAAAGCACTTTGTCTTTAGTGATCAGACCTTGTAGGTTGGTAGATTGCAAAGTTGATCTGTTTCGATCTGTATGGGCAATACCATTTGAGCTGCCTGGGAAGTGGGTATCGAGCAGCAGATTAAGCGATTCTTCGCTAGAAGTCGTCCAAGAGCCATCAGTCTTTTTCAGACAACTTGGCATTATTGGGTTGGTCGAGAGTATCTTTCTTAGCCTTGATGCTTCGGAGGTTTCTTCTATCTTACCACAGAAGAGTCTCCAAAATGCTCGTTTGGCTTTTCTTAGTTCTTTTTTGTACATTTTTAGGGCTTCCTTGTAGAAATCCCAGTCAGTCGCTTTCCTTGTATCTTTCGCACGATTGAAAAGTTTTCTGCACTTTGATTTCCTCAGGCCCAAGTCCGAAGTCCACCAATGTGGCTTCTTCTTTCCCCTTGGTATAATAAGAGGACAGGAGGAGGACATCGCATTGTTTAAAGCCAACGTAAGATTCTTGACTTTCAGATCAAGCTCGCTGGCGTTACAGGGGGGACTGAGAAGCTCTGAGTTAATTGATTGTTTCAGAGTGTCCCTGTATTTGAGCCAATTTGTCTTCCTAGTATTTCTGAACGGAAGTTGGCAAGGAGGGTCATCGGCTACGTTGAATTCAATATACCGATGATCTGAAAAGGAATGCTCGGTTGATACTTTCCAATTGGTAATCAACTGACTAATAGTATCGGAGACAAGAGTTATATCTAGAACTTCCTGTCGGTTTTTTGTTATAAAGGTAGGTTCGTTTCCTACATTGCTTATTATGAGGTTTGTACTTAAAATGTAATCAAAAAGTGACTCACCTCTATCATTAATGTCCGTGCTTCCCCATACCGAGTGGTGAGCATTTGCATCACACCCGATTATGAGGTTGGTTTTGGTCCTTTGCCCCTCAGCGATCACTCTCTCTAGTTTGTCCCCAGGGAGAGGGCCCGTGTAGTCATGGGCCAGATATGCCGATGCTATCCAGTACGTGCCTTTCGCAGTCACTAGTCTAGCTACAGTTACGTCTTGATCGCTGAAAATAGGGAGTAAAGGTAATTTAAGGCTACGTTTTGCTAGTATACATGATCTGGGTCTACCTTTATCAGTAACATACAGCTTTTCGTATCCAGGAGTCTCGAGTCCACGAACCACGCTGTTGTCAAACCATGGCTCCTGAATCAAGACTATGTCTTCTCCACCCTTCGAGAGGCGGAGGATAAGTGCGGCCGAAGCCTCTATCGAGTGATGGAGATTAATCTGCACTAATTGCAGCATTCTTGCTACAATCAGGCGGATGAACCTCCACCACGGTGTTGTTAAGATCCTCCGCTTCCGAAGATGAACCCAGAAGTTCGTCCTCGCTGAGAAGGATCTTATTGAAGTCCTCCATATCCATGTCCGACAAAGTGTGGTCAATGGTGGGAGTGATTGTGCTGGCGGCATCGTCATCTAGCGATGGGAAGGAAACCGATGCTCCAGGGTCTGGGGTCTCAGGTTCTGAACCCGAGGGAAAAGGAGGCATTTGGCCTGAATCCAGCTCGTCTTTTTTATAGACTTTTAGGGTGATAGATTCGAAACCAAATCTAATCACCCCTTTGGTCAGTGACAAGGGAGCAAGCGACTCTTTGTTAATCACTATAAGAGCGCACCTGTAGAGACCTCTTTTTTCTTCCAACTTAGCAACCTTCCAGTTGTGAGTCGGGAGTGACGGATTGCTCAGTCTCATGATCTCGAGGATCTCTTCGCTAGAGGAGGGCTCGGCTGGGATCCAGGTGCGAGTTCTAGGTCGGCTAGGGATATCCTCCCTTGCAACGACGTCGAGTTTCGCACCCGGCCAAACTTCTCCCAGTTTGCTTATAGCAAACTTATATAGATCACTAGATCTTTGATCATTGCAGGCGATAAGCTTCACATGGCCCTGATGCCATCCACCATCGCAAGTGATAGGAGGTGGTCCCGGGTTGTCCCTCATGACGCTCAAGAAGCTGCCTGAAAGCTTCGTCTTGACCACCTGCCACCGTTCAGGGGAGATCGTGCCGTCATCGTCGCTACGATCGATCACAGCGATCACAATTTTGTCTTTAAGGACGTCACTAAACGACTTTTGAGATGTGACGTTGGATGACCTATTGGGGGCGACGGTGCTATGCACCTTAGGTCTTTTGGGAGCCGGAGCGGTCCCCTCCAACGATCTCTGGCGCTTGGACGTGAGGTCCTTGCTAGTCGCTAGTGCGTCCTCCTTAAGAAAGGCTTCTGCCCATTTCGCTTTGCTGATAAGCTCAGCGGTCCTATCAGCCTTCAAAGTTTCTCCGAAGACCTTTAGGACATTGACAGCATAGCGGCGCTTACTATACGCCCTTTTTGAGGGAGTGCGATGCCGCCCTGTCCCACTGGGAGACGGTTGAGCGATCTCGCAACCTTTAGTACTGGTAGCAGTGGTAGGATTATGTATGTGCACAATCCCACCACTGCTAGGATGTGCACCTTCTTTTTTGTGCCCACTACAGCTGCTCACAGTGGAAGAATCATGAATGGTCACGATTTTTCCACCGCTCACTGCCGCAGGAGCTGAACCAGTAGTCAGCGAAGTCGCCGTACTACTGCCCGGTTTTGAAGGAGAACCGGTCTCATTTTTTTTTGTTTTTTTTTAAATTTTTTCTTTGTTTTTGTTCATAGGTACCCACGAGTAGCGGAGAATTGAGGTCCGTCTGTGCAGAGATCCGCATTACACAGATAGGGCTAGCTAATCCGGAGGTCGCCAGGTATCCGGATACTCCGTATTCGGCTCGAGCTATTTTTGAAACTGGGCCCTCAGCCAGGTTGATAATCGGCACGGGTCGTATGACACCTTTATCCAGCCCAGGCGGAAATGGATGGGATAAGAGAGGAAATGTTGGAAGGAGCGGGATAAGAAAGGAAGGAAGGGGAGGGGAGAGCACCCTTTGGTTTCATGGTTCATCTGGAGAGACTCTCGAGAATCTTTACCATTACTCAGCCCCCACAACTCGTCAAGTTCGGCGCTCGGATGGGGGCTACCATTAAATCAATGCATTTTCTTCCGCGTATTCACAATTCTAAGATTCCGAGTGCCGAAGATCATGTAAAGAAAAATAACCCTCCTTTAGTAAATACTGTTTTTAATTCATAGGACCGGCGTTGTAAAATTCATTTTGTATAAATAAAATAGGTACGGCAGCAACGATGCAGTTCTTATCATTTATTATAAAACTTTCCGGTGGACACCTTAACTATCTTCTCAATACGAGCAACATACATTTTATTTGTAATGATTAATATATTAATAATGACGTTTTCGAATTGATCCGAGATTTTAGATTGAAAATTTTTGCGCAAACCAAAAACGAAAAGCAAACTCGATAAAAAAAATTTTTTTTCATCACTGTAAGCTCTGAATTTATAGCTTGCTTACTTTTACTTTGGAATTTTCAACTACTTGCCTCTGGTCAGCTCGACGAAGCCATCTAAATGATAAGCCGTAACTTTCTTAGCATTTATTTACATTATACGGAAACTTTTTTGTGGATGTTCCTCAAAACACCGGGGCTACCACTGCGTATACGAACACTAATCAGTAAATTAAAAGAACAAGCATATCTATCACAATTGTCCATCAAGTAACATCCGTACTCATTTTTATTGACCGCAATATGTCCCGCAAGCATAACAGTGACATGCACAGAAATTTCACAAGCAATTTGCTTTAATAACATGAGCATACACGAGGATAATCAATAAACCGCAAAAGGGAAACATAAAAAAAAACACAATTCACTTCTTTTGCCACACGCGGCTGGCTTGGTCCTGTTGTTATCTTACTCCCACTTGATACGACTATACACCAAATGAAGTGACCCCTTTGCGTCTCTGCTTCTTTGAAGTCATGCTGCAAGTATCCATTAAGCCAATGGTGTACGGAAATAAAAGTGAAAGACGATGGCAATTATTTAATGGACGTATCCTTGTAGTCTTTGTTCTCTCTCTCTATTTCTCTCTGTCCGACTAATACAAATATAACAGGCAATAGTGAAACGAGTTTATTCTAGTGGAAGACGTGTGCCGTACATATAATATCTGACAAACTTTTCGCACTCTGCGGTTAAACAGTCCCGAAAGATCCAATTGCCTGTGAAATGAAAAAGACCTCAGGTTCAACAACATAAAGCTTTGAGTAAGATTACGTGAATGATAAGCACACACTTACATATTATGCTAATATTAATACTGAAAGTAGTTTTTGTATTTTGTTCATGGTGGAAAAAGTAGCTGCTTTCTCTAAGGAAACTAACTTTAGTTTTGTTTTGCTATTTTATTTGAAAAAAAATTATGTGGAGATGTTTCTTAAATATACGTATTTGTATATAGGTTGATAAATGGGTGTTCGTCACTAAGCCCGTCGATGGGCTCTTAGCAATGTATTTAAACATCTATAAGTTGTCTATACATATTCTTTACCCTTTACTCACTTGATTATTGATTTTCGTTTGGGCTACATTTTTATGAAATTTATTACACAGAAAGCATATACCACTTGAATAGGGCATGCCATAGGAATGTTTTCTATCCCACTGAGGTTCCCCAAACCAAGTATGCTAGAGACAAATTTTTCATTTTAATTAAATTTTATTGATTTTGTATAAATTGACCAGAAGAAAGATTTAATTCCAGAGATTTAATTATTAATTAAAAATTATTCAAAAAAAAACGGCAAAATGCAGTGTCCTACTTTAGCGCCACTTGATAAGGACACTTCAACGAAAAGAAACATCGTAGAGAATTCCGATCCTTTTTAACATAAACATTACTTAACTTTAAGGCAATTGGAGAGTACTTAAAATTATAAAAAATGTTTATGGAATGTTGAGCCACTTTTCTGCCCCGAAACTTCACAAATCCGGTTTAAAAGGGAGGCATAGAAATTAGCCAAATAATTTAGCAAAGTTGATCCCCACGCTAATACTATGGCGGGAATACACAAATATTTTTGTTCTGATCCATAAACAGGGCGTCCGCCGGGAAGGTATACTACTTTGTTTGTTTATAATTTTTGGTTAAATGAAAGAGAATGGATCTTATATTGATAAATGTTTTATTTAACGTCGGCAATTATGTATGGAATACAATATCAGGTAAATGTCCGCCTCTGTTGGTCTCACAAATGCGAGCCCTTTTGAGCACATTTTTCATTACATTCTCACACATTTCACGCGGTATTTCATTAATTTCATGACGAATATTTTGTTTGAGTTGCTCAAGCGTTTCTGGTTTGTTTGCATAAATCTTGCTTTTCAGATATCCCCACAAAAAAAGTCCGGAGCAGTCAAATCAGGCGACCGTGGAGGCCAATCAACATCACCATTTCTTGAAATAACTTGTTGTGGAAAGAGGTCTCCCAGTAATTCCATTGTAATCCTGGCTGTATGCGATGTGGCACCGTCTTGTTGATACCACATGTTATATATATATATATATTTCGAGAGATAATCGAATCAGACCACCATTGTCGGGTCTCTTTTCGTCTCTCTACCACTGTAAATCTTACTCAGAGAGACTCTCTGGATTTCTCCACAGTTCTTCTCTGGGCTCAATTCCTAGTGTTAACGCTAGCATCTGTTTATGGGAGATCGGTTTCATCGACTGGGTCTCGACCCATTGATGTCCCTAGATCCTCATTCTTCTGCCAGCCAATGCCGGGCATTGACACAGTATATGTGCCGCTGTCTCAGATTCCTCCAGGCATAGTCTACAATGCCCATTTTCCTTAAGTGATACCTGAAATTACCATGTCCTGTAGACAAAGCCACCACCCATTTCAATGTTCCTCGACTCATGCTTAGAACCCTTCTTTGAGTGGAGCAGGTCGGCCACTTTATTGCCATTTTGGCTTGTCTACATTGTTCCACGGTTGACCACCTTCTCAGGTGTTCTGCCGTGATCCATTTGTGGACAAGCTGTTCAACCATTCCTCTGCCAATTGAAGAGAATGGTTCTGGTCCCAGCAACTTTTCAGTTGACCTCGTACCCAAGTCAGTGTTACTTCATTTTTAGATGAACACTTATTGAGTTTAAGTACGCATTCCATTGCCAGTGATGTTGTGATGTTTGTTTGTTCCATGCATCTGATCACCGCCTGATTGTCCAGTGCTATGAGGATATTTCTTCCTTCCACCTGACACTCAAGCAAGTAGTCCAACGCATAAAGCAAGGCAATCATCTCAGCCTGGTATACTGAAGTGTATTTCCCGAGGCTAATGTGACGGGCAAGTTCCAGCTCTTCTGAATAGATACCGGCCACCGCCCCGCCATCCATCATGGATCCATCCGTGAAAATCACTATTTCACCATTTCTTTTTTCTGGAAGTAATACGTTCTCAATACGAGTTTTGTGATTTCTTTCCATGATACGCACCCTTGTTATTCGATCCATAGGCATCTCGTCTTTGACAAGTTCCAAGATCTTCCTATGTCCATAGATCGTACCACGATTGTGCCATTTCGCATCTCGATGCAAGCTAAAAGCCGTTTGGGCCGCTGTTTTCTTAATAAATAAGTCTAGCGGTAATATCCCCATGATGACTTCCAATGCGCATGTTGGGGTTGTACGTATTGCACCTGCAATTCCCATACATGCTAAACGTTGAACCCTATCCAGGTGCTTCCTCACAGTTTTCTGAGAGGCTTTCGCCCACCATACAACCGAGGCGTACGTGATAATGGGTCTAGTTATCATCGTATACATCCAGTATGCTGACCTAGGCGAGAGTCCCCACCTCTGTCCACACACACGTTTGCACTGATGTAGTACTCTGTTTGCCTTCCGGACCGTCTCCTCAACGTGGTAATTCCAAGTAAGTCCAGTATCTAGATAGACTCCCAGATACTTAACCTTCTTAGTCATTGTTAGTTCCGATCCGAAAAGTGTTAAGGGCCGAAATTCCAGATTTTTCCTCTTCCTAGTGAAGACTATTAGATCTGTTTTGCCGCATTAATGGAGAGCCCTTGTTCCAGACACCACCGCTCAACCACTCTGAGTGCGTCCCTCATGATATCTGCGCTGACGTCCATGAATTTGCCTCTGGCCATTATCGCTATATCGTCGGCATATCCCACTGTGTGAATGCCCGTCGCCTCGAGTCTGTCGAGAGGAGAGTCCACAGTGATATTCCACAGTGTAGGTGAGAGAACACCTACTTGTGGGCAACCTCTGCTAACCCTTCCTCTGAGTTTTGAGGTTCCCGTCTGAATATAAATCGAGAGTACCTTCAATGTCCATTATAGTGGTCATCGCAATGCCCCCGGTATTTAGGTCTTCCTCCGCAACGCGTACTACTTGATGTAGCGCTGTTTCTGTAGACATACCTACCCTGTATGCATGCTGTCTACTATTTAAAGGATACATCTTAAGCGCAGTACCCTCCATATAGTCCACCATCACCCTTTCCATTATTTTTAACAGGAAGGATGTTAGGCTGACTGGTCTGAATGACTTTGCCTCGGTGTAGTCCTTTTTTCCCGGTTTTGGAAGGAATACCACATTTGCTTCCCTCCATGTTATCGGGATATAGCCTATTGCTAGGCATGCAGCGTATATATTCCTGAGCCTTGGTGCAATTACGTCTATACCCCATTGCATTAGACCTGGAAATATACCATCCGGCCACGCAGTTTTGAAGGGTGAGAATGTTGCTATCGCACCCTTGACCGCTTTTGGTGTCGCGATCCGTTCTGCTTCCGTCCTATCCATCCTATTCGCTCCTTGTTTCCTTGGAGCCCAGGGCTGATCTGACTTATAGCTTCCTGGAAAGTGTACCTCCATTAGGACCTCATTTGTGTGATCCAGTGTTTCCACCATCTCCCCCGCTCTATTACGAATGAGTCCGATCTTAGAAACTGGATCTCTCGAGACAATCTTTTGTAGTCTACTGACTTCAGATGTACTCCTCATACTCGAGCAAAAGTCCCTCCATGACTCCCTTTTACGTCGTCGCAGAGTAACGTTTAGCTCTTTCTTTTTCGCCTTATATTCATCCCATGCTTCGGGTTCTCCCCTCCTCATGGCGTGATTGAAGGCCTTCCTCGCAGCCTTTTTCAGCTTTTCAAGTTCCCGGCACCACCAAGGCGCAGGATCTTGTTTTTCCACTAAAGTAGGTGTACAAGCCACTCGGTACGCAACTTCAACAGCTGATTGCAGATGCTTCTGCTGTGATTCTACATGCCAAGTGTTTTACCACAATCAAGACCAAAGCATGAAGTTGTGGCGTTAAGAAGTTTTCAATCATATCACCATATCGCTCCCCATTCACAGTTACCGTTACGCCGTTTTCATTTTCAAAGAAGTAAGGTCCAATGATTCCTCCTGACCAAATTGCACACCAGACTGTAATTTTTAATGGATGCAGAGGTGACTGATGAATAATTTGAGGATTTTCCATTGCCCAGAACCGACTATTCTGTTTATTCACATATCCATTCAAATGAAAATGTGCCTCGTCAATCATTATGATAAACTTTGTCATCGTCAAAGTAATCGATGATTGATTTTGATAAAATGTTTTAACGATTTAAACACGTTGGTTTATCGAATATTTTCCCTAAAAAATTTGCCACGTGTCTACTTCACGACTGCCAAATACGAACTGTCAAGACTAATGTTTACCAAAATGGCGGCAAAACAAAGTAGCATACCTTCCCGGCGGACACCCTGTATTTGACGTGTCAATGTATTGATATGATGCATTATCATGTTGATAAGTTCTCGGCAGAGGTCCAAAAAGGGTATACTTAATTGTGGTTGACAAAAATTGGTGCCATAATAGAAAATGTCCCCCATACCCACGCACAACTTTGGTCCAAGGAGCTATCGCCATCGGTTCCTTTCAAAAAAATTTCTTTTCATTTCACTTCGATGTGAACAATATAAAGTTATTCTAAAGTTATCAGTGAAGAAGAACAAGGTAATTTCGACAAATTTGGTTTGTGCGCAAGTGTCGTTTTCATGTCTCCACTACAATGGCAAAGAGAGGACAAGCGTAACTCTTAGTAATAGCAAGACGTATGGACATGGACCCGTAGCTATAGGTATTTGGTTGTATAACGCGTGTTTTTGTTTAAAGAAATGTATTCCCATTATATTTAGAAAGTTATCAATTATTCATAGTTCGATTAAATGGATGTTTGTCTGTTTGTTGTTCATAACCGTTTGACTGATCTCAATAATACCCCGATTCAAGCAAGCCTCGCTGATACATCACAAATCGCAAAACCCTCACAAGGTGTGGTGGATCTGATTTTGTGAGGTTGCCGTATTTTGGAAGCACACTCACAACTTGTGAGTATCACGAAAACAATCAAAATATGTATAGGGGGCATAGTGACTTCCTATGGAGCAGGTAACAATATTCAAAACCAGGCATAAGCGCTCACAAGTGACAATATTTATATATGGCCCTGATTTCCTATTTTCACACACTTTTTTTATTTATGAATAACTAAAAAGGAAATTATCACTAGTATTTCTTAGAACGAAATTGCTTTGATTTTTGTTGTATTCTCAAATTTTCTAAAACAAAACGCTTTGGTCTTAAAAATACCATCATATATTATTTCAAAAATATGGAAAACCATATTTGGTCTTACGTTACAAAAAAAATTTGGCCTTAAAACGCTTTGGTAAGGCGACATAAGGCCAAGTACTAAAACTTGGCCTTAAGCTTTCCCAAAGAGGCACGACACCACCCAAAAAGAGACTTTCCAAAATGTAGACGAGGCTTAATGCGAAAGCTCCCAGGCAGGGATAAAGACGGGGGGCTTACCTATAATTTGTTATACATACATAATACTCGTATTAGAAATCCCATTGTTCGAAATTCTAAGAAATGTTTTGA
This sequence comes from Cheilosia variabilis, assembly GCA_951230905.1. Classification (NCBI taxonomy): domain Eukaryota; kingdom Metazoa; phylum Arthropoda; class Insecta; order Diptera; family Syrphidae; genus Cheilosia; species Cheilosia variabilis. The sequence continues at coordinate 11,009,707 of OX579677.1, forward strand.
CTTATCAATAATATATAGGCATTCTCTTACGGAAAATCGTCTTTCCTTTGTTCCATGTTTTATAATTAAAAAAAATCGCTTTTTCCAGTCTTATTAACCTACTCAAGAAGAATTTACCCTTGTGCGATTGATGTATTTTATACAAGTAAGCTTCCAGCAACCATAGACTTTATTTTGCCATTGAGTGGAGCCACCTTAGTTAATGGAGTAGGTACTTAGCTCCTTTGTTCAGGCGAGTTTTTAAAATAAGAAACAAAAGGGAGTTTGATTTTCTTCAACACCCGGACTTGACCTCAGGGTGGGTCAACCCAGCCAACGATGCATAGGCATACTATGAGTATAAATTGGAGAAAACAGCTTTTGAACATCTCCATTATGTAAGCAACAAATCATGCACATTTACTTACATCGCTCTTTGCTTACTCTTTTCGTCTACATTGCATTGCTGTTTTACTTATTTTCCAGATTCCCTTGCAGTTGCGTATTTTTACATATAGATACATACTCATTTACCGCGTCTCTCATCAATGAAGAAAAATTGGAAATGCATCATTAAATAGAAAAATAGTTTCCCTTGGCCTTCGACACTGAAAATGTATTTTCCTCGTTCTGTTGAAATAATGATTGTTCAGTAATAAACTCAACAACAATGGAACCAATGCTCTGGCGGTAGATTTTATGCATTTTTGAAGCTTCTCCATTAATCGGCATGCTATATGTGTGTGTGTGGTAAAGCGGGATCTAAAGATTAAACGCATCATCATCGAGATAAAGCTATAACAAGGAACTTGACATCAAACAAAAATCACATATATTGTGGACACTTTCAAATGCTTACCTGCAAATGTGTAGATGCAACTTGGGCAGAACAGAAATGGCTCTATTTCGTCAATGACATTACTTTCAAGCTCCATATAACAAAAAATACAAAAATGAAAAATTTACGATAGTCACGAATATTCTGGGATTCGAAACGGGTAGATGTAGAGATACCTAGGTTTAATTTTAATATCCTTATTTCTATATTACAACGGTGTTGAAGCTCACAACAATTTAAAATTGATTAATTTGCTGATGTTGATTTGATGAGGTGCTGTTGTTTGGGAATCAACCAAAGCAGTATAAATTCAACATTTGTTTACATAATTTTGGGGAAAAGCAGTACGCAAATAAAGATTGTTAAAGATATGTTTTGTAGCAAATTAAGTTGTGCGTTTCCACATGCTTTAGAAAAGAAATCTTGCATTCATAAAAAAACATAGCAATCGCATAATTGAGAGCAACCAGACTGACAACCAAAAAATTGTTTCAACGTTCAGCTTCCACCGTCCACCTCCAACAGACCAAAACTTTAGAGATATCAAAATCAAAATCACCTTACAAATTCTGACAATTCTGAGTGATTGTGGTACAGTGTTGTCGAAAATGATTGGAATAGTTTTTAACTGGAAAATACATTGTAAATTTACCTATAATAACGAACATCGGTTTGGCATTTGCTCAAATTACAATAGAAAAAAAAAATTGCGCACACTACCCGAATAAAAAATATGAAAAGTGATGCCAGCTTCCTGTTTCTTCGACATTATAAAACTGAAATTCAATGCAACACAGAGGCGAGCAGTACGGTAGTAAACAGTATAGACATTTGACAAACCATACTGAGACCCAGTGTTGGTAACTCGTGGGAAATTTACCTTTACATGGGAATTTCGATGGTAAGAAACCGTCTCGTGGGAAAAAGGGGAAAAATAAGATTTCGGTAAGATTTTGTGGGAAATTTGGTCAACTTCAAAAAAAAAAAATGTCCATCAAACTTCAACCTAATATCATATTTCTACTACCTTATTCTGTGTTCACAAGCAAGCCTATCTAAATGGCTTGTTATGAAATAAATCTACTACAAATTACAAAACACGTAAGAGTAACTGTTTTTATTCATTATCGAAAGAAACATTTCCTCACTCACAAGTTGCAAAATGTGTAACCTTGGTCTTTTTCCGTTTCCGCAAAAATAAAGACACTTGTCGATCAATGATCAAAAATAACCGACGCGTTTTTTGTCTAAATTTCAGCCAGAAAAATTCGGTAAAGGCATCATCAATAAAGCCAGCTTAATACGCAAACAGAAAAGTTTCTTATTATAGAGATTATTTGCGCTATTCACAAACAATATGATATTATAATGAACTAGCTGCCCGGCCCGGCTTCGCCCGGGTACTGTTTCGTTTTAGGGTCCGTAATAGTATTTTAGTGTTAGTAGTATTTATTTTCTCAAAGCTGACCCGGCGAACTTCGTACCGCCTTAGCGTAGCTTTGATGCACTACTTTATTTTGTATAGCTGACCTATCTTATGTATGAGTACCTATTCAATTTGAACTGGAATCTATAATATCCTCCATATAAAAATGAATCCTTATTTCCCTGATCTCGCCATACCTGAGGACTTTACTAATTTTTATTAAATAAAAAACAACATATATATTTTCATAATAGTGTTTATTCCATAGGGTTCAATTTTACTCATATTTTTACAAATCGCTATTGAACAACTTTGCATTTTGAAGTAAACACTGAGCTCAACACCACGCGCGCTCTAGAAAGCAACTAATAGCCTCTATACCCTTCACTGCTTCTCTCTATTCTAATGCTTTTTGATAAACTATATTTTTAGTTTTATGTTCTGGCGCGTAAATAAATAATGTTGATGGTTTTCCGACACGGGAACAGGCGACATATAATTGGCCATGTGAAAAACATGGATTTTCTAGGTTGATGCCACATACACTTAGCGACTGCCCTTGCGATTTATTTATTGACATTGCAAATGCAAGCCGCACTGGAAACTGTAAACGTTTAAAGCTGAATGGCATGTCGTTCGGTATCATAGGGATGCGTGGGATTAAAACATCTTCGCCTTTATACTTCCCTTTCAAAATTGTGGCTTCGATGACGTTGTTCAATAATTTCTTCACCGCAAGCCGGGTGCCATTACACAGACGTGGCTGGTTTATGTCCCGTAACATAATAATTACTAATCCGATTTTTAATTGCAGATTATGAGGTGGTAAGCCGGGCAATTCCAGCGAATTTAAAAATTCTGTTGGATAATTGACAACTTCATCTTCATTAGTAATGGAATCAACTGATTTGTAATTCTTCAATTCGCCAGCTATTTTCTATTGAATCTGAAAATTCATTTCATTCACATCAACATTTTTTGCTGCCAATATAACACGTTCGCTTAACCAAACGTGATTTACGTAATTTTGAGCAATGTTTGGGAAAACCATCTCCATGAGTTCGGTCTTTGATTCACAAAAGTTACAAAAATTGGTAGGGAATGTAATGTATCCAGATGATGTATCAACAGCAATAATACCATTACCAATATCGAGCAGTTGTTTGGAAAAGACTTCTCCAGACTGGTCTTCCTGCAATTCGACTCTCATGTTTATACTCAATTAAAGTGTTTTAATGTATTTCCATAAAATGGACGACTTCAAACATGCATTCAGTTCATCAGCAGGCGTTGAGCGTGGAACAACTGGCAATATTTGTCGAAAATCACCTCCCAATAGTATCATTGCACCACCAAACTGTTTTTTGTTATTTCGTAAATCTTGAAAAATATACATTAAATGTATATTTTTCAATCTTTCTGAGAGATTTTCTCAATATTTTTTTCCGTAAGAACCTTGTACAGAGTATTAGAAAACTACAAAAAAAAAATCAGCCAAATTGGTCAAGCCGTTTTCATGTTATGTCGTGACAACGGAAAACGGGTTTCATTTTTATATATATAGATTATATAGTTGTTGTTTTTTTCATGAATAGTACCAATGTGATTTTTAATGTGTTTATATCTAGTTATGAAATGACTCTTTATTTTATTCATCCAATTAAATTCCTTAATATAGAATTTTTTTTTTTTTTTGTTAATAAAAATATTGAAAATAAACTGTTTTTTCTTAAATTAACCAAGTGGGAAATTTGTGTGAATTTTGACTAGGTCCAAAAGGGAAAAATGGGAAAAAAAATAGCTTCCCGTAGGAAAAACCATCTTGATGCCATACCAACACTGCTGAGACCCCCAAATTCGGGAGATTAACTATGACATTCCTACAAGCCATATTTTTACGGAGCTGCCACTTCTGCTGTGAGAAAAGTTGCTGAACACTACCATAGTTTATCCGTTAAATTTTAAATTATTCGTTACGTGTGGATAGTTATATTCTTTCAAGGAACAAGTGTACATCTGCTTAAAATATTTATGAAAAACTTTCAATGCAGAATGTTTGTACGTTAATCAAAATTTAAGAAAAATGTGTAAACATGCAATCAATGTTAATGATATCGAAAAGTTATAAATACATAACCGTATTTATCCTTAAATGTCTCTAATTTGTAAAACATCTCCTGTAGATAGTTTCATTAACCAAACAAATCAAATTATTCGATTCTATTTATATATAATAACTAACCAATAGCATTCAGTAATGTAAAAATGTGGTATTCCCCAACTCTATCGCATTACCATACGGCTGGCAGTAATTCTATATTTTGTATGTGTTTGCATGTCACACGGTTTCTAATGAAAATCGAACCGATAATTAAACAAATCAACCCAATAGTTTCAACCAAATCTTGGAATTTGAAAGACAAATATTTGAGGGGCAAGAGGGTTGCGAGTTGTGGGTCTCAGTATGATTTGTCTATGATGAACAGCGCCGGAAAACTATACAAGCCTTGCTTTTGGAGCACGTTTTTGTCAGCTAAGATAATAAAGATTTATTTGAAATTGAAACGAAATATGTAATTAAGAGTTTTTTTACAAAAACAGCTGTGCTATTTTGAGAGAGATAGGCAAAATAGAAACGCAGAGAAAAAAGTGTTGCATAATTCTACATTGATAGCTATAAACGAATTAAGAACAAAACTTAAATACGGCGGATGGTGTCGTACAAATCTGTGCAAGAACCTGTCCATGACGACTTCCAATTGCACCGCTTTTTGCTTTGTATGTTAAGGCTAACTTTGTTTTAAGCAAGTCAATTTAGCTGCTCATTCCATAGGTTATGCTGGAAGATCAAGTTTCTTGAAGTTAAATTCTAGCATAATTCTTTCCTGGTTTCAGCCTTTAAGCGCATATTATATGTAGAAGAAAGGTATCATGAACAGATCTAAACCAACCACATTCATTTATCTCAGCTATACTGCCGACAAAAAACCATAAGTTATAAAAATGTCCTCCAATTAGGAAATCTCGGAGTCTCTTCATGTCACTTTAATTTTTTTTATCTGATGCCACTTTACTCAACATCACTGACTGACTTTTTTTTCTTAATTTTACCTTATCCCCATCATACTGGGGTAAGAGCAAAGCTGAAATTATATTTGCTATACACTGGGAATCACAAACAATATACTCTATGTTGAAGAGTATACAAAAAGGACCAAACCCTCCTCTCTCTTTGTTGAAATAACCTCCTTCTTCTTTTTTTTTTTGAGCTGGCGAATACAATTTCATTAAATATGTAACGGAAATATGTCTAGCCAACCCCAAGAGGAACGTAATGAAATCTTTAAAACAACCTGATGACCAAAGCACCCTGCGTTTGTTCTATCCTTATTCGTATAGCTCTGCATTTGTCTATTCCGGAGGTGCTCTTCAAAAATGTGCGGTTAAAGAATAGGTCGTTTGAACTCCGACCACTCCAGTGAAGAAGTAGACTCGCCAAAGCATTTTTTAATGATTTGTGATGAGAGACACCAAGCTTCTAGGTATGTGCAGCGTCTGAAGGAAACAGAAAGGGCTACGGGTATTTTCAATTTTCAAATGGGAGTAAGCTTAATGTTATTTTACTTTCTAAAATCGATGGGTCTGTCTCCAAAAGATATTTCGTGTTATTATTGAACTCCAACACCAAACAAAGCACGGGCTGGTAATTTTATTTGAACATGGTTAGTGGTAGAATTTTTCGTTTGTTTAATTTAATTTTAGATTGAGAGTAAATTCAATCTTTTTCTTCGAAAAAATAAGAAAGGTCGGAACAATTAGTTATTAGAAGTGAATTTAAACCCTTTTTCCAACCAAAAATAAATAAATTAAAAAAAGTTTGGATAGGTTGGGAGAAAGAAAATAAGCTGTAAATTGGTATTTATATTTCATTATGCAGAGGGCATTTTTCCATTTTCCTCCAGCAATTGTTGGTAAAGGTCGAAATTTTAGGCATTATTTTCATTTCAATTTGGATGGTTCGCATTCAAGCAACCTGGGCCTGTACCACAAAACTTAAAGACTTGTAAAGCAGGCTAATTTTAACAATTAACAATGGTTTTTGTACCGCAAAACTACAAGTGAATTTAACAATTTACAATTGTACAAGCAAACCTTAAACCACAAAGCTACAAGTGTAGACAAAATTTAACAAACGATTGTATAAAGATTGATAAAGATAGAAAAACTTAACGTGCGAATTAAAAATTGTTAAGTGGTTACAAGTCAGATTTTATGTGGTTTCAAATTGGAATTTGAATCTTTAATCTTCGGAAAATATTAACTAAATTACTCTGGTAATAAATAAATTAATGTCACCAACAAACTAAAACAAAGCTCTTAGTCTTCGACAACATTTTTTGATAGCTCTGCATTGGTTTGGTTCTGGAGCTCAATACCACACTATAGCTGATATGCATGGCGTTGGTAAGAATATTTGTCGTTGTGTAGCTGAAGTCATTTCTGCCATAAAAGAAGTTGAATTTCCAACTCATGTCTGAAAACGTGAACGCCATTATTAAGCAATTTTTTTAAAAAAGGAGGCAGAAGTTTGCGGTGGAATTCTTATTAATATAGATGCTCCATCAGCCAACGAACCAGCAGCAAAAGCATCGTTTTATTTTCGCGGATTTTTATTAGCACGCTTTGCTTGCTATATAAGCTGATTTGCCTGAGTATCGTCTAGCCGTCACGGAAGCACTTGTACAAAGAAGGGAAATTCGCATAATTAACAAGTGAAGCGGTTTTCTTTTTTGGTACAGTAATTATAGTTACTTGTTAAATCGGCATATTTAACAATTGCCTGTAGAATTGTTAAATTGTAGTTTTGTGGTACAGGCCCCTCTGGTGGGAAACCTCTACCTTCCTACAACATAAATCTACAAAAATTCAGCTCACATTCTTAACTCTTAATACTAGAGTGTACTTGTCAAATTCGTTAATGGATCCATTCGGCAACGTTTTTAATCGTAATTATAATTATTTTTAATTGATCGCTGGGAACTAATCTACATTCCCCACCATAATAAGTTCATGGTAGATCATGAAGTTTTAAACTTTGACCTCAATCAGCAAGTCTCTATACATTCTTATTTCAATCAACATGTCAGCGGAATTTGTCTTATAAAACTAGTGCTCTGTTCACACGGACAGTGAATTTGATACTTTTTAAGCATAGGGTAAAGTCTGGTGATATGGCTTCCCTCTGTGGTTTTATTTTTTACTCAGAAAATAAAAAAAATATATTTTAACCATAAATAACTTAACTTAATTTTTTAAATCCGTAAACAAGGAAAATAAAATAAATTCTAAAACAAATAATTAAATTTATACTATGTCAAGTTCTCGAAGCATGTCAAAACCAGAGTTTATTAGGACTTTTGACTTTTCACTTTCCTCGAAGTGAAAGGTCTTCGTGAAGTCCGATCTTACCAGGTGTAGATATTCGTCGCCCGAGAATTAGTTTGACCCATAGCCAATTTAACGTTTTTGGCAAATGGCATTTTAAGGTTTACGGCTCTTACGCCTAGACTTTTTTTTTAAATGTTACTTGAAATATCTGCTTTCAAGTAGTAGTAGTAGAAAAACAAATTCTGTTTGACTTTTCGAATTTTTAAAAATGGTCATTAATAATATAAATCAATTTCTTCTTGTGTCCATCAACAAAATGTTCCTATGTCATTGCAGTCTCAGTACCACATCCTTCATACTCCTTGAAAAAAAAACATTTTATTCGTTGAGAGTCATTGATGAAACAAAGTTTGATTTTAAATGGTTAACGTCGCGAAAAATGTAGAAGTTCTTAAGGTTTACTAGCGATTCAGCAAAACCCATGTGAAATCAGTCCTCAGAGAGCGAGGTTTCTTTTCCTCGGCAAACCACATTTGAATTTAAAACTCTTCACTATATACACAACTTAACAGTATAAGACAGGCCTTACGCATAGTTAAGGAAACACCTACAACCCAACAGCTCAATTTGTGCTGTGTACCCTCCGGCTTACAAGATACCAAACAATGCCCACTTTCAGGGTTCTTTCAGATGTTGTTGAACCTTGCTTTTTGATAATTAGTTTGAGGAGTTTGTGTCAAAATGACATTTCCGCCATCAGTTTTATACTGCATGTGCATATTTTCAATAGATACACTTCTTTTGACTAATTTCTAAAATTCATAACATAAAATCAATTATCGTCATCCCACACATTACGAAAAACAACAAAACACATCGCCCAGGACATATTCGTAAAATAATACCCCTAGCAAGGTTTAATTTCCATATCAATCTCCCTGGGTGCCAAATCGGTATACCGGAATTAGGTTCAATGAAGGTTTTCGGCCCGAATTTCAGTAACACATATACATACCTACGACTCTGCCTCTGAATAGTGCTGCTGTTGCGTCAACCAATGGTCAGGCTTTAATTGTTGTATATTACGGTTCAATTCAAGGACTATCATCCGAATAGCAAATCCCTTTTAATGGTACATGAGTGCCTCGCAACTCGATCTATACCTGCGTAATCCATATTTGCATGGGGATTATGTGTACACAAATTATCGGTTGAGATAGTTTTTAATAGGCAGTTGGAAACTAATTGTAGATGGTCGCACGGACCAGGGGAAGTAAATCTTTCTCAAGAATTTGCATATATTTTATGTGAATAGCTTATTTATGCGGATTTTGTGAAATCCTGGTTTCCGTCCGTGTATGTGTGTGCGTGTAGTCCAGGGCACAAAACACATGCAACAAATGTCCGTTTAAAGGTATGTGCTAAGCACCACAAGCACTTTCAGATTAATTCCTTAGTCCTGTAATAGCTTAAGGGAAGAGATTATGTGAAATTTGTAAGGATACTCCCTCATAGTTTTGAAGACATATATGTACATATACCAAAGAGACCAAATAGACTGGGCTTAAAGGCTGGAAAGGAAAGCAATCCCATTAGTATTGTCATTCCCTTTAGGGATTTTTGTTTTTGTTTGTTTTTTTTTTTGTCGAGAAATTAGTATGCCATTGGCATGCTGGCAAACCTTTCATTCAATGTGACATGTCTGTAAGTGATTGTTAGTGGAATTAGAATTAATTGGCAATGGTTTTGTTGTTCATTAGCAAAATTATGTTCAGAGAAGTCGTGGGGTTTGAGATCGTTAAAGGGCGACTCAAGAAAGTATGCATGGTTTATGAATTAGCAAGTCTTTTTATGCCAAAAGGGAAATACAAATTGTGATACGATAATATGAGGCTAATCCAAATACGTTTTAAATATTGGATAATTTTCCTGCTAAGTTTTATATTTTCTGGTATTTTCTTTGATTAGACTTACTTAAGTTTGAAGGCACATTTAGCGGATCTGATTCTTTCAATTAATAGCCTCTGGATTTGCTATATTGGGACTACAAAACAATTCTAAGGACAAAGAACCGGTCAGATATACGGGCAAGGAACCGTGGAAAGACACTATATGCAAAGTTCTACAAACTGATAAGCATGTGTCGAATTTTATGTCACGTCACGTTACCACACGTCACGATACAACACGTCACAACTTTTGCAATGGAACACAAAGCTTAACAAAACATCATACTTCCTGAATTCTGGCTGGACCCCACAACAGTGAAGCCGCCCTTATATCTCGAATTCATTCCAAAGAATTTACAATTTCAATTAAGAAGGCAAAAGTTTCCGTTAAACAATGATTTGCGCTCGCTATTGATAAAGCTCAAGTCCAATAGTTTAACGTAATTCGGATAGACCTTAATTTCATTTCCTTACAATTCTTACAAACTTATTTGTTACTTATTTTAAGTGGACCAAATACAAGTTTGTTTGTTTGCTAAAGGCGAGCACGGGTCAGCTAGTATATTTATATTTAAGTTCTCTGAGCCATTTTGCGTACGCCACAGCGCACGAACTTCACCAGGTAGCAATGCACCGACAAAAAGTTACTGTTTGGTGTGGATTTTGTGCCGCCCGGCGGGGCGTCATTGATCCGTATTTTAACAAAATGACCTTGGTGAGGCTATCACCTTCAACGGCGAGCAGCGCTAACCGTTTTTTTTTTTTTGCTCAAATTGATCGATTTGAAGGTAGACATGTGGTTCCTGGATGTTGGTACATGCCACGCAGCAGGAGCCACGAGGGAAATTCTGCATGGACGTGAATTGGCCACCAAGATCGTGCGATTTGACCCCGCTAGAATTTTTCTTGTGCGGTTTCCTAAAGACGCAGGTCTTTGCCAATAACCCACAACCGACGGATGCCTTTAAAGCAAAAAAAAAAACCAATGCCATTGTTCAAATTCAGTCAGATCTATGCCGCAGTGTCATTAAAAATTAGACCATTTGAATCAATATTACAAATATAATGCCACACATGTGCTTTTCAAATAAAAAAGGAATTTTGGTAATACCTCAGGCATAGGTTGTGGCATTTTATTTCAACATCGACCCATCCTTGTTGGAAAATCTTTTATAACGCAGCTATTCATGTAGTAAAGCCTACACTTTTTTTTTCTGTCGTACCGGTTGCGGAGTCGCTTCATTGTAAAATCGATTTTTATTAAATTAAGTCTTAATTGCCGTGGGTGAATTCCCGCATAATGCTATTTTGTTAAAACTTTTCTCTAGAATGCGGTCAAATTTTGAACGCAAGGCTTTCCTAGTGCTACAATTACCTCTGTTAATAATCCTCTTTCAGATGAAAAATAGCTCAGGGCCTATCAAGCCACGGAGGCCGAAATTGAAAACATAGGTAAACAGGTAACGCACAAACATCGCATCAGAAATGAGCTTCTTTCGAAAGTTGGTGCACTGGTAACGCTTGTAAGGAATTTTTATTATTCGCACGAAATTTAAAAAAAAAAACAAGTAAAAGTGTTGTCATCGGCCTGGCCGATGCTTTGATACCCTCCATTGCATACAAGGAAGGCAAAATTTGAGGCATGTGAGGTAGTACGTAATTACATTGAACAGGTATAGGTACAGGTCAACAAATAATAAAAATCAGCTTTTGAGTAATCTAATTACAATTCTACCTGTTGTTACCTGTTCAGGGGAAATTTCTAGAATGTGCTTCTATTGTAAAAATAGTATAGGTGTGACACACTTAATAACAAAGTGGCTTAATCGTCTTTGGAGTAGTACCAGAAATACTTGACCGACATAGCCCATTTTTAATACCAACTTGACGACAATAAAAATAAGTCCTCTCACAAAATTTCATTCGCCTATGTCAATTCATTTGGGCGCTATCGTGCTTTCAGACACACAGACGGACAGACAGACAGACAGACGCACATGGCTTAATCGATTCAGAATGTGATCCTGATTCAGAATTTATATACTTTATGAGGTCTCCGGTGACTCCTTCTTGGCGTTACAAATGTAATGACAAAGTGAATATACCTTCCTGTGGAGGGTATAAAAAACAGTGGCACTAATATTTTACATAAAAAAATTGCAATCTATTGCTTGAAACGTAAATTTACAAATACATGAAATATGAAGTTTAATTAATTGGTATTCTTTAAAACGAATACCAATAAAACTTAAAAAAGCCCCGCAAATTTTGAAAATAAAATTGTCTCTTAAATTGTCAATGCAAGTGTAGCAGCAAAAATAAATGCTTAATGGCAGGAGTTGTAATAAAAGAAAAAAAAAACCAAACGAACTGTGGGTTACTATGAGCAAGTGTATGCGTGCGGCTAATTTACTTTAACGTGGCACACACACCTTTCCACATAGTAACACGGAAAACAGCTTGTAGGCAAATTCTCTTAAGTTGTCTGAGCTGGCGGCAGCGTTGCAACCACTTTTAACGAAAAAATGCCCAACTTGAAAACAGATGCCTTTTTCAATAAAATAATGCCTAAAATACATTTCTTTGGGTAAAGGCATCAACAAATCTAAAAATAAAAACACAAATATACCCATTGGTGTCGGAACTCGGAACATTGCTGTCGCGAGTTCAATGGTTTTTTCCATCTCAAAAATGCCCAACGCGCCTAAAAAAGTTCTCACTTTAAAAAGTTGTACTGAAACCTACACTGGGGACGTAGTGATTTTGCAAATTGCACCAATGGATACATACTCGGACCACCCATTTGTCCCCAAAAGACGACAGCCTCCATTTCAATCCTATCATCTCAGCTTTTGTAATTACCGTTAAGAAGGGTAAAGTATAGAGTCTAGGAGTTTGACTCACGCAGTAAGTTTATCTTTATTTCCATTGTATTTACAATTATGAGTAAATACATCAGTTAACCCTTTTATATCCTTTAAGTTACTTCCACACAAAAGCGAACACTTCCCTTTAATTGACAGAGCTGACCGTGTATGTTCAGAAAGAATTCACTGTATATTAACACCACCAAAAATTGTATACAACAATAATAAATTGTTCATACAATTTAGGTTAAAACTACAGGGACTGAGGGAATTACTTTGAAAAATTACATCTAGCAATACCCACATACGAGGAGATCAAGTTGATAACAGTGTTCTGTCGGTGCGGTGGTTGAAAACCCATGCTAAGGGATCAGTAGGTAACGAATATTCGATGTGAGTTATAGTACATTGATATGCAAGCTGTCGTATTACATAGAGCAACCGACTGCAAAAGGGAGAAACAAGAAAATAACGGAAGATCCAGCAAATGTTGAACCGTCTGGACCTTTTCACTTCAGCATACGTCTGCATACACGACATTTGATACATATGAATCATTTCTGCATATGATTTTCGTAATCAAATTCTGGAAGGCGCTCAGAGAAAAGTTATGGAAAATAGCAAAGAAAGGACGAAATCCTTTCCCAAACCAAATGGTGTGCAAATTTAATTTAGTTGGATACAGAAACAGAAACGGGAAACAAAAGAATGGGACCCACAAACTATTGAAGGGATTTCCATCTGCTTAATGGTGGTTAACACGCGATGCATAAGGATATATTGGTAACACAACATCGTCGCCATCACGCAAGTCGTATTTTTTTTTGTGGGTTTAGTAATTACATTGATGCCGAAACGAGTTCTGCATATTTCATTTCGGGATAGTGCCCATTCCGACTTACATTAAAGTCAGAAAAATATTGGTAGTTTTAATTCAAGCTATTATTATAATAAAATCAATCAGCAGCATCAAGTGGGGAATATTAGTCATACAGAAAAGTGTATACAGGTTTCATGACTGCGAGAACTATTGTGGCGGCAATTGAAATGCAAGGGTAAGCCGCATTGTTGTAGAGCTATAGTTATACGCTCGCATTTAATTTATTAAATTGTACATATCAATTATTTAGAATTACACTTTATAGAGTGTGGGTACTGCATCACATTTCAATAAACGCTGGAAGCTTACGACTTTGAGTTGTTGTTGTCGTTAATAGGGCCAAATTTAAAGTTGCAGGTTGATTTTTAAAAGGACATGGATTGTCATACACACTTAAATTAATTAAAGGATGTGAATGGAAAATTCTGTTAAATTATTAAGGAATTTGTACGGGTATTATTGACTGAGAAAAAAACACGTATCGTTCTTCACACATACAAATCCAGTTTTTTAAGTGGTCGTTGACTCGCGTCATTTGGACTATTCGAAATTAAAAAAAAAATTGTGTAGCTTGATTCGAATTTAGATTGACTGTCGTCAGACCTCAATGGTGTATTTGAATAGGCACCAAGGACCAAAATCTCCACCTTGTTTTAAATTGAGCGAAAGATCATTTTGTATCATATTTTATCTAGTTTTGTTCTGTTATGCTTCAGGATAAGAGGATACCTACCGTTACAATACAGTACTTCCTCTAGTGAATAGCCAGTGTTTGAAATTTTGAAAACTTTTCCAGCTGTATTCGTCAGTGATATGTATTGCCAAATCAGACATTGATAATTCATGGATTCATTTCCAACTTATGATTTTTTTTCCGCTTGATTGTAGACCGACAGAAGTATAACATTCACATAATGTACGTATTAGGTATACCAGGAAATATGAGACTGTTGTTCGTTTTGCTTTATTTTTTCATTTGCAATTTCATTTTTTGCTTCGACCTGACGTGCTCTTTTCTGAAAAATGTTCATCACTTTTCCAAATTCAGGTCAATCCAAAAAACCCGATTTTATTCAATCGCCAAAAATGTCCATCAGGAAAGCAGTAGTTGGACGAACTGCGGAACCATCGTCTTCGAAACACAATTCTGGATTGTCCTTTACATTTGGGTTCGAAAAAGTTTCAATCATTGACCGTCTAGACATCTCCAACTGCAAAGAACTTCGCATGCTGGAAGTTTTGGTGTTTTTATCATTACTTCCTTACACCCGGGCAAAGTTCATATCATTTCGGACTGCACGAGAATAAACATATGTAACCTTGTGGACTTGTTGCTAAAAAAGCTGAATCAATCATTTCGCACACATTTCGAATATGAAAGAAATTTCGACATTATGTCTGTGCGGTATCGGAGAAAGGATTATTTTACGTTGGGTCAAGTTTTTACTATTATTCTTCTACTCTTGTAAGTGCTGTAAAGTGAGTTATAAGTAAAAGATGTATATGTATATAATAATCAGTTTAGTTGGAATTTTAACTTCAATTACAAAAAAATCATGTCATATGGAGACCTATTGCTGTCGTGTGGCCACAATAATTTTTTAAAGAGAACGGTTTGATTTTTTGAGGAAACTTAGTTCTTGTTTGGCTTTCTCTTCTTCCGGTTTGCGGAATGTCAGGTCAGGGTTTGAGGGTGGGGAGAACTAAGTAACATTTAGAACTGCGCTATTATGGACACGAATGAAGAATTTATCTGAAAGCGAAAAAATTAAGAATTCTCGGTCATATTTCCTAACCAGATACTGAATGAAAAACATGAGTCTTAACATCATAGGACGACGGAATAAATACGATTTCTATAAGCTTTATACAGATATGTAACAAATTTTTGATTGAAAGAGATTCTTCCCTGGAACTATAAGGATTAATTTAATAAATAGATATAGGTACCTAAGTAATATAAGTTTTAAGTAAAAAGCGTTTTTAAGACTGATCTTCTAGTTCTTAAGAGATCTGTAATATTCACGTGATTTGCTGTGACAATCGATAACGCATTGATCGCGTTGTGCGTGCAATAATTTACAAAAACTGTAAATAATTCCGCGGCTTTCGGAACTTAAATAATGCGCAAATGATACCTCGTATTCGAAAATGGATCAAAAAGTTTGAGGAGATCGGTGTACACTGGGAAACTCTAAATCTGGGTGACCATGATCAACAAGAATGTTGGAAGATATGGAGAGTTTTAATCAGTCTAATCATGACGATCCGAACCATTCAGTTCGTAAGCGCGCAGTGCAAGAAATAAAATGTTGCTTTTTAATTCTTATTAAATACAGTGTGTCCGCCAGGAAGGTATGCTACTTTGTTTTGCCGCCATTTTGGTAAACATTAGTCTTGACAGTTCATATTTGGCAGTCGTGAAGTAGACACGTGGCAAATTTATTATGGAAAAATATTCGATAAACGATTCGATGTTTTAATCATTAAAACATTTTATCAAAATCAATCACCGATTACTGTGACGATGACAAAGTTAAGTGAAATTTTTGGGCGAACACATTTTCATTTGAATGGATATGTGAATAAACAGAATAGTCGGTTCTGGGCAATGGAAAACCCTCAAATTATTCATCAGTCACCTTTGCATCCATTAAAAGTTACGGTTATCATTGGACCTTACTTCTTTGAAAATGAAAACGGCGTAACGGTAACTGTGAATGGGGAGCGATATCGTGATATGATTGAAAACTTTTTAACGCCACAACTTCATGCTTTGGGCTTGATTAACATGTGGTATCAATAAGACGGTGCCACATCGCATACAGCCAGGATTACAATGGAATTACTGCGAGACCTATTTCCACAAAAAGTTATTTCAAGGAATGGTGATGTTGATTGGCCTCCACGGTCGCCTGATTTGACTGCTCCGGACTTATTTTTGTGAGGATATCCGAAAAGCGAGGTTTATGCAAACAAACCAGAAACGCTTGAGCAACTGAAACAAAATATTCGTGATGAAATTAATGAAATACCGCGGGAAATGTGTGAGAATGTAATGAAAAATGTGCTTAAAAAGGCTCGCATTTGTGAGACTAACAGAGGCGGACATTTACCTGATATTGTATTCCATACATGATTGCCGACATTAAATAAAACATTTATCAATATAGATTTTCATTTAATCAAAAATTATAAACAAACAAAGTAGTACCCCCTCTCGAGCTCTAAATTGGACTGTCTTGTCTGTGAATACGTGTGAAGCAGCAAAAAAAGAATATTCTAAATGTCGGGAGGTGTAGTAATATAATAACACTCAGCAGTTCTGCTAGATCGTGGTATCTTTACCTTTTTGTGGGAATTCCGATTTCGGAAAAACCCTTCCCGGTGTCTCAACATACACTTGAGGATTGTCATCACTCCAAATACGGCAGTTTTGGTTATTGACTTATCACTTCAACCAAAAGTAAGCTTCATTATGTTGACCGTAAAATGAACGTAGTACGCGATACGTATTTCGAACAGAACCATGATTTTCAAAATAAATTTGAACAATTTGGCCGCCAATTGAAATAGTGCTGCCTACTGAAAGTTCTATACCTCTAAAAAGAAACACCCTTTCATTATGGGTTATATTCATTATATAGTACAATTTGAACATTTTTTCCCCTTTAATTATTTTCTATGAAATATTATTTTGATTAATGAATTTGCTGTGTTTAGAACTGATTTTTATTGCATGGTGTCTAGCTATATAACAAGTTCACTTTATACCAAGAAATAAGAAATTCAAACAACTCTTCATATGCTATTACGAATTATGTGTTTAAAAATGTTACCAAAATGTTCTACCAGGAATTAAGAAAAACTATTATTTCAACATAGCCACCTCACTCGATAACGAAATGAGAACCCACCTCAGGCTACCTGGCATTGCTAGATTTTTCAAGTATGTGGCTGTCCTCTTTGAAAAACATGAGAAGGAGCACAAATACATGAATTCAAACATGGCTCGCAATCCTCCCTTTTTTGGCCGAAGCTGTCCGTCTATATGATAATATGCTACCATTAAAACAAACAAACTGCTTTTCCCAACTCATCACAAAATGTTGAAAATAATATATACACAACATAAATACGAATGGTATTCTTTGGCAAGGGCGTTAAGCAAAAATTAAAAAAAAATTATTCCCAATTTATTTTCATATAAAAATGAAAGCGAAGCCAATTTCATGTAAATTTTAAAAATTATTTCTCCCACTGAATTTTTCTAAATACCTTTGGATCGCAATATTCATATCCATCGATTTCACTTCGGATAATTTAAGAAATTCACAAATAATAAATGAACCGTGAACACGTGAAAGACGAACCCGGAACCAGATAGTGAGCAAACTGAAAGGGAATATGCTAGCTGAATTAATGGCAAGAGTGAAGCTTTCTGACACAGATCATGTGATACTATACCTCTGTATTTATGATACTGATTAATCATTTACATTTAAAATTAAATTGCTTATTTATAAAACATGTGTTCAAAGTTCACACAGGCCTTGACTTATCTTCAATAGGTACTTACATAAATACCTACTCACTAAATTACTGAAATATACGATGCATTTGAATCAACTAGATGAAGTTATTTACGAGGTAGAGCATTCTCTACAGTAATAAGTCAATATCATATCCAATAGTGGGAATTTATTTGCCTTACAATCTCTTTTCTGCGGTAAAATAATTTTATACTTTATAAATACATGTTGTCACCTGCACTTTTTTCGGGATTGTCGTCACATCTACTCTATGTTACAAACAGCGCATCGAAATAAAAATCCAAGAATGAAAAGGGAAAATTACAGCAACGTCTCGTCACTGTCGGATTTTGTGTCAAACACCTCCGACCAGGTATGCAAATATTGGAAGGTAACACTGTGTAAGACGACCGCTGGTAAGCCGGTCAGTTTTTTGTATTTCTATGTTTTCCCTCTTCTTTCAGACACATTTAGGCCCAGAAAATAATGAAAAGGAAACCCATACATTTCGTGTCACGGTGACTAGGGAATTGAAATTAACACCACCCACGCCGTCTCATTTATTGTTTTTTGCTTCCTCTTTCCAACCGTCTTCGCAATATTCGTACACCAGGTGAACAAATTCCATTGACAGTAAATCACAAAGTGAGTGAGAAAGAACAAATTCGATTACAATGTGGAAAAATGGAATTCCTTGCGTTTATGAAGAACGAAGTTTCTGAAGGATTCAAGAATGTAATGGCAGCTAATTCATTTAATCCTCATACACACGCTCATCCCTACAAACGTGAGTGCTGGGTACTTGATCAACCGTCGAACTCACGCGAACATCAATTCGATTTTTAAATGGAATTCTTGTTGTGAGGTGGAAATACACACGTATCCTTGCAGCTCCACCAAGTTAAAGTTACTACGTAGGTCCGCAAGCTTTCAATCACAGGTACGCTGTACCTACTGTTAAAGTGCGATTAGATAAGTAGTGCGTGCGGGGAATGTAAACAAATATACCAGGAAAGCATTTCCCATGAGGTATTGCTTTAAACACACTGGGGTGGTGTGAAAAATGTATCAAAAGAACATTATAACTTTGCGTCTGACATAAGACTTTTGTAACTGACGATTATTTGCATTCAACAGAATGCAAACAGATATTGCGCATCTGTTTGCATTATGGCTTAATGAATATGAGTGTATTTTTAAAGTTCAACTTATATTTTTTTCCTCTAAAACGTTTATGGACTTTTCTTCATCTTTCGCTATTTCCTTCTTTTCTGCATCCACTAACCGATAATAAATTATGCAAGCAGATTAATCCAAACCAGTGTGGGAGAAACATGAAACCTAATCAAGTTTAAGCCAACTTATGAGGGTCCTTTGGGTAGATTATGAAAAATTCAGATAGACCGAAAAGGGTTTACTGCACGTTTTGTAAATGTCCTGTAAACGTTAAGATCTCTTTCTTCCTTTTTGTCATTACATCCCTTAGGGTACACCGGGGGTGACATTAGAGCTTTACGTTTGTTCGTTGGGGAGAATTCTAAGAACCTGGATAAAAGTTTTGAGCGAACAAATAAAACAAGGACACTCTTTTTTTTGTCTGGGGAATTATTCTATTTTCTTTTTTGGAAAAGAAACTGAGAAATACTCTTCAGAGTGTCATCCATGCTGTGGTCGAATTTGTTTTTAATTTGTCACGGAAGAACTTCCATACATACTTCAGTTGGGTTTGTTTTTTATGGTAGTAAATATGTACAATGTGTTTTTCAAGAATTGAAAACTGGCAGACCCATCTTATGTCCGTTATGTACTTGATTTGCTGACGATTAGTACCAACGGTCCTATTATTTTCAAATTTGCCAAATACGATTCGATCTGAAATTAAAAATACATGTATACAGTGATGTAAAAGTGATGTTGTACACCCTCATAGGTCCTATTTGCCTTTGGATGGCAGCGCTTTTAATAAAATCATGCAATAGGTTTAAAATGCTATGAGGCCTTCCGCTTAAGTTGTTCTCATTCAGTTTATTCCTCTTAAACATTTCCTCTTTCAGTTTCCTTCCTGTCAAGGTGACTGTTTCTGTCTGGTTTTTTTTTTTCGTATATTCTTTCCCTGATTCATATTTAATTTGACAGCATTTTGATGTTGGTCTTTCTTTATACAGATTTTTTCTTGCTCGCTTTTGGTGCAATATTGCAACGACGCGACGGTGTGGTGATGCTGATGATGACGGTGCACCTCTTTATTAATGGAAATGAGGTGTGCTGCTTCTTCCGCTGAGAGGAAGATTTTTTTTATTATTTTGTAAATAAGCGACAGTCCTGGCACAGGTTGCCGCCCGATAAATTTACGATGCTCGGTGGATTTCCTCCTTTTTACGGTTGCCAAACGGATGAATGAGTTTTATTGAGACACATCTTTTATGTTTCGTTTATATTTATTTTCAGATGAATAAAGAACATTTAAAATTTAAATTGATTGCTACAGTCTAAGAGGGGGAATTTTTTGTGGCACCAAGGTTCTTAAAAGTGTATCCTCTGGTTTTCAACAATTGTTTTTTATTTTTTGCATTCGAATTAATTGGATATTTAATTCATTGTACGACCCTCAACTATGTTGTGCATGGCATTTGCGGTCTGCATATTAATTTGGAGATTAAAAATATAAAAAGGGACGCGCTTCGCGCAATTCTTTCGCTCGTTTTGTTGCACTTTACACTGTGACATCAATGTAAGCAATATTCACATAAAATGCAATTTTCTTCTCGTTATTAATTAATCGGTTGAGTGCAAGATGCAATGCATCATCGAACAATATTCAAACAAAGCCGTTCTGCGGTAGGTTTTGTTACAGCTGAGCCTTATAAACTGTTTTTAATAAGTACGGGTCAATATTAAAGTACATATAATAATACAAGCTAAGTGTGGGGTATTAAGAAATTTTTCTATTATTTGAAAGAGCCACGTATGCTTTTATGAACGGCATATAACAACGTTCAAATGTCCGCTGCGGCTTCTCACGGTAGCACGGACCCGACTGGTCCAGGTTTTACTCCCCGATATTAATAATCATTCTTAGTGTCCAGGCAACAATTTTTCGGCTCAGAATGACAACATTTTCCATGTAAATTTGCATATTGTGGCCTACAAAATATTTAGTAAAGCCCAATGACTCTGATGGTGATGGCCTCAGTAACGCTTTTTTCCAAAGTACGGACCAATGACGCCGTCGGCCCAAAATCCCCCATAAACAGTTACTTTTTGTAGATGCATTGCCACCTGGTGAATCTCGTGTGGGTGAGCGTCGTCCCGTATATGGCGATTTTGCTTATTATTTTGCCTATGATCATTAACTTTGAGCTCCTGGGTCAGTTGCATCTTGTACGTGGATATACCCAAGTTCCGACTCAAAATTTGCAACGTTGGAGTCTGCGAAAGACCGACGGCTTCGGGCTCCTCTGTACACTTTCACGGACGCGGCTTCCAACATCGACCCGTCCCAATTGAAAACCCCATTCAAAGAGTATGTTCAAATGCGATTACTGCAAGAACAGAAATCATCGGATCAACGGCTGCTTTCTTATATTGTTCTTCACCTTGAAGGTTGGTCAGAGATGAAAATGGTTGGATGACTATTTTTTCATTTACCTACATTGTGGTCTGATAGCTCTATTATACATTTTTGACTTATTATGTGTGGATGGAGTTATTTTGTAGCGCAAAATAAAATTTGCCTATTAAAAGCGAACTGACCATTTAATATAAAATCTGATCTCATTTTTTATAAACTTCACATATTTATACTATACACACTTTATGTGCCTACAACTGTCATTCAGCTCATCGTGCAGTGCATGCCTCGAAATATACAACATATTGCACCTATGTATGTATATACCTACATCTATCCACTTACCTCTACTTTATGTCTTCCGCTCATATTAAAATCACCAGTCCGCTCCCTGTTTTTAGTATAGGTCTGTTTGTTCCGGAAATCCTTTCTTCTACCACCTTTTCGTTTGCCAATTCCATTTGAATTGGTCAATTGACAGGAATTGATGTACAGGTTATAAATCTCATATAAAAAGTCCTCGCTGCATATACACTACACCCCTTGTAGCGTATTGCACCCCATCGACGAGCCATGCCTGTCAAACAGTGATGCCACAATGTGAGCAGTGTCTGCGTTCGATGGTTTCTCTGTTTCTGTTTTCATTAGAATGCATTTGGCGTATAAACCATTCGGACTCATTTGCGGGTTCGCGGGTGTGGCAATGTTGCCAGAAAGCAAAAAATAAATAGAGTGTTGATTTTATTGTTTCAGAAAGAGTACAAAATCAAAATTATTTGCAGTGATGGACAAAACTGCTATTAGATGTCTTGCACATCATTCGTTGTAGGTATAAGTATTTGCCAAGAGCAAACTATTTAAAAAAAATATTATTTTATACCTGACGAAAGCAGATTGGATTTTCTACTCCACTTTCATTAAAGTAAATCATTTTCGTTTAGCTCCAATAGAATTGCTATTTACCGGAAACTTTTCCACAGTTTGAAAGAAAAAAAAATATTTATATTTATAAATAATTTCGGAAATAAAAATAAGCAATGAAGTCTTTGCATTGCACTTTTGGTCGCATAGCAGCAAGATGTATTAGTCTAAACTATGAACCTAACACATCTATTATTGTCGTCACTATAAATATTTAATACAAACTTTTTTAATGAACTAAGCCGAAACAAATAAAAAACCCAGGCTTAGAATTCTGTAAAATGAAAACGTTCAATATTTTTCGCTTGCACAAAACGTTTTGGCATAAGGAATTCAAAAGCGAAAAGAAATTTCGTTTGCACGGAAAAGAAACGAAAGCTTTTTGATTGACGTTTTAATTTGGTTTGCTTCGTGTCACTTCCAAAACGAAAGATATTTTCGCTTTTTAAGAAAGCTAAACAACGATAGCTCTATCATTGACGTTTTTTTCATTTTCTTGTGCTTTTTTCTAGGACCATTTGCGTCTTTCACACCCAACCATTCTTAACAAATAGGGTGCCAAAAGAAATAAGTAATAGTTGACAATTGCTTACATGGAATTTGTTACGTGGAATCAATATTTCCACTTTTATAAAAAAATAATATTTTTTTCGAATCAATAAGGTATGCAAAAAGATACATTCCGATTGCTTTTGTGCTGTCAAAACCAAAATTACTTGAACTAGGTATATGAAAATGACTAGGAAGCTATGCAAGTTAAAATGCACAGCTTCTTAAACGTTTGCAAATAGGATAATCAAAACGAAAGGAGTCTTCTGCTCTCGTATGACTTTCTTCGGTTTTTGCAATGCAAAGTGATTTTCGTTTTTTTTTTCATAATCCGACCCTTGTCTTCGTCACAACGCATGTAAATTGCACATCACATTCTATTTCGCTGTCCACGCCAAAAGAATGAATATTTCATTCACCAATTGTGTCTGTGTGTATGTGCTTTCGGTGCCTGCCACTGCAATCGAAAACAGTCTTTGTAAAATAGGTTCGCTTTTATTCACAAAATGTCTGTCAATTTATTTAGTGCAAACGGAGCACATGGAGGATTTATAGCTTCATTGAATTAGGGCTACGAATTAACTAAAAAAAAATTGTTGAATAAATTTCAATTGTTCAATTGTTAGATACAGATAATTGAATTATGAAATTTAATTTTTTTACCCCCAACTATTTTTGCACAAATTGTTTCTCGCACTATAGCGCACATAATGAAAAAAACCGGCAAAGATACGTAGAGTTGTATATCACGTAAGATAATATGCGGAATGCGCTAGCATTCTTACTTACTAAAGAACAAAATGGAGTCCGAATTTTTTAAAAACATCTCACTTAGAACTACTTGGACTTATTTATTTTCGTTGTAACCACAGACTCTCTGTTTCCATAATGGACTCATAAAAATATTTCTAACTACGAAGAGAACTTATTTAAAGTATTAGCACTCTCTAACTGAACTCAGAACCGTCGAACTCGCTTGTGAATAAGTATGGTGACCATACATCCCTTATTACAGTCCCGTGTTTCAATAGCCTTTTAATTTTACCAAATGAATGTATAAATTAATTAATTTATATTTAATGGGCCTTACCAATAACGATTTTTAGTTTCCACTCTAAATTTTACTAGTTCACGGTGGCCTTTTTTTCCATACAAATTTCGCAATTGTGAGTTTCCGTAAATTTAAAGTCGAGACTAAAATTTGTTATTAGTAGGGCGCAATGTGTTGTTTTTGTTACTTACTTTATTTTAGTTGCTTAGTAAAAAAACTTAAGGAAGCTTAAGTGAGAGTTTTTTTGTTCTTTTTTCAATTATTTTTTTCAAGAGTTTTTTTTTTCAATACAAAATGTTTTCTATTTTTGTCGGTTTATTGCAATATATTTTCACATTTTTTTGTTCCGGGTGTTGACCTAAGATTTGAAATATTCACAACATACACTTAAATAGAGCTTGCTGGGGTCGATGCACAGAAATATTAAAACCCTTGCCATAAAGATACGAATTCGTAACTACAATAGAGTTCACAAAAAAGTGTGTAGTAAATAGAATCCACATGTAACCGGAAAGGTATTGCGACCCTAATACTAACAGCCTTACTTTGTATTACATATTGTTTCCATATTTTTTTTTTTCCAAGTAGGATATTTTATAAATCCAATTGACTCCTTTATTTTAGAAAAACCGGAAACACTGCACCACCAATGTTTGACCACATCACCAGCAATGTGATCACACTAATCAAAGCTATAATTCCTGCAATATAGTAAATTTGAATCAGACGCAGTAATTGTGATTGTGAACGTCGAATGACAAACAACATTTTGGCTCTTTGCTGATTTATTTTTAAAATGGGAAATTCTTTCGAACTCTTTGGGTATATAATTGAAAAATAAATTATAATCTGCTTTCCTTGCAACACTGGCGAGGCGTTTTTTTTTTTGTTCGCAGAACCTTAACCCTCCTTCGAAAAGGTTTCAATGCAAATTGCATCAGACAGGCGAATTAATTGAAAATTCCACTGATGTATGCATAACTAATGAAATTGAATGGCAATGTAAAATGGTTCTGTGATTTTAATTTTATATTAATAATCTTTTTTTGTTTGTGAAGCAGAAGATGTACGATTCTGATAGACAGCTACTTAAGAAAGAAGTATTTGCAATTTATTCGTCTTGTCAATTCGTTGAATGTCGACCAGAATTCGTCTGGGTGTGGGTGTGGATGATGGCAATTAATATCACGTGTCATAGTAGGTAGGTACTTGTAAATTGATTGAAGCTGATTGCTATGTTCCTTGAGATGGAACGGCAATCCCCTATATATACATTCGTTGGTTTGAATTTGATTTACTTGTGGAAAGGCCTATAAATGAAAGCAAGAGCTACATAGGCACATTCTCATCTATAGGCTCGATTCGTCTCCAAAATAGAACACTCGAGCAAATAAGTACGGCTTTTAGCTTTGGGGGCCTGTAGCTTTACATTTGGCCTAAAAATATAGTTCGCTTGAAGGAACTGTTAGAGAGTACCTAATGCGTTATGTTTACTTTTGTGTTTGATATTTTGTGTAATATTGCCTTTGACATTGAATAGAATGAAGGGTGGGCCATCCAGTGGTTTCTTTTTAAATCATAAGTTTTGACACTGACAGCTGTTTCCCGCTCGAAATCTTGACAGAAAGTCAGTATAATATCTCCGCAGAACGAAATGAGTCGTTTTTCGCTTAAACAACACTGGAAAATATTGAAAACTTATTTCTAAAGGAAGTGCTGTGTAGCCCAAACAGTGCGTTTTTTGATATTTGGCGAAAGGTTATCTTTTCTGTCAAGGCGCATTTTTATCTCGGCGGCTACGTTAACAAAATAAATTTCCGCATCAGGGGCTCGGAAAACCAGCAAGTTATTGTCGAGAAGCCAATACATCTACAGAGAGCGACAGTTTGGTGCGGATTGTGGAGTGGTGGCATCATTGGACCATTTTTCTTCGAAAATGAGGTTCGGAACAACGTTTCGGTCAACGGTGGGCATTACGAGCCATGTTAACCGAGTTTTTTTTTTAATGAAATTGAAAACTTGGATTTGGACGACCTCTGGTTCATGCAGGATGGCGCACCATGCCACACAGCCCTTACAACATCGATCTTTTGCGCACCAAATTCCCAAATCGTGTTATCAGCCGTCTTGGCAATGTCAATTGGCCGCCTCGGAGCTGCGAATTGACCCCTTTGGACTTTTTTGTGGGGAACCGTGAAGGACCTATGTTATGCAAACAATCCGGAAACGATTCAAGTACTTAAGGCCAATATCATCCAAGCAATTCGTGAGCTACAGCCCGAAACCATCGAAAAGTTCTTGGAAAATTTGAGTGACAGAATGCGCTACTGCGAATCTAGCCGAGGCAGCTACTTGAAACTACGTTGTTTTCCATAATTAATGGGAATGTTTGTTCTTACTATAATAAAGCCATAATACATGGAAAAAAATAATTTTGTTCATTTTATTGCATTTTTAAAAAGAAACTTGTATTTGACCAACCCTGTACAATGTACATACGTCACGTATAATGATGTAGCCGAAAAATGTTCGAGGTTTCGTTATAATTTCTCACGTTCGCACCACAGAATCTACATATATCTAGTGACCTTTGCCGTATCTGTTAAGGGTTTCGTTACAAGTCACAAGTGTCTTGGGCTTACTATTGAACATTTAAGTGGCCTGTAGATACTTCGAGTCGGAATGAATTTATGTATGATGTGTTGGGTGGGTAGACAAACTAACACATCTGTCCAGATGCAATGTTTATTCAATGTTTCCCGAAACTTATGGAATCACAATCTAGGAGTGAATGTGAACCATGAACCTAATACAAGTCTGTGGTCAAAGATTAATCCTGATGACACCTTCACCGTAAATAGCACACCATGCAGTAACTTTGAGCAGATGTAATGGCTCTTCGTGGGTAATATACGTGGATTTTCGGTGACTTAAATGATGATTTAGCTTATTTACATATCCACAGAGATAGGAAGAGGCCTCGTTGCTGATTTTCGATGAAAAATTGTCTCCCTCGTGGTCGAGATTCAGGATAGCTTGAGTGTAGGTCGCACGCGCTTGACGGTCGTCAGATAACAGCTGATACACTGTCTGCACTTTGTAAGGGAACATGCACGTTGTCTGAGCGATTATCGTCGTTTAACAAACCATACCACGAGTGCTACGCCCATATAGACGGTCGGATTAAAATGTACAATCTTAGGACAGGGGGAAATATTAATCCAATTCCAATTCATCTAAAAGACTTGTGTAAGCGATACGATAACCATGAAACGCCCTTTCCAACCAACCACTAGATTTTCCATTTAAATACAGCAAATTTAGAGTCCCTTTTTATTACACCCTAATCTACGTATATTAAAATGCTAAAGGTTACGGCTTTAAAAAAAACATAAGAGGGTTTGTTCGGCACACTTTGGCGAACTTGAGTGCCCTTGTGGGACTAACAAAAAGGTTAGGCATCAGCTTAAGGCGCTCAAATTAATAAATGATCCCCTTATTGACCACGTATGAATGATAAATGCTTTGCGGTAAACACTCGATTATCTTCATACCTTAACTTCCTTATCATTGTTTTCAAAGCCATTACAAAATCTATAAGAGTTATTCTCTTTTGTTAGCAGACTAAAGTTTCTAATCCACCGCTTTCATATTTGAAATCATCTCATCTCACTTTTTACTCTGACTCTATTGTTTCTGTTCCTCGCAACTGTAAATAAGATGTACTTCAGTGTTCAGAGGCATCGAAACCGCTCCAACAAGGGATATTCCAGATTCCCGGGTCAAACTTAGTTTATCTTTTATCTACCAGTGGATTTGATATTCCGCTCAGCGCTTAATGTATGCTGTGCACTCTTGGATTTCGCAGTCGCAGTTTAATCAAGTTCCTTGCCTTGGCCACACTTTAATGTTGGCTTTAACTTAAATCAACGCCGCCTATACATTTAAGACCATCTGACAACGCCATTAGACAGCAGCCCCTGTGATAGATGGACAAATGATGACTAACAAGAAGCTTCTGAATGGGATTCGAAATTAGTGAATATAGTATATGAATTCATTAAATCTGGGTTATGTCAAGAGAGTTGCACCTTTTTCTGGCTGGCATTCGTTCCCATTCCCATTCATCAGCAGGTAATTCCCTAAAAAAAGGAGTAGGCGTCGTTCCTCTGTGTCAATGCCTACATCCAGCGCACAGCCGTGTGCGGTGATGCTGCTATGTGTATAATCGAGCGTGCGATTGAAAGAGCGATAAATCGAGGTTAATAGTCTTTCAAGTGAATGGGCCACCACCGCAAACCGCCTCAACTCTGTTGCAATTTGCTTATCTCCTTGATCATCATCTGCTGCGGGCATTTCATTCCTTTTTTTCTGATGTGGTTTTTGCTCCTTTGAATTGATACCACAATCCGAATTTAGAAGAAGGAACACAAATATGTATCTACAACGTGTACGTGAATTGAATGTGCATGAAGCACTTTTCCTAAGGATTCTTTGCAATTTGTGTGGTGACGGTGTGTCGGATGGATTCAATCGTTAATTAGGCGAGATATTTGAGAATAGTGGAAAGTTAAAGCAGATAAAATGTCATGACTTTCACTGGAGAAAATATAAAAAGGAAAATATTTACATAGAAATATTCGCTTTTTTAGTCACTAGCAGGTAGAAATATCTACTCAATTCGAAATATACGAATTTCAGGATTTCGTAGTAAATATTTAAGCGCTCATATTTATTTTATCGTTTACCTTAGGCATATTAACTACAAATAGCAGATAGATCAACTAGACTCCTATTCTCTTTTGAAGTAAGCCATTGGTTTTGTTTTATTTATTTATTAAGATCTTTTAATAATAAGAAAAATAGATATCAACAGATCGAGGGGTTCCAAGCAGCACATTATTCCAGACACGGGCGAACCATTCTTATCTAAATGGCAATTAGAATTTAGTGATCCTTGGATCCCAATGAGTTTCTTTTTAGAAATCTAAAAGAAGAGTTGGCTTTCGGCATTAATTTGTTGTTTCGTCTCCAAGACGATACTCGGGAATCTGAATGTTTTTAATTCTATTAAGAGGCGTGGTATGGCAACTTTGTCGATATTGAGATAATATTACCCGAATAGCACAGATTGTGATTTGCAACAAAACTTCGATTGTATTTCTGTTATATTAAAGTAATCTGTAACAAAATCCGTTCTATATCAGTTGTATTCATGTTCACGCGGGACTATTTGTAACATTGTCATTCGAAATGTTGTAAATACGTTTTTTTTAAGTTTTAAACTTGTTCACAAAAAGGGGGGGATGTTTGGAAATAGTTTTATATGAGTTCGTAAAATAGAGTTCTAAAAAGGTTAGCAATAAGTTACAGATACGTTTAGTAAATTTTCATTTTGGATACTTCTAACTTAAACACATTGAAACGTTTGCATAGCAGAAACTTAACAACGAAGTAACTTAATTACAATCAAAAGTGGTTAAGTTTGTACAAATTACGTTTACAGAATGTTATATAAATAAAGAAACTTACAAAAATGGAAAGTCATTGCTAAGTTTTTTATATGTTTTTAAAACGAATCGTATGTATATTAACAATAAGTCATCTGGGATATTTTTGCAATTCAGTAACAAAAAAATATGGGAAACATTAAAATGTGAAGCAATGCTAGAATTGAGTTTTTACAATTATAAATATGTTTTATTATATGACGAAAATATGAAAAAAGGAGAAAAAACCAAATGTCAGCTGAAAACTTGCAAGCCTATTTGGTCAGAGCAGTATTTTATTGGAATGTTGTTGATACAAATATTGTAATGTGCAAATTATAGGAAAAAAAACATTGTAGAGTTGAAATTTTACATTTATCAAAAGTGTTTTTAAAAGCTGAAAAGCTTAAGTTGAAGTTATACGGAAAACAATAACTATAAAAATCACCGATGAACATTTTTAAAACAAGCTAACGTTATAATAATGTTGATTTACTATTTCGAAGAAAACTAAAATGTCAGATATATACTTATCTTACATACTTGTTGTTGTTACATCTCATAGATATAGAAACAACAGTTTGCTAACATTCATTTGTTACTTTGTTGTAACTTAATTTCAATAGCATTTCAAGGAAAATTTTAGTTATAATATTATGGTTCATGTTTTAATGATGTCTCATGTAACAACCGCCATATTGTTCACTATTTTATATACCTGTTTAACCATAGGTCTTAAGATGTGAAAAATACATTTCAATTTTCCCATTATATAACATAGCTTCTACAATTCATTTGTATAGAAACTAATGAATATGGTATATTAAAATTTGTTTCTACAACTCTTTTGGGATTTTGAAGCTTAAATACAAATTTTAATATTTTCTGGTTTTCAAACTTTTCTTCTATTTAACCCTTTTTTGGAGGCGCGTGAATTTTCCGGACCCAAGACAAAAGTAGTATTCGTTTAAGGATTTTGGTCGGAAATCGCAGCAAACTTGAACTGTTTTAGATACTAATACCTTTCAGATCAAATATGTTTACCTTTCCTTTTATACTCCATAATTTGTTTGTCTATACATGTAGACTCAAAAAGCATTCTAATAATAACTTATTTAAAACTTCTGGAATGTTTACAGAAACATTTCTCATACTTATATTATATCCAACAAGTTATTCAAACTGATTTGCATAAACAACAGGACAACTCAACAGTTACTTAATGGTTACATTGCTAATTGAAACAACGTAATAAAAACTATATTTTAACAAAAAATAACATAAGTAAAACACAAATACTACAAAGTTTTTGCAAAATATAAGGGGAAATGCGGCGATTTTGGCTACAATGTGGGATGTGGCAATGTTACTGCAACACTTAGGAAATAACTTGATAGTAATATTAGAGTTGTATGTACCATATTAAAACCCAAGTGTGCTATTCGGGTAACACCATTCAAAAAAAGACATAAAAATCGCTCTGGATTAGAAGCCAATCACTGAAGTAAGGCAAAGTTGTATGTCATCCGCACTCACAATATAAGAGCAAAAATAAATATATTAATAAAAATGAGATAAAGCTTTATCCTCATTTTCAATGCAAAATTGTTTTCTCCGATGAGGCCCATTTTTTGTTAAATGTATATGAAAACAGCAAAATTTCCGAATTTGGAGTGGAGAAACCCCAGAAGCATTTGTCAAGACGCCCTTACATCCATTTAAACTCACTGTTTGGTGTACTTTCTAGGCTGGTGATTTCTGACTTCTTCGTTCCTCAGTTGAATGGCATTGACGTGACAGAGCTTTTGTTTCATCAAGGAGCCGCAACATGCCATATGGCGCCTGAACCTGTGAACTAGCCTCCACGATCCACGATAGAAAAATTAATATTTATTTTCGGTCTTTATTTCATTTATTTTTTGGTTTACTTTCTTTTTTTTTGGGCCCACCGAAATCGCAATGTCGCGTAATCGGTATCGGGGCAGTCGTAATTAGTATTGCGTATAGTACTGCTGTTAAGTATGGAAATTATAACATAAAAGCATAGTGATGTAAATACTCCAAAAAAGAACCATTACTCAAATAAAATCAAGGTGTCATGGCTCTTTACCATATATATATCAGATATCTACTCATTTTGCTTTTTATTTTACTAACTTTCTGTGATAAACGGATATATCAAATACTTTGTATAATATGATTTGATTTTTTTTCTATTTTGAGAATTATTTTTTAAATCTTTCATACAAATTACAGCAGTTACCTACAAGAAATAAAGTGAACGACTGGGTCGAACGTTTCTTTCTCGTTCATCAAAAGTTCTGGTGGAAATGAAGTGGGAGTTGCTGATTGTGTAGGCTCCAAGTTGTGGGAATTATTTTAAGTAGTTAGCATATTCAATATTAGATTTTCATTGGAAGTCGGGCATTATTATTATTTCAAAAATATACCGATGATATGTGAACACAGATCGGGACTTGGAAAGTAATTTTTGAAAAATATTTAAGAAATCGATTTGTTCGAATTTATTTGAGAAAACTAACTACGAGATCTTGTTTAGAATACTCATATTATCTTTAATTTGCATTTTGATTAAAACCCTTAGCGTGTAACA
Source organism: Cheilosia variabilis (assembly GCA_951230905.1). NCBI lineage: Eukaryota > Metazoa > Arthropoda > Insecta > Diptera > Syrphidae > Cheilosia > Cheilosia variabilis. The sequence continues at coordinate 11,041,761 of OX579677.1, forward strand.
GTTTCGGACAGTTTCCGATAAACATATGTCCATATTTCAAAAGTACAGTTTTTCGATTTTTTAGCAAAATACTGAGTAAGTAGTCATGTTAACCTCACTTACTTACGCTGAAATATCAATTTTGTTTGAAATCGTTAGAGCCGTTTTACAACAAATCAAACTAGTATGAACATTTTATATGGGAAGTACCATTTATATTGAGGTTACCTTGCAAAAAAAATATCCGAAGTTTTTTGAACCCAATCCGGGCAACCATTTAGCCTGTAGGTCTTATAAGCATACGGACAGTCAGAGCAGACAGACGGACAGAATTTCGCGACCCACTTTTTTGAGTCCCTCTATCATTGTAAGGTCAGAATTGATTAGCTACGAATTAGCGAATTGAGCATAATTTCCACAACATAAATGGGGCCTTTTTTCAGTATGGAAATCGGGCCAATTTTTACGAATTAATTTAGTTGCGATATGAGGCATGTATGTCCTTCTGGTGCAGTCAGATGTACTGCACCAGAAGGACAGAGATATTTTTACGCCATTAGAATTTCTACTTCCCTAATGTAGCTAATGAAACATTCAGAAGAGGAGATTCAATTTTCGTCTTCTTCAATAGACATAGGCAGCACTCCGAAGAGTCGACTACGTGTTTATGATATCGTGCCTGCGCAGAGAATAAACCTTGTTGGCATTGTTGTTGAAAGGCTGAATAACTCTTTTGGCCTGTCTTTGGCCTGGAATACTTTCCAAATCCAAAAGTGTAGGTATAAAAGAGAGCCTAGTAACTGTCTATTATTCGAAATTGTATCTTCATTACCACTCTTATAAATTGGAGTTATAAACGATCACTTCAATAAAAGTCCCAGATCCCAGTAGCCAAAGCCTGATGAAGACAGAGAGAAGGGTGAAGGCTGAGAGAATCAGGACAAGATTTTAGAACCACAGGGTAGAATCCCAAGAAATCTGTGTTTTTATTGACCTTCCAAGCATTCAATTCCAACATTTGCAAAAATACCTTGGATTGGATTTTAGATTACTATTCAACGATTGAATGTATTTGTTCAAGAGAAACCTAGAAAGAGAAAGAAAATTTCAGCAATGCCCGATAGAGATTTACTCCTTTTATAACTTTATGAGCTCCGTTCATGTAATTTTTAGGATCACAACCTTAAAACTGAGCGCTCGAAAAGCTTGTAGCAATCCGTGTTAAAACTGGAAATGTATAAACGAATCTGAAGTCGTCTACCGAATGAATGTTCAATGCATTTGTATACGATGTTAAAAGAAAAGAAAACTTTTAAGTATATCAGACCATGGAAGACGAAAGCAATTGGTTAGGCTTGGCCGATTTGAATATAGCAAGGTCAAGTCGATATCAGAAGGATTAAACTTTGTATAAATGCTAAGTAATCGGTGTTTATTCAACGTATCTACATCCAGTAATCTGGTTCCAAGATATGCTATGGACTCGGCGTCCTCTATTGATAGGTCCGGGGTGGGATGGTTAGATATTATACAAAGTCGGACTCCCATCTATCTGATGGGGTAGTGTCACTGTTCTGAGACGGTGGCGAAAGATCGAGAGTCAACTTGAGCATCCTACACCGCTAACGGTGAATCTGATGAGGCAACTAATTTGAACTTACGTCAAACTAATTGGAAGTGTTCCACCTTTTACTTATTATATATTTTTTTTCGAAGTATCTAATCGCTGTAAAATCAGTCAAACTGAAGTACTTCAGGTACTTCTTGAAAACTATCTCTATATAGTGGAATCTCCTATCATCCAATCAATCTACTTGCCTTTGCTGATTACTCTGTTGAGAATTTAATTAGGTTCTCGGTTCTATAAATATTCGAAATACAAATTGAATTTTAATTGATTTCCCCAGAGTGTACTTACCGTCCCACAAGAACCTCACAGAGTAGTGCTCTGGCGTAAGCACGACGGGCCCGTCCCATCTGATGCCGGACAAATAAATTATAGAAAAAACAACGCAAATTCACAAAGAAATGAAAAATATGGACGAGGGAAATGAAAGAATCACACAACGACAGCCACCCTCCTTTAGGTGATTGCCAGTAATATAAAAGATTAACCACACCGTTTTATTTTTTGAATTTGTGCTCTCTATCCTTGCTTTAATTAAGTCATTTACAAAACAGAACAAAATGTATTTAATTAGCTTCTTGCGGAAATTCACATGAAAAGGACTCATTTTCAAATTAACATTTTTTTATTTGTCAGCTTTTCATATTCGCCTTATTTCCTTTGTTATGCAAAGTGTAGTCCGGTTTTTAGGAAGAAATGAAATAGAATTATAGCCGGACGGCTTTGTTGATAAATTAGTATTCATGTTTTACTATTTTTGGAGAAAATTGGCTAATGAATTTTAATTAGGTACGAATTTGTTTCAGGGAATGTGCTGTAGTTTAGGTACAAGTTTCCAACGTTGATTTTGAAAACTAAATTTATTTTAGGTTTCTTAGTTGGTGCATTTTAAAGTTCCATGAATTAAGAAAACTCAAACTAAAGGTCCAATCTATAGCAAGGAATTAAATATAAATGAATGAAATCATGAAACCGCAGGTAAAAAATTTAAAAAAAAATTTTTGATCTCGCTTTCTCTCTATTTTATCCGTAAAATTCGGAATGAAATAATGGGTGAATGTGATAATTTACCATGGAAATTTACCTTTTATTTCTTATATATTTAATAATTTGGGGACAGTGAGAATTCTTCTGAGGATACGTGCCTTAAGATTCGGATGAGGACGTATAACTTATATGAAAAAGGAAAAATCTTTAACCCGTAAAAAATTCAGTAGTACACTTTTCTCACAGTACTCATTCCCTTTATAACCTTACCCAAGGCCAACAGTATGAACGTATGACAGACTGTATCTTCTACATAAATTTTAACATCTGAGCAGATTAATTTTACTTCTTTAATATACTTCAAATCGAGTGACCCAAATTTCTGTGTCATTGGACTCTTTTTTAACAGATTATTTCCTTCTAACAATTACTTAATATTGCTGAATAGAAACGTTTCCATGAATTTGCAAATATGTTTTGGACTATCGGTTGCTTGACAATCCATTCAAGGACATAATTTCAACGATATTAAAATTCGGTCATCCTATTACCAATCGAGTTTGCTAAACGATTCTATACCATCTGTATCTCTGTCGTCATACGTGTATATACTGCAAGTCCAATTCCACTATGTATCCGATCATTCTCTCTAGTAGTACAGCGAGAATAGCCACAAGCTTGCTCCAACAGCCCTGATGTCGTTTACCAGTAGTGCAAATCAGCCCATGTCCTTCGGCAGATATTGTATCTATATGTGGACGTTTAGAACCAACTCAGTTAGATACATATATAAAAACTCTTTCGGTTCGACTTCTATTGATATTATGTACCTGCAAAAATGTTCTACTGATAGAGCCAAATCCACGCAGCAAACGTTAATTTGTTTATGATCCCGCTTATATTTTATAAAACCTGAACAAATCGATTTACGATTTTAAGATGTCATGGTCTTAATTGCAAAGCATAGGACTGACAAACTCAACGCTATCTATTTTCTTCTTCCTTTATTGTCTACTTGGAGGAGTCAGTTTTTTCTTTCAAAAGCTTTGGATTATCCTTTATGGAAGGGCTCTTCAAAAACTTCTCCATCAAAATTGAGAGTGTGTAGGAGTATGCCTGCTTACATTTTTATTGTTTGATATGACAGTTTTTTACGACAGGGACATTGTGAAACGATATTCAGTTTTGACTGTTGTCGTTGGGGTGTATTTATATTTTCGACGCGTGTTTATTGAATACCCAGTTTGATGGGAATTTAACGGCAAGGGCGAATTAATTTGTACTCGAACAATTGCTACGATACGTTATAAAATTAGGCGCTGTTGGTGTTGGAATGTCTTTTGAATTTTAGATTTTATTTGCCGTTGTTGTTATTTTTATTGCCCTTATTACTAGAAATAAAACCAATGTTATGTGTTTTGAAAACCAAATTTATTTAAATTGTGGAAGCTGTTATCTGTGCGTTTTAGAAACAATTTTAGTTGAATATATTCTTATTGATAAAAAATTTATGAGGAACTAAAATTAAGTTTGACAAAGTACTAAGGCTTGAGGGACGCAGAGTTGTGAGCAAGCAAATCACAAAAATGTTCTTCTGTTTTTTAAACTGCTTCCTGTTTTTAAGATACAATGAGAGTCAATTTAGTATGAGTCCTCTGAATCAGCTTCATCAGCAATAGGTTCATAGTATCAAATGTTTCGATTAAACAAAAAAAAAATCCCGAGATTTGACCTCACTCTAGGCCTTACTTTGTTAAAACCAACTTATAGAATATATTTATTGTTTTTGAAATTCACTATAGCAAAACGCTCCAAGTTAAAAGAGAACATACGAAACAGATTTCTGATTCGGCTGAACAAATTGTTGTCAAATTGTCAATAGCCGTGTTTTTTTTAGCTTCGATCTCAGCAAAGCAAAGTAAAGTAGGATTTTCATCATGCAATTACAACAACTACGCTCTACTTGACACTTCGAGACTCAGTTGTAGTTTTTGTAATCGCTTGATGAAAATCCTACTTTACTTTGCTTGGCTGAGATCGAAGCTCAAAAAAACACGCCTAATAACACAAACAATGTGTAGGTATACATTTTTACTTATACGGATTTTTTCATAATGGCTTATCAAATTTTTAGTATTTTTGGCCCGTTGGAGTGATAATGAGTTCATTTATGGTTACATGCTTTGGAGAGCCAATGATAAATAAACACGCTCTTGAAATATCCTCCGCGTGCAGAATAGCTTTCGAACCCATGATCCTCTCAGCATACGGATGTTTCGCTGAATGGGCTATATCGGTTTTCACCAAGCCCGGACTTAGACTCTGTTAAAAAGCAAACACCTGATATAGAAATAGTATATGTAATTTAATGAACTTACTGAAATGCGAATGTTTTTCTCATTGACAAGCTCCTGTCTCAAGACTTCAGTTGTTGCTCTCAGAGCATGCTTAGAAGTTGGATACAGATTGTAGGTCAACGAAGCAAGACTTGCCGGAATGGTATGTCCCAAAATACTGTTAATATTGATAATATGACACTCATCACCGTTGCTAGCCTTCATTAGGCGATAAGCTTCTTTTGTGCAGAAAACATTCCCAAGCAAGTTAACATCGATTAGCTCTTTCAGTCCATCTTCATTTCCTTCGGTCAGTATTCCGGAAAACTTTAAAATGCCGGCATTGTTAATGAGGATGTTCACAGCGGTAAACTTTTCTTCTATCCACTTGAACGACGATTTTATTGAATCTAAATCGGAAATATCACACTCACGCGGGTGGAATGACCCTTTTAGATATCTTAGCTCGTCCTTGAGCTCTTGCATTTTATCTAAACGTCGAGCTAGGCCAATGACTTTCAAACCGGCTGCAACAAAGTCCTTAACAATAGCTAAACCGATACCAGAGCTAGCACCAGTAACAATAGCAACTTTACCTAACCAACGATCCATTTTAATTTTATGATATTTTAAGAGGGAAAGCTATATAGACAACTCAACGTTCGTGCGCACACTGATCATGGAAATGCAAAATAGGTACATTTTCTACTGCTGGCAGCAGCTGCACTTGAATGGAGATTGCAATTAAGCAACCCTTACATGTCAGCCGAACTTGCCGTGTCTATGTTGTTCCAATTCGTGTGCCAATTGTGGCAATGATCATAAAAAATGATCATACACTGTTTGTTACAATTTCCAAAGTATCAAATATTCGTTTTTGACTACTTTGGAAATGAAGGCGTATGAAATGTAATCCTAAGCCCTATTTCTTGAAAAATTACCAAACAAGTCTGGCTGCACAAAATTCAAACAGCAGCATAAGCGAAAAGATTTCCCTCAGTTTATTGGACTTGGTTTAGAGCAACGGCGATCGTTTCTTAATGAAAATTCGGTCGGCAGTTAACCTTCGTTGTGGACATAAGTCGGTAAAATTTAACTCGAAACTTCGATGCAGGCAATAGCTGTCTTTTATTATGTGCTATAGATCATCGAATTGCATGCACTTACAACGACAGCATGATCCTGCTTCTCATCGAGATCACGATGATCTGAAAATTATTTCTACTATTTCCCACTGGGTGACTTGGTTTATTTTTAAATGTTGGTGTGTCCGTAAACTATAGCCACACAATCACGTTGCCAGACTAAAAAATGGAACACATAAGGTCAATTGAGTTTTTTTTACATTCGAATGAATTCCGAGTTATTTCTTTCTTTTTTTCGTCCTATAAAAGTATGTCCAGACCAGCCAAACAATTGAAAAACAATTAAATATCTACATGTTTCATAAATATTTCTAAAACATTTATTAAACAAAACAATTTTTATGAAATGTTTTGCTGCTTTGGATCTGGACAACAAAAAAAACATTTATTAAATGTTTCACAGTTTCCCAATCGTGATGGGAAATCATTTTTGTTTTACAAGTTTCCCTGCAGAAAGTGAGCTGTGTTTTTCGATTATTATTTTTTTAAATAAAATAAAAATGTGAGAAAGTGATTCATTTAATACGAATATTTGCATTAAGTCGCGTGTCGCGTAATTCCCGAGACCAAAATTACAAAAATGAAAACTACTCGCTGCTAATAATGCAATAAATAAATAAATAGTTGGCGCAACAGGTCTGTAGTGACCCTATGCCTAGCTTCTCACAACCATTATTCGTTTGTGTGAGTTTTTCATTTTTGGGACGAATGGAAAGGATCTACAATTTTATGCCGGGTCCAAACGGCTAATTGAGAAGCTCCTTCATGACAGTTATACTCTCGGATGTTTGTCAGACGTTCGCGAGAGGTGGCGCAGCGGAAAAAAACAATAGGTTGGAATTTGGGTTTTTTCGGGATTCGAACCTGGGACCCCTCGCTTAGTAGTCCAACACAATAACCACTAAGCCACTGCGCCTACCGCTAATAATGCTACCACATTATTTTCTTCTAGTCCAAAAAAGGATAAAATTGAAACATTTAATAAATAGATTTAAAAAATATTTTATAAGAGTTAATGAAATGTGTCGGTTTTGCTTCAGAAACATTTCTTAAATGTTTCGCTGGTTTGCACATGGAGGATGGAGGGTTTTTCGTTGCAGTACCATTTATAATCGAACAACTTGGTTGATTATGGCGATTCGTAAGTAGTAGTAGTTTACTTATGTCGTTTTCGATTTGGGAAAAAGATCAATTTTTTTTTGATTGAGATTGCTTTTCATGTTCGATTTGGCAAAAAAGTCAATCTTTTTTTGATCTGACTCTCTTTAGAGAAATCTCGATTTTTTTCTCAGATTTCACACATACTTTCACTAATATCAATGTGTATGACACGGTTACGAATTGTTTATCGTTGGAAGGGTTGTTTTTTTTTCTGAATTATTAATTTTTCGAGTACAGAAACGATTCTTTATATTATTTCGAAATGCGTTGTTATAAATTGTAAAAATCAATTGAAATGGATATCCAGTGCAAGTGAAAAAAAAAATGTTTTGCGGCCAACTGAATACACAAGAACCAATAAAATTCGGATTTTATGTTCGATTTGGCAGCAGAAATCTGAAATCTCAGATCAAAATCTGAAAAGCCAAATCGAAAACGACATTAGTAATGAACAACGCGTTTAGAAGAACCCTTACCTTCCAAACATATTCTGATCACTTATTTAAAAAAAAAAATAGTACGGCAAACGAAAGGAGGGTTGTTTTCGACGTTTCTATTAATTCTGGTTCAAGGTCTTCTCTCTATAAAACATAACAGATTTGTCCTCCAATTCTTCTGGGTAATCGGCTGAACCGATTCGACATAAACGTGTTACTTTAAGGTACGGAAAATCCTATACTCAATATGTTACGCCAGCTCGCCACCAATATTTATGGAAAAGCATTCGAATACCATTTCAAATAACTATTGTAGCCTTGAGGAGGAAACACCTTGTCGAAAAAAATAAAGAGGTCGTGGGTATTTTTCTCGAATTTTAACGATTTTAATTTTTATTTGAAAAGAAACTATGTATGGTAAAGGGAAAAAAAACAAATTAAAGAGCTTCTCTGTTATTAGTACTTTGGAGGAAGACTGAGGAAGAGGCCTTGTCTGTCCACCAAATGATTAATTACAGCGTAAAGGCAATCACGGAGAACCACATAGGAATGGCCTTAGAGAATTCGGAGTTTTAAAACAAAAAAAAATCTAAATCCATGCTAACTTGAATCTGGTGTAGGTACTTGTTTTTTTCGTTGTTCTATCAAATCTGAAACACCGCTACCGGTAAATGGAAGGGGCAAGGCACTACAAATACTAGAATTCGGTCAAATTCAAGTATTGAGAGAAACGCTTTCAGAATCTCGATACAGCTAAACAAACTTTTGTATAAAACGAAAGTATATTAAACAACAACATTCACAATTTGAAGATCAATCAGTATCTCGATTGCGCTTAATAATTTCACACTAGGTATCGTTGTGAAAAAAACGAAGTAATTAGCGTAAAAAGCAATTCTGCTCCGGCAGCAAGATAATAAAGTGTTATCCTGTTTTTTCATTCTTTTTTAAGAGGATCCCGGTTTGGAAATTCTTTGGGCAAGTAGTTCAGTGCATAAACTAAATACTTAATAGACCGTCAGCTCAGCCACAAGCTTTTTCTGTGTTACTATGTGGGAAAGTATGTGTGCCATATTAAAGTAAATTAGCCGCAAACTTGCACATAGTAACCTGGCACTTTGTTCTGCTTTTTTCTTTTATTGCGCCTCCTGCCATTTAGAATTTTAGTTTTGTTGCTTTACATGAATTCACAGATAGGAAATTTAAGAGAGAATTTAATTTTCAAAATTTGAAGGGGAATCGGGTAGGTGCGCGTGAGCTGACTGTCTATTTCATACTAAGTTTATTCCATAGGAATAAATAGTGTTTTTTTTTGCTGCTAAAAATTTAGCTCAATATAAGACAGAGGTTTAAATAGAACTGCTGTTGCTGCTTTACGCAAAAATATCATTGCCGCCGTTAGGAAAGCTATAGTAAGTAAAAGGGCTAGTAGTAAATGCAATATGAAGAAAAATAAAGACAAAATAGTCTCTAATACCATTGCTCTACGACACACAGCAGAATTGAGACCTAAATCAAATGCAATGAGAGAAATGAACTACCTTTTGCCAATCGTTATATGCAATCCACGTGCTTGTGTGTTCGTTGCGGTTAAGTGATTGGGATTAAGTTTCAAATCTCCGGTCAATTAGGTCACAAGTACAAGAATGTAGATGCTTACAAGTGGATTTAAATGGCATATTTTCGCAGACTGGTGATACACCATACGGCAATTATATTTTCCAGTACCAGTTACAGACTTTGTTGGCCCTTTTTAATTCGAGCGTTCTGCTGCTTAATAAAACTGTTACTGATTAGCTTAAGTGAAATTTGAAACAATGCAGTATCGTTTGAAGGCTGTTTGTAATGGGTGTTATAAATTGAATTTTCTTTTTCAAAGTAGAATAATGGGAATACCGTATGATATGTGTTCATTATAAAGAGATACTTGGGTAATCAAAGCTCTTTCAACAAGCCAGTCAGCCCCACAAACTTTTAACCGAAGTTTTGGGGCCGTTTTGTTTTTTGCATGGTACCCTCAATATTAATGGTAGGTACTTCCCATATAAAATGTGCATACCAGTTTAATGTGTTCGAAAATGGCTCTTACGATTTCAACAAAAATTGATATTTGAGTACCGTACTGCCAGTAAAAATAAAATTAGAACTACGGAAAACTTCTTTCTAGAAAATATTTCGCACTTATTTTTTTCAGCCATATGCATCTATAACAATTCTAACTTTACACAACCAGAAACTCACACTTCACTTGCACCCCATACACGTCCATCGGCATATTCAGTTTAGATGCTTATAATTATCTCACCAGAACTAGCAAAAATTGCCTGTTACTGAGAACTAGAACTTATAAAAACTAACATTGTTATTCGATATGTACTGCCATATCAAATGAATAGCCTAAGAGTGAATTTTATGTAATTTATTCTAATATTTTATGTACGCTTGCTTCTGAACTTTTTACCTACCTACCAATCGATGAACGAGAAAGTTTCGTGCGACCCAGTCGTACACTCTACTTTGTATGTTTTTTGTAATGCCAATTTTGCCAATTACCTGATTTCTACCGTAATTATCTTCATTTAGGAAATATAAAAAATAAATTTGTTGAAAATTACAGAGCCAGAGAGAAATATATACGCATTTTGCGACTTAGTTTTATATATTGATTAAAGATAACTAGTCTCGCTTGTGGTCGAAAATCGACCATACCTTTTATAAGTATGTAATACTAAAAAACCTACCACAATTATTTTCGTTATTTATGTTTTTTTTTTATAGAAACGAAAAAAAACGGCATCTAGATATCGAAAAAATACGTAAATGAGCTGCTCCATCGGAAACAGGTTCTATTCTAAGAAGATTTATATTTGAATATGTTACTTGGGTAATATGGCTGCGACAAATTGAATTTGAATATCACCAAAAGCCTTTCAATCAAACCTTTCAAAACCTGTTTTGTATGGTTTATTCATAACGTAATATTACCAGCCTTAATGGCGACATATACTTTGTGCACATTAATGGCACAGTACCTTTCAAATTACATAAGTTTCATTCTCCTCATTTTTCATAATAAGTGCTAAAAATGTGTACGGAAACTTTGGATGTTCACGTATTAATATAATGATTTGATTCTGAACCCTGCCCATTAGCACAATCCTGCAGAACTACAATTCCATGATCTTAAATATAAATTAAATCTATTAATCAAAAAATGTGATTATTTTATCATTTAAATTTGTAGTAATTGCCTATATTACCTGCGAACTCCAGAAAAATGGCGGATATCGTCGCAATAAACCTGAGCTCCGAATGTTCAGCCTTGAAGACAATTCTTTATGACTCCATTCACGAAAAATCCAGACATAAACCTTTGCTGAGGAAGCAGAAGCATTATTCTTCGGAGAGTCAGTAAGCGAGTCAGAAAACAAGATGAAAGAGTTGAAACTCATCGGTCTGAAAGTAGTCGCTTATCTCAAATATTAAACGAATCGAATTTGTAATTCTGTTTCTAAAATGTTTTTTTAAAAATATTTTTCTCTCTAAATTTCTAGGTAACACCTAGCGATATGAGTAATACCTACTAATAGAGTGTGTTTATTTTTGCAAATTTGGAGAGTTCTTCTTATAGCAGCAATCGGCTTTTAAAATCGCGCTGTCCCAGTTAAACTTAAGCCCCTCCATCCCCTAAAGGTGTAATCCCCTCGGAAAACCAACCACAAAAATGATAAATTTGCAAATGCCTCCCCAGATCCAAAATGACGAAAACTTAATTCAATTCCCCCGTAGCTCTCTTTCACGAACGCACCCTTAACCTTATAGGCAAAACGTGCTTTATAATTCTCTGACGCCAAAACTGACAGTGAATACCTTGAATTATAAATGAATTGAGGCAAAAGGCAGTTCAGGTGACTTTGTGGAATCTCTAGCGCAAGGGAATCCAGACAATTGATGAAATCCCATCCATGCGCACGATGCCATTGGTTTAGGTGCTACCATAGCATCTCAAATCCTTGCATCCAGATCCAAGCCGAAATCGTAAGAGAGAGAGGGAATATAATTAAAAATTGAATGGTAAAATATTATAGATAAACATTTTCAAATAGAACATGCAGAGGAGGGCGCTCATAAATTTGGAGAAACTAGGTCATCCGGACAAATAAGCTTATGCTCGCCATGCATATGAGTATGATAAGGATATAGCAGCAGAGACTCGTCGCTGGCTCTTTTTACCTGTGTCGGAAAATTTAACATTTCGAAAGGGATGTTGAGGGAAAACTCATCGCTACCGGAGGATGCCTGACTCATCTCCGTGGTTTTGAACTTATATGGAATACAGGGATAACTGATATGGCTTTTTCTAACTATAAGTTTTTATTGATAGTGCTATTAGTTTAATAGCTTATAAAGTTTTAGTAATTGATTATAGTGCGAAAAGGTCTATTAGTGAAATAGCGGAGTTGAAAGAGAAAGGTAGAAAAGAGAATGAAGAGACATAAGCAGGCGAGAAAGGAGGAAATACAAAGCGGCAGGATAGACACGAAGCTACCAACTAGGACAAAGGAAGCAGTTCATATTATACCCTCCACAGGAAGGAGGGTATATTTACATTACATTTGTAACGCCAAGAAGTAGTCACCGGCGACCTCATAAAGTAGGTATATATATTTTGAATCAGGATCACATTCTGAATCGATTTAGCCATGTCCGTCTGTCTGTCTGTCTGTCTGTCTGTTTGTCTGTCTGAAAGCAAGATAGCGGCCAAAGGAATTGACATAGGTGAATGAAAGTTAGTGAAAGGACTTATTTTTAGCGTCGTCAGGTTGGTATTGAAAATGGGCTATGTCGGTCAGGTAGTTCTGGTACCTCCCATACAAAATCAATATTAAACCCATGTGTCTCTCTGTCTGTTGTTCAATGTAGTTACGTACTACCTCACATGGCTCAAACTTTGCATGACTTGTATGCTGTGGAGGGTATTAAAGCATCGGCCAGGCCGTTTCACAAATACGAATCATCGGGAAGTTGTTCTTTAAGGTTTCATAATTCCTTCTACAAAGATTGTGTGGCCCCCACTAAACGATTGGATCTCACCACCACCAAAAAAAAGTTAATTTAATCGTTAAAGCCCTGAACCCACCCCAGCTAAGCGACCGAGGCGTAGCATCCAACCGGCTACCTGTTGCACTTTTTCCCAACCATATAAAGGGCGTTTTTTTAGAGGTATAGAACTTCGAATTGAAATAAAACACAAAAAAATCGTTTTAATGTCCATCAATTTGGCTTTATTGGAAGGATAATTTTATGCCATTAATGTTTAAATATGATTTCGGGCATGTGGCCGCCGCGGCTGCTTCGAATAAAGCCAAGTCTAGAGGTCCAATTTTCAACCACTTTTCCGAGCATTTGGGGCTGTATGTCGGCAATAACGCCACGAATGTTGGCTTCCAAGTCCCCTAAAGTTTCTGGTTTGTTGGCGTAGGCGAGCGACTTCGCATATCCCCAAAAAAAATAATCCAATGGTGTCAAATCACACGATCTTGGTGGCCAATTGACAGGTCCATTCCGCGAAATTAAGCGCTCGTCGAATGTTTCCTTCAATAAATCGATTGTGACGTGCGCTGTGTGGCATGTAGCGCCGTCTTGTTGGAACCACATCTTATCCACAGTCATGCCATCCAATTCGGGAACAAAATAGTTGGTTATCATGGCTCTATACCGGTCTCCATTAACGGTAACTGACTCTGCAGCATCATTTCGGAAGAAGTATGGCCCAATGACCTACCAGCCCCTAGAGCACACTAAACAGTCAGTTTTTGTGGATGTAAGGCGTCTCAAAGGTCCCATGTGGATTCTCTTCACTCCAAATGTGGCAATTTTGCTTGTTGACGTAGCCATTCAACCAAAAATGAGTCTCATCACTGAACAATATTTTGCGATGAAAATCAGCATCGATATCAATCTCATTTTCGGCCCATACACCAAAATCACGACGCATTGCATGGTCTCGCGGCTTTAATTCTTGCACAAGCTGGATCTTGTAAGGTCGTAAGCTAAGATCTTTGCGCAAAATCTTCCATAAAGTTGATGGACAAAGCTCCAATTGCTGTGCACGGTGGCGAATCGATTCATCCGGGTCCTCTTCAACACTTTGCTCTACAGCGGCAATTGTTTCTTCGGTGCGCACTGTTCGACGTCTCTGCGGATGCGTATTATCACATAGAGTAAACGTAGTGCAAAAACGATCCATGGTTAACCGAATTAATTGCTCTGATGGACGATTATGTCGACCATAAAATGAACGGAACTTGCGGTAAACTTCGCGAACTGAACCATTATTTTCGAAATAAATTTGCACGATTTGCAAGCGTTGTTCATTTGTCAACTTGTTCATGATGAAATGGCAAACCAAACTAAAAATAAATCACTTGACAGCTGACAAAATGGCCGGCAGTTAAAATAGTGTTGCCAACTTAAAGTTCTATACCTCTAAAAAAAAAACACCCTGTACTACTGGGGAATTTGCATTGACGATTTTGACACTTCTCTTCCCACCCATTAGCGACTTTCAACTCATTTTTTAAATTTTTTCTTCATTTTTTGTTTACGCTAATTAAGATCCCGAAAAAAACCCAAATTCCAACTTATGGTTTTTTTTTCATTGCGCCACCTATCGCGAACGTCTGACAAACATGCGAGAGTATAACTATCGAGAAAGAGTTTCTCAATTGGCCGTTTGGACTCGGCATACAATTGTAGATTTCTTCCATTCGTCCGAAAAATAAAAAATTCACACAAGAAGAATGGTTGTAAGAAGCTAGGCCTAAGCTCTACGGAACTGTTGCGCTATTTATTTTAATATCGTTTTGTTTTAAATCTCTTTAATAAGAGAACAAATACTAATTGAAAATTTTTATACCTATATGTATACTGATTGGAAAATTTGTACCATGCAAACAAACAGACAATTGTCAATGTATAATGTATTATAATTTTATACTAACTCATAAACACCATAAAATATTATGTGATTAAGGCAAGAATAGCTTCGAAGCCATTTGAGTACTATTTCCAACGCAAAGGTAACTTCGACTTATGACAAGAGTCCTTGGCCTTGGCAAGACGGTTAGGATACAACTAAAGTGTATTAATAAATGATTTAATAAGGACTATTGTACATTGTTATTGTACTGTGTCGGCTGTGTTGTTTTCCCAAAAGTTAATTTCATGTTCATTTTAACGATAAAATATATAAGCATATATATAAAAATGTAAAATAGACAACTACAAAAATAACAACAATTTTTCTAGATCTCAGATCTTCAAAAGATTACTCATATACCCCACTTCTAAAACGTCTTATGCAGACGAATTGTTCGAGGACTTTTCTTTTTCGATGTCATTCTAGCAACTTCGCACAACAGCGAGTCATGCAGTGAAGTCAACTAGCATACAATTTTGCTCTTATTTCGTCTAACAACAAAAAATCGGAAAGATGTTTTAAGATATAACATAAAAAGAATAACTAATTTACGAAGAAATAACAATAAGTGTCGCCGCGTAATGGTACAAATTTATCACACCCAGCATATTTAGGTGAAGGGTTAAATTTGTAAAGGGTATGTAGTATGTACCTACCCAAGTCAGCCGTGGGTGCTAAAAAGACATCTCAAGTACTAAGAACACATTTTGCATTCAATGAGTGACATGATTACAATGCCTTTGGAGATCCTGGCAACATCCTCCAGTATGCAGGAGCAGGATACAAAGAAAAAACGTTGTCATTTAATGTTTACCCAAATACTTTTTATCTCTGTATACTCTATCTTTTCTAAGGACACCCTCTCTCTCTATTATTATCCCTGCAAGCTATGAAAAACGAAAAAATGAATCTAATTTCCTTGTTTGCTTCTCTTCCGAAATAGTTGTAGGGATAAATCATTTGCTAACGTGACAAAGAAGAGACAAGACACAAAAAAAAAAACAGTTTATTTCAGAATTTCGTCATAATTCTCTTTCGTTCGTTTTTTCTTTCAGTACTCGATTGTCAAGTCAGCGAATGGGGCCAATGGAGCGAGTGCGACAAGAGCTGTGGTACCGGTATGATGACCCGCAGTCGAACAGTTCTACAGCCAGCACAGAACGGGGGAAAGCATTGTCCGTCGTTGGTGCAGAAACGTGGCTGTCAAGGGTTCCGTTGTCATGGCCATCATGATAGGAAGGTCCTGCGAGGTGAGTAAACTCGTCTTTGCTATTATTTTGCCATTTTCAATTATGTTGACGTGAGGCTTTAAGTAAAACATGAACGACATGCGGTATTCCGCACCATTTTCCAAGGCGTAGCCTCAGAGATTATGTCTGGGGTGAAAATTGTTTCCATTTAATGGAAGTCGTTTGCTTTAAATTTAAGGAACCGTAGGAAGGTACTCAATTTAATGAATCGTTTTTTTATTGTAGAACTGCTAACATTGTTTTATAATGGACCGTCCTTATAATAGTTTTTAAGGTATACCTTGAATTTATTAAAGTCCTCAGGAGTTGATTAGAAAGGCTGGAAACGAAAATTTGTATAGGGAGTGTCACGAAAAGTCGCGGAAATAATCCTAATAAATATAATAATAGTTGATTTGTTTCGCTTTCATTACAACTTACTTTTTATTATCGAACACTGCTGCTCGCACACATAGGCTTCATTAAGGACAGTAAATTCAAAAAATATATACAGTACCAAACTAGCAGCACACAGCTTCTCAACTGCGCTGCCGAAAGTACTACAATAGGAGTATTGTGCTCCTTTTTCGTCTGTTCTCTTCAAAGACAAATTGCGATTGGCAAGAGTTATTCTCAAAGTTTCGTTTGATCCAGCCGTGCACTTTATTTTTATTATATCTCACGTTTGAACAATATTTTTGACTATTCCATTCACTACATAATTGAATCAACTTAAAATTATTTAAACAAATGCTAATATTTAGCTTAACGTATGCGGATATAGATGTAGAGACTTGTTGGAGTTCCTACTCTGGAGAAAGCTACATAAGGCGTTTTTCTTTATTAGTTCAGAGCTGAGCACTGAACGAACTGAGTTCGAGTATTATGAGCGCGCTCTGAACCGAGCATGCTCAGATTGTTCTGAGGTATTTATGAAACACATTTGCGCAACTACGAATGTAAACGAGCCGTGTAGTTCCCCCTTAGGGAAGCTGACAATTTGTCGATTGTCCGTTTCGAAACGTGGTTTGTTCTTTCGTATTTACTTTGTACTTTTGATAATCCCAAAAAAAGAGACTAAAGTAAGTTAAATTTAAAAAAAGGTCTCTGTTGTCGCCAATTTGCGACAACATTAATTGTTATTTATTAAATTGGTTAATTTTCAGTTCCAGAACAACAAGGTTCGTCCGCCATTTCAACTATTTAGCTTATCCTGCTTTTTTCTCTTGCAAATGTGACTGGAAGTGTGTAATCTGCTTTTCACTCAGCCTGCTCAGTCAATTTATTCTGGGCTCATAGAGCGCGCTCTGATCATGCTCTGAACGAAAAACGAAACACAAATTCTTAGCTCTGATCATGCTCTGAACGAAACGAAACGAAATTTTTTTTATAACAGTTCAGGTTCTGCTCTGAACAAAAAAAGGAAAACACCTATAATAGCTGCTTTTTTGCTTTGACTCTAGTTTAATTGCGAAGTTTTTCATATTGACATGAACTTATAACTCATGAATTATTGACAGCGGTGGTTAAAAAATACTTACGCGAACCCCCTCAGCTCATCAGTTGTTTTTTTTACCTTTCTTTATCGTAGTGTTTAAAAGGGGGAAATAGAAGAATAACAGTTAAAAAAGTGTGAAGTGGTATCTGATGTCAAAGAAATACTTTAAACAAATTGGTATAAACAAATAAACGCAAAAAATGTCGGAATGAATAGGTAATCTTAATACTTTCCTCCATTTACCTGGCAGACTTGATTGGACTACGTAATGTGTTCATTTACCCCCAATTGCTTAAATAGGTATTTTTTAAGGAAATATCCTGCCCTGAGTCAGTTCCTGCGTATTTTACAAATTGCTCTAGAATTTTCCATGTCAAAATGTTTCCAAAAGGCCTTATAGTTATATGCCCACCACAAATGAATGAAATTTGTCTTAATATAGTCCTTTGCTAAGCAAAGGAGTGAATTGATATCCAAATCATCACGGATTTCTAGCTGTATACCTGTCATATCAATTATTTATGTTTCTTTTGCACCAACCTGGATGTATGGCCTATTTCCATACACAATTTGGAAATATTATGACAAGTTTCACTGTAGGCTCACGTAGTTTCGCACCAAAAATACGCTTGTAATTGGACATAAATAAGTAGTCCTTAACACAGTAAGCTCTGAGATATTTATTTCTCTAGCCATTCATAGTAATGCCGTCACCATATCATTGACTTATTTTTCCATTTTAAAATAACCTCTGACGATCCTGCTACGTAATGGCGCAAATAGAAAGCGAAATTAAGAAGTGTTCTGCAAAATTCTCATTACCGCACATGAAATTACAAAAGCCACTTATTCCTCACCTTTAGCATCCTGAAACGACGCATTTTGTCCTTGACCGACCACTCCTGTTCACTTTTTGTCGTCAGAGTTGTTGTCGAGGGCGTATACGCAACATTTCTTTTTCTCGATTTTTTTCCGCTCCACTTACACCCCGGTAATAGTTCAATGATGAGATAGCTTATATGCAGTAAGTAACGACCTCATGAGAAGTAATTACCTACTTAAATTTGAAATCAACCATTTACATGGTAAAATCCTTGTCCTATATACTCTTTGTATTTCTCCTCTCCATGTGTGAGAGGAGTTTAATTTTCTGTGTGAGACATGAATGAAGAAAATAAAGAGCTCTGAAATAATTTTCACGCCATCAAATTTGCATTTTCCAAGCTAGATGTTATTTGCGCCTAGCCATTTCGTGTAACAGAGGGCCCAGGACCAAAGCAACGGTAAAGCTAATTGAGGTTTCTGTTTATTATTTATGATATTGTTATTGAGTAGTTGATATAGCTTGATGATGATGTGTACCCTTTCGGGTACTAACTAAAATAAATTATTTTCTCACTTTATTACAGAGATGGCGCTTTTACTACCAGCGGCACTGTCAAGGAATCGCCACGCCAACGACAGCAGCGACATTCGGCGCAATCTACGACTACGCTATAGGGACTCATTTAAACACAACCGAGACCACGAGTGAGTAAATTATATTATTTGGTTGTGCTAAGCATATTGCTACTTTTAAATGGGGTTTGGCTGCATAACGATATATCATGGTAGAAGGGAGTTCCTTATGTATCTCATCACCATTTTACGTAAGCGTACTTTTAAAAAAAAGAAAATACAATTTTTAAGAGCACGGGGATCCTTTTTTCCGCATTTTTTCCATTTAGTCCAGTAGGAGTAGATACTTCCACCTTTACTCAGCCTAAGATTATCCAACGTAACTGTAAAACTTTTACGTCACTTCCACCACTACTACAATATTCAGGTATAAAATGAAATGGCGACTTAAGGGCTGTTTTGCATGCGACAATAATGGAACACGGATAAAATGTGCTTTTTTGTTGCGTGATGCTTGTTACGAAAAAAAAAATCGTTTTTTCACCAGTCGGTGGTCGGGTGGTTGTGTTGCTTGTGAAAAGGAAATCTCGTGTAATGTGAAAATTATTAACTTTGTTAAATTCACCGGAGGGAGAGGGACTGTATAGTAGAGAGAAAAGTGAATTTTGATTGAGGTATGGTACGACTTTGTTATAACTAAAGGACAATTACGATGATGGCAATTTGATTTGCATTTATTTTCACTTTTATATACGTATATAGAAGGATATACATTTGGAAGTGAAATGCTTTGTCGATTTCGTCATCTCTGCTTTCCTTCGATCCATAATACTAAATAGAAAATTAAATTTAAATTTAAGGTCATCAAAATTAAGTTGCTAGAGAGATAGCTTTAGAGAGGGGTTGAATATTTTAATGAAAAGAAAAGGACCTGAACATATTTTAGACGGCGTTGTAGTTTATGTGCTTTTGACGCTATTATAATCGTAGTGATGATATTGTACGCCCTTTTGTTACATTCATTAACCATAAAGCGAGTAAGTGGAGTTAATGTCTGATGGGGGCAACGAAGCGCAGCGAGGAGTTTATAACACTGAAAGTGATGTCGTAGCTAAGTTTCCTTCAACTCGTATTAAAATATCGGAAGCTATTGAAATTACGACTTGTTAATGTGATAATTGCTAGATTTAATCTATCTAAATGTTTATAGGTCGTAAATAGCAAAGATTGTATTTGGATCTAAATTGTTTGTGTTGGGTATTTAATTTCCTTCTTTCATAAAAACCAATTTATATAATATAACCTTAATGTAAGTCCTATGCAAAGTGGTAAAGTATACTCGATTGCTTTATAGTTAATGGCCCCCTTTAAACTGTACTTACAATCTTACATTTCTTGGCTGTGTATTTTGTCGGGGATCTTGTAAATAAAATCTTCGATAACACTATATTTTGCCCCGCTGGGGCATGGGTGCATTTCAGACTGATGTCGGTGAATTTAGATTATGGTATGTTCACTAACGTGAGCTTAAATGATACCTTTCTTAAGACGTTTGCTTAAGTCTGTCAGTACATGCGCGTAATGAGGTTCAAGCTTTAAATCAGGCTGCAAAACAGAAAAGGGCAATTGTTTGGACAAATGTAGATCGTCATAAAATCAACATTCCGTAGCTGCAGAAACTCACTTGTTTTTCTCCTGCAATTTATTCGTTATATATATTTTGCTACAAATTCAAAAAGTGATGAATCAAAGCCGAAGTCTAATTTCACCCATTTCAAAATTAAAATTTTTCTTGATTTTGCAAAAAACATTTATCTAGACTCTTACAGACGTATTTATTTAGATTAGTAAAAATGTACGCAGCCTCTATTTGGCTTTGCTGAAATTATTATTTATAAAAAATTGTCCCCTCACTGTTTACTACGTAAGGTTGGTGTCTAAATAAGTAGGAAACTATTACAAAAAACATAAATCTCTTACTTTTTCCCTGCGGAATGATATCAGCTGTCTCTATGAATAGAAACTGACATCTCTCTTGTGAGATTTATTTTGTTTTTAAACAAAATGGAGCAGTAAATAAAAAGAAAACGGTCGGAAAATTGGGGTTGAGTCTGGTTTTATATAATTTTCGCCTTCTTGGAATTGAACTTTAATTTATTAAGTCGATCATACATATCAATGTCGTTAACAAAATTCATGAAGCTGAATGGCATTTTTAATTCAATTTAGTTGCTTTTTCAATTTTCAAATCTACCCCGAAAAAAATGACTTCAAAAACGAAAATAAAAATATGAAAGCTTTACGCAACCTCTAAACGCAAATTTTTGCGTTTAAAGTTACGCAGGGTGTACGCAAAGTGTTTTTTATTTATAAATCACGTTTTCCTGCGTAAGGACATTTTAGAGGGTGCGTAAAGATAAGCAGTTGAGTCTTATAAATAAGGCTGTGAATGCCCAAATCTAGTGTGATTGATATTTATATCAAGAAATTTATTATTCATTAAAATCAAAAGAAAAAACAGATTGGTTGCGATAGCAGTCAATTAAAAATAAAATCGTTTGAAGACTTTTTTCAACAAATCAAGTCACGTTTCACGATGTCATCAATGTTGTTGAATCCTGGTTAATATCCAAAAGAAATATTTGGTAAGTATTTTATAATGTTTTCCGCTTTAATCGGATCGAGGTGGAATCATCATTGACGTTTGTACTAATCCTACAAAAAGCCACTGAAATAAAAATAAAAAAAATTACCAAACTATTCGTTTTTACGCCCTACACTCAAACATCAAAATACTTGAAATGCCGATAGAAAATTTTATCAAAATCGAATCGATTTTGTAATCAATTATTTTTAGTTTTGTCAATAAAATATTGTTTTCAAATCAGCAGTTTTTAAATCTCCTGGTATATCTCTCCGTTTTGCAGCGGGTTTATAATGAATACTTCATATAATGGGAACTTTAAATTGCAAAAATAATACTGTTCAGCTAAACTCGTCTTGGAGAGAAATCACGCAATCTATTTTTACAACAACTTTATTCTGCGACGGTTCCAATTCGACTGCCTCAAAAAGTACAATTTTTAATATATTGCAGCTAAATACATATGGGGAGCGTGAGACCAAGCATTAGCCGAAATGTAAGACGCGTGAAGCGCGTCTTCTATGTCTGGTCTCACGCTGAAACTTAATCAATGCAAAGTTTTGCATTAAACATTAAACAATGCATGGGAACAGGCATTGGGTCAGTACATCTGATATGGTATACGCTGACACCTCGATGTCTGGTCCCACGCCTGCTTTTAGGTAATATTAACACTTGAGTACTTAGCTTATCTTATCTTAACATACTCCCCCCTTTTGAGGGTTTCTAACACTCTAAACCTTAATATCTAAACGTTGACCTCAAAACGCGACGCTCTCTGTCTAGGTGCCGGCTTAGGTTTTCTTCGATGGTAGCAATAGACACCGGTCATCCCAATCATGCCAGCCAGAAGGAGATAGCTTAGTCCGTAGTGGTGATAGTCGTGTGCGTTTATTGTAGAATATGCTGGTCCAGCTGGTAGCGCCTTGGCTTGCTTGATGACTTCGTCGATTTTGGTTTTAAGGACGTCGTACTGTGTATTGTCAATGTCATTAACCTCGGGTGGTGCGGAGTTGTTAGTTGTTTCATTTATGTTAAATATCCAATTGCTGATGTTAGCACTCGGAATGAATGAGTTGTTAATTGTGTTGTTATATGTTATACGTCCATCGATAATGGTGTTTGGCATTTTTAGTACGCAGGATCTCTGAAACTCCATTAGCCCGTTTCCACTTATCGCTATACTTCTGGTGTTGCCTTCGCACACAAGGTGACCGGTTGTACTGGATACCATGGAAAAAATCCAGCCGTTAGAGTTTTTTAGAGATCTCCATTGGTCTTGAGTAGCAGTTGGCTTCAATACGCATTCCGATAAGGCGTTTTGCGCATGGTTTAGGAGATCCATCGCACATCCGTTTAACCTTCCTCGCTGCGTGTTGGTCGGATGTGGCTGAGTGCATAAATAGCTTCGAGGCGGTACCAGTTTGCACGATGCTAAGTCGATTTCCGTTAGTGAAAAAAACTTATCTCTGGCTAATGAAACCGCCAGATATGGTGACGATATCTCCACTAAGTAGCTAACCTTTCCATGTAATATTGGCACTTCAATCAAATTAAACACTTGAAATTCCTCGTTGTTTGTTAATGGTATTCGCATTTCGAATATAAGAGATTCGTTTAGACTGCGACCTTTGACAGAGGACATTCTGTACATGTCTACAATAGTTCCCTGTGGCAATCTTAAAGTCGAAGGTAAGTTGTTTCCAATCAACTGTAACTGCTCATTGAATTGTTTTGGTGTTATAAGTTGGGGATTAATCTTCGCATGATGTAAATCTAACATTACATCTAAAAACACTTCTTGGACCTTTTCGAAATTTTTTACAATTAAACTCAAGTAAGAAGTTAGCGATGCCAAATTGTGTCTCAATTCAGATGACTGTTGCTTTGATTGAATTCCGTCAATGGTTTTCGTCAGATATGTATGAAGTGCTTTACACTGCTTCTGTATTTCTACAGTATTTCGCTTTAATATGTTAACTGTAGAATCGGCTATGGAACTTTGTTTTTGCAAAAGCTCTGCCATGCGACGCTCATTTTCCTTTACGTTAACTATTTGTTCGTTTATGCGTTTGGCGTCTTCTTGGGCCAGAATACCAAATAAACTGTTTGCTGAGGTGCCAACAATATCAAATGGAGATCTAGCCATCCTTACCTTCTCATACTTTGGCGCATGCCAGCTGTGAAGAAGTTCATTATTGTGCTCAATTACAGCGACTCTGTGTTTTAAAGAGTCCGCTATTGGTCTGCAGTATATTTGTTGAGCCATTTCCTTTCCACATAATCCATCCAATAATTCGAGATGCGATTTTATTTCTTCAAACTCGTGCCAATATGTTGTCAAGTTGTAGTAAATATATATACTCCAAAAAGTATTTACCACTTGAACTCTACCTATATCTTCGAAGTAGACTCCGATGGCATTATCCAAATTTTTCACAACGACTTGGTCGTTCGTCTGTGCCATGGATCCTGGGACGGCAAAAAATATGAACAATATTGTAGAAAGAAGAGCGACCTTTGATAATTTGCTGCTTCGGAGAGTTCTTTTAGGCGATTGCGGCCTTCCCGTATCAGCACCTGGATTAGAGCTTGGTTCTATCCCGCTATCATTTTCTTCAGCACTCGGATTCTCGATTGGCAAAGGACATAAATTATGTACTGCTCGTTGATAAGTGCCGCTTTGTGTTTTGACCTTTGCTACGCGAACTAGATTATCTGCGCCCTTAATTACTTCTGTTACTCGACCTAATTTCCATCGCATTGGGGGTATGTTTGCCTCCTTTATCACAACCAGTGTCCCAGGTTTTAAATTGTGAGATTCGCTTTTCCACTTCATTTTCTGCTGTAGCAGATGAAGATATTCTGTCGACCATCGCTTCCAAAAATGCTGTTGTATATTTTGTATTTGCCGAAATTTAGTAAGATTGCTCAATTTCACGTCAGTGGCGTCTGGCTCCGGCAGTGCTGTTAGTGGGGCACCTATCAAGAAATGTCCAGGAGTAAGAGCTTCAAGGTCGTTAGGATCTGAAGAGATAGGTGTTAAGGGCCGCGAATTCAATATTGCCTCTACTTGATTTACTGCTGTTAATAATTGCTCGTATGTCAACGAGGCTTCTCCGAGATAACGAATCAGCATTCCCTTGGCAGATTTAACGGCCGCTTCCCACAATCCTCCAAAGTGCGGTGATCTTGGTGGTATGAATCTCCAATTTATACTGTCTTGCAAGCATGCGGATTCGATGGCTGACTGCATTTGCTGTGAGGTGAAAGTATTTTTTAGCTCTATAAGTTCATTTTTTGCTCCAACGAAATTAGTAGCGTTGTCACAGAATATGGAGTGGCACACACCTCTTCGACTTATAAATCGCTTCAGTGCGTTTATGAACGCTTCTGAAGTCAAATCTCCAACAACTTCAATATGTACCGCTCTAGTGGCGAAACAAACAAAAACTGCTAAATAGGATTTGGTTGGGGTTTTTCCTCTGATTTTATGGTGTGTTTTTACTGGCCCATAAAAATCAACTCCTGTGTGATAAAATGGCCGGGATGGATTCACTCTTTCGCTAGGCAGATTGCCCATTAACTGCTCTATACTTCTTGGCCTCGATCTGAAACATTTTACGCAATTACCAATTATTTGTTGAGCCATTCTGCCAACGCTCAAAATCCAATAATTTTGCCTTGATATTGCAATCAATGATCTGTGCGACGCATGCATGTGCTTTTCGTGTAACTGCCTTAGCAGCAGCTTAGTTACAATGTGGTTCTTTGGCATCAATATTTGATGTCTAGCATCTGGCGATATGTGGGAGTTTTTTAGTCTTCCGCCAACCCGAATTAATTTAGTTTCATTATCGATGTAAGGACTCAACGACGCTATACTCGAACTTTTGTGCAACCTGTTGCCGTCCAATAACCGCTGATAGTCCTCTGCGAACGATGTTCTTTGCGTATGAATAAATATTAATCGACTCCCTTGTCGTAACTCTTCCACAGACAGTCGCCCTACGTTTCGCAAGGATTTTGGCGCTCTGCAATTGTTATAAAATCTGTAGCAGAACGAAAATATTTTTTGCAGAGTATAAAATGAATTTTCGTGATTAGCAAACCCTACTAAATCCGTCCCCGAAGATAAGCTAGCAGCTAACACCGATTTTGTTTTACGAGCTCCCGGAACTTCATCAGAGGTTGTATAGGAATATTTCGGCCATGATTCCTCATCCTGGCTGAGGAACGCTGGTCCGTTGAACCACACCGTGGACTGAGCAAGTGCAGCAAGAGTCAACCCTCTGGAGACGATATCAGCTGGATTGAGATCCCCCTTTATGTAATTCCATTGCTGTATATCTGAGGATAATTGAATTTTCGCTATTCTGTTAGCCACGTATGTTTCCCAGGTGTAAGAAGGCGATTTTATCCACGCCAATACCGTAGTCGAGTCTGTGTAATAACACACCTTATCAATTTTCTTCGATAATACCTTTAGCAGTTTTTCCACTAATTCCACCATAAGGACAGCCCCTTGTAGCTCCAATCGTGCAATAGTTGTTGTTTTAAGCGGCCCAACTCTTGATTTGGAGCACAACAATTGCGAAAAGATCTTGCCTTCTTCATCAATCGATCTAAGGTAAACGCAGACCCCAAATGCATTTAAACTGGCGTCGGAAAATGCATGCAATTCAATCATCTTTGCTGATGGGATTAATGCATGCCGTGGTATTCGCAACTCGTTCAAGGTTGAAAATTGATTCATATAGTTATTCCATTTTTTGAATTGGTCTTCTGAAAGTTTATCATCCCACGATAGGTTTGTCTTCCATAGCTCTTGAAGGAAAAGTTTGCCGAGTACTATCACGGGTCCAAGCAATCCCAAAGGATCGAACAATCTAGCCAGATCAGCGAGAACAGTTCTCTTGCATATCTGCATTTCTAACTTTTCGGGCTTATCAACTTTAAAGCTATACTTGAAACTATCAAACACCGGATCCCAAATTAATCCGAGTGTTTTAATAACTTTTGATTGATGAAAAGAGACTAACTTTTCCTTATGCTCTTCAGGAATTTTCTCCAAAATCAATGGATTGTTAGCACAAAACTTCCTTAGTTCAAAATTTCTAGACTTCAGCACAAGCATTATTTCTTCTAGCAGCTCCTTTGCTTCTTCTATTGTTTCGGCTCCAGTGAGGAAGTCATCCACATAGACATTTCCTTTAATCCCTTTAGAAGCCTTATTGTGGCGTGCCGTATTTTCGTCCGCCAACTTCTGAAGACATTTTGTGGCCAAGTAGGATGCAGACGCTGTACCATAAGTAAGTGTATTCAGCTGGTAGGTCTGTAATGGCCGATCATGTTCCGATCTCCATAGTATTAGCTGAAACGCCCTATCTTCAGGACTTACTAGGATCTGCCTATACATCTTGCTGATGTCTCCAGTGAATGCATATTTGTGCATTCGAAAATCTGCTATGATAGAGAATAAATCTGGTTGAACTGTGGGACCAACCATTAAGATATCATTAAGTGACCGACCAGATGTGCTTCTTGCTGACGCGTCGAATACTACCCTGAGCTTTGTTGTTGAGCTTTCAGGTTTCACGACGCAATGATGAGGAAGAAAATAGTGGACTTCAGGTATCATAGTTTCAGATATTGGGCTCATGTGACCCAATGACACATACTCTTCTATAAATTCTGAGTACAAGTCCTTTAGCTGTGCGTCGTTTTCAAGCTTTCGTTCTAGTGATAGGAATCGTTTTCTCGCTATCTCATGGGATTCTCCAAGAAGCGTTCCTGGATCACCTTTGAAGGGCAATTTCACCCTGAATTGGCCATTTTCACTATCCGTTGTGTTGTTTCTAAAATGCTCCTCGCACTCATGCTCTTCCTCGCTCATAGTGTTGACGAGAGTGTCATGTCCTTCTGTCTCCCAAAAACTTCGCACAAGTTTTTCCAATGTATTTAGTGACGGCTTGGTCGCAATATGGGAATACGAACATGACTTCTTATTAATTACATCGGATTCCGGAGCACTGCCAGCCACAATCCAACCCAAACTAGTATTCCGTAATATCGGTAGATCATTCGACACTTTGAATTCCCCTGGGATGAACAATTCGAAAAAGATATCCGCTCCTAGCAGCATATCAATGTGAGGAGTCTTTGTAAAGGAGGGATCAGCTAGTTTCATGTTTGATGGTATGTTCCAATGTGGTATGTCCACCTCGTAGCTTGGCTGATAATCGCTGATTCGTGACATGATACCGGCTTCAATGGTTGCTTTGTAAGACGAATTTCTTGACTCAAATGTTAACGTGGTCACAAATTCAGCCCTGCACTCTTGTGCACCTATTCCGCTTATTGGAATATCCATCCGATGTTTCTTGGCACCCACTTCTTGTGCGAATGCTGCTGTTACAAAATGCGGCTGGGATCCAGAATCCAACAGTACCCGGCAGGGCACTCGCGTACCACACGAGGAAATGACATTTACTATTGCCGTAGCAAGATACACCTGACGCCTTTTTGTACGTCCTGCTACCGTAGCACTGGTCGATGCCGAATCTGCTGCCCTATCACTGTTATCAACATCAGTTTTAAATGGCTTACGTGAATTCTGTGTAGCGCCTTCTGTTGTGATTTGCTGCTGGTGATTGTTGACAGCATCTCCTCTCGTGACTGGCTGGCGTGGGCCATGTCCTTGTTGTTGACTCCCCTTCGGATGGTAACCAGCTTGACGCTGCCGTTTGACTTGATGCAGCAGCGTGTTGTGTCTGCCATCACATTTCTGGCAACCTCGAGACTGGCATGATTGAGAGTAGTGACCCGCCCTCAGACAGTTTCTGCACAGCTGCAACCTGCGTACAAGTTTATCTCGCTCTTCATCTGAAAGAGAGAGAAATTTAGAGCAGCTGTAAATCTTATGCTTACCAGAATTGCACACAGCGCAATTAAATTTATCAATTGTGTTCGATACAACCACTACCGAGTGCTTCTTTCTTTCGTCTCGGCTGCTGATGGCCTCCAGAGTCTGAAATCGTGACTCCACGAACTTGTAGAAGCTCTTCATGGTTGGACTGCTTCTCGGATCATCCAGCGACTGCTCGAAAAGGGTTCTGCTCTCCTTGTCCATCTTCTGCAGCATAAGGTGTACGATCAAAGGGTCCCATTCATCAACCTTAAAGCCAAGATTGGTTACCGCTTGCATTGCCTCCTTCGTTGTGTCGTGCAACTTTCGAAGGCTTGCCGCTATTCCAGTCGATGAGCTCTGCCCCAACAATCTGCTCAACTGCGCCGTCAGAAGTAATCGCTTATTATCATAGCGATCAACTAGTGTCTCCCAGGCGACTTCGTAGTTGTCATCAGTGGCTTGAAAATGTTGGATCAATCTATGTGCCTCTCCTGTGACATTTGCTCGCAAGAAGTACAGCTTTTGTGCGGGCGGTATGGGCTGATCATGTATAAGTTGCTTAAAGAGGTCATAGAACTGCCGCCAATTCAAATATTCCCCATCGAATTTGGGAAGCTCTATTTTTGGCAGCTTCATTGTTGGATTGCTGGTAACCGAATTTTCTTGCGGAACCTTTATGTCCTCGTAGAGGTCTAGTAACGCTTTTTCCACACGCTCCTGCATGTCAAAATAAGTGACCACATCTTCAACCGTTAGCTGGTCCTCCAATCTCATATAAATCATGGATATCTCATCCCAGTTCTGTTTGATTGTGTTCCTTTTGATTATACAAAACTGCTCCGAACGTCTTTGCTGTTGTTCCAATACGCACTTATCCAACGATTTCTGTAGAATATTTATCAGAAGTCGGAACCTTTCTCTAGCGCCCATCGTCCTTGGTGTCGCCATCGGTTGGCCTTCGGGTATCTTCTTCGTTGCCACCTGCTTGGGTGCAACTGAGCGATCCACACCCATTGATAATGCACCTGAACGATCCAAGCCCTTTGGTATTGCCCCCTTTTGAGCTGCTCCACCCGTCGCACCAACATCTTCCGATCCTTCCCAATTAGAGGCATTTAATCGAAGCACAATATCGTTGCGCAATTGCTCTGCGACCCTACGTATGCCTTCGAAATAATCCTTTTTGAAGTAAGGATGCTCTAATTCCTGAGGAAACTCCTCTCTGATGATGGTATCGGTCTTGTCGAATTGTTCCCACTTTTTCTCTAATTCTTCCAACCGACTCTCCAGGTATGCGTGTGTTTTTCTTACATCACCATCCTTCTTATAATTGCGAGCCAGAATAACTAATTCTTCGCCCACAATCTCCTGTTGCTTGGTGTATTGCGTCAACTCACTGATTCCACTTTCCAACGACATTTTAATAAGTTTTTTCTTTGCCTATCACTTTATCAGAACGAAGCTGAGGGTGATTCAATTGAACCTTCATCACAGCAAAGCAGCATCGGCAATGATGACTAAGTGTTTTGATGAGGATTCGTTTGATATAGCTCTGATACAGGAGCCTTGGATCTTTAGAGGAAAGATTAGAGGACTCCCAAATAGCATGGCTGAGTTGCATTATGCACAAACTAGCGGAAGAATTAGGTCCTGTATCTTGGTGAGGCACGGAGTTCAAGCATATAAATTGCCGGATCTGTGTGCCCCAGACCTTGCAACAGTACGAGTAGGATCAGGTGCGGGAAGTTTTGTCATAGCATCTGCATACCTGCCGTATGATTCTCCAGAACCTCCTCCGACAAGAGAGTTAGAGTCTTTGGTGAATGCATGCAGGAACAGGAACGAGGATCTAATAATTGGTTGTGATGCCAATGCACATAATACAGTGTGGGGCAGCACCAACGATAATTACAGAGGAGAAGCCTTATTCGAATTTGTATCATGCAAGGATCTAGCTATCTTAAACCGGGGAACAGAGCCAACCTTCGTCGATGTGAGACGAATGGAAGTGATCGATGTTACCCTGTGCAGTAGCCAGATAATTGAAAGAATATCAAATTGGAGGGTAATGGATCAGGCTACATTGTCGGATCACAGAGCCATTTCATTTGATGTTCGCTATGGATCTAAAAGGAAAAAAGATCGGAAATACATCAGAATTCCGAAGAACACAGATAGGATAAAATACCTTGAAGTGTTGGAGGAAAAACTGAATGTAATGACATTCGGAATACCGAAAAACACTTGGCATGTAGAATCACAGTTGAAGCATCTGCAATCAGCTGTTGAAGTTGCGTACCGAGTGGCTTGTACATCTACTTTAGTGGAAAAACAAGATCCTGCGCCTTGGTGGTGCCGGGAACTTGAAAAGCTAAAAAAGGCTGCGAGGAAGGCCTTCAATCACGCCATGAGGAGGGGAGAACCCGAAGCATGGGATGAATATAAGGCGAAAAAGAAAGAGCTAAACGTTACTCTGCGACGACGTAAAAGGGAGTCATGGAGGGACTTTTGCTCGAGTATGAGGAGTACATCTGAAGTCAGTAGACTACAAAAGATTGTCTCGAGAGATCCAGTTTCTAAGATCGGACTCATTCGTAATAGAGCGGGGGAGATGGTGGAAACACTGGATCACACAAATGAGGTCCTAATGGAGGTACACTTTCCAGGAAGCTATAAGTCAGATCAGCCCTGGGCTCCAAGGAAACAAGGAGCGAACAGGATGGATAGGACGGAAGCAGAACGGATCGTGACACCAAAAGCGGTCAAGGGTGCGATAGCAACATTCTCACCCTTCAAAACTGCGGGGCCGGATGGTATATTTCCAGGTCTAATGCAATGGGGTATAGACCTAATTGCACCAAGGCTCAGGAATATATACGTTGCATGCCTAGCAATAGGCTATATCCCGATAACATGGAGGGAAGCAAATGTGGTATTCCTTCCAAAACCGGGAAAAAAGGACTACACCGAGGCAAAGTCATTCAGACCAGTCAGCCTAACATCCTTCCTGTTAAAAATAATGGAAAGGGTGATGGTGGACTATATGGAGAGTACTGCGCTTAAGATGTATCCTTTAAATAGTAGACAGCATGCATACAGGGTAGGTATGTCTACAGAAACAGCGCTACACCAAGTAGTACGCGTTGCGGAGGAAGAGCTAAATACCGGGGGCATTGCGATGACCACTATAATGGACATTGAAGGTGCCTTCGATAAGATATGCTTTGAAAGTCTGAAACAAGCCTTGGAAAAACGTAGGGTTAACCCACTGGTGGTAAGATGGGTGGACAATATGTTGAATACGAGGGCGATTAATATTCAGACGGGAACCTCAAAACTCAGAGGAAGGGTTAGCAGAGGTTGCCCACAAGGAGGTGTTCTCTCACCTACACTGTGGAATATCACTGTGGACTCTCTTCTCGACAGACTCGAGGCGACGGGCATTCACACAGTGGGATATGCCGACGACATAGCAATAATGGCCAGAGGCAAATTCATGGACGTCACAGCAGATATCATGAGGAATGCACTCAGAGTGGTTGAGCGGTGGTGTCTGGAACAAGGGCTCTCCATTAATGCGGCGAAAACAGATCTAATAGTCTTCACTAGGAAGAGGAAAAATCTGGAATTTCGGCCCTTAACACTTTTCGGATCGGAACTAACAATGACTAAGAAGGTTAAGTATCTGGGAGTCTACCTAGATACTGGACTTACTTGGAATTACCATGTTGAGGAGAAGGTCCGGAAGGCAAAGAGGGTACTACATCAGTGCAAACGTGTATGTGGACAGAGGTGGGGACTCTCGCCTAGGTCAGCATACTGGATGTATACGATGATAACTAGACCCATTATCACGTACGCCTCGGTTGTATGGTGGGCGAAAGCCTCTCAGAAAACTGTGAGGAAGCACCTGGATAGGGTTCAGCGTTTAGCATGTATGGGAATTACAGGTGCAATACGTACAACCCCAACATGCGCATTGGAAGTCATCATGGGGATATTACCGCTAGACTTATTTATTAAGAAAACAGCGGCCCAAACGGCACTTCGCTTGCATCGAGATGCGAAATGGCACCATCGTGGTACGATCTATGGACATAGGAAGATCCTGGAACTTGTTAAAGACGAGATTAGGGAGCTAAACATGCCTATGGATCGAATAACAAGGGTGCGTATTATGGAAAGAAATCACAAAACTCGTATTGAGAACGGATTACTTCCAGAAAAAAGAAATGGTGAAATAGTGATTTTCACGGATGGATCCATGATGGATGGCGGGGCGGGGGCCGGTATCTATTCAGAAGAGCTGGAACTTGCCCGTCACATTAGCCTCGGGAAATACACTTCAGTATACCAGGCTGAGATGATTGCCTTGCTTTATGCGTTGGACTACTTGCTTGAGTGTCAGGTGGAAGGAAGAAATATCCTCATAGCACTGGACAATCAGGCGGTGATCAGATGCATGGAACAAACAAACATCACAACATCACTGGCACTGGAATGCGTACTTAAACTCAATAAGTGTTCATCTAAAAATGAAGTAACACTGACTTGGGTACGAGGACACATAGGGATCGAAGGCAATGAAAAGGCGGACTCCCTTGCAAAACAGGGGTCAACTGAAAAGTTGCTGGGACCAGAACCATTCTCTTCAATTGGCAGAGGAATGGTTGAACAGCTTGTCCACAAATGGATCACGGCAGAACACCTGAGAAGGTGGTCAACCGTGGAACAATGTAGACAAGCTAAAATGGCAATAAAGTGGCCGACCTGCTCCACTCAAAGAAGAGTTCTAAGCATGAGTCGAGGAACATTGAAATGGGTGGTGGCTTTGTCTACAGGACATGGTAATTTCAGGTATCACTTAAGGAAAATGGGCCTTATAGAGGATGATACTTGTAGACTATGCCTGGAGGAATCTGAGACAGCGGCACATATACTGTGTCAATGCCCGGCATTGGCTGGCAGAAGAATGAGGATCTTGGGACATCAATGGGTCGAGACCCAGTCGATGAAACGGATCTCCCATAAACAGATGCTAGCGTTAACACTAGGAATTGAGCCCAGAGAAGAACTGTGGAGAAATCCAGAGAGTCTCTCTGAGTAAGATTTACAGTGGTAGAGAGACGAAAAGAGACCCGACAATGGTGGTCTGATTCGATTATCTCTCGAAATATATATATATATCAGAACGACCAAACTAAACTAAACAAAAAAAAAACAACACTGTACTGAACTGTAAGTTTCACTTTGCTATGTGTCCTGTCACGGTCGCCAAATGTTCAGCTAAACTCGTCTTGGAGAGAAATCACGCAATCTATTTTTACAACAACTTTATTCTGCGACGGTTCCAATTCGACTGCCTCAAAAAGTACAATTTTTAATA
The DNA here is from genome assembly GCA_951230905.1 of Cheilosia variabilis. Taxonomy (NCBI): domain Eukaryota; kingdom Metazoa; phylum Arthropoda; class Insecta; order Diptera; family Syrphidae; genus Cheilosia; species Cheilosia variabilis. Next base: position 11,075,480 of record OX579677.1, read on the forward strand.
TATTGCAGCTAAATACATATGGGGAGCGTGAGACCAAGCATTAGCCGAAATGTAAGACGCGTGAAGCGCGTCTTCTATGTCTGGTCTCACGCTGAAACTTAATCAATGCAAAGTTTTGCATTAAACATTAAACAATGCATGGGAACAGGCATTGGGTCAGTACATCTGATATGGTATACGCTGACACCTCGATGTCTGGTCCCACGCCTGCTTTTAGGTAATATTAACACTTGAGTACTTAGCTTATCTTATCTTAACAAATACATTTACAGAAATTCTACTTTTTTTATTATTTAAACCCATAGAGAAATTGAAAATTATGAATATTCAAAAATTAGTTTGTAACAATGATTTTTTTGTACTCAATAATTTGTGTAATAACATAGATAAGTTTAATGAATTCCCCAATAAGAGTTAAGATTATATGTAGAATCATCGTGGAAATTCTGAAAGATGGCTTTGCTTTTGCTAGATCAAACATTATCCAAACTTTCTTTGTATAATAAAATATTAAATCAACAAATAAATTAAAAAAAACAAAATCGAAAGTGGCCCAATAAATACTAACCATTTTTTAGGAAATGGGCGGATACCTGATGGAAATGAGGGATCTGCCATTGTGCCCAATTTCATGACAAGAAGTGCTTAATAATTTTGATGATCATGAGTAAGTGGATAAGTCAGTTACGATATTTGTGATTTTTGAGAACCTCTAATGCTAGGTACAGAGTTGAAATTTGATGAGGTTAACCTTTTTAATGAGCTTAGAAAACAGGCAAAGTTGGTTCCTGTAAAAATGGTGTAGTGCTGATTGTAAGAAGTTTGCAATGTTTTGCAACCACGCGGTCCTTAAAAATACGTAATCTTCAGTCGAGAGCCTTTGCTCATTATTCCATATTACGGTTTCAGTAACCAACCTCGGGGAGCTAGAAAAAGGGTCACCACCCGCTATCTCATTCTCAGCACCCTGAATAAGTAGTCCTAAAGAACCCTCACTAACCGCTGTTTTAAATATGTCGAACGGGCTCTGTTACTATTGTCTTGACTATTGACGCCAGCGTTGCAATAATCTATTGAATTCATCCACCATAGTCTGTGTCAATAATTTGCTCTTTAAGGACAAGCTGGTGAAAAAAAAATATTAAGGAAACAAAAGATCTATATGGTAGATTTTAACTGGAAATCAAAATAGTATTTAAGTACAATTCGCTTTTAAATCTCTGAATGAAGCAATTAACAAGCAAATTCCTTCTTAATATCAAATATCATAGTGATTAAAGGTTTATTGCAAAAGAAATCTCAAGGACAACCAAATGCCACTTAATCACACATTCTTCGAATATTATTCCCACATTTACGACTCAATGAATACCTCGAAATAAATTGTTACAGTAAATTAGTGCTACATGTCCTTGTCGCTGAAGCAGTAGACGTAATTCCTTCCACGCAAAACATATGCTTCACTTTGAAAATTGCTATCGATGAATCAATGTGAATCATCAAATTCTTTGAATCTCTCTCTCAGAATGTAAACGTCACATACGCTATTTATTGCCAATTACTTACCCTTGCCAACATATACGCAAAAGCAACTTAAAAAGCTTCTTAAAATTCATTGGTAGTTTCATCAAAATCAATATCGATCACACCCTAGTATCACATAGGAATGGGACATTTTTATTCCTATGAGGAGTCTACGCCAAGAAATCGGTATGTGAGAACGTTATATTATTCTGGGGCAAAAAATTCATTGAACTGGAACTCAATCTAGGGTAAATCAATGGGAAAATGGAAAGGTCCGCCCGTCCAATTAAGTCGTGTGTTTCCAGTTCTCAGGGATAACTGCTGTTTTCATGACGAATCGGTGGAATATGGGGTACCCTCTTATTCGATAAAAGAGAAACACTGAAGTATCTTCATTCCTCTACGGCAACAATAGAAGTATCCGTAAGCGTGACGAGCTGCTTAGGCATTTCTTTCGGTTGCCGAATTTGGAAGGAACGACGAAGGCTGCAGATTTGCGTGGATGTTCTTCATTCAATTTCGATAGACGCAGACACATGGAATGAATCAGTAACACAGGGTAGTAGGTGGCGAGGGCAATGCCGTTGATTTAAAGGCTTTGTGTTGTTGGTTAAGGCGCAAGAATTAGGTATTCCTGTTTAAATTGCGAATGAATATGTAGTTGGTGGGTGGTTCGTACTTACGGAAGATTGTCGTACTGAACTTTAAGAAATAAATAGTGAACGTGGCATTAATCCTTGAATGGCAGTAACTCCGAAACTCTATTTCTATTGGGGTTGCATGATTTTAGATTGTGGGGATAGAGACATTCGGAGACAGCTTAATTGAAAACGGATTCGTAAATTAATTTCAAGAATGAATTAAGCATTTCCGTTTTCAGTAAGTTGATTGCATTACTGATCGAATATTCAAGTTCTCGGTACATTTGGAATTAGGAGAAATATTCGACTGATGAACATCAATAGTTTGGTTCGTATACGGTATTGGTTTTATATGCTTGCATGTAAGCCATGGAGATGTAGTTATTTACTTATAGGTTTGGTACTTGGCCTCGATTTTAATGAATCTGGAGAAAGGTTGTTCTGCTTTCAAAACAATAGATACATTTTCAATATTCTTTTAACTTTTTTTTAATTACAGCCCTCTTTTAAATTGCTAAGAGAGATACAGAATCGTGGGGATTATTCCTTACAAAGATATATTCATGCTGTCATCCCTACAGAGACATTGAATAAATGAACCCCTTATCAACTTCCAATCCAATAATTTTTATTTGTACAACTCCTTATTCCAACAAAGGACTAGGGAACCAAATGCAGGATACAATGAAGATATGAAAAATATAACCAATCCAAATTTAACAGGCGGAAATAATTATTCAATTTAATTTGTGGAAACATTGTGATACCTTTTTGTTGGGGGTTAGCCGTTGGTTTTGCATTGGTGGACCTCATCCCCTCTACTCTTGTTTTGATCAGACGCTATCCCGATGTCCTCAGAAACCCGTAATGATCAGACAGTGAGACATCAGAAAGTTGATGGAAGTAATAGCTTCCAAGTGTTCTGTTCCTTAAGTGATAGAGGACTCGGCCAATGACAAAGGAAGTGAGGTGTGTCCTCGTGAACCTCTTCGTCTTCGCAGCCTCTACATAAATGTCGTCATCTTTGAGATTTAGTTTCATTGTGTGGCTTCTTAGGAAGTTATGACTAGTCAGAGCCCCTACTAACTTAGATAGCAATGAAAACTATAGAAATTTGTTGGTCCGGCTCCTGTTATATTCTGGCCAAAGCATCCGTGATATTTCACTGGTCGTCAGTTCTTTCCACATGTTCTTGGGTTTCATTCGAATTTTGTTCTCCACTCGCGCTCTGTGATTGCAAAGTGGTGGCTCGATCGACTGAAGTGCTATGCTGCGAGCAAAGAAACTTGAGCTCTTAACGGCGACGATGGACTAATTTAGAGTTTCTTTCATTGGCAGCAACTGCTTTTATAGCCGCCTGACTGTCAATGTCAATATTGACGCCATACGGGCCGCTTCCACGATTGACAGAACCTCTACTTGACGACACTTCTTATGTCAGGTAGTCTGATTGAACAGTATATATTTAGTTCCTCCGAAAAAATGCCGGCACCTGTTCCACAGTCCATCTTTGATCCATCTGCGTAGATGGATATTGATTTTCTTTTCGTGGGTTAATTTATGTTCCATTCTTCCCTACTCGGAAAGGAGCAGGTGAATGGTCTGGCAAAGTTAGATGGGGGGACATGTAGTCAGAAATGACAACGTTCCCTACGTATTTACCTAAGCATTCGCTGCTTTCTTCACTCTTTCAATGACATTCAGCTTCCAATTAAGTTTCCTATCAAAGATAATTCCCAAATATCTCGCACTATCTGCCACCCTTAGAGGTACATAGTCCCTCCAGAGCTGGTGCCTCAAATCGCGATATGATTCTTTTATTCTTGAACAAGATGTGCTCAGTTTTCTGGGGATTAAACCCAAGACCGCATTGTTTTGTCCACGTACTTAACACGACCTCATGCAATACGTTTTCCACACTTTTGTCTTTTGTATAAACATGTTGGGCCATAAAGACGTTTATTAATTTGTCAAAGGTTTTAAGAATGAATGATGTTAGACTTATAGGCCTGAATTCTTTGGCAGCGGTGTGATCGGGTGAGTCGGGTTTTTTGGTTTTATAAATTAACTTTTTTTGCAGATGTAATTTCCGGTCATATTTCGCTGCTTCTGATAAGAAAGTTTCCCCGTTAGTCAATCTAGGGTTTCTGTATTTACCGGCAATTTCCTCATGAATTCTATAATTCTATGCTCTGATAAGGGTGGTTCTGTCGAATCTTTGTGAGTTACTAAAAAGGTTAATGTCTTAAAACTCGCGTCTGTTTCTTATTATAAAGGTACGTTCGTTGCCTACATTGGCTATAAGTAAGTTGTTTTAAATAATACATTTTAAAAGGGACTCACCTCGGACATTGATGTCGGAACTACCCCAAAATGTATGATGGAAGTTGGCATCACAGCCTTGAATTATGTCCCATTTCCAATGATCTGCTTCTCTAATTAGAGAGTCGGTTAGCACGGAAGTTGGGCGGATTGCTTTACGTGGCATGTATATTGCCGCCACTATCAGTACGTTTTCTTTTCCTCCCTGTCCCATTTGACAACTGTTTGGTCGTTATCGCTGAGGCTAGGTAGGAAAAAAACTTAATCTATTTTCTGGGGACAATACATGTTCTAGACTAACCATTATCTGGTGCACTTCTGTAGATAAACAAGTCTTTTGAGTTCAGCCTGGTCCGTTTAGGGCGACATATATTTACTTTCTTTTGTCGCTATAAGTAGAGCAAGATTGGCACTAGTGTCCTTACTGTGATTGAAGATTGAATTGTAAAAAAATAAATACAATTTTAGCAAACCCAAAAATAAGATTTTCACAAATAGTTCATAGCAACACTGTTTGAATGTATCTCTATGACTGCGATTGACAGAAGAGATATAACCTCAAAAATTTTCTGGTTTTAAAGCAGAAGTTCAAAATAAGTCCCTTTTCTCGTACTTATTCAATTTCGGATTGCACCAGTTGTTATTTTATTAAATTTATTTGGTCAAGTGTGGTCATTCAAAATAACTTTCATGGTTTCATGGTTTAATAGCGGGAACTTTCAGAAATGGCAATAATTTAACCACTTAATACTTTTTCACATCCCACTAATTTCATACTATCCTTACTGTGCCCAATGATTTCTTTCTTTTTTTAGTACTCATTATGACGTCAAGTAAATGACCATATCACTAGAATCATAAAAGAAGGCAAGCACTATTATGTAACGAAAAGATTCAATGACCAGAGGGACTAAAAACATTGATGTTCATACATTTGCCCCAATTTGTCTGTACCCTTTTTAGCTTTGCTGTCTTCTCGGAAAATAAACAAAAGGGTACTTGTTTAAAGAGCAAAAACAAATTCATGTGCTTGGCAATGTATTTATTTTTTTTGCTCGTGGGTCGTGGCGCATTTAAACCAAAGGAGAGATCGCAAAAAAAAAACATTTATTTAGATTCAAAAAAACAACGGGCAAAATAACAGTCCTTTTTCAGATTATTGCCTATGATAGGGTGGCGAAAAAAGAACTAGCCTCTCTCATAACCCACTAAAGGACTTCATCACCCTTTTTTTGCTTTATTTGGATGGTTACTTTGGCGGAAGGTTGCTGGTTTATTACTGTGTAGAAAGTCTTTATCGTTAGGAAATGATTTTTCATACGACGGGTCCGTTTTGTCATTATTTATTACTGTAGTTGATAGACTTTTAATAAGGGTAGATGGGTGGTGAATAGATACCACTTGACAAACATAAGATAGAAAAGGTCACTGGCTTGAGATATGAAAGAAGATGAGTGTATTTGGCCACCCAACCTTTAATGATGGCTTAGTCACAAGGTAGGTTCTGTTGTTGATAAGAAAAGGAGTACTTTTGACACATTTTGGCCAGAGAGTAAATGACTTATTTTTGAGCATCTTAGTCTTCAGCCCCTATTACAATAAAAGCAATATTTTTAGCAAACTGGCTACAAAAGCCCATACGTTGGAGAGATAAATTGATGAAAAGTTATCGGGTCATCTGTACTGTGCCAGTTTTTACTGGTGTAGCATCTAGTCAATCCCGATTCAGGCAAAATCACAGCTGCACTGCTGCAACATTAAATGTGTGGGAGGACGTTTAAATATGGCTATGGATGTAAATGTTGTTGCTCGATTTCTACGGCATTCGAACTGCCTGAATGACTTAGGTGTATGAAGTCCTACCCAAGGCAGACAAGTTTTGTAGGGGAGACTGGGGTTAGTTGGCACAAGGATCAAGTAGGCTCACTGTAATTTCTTTTTAAGAAACGACATGAAATGCATTTACATTCCCGGTTTTACATTTTATCGTATCGTTTGCACCTGAAATTTTACGAAAAATTAATTTCTGCTGCACTTTTTAGTGCGTCTGCCGCCGAAACTTATTTTAAATATATGTATTGGCCCGAAACTCGCGAAATATTTAACCTTGCTGAAATTTTGTGCGATAAAAAAATAACACCTTGACAGCTGGCCGATTAGAGTTAGGTAATGAAAATAGAGCACTATGCGGAAATATAGCGTGTTATCATTCTCATTGTTAAACAATATTTCAAAAATAATGAAATTTGGCTGCCAATGTTCGCAATTTCAGAACAAAATGTAGCCGGAACATTGATTTAACTTCGTCAACTATGAAGGGAGTAATTGAAAAATTCCGGGAAAAGACTGTGTGCATGGTTACAAAGCTCAGTTGACACATAAACTTAACCCTAATGACCACGCACAGACAAGAAAGTTCGTTGGGACTATCAAAATGTGGATGTTACGGCATTTATATAAATAAGTCCTAAAAGACATCTGTTCATTCCATCTCTTCAATATTATAGTCTGTGGATAACAAAAAACAACAATTGACTTCGTACTTCTAACCTCAAGAGCTTCAGAACCAATATCCTGTAATCGCGCTGAATAAGGGCTCAAGTCATGAATATCAGATCGGAATCGGACTATGAAATCAGTTTTGGGTTGCTGCAGTTTCTGCGATACGAAAACATTCGGCCACTGAATATTCGGCGCTTCGGATTAAAGACTGGCCGAATATTCGATATTCGGGTAAACCACTATTCGCATCATCTCTAAACTATACGAATCCCTTCATGAAGAGTAGAAAACTGGGCTCATGCTACTTTCGTTAGATATGTGATCTGCAAACTTCACAAATTAATATTTGTTTCTTAAGAAGAATGAAAATCATCTTAGAAATGTAGACGATGATACGTTTAAATGTCCCAAAAACTGTCAAGATTCAGTTCCGTTGTGCTAAGTTTTTTTACACCAAATCATTCAAATGAGCTTTTTGCAGGTGATCGATTACCACGGTTCATGAAAGTATCTAGGGAAAATAACAGCACCAGTAAAATTGCATTCTAGTCCAGTTTCTGCTAGATGAAGAGCTGTAGACATTTACTTTAGAAGCAGGCGACCTTGATAAGTTTTGTTGGCATTTTGTGACAGTTGCCATCAGGCGATTTGTAAACTCCTTAACAATCGTATATTTAGTTCAACAGTTAGGGCCAACTAAGCATTTATAATATCTATAAGCGCATTTCAAATGACCTTAAAATGCGGCAGGTTACCAGGTTAAGGCTTTAACCTGTTGTCAATGCCATTATATTTTTTATGTAATTTTAAAATACGTCACGTACGCATTGCCAAAAACGAAAATATACTGTAAATGTTTTCATATTGATGAATTGATAATGATGTTCATTATGAATTGTTTTGTGTACAAAAACATATAAATATTCTGTCTTTTAAAAGTTGTTGATTATTTGTTCTGTATTTTATCTAAATTCTTAAAAACAACAATGTAAAATATTAAGAAAACCAAAATTCAGTGAACAAAATGATAAAGCTATAGTACCATAACTTGCTAAACGAGCGAACAAGTAGTCTAGTATCTACTAAAAAAGTGTTATTTAAGTTTTTTTTTATATCTTTTTTATAAAGTACATATAATTTTTATGAAATGGAAAAGAATTGAATAATTAAAAATTGCATAGAGATTTTTGTCTTTTTCTATTTGGAATTATGAAATATGGTCACCATAAAATTATATTATAAAATTATAAAGTTATCATACTAACTGCTTTTAGTCGTTAACCGCTTCAACTTCAATGAGATTTCCAGTGTGAGTCTATTCTCTTCAGAAACCGACAGCAAATTGTTATATAGATTATGTTTCAATAATATTATAAAATAATAAAGTTATCATTCTAACTGCTTTTAGTCGTTAACCACTTTAACTTCAATGAGATTTCCAGTGTGAGTCTATTCTCTTCAGAAACCGACAGCAAATTGTTATATAGATTATGTTTCAATAATATTAAGCGTAATTGCACTCAGACTAAACAAAGTTGATGACAGTCTCAGCATGCAATTTATAAAATTTCCAACAAATTGAATGTAGTTGTGTGTTTGAAAGTATATAAAGCAGTATCCCCTTCTTCAGTGATATTGCATAAAATTGAATTTGCTAGTTGTGTGTTTGGTTGTTTTAGTCCTTTTTCCGGCAGCACAATCGCAGACGACACTGTGAATGTGTTTTATTACTAATTACATTTTTAAAGTTTTTACCACCTCGCCGAAGCCTGTCATGACAAACTGGTCGGCCAAAAAAACAGTAGCACTTCGACTATGTGCGAGGCTGGGAAGTTTGGTGAAGTGTATAAACACATTTTGTGGACGCGCAGAGTTGTGGAAGAGACAATTGAGAGTTTGTTTGTTTTAGAGCAGACTTTTTTCCAGCTAAATTTTCTATGCTATTTATCAGGCAAGCTTCAAAGTGGAGGGATGATGAAATTTGTGAAAGGATTTATTATTAAGGATTTTACGGAAAGTTTGTAATTGATTGCTTTCCAAAAGAGGTACTTCACTTTCTTAATTTGTTAAGAATAAATACTGGCATCTGAAGTGGTTGCCTATCCTACCAGATACAAGCATTACATCTACAGACTACGAAAGTTTCAACATAGGGGGTTTGTAAGTGCCTTTAATCATGTATACTTATATATTTGCACTGCGAAATACACCTCACTTCTGCCGTCCAAATGTGTTGAGGACTAAAAGATAATATGTACATTTCTGTCTGTTGCGGCTGTATTTGAGAGAGTGAAAGGACGAGACAAACAAAATTATTCTATTTAAAGATACACAATTTCATTATACAAAATACCCTCATAGCATTAACTCGTGGTATAATAATGGCTCTGGTGTTGCATTTGTAATAATCTCTTGAACGTTGTTTTATTGAGTTGAGAGCGACTAGGGCAACATTGAATTTTTGAAATTTGTTCTTCACATCTGCTTTTTGGTGCTTTTGTAATTAGGTTTCTTTATACAAAGTTTTTCGTTGAGTTCTCGTCGATTCTCATTGCATTAGGGGAAGTTAAATTTAGGTTGAGGAAGTGTGTTGGAAGTTTTGTGGGATTAAGATGATCTAATTCTATTCAATTATATTGTTGAATTTTGCCTCTTCAATAATTCTGAAGACGTAGCGAATTTCGAGTTTCATTTAAGTTGCAAGATATGATCTGAATAACGAAAGCGCTGTGTTTCCTTTTAAAAAAAAGTTGCTGCATTTGAATGCAAAGAGATGCTTCACTTTTATTTAGAATAATGGCCTCTCGGTCTGTATATCTGTACCAACTCGAGTAGGAATATGAAATACATATCCACTATTTAGTTTTTATTTACAATATTCAGGTACTCAAGAGCTGTGATGTGCACAGTGCACAGCACAAGTGGGTGCAGTAGACATAGGAAGAGGAGACGGTGGTAGGTACTGGTGCTCATTGGTTTTAAACAATTGTAAATTGTGTTGATGGGGTAAAAGAGTGAGGCAATTTTCCACATGTTGTTGTGTATTGTTGGGCTTTGGAAATGTTAATTTTGTGTGTCCGCTTCTACTCCAAAAAATGCATTTCAACCCGATGTGGTCAGTAGGCGACCATCACAATTGATCTAGGCATAGTGAATCATAGCATTTAATCGAAGACTTTAGATGAAAGGAAATTATTTTCATAACAGGAAAAAATCAAAATTTTCTAAAATCTATTAAAGAAGAAATTCTTTCCATTAGCACATAATTTCGACAAATCGAGTTTGATTAAGAGCTCAGCCATATGCCATTCAAATATCGAGCGCAACAACATGGTTCCAGAGATAAGACATCATCAGTGGATTTAGGACAACGTACATCGTACTGCCGATCATTAGGAATTTTCATAATTCAATATACTTCACTAGCTGACCATTTGCAGCTTTTCCATCATTCCATGCCCTTAACATGGATAAGAAACAGCTATAAATTTTTGTTCGATCTAACCGCTTTTTGCCAGCTCGAGTTATACCACCCACGTTCTTTAATAGAGACGGGTTGATGTTGTCGGACGCATGATTTTATGTATGGTGTCTGCCTAATCAAGTGCTATTATTCACTCACTGATACCAAACCACCATGGCAGTTTACACGATTGAACACCACGTCCAGATGATATACGAAATTCGAGACAACCGGTTTGGTAAATAATCAGCCAATGACTGTTCTTCAAAAGGATCGCCAGATCGGTCCACGGACGTGTGCAGCAAAGACCCAGGCAGTCAATTCCTTGCCGTGTACAAGAATTCGGCCTCTCGCAAGCTTAGAAAATGTTGCATCAGGACTTGGACCTACACCCGTACAAGATGCAACTGACCCACGAGCTCAAAGTTAATGACCATAGACAACGCCGTGTTTGTTCGCTGACTTGGCTGCTTTGACCGAAAAATCATATTTAGCGACGAGACACATTTTTGGTTAAACGGCTATTTTAACAAGCAAAATCGCCATAAATGTTTACCCAGTAATTGGATTTAGGTTACCGTAAGCTAAGGTAAGGTCGTACCTATCTAAAAATTTCTGTCAAATTTCTAGTACTGTTTAATAAAATTTGTCTGTATCACTCCGAGTATTTCTTTTCTTCAGTTGACTTATTCTTATTCATTCATTTAATTTCAATGTCTAAATTAACTTTAAAATGGTACGGCAAACCTTCCACTGGTCTAGATCTTCCGCTACCGACTCTACATTACCAAAGGTATTCCTCATCCGGGTAGAGGAGATATTTAGGATGTAACCAACTCACCTTCGGTTCTAACTACCTAGGAACCGCTCGATAGCGTGACGAATCCACCACAGCGTGAACCCCTCCGCCCGGAAAACTAGCTGCACGGCATTGAAAACCTTCATTCCGGCTAAAACATAGACGCATTTTTGGATAAATAAGCAAACACATCTCGTGTTGGGGCTCAGTGAGGGCCCAAGAACCACTTAACCCTCCCTCCTCGAAATGTTCTTTGCCAAGGCAGCGCTGACTATAACATCCAGTTCATCTATGGTCCGGAATGTCCTTTTACCTAACTACGAAGTCTTAGATTATCTGCTATTTGTTTAATATGTAAATAATAATTTGTCATGACATACGACTTGAACATCGTAAATGGCTCGAAACAATTAGGGAAACTTTACATACGTATATATGTATATAAAAAACCAACAAAAATTTCTTAAAAATTTCTGAAAAAAAAAAATTAATTCGCACTTGTAGCGTTTTTCGCGACACTTGATATCCATCGATAGCAATGAAAACCATAGGAGACGAAACGCACACCTGACGAAGACCAATGCCCATGGAAAAAGCTAGGTATAGATTTTAACACCATTTACCCGAGATTGAATGGCTCTAAGGAGAGAACCGTCAATTCCATACCTTCTTCTGTGTGTTGATTCTCGATCTGCGAAGTGATAAATAGTTTTTACATTACGTTTTATTACTTCACGAACACGCATTATGCGATTCTCGAAATCACTATCATAAACTGCTGTCAAAAAATAATGTAGTAAAATAAATCCTGCCACTTCTGAGATATTTTTCGATTCCATTTTCTGGAAAAGTTATTGTTACCTACAATTTTCTGACATTTACATTAATTAAGATGAGATATTTAACATGCTAATTTCTTTTATCAAAAATTTGGTTTGATTCCAAATTCAGTTAATTTTTTCCATAGAATCGTTCCTTCCAAAGTTGCCAATATACTAACGAGCACTTGAATAATCTTCACCGCGTTTATTCTATAGAATGTCCTGCGTAAAAGTAGTTACCTTCACTATCCCAGTTATAAGTGATTCGCAGAATTAAATTGATTTCTATTTATTACTTAAATGGCTACCTACTTGAAGTTTCCGCATAATGGGTGACTTATTAAGACCTGTTCTTTTAATTTGAAACATAACGCATGTGTTGTTTTCTGTTTGCATAAAATCTATTTGAATGTTGGACGCTTTATTATCGCCTAAAAGAGAAGTACTTGACATTTACATTTTGAATTTAATTTCGTGCAAGTGTTGCCCGCGTTACGCCGTAGGGAGCTGCCACACAGTGAGCGACAAGCGACAGAGCCACCCCGCTCTACCTATAAGAAAATCGCTAATAGCTCAGGGCTTACGTGGTCACCGCAAATCGATTTCATATGTTTTACATTTTTAAAGCAACGTCGCTCAATAGCGTTGTCGCTAGTCGCTCACTGCGTGGATGCAGCCTTACATGGTCCATTCTGAAGGTCCAATTTTGGGTCACTGCTTCCAGCGTTGCGAATAATGTTGGGTTCCAAATGAATCATAGCTGACTTATCCGCGAAGACTTTTTGACTTCACATAATCCCAAAGGAAAAATTCTAAAGGTGTGTGATACCACGTGATCTAGGTGGCACATTAACAGGTCCGAAACACAAAATTAGTTGTCCACCAAAGTTATTGTTTCGCGAGCTATGTGTGCCGTAGCCCCGTTTTGCTGAAAGCTAATAAATAGCATCAAAAGGTAGTTGTGGTGTAAGCATTTACTGAACAATAATTACACCTATTGAAGAAAAAAAGTCTTAATGTATCTTCCATTTGATATTAGATCAACTAATTGAAGCCTTAATTGAAGTTAAATTTGTACCATAAATAGTCAATACTTTTATTAAACTTTTCGTTCACTATCCTTCTAAATCTTACCAATACAATGTGCTTCACGGAACGAAGGGATTCTGAAAAAATATTTGACGTATGTATGACGTCACAGAACAAGAATCGACACCCTGCAGTGGACTACAGACTTACTTCGAGGTATTCGGTTGCATATTTTCTCCGTCAACATTTGTAAAAATATATGGAATACTCTCAGAGTATGCCACCCTACCAATAAACTATTTAATTAAAACATTTAAAAAACTTTCTTTCCCGAAATTGCCCAAATATGTCAAGAATATCCGACAAAATAAAAAAAAAATCCATTAATCCATCCATCTGCCTGTGTAACTTTATGATTCTAAAAATTAAAATGGATTAACCAAAATATGAGTAGGATCCACAGAGCACAAGCAGCTTGTGTTTAATGATTAAATCTGCAACAAAATGTGGGGTGGAAATTTCTTCGGTTCGCTGGGCAAATTTTCAAAGCTCTTTCGATCGAAAATGTTAACGTTGAAAGGGGGCACTTGGATCATAATTCTGGTTTAAAATTAATTTAAGTACTTAAGTTGTCTCTCAGTTTCCCGCGTGGTCCCCAATCTGGTATCCTGGTGATGTTTTCGGTCTTCTTTTATTGCAAAAGTTTGCCTACTTTTTTCAAGGTTTGCTCCCACTCCAATAATCGGCTTAGGGGGTAATTAATTGATTTAAGGAAATTCTTTTGGGAAAAATTAAAATTGTCGCCGCAGTGGCTTGAATTGCCATTCGTAGTGGGTACTTTTTGAAACAGGTAATGTAGGGCAGCAGATGTAGAGGAGGCAGCTTTCATTGTGATAGGAGGGTAAATTACATTAAAACTTTTCGCCGGTAATTTATTTTGTGGGTTTTTTTATTGCCGCAGTTATGTGCTTTCCGTTTTCTTTAAGATTAATGTTATCGAATGTGATAATTGCATTTTGGTATGTTTCCGTCCCTAACTAGCTTGCTGATGTACATACACCCCCGAGTTGATTAATTAGGCAGAGAATGGGAATGAGCAAGAAAGAGTAAATGAAATTTTAGATAGGATACTGATATTCGGGATGGTTAATAGCGCTTTATTGAGTTGGCAATAGGAGGGAGCCATTCAATTCCAAGTCGGACAACAAATAAAATGCATAGAAAACAGGATTATGGGTAAACATTTACCATGAGCAAACAAATTTGTCTTGCGTCGCATGGATATGTTGTTGGATTTTGGTTACGAATTTCAAATTCGTTTGGTGGAAATATATTTATTTTCCTATTCTGTACAATGCGATCCTTTTTATTGCTGCTGTAGAAACGAAGTTACATTATGTTAGGTGATGGTAAACTGAATTTTTAAACTGTAGTAAAATGATCCCTAAATGATGGTTTAATTTCAATAGGAGCTGATTTAAAACCCAGAAGCCAATGTTTATAAAACGCAAGATCTTGAGCAGATCCAAAATAAAGGTATTTACACAAATGCTTAAAAGATATTAAATTGAGAATAACGCATTTTAATTCAAAGTAAAGACAAGAGATCAAATGTCGAGCAACAGTTTTTGATCATTTTTTGTTTAAAGAGGTAGAACTTTTTCTTGGGGCATGAAGAAACACCAAGTTTTTTCCTTCTGTTTTTGCTATTAGTAACTCCGTAAAAATTTAAGATAATTAGTCAACTCAGTGCTTTCAAAGAGCTTCCCCCTTACATGGTGGATGTATTCTCTCATCCACACAGTAGTGCTTCCGGTAAGCTGAAGTTCTCCAAGCTAAGTGTTAAAAAGGATGAAAAAATAAATAGTTAAATCTAAAAAACAATTCAAAATATTTTACTAGCTTAAGTGCTAATAAAAGATAATCCCAGTCTTTAACCATTAGAAGTAGGTATTGCTTACAGGAAAAATAAACTGTTATTCAATGAGGCTTATTTTTGTGTGTTTCACTCAAGCATGATAGTATTGGACGACAATCTTGTGGCGCAGCAGTTATAGAAAATGAGTATAAGACTTCTTAGTAAAATGTTGCAGAAAGCTTATGAATTTATTTGGGCCTTCTTTTCCGCCTGTCTCATCATAAATGTTCACCAGGTTTGTACTGAAAGAACTTCATTGCAAAATTCAAAAATTAAAGAATCATAAATGTCGTAAAAAATAGCATCACCCTATGGTATTAAAGAAAGTGGCCAGATTTATATATTTTCGTAAGAGAAATTTATTGTATTCGTACACAATTTCGAACTCGAAATTTTTATCAATTCTGACATTACGTCAAGTGGGTACGTCCGTAGGCTCCTGAGGTCTACAGCCTAAACTATTGGACGGATTTTTTCTCAAACTTCGGATTTTAAGTTTTTTAACGTTAGCCCCGTTTTTAACGGTACCCATTTGATTTTTTTCGAAAATGGTTACAACGATTTCAACCGAAATTGACAATTATTGAGCTTAAATAGTTGAAGTTAACTCCCTAAAAAATCGAATAACGGTACTTTTGAAAATCGGACTTATGTCTAAAAAGGTATATATGGTTGTAAAAAAAAATCATTCCGAAGGTAATATGGTCATTTTGAACTTTATAGCAAACTCAGTTTTTCTCATAATTATCGTACAATAAATTTTTGGAAAAAAGCATTTTACAATTTTTTATGCAAACTTGGAGTAAAATTAATATTTTCGAAATTATTACGTCCCTGATTTTCAATTCACCGAAAACGCAAAATCAAATTGGTATGAACATTTTATTTGGGAAGTTAATATTGAGGTTACACGGAAAGAATTTTAAGATCAAATCAAGAAAAATAAGCTCAGAATCACGAAAAGTTTGTCTAGAGCTTAGCTAAGGATTTACTAATTCACGACTTTTTATTCGCAATTCTAGAAATTGTGCGAAATGAAGATATTGACCCTCAAAAGTCTTGAATCAACACTTTTCTTTATCAATAATGCGATCAAACGAGAAATACATATTGCCATAACCGATCGCAATTTCACACAAATATTTAGTTATCAATTTGATATTACATGGATTGTAAATTGCAAGAACAATTCGTAAATTACCACTTTTCTGTTGTAAATGTCTTGAATTGCAACTCAATAGTGTTGATTTGCGAACTAACAGGAGTAGATTTACTACTTCAGTAGTTGCAATTTACAAATTCTTAGTCGTAAATTGCAACTTATTTTTATCAATTTGCAATTCATATTTTGCAATTTACGTTTCTTTAGTAGAGATTTGAGGCATCGCCGTATTAAATTGAAAATGTTTTGTCGTGAAATTAGAAAACTTTATTCTCAATTTGCAACATATATCTTGTGATTTACAAATCAAAATGCATAGTTTTATTAATAAGGTTATTTTCGAATACATATTTAGAGTCATATTTTATAATTCTTTTTCCTCCTGATATCCAAGAAAATCATACGGCGCCATATCGTCCGGAGACAACGGGATTTGTCTGGGATGGTTTTTTGGTCTATGCTGAAATTTAAAATGCAAACAAAATCTTTAGATGAACTTGACATTGATACAAACCTTTACAATTCTTCTCGATTACATATTTTTGAATCCATTCCAATGTATACTTCCTTCCTAATTGCGAGATGTACATTCTAAAAAAAATACAGATCTATATGCATACTTAGGCGTTTTTGGAATTATTCAATAGGTACTTACAATATATATTCCAGAATGCTGTATAATTAGAAGTACACAACCTATCAATACGAATTAGTTATACTTAAACAACTTTAACTCGACTGCTTTAAGCAAAGATTGAATACCGACTGCCTGTCTCTGCACCGCCACGCAATGTGCATAATGAAGATTTGATTTGATTATTGCAGCTGTCTAGCAATACCACAAATATACATGCATCCATAAAAAGAAAGGATTTAAAAGGATTTCGATAGGTACATGGACCATGAACTGTGCATAAAAAAAATTCCACACATTAGGTAGTAGATTCCATGGAAATTACAAGAAATAGTTTGCAATTTACGACTTCTCTACGTCAATATACGTTTGCAGTTTCATGTGTTAAATTATTAAAAGATTTTATTGATTCATCATTCAGTGTTGGTAAATCAGCAAATATTTTTCGCAATTTGTGATTGTAAAGTGGTGTTTGAGAAATTGACCTATTGAGTGGTAAACTGCGCCAAAAAATCTCGCAAATCACTACAAATAAAAGAAGCTCGAATTGATACTTCTAATCGTAAATTTCAACAAACAGAATTTGGTATTCTCCACCGTTTTCAATGTCAAATTACCAATTTTTGTATCAATCCACGAAAACTTCGTTGTGATTTGCGAGAAATATATAATTCGTAAATTGCAACTCAAAATTTTGCAATTGGTGATTGTAAATTCTTTCCGTGTACAGTGCAAAAAAAACGGCCCGGAACTCTAAATCCGAAGTTTGAACGAAATCCGAGCAGACGTTTAGGCTGTAGTCCTCGGCACATCCGGACAGACGGACAGAATTTTGCGATACACTTTTCTGAGTTCCTCTATCATCGTAATGTCAGAATTGATTACCAATATCTTTCTCTTACTACGTAATCGAAGAAGTTAAAAATTTTAAGCGTAAAAGTGGAGCTACCTAGTTATTGCACTGGGGCCTCGCTCTAACGTAGTTGCACCTGCACGCAACTTCTTGCGTCCCCCAACCCAATTACATAGCGTTGATACGTCACTCAAAGTACCTAATTGTCTGCCTATGATGGTCAGGGAACCCCACTATACTCCACCTGCTTACTACTTAAAATAAACGGTGAAAACCTCACACCAAACATTTTCTTTACAGCTCGTTTCGTTGCACCTTGGGCAAATTGCATTTGCAACAAGTAAGGTTTTGACAGCGAACATTTATTCTCTAACGACTTCTTTCTTCTATTCAAAGGTAGCCCTGAAGGGAATATTTAATATAACAATCATCCCTGCTTCAGCTATTTACCTCAATTCTTCGTAAATGTGTACATACATAGTAGTTACTTACGCAAAGAACAACTGAAATTCTAAGGTATGTCTAAATATACAAACAGCAAGATAGCTAAATATTAATTGGATACCAGGAATGGAGCAAAAACTAAAAAAAAAACGTTCTCTCTCTTCTTTTACCTTCCGGTCGTATGTTTCTATTTTGCGAAGTTTTACCCGTCTTGAAACCTTTTTATTTTGCCTTATTAATTTTTTTTTCCGAATCCTTTCTATAACGACGTGTTGTATTTTTGTAGAAGCTCTTCACTGCCTTAGAAGGATAAGATTCACTAACAAGCAAGAAGAATTTGATAGAATCCTGAATCGAATGATGGAATTATATTATACAATTTTTAGAATTTTGCCGGTAACCTTATCGAAGCACGAATATTCCCAAGCTGATTGCAAATTTTTTTTATATAGTTTTCCAAATATTGAAACACAAATTGATAAGGACTTTGCACCGAACAAAGATTCGTGATCTCAAGCCTAGATTCCTTTAGAGCAGTGAGTTGAAATGATTGATTTTACAACGAATTACACATTTTAGATCAGCGAAATTTGATTACTGGTTAGCTTGTGTGACTGTTGAAACGTTTATATTGTGTGCTTCTATTGATGAAGCTTTATAGTATTGCTTGTTCAATTTTAATCCTATCCGGTTTATGCAGTTAGAGGTCTTCCATCAACTTGTGTTAATAAATCGCCTAAAGCGCTATGCTCTTGTGAGTAACGAATCCACTTACTGAGATTAACTGGCCAGTGAAGAGAAGATCGTAACCGTTTCGAGCAAGAGTCAAATGCCGATTACCCGACGCTCAAGAGCTACCACCCCTCTGGTCTTTACTCAAAGGGTGCCTTTACTTATTGTCCTTGGATTCCAGTTTGGGGGATAGATTATCAGTTCTATTTTTATCGGACCAACAGCTCAACCGACCTGTTGCTAATTTAGAAGCCTGAAGATTAGTTAAGACCTGTCTATGCAAACTGTTCTAGCTGTGTTTCGGGTACACGGCGCGTGGGAAAACAATACACTTCAGAGTTGCGTTTAGTCTCCTCCCCTTTTCACATCTTATGATGTGAACTGGATATTATTGGCGAATAACATTTCACATTTGAAAGACCTAGGGTTGAGTAGCTTGCTCTATACCATCCTTTAATATTCCCTGGCTAAACCTCAGCACGCACTTTATTTATACTTTTGTGTATTTTGCATCCGATAGGTAACGCTGTTGTCGATCTCCGAAACCACTCAACCGATTTTATTATTTTTATATTTCTGCTGAAACTGCCCACATAGATACTTAAGGCTTGTCACCATTGGTTTGTTTTATAAAAAAGTGTAGTTCAAATCCTGGACCACTCAGACCAATTCCAGTCCATTGTACTCGAAGCAGAAAACATTTTGCTTTCGTAGTGTGGAGAAACTCTGATTTTATTCGTTTCTTCTTATGTTAGGGTGGCAGAGTTTTGCTACCCGCGGGGAAGGGCCTCAAACCTGCACCGCACAGGTCAGAACTGACTCTATCCATTACACCATTGGC
Source organism: Cheilosia variabilis (assembly GCA_951230905.1). NCBI lineage: Eukaryota > Metazoa > Arthropoda > Insecta > Diptera > Syrphidae > Cheilosia > Cheilosia variabilis. The sequence continues at coordinate 11,095,165 of OX579677.1, forward strand.
TTAGTTTGTGAATTATTTATTTCAACTGTCTGTTAAACGAAGTGAATTCTTGCTAATTTGTTCTATGAGACAAATGGACCAAAACTGCCGACCCAATTTGCTGTGCGCAATTAAATAGCAAGTCGGAGCATAAATAAACCATTGCCTTCGTTGTTGCATATCACTCAATAGTCCGGTTTTGTAGATTAACTTTGAGGAAAGATCAAACGTTGTGACTTGTTCCTTATAATTGACCGATAAACCTAAGAATACGTAACGTATTTTTTGTACAGTAAAAAATCACCATCACACCAAAGCAAATCTCTGACAAAACCGCAATTCTTTTTCGTGAATTTCTGTGGATGCCTATGTTTTATTCGCCTTTGTGCATGAAAAATACTATGAAATCTCACGCTTTGACGCTTGAATGAACACTTTGAATAACCGCGTACCGCTGTATAAAGAGAAAAGTGGATGTATACGTCAATTGGTGAAGTGTTCCCATCAGCGACAGAAGTCCCAATGGATTTTCTGTAGAAAACACAACGGATATCCGGGAGAGATTTCCGTTCCACTCTCTTTTTTTTTGTCCTATCCCACAATTTGAAAGTTGTGAAAAAACTTTGAAATTCGATTTGGCTTTCTCAAGCATCAAAGTGGAGGAATGTTGCTGGTAAGTACTTTCCTAGATTGAAAACGGAGGGCTGGGGATGGAAAACAACATTCAACGGACTTCTGTAATTGATTTTATCTTTGGTGTTTCAGTTCTATGTTTCTATGACGACTCGGCAATTAGTTTAATTTAATAGGATATGTTCTGCGGTTTTATAGTAAAAGGACAGTATTAGTTGTCCTTAAGGGCTCTGATGATGGTAAAGCAATACCACTGCATATTAGTAAAGCTTCTTGTTTGATATGGGGAAGATGGTGGGTATGTATTTTTGGTTAGATTGCACAGTTTCTAATATTTTTCGAAATATGACCCTAAGGCCTTGCGCTCAGTGGCTCGCGAAAGCAATGCATTGAGAAGCGATACAAAATGCAACATGGTGCGCTTTTTTTGTGCTGTGGGCCTTACGTTCCGAAAGTAAATGGACTCCTTCTCAGAAGAAAAGTTATTCCGAACAATTAAGGAAGGATAGGACAACATTTTTTGAGTACATGAGAAGTTTTTTTGATTCAAAAATAAATAAATCGTTGGTGCTACACTTCCGTAAAGATTCTGGGCGTAGCTTTTCGCAACCATTTGTTTTATGTGAGTTTTTCATTGATGAATGGAAGGGTCTACAATTTTGTGCCGAGTAGAAGCTCCTTCATGAGTTATACATTTTTGATTATAATTCTAGCACAAGAACAACTTTATTATTTTACGTTTTTGTTTTGATTTCTAATTCAATTTATCGCCTGAAAAGTAGCCATCAGAGTTTGTATGCCAGAGCCTTGCAAGAGGCTTCCGATAAGTTCGCACGCATCAATAATCGTTTTACCTTGAGCGCGCCTAAGAATACATGTGAACAGTTTTCTCGCACTCAAACGCACGTTCGCGTCGCTTTCTCGGTGTACTGTGCGCGAGGCCTAAGACGTTTACAAATCCAAAAACCTATTCAGCATTGGAATATCGCTTGATGTAGATCGGTTTCATGTTCAGACTTTAGCGAAATAAAGCTCAATGTACGAAATTCTGACAAAAAATCGAGAGTACAACCGTCTGTTATCAATCATTACTCGTACGTTTCTCTACAGATGGCTTTGAAATCTATATGTTATGTAGTTTTCATGAATCTGTCATTATACTTTACTGAAGAAGTCAAAGCCACTCAAGCCATTCCAAAGTCCGCTGCTCAACTTGGACCTTCTAAATCCAACCTCAGCCTTGTGCGTTTGTAGTTGTAGCTACCAAATACGCGGTTGCAAGAATGTTCTGATCCCAGCGGCAAGTCTTATGTTGTAAAAAAAATTGGTAGACATGAACAACCCGGCTTTTTTGTGCGCTGCATTAGCTTGATAGTGGAACTTGAAAAAAATAATTTGGGCATCAGAGAATTAGAGAAAATGAAATGAAAAAAGCAAATTTTTTGCCCGTTTCCTCTTTTTTAGGGGATGTTTCATTTTGATCTTTTGGGTATTGTAACCATTTTTGTTGGGCGATTGTTCATTTAAGAGTCTTGGGCGATTATTCGCCGTGCCGAATTTTATACAAATCTGTTTCGTAATTCAACTAAGTATAAACTTCTCAAAAAAGATTTATATTGGCTTGGCGGCAATTTTCCAGCGATTGTACTTGGTAGTTCCACATTCCACAAAGTGGTATATAATTATTAGGTTAAGTCGTTGTGAACTCCGCAACAAAATTATTTTGTCATTAACTTGTAGTCAGTGTTGTTTACTTGTCCTAATAATCAACTTCTATGCTTTCATGAATAATTTTTCGTTTCATATTTAACAGATGGAATCCTTTGGATCTCTCTTTATCTACCATATTCACTTTATGTATTTTAAAAAGGTTTGTTGCTCTTAAATGGTGAGCGTACAACTTCAAAGTTGCATTCTTACATCCACTCAGGTTTGATTCTATAGTAATTAAGCTCATTCTCGTGGTCATTCTCCGTATTTTTTTCGATTTTTTTATATTTCTGCGCCTTTCATTTTAACTTTGCAACGATAGTCATTTTCCGAGAAAAATGGATCCTGGGACGTTTTTATAAAAAAACAACAAGTTATTTGCTTAAGTGAAAGATCCAATAGAATTTTGTCTATTCACTTTGTAATAGGTACCTTATTTTTAATAGTTTCGTAAAAAGGAAACGGTAGTTATTTGTCGTTGTGTTTGAAAAAAGTAAGTCTATTTTTGAAAAACGACTCTGTATAAAGCCGATACGGCGCACTTCAAAAGAGTCAATGTAAAGAGTAAAGGAGTATGATTCCGAAAAAACAATTGGAAATGCATGGAAGAAGCGAGGCCGGTCCCTTGGACTTTTGCTCAATTTAGAACTATGATGACTGACCCGCGAAGTCGGGGTCGAAACCCAAAGATTTTTCAAGCTTCGGTTTCCTTAGTGCTTACCTGAGCTAGGTGAGTGTAGCGTTTCTTATTTTCTTATTGTTAGATAGGCTGTAGGTACATCGAACGTTATAAAAGTTTCCTCTAGGCGGACTCTCCGGCTATTTGCTCAGACATCTTGAATTATCTTTCAAGGAATCTAAATGAAAAATTATCAGAGTTACTTATACACTTTCAAGTACTAGCTGTTATCTATTCATTAAATTATAAAATATATTTCCGTAACTTCAGCCCTCTGACAATTGAAAGTCTGTGTCTTCACCGTCATAGCAAAGCAGCAGCTGCACTATACGGATTAATTAAATTGAAAATGATTTAATACCTTTGATAAATCATTCCCTTCGCGTCATAAGGACAATTTGGTATCTTATTCATTCGTATAAATTGCATCACAGACTTTCAGTATCACCTCCTTTTGGTACGAACACGGCACTAACCTTTCACCAAAGCGGTGGCTGCCTTTTGTGAAATTCTCGCTTATGAATTAGTTAAGATGTCTGGGGCAGGTCCGCAGAGTACCTACCTATTACCTCGAAGAAGAAAACAAATACAGACGGAATAAAAACGACGATGCCAATACTTAGCCTAATTACCATATGTCCAAATTTTTTAGGAAAGAATATAATCACCTTTGGTGGAAAATAATGGAATAGTTTTAATATTGGCATTTTTAGAAGAATCGACCATAAAGCCCAATAAAAAAAAGAACATACATAATCACCTTTGGTTTGAATCGAATTTACTTTTGTGAATGCCTACTCGACTTGGTCGCTCTGTTTTGCCAAGGTCAAGCATTTGAGCATGTGTATCTATTTGAAAGTTGGAATTTCGTAACATCATGTCAGAGGTACTCAATTTACTTGGAGAAATTTAATATTTATTGCTACTTTTTGGAAGATAATCTGACGCCATGCACTGCCACACTTGTTAGAGAAGACGCCAATGCCAATGCACCCTATACAGGGTGTTTCAAATTTAATTTATTTATTGGAAAGCAACATTCTTTGTTTAACATTCCAAGAATGTAGTCAAACTGGTGGATTCCCTCTAAAAGGCGCCCTTTTCGCTCCAATATTAAGCATGCTTCCTTATTTGCCATTGTGGCAATGACAATAAGAGATTGGCCGTTTAGTTCATTGATTCGATAGGAACTGATTCATTTCACGAAAGTAATTACAAGCTAACAATTCATGTAAAGAAAAGAAATTGTAACGTATAAAAGTGACATTTATTTACAGCGAAGTAGCGCTAGCGGGTAGTGTTATACAAGGTGGCGCAAAAATAACCTTCCGATGTTTTTTGGCTGTAATTTAACAAAAAAAGAAAAACTTTGATTCTTCTTGTGGATTATTTTTATTTGGTCTTTTAATTTTTTTTACATCAAGTCGAGAATATGATGTCATGTAAATGGCATCTTGACGGATATTGTCTTTAAGAGCTGCAAGAGTCTGAGGCTTGTTGACATAAACCCGCGACTTCAAAAAGCCCCACAAAAAGAAGTCTGGAGCGGTCAAATCAGGCGATCTTGCTGGCCAGTGCAAATCGCTAAAACGGGAGATTAGGCGCCCGGGAAATGCATCCTTCAGCATATCGGTTGTGGCACGTGCAGTGTATGCCGTTGCACCGTCCTGTTGGAACCACATGTTTTCCAATCCCAATTCATCAAGTTGCGGCAAAAAGAACTCGTTGATCATTGCTCTGTAGCGCTCACCATTCACAGTAACCGTTTGGCCCGCGACGTCTTCGAAGAAAAAAGGTCCGATGACTCCTCCAGCGAAAACAGCACACCATACAGTGACTTTGAGCGGGTGTAATGGCTCTTCGTGGGTTACACGCGGATTTTCAGTGCCCCAAAAGCTAAACGTCGCAGTGTTTCACCAGTAGGCATTGGACGGCTAGGAAATCTGCGACGAAATTCACGTTGTGCCAAAGTCACCGACCGATTATTGCTCAAATAAATAGTCACCAATATTCCGCGTTCTGGAACAGTGTAGCGTAACATTGTTTATTAACGTGTATTTCGCATGTGTTTACTACACAAATGTCAAAACAGAACTGACATTAGGGGCCAATCGCAAAATTTATAGCATTTTCTGAGAGGAGGATTACTTTTGCGCCACCTTATAATTAGAAACATTATAATTTTAAAACATTAAATAAACTTTTTTTTATAATATGCAACAAATCTATTGCATCTTTCTCGGTCTGCAGCTAGATATTTAAATATTTTTTTTCCTTCATTCGTTACTTCTGCTGTTGATCTCCACGTTTTTCTGGTTCTTGCAAACTGTCGTGCCCCATGAGGAGTTCATACGGAAGACCCATCCATCGCCATTTACCCTGACTTATCTCAAAATCAAATAGCTACTGCCTCGTTTTACGCCACAATTACTGGTCAACACATCATAAGGAAATATCGAATACAGCTAATAAAAGACTGTTACTCTTTAAGATGTTTTGCTAGACTTTTCATTCAGACATACAATAATAGTGCATCAAGTTTCGAAAACTCTCGACTTCGGACAGAGTTTATCGCAAGCTAGTTATGTACCGATAGTCGACCAATTTCTAAAAACTGAGATCTCTATCCTAATAAAATACACCGCACATTACCTGAAAAGTTAATTTTCCCGAAAGTCGAATAAAATATTTCACACACAAAATAGAATTTGTTTTAAATACCGCTCTTTGTACTTTTGCAAAAGGTAGTACTTTACGTATCACTTTGGGTCCAAATCCTCAAAGTACTTGTCGATCCTTTTTTCTAAATACCGTCATATGGATCGTTTTAATCTCTAATCAGATAATCTGAAAGTGATTAAAACGGAAATGTCCTTGGGTAATATTTATATCGGCTACCATGTACTGTGAGCACGCCAAACCTTTATTCGAAGTTTGAAACCAGTTCGAGCGGGAAACTCTTTTTATAATTCAACAAATACGAGGAAACTAAAAAAACAAACTAATTACTTTTCACATCGATTTGACACCCACTCCTTAATCCCACCATTCGTTTTGTATTTCTTATTTGAAACACCCTGTGTGGCTGTGAAAAATCAATGAGGACATAAACTCATAATATTTAGGTGCAATAAACAAAAACATGTCTCTACTTACCAAGGTGGTGTGAGAAAACTATTCTTGAATGACTTGATATGCTGAATCGGAGAATGAATACTTCAGGGATTTAATAATAAATTGGAATAAAGGAGAGCTCATATCAAATTGAATTCCCATCACCTAGAAAAATGTACTGCAAATCTAGGAGTTCATATGGATAGTTAAACCTCACGTTCATGCTTATCCTGAAATTATCTATATCTTGATTTGTGTTTTTGTGTAGGTACCTAGTAATTTATTTTATTACAAGGGAAAAATTAGTCTATGAGTTATGAAATCATAACAACAAGAATCCAGGTTTGGATTTTTCAACATTATGATGTAATTTACGTGATTGTATCCAGAATAAAAACACACAACAGTGAGGAGCTGTATGCAACTCATATTTGCATGTGTACCACTAAACTATAGGGTTTGTAAAGGGTGATTTTTTAAGAGGTTTAGAACTTTTTTTAAAAAAAAAACACAAAAAATTCGAAAAAATGAATGAAATATTTATTTGAATCGATAGTTTGAACCTTGCAATTTAATGTTTAAAGATAATTTCATGCAAATGTTGACCGCGGCTGCGTCTCAGGTAGCCCATCCGCTGAGTCCAATTTTGGCATACTCTTTCACACATATCGGCCGGTATCTCACGAATGAATGCATGGATGTTGGCTTCCAGTGCGTCAATCGAAGCGGGCTTGTCCCTATACACATTAGCCTTGGCATACCCCCACAAAAAATAATCTAATGGTGTCAAATCGCACGATCTAGGCGCCCAATTGACCGGCCCGAAACGTGAAATTAACTGTTCACCAAACTCGCCTCGCAATTGCGCCATTGTTTCGCGTGCTGTGTGGCATGTGGCACCGTCTTGTTGAAACCACATATCATGCAAGTCAAGAACTTCCATTTCGGGCAAAAAAAAGTTTGTTATCATCGCTCGGTAGCGTTCACCATTGACAGTAACGCTGCGATTCGCATCATCTTTGAAGAAATATGGCCCAATAATGCCGCCGGCCCATAAACCGCACCAAACAGTGGCTTTTTCGGGATGCATTGGTAGCTGTTGCAATGCTTCTGGCTGATCTTCACTCCAAATGCGGCAATTTTGCTTATTTACGTACCCATTCAACCAAAAATGAGCCTCATCGCTGAACACAATTTTTCGATAAAAAAGCGGATCCTCGGCCAGCTTTCCAAGAGCCCATTCACCAAAAATTCGGCGTTGTGGTAGGTCGGCTGGCTTTAGTTCTTGCACCAGCTGTATCTTAAAAGGCTTTACGCCCAAATCCTTCCGCAAAATTTTCCACGTAGTGCTGTAACAAAGGCCTAACTGCTGGGAACGGCGCCGAATCGACATTTCGCGGTCTTCTGTCACACTAGCTGATACGGCCGCAATATTTTCTTCACTACGCACAGTACGTAAACGTGTTGGTGGTTTAATGTCCAACAAAGTAAATTTGGTGCGAAATTTGGTCACAATCTTCCGAATAGACTGCTCAGAAGGTCGAGAATGCCGATCATAAAATGGAAGCAGCGCGCGATGAACATTTCGAACCGAGCACGAATTTTGATAGTAAAATTCAATAATTTGCAAGCGTTGTTCATTTGTAAGACGATCCATGGTTAAATTGCAAACCAAACTGAAGCTGTTTGACAGTGACACAAGGTACTAAACACACGTCAGCTGTCAAAACCAGTGTTGCCAAAACCAAACCAGCTAAAAAATCACCCTTTAGTAATGGTGCCGTGTTCCACAATTTCGACTTTAGTTGCCTCTCATTATTTCGTTTCTTAGATTGATTCTTTTTATAGCTACGAGTGTACTTTGTTCCCATTTTGTTTGTTTGTTGTTTCCGAAATAGTTAGTTAAAATTGTAAAGAAATAATGGTCCCACCTTATGAATTTGTGATGTTCTCTACAATTCCCACTCCTTTAAAGAAATACAGGAATTCACCTTGAAGTAAGTGGGTCATAAGGTGGGTTATTTTGGAATTGTAGTGTGAGTAGGCATGCTTGCATAAGCGCGGGCTATAGCTCGTCGGAGGCGTGGTATCTTTGCAATAACAACCGGACGATCGTTAACTTTTTCTTCATGCCAATGCCCAATTATTTTGAAATTGAAATATAGGAGCACATGAGCGATATAAACTATGTTAAACGGGATAAAAGGAACAAATTGAGAAAAACTGAGCTTGCTATTAAATGAAATGTTTAAGCGTTTAGACTTTTTTAAATATATATAAATAATAATATAAGTACGTCGGGAAAAAGCAATGAAAAAGGTCCAGATTTAGCTTCATTTAAACGCCTATGACCAAAAAAGGCGACGGAAAAACCATTTCCACAAATTACATATTCGATTTTTTAGCGAAAATCTGAGTATGTAGACATGTTAGCCTCACTACTTGGGCTCAAATATAAATTTAGTTCATTTAAACGCCTATGACCAAAAAAGGCGACGGAAAAACCATTTCCACAAATTACATATTCGATTTTTTAGCGAAAATCTGAGTATGTAGACATGTTAGCCTCACTACTTGGGCTCAAATATAAATTTAGTTGAGTTCGTTAGAACTGTTTTCGAACAAATCGTTATAACTCGATAACCACTGGGCCAATTTTTATGATTCTTTTTCGTTTTGCTGTATTTAGGCAGACTTCAAAGAAAGGATACTTTTGGACCCGATAGGTGGCACTGTTGTCGATCTCCGAAACCACTCAACCGATTTCAATGAAATTTCGTGGATGTTTATGGTTGGTTCCAGATTGAAAGAAAAAAAAGGTCCAGATTTGGACCTGATAGGTGGAACTTTGCAAAATATAAGCGGTATACGAAAACAAGTTGTGACACATCCCATTAAAAATAAATAAATTCAAATGCTATTTCTAAAGTTGTATAGGTCATTAAAATTATTAATGGTCATTGTCTAAAAAAAGCACTTTGCGAAAGGTGGGTGCGCGACTTAATACGAAAGTCACGGGCAAAACCGGGTGTGCACAGCTATACAAGTATAAATGAAACTTTGGGCTTGATGGATTCGTATTGGCCCAAGGAAGGACATATGCTACTTTTTGTCGTGAAAACAAAACTTTAAGGGGATAAGATTGGGGATAGAAGTTTGTATGGAGAACCACACTTTGAAAAAAATAGACTGGTTAGAAAAACGGATAGTGTCACTTCTAATACAAACAATTTTTTTTTAATTTGAAATTTTTGATTGAATTCCCATGTTTTTCAATTGTATGTGACGTACTCACGTGTGGGCAAACCGTCCGCTTTGTACGTCGTGTACCGTAAAGCATTTTAGTGAAAAAGCGGAAAGTTGGCCGACACGTCAATAATTGCGGTTTGAGTGAAACACCCCTACATTGCTATACTTATTTCAGTTATTTGTATTGTATTTTATATAACTTTTGATTAAAGAATTTAAATTGACTAAATTACTAAAGTAACATGTGCATTGTGCATGATCGGAATTATTATTTTCATTACATTAACGAATTTGGGCGGAACGAAGTTCGCCGGCTCAGCTAGTTTTAGTATATTTTCGAAAAAAAATATGATAATTAATAAAATATAACCTATTTTATTCATAACTTTAAGGTACTGCGTTGAATTTGAAGTCATAAAAGCATCAAAAGCCTGCCACAAACTTCCGCCATACAACCAGCTTTTAGAAGGTGAGTTCCCTAGCCATTTCCCAAACTTATATTTAAATATTTTTGCTTTTTATTTGGAATAGGTGATCGAATCGTTGTTCGTTGCGATCTAGAAGCCCTTATTGAAGACTCACCTAGTATCAGCAACAATGCCATTACGAACAGTAGTACAAAATCAAACACTAGCCGCAGTAGCAGTAGAAAGTCAGAAATAACAAACAACTCAGCAGTTCCAGACGAGGATGAAGACGATGAGATTGATGAGGACAACGATGAATACGAACGATCTACGACTACCACTACCACCACGACCACAACGACGACGCCTGCACCGGCTACATACCACTGTCGTGGTGAGGGCCTCCCCGGCCGAACAACCAGATGGAGTGCTCTTCCAGCGCCGTCTTGCCGCGGCAAGTGGCTACGACTAACAGTCGGTCAACCGAAGAAATGTTCCCATTCGCAGTTTATATTTGTCTAAGCGCAAAAAAAAACAGGCACAAAAAGATCGTCAGCAACAACAGGACATATTGTCTTCGATTTTTTACAATTTGGTTTCTTCTTATTTTCCTTTACTGACTTATTTGCTTTTTTGTATTTGTTTGATTAAATACTTGTATGTTTATATTTTCCTTTCCTTTCGATTCAGAGTTATTTTCAAGTGTTCACTAAAAAACAGTTTAAGCAGAAAGTAATTTTAAATGATATGATTAGGGTAAAAACAAATAAAAACTACTGATTCAATTTCTGTAATAAGAATGAAACAAAAACAAAGAAAACAAGGAGAAAAATAAAGATGCTTTTAAGAAAAGCAATGTAATTTTAAAATAAAATTTGTAGCTGGACTGGTTTTGTTGTGTGGTTGGTTGAGATTGCGTGTTGTCACGAAAAGCTGTTCAGCAACACACCTACTGCTTCAACGAATGCTCTGGCAATTAACCTTCTCTAGTTTTTGCTGGTGGACTGTGTTCTTCGAGCCTTTTCCTATCCTTTGACTTCTTTCCGAGGGACATTCGGTACAAAAATCGTTTGTCAGAGCGCCTCTTTAAATCTCTCAAGGTAACATAACGGCTCATGTGTGGTACTGACGCAGTACAAGCTTGTCAAAAAACGACTACTTAAATTGTTTTCGGTCTCTGTGAACACTTTTTTATTTGTCAACCTCACGTACACAATTATAAATAAACACTTTCCCAAATATAAATACAAGTTACGCTAATAATAACAGTTAAACAAATATACCATGCATAGTCCCTGGACACCTACATATTATGTTCATGCTATGTATGCTTCCATAAATGCCCCTCAAAGTTTAAACTGTGTTGTAATCGGATTCTCATTGACATCACCCATGGTGACCCCATTTTCTACACGTCGTGTGAACACCTGGGTTACGTAGGTGCTTTTCCTGTTTCCATAATGATCATGAATCCGCGTCTCCTGTGTCCTCTCGTTGTCGTTCGTGAAGATTTTGCACTGGTATTGGGGACAGCATTTGGGATAATCAAGGAATTCATTAGCTTGCGGCATCTCTGAGCAAATTCCTTCCAAGTTTGGTACATGGCATCTGATTGCGTCGGTGGATGTTCATATGGGTGAAGGAAAACAGAGGTTAGTTGGATAATAAGAAAAGTTCTTCTCTATTAATGGCAGTTTGGAAATGTACATTCTCTAAAGAGGGGTAGTGGGCGGGACTTAAGCAGCAGGATGAACATCTTACTGCGAATCTAAATCGGGTAGATCTCCAATTTACTGAATCTGACCCGGTCAATACCCCAGAGCTTATTGACTTTATCAAAACAAGGGGAATAATTTGCATAATGGGATGATATTTGCTTTGGATAACGGACGAGTAGAGGAGGTTGTATAAAATAGAACATATGAGAGAGCCGGTTGGGACACCCGCACCAAATGCTATCAAGTCAGAGACGCCATATTATAATGCATCTTAGAATGGCATTTCGGCAGAAAACTTTGATCTGTTTCACCAAACAATACCATACACATCAGGCAGACTTTTGCAAGCAGTCTTGAGGCTTAATTCGCCTAAATCAAGAAGAATTTATCTACGTGCATATGAGCGATATCCTAAGTTTAGCATTAAAATGTTCTTAAGTGATTTTAACGCCAGTGGATAGAATAGAATAGAAATCAAGATATACTATACATATTTAGTAGCACAATCGGAAAGCACAGCCTACATGACTTAGGCGTATTGACTTTCCTGTAGGATATAATGTTACTAATAGCTTATAACTGGCACACAGTTTCCATACATCGATATCCAAAAAGGAATATGGATATCAAACCGCTAGTGAAATCGATCATCTTGCGATAGACGCAAGGCACTCCTCCAGTACTTAAGACACCCGAACTTTCGAAGCGGCTGACAAAGACTCTGACCACTACTTTGTTATAACCAAGGTACAAGTGGCGATCCCATATGCCAAACAACAAGAAAATACTGTGAGCAAATTTCCCGTTGAACAATTGCCGATCGCGGTTCCGTCAAACCCTTTAGTAGTCCTAGGCATCCAGCATTAAGTGGCGCAGGCTACTCCCATTGATGCCAAGACGGTATTAGATCAGAGAAAAAGAGTGACGGCAAGCGTATGCAGCAAAACAGTGAGCCGGCAGTGAACAAGCTGCGCCTCTCCGGAAGACACAGACAAAAATACATAGAAGCGCACATATATAAATATAGATATAGAGAATCTCTACGCCAGGAACAATGTTCCGAAGTTTTTCCAAAAGGTGACGGAACGTGTCAGGGCATCAAAGCCCCAACAAAGACCTGAAGAGTCGAATAAGGAAAACTTCTAGTAGTCACATATGCTGCTGAGGACAAGGAAAAACTATTTTCGCCGACTATTATACGGCCTTTTTCTCAAGAATTTTATAGAAGTTTTGTGATTTTCATAAGTAGATGTGAACCTACCTGTCTTCCCAAATTTGTAAGCTTCCCAAGCACTGCACACGAACACATTGTCCACGTCTGTAAAACACTTCGCCTACGAACATCTCGCGATTTGTTTTTGCATCAAGACACTTCTGCTCCTCGTATATTGCTGAAAATTAACAATAGAAAAACATTCTATCAGCTTTTCTATCAAACTTTTGAACGATCATACTCTTTCCATTTTGCAAAGGTGATCCACACACTGCGCAATCAACTATCACTGTCACCAATAACAAGAGTGAAATCAGCCAGACATTTAAAACCACACTTCCTCCATTCATTATGGTATCAGAACTGATAAACAATAATATTTTAGATTAATATATTTGCGTCTACGTAAAGTAACTGACCGCGAATTGACGACCCAGAAGTTTTCGCAAAGATTAGGCCCTAACTGACTGTCAATGGAGCTCTGCTCAATTGATGGGCCCACCAGTCAGCAGTCACCACCATCACCACAATAATTATCAATTTTAGCATAACCAGACACCAGCATCTTTCCAGAGTAATCGTGTAAAGCAATTTTGCTCTTTCTATGTCTATATGGGAGAGTAGGAGAAGCCATAGGCTGTGCGAACTTTGCAATTAAATGTGCCGGTGATCGTCTTATCTGTGAATAACATATTTTTCGATTTAATATGTTATACAGCTATCGAGCATTTTCAAGAATATTAAATAGAAAATACTACGCTGAAAGCCAGGGTGTTCCCCAATTTTAAGTAAAAGTCGCCTCCAGAATATACCCTTGTACTTGACATTAGTCAATTCACATTGGGTAGTCTATGATGACAATAATTAAGCAATGTAAACAAACTTGATTAAATTTATTTAGAAATTTGCCGGTCACATAACATCCGCTCATCTCATCGGTAATTGCGATAGTTAGAATTCCTGATAAGAGACTTTAGAAAAATTTAAACAAGTTTAGAAAGTGTTATAGTTCGACTATCTAATAAAATTGTGTTGTAGGGATGTTAGGCTTAGAAATTCGGGACTGAAAAATGAAATTTGCAGCAGTGTTATTGTCATATGATCAAAAGGACTGAAGTTGTAGCTGTTTTGGGAAGCAAATATGACGCTACGTATTTGGCCTGTTCCAATCAAAAGAAGTGAAGTTTCATAATTCCAGTTCTTGAGAATTTGAAAAAAATAAAACTTTAAAGTAGCTACTTGCATGTTGCGCATGGGCGAAAAAAACCACCCCATAATTGCCTGGATCGACAGGATGGATGAACATTAAATGTACCACTAATTAAAAAATGACGTTCTGATTGAGGCAATGTTTCAATAAACTTAACGATTTTAGATGCCAGGAATGTGGTGTATCCAAATTGACTTTCTAAAATCGTGTGTCAAACCTCGGTTTTGGTATTATCCCACTTTTTTAACTGTTCATCTGCCGCTTAATAAAGGGTCCGCCAAATAACTTTTTTTTTTTGAAAATGCTATAAAAAAAAAACTACTGAATATTTTCTCAAATTTCTTTTTTTATTTGAAAGTACAATCCTTCCGGTTAATAATGGAAAATAATTTCATTCAAATGGCTGCCTCGGCTGGCCATGCAGTAGCCTACACGATCGGTCCAATTTTTAAGCACATTATCGATTGTGTGCAGCTGTATTTCACCAATGGCTTCACGAATATTGTCCTTTAAAGCGTCAATTGTCTCTGGCTTGTCGGCGTAACACTTATCTTTTACGGCACTCCACAAATAATAGTCCAACGGTGTCAAATCGCAGCTCCGAGGTGGCCAAACGACATCAGCTCTGCGGCTGATAATGCGATCTTCAAAAACAGGGCGCAAAACATCGAGTGTAGCTTCGGCTGTGTGGCACGTAGCGCCGCGCCGTCCTGTTGAAACCAAATGTTGCCAATATCCTCCTCTTCAATTTTTGTGAACAAAAATTCGTTCAACATGGCCCGATAACGATAGCCATTGACTGTAACGGCCACTCCTTGCTCATTTTCGAAGAAAAATGGCCCAATTATGCCTCTGGACCAAATTCCGCACCAAACAGCGACTCAATGTAGCACTTTTTCTTTCTACCGAGCGCTATGATCCGTACGGCCTTATAGCACGTAGGCCACATCACATATTTTTTAATGCTTGCTATCAGGAAATTAACCGTTCAGCATTAATTTCTCATTTGTTTAATTAAGATCTGATGTTTTACTTATAGTTCCTTAGCCTCTGGGTGTAGCAGAAAGAAAAATGGGTACCTTAGAAAATATTTAAGTTAAGGTTTTATCAAAATCCGTTCAGTAGTTTCTGTTATGTAGTAGCTATGTTTTGTTATAAAAGTGTATAGACTAGAGTAGCGTTTCCCAAAGTGTGCTCCGCGGCAAAATAAAAAAAACGAAATAGCAAAATTCCATTACACTAGTGACTATTTTATTTTGTGCTTCTGAACTTGTCATTTTAATCGCAGCAATCGAATTTGAAATGCTCATTTAAAAGAAATCAATACATACAAACAAACTAAAAAATAATTCGTGTAAAAAGATGTGGGAATCCCCGACAAATGAAAATTACTAAAGAGACGTACCAGAGACGACCATATACGCTGACGCTAACTGAAATTTGTGCTGGGACGACGTTTCTCTGGTTTTAAACGCGCCCAATAGACGGTTTTTGTTGGGTCGGTATCTATTTATACAGGTTAAAACGAATCGTAGTGCGGTGTATTTAATCTATATTTATATTAATTTTACTTTTTATTTGTTTTTTGTACATTGATGTGACTCTGTGGATCTATCGACGTGAAAAGATCAAAAGATCGTGAGAGATCAAAAATAATAGGTACTATGGATCGCTGGCTAAAGTCTGGGTCGTTAACAGCACCCCCAGTAGTTACTAAAGAGTCAGCAACTGGCAGGTACATAATACAAAACCATATATGTTTATTTCATAATGGGAAGTTTCCTATCGCTAGAACCGCATTTGTATTAGATGCGTTTTGTTGGATTTATAATATTTTTTTTCTGTTGTTATCCTCAATTCAGATTTGTGAATTTGCTCGTTTTCCATTCATTGTTCTATTCTAGAGCCAAGGAAAATGACGCAATCGAGACAGCGGCGTCAGAACTTTCTGAAGAATTTGAGGCAGATAATGTGGCTAGTACCAGTTCTATGGTGATCAGTACTGCAGAAAAAAAAAACAGTAAAAAGGAAGTACCACGATTCATATTTAAATCTTGGATTTGCTGAGACAAGTGACAACAAACCCCAATGCGTAATTTGCGGCAAAGTGTTGCCGTATAGTGCGATGTTTCCAGCAAAAATGAAACGTCATTTTGAGGGGATTCATCCAGATTGCAAAAGCAAACCGACAGATTTTTTTAAAAGGAAGTATGGTGAACTTACAAAATCTCAAACAATTATTACTAACCACTCAAAGACAGTGAACGAAAATGCGTTGATGGCGTCCTACTTAGTGAGTTTCCGATTTGCGCAAACTGGCGAAGCCCATACAATCGCTGAAAACTTAATCAAGCTATGCGTTAAGGACATTGTTGAGTGTATGTTGGGTGAAAAGGCCAAAAAATTTGTTGACACCGTTCCTTTGTCAAATAACACAATATCACGAAGAATCGGAGACTTAGCAGAGAATGTCAAAACTACTTTACTTTCGCGAATAAAAGTCACAAAATTTTCGCTGCAAATGGATGAATCAACCAGATGTTGCAGGGTTGGCTATTTTAATAGTATTTGTGCGCTACCAATACCAACAGTCCTTTCAAGAAGATCTGCTTTTCTGCAAGCCGTTGGAAACTACAACAACTGGTGCTGAAATTTTTAAATTAATAGACAATTTCTTTATTGTCAATGATATCCCATGGGTTAACTGCGTGGATGTGTGCACAGACGGTGCCAAGGCCATGACTGGAAAAACGTCCGGTGCCGTCTTAAGAATAAAACAAAATGCCAAGGAATGCAGCAGTAGTCACTGCGTTCTATACCGCCATGCCCTTGCAATGAAAAAAATGCCACTCTCCTTAAAAGAGGTCTTAGACGAAAGCGTGAAAATAATTAACTTTATTAAATCTCGACCTAAGAATTCAAGGCTATTCAAAGTATTGTGCGATGAAATGGGTAGTCTACATACGTCTTTACTTCTTCACGCAGAAGTAAGGTGGCTTTCTCGCGGCAAAACACTGCCGCGGCTTTTCGAAATGAGGGCTGAAGTCAGAACCTTCCTTATGAACGACAACTTTGATTTGGGCGACAGATTGTGTAATGAGCGTTGGCTCTTGAAATTATCGTATCTAGCCGATATTTTTAAAAAATTAAATGATTTGAGTGTATCACTTCAAGGAAAGACAATAACTGTTTTCGATGCCAGTGATAAGGTCGAAGCATTTAAAAATAAATCTTTAAAAAATCAAAACCTAGACAGCTTCCAAATGGTCAGCGAATGTAAAGAGGAAATAGATTTGGGTATTCCTGACGACACTTTAAATGAGTTTCATTTACATCTGCTAAGTTTGCTCGAAAACTTCCAAAGCTACTTTCCGGAAGAATACCATTCAAACATTAAAGAAAATGTGTGGGTTGCAGACCCGTACTCCGCCGTGTTGGAAAAGCCAGCATCTCTGACATCGTTGCAGTTTGAGTGCTTAATTGATTTGACATCAGATTCTTCTTTAAAGGCAAATTTTGAAACTAAGAAGTCTTTATCAGAATTCTGGTGTATGTTGAAGGACGAATTCAAAATTTTGTCAGACAGAGCCAAAATAATTCTTCTGCCGTTTGCAACAACATACATGTGCGAATCAGGATTCTCCGTCTACGTTGGAACCAAAACAAAATATAGATCCCGTCTCGATGCAGAGCCAGATATTCGGTTGCAGTTGTCCCAAATTCAACCAGATATACAAGCATTATGCAAAACCAAACAGGCACATTATTCTCACTAGATATTGAATTCCTTATGTTCTTTAATTAACATTGTTCTTGTTTTTTTCGTTGATGTTACTTGTTTTACTTGAATTTAATAAAATATAAAAAAAAATTTGAGTATTGCATTTTTTACACATACATAACTGCGAAAATAGCGTAAGTGTAACGAAGTGCTCCGCGAGGAATGTTTGACCTAAAAAGTGCTCCTCGACCAAAAAAGATTGGGAACCGCTGGACTAGAGTATAGATTCTTTTTTTTTCTCCACTCCCTATCTTTCATAAATCTTCCCAATACAATTCGCTTCACAAATCGAACGACTTGTGCTAAAATGGTTATCATATGAAAAAAATGTTACGTACGTTCTCATTTTCATTGTATGAACTAAAATCTTGTTTGTCTTGAAGTGGTGAAAAAATTGATCATTTTACAATAATATCACAGATCGAGAATCGAAATACAGCTCATTTCAAAGAAAGTGATAAGTGAAAGCAAACTATAATAGGCGATTTTTACCTTCCTTAACGTTAGCTCTGCAGCAGGCTAACGAAAGATAGTGGCGCAAGACAAAGAACAAAGTTTTATGTGAAAAGAGCACAAGAGGTCACTGCGTACTGGGAAGACATACCGCGAGGATATGAGTCATCGCCAATAATTTTTGTGGTAGTTGCATGGATGAGAAGGAGGAGGAAACACCTTTCCAATTGCTTTGTAGCCGCCTGGAGTTGTCTTCGATTAGAAAGTAAGCTCTTAGAGGGTACTTTTTCGAGGAACTTGCAGATATTGCCGAACGGGTACCAAAAAAATAAGGAAATTCTTCCGAAATTCAAAATAGTTACAAGAGTTGCGGATATGTATATGTGGTGGAGAATGGGCCTTATTCAATTTGTATTACTCCGAATGTAAATAAAACACTTCAACTGTTGATCTAACCAATTACCTCAGAAAGCTTATTAACAATGCGCCTTATTAATAATAAATTTAAGATTATTTTCGACATTTCAAAATTTGTATGAAAAATAATATAGCTACTGCGAACTCAATACTTTAAAGTCCGAACTAAACTTGGTTATTAGTAAGGCAGACCGCGGTACTAATCAATTTTAGTGTCCAGGCTAAATTTTTGGAGCTCACGATGGGGATAATTTCTATACAAAATTGTAAAATGTGACCTACAAAATACCTATATACCTAGTTAGAAAAGATTAAGGCCCATAATGAATAAAATGTCCTTGTGTGTATTCAGTTGACGCTAAACAAAACTGAATTTTTCAAAGTGTTAGTGTTCTATTCTTGCAAGAGCCAGAGAAAATATAGCGGTACTTTTTGAATTATTCTTATTATTAGAACGAAATTTTATATCTACACCATTAATTGAATAAAGAAAAACAAAGTTACGAAGAAAACATGCGAAACATTGACTTTGAAATGTGGTTAATTTAGTTTTATATTCCAGCGGACTGTAGTCCAAAAAGAAAACAAAAACAAAACAACTTCAATAATGTTTCTTTTATTATTTTAATCATACGTGCTTCCTTCTACAGTTCAACAACGCGTCCGTATCCTTCCGCTGCCGGTGATGGAATGTATCGATGATAGATCCGAAGTGTAGCGCACGATCGGTTGCTCATACATCGATAAGTGTTTAAAGTCTCGCTTCGACATCTTTTTCGTTGCGCTTTGATAGACGCACACGAGTTATCCATATTCAAAGGAATATTGAACATCCTGCCCACTTTGAAGTCACAGGCTTAAAAACTGCTGATGACGTATTGGAATGAAATTATTTGTTTCCGTCCTGAGTAATATGCTGCATTGGGGCTTCATCTGAATAACATTTGCTCGTAGTGATTGGGAAAACCATGAACGCCCTGCCTATGTCCATGGAAAACCAAATTAATTCAGGTATTAGTTGGTAGGCTGCTCATCAAAGCCTTTCGTTGGCTGATGGTTATTTTGTGATAGTGTGTGCCTTTAGTACACTCATTCTTTAGTTTGCATATTGATCCTCATTGGTATAAAGAAAAACGCGTGATTGGATGCGTACGCCTCGAGCTTGTCCTAGATTTTTGAGATGCATCTTCTTAACACCCTCACGTTTCCAAATAACTAGCACTTGGTTGTTTTAAAATGCGGTATATATAGCATAATCGGATGTAAAACTGTGCGTTCCAATTTCTCTGTTGAGAGTTCATGTGATAATATGCTCGTTTCTTGCTCTTCTCACAGAGTCCACCGTGATGTTGAGCTAATGTGGTGTTGAGGTGCTAGATGATTTTGAGTTTATCAAATCTCGTCGTGGAGTTCAAATCTCGACCCATTGCTCAAAAAATTTGCTGCAGTTCGTGCCTTGTTGGTTGTGTTGTTCCATTTTGGTTGGTGTTTCTCCTCTGCTAGGTTGTCTGGCGTTATCCGAACTCCCATTTTCAGTTAAAACAATGTACGCATGATGTTATGCACAATGGGTATTTTAAATTGGAACGGTCCAGTGAATTCAGCATAACTGCATATCCCTGCCCACTTTGACTTGTCAAAGTCAAAATCCTGATTTGAAAGCTCGTCGACTGCTGCAGAAAGCTTTTCATTCGGAGCCTCCGCTTGGTCCGTTTCGGTAGTTGTACCATAGTCTCGGTCTCGGTTAACTGCCGGTGATCTAACGTTCACGCCTGTTCCGCCAATTCTGCTACATTTTCTGCATCCTTATCGGATCAAAATCGGATCGTTCTGGCATTCGATATTCGACTTCAAATGCTATTGCCTGCCATCTGTCTCAATCGGCAAGTCTCGCAAAGAAAAAATAAAGAAAAGAAAAAAATATTAGCGAGAGCAAATTGCTTTCTTGCTCAATCTACTGTGCTTAAGAACGGGGCATGACCAGAGTTACTACGTATGTATCGGACAACGCCCTGCTCTTGGTAAATGATTCTTTTTATTTTGTGTTAAAATGTATAGTTAAGGAACTGCTCAAACTCAAGAATACGAATGATCGTTTTTGGACTAACATTGCTGCTATGGCATATGTTTGATCCTGCGAACCTACAGCGTATCTACTCAATATTGCGGCTGCACGTCCGAATCGAGCACACTGCTACTTTGGCAGATGCTTCACTCTGTGAACGTACAGCGTATACCTAATTAACAATCCGAATGTACGCTTGGATGGACAGTACTGCTATAGCGAATGGCTTCATCCTGCGCACGTACACTCGGTCAAACGTTGCCCTGCTCGCTCAAGGACAACACTTGTGATACCTGAGCACAGACATTGCTGTCTGTGCTCAATCTCTGATTCAACCGTATTGATCCGCGTTATTTGTTTTTGCATTGAAACGATGCTGCTTGTGGCTATCGCTCAATATTGCTCAGATGCCTACCGTATGTCCATGACTGCGTGGTATGCACCTGGGAACCGTCAGCCGCGCCTGACCTTGAGACTGTCGTGAAAACTTCGCTCGGCCATAAAAGGAATTTGTAAGCTTCCTACCCATTCTACTCTATCTTTCGTCTGGCCGGCATGTGTGCCTATGCAACCAGGATTTGCTTTGCGCTGCTCGACTGGCCGGCTGTGTGCCTGTGAAGCCAGGAGCAATTTTGTTCGTCTGGCCGGCTGTGTGCCTATGCAACCAGGATTTGCTTTGCGCTGCTCGACTGGCCGGCTGTGTGCCTGTGAAGCCAGGAGCAATTTTGTTCGTCTGGCCGGCTGTGTGCCTATGCAACCAGGATTTGCTTTGCGCTGCTCGACTGGCCGGCTGTGTGCCTGTGAAGCCAGGAGCAATTTTTTTTTTTTTTTGAACGTGCTCTTGTGCTTGAACACGCCCTGGATATGACGGAGTTGCCTCGAGAAAGCTGCACCTTGTAACTATGCATTATGTAGGTAGGAGCAATACGTAGATATGTGCTTAATAACTTTAAAACAAAATCTATAAAATACTTAACCTCGGTACCGAAAAATAAATATAATAATACATAAAATGCAGAAACAAAACACATCTCATGAACGCTTAACTTGCGTACCACCGGCAGCTCCGTCTCTACCAATACCTAAGTTATCAGCGATAAATTAAAAAATAACTATATTTGCGATACCTATCTCCTCCCACACAGGCTATCTCTGTCCTCCACCAACCCATTGCTTCATGGTTAACCGTAACGAAATCCCCACGACATCATGCAACCTCGGTCCGCTACAATAGGATCAACACGGTCGATACCCAGAAAACAAACCTATATTGCTGCTAAATGAATCTACTAATGTAGGTATCTAATATAGCTCTATATCACATCTGAGTGATGGAACTGAATTGCGTGCATTCAATTAAAAACGACTTGTTGCGAGAAATGTAAAGATATATATTTCAAAGCATGCGGACGTATCGATCCGATACCTACACAGGGAGGCGCATGTTTATTGCTTAGGCCAATGCTATACGCATTCGCAACCAAGAACAACTTGTGCGTGCTCAAGAAAAATATCCAGCAAAGGATATGCAATCTATGTACTACATACTGCAAGCCACTGATGGGTATACAAAAATTCAAATTTAACCCGACCGTCGTTATCGGGACATGCGGCGCCGCTGCGCTCTGCTAATTCATAAAAAGGAAAATATCCTTCCGCATGAGAGCAATCTACTCAAACCAAACATCCATCAAGTAATACAGATGTATTTGCAACCTACGTACGCCCATCATGATATATTGCATAGCTGATCGTATGCAAGCATCGGTGCACACGAACTGGTTCGTTTCTTTGGCGACGAAAACTCAATGTTGCGAGAATATTCTGAAATTCAACGTAGATTGCAACTTTGCATGCCCGCACACACACAACACCGAGAAAACAAAAAAAAAAGAATGAGATGGTATGGCGTGGTATACCACGGAAAATAAAACCTTACTCACATACTAAACGATTCTACTAACATCTACGCTTTTGCTGTGATTCGCTTAAAGAGAATGTCAACTATATGCACTGAACTTATGAACTTACCCTCTATTTGATGCTGTTTGCTGATCGTCGACACGCTGTGCGAATGGCAAACTATCGCCGAGCTCCAATCTTTTCCCAAAGGGTTTTCAAGTTTTTTTTTTTTTCTTTTTAATAGATACACAATGACACAACACAAACACAACACCACAGAAACATATGTTTATAGGGCCAGCTCAAAGTTCGGCTCGAAGGACCCTGATTAATTTAGTTTTATATTCCAGCGGACTGTAGTCCAAAAAGAAAACAAAAACAAAACAACTTCAATAATGTTTCTTTTATTATTTTAATCATACGTGCTTCCTTCTACAGTTCAACAACGCGTCCGTATCCTTCCGCTGCCGGTGATGGAATGTATCGATGATAGATCCGAAGTGTAGCGCACGATCGGTTGCTCATACATCGATAAGTGTTTAAAGTCTCGCTTCGACATCTTTTTCGTTGCGCTTTGATAGACGCACACGAGTTATCCATATTCAAAGGAATATTGAACATCCTGCCCACTTTGAAGTCACAGGCTTAAAAACTGCTGATGACGTATTGGAATGAAATTATTTGTTTCCGTCCTGAGTAATATGCTGCATTGGGGCTTCATCTGAATAACATTTGCTCGTAGTGATTGGGAAAACCATGAACGCCCTGCCTATGTCCATGGAAAACCAAATTAATTCAGGTATTAGTTGGTAGGCTGCTCATCAAAGCCTTTCGTTGGCTGATGGTTATTTTGTGATAGTGTGTGCCTTTAGTACACTCATTCTTTAGTTTGCATATTGATCCTCATTGGTATAAAGAAAAACGCGTGATTGGATGCGTACGCCTCGAGCTTGTCCTAGATTTTTGAGATGCATCTTCTTAACACCCTCACGTTTCCAAATAACTAGCACTTGGTTGTTTTAAAATGCGGTATATATAGCATAATCGGATGTAAAACTGTGCGTTCCAATTTCTCTGTTGAGAGTTCATGTGATAATATGCTCGTTTCTTGCTCTTCTCACAGAGTCCACCGTGATGTTGAGCTAATGTGGTGTTGAGGTGCTAGATGATTTTGAGTTTATCAAATCTCGTCGTGGAGTTCAAATCTCGACCCATTGCTCAAAAAATTTGCTGCAGTTCGTGCCTTGTTGGTTGTGTTGTTCCATTTTGGTTGGTGTTTCTCCTCTGCTAGGTTGTCTGGCGTTATCCGAACTCCCATTTTCAGTTAAAACAATGTACGCATGATGTTATGCACAATGGGTATTTTAAATTGGAACGGTCCAGTGAATTCAGCATAACTGCATATCCCTGCCCACTTTGACTTGTCAAAGTCAAAATCCTGATTTGAAAGCTCGTCGACTGCTGCAGAAAGCTTTTCATTCGGAGCCTCCGCTTGGTCCGTTTCGGTAGTTGTACCATAGTCTCGGTCTCGGTTAACTGCCGGTGATCTAACGTTCACGCCTGTTCCGCCAATTCTGCTACATTTTCTGCATCCTTATCGGATCAAAATCGGATCGTTCTGGCATTCGATATTCGACTTCAAATGCTATTGCCTGCCATCTGTCTCAATCGGCAAGTCTCGCAAAGAAAAAATAAAGAAAAGAAAAAAATATTAGCGAGAGCAAATTGCTTTCTTGCTCAATCTACTGTGCTTAAGAACGGGGCATGACCAGAGTTACTACGTATGTATCGGACAACGCCCTGCTCTTGGTAAATGATTCTTTTTATTTTGTGTTAAAATGTATAGTTAAGGAACTGCTCAAACTCAAGAATACGAATGATCGTTTTTGGACTAACATTGCTGCTATGGCATATGTTTGATCCTGCGAACCTACAGCGTATCTACTCAATATTGCGGCTGCACGTCCGAATCGAGCACACTGCTACTTTGGCAGATGCTTCACTCTGTGAACGTACAGCGTATACCTAATTAACAATCCGAATGTACGCTTGGATGGACAGTACTGCTATAGCGAATGGCTTCATCCTGCGCACGTACACTCGGTCAAACGTTGCCCTGCTCGCTCAAGGACAACACTTGTGATACCTGAGCACAGACATTGCTGTCTGTGCTCAATCTCTGATTCAACCGTATTGATCCGCGTTATTTGTTTTTGCATTGAAACGATGCTGCTTGTGGCTATCGCTCAATATTGCTCAGATGCCTACCGTATGTCCATGACTGCGTGGTATGCACCTGGGAACCGTCAGCCGCGCCTGACCTTGAGACTGTCGTGAAAACTTCGCTCGGCCATAAAAGGAATTTGTAAGCTTCCTACCCATTCTACTCTATCTTTCGTCTGGCCGGCATGTGTGCCTATGCAACCAGGATTTGCTTTGCGCTGCTCGACTGGCCGGCTGTGTGCCTGTGAAGCCAGGAGCAATTTTGTTCGTCTGGCCGGCTGTGTGCCTATGCAACCAGGATTTGCTTTGCGCTGCTCGACTGGCCGGCTGTGTGCCTGTGAAGCCAGGAGCAATTTTGTTCGTCTGGCCGGCTGTGTGCCTATGCAACCAGGATTTGCTTTGCGCTGCTCGACTGGCCGGCTGTGTGCCTGTGAAGCCAGGAGCAATTTTTTTTTTTTTTTGAACGTGCTCTTGTGCTTGAACACGCCCTGGATATGACGGAGTTGCCTCGAGAAAGCTGCACCTTGTAACTATGCATTATGTAGGTAGGAGCAATACGTAGATATGTGCTTAATAACTTTAAAACAAAATCTATAAAATACTTAACCTCGGTACCGAAAAATAAATATAATAATACATAAAATGCAGAAACAAAACACATCTCATGAACGCTTAACTTGCGTACCACCGGCAGCTCCGTCTCTACCAATACCTAAGTTATCAGCGATAAATTAAAAAATAACTATATTTGCGATACCTATCTCCTCCCACACAGGCTATCTCTGTCCTCCACCAACCCATTGCTTCATGGTTAACCGTAACGAAATCCCCACGACATCATGCAACAACACGGTCGATACCCAGAAAACAAACCTATATTGCTGCTAAATGAATCTACTAATGTAGGTATCTAATATAGCTCTATATCACATCTGAGTGATGGAACTGAATTGCGTGCATTCAATTAAAAACGACTTGTTGCGAGAAATGTAAAGATATATATTTCAAAGCATGCGGACGTATCGATCCGATACCTACACAGGGAGGCGCATGTTTATTGCTTAGGCCAATGCTATACGCATTCGCAACCAAGAACAACTTGTGCGTGCTCAAGAAAAATATCCAGCAAAGGATATGCAATCTATGTACTACATACTGCAAGCCACTGATGGGTATACAAAAATTCAAATTTAACCCGACCGTCGTTATCGGGACATGCGGCGCCGCTGCGCTCTGCTAATTCATAAAAAGGAAAATATCCTTCCGCATGAGAGCAATCTACTCAAACCAAACATCCATCAAGTAATACAGATGTATTTGCAACCTACGTACGCCCATCATGATATATTGCATAGCTGATCGTATGCAAGCATCGGTGCACACGAACTGGTTCGTTTCTTTGGCGACGAAAACTCAATGTTGCGAGAATATTCTGAAATTCAACGTAGATTGCAACTTTGCATGCCCGCACACACACAACACCGAGAAAACAAAAAAAAAAGAATGAGATGGTATGGCGTGGTATACCACGGAAAATAAAACCTTACTCACATACTAAACGATTCTACTAACATCTACGCTTTTGCTGTGATTCGCTTAAAGAGAATGTCAACTATATGCACTGAACTTATGAACTTACCCTCTATTTGATGCTGTTTGCTGATCGTCGACACGCTGTGCGAATGGCAAACTATCGCCGAGCTCCAATCTTTTCCCAAAGGGTTTTCAAGTTTTTTTTTTTTTCTTTTTAATAGATACACAATGACACAACACAAACACAACACCACAGAAACATATGTTTATAGGGCCAGCTCAAAGTTCGGCTCGAAGGACCCTGATTAATTTAGTTTTATATTCCAGCGGACTGTAGTCCAAAAAGAAAACAAAAACAAAACAACTTCAATAATGTTTCTTTTATTATTTTAATCATACGTGCTTCCTTCTACAGTTCAACAACGCGTCCGTATCCTTCCGCTGCCGGTGATGGAATGTATCGATGATAGATCCGAAGTGTAGCGCACGATCGGTTGCTCATACATCGATAAGTGTTTAAAGTCTCGCTTCGACATCTTTTTCGTTGTGCTTTGATAGACGCACACGAGTTATCCATATTCAAAGGAATATTGAACAAAATGTTTTAGAAATGAAGAAAATAAAACATTAACGACATTTGTCACAAATCAAAATTTCCACATACCTCAGTTTTTTTTATACAAATATCAATTTTCCCCGAAGAGTTAATAAATATAGCGTAAAATGTCAGGTTTAAGTCTTTAAATGCTTTGAAAGAGGGAAACAATGCCATCCAATACAAATATTGTCATTTGTGCTTATTCGGTTGAACCGAAGTAACTGTAACAAATTTGTTCAAAAGGCAAAACATGAACTGTTATGACTACTTTGTTGAGTGAACAAATAACATCTAGCATTTAAGAGCACACAAATGAACAAACTACTTATTAGCAACGTGCATTCTGAGAAAAGTGGCTAACGCCATATATCTTCAATGAAACGATACCAACTGCTACTTACGAAGAACGTAATAATAAAAGTACCTCATTCTTACAAATAACTTTTGCAATGTTGTATGTAGCTCTATTCCTTCTACTTTATGACTATGAAAAAACCACACTCATTTCCGTAGACCTCAAAAGTCATACTTAACCAGATTTCCTCTTTCACAAAACCATAAAAAAATCGATATTGGTCATAATTTGCTCTCCTGGGCTTTAGATAAATATTTCCGCAAAAACTTTCATTTCTTCCTGAACGCTGCTATTAAAGAGATATGAATTACGTACAAAGCTATATTCATTTGCTAATAAAAAAGGCTTCAATAAAAACACACAGACCCCCGGCAACAACATAGGCAACACAACGTACCTACTAGCGGCTGGCTCCATGAGATAGTCCCGATGAAACTTGCAAAACAAAGATAGAAAAAAGGATTAATATGTTAGTTTTTCATTCCCGGCAATTCCGAGGTATTGAATGCATTCCGCCTTAAACAAATACGGATTCACTTTATATCTCGAACAATTGTGTATGACTTGAGTTATGCTTATGGCAGCGCTATTTTTGTCCCGATTTCAAATGATGCTGATAGATGGATCTTTTGCAATATTCTATGGGCTTCAGATAAAGTGCATCTCTTTGAGTACCGCGCTGGTGAATGTTTCTGATACTAAAAGTTAAAAAGTTATTACATCAGGTTCAAAAATATGATATCTTATTGTGTGTTAGAACAATACCTATATCTTCGGGTATATGGTAAATGTAAAAGCCACAGATTTTGAAACCTCTCAAAGAGAATAGCCGACAAGAGTACGAGAACTTTTCGCCGTTCTTATGGTGGCCCATAAGCGACGTAAGTGAATGAGGTAATAAGAAATCCCTTGACAATCTTAAGAAATTGATATTGCACAATTCACTCAATTTAAGTGAATTAATCTGTCATGGTCATTGAATGCGTTGCAATGAAGCAAATTCATTGGTAGAAAGTTTGAACAGCTAATGACAGTTGAATATAAAAGTTATTCTGGCCTGGGGCTGGACACTAAAAATGAATAAATATTAGAATCGCGCTATATGTATACTGTGCTGTGGCGCAACGGACACGTTGGATTCAAAAGGTTGGAGGCTTCGACGCCAGAAAACATACTGAATTAAAAACAAAGCCACAGATTTGGAGGACCAGCGTCGCCATAAGTGCAATTTTATCAGCATTTTGCAGATTTTCAACCTAGCTGCAGACTTTTAACAACCAGAAATATGCGGTTCAGAATTTGTCTGTATTCGCAATAATATATTTTGTTCGTTGTAAAAAATAGTTTTTAAATTTTTTGCACACTTGCTCTTTTTTTCTTATTGTTAAATTGGAGAAGTAATCTCCAATAGAAATCTGCACTTTTGTCATAATTGCAGATTTGACCAAATATTTTTATGGCAACACTGGTGGGGTGTTTCCTTACTAACCACTGAAAAGAACATGCACTTATGAAACAACTTCAGCCTCTGGGTTGTTTCGACGTAGTCCTTGTGTTAAGGATATATATATTAAAGAAAAAACATAAAATTTGGATGGTGGGAACTTTATTATGGCCTTAAAGAATAGTGCCTGGCATTTACTTTTTATATAAAATTTCCGTTAAATGTTGGCCGCAACAACGCCGTACATGGTTCATTATTATGATAGTCCAATTTTAGATCATTCCTTCCAGCCGTCGTTGCGACCGGTATTTGTCCTATTACGCGAGTAACGTTCGAGCTGCGAAATTAGCTGTCCTTCAAAGTTATTTTTAAATAAAGCCCTTGTTTCGGGCGCTCTGTACACCGTAGACCCTCCTTCGTGTTTCCATGATGATTTGTCAAATAATTCTGAATAAGAATAACAGGTCACCACGGGACCAGTTACGCGTGATCTGTCAAAAAAAAACTATTTAAAAACAATTCTTAATGAATCACTCGTTATATAAATGTCGGAGCATGGTATGCACGGGATAGTACAGGAATGTAGTGTACTGCACAATAAAACATAAGGCTTAATATAGTATCAGTATCAGTAACTTAAATAAAATCAGAGCAGGCGATTCAATCAAAAATTATAAAATTGGAAAAGAAAAGAAGAAAAAGAAAACATTAAGAAATAAAATATCACGAAGAATCTTCAATCTTCAACGAAATAATGGAATTTTCTACATATATTTAGGTAACGTTACTTCTGGATTTTCAAAAAATCTTCCTGAAGTATTTCCACTTTTCATAATTTCTCTCATCTGGTTCGACTGAACTGGCTTCTTTTCGGAAAATAATTTGTGTTGTTATGCAAACTGGACATGATAATTTTTTTTTTTTCTAAGTTCATTTAGTACTTTTCCATCTATCGTTGTATTGTAAGAAAGAATTGATTTCGAACTTACAATCAGTTTTTAATGATGATTTGGATCCGTATATTGCTGACAGTTGTATAACTAATGTCACTAGACAAATGAGATGATGACGGCCTTGAGTTCTTTCAATCTTCGCCTTTTATATACGAAGGGGAACTACTAATGAACTAAAAAACCCAAATTCCAACTTATGGTTTTTTCCGCTGCGCCACCTGTCGCGAACGTCTGACAAATATCCAAGAGTATAACTGTCATTAAAGAGCTTCTCAATTACCCGTTTGGAACCGGCATAAAATTGTAGATCCCTTCCATTCGTCCCAAAAATGAAAAACTCACTCTAAACGAATGGTTGTGAGAGCTAGGCTTAGGCTCCCTACGGACCTGTTGCACCAAATATTATTTTTTTTAACTAGCATAACAGGTTAAAATAAGCGTACCTTATCTTCATTTTGAACCGCCTTCCTTAAAAGGATACCGATAAACGATTTGTTCCTTCTACCTGAATTATTTGAGCATAAAAAAGTAAACCAGGATTTCATATTTGTTTCTACATTTTTGATTAAGTAGGCAATAACAAAATTAATCTCAATTGTATGTTTCAAAACACAAAAAACTTGTGTCAAAACTCTTTTGGTTTAAACGTTCAGGAATTTAATCAAACAGGGGCGTGGTACTTGGCAGATTTTCAAATTCAAATGAGCACAAATTAGCAATTATAGTTTTGGTAATTTTACAAATAATAAATGTGTAAATTAATTCAAACCCCTAAAACTATTATTAAAAATACAAACAAAAACAACTGAGCTGCAATAACTCAGTGATTTTAGTACTTTTTGTTTGAAATAATACCTAACATTATAAATATTAGGTAAGAGGCAATTTTTTGGCATATTTGTTTCATTTTATCTATAAAAAGGCCACTTCATTTTCAAAACATAGCCAAACAAATATGTACAAGCTCTCAAAAGTTTTTCATCACAACTTGTTTATTGATGAGAAAGGTGTAACTTCCCAATCCATTTATCCAAGACCAATAAGGATTGCATACAGACTTTGGGCCATGTGGGGTGACGATTGTTGTAGCTACCATATGCTATCTAGGAGGCAGCTGGACACACTTCTTGCGTCAAGTTTGGTTTTTGAAATGCTGCAATGTGTTGAATATCCCTCTAAACTCTGAATCTGTGTGCCAACCTTTTACGAGACAAGTCTCTACTACGCATTGCTTTGAAAAGCAGCATCATATCATATGAGAGGTGCAAACTAAAAAGTGTCCATTGATATCTTGCAAGAACTACAGCAAGTTGGACAACAAAAACCAAACTTCGATAGAAAAATGGAAGCTTAACAAGTCTTTTTCTGTAGCCTCAAATGTTGACACTGTTTTTTCCCTGTCACAAGTTAAGTAGTGGTGTCCAACAAGTAAAGAAAAGATCCTTGTGGCTCAACCTAGTCTAATAAACAATTGCAAAACATATATGGGAGTTGCAGAACTTGGAAAAACGCACAGTTGCAATTCGTGCCAAAAAAGGTACTGGTGCATTTTTACAAAAATGGTTGATATGGCTGTGGTTTACTTTATAAAAAAAAAATTAACAATGACAAAGCGATTTTCATAAAATCTATAAGGAGATAAAAAAACAACCACTTATCTAAAGTTAGGAAAAGATATGAGAGATTCTCGGCCCGAACATCAACACCATTAGCTTCACTTTCAAAGGTTCTACCTGAAATGAGAGAAAGTAAGAACCGCATTAGAAAACACTTCTAGCCAGCCGCATGCACAGTGAGGCCAAAAACATTTTCAGAATGTGTAAAATTTAATAAATGAGTGATTGACTTGTACAGGAACTCGTTCTGTACTGCCAATCCCAGCAACTTCAACTTATCCTCGGCTGCGACGCAAATGCTCATCATCCAGTTTGGGGTAGCCGAGATACAAATAAAAGAGGTGAGTCTTTATTAGAATACCTTTGCAGTAACAATTTAGTTATACTAAATAAGGGAAATAAGCCAACTTTTAGAAACTCAATGAGAGAGGAAGTCTTAGACCTTATGTACAAAACATCGTTGAAGACTGGCGCGTGTCCGATGAAGCATCTCTGTCAGATCACATGCACATACAATTCAGACTTAGATGCAACACCGAACAGGCGCCGGTTCGATATGATAACAAACTTACAAATTGGAGAACCTATCGCGAAAACCTAGCGATCAAATCTGACATGCTTCCAGCACCGCCACTACAAACAAATGATGCTGACGATACACTTAGCCAGTTAAATGATACTATTCTCTCATCTTTTGCAAATAGCTGCAAGGTAAAACGCACTGTGGTAAAGAGGTGCGTACCATGGTGGAATTCAAACCTTGAAAATATTCGAAAGAGAGTGAGGATGCTTTTTAATAAAGCCAAACGCACCGGGGAGTGGGATCAGTATCAAGCCCTCCTTACCCAATACAACCTAGAGTTGAGAAGATCCAAAAAAGTTTCTTGGCGGAGCTACTGTGAAAAGCTTGA
Source organism: Cheilosia variabilis (assembly GCA_951230905.1). Lineage (NCBI taxonomy): Eukaryota > Metazoa > Arthropoda > Insecta > Diptera > Syrphidae > Cheilosia > Cheilosia variabilis. The sequence goes on from OX579677.1 coordinate 11,127,328, forward strand.
AGAGCTTCCTGCAGTGGCTCGCCTACAAAAAGCACTCTCGAAAGATCAATCAAACTGCATGGGATTGCTAGTCAAATCTGACGGAACAATCACACGCGACCGGGAGGAAACTTTGATTACCCTACTTCAAGTTCACTTCCCTGAGTCTAAAATCATAGATGAAGCCTACGAGCAAAATGTCGAGGATTCACCCCCAAGAAGCCTTGGAAGAAATAACAGCTTATCCGGAAAGCTTTGCACTCCGGATAGGGTCAAATGGGCTGTCAACTCATTTAAGCCATACAAGGCACCAGGTATAGACGGTATTTTTCCAGCACTTATCCAGAAAGGGCTGGACTTCATTTTACCTACCATGACTGCCTTATTTAGGTTTAGTTTTAACTGGGGTTATATACCACGAGCTTGGAGGGAGGTAAACGTGGTATTTATCCCCAAACCAGGCAAGCCTAGCGAACTACCTAAATCATATCGTCCTATAAGCATAACCTCGTTTTTCTGAAAACGATGGAAAGAATAATTGACATACATATCAGAGAATGCCTAACAAACGGCACACCTCTACACCCCTATCAATATGCCTACCAAAAAGGCAAATCCACTGAAGGTGCTTTGTTAAACTTAACATCACAAATAAATACTGCATACCGAAACAAAGAGGTTGCACTTTGCGCCTTCCTTGACATAGAGGGTGCTTTTGACAACACCGGATATGAATCCATATCAAACGCTCTACTTCAAAGAAATGTAGATCATCCATCTATCAAATGGATCAAAGCGATGCTTGAAAGTCGGAAAATAACCGCATCATCAGGAAAGACCTCAGCATCAGTAACAGCTGTAAAGGGCTGCCCGCAAGGAGGGGTACTTTCGCCCCTACTGCGGTCTTTGCTAATCGATAATCTGCTACAAATTTTGAGCAATTCAGGCTTCAATGTAGTCGGATATGCGGATGACTTGGTCATCATTATTAGGGGAAAAGTGGCAAACGAAGTGACAACACAAATGCAAAACGCCCTTAAGATAGTCTTAGATTGGTGTTCTAAGGAACATCTTTCCATAAATCCTAGTAAGGCTATCATAGTTCCCTTTACTAAGAGAAGAAATTTGAACTTACGTCAAATCTCCATCAACGATAAAACCATTGAGTACTCCGACGAAGTCAAATATCTCGGAGTGATCCTAGATAAAAGACTAAATTGGAACTCCCATATAAACAACAAAATCAAAAAAGCAACCAGTACGTTCTGGGCTTGTCGTTGCATGTATGGTAAAACATGGGGAATTTCCCCAAAGATCACTCATTGGATCTATACAATGATGGTTAGACCCATCATTACTTACGCTTCCATAGTATGGTGGAACAAAGTCACACAGAAAACCGCCATTGTAAAGCTCAACAAGATACAACGTCTAGCATGTCTAGGCATTTCCGGAGCTATGCGGACCTGTCCTACGGCTGCCATAGAAGCCCTAATGGGACTAACACCACTCCACATTTATATCAAAAAAGTGGCAATACGTAGCTCAACAAATCTGCTACAATTGAAGGAGATGGACATCGGTGATCACTCGGACCTGATGAACCTTCTCTCGGAGATTAAAGAACTTGACGTGATCTGCGCGATCACAGACAGCCTCCCAAAAACATTATGTTTTAACAGGGGATTCTCCACGGAGATCACTAATAGAGAGGCGTGGGCTAGCGGTAGCCCACCAAATTGCCAAAAAGGCATAAAGTGGTATACGGTTGGTTCCAAAATGGACTCAGCGGTCGGAGCCGGCATATTTGGACCAAACCAAAATATTGCAATACCAATGGGAAAAAGCCCAAGCGTATTTCAAGCAGAGCTCCATGCCATTAAAGAATGCGCAAGCCTCATTTACAAATCAGGTATAAAAGGCGCAAACATCCACATATTCACGGATAGTCAAGCAGCTATAAATGCCCTTAGCTCACCCATCATTGACTCCAAATCTGCACCAGAAACAATACCAAAATATGGTGGGTTCCTGGCCACGAAGGAATTGAAGGAAATGAAAGGGCCGACGAACTGGCCAGAAAAGGTTCGGAAACACCTTTTACAGGACCTGAACCTTACTGTGCAATCCCTAAATCAGCGGCGAACCTCGCCATAAAAAGCTGGGAACACAACAAGTGTATCTCACATTGGGAAAGCCTCCCAGGCCTAAGACAGGCCAAAAAAGTAATCAAACCCTTCAGAAAAAATGCCAGAAAGATTCTAAATCTACGTAGGCATGATGTCAAAAATCTAGTTGGCTACCTAAACAGGGCACCATGGTTTGCGATATCACCTAAATAAAATACATGTAGCCGACTCTTCGGAGTGCCGCCTATGTCTTGAAGAAGACGAAACAACTGAGCATATTCTATGTGAATGCCCAGCCCTCTGTGGTATCAGAAGGAACTTCTTTCTCAGGGAAATTATAAGCCCAGAAGAAGTAAAGACATCCTCTGCTGAAATCATCATCAGCTACATTAGGAAAGTAGAAACTCTATTAACCTAAACAAACCTTTTCTGATCCTATGGCACAATAGATCTACTCAGGTCGAGGTGCCTCTTTATCGCGTTGGCGAGTCAGAAATATTTTTTTTCTATTATAAAACTAAGAACATTTTGGGGAAAAATCTAGTACATTTATTTTAAGCTAAGTATATCTATGAATAAGAGAGGAAAAATAATTCGAGACTTAATAAGTAAATGTTTTCATAAACTATGTATGTCATAATTAAAAGAAAATAAAGAAGTTATATTTTTTTATTGCTTTTTTAATATAGATCAACTAAAGAACTTTATTTATATTTTTCCAAATTTTCTTTTATATTTCGGGCCACAGTGCGCCGTCAATATGTAGGGTACAGCTCCAAATTCAATGTTAAGTTCAATAATCGATCATGTTTGTATTTGTATTGGTTACTTATTATTTGGTTACAATTTAAGAGATAAAATTGTTGCCAAATTTATTTAAATTGCTTTTGTACCTTTTCCCAAAACACAACCTAAATAAACATAAAAGCCGAGTTGTATTATAATAGTTACTTTGTAATCGGATTTTATTTTACGCAATATATAAAGGGTTTTTCAACAGGGACGCTACAAAAGTAGAGCGACAGGGACAGCAAACGACGGCGAATTGCTTGCCGCTCTTTTGACATTTCTCTTTAGTAAGGTTTGCCATTTCATGATGAAAAGATGTACGAGCCAATAACGAGTCGAAATTATTAAAATTTACTACCGAAACTCGAAGTCAGTGGCCTCAACGTTAAGAGCGCTACGTCCAATTTATGGTCGTCATAATCGTCCTAGCAGATCAACAATTGAGCGTCTAGTGGAAAAATCTGAATCCACAGGCACAGTACAAAATGTTCCCGTGCCAGTGAGACATAGAAGGACTTGGAGGACATGTGGTTCCAACAGGACGGCGCCACAAGCCACGCAGCGAATGTCACAATCAATTTATTGGAAACCAAGTTTGGAGAACGTGTTATCTCACGAAATGGTCCAGTCGCTTGGCCGCCTCGTTCGTGCGATTTGACGCCGTTAGACTATTTCCTGTGGGGCTACGTCAAGTCTATGGTCTATGCCAACAAGCCAGCGACGATTGGTGAACTTCGTACGAATATCGAACGTGAATTTGCAGCAGTATGCTAGTGGACAACACTCATGGTCCCCGTCGTCGCACGGTGAGCACAGAAGAGAATTTGGCTGTTGTAGCCGAGAGTGTGAGACTCAAATTACGAATATTCTTCGAAAATTATACTGGGAACAACGGTGGATTTTGGACTTGTTTTGTGGGGAACCGTGAAGGACCGATATTATGCCAACAATCCGGAAATGATTCAAGCACTAAAGGAAAATATCATCCAAGCAATCAACCATCAACAAGGTTTTGGAAAACTGGAGTGACAGAATGAGCTACTGCGAAGCCAGCCGAGGCAGTCACTTGAACTTGAACGACGTTGATGATAACATTCCATTCAAATCCCGGAAATTAAAGTTCAAACCCTACTTCCGATGTGGGTTGACTATAGGCGTTTTTCTATAGTCTGTGGTATTTATGAAACACACTTGAGCACTTAGTTGTCATAAATGCATTAATTGAATATTTATTAATTGTTATTTATTAAATTGGTGAATTTTCAGTTCCAGAACAACAAGGGTCGTCCGCCATTTCAACTATTTTGTTATCCGGTTTTTTTTCCGTCAAATGTGACTGGAAGTGTGTGTTCAGCTTTTCAGTCAGCCTGCTCAGTCAATTTATTCTGAATGAATAAATGAATACATGCTGATAATGCATCTATATTCTAGAGTGATACTTAGGTATATTATTGATTCCAATGCATCATAGTTCATAATCCATGTGTAGATGTCCGTAACGTATAGGTACGTGTAAAATAAATACGATTAATTCGAAAACATCCCGTGGCTTGCAAGTTTTACACCTATCTATGGATTTATTTCAACAAATTAATTAATTAAAAAAATGGCAATGAAAGGGATTATTGGTCGTGTTCCAAAGGGATTAGTGTCGTTGTGAAATCACTAGCTGTAAACTCGCTACAGAAATGAATAATACTGTATCTGGTTTAGTATTTGTTATACTAGTTGAATAATAAATTTGTGTTGCGTATTTTCTGAAACGCCGTTACGTTCTAGTAAATCTGGACACATCCACACTTCCGTTTGTATCTGACATCGTATCTTCCCCACCAGCTGTTAAGCGCTACGAAACAATTAAGGAACGTCTTAACACCTTCGGAACGACAACCATATCACTTAACCTTGGACTTCGACGACCATAGCCCTCGACTTTTATGCCGGTGATACCATGTTATCAGTACCAGAGACAATACTGAGACCACCAACTCCGGCCGATTTCCCGTTACTTAGCCTACAAGCTATATTTTTAGGAAGTGGTCACGATTTGGTGCGCTAGTATTGTTACATAGAAATTCGTATTGACAAATGTCACGAAACTTCAAAAATTCGGGCTCACCAACACACCCCCAGGAAATATGAGACACTTCCGCTTTGGGCAAAGTTGCTGGCAGAGTTCATAGGATTTTATCCGTTTAATTTGAAATTGTTCGTAACGTGTGGATAATATTTTTTTTTAGGAATAAGTGCATATTTGCTTAAAATGTTCATGAAAAATTAACAATGTAGATTGGTTGAGTGAAAATGATAACATTTTGAGCAAATTTTCTTCATTATTTAAGAAAAATTTACACACGAAATCGAAGTTAATGATATCCAAAAGAGGAAAATACACAACCATGTTTGTCCTAATTTGTTTCTAGTATATAGAACATATATTTTAGGTAGTTTAATTAACCAAACAAATCAAATTATTAGCCTTTTAACAATTTACAATAACTAACCAATGGCAATCAGTAATATAAAAATGTGGAATTCCCGAACCCTTTCAAAAAAAGCAATTAAAATTGCAGAAAATTTAATGAAATTGATGACGCAACTACCACCAGCACAGTAACTTCATCTGCGGATGGAAGTGGGGGGAGGCCAATCTTATGTATCCAGCCTGCTTTCACTATTTCTTCGCCTTCCCGGATAGACCTTTTAACACCACTGAAATAGTCAATTACTTCACAGAGCGATATTGTGACAACCTTAGAAACTTCTAAGCTGGCTGGATCCTCCATCATCAAAGCAAGCAAATCTGTAACAATCATAATTAACACACTTTTTATAAGATAAAAACCAACCAAAATATATAAACAAAAGCAAATTTATTATTTGTTTGCATTAAATTCAACACTAGGTACTTTGAACAGTCTTTTGTGCTAGTTTTACAAGATGAATTGACTCACACTATACAAATTTCGGACAAGTCGTACTTAGACTTGCAAATTAAGTTTGTCTTCATTTAGTTGGTTAACTTTTTAATAGATAAACAATAAATTTTCTTACACGAAAACACACGTATTCCAAGTCCTTTACAAAACAAACAGACATAAAAATTCTATAGGTCTCTACATATTCCTTTTTTATCCACCAGGTGTCGCAGAAAAACTTTTCCACTCGTCATATGCCAGGTAGTTTAGGTAAAACTATTCTCCACTTCATGATAGTGTTACTGCTTTCGATATGGAGATGACCATACCACGCATGAAACCCTAGTATCGATAGGTACCACGCTCAAACCACATTGCTCACCTGGTATTACCGTGGTATACCCTGACAGACATGTGGTTCATCTCGATATCAGGGTATCGAGACCATATGTGTCTCACTGGCATAACAATTGACAGATGTTAATAGTTTTTAAATTAATAAAGTTGTGGTATTTGAGAACGCCACATTGCAATTGGAACACCACCTTCTATCGAGTACCTACTAGAGATTTGGTGCATAGGGGAATAGGCGCGCCCTTTAGCGGCCAGTGGTTAACAACATAGTAGTTGTGGCGATTAGCGTCATCTAGCAGAGACCAGCGGATCATAAACTAATCGGAGCAAAGCCATCGATCGGGTGTAACTAGGGCACATATTTCTAGCTTTCTGTTAACCGGTTCTCTGTGTTGTGTAATACTAGCTTTTTATCTAGCAGCCAGTAGATAGATGTACCAACTAATGAGATAGCGCCACCTAGTAGATAACGACAATATCATAACTCGATGAGAACTGCGCTAGCTACCGGGCAAACACCATTTATAGGAAGCTGATGATGTGTGTCTTGACTAACCAGTACACGAACCGCCGACTCGGCTCGAATTGGACGCAAACCAAGGATAATTAAATACATACAGAGTTATTCAACTTTCCAGTGGAAAGGCGGCTGCCCACAAGATGGTTTTCCCGTAAAATTCATAAAGTCACGCACTTATGCTCATTTCTTTTCTAGCATATGCGTGTTCACGAATTGGACTTTATTGCAATAATTCGCTGTTCCGAAATGTGTATTTCACAATTTTTTTTATTTTAATCGAATCCTTGGCAAAAACCAAATTAGTTCAATACCAAACACAAAACAATTGAGCAGCGCGATGCCCATAAAAGCAGAAGGAATGTTGGCCCGCCTTAGCAACATAGTACTTTTTTTTAAGTCACACGTATTCACAGAATTGAAATTACAAAAACAACAATGTAAACGAATGGGGTTTGGGGGATAGACGTCCGAAAGATATCCATCAGAGACAATACTGAGACCACCAACTCCGGCCGATTTCCCGTTACTTAGCCTACAAGCTATATTTTTATGGAGTGTACACATCTGGTGCGCTAGTATTGTTACATAGAAAATCGTATTGACAAATGTCACGAAACTTCAAAAATTCCGGCTCACCAACACACTCCCAGCAGATATGAGACACTTCCGCTGTGGGCAAAGTTGCTGGCAGTGTTCATAGAATTTTATCCGTTTAATTTGAAATTGTTTGTTACGTGTGGATAACATTTTTTTTTTAGGAATAAGTGCACATTTGCTTAAAATGTTCATGAAAAATTAACAATGTAGATTGGTGGAGGGAAAATGAAAACATTTCGGGCAAATTTTCTTCATTATTTAAGAAAAATTTACACACGAAATCGAAGTTACTGATATCCAAAAGCGGAAAATACAGAACCATGTTTGTCCCAATATGTTTCTAGTATATAGAACATCAACTTTAGATAGTTTTACTAACCAAACAAATCAAATTATTCGCCTTTTAACAATTTATAATAACTAACCAATGGCGTTCAGTAATGAAAAAATGTGGAATTCCCGAACTCTTTCACATTTCCCCACGGTTGCCGAGGTTGGCAGCATTTATTTTTGCATATTTTGTATGTTTTTGATCCGAATCAGATCACGCTGATAATAAAAAACAGCTAATGTGTTCGACTGTAACAACTTTCGTGTGATGCATGGATTTGGTGTATTGGTTTATATAGCGCCCCATCTATCGGGCAGTAGTCAATAACATAGTAGCTTCCCGGTCTAATCACACCGCACCATCTGGCGGAGAGCAGACTATCGTCTAGTAAAGTGAGCTTCCCCATCTATCGGGCGTTACTGGTTATTAAAGCTAGATGACAATACAATTTTACTACACTATGTAAACGCAAAGGTACCTATCCCCTCAACGTTCAAGGTTCAACTCATTTAAATGCCTACCATCATAATATATGTCGTTTTCCATTGGGCAAAAAGAAGCGTTCGGGATCGGGAGAGTCCGGAATCGAAAAAAATCACTTCTGAAACCGTTCCATTGGCACAAGAATTACTCTTCTGATAATTCTGAGAAGAGAATTTCGCTTCTCGATTTGAAGTCAGAGAATCCACTCAAGAAGCACTCACACAAGTGTAGTTTATCTATTTTATACAAGTCAGCTGACAGCAGCCGTAGATTATTTTTTGGCATTTCACCAATACAAAAGTCGATTCCTTCAGAAGCAGTTTTGTTGTTCCATTTGATTTCAGAATGAGTGGATCCCCGAGTGAAACCAATGGAAAACGACAATAGACTAATGTCGTTTTCCATTGGGCGCAAAGAAGCGTCCGGAAGAGTCCGGAATCGAAAAAATCACTCCTGAAACCGTTCCATTATTTTTTGGCATTTCACCAATACAAAAGTCGATTCCTTCAAAAGCAGTTTTGTTGTTCCATTTGATTTCAGAATGAGTGGATCCCCGATTGAAACCAATGGAAAACGACAATAGACTAATGTCCCTTTCTCCCTCTAACTTTTGAACCCTCTTTAATAGAAAATAAATTACAAAAACTTAATGATGAATGTTCACCTGGTCCTGACGGTCTTCCCGCGATTTTTCTTAAAAAATGCTCCTTTAATCTTTCCATCCCACTTTCATACCTCTTTCAGCTGTCGATTTCTCAAGGCGAATTCCCTCAGTTTTGGAAATCCTCCTTCATAACGCCAGTTCATAAAAAGGGATCGAAAAATGATGTAACTAACTACCGACCTATAGCTAAACTTTCGCATTTACCCAAACTCCTCGAAAGTATTTTGTACGAAGCCCTAAGCTTTCAGTGTAAGTCTTTAATATCCCCCAGGCAACACGGCTTTCTAAAAGGTAGATCAACTACCACTAACCTCGTCGAATTCGTGTCCTCTGCACTCTCAGCCTTAGAAAGTGGTAAAGAAGTCGACGTCATTGCAACAGACTTCAGTAAGGCCTTTGACAAAATATCCCATAAATTAATCCTTTTCAAATTGTCTGCTCTTGGCTTTGAACCTGTTTTGCTAAAATGGATAAATTCTTACTTGGAAAACCGCTTTTACAGTGTTCGCTTCAGGTCCGTCCTATCGACCCCTTTTCTGGCTACCTCTGGCGTACCTCAAGGCAGCCATCTAGGTCCCCTTCTTTTCATCATAACCATAAACGACCTTGAAATGGTCATTCAGCACTCAGAACTTACTCTGTATGCTGACGATACCTAATTTTTCAAACCCATCTCCTCACAACATGACTCCAGCCTCCTTCAAATAGACCTAGATAATTTTTCCACCTGGTGCCTCAAAAACTACTTAGAACTCAATGTTGCCAAATGCCAATCTATTACCTTCTCACGTAAGTGCAATAAATCTCCTCCTCGAACTTACCTCCTCCACGGTCAACCTATATCCATCGCTCAATATATTCGCGACCTTGGCGTATTATGGGACAGAGAACTTAATTTCCGCTCACATATTGATGAGATTATTCTTAAAGCGAACTCATCGCTTGGCTTCGTCAAAAGATGGTCCAAAGAATTCTCCGACCCATACGTGACCAGATCTCTTTACGTCACATTTGTTCGTCCCCTGCTTGAGTACGCTAGCCAAGCCTGGTCTCCCTTTCAACGTGTCCATATAGACAGAATTGAGAGCATCCAACGTCGTTTTCTTCGATTTGCTCTTCGAAGACTACCTTGGAATGATCCCCTAATCTTACCTCCCTATCAAGACCGTCTTAAACTTATTAACCTAAATACCCTTGAGGAACGCAGGGACGTAGCAGACATTCTCTTCATTCATCGTCTGCTCTCAGGCTTTATCGACTGTACGTCTCTTTACAACTCTATCTCCTTTAACACTAACCCTCGGAATCTTCGTTGTCCTCGTCTCTTCTATCTACCAATTCACCGCACCTCATATGGCTCAAACGAACCAATCTCCCGAATGCTGCGGAAGGTTAATTCAAATCTTACCGTTTTTGACTTCAACCGCAGTAGTTCCTCCCTTAAAACTGACCTCCTACAACATCCTTAGTTTTAAGCCCTAGTTATTATATTTAGTTCTTAAGTTAGTTTAAGTCACTGTAGCTTGTAATAAGCCAAATAAATGGGGTTTTATCCCCACCGAAATCAAAATTAAAAATTAAAACTATCGGAAGCACCGTAGCCTGTTCTATACGTCATATTTTTTTCATTCAAATATCTTTTACGGTTGCAGTGTTATGGATCAGGAAAAAACGCATAAGATATGTGAAGGCATATCTGAGTTCAAACATTTCACCTTCGCTCCTGAAAAGTGGCTAAAAATGACTTATGCTGTGAAAAAAGAAAATGTTCATTGTGTTTTTTTTTTTAGATAGCATAATTTGTTTTCATCCATCTTCGGCACCAAAAACAGTTCATGCATTCACATTTCAGCTGTTTTTTAATTTTATTTGTATGAATTCTAGTGGGGCCAAGTTGAAAAACCACATTTTTCAAAAGTAAAAAAAAAAAAAAACAGAAAAGACTCGGTAAAATGGATGGTAACACCTACAGCAACATTTGACACATCCTTAGAAAGAAGAGACACAGACGCTTCATTTGAGGGGTAAACCATAGCAGTAAATTCTGCTACATAGCTATCTATTTTTGCATTAAATGCCCAATTCCATGTCAATCAATGACACGAAAGGAAAATAAACAAATTCAAGAAAAAAAAAAACAGTTTCCATACATTTTTTAATTTTTTGGGTGTCCGAGTTTGTTTACAGTCATGAACAAACTGGTAAGAACGATAACCGTTTCGATTGAACGAGGCGACGATGATGTTATATGAAGCAAACTAAAGCGATGTCGTTTTGTTCAATCGTTTCGACGATGATCGTTTCATTAATTACGCGATTAGAGCCCAGGTCTACCAATGTTATATTCAAACGGTTGGAAAATGTTTGTTTACAAAATATTTGCAGATCCGTTGGTATTCATTCATTCGGTGGTGAAGTTTCTGTTGAGAAACGCGAAATAATAAAAAAAATCAAAATGGAGCAAAATGGTTGTTTTGGTCGCATACGTATCGCATTTTTGTTGGGTATTAATTCCAAACAAATCGATGATCATTTATAAGCATCTTAAAACTGAAGAATACAACAAATAAAACGAAACGTGATTAAACAGGATCATACAAATATAAGATCCTTGTACAAGCATTGTAAAAATAAAAATGGAAATTATAAGACAGCAAGTGATTTAAAAGCGTCATAAATATTTCTAGATCCTTTACAAGTACCTATCATAAAACAGAGAAAGGATTATAGACTTTTTAGGTCCTTTTCGTTGTTTGTTGTCTTCTTTGTCCACATATTCCAAATTATTTAATTCACTCATTTTGCGCCACTCTACAGAAAAATGCCACGAAAATAGCAACGTATTAATGAAAAATATTTGTCAGACAATGAAAAAATTGTCAGATGTCTAAGAACAGCACATCTGACAAAAGCGAATGAGTCTACAAATGTCCTAAACGTCTGACCACACAATAATTGTGTGCTCAAACGGTTGGCACGCACTTGACAACATTATTGTCACATGGCATTGCTTAACAATTTGCGAGCACGGAAGTTATAGCACTCGTGTCATCAAAATGCACACACCGCAGCTAAATCCATGTTTCCATAGTAATGTTTATTAAAATGTGAAACACAAATACGCATCATTGCTTTTTGATTATAAAAAAATACGGAAACATTAAAAATCGACCACAAATCAAAAATGCAACGACTCCAAATTTCTATCCACATTTGCTTGGATTTAAGGAAATTTTGTAAATTCCCAACCCCAAACGTAGGTACTCCAAATCCAACAGTGGACCCAAGCAGTGAGTTGCATTGTATACATATTTCATGGTGCAATGGTAACAATTCGCTCTGGTAGATTCATACTATTGCCTCAAAAGTTGATATCAATTCGAGATTTTAGCGATCGATTTATAGGAAAAAAAATCAGTAGATTTACCTACGTGGTTTTTTCAATTTTCAAAATTTTGAATTTGAAAGCAGTAATAATTGTTTTAAGAACTACATATTAATAAAAAAGTAACTTTATTTAAAATAACAAAACTGGTACAGCACTTTAGTGTAAGTGTTGCCCTTGTTTTTTTTTTTTTAATTATCCCTCCCGCCTAAACGGTGTAAGATCGATAGCAAATAGTGCTTGTATTTAACGTTTATAAAAATCCGTTATAATTTTTGCCGCCGAAGTTATCGTACCTACTCTTAATTTCAGTCGGCTAAATTGCTTCTGGACATTTTAAATGTAAACAAAATTTGTAGCAGCTCTGAACATCTTAAATGTAAACAAAATAGCAGCTCTGACCTTCCTTAGTTCCTTATAGACGTCATATATGCGTGTTTTTTTATTTTACGAGTCTCGATTTTTTAACTTTTAGGTACTTTTCGGGACATTTGGTTCGATGTAGCAAAAACTGAAACCCTACAAAATCGGCCAACATTTTTTCGGACATATCCACGAGACCCCACCAGTACAGTCCCCATTGCGCACGACAAGTACATTTAACACCCTGGGCTATGTCACAACCGCTCGTGTACACTTTATTTTTGCAACAAATGGAGTGGATCTGCATTTAAATGCCGCATCCAGAAGTGCTGAATATAAATTGTACTTCCTGGTAAAATAATATGTTTTTTAATGTAGATATTTATTGAGAAGAACTAACATTATGGATGTTAGACATTAACACCACCTTTTCCCAATACTCGGTGTTGCAAAGTGAAACCATTGATATTACGAATCTTTGGTTCAAGGTTCTCTGCGTACACGTCGGTCCAGAGTTCTTCTAAAGGAATTTCTTTGTCAGCCTTTGCGGCAGCAGTGGCATTATCCACTTCCTTACGGACTTTACTATCGATTTCCTAGGGTGGAATTTTGTATTTTTAGTTAAGTGTAGCGTTTTAATTATATCGTCTTACCTTAGTCTCCTCTGGACTCAAGAGTCCTAACTCAAGACATCGCTCTTTAAATGAGGTAATAGGGTCACGTTTTTGGCGGACTTCTTGAATTTCTTCGCGAGTTCTGTAGCTGGTGCCAGGATCAGACATAGAATGTCCAGAGTAACGATAAGTAAACACTTCCATTACCAATGGACCTACCGTGTTCACATAATTGATAGCGAATTCAGTGGCACTACGAACGGCTAGCACATCCATACCATCGACCCAAATGCCGGGTAAAGCATCACCACGAGTATAATAATCAGTATTAGAGGAAGCACGCTCCGCACTTGTACCCATACCTGCAAAATAAATCAATGCAGTTCATTTAAAGTGCGAAATAAAGATAATCTACTACCATATCCATTGTTTTCACAAACGAAAATGCAAGGCAACTTCATAAGATAAGCCATATTGTAGGCTTCAAAGACTTGTCCTTGATTTGCAGCACCATCACCGTATAGAGTCAAACACATGCCCCCATTTTCTTTGTATTTACATGCGAGGGCTACACCTGCTCCCAAAGGCACTTGTGCTCCAACGATACCGTTGCCTCCATAGAAATTCGGTGCATACATATGCATAGAACCACCCTTACCCCGAGCGCATCCGCTCTGGTTTCCAGTAAGTTCAGCTAAAACCCCAATTGGTGGAACTCCCATTAAATATGTCCATCCATGCACCCGATACGCTGAGATAATATTGTCGACATCTCGCATAGCTGCTCGCATGCCTTTGAATAAATTATGTGTGAAATTGCCGAGAAAAGACAACTTAAATCGGAACTACTTACCGACTGCACATGCCTCTTGACCCGAGTACAAGTGACAAAAGCCTCTTATAATCTTCTCTTTATATAGATTTCCAGCGGCTGTCTCGATACGGCGAATAGTCTGCATTTGAGTGTAATACGTGTGAGCCTGCTCCTTTGTTACGTGGACACTGGTACTGGGTCCATCATCGAGGCGGTGTAATTTAAATGGCTTAAGTTGGCGGTGAAAAGTAAAAAGATTTCACGGTAATAAATTTATAATACAGTTAATAAAAATAACAAAACAAATCAACAGAAACCTATAAAGTTGACGAAGTAAATCTTTCGTGATATTCGATTGTGATTTTCAAATTCGCTTTAATATTGCTTGCGGGGTCAAAAAATGATAATGGTTTTATGTAGAGAGGTTAAATACAAGCATGTTTTACAATGGAGGGTTTCTATTTCGCTCCGTTCAATTAAAAAAAAGTACTTAAAATGAAAAATATATATATATAAAGACAATGGCAGTACTTACAATAAAGGACAACAGGATTTTTGATGCGGCGCAGTGGTTAGTGTGTTGGTCTTTCCCACTGCGCCAGGTCTCGCGAATGTCTGACAAAAATCCGAGGGTATTACTGTCATGAAAGAGTTTCTCTATTCAAAAATGAAAAACTCACAGCAAACGGACCTGTTCCAACTATTTATTTATTTTTCTTAAGTTTTCGTAGATACTCGTGCCCAGCTCAGGCATAACATAAAAGCATTAAAAGACTTGGAAAATGTAGAAATGGTCAATGTTGTGAATACATTTCTTCATAACCCAGAGTCACACGATTTGGAAGCACTGTTATTAGATTTAAAGTATCACTTGCGAAAGTCGAAAACCTGCCTACTCGAGTCCGTGCACTTGTATTCTCGAGAATTATCAAAAAAAATTAGTTGTTCCTGTCAAGCGCTGGTCTAGACTTCAAATGTCTGGTTCGTGACATGTCCACAAAATCGCGGTCTACACTAGTCATATTGAATATTTGGCACGACTTAAGTCTTGACTGAAATTACGTTTCGTGGAGACTGGGTGTAAGAGATACTGCCTACATACTGACTACTGTGGGAGAGCATGGAAACATCAGCGAGGGAGCTGCCGGTCTATTATATGTAATAGGTTGTTTGTGACCGAAATGAATGTGTGCCCCGTGGTGTCGTTTAAGTTGTTATCCGACTGGTTTGTCAAGCAAGTATAAAAGCTTATTCATTACCCCCGAACGGGCAGATGAGTGGATTGTATAAAGAGACTTTACTATACTAATATCATCAACATGATTTTTCCTATTTGGTACCGACGTCAGGTGGCGTTTTCGCTTCTTTTGAGAGAAAATATGAGAGTAATAATCGCACAAGTGTGGCGAGGCATTTAGTGCAGTTCAAATGCATATGCAGTCATTCAAATAAAGATGCTCGTGTTCCACTTGGGTGACTTACCCTTCGCAAAATATAACAGCCACCAGCGCTGACACCAATGCAACCGCCACCATCGGGAATTCTGCCCAACTAAACGAAACTATGATCATGCTTTACGTTCTCTCGGAAAATAAAATATGTTTCGCCCGGTTCTGCTGCTCGTAGTGCAATGATCGTAAACACGAATAGACTGAACGTTTTGCTAACCTCATCGTTTAATGGGAAATTTATAAATATTCACCTCGATTACCGTTGTCGTTTCTTGAGACGTGTCGTTTTTCAATCCACACTACCTAACACAGACGCCCCGCCAAACTTGTAGCAGATTTGTAGACGACTGGAATGTATTAAATTCCTTTCGAAGGATTGGTAGCACTTGTATGAAACTGTCAAAAAGACAGTTTGTTCAAATGATTTTACTTCTTGAAAGATTTCAGTTTTCAAAAGATTTATAAGATGAGCATTGAAATTTTTTACGGTTCAGATAGTGAGAAAGTGTTTAAATACTTGCTAGATGAAGTCGACATTCCCGACGCATTCCGGTAGTCATCAGTGCCGTCTGTGTTGAGGATATAAGCAACTTTAAGAATTCTTACGGAAGAGGATGCCAAAACGGTGCTGGAAATGATTTCAATTTGGGACTTGCTCAACCATCGGTAAGCAAATTCTTTGCAAAAGCCATAGACGTCATTGAAGCGCATATATGTCGTCAATGGATATGTGCCACACCAATTTTTTTATTTTATTAAAGTTCCAAGAACGTTAACATCGACTTTATTTAAGCCCTGTTGAATCCTTTCGATGAGCATTCTTCTCCTTTAATGAAAAAATAACTTCCGATTGTTTTTTATTTGTTATTTTTAATTTTCCACCCATGAACAAATCTCATTTGTTTTGAAAATGAAAGCGACAAATTTTAAAACAAAAACAAATGCCTGAATTTATGTGTGCGTTCTTCCGTTAAAAATAAATTAATTAATTTAAAAAAAACCGAATACAAACGCTCAAACACAGCCTTATTGAACCAACCGACTACCTGTCGGAGGCGAAATTGCAAACGACAAAAAAGGTCGTTTTTCAGAGCATTAGTCGTGTCGCTTTAACTTAGGTAATAAAAGTAAAGTCGTGCAACGACTACAAAACTAGTACAAAAAGGCATTTGACATTTTCATCCGAGCTTTGTCGTGGAAAAACGACAAGCGTAATAACGATTTGGAAGAGTCGTGTATTTTTGAGTCGGAAACGACTCGAGGTGATTACTACATTTTCAACAAGCGATGGTTCGTATCGTTTCAAAAACACATGCTAAAAAATACAATTAAATTGCAGCCTGAAAAGTGTTCATTCGGACATAAGACATACTACCAGATGATAAGAAATATGAAGCTATTAAAAATTATCCTGTACCAACAGAAGCCTATAGCGCTAGAAGATTTGTTGCATTTTGCAATTACTACAGAAGATTTATCAAAAACTTCTCATGCTATTCACGTCATCTGTGGCCACAAGCCATAGTTTTTTTTCATACTTTTTAGGAGAGCAGATTAAAGTTTCAAATCATCACTACAAATCAGGAATATTTGTTCCTAACCTTGTTTTTTTCTTTGGAAATCTTCTGTTTAAAAAAAGATTATGGTCATAAAAAATTCAGTGGAAGTAGATTTAAATGCTGAACACGATGGTGCCTATAACTTAATTTTGTCCTAACTCGAGTTAAGCGGTTATGGTTTGTGGCTGCTGTATAACGCAACTTGCAAACAGAATCTTTCATTTCAATGGACAAATGAATATAATGAAGCATTCAAATACCTCAAAAGGGAGTTAATGAGCCCTACACTGTTACAATATCCAAATTTTGAATAAGAGTTTTGCATTACGTCAGATGCCAGTAAACACGCATGCGGTGCAGTACTCAGTCAAGAATACAATGGCGAAAATCGATCTAAATCAATTTTTCCAAAGGCTTGAACGGCCGCTGTACTCAAAATCAATCAACTTCAAATGGCACCTATATAGCACCAAAAAGCGAAAACCATACAAAAGGAGTTCTACGACAGACAAAGTAGGGAGATATAACTACAAGAAGGTGACCTAACAAAACAGGACACAAATTAGAAAATAGTTATTTAGGACCGTCTACGGTAGTAGAATTAAGAAATAACAATAACGTAGTAATAGAAAATAAAACTAAGAAACAAACTGAGCACAGAGATAGATTAAAACATTTTAGCACGTAAAATATATTCTAACAATAAAAATAGTAAATAAGACAAGGTAATTATAATTTCTTTAGAATAATTACTATCAAAATGGGAGATGAATGTTAAGATATCTGCAAATATGTACACTAATATTTGTAGATATCTTAACATTCCATTCCCACACTTTGTTGCAATTCAATGCAATACTTGGAATGTCCATGCGACGGGAATATAACACCGCATAAGCGACGGACACTCGTGCTACGCACGAGTTACTGAATATGCAAATATCTACGCTACATTTCCCTACTTGATATGAGCGGTGCGACGCTCTATTAGTTTTAAGATATTATCCAGAGATTCGTAATAAAGTACAAGAAGGTGACGGACGTATTTTATTCTATCAAAAGTTACATTACAACTGATAAGCATTTGGTATGGGGAATTCTTAACTTAATTTTACCAGGGATGAAAGGACAACAATGGACAAACAAAACAAAAAAATTAAAAAGCAAAGGCAATTTCGGTCAGGGGGGCTTCGGATTTGAGTGAGGGAGTTTTCTTCTTCAACCGTATCCATCCTGATGCTGGAATTGGAGGAAAGACGGGAAAAAGCTGCATTTGCTAGAGCGAAGTTATTGATATTGGCTGATCCATTGCTCAACCAAAAGCAAAGAAATACTAGGGAAAATGCGCGGATAAGAGAAGAAGACGGTGCTATAGCAAGGGAAAAGGGACCCGGTGGAAGTAGTTTCAGCAGTAAGAGGAGCAGGTCGATGCTAAAAAGATGAAGACTGGTACTTCATCCGCTATGCGTATTGGGCAAAGTAATCCGAAAGACATGCTTCTCGTTGCTGTGGTAAACAAGCCTTGCGGTCGTCTGACAATCGACCAGTGGAAAAACGTAGAAGAAAAGTTACAAGACGCCCTATGGAAGGAATTGACCGCCATAGGAAACGCGGAGCTTCTATTCGATGGTGCTGGTTGGGAAGGTGGGCGCAAAGTTGTCTTACTCACTCCGTGGAATTCGACAGAAACTTCGTCACACAACATAGTTGGATTCCTATCCAATCCAAAAAAACGCATTGGGTCAAATATGCGGAAGTAGTTAATCAAAGTCTTGATATCCAGACTTCCCACTGTGATACTGCTAAGGAATTACCACGGCGGTAGAGCTAGAGCTAGAGCACTAACAACAGCTTTTGAAAGAGCTTGCCCTGGAAACAAGACACCAAAAACAAGGCCCAGCGTAAATGGCGGAGTAGGGAAATAGGTCGAAAAAGAAAAGAAGTCAGGAAACTTTATAATAGGGCAAAACCAATAAAAGCCGACAACACATGGAATGAGTGAAAGGAAGGCAAAAGGTAATTCAAGTACCTACTTAGATAGGAAATCCAAAAGGTATTCATGGAAAATTTTCTGCGAAACTATCAGCAGATGAGACTTCTAGACTACGCAAAATGCTCGATAAAGAGGCAAGTGTACCTAGCTACATCAAAAAGAAAGATGGAACCTGGGCTGAAAGCAGTCAGGAAGTTCTAGAAACTCTGGAGGAGTCCCACTTCCCCGGGGCTTCTATCCCAGAGGAAACTGACTTGCATAGGCACTCGGAAATCAACAGTATTCCCTGGAATGAAAAAATATTTGATTAAACAGAAAAAAAAAATACGGTCGGCTATACAATCCTTCAAGCCGTATAAATCTCTAGGTTTAAATGGCATTCTGCCAATCATGCTGCAAAAAGCCCGGAAACTGCTATAGGGAAAATTATGGAAATTCTAATAGTCAAATTAATTTTAATAAACTAGACTCTTAACAAAGACAGCTAAGCGTAATACATTTCCAATTTCAGAGCACTTTAGTGAATCTGGATTTTTTTTTCTCTGAGAGTTTATTTACGTTTTCGTAAAATTTGGAAAGAAACCATTCTACCGGATCTACTTCCGTTAATTATTTTTATACAAATGTTTAGAAATCAATATAGGCGCAAATTTACCTGTGAATGGAAAACGCGTAATTTTCCAAGGCAGAGATGAATTATTGAATTAAAAGAGATGGATATCTTTCGTACGTCTATCCCCCCAAAACCATTTGTTTACATTGCAACTGTGATTACATGTGAGATACAAAAAGGCATGTTGCTAATAGCCGGATACCAATCATCTTGCTTCTATGGGCATCCCGCTGTTCAACTGTTTGTGTTTCGTATTGAATTTCTTTTGTTTTTGTTGACGATTTGATTAAATTGAAAAATATTGAAATACACATTGCAGAATACCGAATTTTTGCATTCAAATATGTTAGAAAAGAAATGAGCATATGTGCGTGACTTCATGAATTTTTCGGTGAAACAGCTGCTTGTAGGCAGCCGCCTTTCCACTGGAAAGTTATTTATCTCTGTATTCCATTATCTTTGGGCCAAGGCTAAACAATACAAATATTCCAATCGCACGGATATCAACAAAAACGCAAAATGTTTTCTTTATGTCCAATTAGCCACACGAAATCTGAGAAGCTTAATCGAATACCACATCAATCAAACGCATCGCAAAATAATAACGAAATATATTGGTACCAGTGGCTTTGTTAGGAAACTGTGTCCAGAAGCCGGACAAACCTCAGCCAGTATAAAAATCACCGGCTATAGCCACTTCGTATATCCTTCGGTGAAATGATTACTATTTAATGCGGGGTCAAATTACCTCATCCGTGCGCGAATATACGTCACTGAATTAAGTGGATTTTACATTCAAGACAAAAATAAATTCCGTCACGTAGTACTCGATCAAGGATGCTGTAATTTGGCCATTATATTGACTTCTTACTTTAACCTCTACGGTCGCCTCTGTTGCATAACTTTTCGTAATTCTCGCTGCACTTAAGCTCTGCGAAGAAAAATAATAATAATGTTATTAATTAATTAATTATTTTCTTTAGAACTTTTACTAACTTTGCTTAGGTTTCGTAAAAAGGTTGAAGATTTGTACATCTTGAATTCGAACTTAAATCAATGTAATAATAATTAAACAATATGAATTGGTGCCAGCGGATGAGCGGAAGCAAAAATTCAAAACTTATATAAAATAGACCACCAGCTGCAAAGTTGGAATACAAAGATAATGGAATACAGATTATATAACTTTCCAGTGGAAAAGCGGCTGCCTACAACTACAAGCCCAGAGATGAATGAATAAAAGAGATGGATATCTTTCGTACGTCTATCCCCCCAAAACCCATTTGTTTACATTGTTGTTTTTGTAATTTCAATCCCTGTCTGTAAATACGTGTGAGCTACGAAAAAAGTTACTAATGACAGACCACCAATCAAAATTCAGAACGGCCGGCCGGATGTCATAAAACAGCATAATTTTGTATTCACCATATGGTGACACTCTCTTTTTTAGATAGGTCGGTTCGTTAGATATACGATTTTTCGGTTACCTCCAGAATCAGCCCATTGAATTAATCCGACTGGAAGGAACAACATATTTTATATGTGAAATTATTACCTAACTGACTATTTAATTTTATACGCAGATGAATTTATATATTTAAAAGAGTGGTTGGTGTACTAGTGTTCAAATTGTAAGAACTTTTAAAAGAAACATTACGAAAGCATTATGTGCTATCTATCGGATAAATTGCGAAATTTACTTGTATGGCAATTATCTATTCTTATTTTTTAAATCTATAAAAGTTATAATATAAGTCAAGGTGCAGCTCTAAAATGTAGAAAAAAAAGTATTACGGTTTTGAAATAATATAATATTATAAACAATAAAAACTTTTCATGCCGAATTATAGTAGATAGCCTTGATGTACATGACTAAAATGTTGGATTTTGCAATTTATATGCAAATTGATTGGTAAATTGTAAATAATTTTAATTTATACAGCCTGCTTGTGTTCAATTTAACAAGAAAACTTTTTTCATTACTCTGTTAATAAAAATGGAACTTTAATTGTTATTCGTAACTATATTAACCATTTTTGATAAAAGGCAGTGTCAAAGTGTTAGAAACATATTAATTATATATTCACTACAAGCAAATTAACTGTCAACCGTCAAAATTCAAATTTTCCTAGTGTACATGCCCAAACCAGTTTTGCAGGATATTTGAAAATTTTATGAATTTCGGTGGTGAATTTACCAATTTTCCGCCAACTTCCGGGTGAATTCACGAAAACACTTATAATAGCATAGAATGAGAATGTATGCGTGACTTCATGCATTTTTCGGGGAAACAGCTTGCAGACAGCCGCCTTTCCACTGGAAAGATATATATCTCTGTATTCCAATATCTTTGCTAACTACTAAATAGACTGACAGCTTCAGCTAAAAAAGAGAAATCCCCTACAAGCTGAACTTGACCTTGGATGTAGCCCAGTTTGAATTCATGTATTCGTGCCTAAGTTCATCAAAGGGGCTCACTCATATTGAAAAAAACCAGCCTACACCCTTCCGGTTTAAACCGGATGTCGGTAGGTAGAGGTGGGCTTTCATTTTGTTACATAGTGTTGCGGCTGTGTTGGGCAAATAACAATTGTTCTTATGTCGTTTTCGATTTGGCTTTTCAGATTTCTGCTGCAAAATCGAACATAAAATCCGAATTTTATTGGTCTTGTGTGCATTGAGTTGGTCGCAAAAAATATTTGTTTTCACTTGCACTGAAAATCCATCTGAATTGATTTGTACACATTTATAATAGCTCATTTCGAAATAATTTAATATTTTTATATTCGTTTCCATTCTCGAAAAATTAATAATTCACTTAAAAAAACAATCCTTTCAATGATAAACAATTCGCAAACGCCAACTGTGTGTTATACACATTGGTATTAGAAAAAATTAATGTAAATATGAGAAAAAATCGAGATTTCTCAAATGTTCCTGAGATAAAAATAGAGTGATTTTTTTGGCAAATCGAACATGAAATCCCGATAAAAAAAAAATTATCTTTTTGCCTAATCGAAAACGACATAAGAGTTTATAAAGTTTATGAACTTTATAAAATGAACTAACACGGTTTTTTTTACTTTTGTTAAAAGAGATTTTGTAACTTAAACTTTTTTTGTATATTTTAAAGAAATTTTCGAAATAAAGTTTCGAAATCATATTGAAACAAAATGTTTTAACACCGTTTAGGAAAAACATTTTTTTTCCAAGTTATGCTACGTAAAAAAACCATAATCAACATGTACTTTATTTACATTTATTTTTATAAATCTATTTACCATTAACACACGTATTCACAGACAGGAAAAAGAAGAGAGGGCGAGAGAGGGCTCTCATTCGAATTTTGCGAGGAAAATCGGGTAGGTGCACGGAAGCTGTCAATCTATTTAGTATTTAGTTTATGCTACAAGCTGTTTTCACGAAAAATTAATGAAGTGACGCACAATCGGGTAGGTGCACGGAAGCTGTCAATCTATTTAGTATTTGGTTTATGCTACAAGCTGTTTTCACGAAAAATTAATGAAGTGACGCACATTAAGCTCATTTCGCTATACCGAAATGTGTATTTCACTATTTTTTTATTTTAATCAAAGACTTAACCAAAACCAAACAAGTTCAATACGAAACACAAAACAATTGAACAGCGTGATGCCCATAAAAGCGAAAGGAATGGTGGGTTTGAGGAAACGGTTAGCCTATCATCAGTCAAACCATACTGTTAGTGTATTATTTCCCACAAGAGCCAGAGTGTTAACCACTCAACTCATGCTATGAATGGAGAAACGAACGGAATTGCCTACTCCAGGGGGTAACGGCAATAGCCATAATCCATCCGTAGTCTTCTCGACTACGGCCGGGGCATGGATTCTGGAGGCCCCAACATTCATATACTCGAACCCACAAGCGACTCTTGCGGCTCTATGTCCGATTCACTCGGCAAATTGAGCATGAGACAAGCTGCTGCCCACTGCACTGCCATTGACGGCCAGACTCGGGATACTTCCATGGTTGAACGGGCTCCTGAAGATGCGGATCTTGAGCTGCGCTTGTCTTAGGGACAGCGGAAGAGGAAAAGGAGGAAGCTGTTGTATCTGCGGCGCAAAGATGCTTTATCTGCTGAAGGCGCAAGAACGTCTTTCGGCTCTTCGGCGGTGCCTTTGAAAAGGAACAGGTCGGTGGAGGTCTTACCAATTGAAGCCAACCAACCCCTTGGATTGGGCACTGCCTCCTCTTCTGACGAACCGAAAAGCAAGAAGGAGCGACCCAAGCTCATAAAGAGAATAAACCCCCCTCAAGTCTGTGAGTCTGTCCACGCGAGGTCTCCAAATGAAGCCGGTGATACTAACTACCAGCAATGGAAGCGGTACTGGTGGACGAAAACCGGACGTCGCGATCCTACCTACAGGCGTGAACTCCGGAAGCTTTCCAGTCTTTGGAGCTGCCCGTGCACTTGTAATGAATGATGCAGGTGCTGAAACTAACTCAGGTCGCACTACAAGCGGACAGAACTTTGTTGTCGCGGATGGCTCTAACGGTCAGAGTGCTTTCTTTGAACGCAGAACAGCTAAGGTGCAAGAAGGTATAGGCTGTCATACAAGGATGCCGCTGTCTCCTCTTTAGTAGCTTGTATAGGGAAAGCAGGCAATGATAACAGCATGAGTGATGCAGAGTGCAAACACTTCAAAGCCCATCTTTTGTTTACTCAGATAAACCTACAGCACTGCAAGGCTGCTACTGCTCTTTTAAGTAGTAGGATTGCTGTCCGTAGAACAAAAAACTGCATTACATCCATGGGTGTGGAAAAATCGCATCTGTGGCCTTGGTGAGCGGTTCGCACAACGTAGATTGCTAGTAGCGAAAATTAGCTCTAATGCTCTTGGTTCAAAGCGGAATAAATTGGAAACAGATTATAAGAAGCTTAAATAAAGTAGGTTTTATAACCTTCATTATTAGTATGAGGAATTTTTTTAAAATACATTTGTTAGCATAAAAAGTTAACACGAGTAAAAGACGCAGTCTGGTCTGAATTTGAATAGTCATCGTGAGTGAACGTGGTTGAATTACGACATTCAGAAATATGTTATTTTGAGTTTTCAATTAAAACTTCATTTTAGTTATTTTTATGCGCTACTTAAGGTTAAGTATTAAACTATAACTCAGAAGTGGGGTGTTCTTTTCCCAATTATAGTTATTGACTGTTCAATATCCAAATTCTTTGCATGAAATAAATTTCCAGAAAATTGCTCTAGCATTTTATAATCATGGTGACGCCCAGGTATGATAGAGCTGAAGAACGAGAGCGATGGAGAGGTGAGCTTGAGCAAGCAGAGCATTATATTCACGAACAGAAACAGAGCAAGTAAATCGACAGAAAATTATTGGTGGTGGTTGAGTCGCTGAAGCAGTAAGAGGCGAGGGCGAGACAGATAAAACAATCTGCAAAATAAAATAGACGGGAAATAAAGTAGAAATTAGAAAAATGAGTGTATATAATACATAAATCAAGAAATACCTAGAAGGAGACAGCAATATTTTCAAAATCCAGGAGATTCTGATAACACTGGACAATGGGAATGGATGATGCAGCATACGATTAACTAAAATCGCTTACGCAGTGAGCAGGTCTAAAGACGCGACCACTCTATTTTAGTTGCACAAATTCAAAGATTAACGCAAAGTGTTGTTCCAAATACCAGGACCACTCCAAGAGTTGGCTTAAGAATATCGAAAGAATGTGTCGTCTGCATCGATGGTGAGAGAAATATGTTATCATGAAAAATGCGACCTTCGTCGCCAATTAAGGCTCACCTTCGATGAAACTATGGAGATAATCTTGACTGGGCTATGTGCACGGGATGCAGCGAACTCTTTAATGGGCTGTCGATACTTAGATGCTGATGATCTAGTGCACTACATCCTAAAATTCGAGGAAATGGGCTTAACAGGTATTGGTCAGGACAGATTCAATGTAAGTGAAGTTCATCCGTCAGTCGTCCCACCAAGGATCAATGAACATCATAATATCATGACGTAGGCATTCGTCCCCGTATTCCAAATGAGTTAATATTCTATAACTGCCGAAAAGGTGGTCATCTATCAAGAAATCCAGAGCCTCTGCAATCTTCAATTTGTTTTCAGTGTGGATAGCAAGAACACGTTTCTCAAATGTGTCCCAATCAACAGGGAGAAAAATATTTAAGTTCTGTTTACATTGGCGAGTGCAGATTATCTGCTTTCGTTGACATGGGCAGCTCTGAATGTTCTTTCAAAGCCACAGCAGCCCTGCTTAATGGCTTTTGAATCCAGCGAGGCCTAATGGAGCTGAAATCGTTTGGTCCAGCTGCATTTAAAGTCATTTCACCCGGATGGATAGTTTCGTCACTCAATTGTAGTAGGCTGCTCGAGCTAAACTAAATTTTATCTAGTCTCCAACTTTTCTCTCCAAACATCAGCTAAAGTCCTAGCTAAATAGAGTACGCCGTGGATAAGTGTCACCGTAAACAGCTGTTCTTTAAAAATAATGTCTTCAACCTTTTTATTTTCCCATATTTCAGCTATTTCTTATTCTGGGTACTTCGCGTCCATGTAATGATTTAAAGAGCTCATCCTTGCATACTTTTCCGCAACAGAACAAAAAATGTCACAATTTAGCTTGAGAAAATGTGCCGACCCAGACACATGAAGTACATTCTGTAACAAAAGTTTGATTATTTAGCTCGAGCTGAGTACCATTCAGCTAAATGGGTTCCCTTAAATTTAGCTCAGCGTACTAAGCTTCACACTAAATATTTTGCAGGTCACAATATGCAATTTTGTATGAAAAATTTCCCCATTGTGAGATCGAAAAATTTAGCCTGAACACTTAAAAAGATTATTAATATCGTGTTCACAAATTTCTAGAATCCGCCCATACGTAAACCATAAATGAATTCATTTTAAGAGATGCATATCTTTTTTACGTCTATTCCCCCAAAATCCATTTGTTTACATTATTGTTTCTGTAATTTCAATCAATTGAATACGTGAGAGCAACATGCTGCTAATGGCCGGCCACCATTCTCTTTGCTTTTATGGCCATCGCGCTGTTCAATTGTTTTGTGTTTCGTATTTAACTTGTTTTGTTTTTGTTAAGGCATTCAAATAAAAAAAATAGTGAAATACGCATTTCGGAATAGCGAATTATTGCATTAAAATCTAATTCATGAACTCGCATTATATCCTAGAGAAGAAATATTCATGAATTTTTCGGGAAAACAGCTGCCACCTTTCCACTGGAAAGTAATATATCCCAGCATTTTTTGCTCTAGTGCCCAATTCACAATGTCGCGTTGACGAGCGCGTGCGTTGACAGATTATGTAGAAACAAAGTGTTCATATGCTGCCACACAAAATACAACTTTGCGTTGGCGTTGTAAAGTTAGTTTAGTTAGTGAAAATGACGAATACCTTTCTTTGTGGAGCTAATACTCCTTTCTTCAGATTTTCTTGGATAAATAAAAATATTTATCATTGATTTTGTATCTTTGTTAAGGTTGTTCTGTGATGTGCTTTTTCGCTGGCCGAGGTTTTGCTCGCCGGATCCAGGATTTACCAGAGAAACACGAAACTCTGGTTTAGAGGTACAATTTATTCACCGTGTATTTTAAATCTATTTATACAACTTTATATTATGTTCTAACAATAATCGGATAATGTGTACATCGTTTGGTAAATACTTAAACGACCTATGGCTTAACAATATTTAGATAACTCTATAATGCTTTGATAGCGCTTACCCTAGGTTTTGTCTTTGCTATACAAACTACTGTGATCTTAATGATGATATACGTCTAACTACGTGGCCCGACTACTGCGTGGATCCTTAGTGGCCCGACTACAGTGTGGTTCCAGGGGAAAGGAGGGGGTGAGGCCCGACTGCAGCGTGGTTCCTTAGAGGCCCGACTACTACGTCGATCCTTAGTGGCCCGACTGCAGCGTGGTTCCAGGGGAAAGGAGGGGGTGAGGCCCGACTGCAGCGTGGTTCCTTAGAGGCCCGACTACTACGTGGATCCTAGTGGCCCGACTACTGCGTGGATCCTTAGTGGCCCGACTACAGCGTGGTTCCAGGGGAAAGGAGGGGGTGAGGCCCGACTGCAGCGTGGTTCCTTAGAGGCCCGACTACTACGTGGATCCTAGTGGCCCGACTACTGCGTGGATCCTTAGTGGCCCGACTACAGCGTGGTTCCAGGGGAAAGGAGGGGGGGGGGGGGGGGGGGGAGGCAGGTCAGCTAGGATTGCTGACACTGTTAATATAAGGCCGATTTCCCAGAGGGAATTCAGCCGCCAAAAATTTAGAACAGAGACCCGGGAGTCGCTTTCTATACGGGAGTCTTGTCTGGTACACTAGATTGGTACCAATCACACTTAGACAGATCTCCCCGAATGACACTTTCCTACGGGTACTCATTGGTTTTACACCAGTAAGACAGTGTGAATCCTACGAGCGAGTGCAAATTTGGTATGCCACGTAATGGGTTTAATGCTGGCAGTGGGGTATCTGTGACTGGCTGTGCACTGCGAGAATGTGACGAACGGGGACGTTTCGTTACAGTTCTTTACATTATTCTTATGAATGATTTTTTTTATCGATTTTGGAGAATCCGTTTTTAATTCTTCCACAAAAACTACAGCTACACACAAAAAGAGAATAGACTTGAAATTTGGATTCTGCTCTCGATTTGTGAACATTAGTTAAAACCAAACCAAACTTTTAATCTGTCATGCTCTACTCTCTCAACGCGCATTCGTTTCAAAGCAGCAGTTTTACAAAATTTTTGCTCACGCGCTTTGGCATTTCGATTCCAAATGCTATAAAGCTTGTCAAATTTCCATTTTTCCCAAGAGACGGTTTCTTACCATCGAAATTCCCACGAAAAGGTAAATAACACTGTCTACAAGGTTTGTTAAATGGAGCAAGGAATCACGAAGAAAGCGCTCCGGACCAAGAAGTCTGCTCTTCGTATTAGCAAGTTGCTCTTTCTCGAAGAATTTTGTAAGTTGCTAGAAAAGAACCGGGAACTAATGTTAAAAAATTTAGCTCCAAATGCAACCTACTGCCACTCAAAAAGTATGTTTACAGAGTATCGAAAATCGTGGAGTCCTATTTCCAACAGTGGACAACAAAACCTAGAAACTTGTTGAACTTTACACTTTTAATTTGCAATAAAAATACTTGACGCATAGGAATCAATGCATTTTTATTTTTTCCTTAAGAATTTTAGGTTTTCCATAAAATTTTCTCGCAGAGATCGTTGCCCCAGTCACCATCGACATAATAATTTCACTGATTGCATAAAACTCGCCCGCGCGTCCCGATCCCACACTTGTGTCTATGTCCAAATGATTTCAGTGGCGATGTCAGCGTCAGAGGAATTATCTGGAAATCGGCGTTATTATTGCCTGTACAGTTGATAAGGTGAGCGAATCGAAAAGGAAACAAATGATATACGGTTCGTTATAGGAAAACATTATGACTTACTCAGCAAGGCTTTCCAGACCAGCACAAGTGCCTTGGAATTCATTCTTCTTCTCGGCATTGAGGTTGACGTTCTTGATCATCAGCGCCAGCAGGCAGCTTATCATAATATTCAAATGGACGACATTTGACTTACTCTTGATGAGGTGGTTTATCCGGCGGATGATGTACATGTACATTGTGCAGCGTGACGTCCGTGGAAAACACAGTTCGGAAGCATTTGTTGACATCCTCTCGCATGCGGGGGAAATTACTTCAAAATGTAGACAGGCGAGGATCGAGGAGTTCGCTCAAAGGAAACATGACAGAATCGAGGAGTTGTGCGAATGAGATAAACAATTTGACAATACGTCAGTGTCAACCGTGGTGAGCTTAAGAAGTTCAACACAAAATTGGTGAATAAAGTAGTAAGTACATTTTCATATTATTTTTTTCTATCCGTATTTATAAAAGGTCCTAAAATCATAGTTTAAATTATGTACCATAACAAAAAACTGAAATCAATGTAGAACAACATGATGTATGCATTAATATTGAAATGAGTATTTCCAAAATTAGAATAAAGCCACGTTTTTTTGCAATTGTATTTATACCTATGTCAACAGTTCTAATTTCATAAACGGTAGAAAGTAGGATAAGAAACTATCTAATTATTTGTGTAATGCAAAAAATGTTTTTATTTGTTTACTATTCTTCATCATAAATAACTGTCCACACAAAAATTTAGTTGTAAGGAACAATTTCAAATTTAACGGATAAAATTCTATGAACACTTCCAGCAACTTTGGCCACAGCGGAAGTGGCGCATATTTTTGGGAGTGGCTTGGTGAGCCGGAATTTTTGAAGTTTCGTGACATTTGTCAATACGAATTTCAATGTAACAATACTAGCGCACCAAATCGTGACCACTCCGTAAAAATATAGCTTCAGCTAAAAAAGAGAAATTGCCTACAAGCTGAATTTGACCTTGGATGTAGCCCAGTTTGAATGCATGTATTTTTGCCTATGTTAATCAAAGGGGCTCACTCATACTTGAAAAAAACCAGCCTACACTCTTCCGGTTTAAGCTGGATGTCGGTAGCCTGAGGTGGGCTTTCATTTCGTTATCTAGTGTTGCGGCTATGTTGGGCAAATAACAATTGTTCTTATGTCGTTTTTGTTTTGGCTTTTCAGATTTCTGCTTTTCAGATTCTGAACATTAAATCCGAATTTTATTGGTTCTTGTGTGTATTGAGTTGGCCGCAAAAATATTTTTTTTCACTTGCACTGGAAATAAAATTGGTTTTTACACATTTATAATAACTCGTTTCGAAATAATTTAATATAAAAAATTGTTTCCATACTCGAAAAATTAATAATTCAGTTAAAAAAACAATCCTTCCAACGATAAACAATTCGGAAACGCCAGCTTTGCGTCATACACATTGGTATTGGTGAAAATGTGTGTGAAATCTGAGAAAAATTCGAGATTTCGCTAAAGAGAGTCAGATCAAAAAAAAAGATTTATTTTTTGACAAATCGAACATGAAAAGCAATTTCAATAAAAAAAAAAAGATTTTTTCTCAAAAAAAGTCAATTTATTTTCTCAAAAAATTCGCGCGAAATTTTTACTTTTATTTTCTCAAATTCTCTGAAGCTAAAAGTCAATTTATTTTCTCAAAAAACGTACAGCCTTATTTATTAGAATTTGCTAAACGGGCTTTAACACCTGTAGTTATGCAGTGTATAAGTATCCAAAAATTCTTATTTATAAAACATTTTTCAATGCATAGTAGTAATACAGGGCTTGCGTCAAAAAAGGTACTGAAAGGAGAAATCTTTTACATTTATTTGTAAAAAAAGATTAACAAAAAAACTATTAATTAAAAAATGGAAAAGTAAAAAGAAAAAAAGAAAAAAATGTAGGCGCAGTGGCTTAGTGGTTAGTGTGTTGGACTACTAAGCGAGGGGTCCCAGGTTCGAATCCCGAAAAAAACCCAAATTCCAACTAATGGTTTTTTCCGCTGCGCCACCTCTCGCGAACGTCTGACAAACATCCGAGAGTATAACTGTCATGAAGGAGCTTCTCAATTAGCCGTTTGGACCCGGCATAAAATTGTAGATCCCTTCCATTCGTCCCAAAAATGAAAAACGCACACAAACGAATGGTTGTGAGAAGCTAGGCCCTGGGTCTCTACAGACCTGCTGCGCCAACTATTCATTTATTTTTAAAAAGAAAAATTGGTAGTCTTATGCAAATTTAACCAAATTTTTGAAACAATTTAAAATATCTGCACAATTACTTATCGATGATACTTGTAGAATCTTTAAAATTGAAAATAAAAATGTCGATACAATTTATCCAATTTATTTTTGATTTCATTTAAAATAAAATGTGACAGACTTTTTACGTCAAAATGACTTTTCGATACTATTCCACCTCTATACAGGCTGTAAACAACGTCCAAGCGCGTTTAGCTTATATAAGGTCTATACAACGTTGAATAATTTTTATAAACAAGGTTTATGGGTTTTGAAACATTTTAAAGGGCGCATAGCTTTATACACACTTTATAAAAATGTTGGGGTACTTTTTGTCTAAAAACTGGGTGGTCAATGTTTCCCTAGGCTAAGTCTAACTTTGACCACGTACCTAATACTTTTGACTTAAAAAATTAACCAGGTACCTATTTAGATATCGTTTTTTAACCGTTTTATTTCATTTATTAATAATAAATAAATAAAGGGTGATTTTTTAAGAGGTTTAGAACTTTTTTTAACGAAAAAACACAAAAAATTCGAAAAAATGAATGAAATATTTATTTGAATCGATAGTTTGAACCTTGCAATTTAATGTTTAAAGATAATTTCATGCAAATGTTGACCGCGGCTGCGTCTCAGGTAGCCCATCCGCTGAGTCCAATTTTGGCATACTCTTTCACACATATCGGCCGGTATCTCACGAATGAATGCATGGATGTTGGCTTCCAGTGCGTCAATCGAAGCGGGCTTGTTACTATACACATTAGCCTTGGCATACCCCCACAAAAAATAATCTAATGGTGTCAAATCGCACGATCTAGGCGGCCAATTGACCGGCCCGAAACGTGAAATTAACTGTTCACCAAACTCGCCTCGCAATTGCGCCATTGTTTCGCGTGCTGTGTGGCATGTGGCACCGTCTTGTTGAAACCACATATCATGCAAGTCAAGAACTTCCATTTCGGGCAAAAAAAAGTTTGTTATCATCGCTCGGTAGCGTTCACCATTGACAGTAAGACTGCGATTCGGATCATCTTTGAAGAAATATGGCCCAATAATGCCGCCGGCCCATAAACCGCACCAAACAGTGGCTTTTTCGGGATGCATTGGTAGCTGTTGCAATGCTTCTGGCTGATCTTCACTCCAAATGCGGCAATTTTGCTTATTTACGTACCCATTCAACCAAAAATGAGCCTCATCGCTGAACACAATTTGTCGATAAAAAAGCGAAAAAGAACATTTCGAACCGAGCACGAATTTTGATAGTAAAATTCAATAATTTGCAAGCGTTGTTCATTTGTAAGACGATCCATGGTTAAATTGCAAACCAAACTGAAGCTGTTTGACAGTGACACAAGGTACTAAACACACGTCAGCTGTCAAAACCAGTGTTGCCAAAACCAAACCAGCTAAAAAATCACCCTTTACAATTGAATTAAGAATAATAAAGGAATAATTTTCATGCAAAAATATGAAAGAACATAAGGAAATAGTTGCATCGGAACGTGAATACCCCTATAGCTTTTTAGTATTATTATCTAGTACATATTCATTAAAAAAATTAAACCTGAATATGTATTAATTTGTGAGCATAAAATGGAAAATATTTCATCCTTATCATTTTGTTCGGTTCAATCGTCAGGATCGGAAACATCGTCTAAATACTCTACACTTTCAAAATGTTGCTCGCATGAGAAAGGATCTAACCTAATCAACTCGCGGCATATTGTTTTCGCCTGCGAAATCCAGATAATTTTTCGCCAGTAATCGTATCATTCGAAAGTCGAATGGAAATCCCCAGTTGCTAGCTGTCAGAAGAGCATTAGCTATTGTCTTTTCTTCGTCATCTATAAGGACCGTTGGTCTAGCAATGCTCTTTACGTGCTCATTTTTTAAGTGGTTGATGAGCGTTCCTTTAGCAATATTGAAATCTTTTGCGCATTGATTGATGGATATTTCTTTCGTTTGAATAGAGGTCAATCTTTGCCAAAACATATATCTAACTTTGACCACCAGGTCAATGTTAAGCTGACGTCGGTCAATTTAGCCGTTTTGCATGGAATGATGGCACTCTATATTATTTCTTCTCTAAAATATTAAAAGATAATTGATTGAAATACTTACCAGAATAAAAATGTTGTGGGTATCTGTTCACTATGGCCCTTAGAAGAGTGAAACAATTTAGAGACGACTTTTGCCAAAAATTCGACTCTAACGCTAAATTACTAGAAATAAAGCATAAAATTTCACTTTAAGTTAGGAAATAGTTAGATTCGAGTCACCGCTGATTAAGTCAAATCTAAAGTGACATCCAAGACAGAAATAAATATGTCAGATGATGAAATTTTCAGGGATATTGAAACTTTTCAAAATATAAGAAATTACAGAAAACGAGAAACTTACCGAAAAAGATAAGATCCTTTCGAATATTACACAGTTTCGCAGTTTAAAATTAACTAGAGGTAATTTAAAATAAATTGTAAAACATATTGTAGCGTGGAACCTAAGATGGTGAAGTGTAAACAGCCCATTAGTCACCAAACAAGTTCCACTTCCAATTGGAGACTCGAATCTGTCAAATAAGTGGATAGTTAAGCTAATTCTATAACCATCGAGTTTCTTCGGGAAGAACCGGAGTTTTCCCGATAGATGGCAGGAGCGGATATAAAAGGGCAGATTTGAAAACTGGGAGGGACAGTTGACTTTTTAACGGTGATTGTTAAAGTTCGAAGTAGTAATCGGTTGTGAAGATAAAGAAGTGAAAAGTATGCAGTGAATTAAGTGATTGGTTTAAATAGGATTAGAATTGTTTTAAGAGATATTGTTTTGAAGTGAATTATTATAATAGTCCGTAAAAATGTAATAAAAGTCTAGTATCTTTTCGAATCTCAGCTCGGATGTAACAATATGATCCAATAAGCATGAATATTATACTTTTTTATAGCACAGGTTTGATAAAGAAACCGTTGCATATATATAACCGTCTTAATAGAAAACGATATTAAGCCTAGGAGTCAAAAACGTTTTCCAGTTCCACACTATATCATGGTTTTTACAACGATACGTCACTTAGCTGAAGGTAGTTACCAACTTGACACTGGTAAGCATTTGAATTGAACTTGAATTCAATGATGATCGTTATGTTTTCTTAGCTGATGTGCATGGCGTAAGTCAAAGGACAATTAGTACTGTTATCCGAAAAGTATCAGCAGCAATAGCAGCAAAACTTCCCCTTTAGAAGTTGTTTCAACGGCTTTCAATGTGATTTGAAGGTAGCAAAAAATGCAACAGCAGTTCTTTGGAACATTTGCAAAGAAAGAAATTGTTTTACGTCGGAAGACTTATTTCTTGAAAATCGTAAGCATAACAGATGAAAATACAACCTACACGCACAAGAAGACAATTTAGAAATAACTCTATTTTAAAATAGTTTTCAAGGTAAAAAAAGGAGACAAAAAAAACTTAAATTCACTCATCATTGCTGTTGTTCTTCTTTTTATGTTGACCAGTTTCAGGTTTCTAAGCTGCACTTTTTTCTTAAGCTCAAATAATTCAGTCTCGTGAGACACTTTCAAGTCTATTTGATTAATTCTTTTTTGCAACAATTGCTCACTGAGGCTTATTTCTTGCCGTTTTATGGAAGGGGGTCGATTTCCTTCATCCGCACTCTTCTGAACTTGACTTCATCCACATTCTTTGTTTGCATCTGTGGCAACAGCCATAGCCCCTAAATTTATTTATTTATTTATTTATTTATTTGTCACCAAAGAACAAAAATCTTTCATAGACATAAGGCCACAATATTAGTACTTAAAGTTACAAAAATATGATACAAAGTAAACGTAAAGCAAACAACTATGACTGTACATTCTCAAGTAATTTTCTTTTTATTGAGGAAACTGGTAAATTAAAATCGATTAAAACGACATTTGCATTATATACTGACATTAAACCATTAATTGAGGAAGAAAGACCGTATTTTGTACGAGAATGGCCTACACTAAAAAATCGCGAGTTACGTAGGTCGAATGAAGGAACGTTAATATTGAGAAGACTTAAGATGTCCGTTGAATCAATTTCTCCTATTAGAACCCTATGAATAAATATCACTCTGGCCACCGTTCTCCTTACCTCCAATGATTCTAATTTAATTAATTTTAGTCTAGATAAATAAGGGGGTAAGTTGCTAAGATCGAGCCAAGGAAGTCCTCTAAGAGCGAATCTTAAAAATCTTTTTTGTAAAGATTCAATTCTATTTATATGAACTCTATAATACGGACACCACACAATAGAGGCATATTCTAATATAGACCGCACAAAAGTGCTATACAGGGTTTTGAGAACATAAACATCCGAAAACTCACAAGCATATCGCCTTAACATTCCCCATGTTCTGTTTGCCTTGTTTGTGATGGACTCAACATGAAAAGTAAATGATAGTTTGGTATCTAAGAAAACGCCCAAATCTTTGACTAGATAAACACGGGGAATAACTATACCATCAAAGGAATACGTATACA
Source organism: Cheilosia variabilis (assembly GCA_951230905.1). Taxonomy (NCBI): domain Eukaryota; kingdom Metazoa; phylum Arthropoda; class Insecta; order Diptera; family Syrphidae; genus Cheilosia; species Cheilosia variabilis. The sequence goes on from OX579677.1 coordinate 11,163,162, forward strand.
TGACTGGGGATTTACAACGAGAAAAAGTTATGACAGAACACTTAGAAATGTTTAAAGAGATAATGCTTTTAGAGCACCACAGATGAAAATTCTGAAGGTGTGAATTTAACAGGTGGAAAGGGCGATTATCATTTCCCGTCATATAAATCTTAAAGTCATCCGCAAACATCAACAAAAAGCATTCGGGTATAAATTTAACGATATCATTCACAAATAATATAAAGAGTAGTGGTCCAATATGACTTCCTTGGGGGACGCCAGAGGTTACCGATATATTTTTCGAAATATGACCACGAAACTTAACATTTTGGAGTCTATCCGAGAGGAAGGAGGAAAGCCAATTTAAAAAGAAGACTGGAAAACCGAGTCTTGTAAGTTTATATAACAAAAGTTTATGGTTAACTCTATCAAACGCTTTGCTAAAATCCGTATAGATGGCATCAACCTGGTTACCTTTACTAATTTCAGAAATAACGAAATTCGTGAATACCAAAAGATTGGTTACAGTTGACCTCTTTTTAGCAAAGCCATGCTGATTATTACAAACTAGGGAATTACAGTAAAAATTTAATCTTTCTAACTAGTGAGTCAAACAATTTTGGAATAGAAGATTGCTTGCATATGCCTCTATAGTTTTCAACTTTATTTCTCCTACCAGATTTAAAAATGGGAACTATAAAATAAGTTTTTCAAACCGATGGGAATGTGCTAGTACGTAAAGATAAATTAAAGATATGGCATAAAATTTTATGTAAAGGAAACGCACAGTTTTTAAGAAACATAGAAGGAACCCCATCTGGACCAGGGTTAAGGCTAAAGACGCTAAAGTTTTAAAAACAATGTCTTCAGAAAATTCCATTTTATTAAAAAGAGTAGTATAGGAACCATCAAGAAAATCGAAAAATTGTTCATATATCAAGGAATCATGGTTAGAATAAAGGTCCAAAGTACGATCCATGATATTTTTGATGTGATTCGCCTGGAGTAGACCAAGTGAGTGCAGCGTATCAACAATCAAAGCACCAATTGCGGATAAAGAGTTGGCGGTGCAGTCCAAATCACCCGATGTCCATTGAATATTGGGTTGATTGAAATCACCAAAGATGTAAATTGTATCCGTTGAAGATAATAGGTTCATAATGAAGCGAATAGCGTCAATGTACCTAGTTACAATATCTAATTTCGCACTAGGTGGAATATAGATACAGACGATGTAAATTTTAGCGGTGAGTTTCAGGTCAAAATGGCTGCAGCAAATTTCGATGTCATTATAATCACTGAGATCAACTTCTATTGCCTTAAAGTCCTGAAGAATTGCTATAAGCGCACCACCAAGCCGCTTGTGAGCACTATTTTCCGATGATCTATCGCAACGATTTACATCGAAGTAGGAGGGAAAAATAAGGGAGTTATTGAACTCATCGTTTAAGCCAGTTTCCGTAATCACAATTATGTCATATGGGCAACTATAAACATTTACCAGGAACTTTGTACACTTTGTGCGTAGGCCTCTTACGTTCTGGTAGAAGAAGGCAACTTCTTTAAGTTTTTTGAAGAGGATTGAGTATTATTCCTGCTATTCCTGTTATTCCGGTTTGTAAACTCCTTAACAAGAATGTTCTTCGGCCAAAAGTTTGGATTTAAAAGAGTTTTGCCTATAGAAGATGGAGCAAGTAATTTAAAAGAGGCAGAAATACGGCCAGGTAGATTATCCGCTGTTAAGCATAAACACCTAATGCTGCTGGTGTCAACGCCCTTTTTTTCAATATAACTCATGATATCAGTGGGCTTAGTGCCGTATTCCAAGCGAGATAAAAACACTGCAAACGGAGGTGGTACAATCCTTAGAGCACAGGCGTCATTATCATTAAAAGCAGTGGATGAGGGAGTATTGACTTCAAGTATAGTGTTGTCAACGCCATTAGTCAGGTTTACTGTTTCGGCAGCCGGGCTAATATTGGTGAGAGCAGGTAAGGATCCTGAGCATGAGGGCAAAGGAGAGTCAACGGGAGTGATTTCAATTGCAGTGCGAACCGACTCACCCGAGTATGAATTAGAACGAAGTACTCTTTTTTGTTGAGGAAGTTGAAGGCTAGCTATACGCTTTTGTTTTTGTTGTTTAAGCTTATGCTGGTTATGTTGTTTAGGCAGATTAGGATTAGTTGAGTTTGTTTGTGTCTGTTGATGTTCATTAATCAGCAGTTCGTATTGTTGAATACTTTGCTGAATCTGATCTTGTTCAGAATGTTTTGGATGTTGTGAATGAATTATTTCTTTATCAAGTAGTTGTTGTTGTAAGAGTTGTAAAGGGTGATTTTTTAGCTGGTTTGGTTTTGGCAACACTGGTTTTGACAGCTGACGTGTGTTTAGTACCTTGTGTCACTGTCAAACTTCTTCAGTTTGGTTTGCAATTTAACCATGGATCGTCTTACAAATGAACAACGCTTGCAAATTATTGAATTTTACTATCAAAATTCGTGCTCGGTTCGAAATGTTCATCGCGCGCTGCTTCCATTTTATGATCGGCATTCTCGACCTTCTGAGCAGTCTATTCGGAAGATTGTGACCAAATTTCGCACCAAATTTACTTTGTTGGACATTAAACCACCAACACGTTTACGTACTGTGCGTAGTGAAGAAAATATTGCGGCCGTATCAGCTAGTGTGACAGAAGACCGCGAAATGTCGATTCGGCGCCGTTCCCAGCAGTTAGGCCTTTGTTACAGCACTACGTGGAAAATTTTGCGGAAGGATTTGGGCGTAAAGCCTTTTAAGATACAGCTGGTGCAAGAACTAAAGCCAGCCGACCTACCACAACGCCGAATTTTTGGTGAATGGGCTCTTGGAAAGCTGGCCGAGGATCCGCTTTTTTATCGAAAAATTGTGTTCAGCGATGAGGCTCATTTTTGGTTGAATGGGTACGTAAATAAGCAAAATTGCCGCATTTGGAGTGAAGATCAGCCAGAAGCATTGCAACAGCTACCAATGCATCCCGAAAAAGTCACTGTTTGGTGCGGTTTATGGGCCGGCGGCATTATTGGGCCATATTTCTTCAAAGATGATGCGAATCGCAGCGTTACTGTCAATGGTGAACGCTACCGAGCGATGATAACAAACTTTTTTTTGCCCGAAATGGAAGTTCTTGACTTGCATGATATGTGGTTTCAACAAGACGGTGCCACATGCCACACAGCACGCGAAACAATGGCGCAATTGCGAGGCGAGTTTGGTGAACAGTTAATTTCACGTTTCGGGCCGGTCAATTGGCCGCCTAGATCGTGCGATTTGACACCATTAGATTATTTTTTGTGGGGGTATGCCAAGGCTAATGTGTATAGGGACAAGCCCGCTTCGATTGACGCACTGGAAGCCAACATCCATGCATTCATTCGTGAGATACCGGCCGATATGTGTGAAAGAGTATGCCAAAATTGGACTCAGCGGATGGGCTACCTGAGACGCAGCCGCGGTCAACATTTGCATGAAATTATCTTTAAACATTAAATTGCAAGGTTCAAACTATCGATTCAAATAAATATTTCATTCATTTTTTCGAATTTTTTGTGTTTTTTTTTTAAACAAAGTTCTAAACCTCTTAAAAAATCACCCTTTAGTTGTAATTGCGACTCTTTTAATTCATTCTGCTGAGCCATTATGAATTGTTGTTGCTCACTGTGCATCGCTATCAAAATCGGAACTATCCTCTTCCAAATCTATTGGAGTAATCTCTTGAATAGCATCCATCGGGTTCCATAGGTTCTTTTCCGCCGCCGGCAGCATTTAATTCCCTTTTGTAAGCCGAAATATTTGAACGTGCATTCGTTTTTAACCGTGTCCATTGTTCAGCTTTCCTAAGGTGAATTCCATTCCGTAAGCTTTTAAATCTCCCGAAATCTTTTTCCATGCTTCGTTCTTCTTTGCAATCATGTTCGTGTTATTTATTTTGGAATCCAACACTTCTACGTACGGGGCTAATGTATCTTTTAAAATCTCCTTTTCTTCCCATGTCCAGTTGCGTTCCCTTTCGCATTTCTGAGAAAAAATGATTACGACAAATGTTTCCTGTATTCAATCGCAATTCGACTTACTTTATCCATTATCTTTTTTGAAAACGTATTTTTTGTCGGAGGTTGTTACTATCCGAGCACTCAGACACAACTACTGGTCCCTTGTACTGCCAAACAGACACCTTACTTTTATGTACTTAGTTTTTACGTCTTTCGAAGAAAGAGGAGAAGGAGCTTCAGTGATGAAGAGCTTAGATGTTGGACACTCGCCACATCAGCCCAAAAGATTCGCCACCCGATGCGAGCAAAGGCAGGACAGCTACAGAGGAAGTGTTCCGCTGTATCGTCGTCCTCTCCACAAGCAGGACAGATGGTGGTATCGCTCAAGCCGAATACATTTAAGTGTTTGGCAAAAGCTTGGTGGCCCGAAAGGACGCCCACAAGCAGTCTGCAGTCGGCTCTCCTAAGGAATAGAAGGAAAGACGCGGACCTTTTACAGATGTCCGGACGCAGTCGTTTGGTCTTTCTGCATCCAGCACAGTCACGCCACCGACACTCGTGTTCACGAAAAACCCAAGTATCAATGGAAGACCTAACAACAGATACAGGCAGACCCAACGCAGGTTCAGGTCCTGAGAAAGCTTCTTCTGAACCCAGCCTGGCAAACTCATCAGCGATCTCGTTTCCCTGAATAACAGTGTGACCTGGGACCCAAACAAGACTCACTGTGCTTAGCCCTCCGACCAAGTTCAGAGAAAGCTTGAGTTCGAGCACTAACTTAGACGAGGTAAAAGGGTTAAGCAGCGCTTTTAATGCAGCTTGGCTATCACTGCAAACGCAAATGCTTCTAGACCTCCACCTGTTTGTTTCAATATAGCGCATCGCCGGATAGCGAAAATCTCCGCTTGGAAGAGAGACGCATGGTTACCTAAGGGGTAGTGTAGTCTAATATTCTCGCTTTCCACGACATCCATGAATACACGATGGCATTCTTTCCCTGGTTCAGAGTCTGGTCGAAGCCATTCCGTTTCCTGAGGAAAGTTGACGTGGTAGTTTTGTCGCAGTAGGATTTCTGGTGTCATTGCGTCAGACGGCATATCCATGAGACATGGGTCAAAGGATAATTCTCGCACAAGTTCTTCGAAATTCCAATGCGCGTGGTAGCAAAAGCCACCTCTCTTTAACCGAGAGATGGTTTTCAGCGTACACCCCATGATAAAAATATCAAGAGGGGGGAGGTTCATCATAGCATCTAGAGCAGAGCCCGGCTAGGGACAGCCTCTGTGCATCAAAGACAAACCGTTCTTTGAAGTTTGGCAAAAGAGGCAGTAACACGTTTCCGCGAAAGCCTGTTCCACCATATAACCGATGCATATAAGAGAACTGGTCTTATGATTGCCGTATAGATCCAAAGGACCCTTTTAGGAGATAAGCCCCATGCCTTGCCAAAAGCGCCTTTGCACTGCCAGGAAGTTGACAGCGCTTTATCGGTTTTTGATTCAACATGCTTGGACCAAAGAAGCTTTCTGTCGAGGATTACTCCCAGATATTTGACTTCATCGGAGATCGGGATAGTGACGCCTTTTAGCACAAGTTGAGTCAGACCAGTGACCTTCCTCCTTCTCGTGAAAAGAACAACCGTAGTTTTAAGAGTATTCACTGAAAGCCCATTTCTTGTGCACCAGTCATCGATAAAGCCCAAGGATCTCTGCGCCAGAGAGCAGACAGTCCTTAGGTCTGAACCGACAGACAGAACGACGACATCGTCCGCGTTGGCTTGTGTGTAGGTTCCAGGAAGATTGAGAACCGTTAGCAGAGAGTCTACTACCATACATCATAAAAGGGGAGACAGAACACCACCTTCAGGGCAGCCCCTGTTTACCTCTGTCATGACGCATTTGCCTTAATCCACCTCGGCAATCAACGTCCTGTACATTAACATTGCTTTAATTCACAACACCAATGTTTCATCTACACCATGATATCTGGCTGCATCGCACATGCTATCAAAGGTCGCATTATAAAAAGCCACCTCAATATCGACGAAAATACCCAACGCGTACTCCTTCCGATCAAGAGCACTTTCAGTCCTACCAACGAGGTTCTGAAGCGCAGTTTCACAGGATTTTCCGGGCTGATAGGCATGTTGCATCACAGAAAGAGGATGCGATCGAAGAGTAACATTGCGCACGTGCAGCTCAACCAGTCTCTCCAAACTTTTCAGCAGGAAGGAAGCCAGACTTATGGGTCTGAAATTTTCGGCGAGAGTGTAGTCGGTCTTACCTATCTTTGCTATGAACACGACTTCAACCATACGCCAAGGAGAAGGTATGTAGGCCAAGGCCAAGCTGGCGGTGAAAATTATTTTCAGCGTCGCGTCAGCTGACTAAAACCTTGTTTCAGCATAGTCGGATAAATTCCATCCGGACCCGGTGACTTGAAACCCTCAAACGAAGCAATCGCATATTTGACAGCGTCATCCGTCACCACTCTGGATGCAATATACCAGCTACGCCGCGTGGTGTTTGTCAGTTCAGAAGTGTCCACCGGTGCCGGTACCACTGAAGAGCACGTAGTAACCTGATTTCCCGGGAAGTGATTCTCCAGCAGGAGACTAAATGTCTCCGCCTTTGTCTCAGTGTAGGTACCATCAGATTTTTGAAACGATTCCAGTTTGTTTGGTCTGTCCCTTTTAAGGACTTTAACAAGCCTACTGGTTGCACTTAGTGATGCGACCTCCTCACAATTTTTTTTATAAGAGTCGTTTTTCAATTGACGAATTAGTCTCTTAAATTCGTTTTGTTTCGATCGATACAGATTCCAGTCTTCCTCTAAGTTGGTTTTTAAAGACCGATTTAGAAGCTTCCTGGTTTCTGTGCGAAAACACTGCAGTTCGGTATTCCACCAAGGTACCGGTTTTCTACAGGAGTTTTTTGTAACTGCACAAGCTCGTTCAAAACAACGGATAATGACGCTGCTCAGATCCTGAGCAGACATCTCTACCCCTTGTATTGATCTTAGTTTAAGTGGAGCTTTAACAGAATTGCCAAGTTCCTCCATAAACCGAGCCCAATTTGTTTTTCTCGGATTTCTCCTCTCTAGCGAAGGTGAAACTTCACAGTAGATTTCAAATTCGATGTATCTGTGGTCTTACAGAGTGCTATCTGGCGATACCCTCCAATTTGTGATAGTCTTGCAATGCATATTGGACAGGGTAACATCAATTACTTGTCTGTAACAAATGTAGGTCGACAACCTGCATTGTTGATGATGATGTCAGACGATAAGCTGCTGACCCAAACAGTGTTTTGAGCATTAGCATCGCAACATAAGATAAGACCTATCTTTTTGGACTCGCAGTACTCTATGAGCTCAACAACAGCCTTTGGTGGTGGAGGAGTTAAAGTGTCGTAAGTAAACGTCTTACATCGATTTAAATAAAAAGAATTTAATAAAATGGTTGGTTGCTTGCTTTAAGTGACTGTATTCCAGTCTTCTGACGAGGAAAAAACACAAGTAACGCATTAAGCGCCGTTTTGAGAACACAACTAACGGAACCAGAGGATAAAAAGGGGGAGAAGGATGTCAAGGGAGCTCAAAACCAGCCTGTGGAGTTGCGAAATTTCATGATTTTCTTGAAATCGATACTTTGGATGGCCGAAAGGTCATCATAAAAGGGATGACCTACTACACTGAGTCTGGTTTTTGCTAGTGCCGGACACTCACAAAGAAGGTGAAACACTGTTTCACTCTTGTTTGTGTCAGCGCAGCTACGGCAGTGGATGTTATGAGGGATGCCAAGCTTGGCCGCGTGAGTTCCTAAGGGCCAATGGCCCGTACTAATTGCCGTTAGTCGGGCGACATCTACACGCGTTCTAGCTAAAAGGTTGTTAGTTCTGGCATCGTCGTAGGTTGGCCATATCTTTATTGAAATGACACAGCTCGTCTGGTTCACCCATCGCGTCTCCGCCCTTGAGGTGAAGTACTTTCTCCGCCTGAGACACGCAGAGAGCAGAGCCACATCTGGCAAGTTCATCGGCTTTTTCATTCCCGTCTATGTTCCTATGACCGAGAACCCAGACGATAGTGATTTCAAACCGATGACAAGCCCTGGTCAATATCTCCCTGCAATCCGCAACAAGTTTGGACGATCTGGCTGTCGACGAAGATGCCTATTTTTTTTCTGGGTGTAGTTATGTTAAGGAGCGGTCACGCCTCCTTGATTGCGAGTACTTGCGCTTGAAAGACGCTGGCTGCGTTGGGGAGGCGGAAGGATGTGGAGATGTCTAACTCTGCTGAGAAAATGCCCGCTCCCACTCCACAGTTCATTTTGGAACCATCTGTGAAGATAGGAATGTCGAATTCGTTTACGACCGCGGTCTCCTCCCATTCTGATCTAGAGGGGAATCTAACAGAGACGTTTTTATGGATGTTAAGTTTGGGTAATGTGTAATCTGTAGATATACGTCCTATTCCGTCGGGAAGGGAAAGTAGGATTCTGGTGTGGCCTTTCTGACCAACATTTAGATTCCTTCAATCTAACTGCAGTACACGCTGCAATTTTTTTTTATGCACAGATCCACTGGCAGGAAATTGAGAATCACATTGAGCGCTTCGGTCGGACTTGATCGTAGGGCTTCCGTGATTCCAATACCAGCTGTTCTTTGGACTCTACTTAATTTCGTGATGTTATATGCTTTACTTAAGGCGGGCCACCATACCAGTGATCCTTATGTGAGGATGGGACGTACGACAGCTGTGTACATCCAACGAACCATCTTTGGTCGAAGACCCAACTTCTTGCCGAAAGTTTTACTACAGGCGTAGAAAGCTTTGCTTGCCTTCTTCAATCGGTGTTCGATATTTGACTTCCAGTTGAGTTTTGGGTCGAGGTTGACTCCTAGGTATTTTGCACTGGTGGATGAAGTAAGATTTTGGTTATTCAAGCGGGGAAGTGAGAAGGTTGGTATTTTGGTTTTGGTGGTGTTTAGTATTTATCTTCCGTCATTTTATTTATTTTCCTTTGATATTGTTAGTATTTATATTCGTTAATGTTTTTCTTTTGTATTTAAACTGTATTTCTTCATTAATTTAATTTACGTTCCACACTTTGTCGAACATAAACAATTTACCCTAAATTTTGTTGTTGATGTTTAAGTACTCAAAAATTGTTACTCTCTAGCTGTTAATTTTCTCTTAAATGTAATTTGTCTTTTCCGTCTTTGTTCATCAATTGCATAATATGTAAAATTTCCTCCTTCTTGTTTGGAACACCACATTGGAAACAACATTCGTAAGAACAATAAAGTATTGAATTTATGTTTAACTCGACTTTGATGCTGTTCATCGTGCATAATTCGAGTCGTTGTAGGGACAGGAACAGCAGGATTCGTTTTTGATTGTCTTTCTGTTGAATTTGATTCGTTTTGCAGTTAGCAAATAATTTAAAATTAACATCTGGTCCTTCGAGCCGGATTGAATTGAACCATTAGAGAGTTGTTGTGTGGTGTGTTAGTTTGACTGGGAATACCGTTTCATGATTCTTTGTATGCGCAAAGCAATTCATTTTCTTCTGTTGCGAATTGATTCCCAGTTATAAGAGGAGATACATCAAATACCTTCAGATCGTGTTTTAAGATATTTGTTGCTGATTTTGTGATTGCCTGTCTCAAGTATGAATGTGGTTAAGGCAAAACGTGGTCGTGCCAAGGGTAGGTTGACCAAAGCAGCTGATTTCGCTTCTACTGTGGATATTAATACTCCACTTGTGATGCTGGAAGTTCGTCTGGAGAAACTCGAGGAATCATGGAATGATTTTGTCTCGCTCCAGGATGAAATGTATGAATACATCGAGGAAGAGGAATTCGTAGATCCGGAACCCGAATTCCACGAATATGAAGCAAAATATTTTGTTGCGCGTTCGACTTTCGAGAGCTTCATTAAGGTAAAGCGGCCGTCGGAATCCGCTGAGGAATCGGTTGCTGAGAAATTGGCAAATCAGCAAGCTGCGTTTTTGGAGAAGTTGAACTCCACACACAAGTCGTCGGTGAATCTTCCAAAGATAGCAGTGTCAACCTTTTCAGGCGACTACGAAGAATGGCCTGCGTTTAAGGATATGTTTCTGAGTTCGGTTGATCAAAACACTTCGCTTACCCCCTCCCAAAAATTCTACTACCTCAAGACGTTCTTGAGTAGTACTGCTGCTGATCTCGTAAGCCACATGAAACTTACCGATAAAAACTATTTCGAGGCTTGGGACAAATTAGAAAAGCGGTTTGATAGGTCGCAACTAATAGTTAATTCGTTTATTAGCTCATTTCTTTCGTTACCAACTACGAATACTTCGAACGTGTCTTTGCTTAGAAAGATCACAGATGGTGCAGATGAGGTGATTAGGGGTTTGAAAGCGTTGGAAACAAATAGCCGTGATATCGCGAACTCCGGTGCTTGGAGTAGCGTCTGCCTCAGCAGGCGTTACTAATGGATTAGTGACACTGAGGCTGACTTCTCGATTCAATTCAAGCGCTGTTGAGGTGGACTGCCATGTTCTTACAAAGCTAACATCGTCGTTGCCAGCAACGTTAATTGACCATATCGACATTAGCAATCTTGTGTCTTATGAGCTGGCTGATCCATATTTCTTTAAGCCTGGTCCTATTGATGTTTTGATTGGGGCTGACAAGGTATTCGACATTATAACAGGACCAACTAACAATCAAATCAATGGTATACCCAACTTGATTCCAACCATTTTCGGCTCGGTTATTGCGGGAAGGTCTGCACAAACTTCTCTTAGTTTCGGTAGTGGTATCGGAACTTTTTGTACACAGCTGGATCATTCGCAAGAATTTGACCTCGAGAAATTCTGGCGTTTAGAGGAAATTTCTAATGAGCCCACCATCTCGATCGATGAACAGCGTGCTGAAGAATCGTTTGCGTCAACTCATGAGAGGCTTCCCAATGGTCGTTATATGGTAAAATTACCATTTAAAACCGACGAAAATATAAATTTTGGAAATTCAGCTGCTGTTGCGCTTCGACGTCTTTACTCTATCGAGCGGAGGTTTTGTTCAAATCCTTCTTTGAAGGATCAATATAGGAAGTTTATGGATGAGTATTTGTCGTTGGGACATATGAAGGAGGTTCCTGCTACTGAGGTATACCAACCATTCTACAGATGCTATTACCTGCCGCATCACGCGGTTTTTAAGGATGATAGTAGCACAACAAAAATTAGGGTAGTTTTTGATGGATCGGCCAAATCGAACCATTCTGTGTCCCTGAACGATTCGCTTCTTGTTGGTCCAACCATACAACGTGACATTTTTTCTGTCTGTCTTCGGTTTCGACGCCATTTGTACACGATATCGGGAGACATTGAGAAAATGTACCGACAGATTCAAGTTTCGACTGATGATTGTGATTACCAAAGGATAGTTTGGCGTAAGTCCCCTGAGGATCCCATCAAACACTTTCGGCTATTGACGGTTACGTATGGAACTGCTTGTGCTCCCTTTTTAGCAGTTCGAACATTGAAGCAGTTAGCTTTGGATTCTGCTGAAATATATCCTCTGGCATCTGTAACGGTCTTAAATGACTTCTACGTTGATGATGTTATCACAGGTGCAGATTCAATTGACGAAGTCATTTCCCTTCAGAAGGAATTGGTAGAGCTGCTGAAAACGGGAGGTTTTAATTTGCGTAAGTGGACTACAAATTGCTGGCCTCTTTTGCTATCGTTACCTGAGGACCAACGTGAGATGTCTCCAATAGAATTCGAAGAATTTGATTCCGTAAAAGTACTTGGTTTGCAGTGGTGTCCTTCTAAAGATCAATTTTCTTATAAGGTGAAGCTCAGCGAAACTGTTTTATGTACCAAGCGTCGAATATTGTCTGACGCTTCTCGAGTTTTCGATCCAATGGGATTTCTAGCCCCGATAATCGTCGGAATGAAAATCCTCCTTCAGGATTTGTGGAGGGAAAAATTGGGCTGGGACGAAGAAATTCCAAAGGAACTTGCTGATCGGTGGATGGTAATTCGGCAGGAGTTAAATCTTGTTGAAACTATTCATATTCCCAGGATCATATGGACCAACAAATGGAATTGTGAGTTCCATGCATTTTGTGATGCATCTCTTGACGCGTATGCAGCTGTGGTGTATTGCAGAAGCAAGAACGAAGACGGTACTAATTCGGTCGCTTTAGTATCTGCAAAGAGTAAGGTTTCTCCGATCAAGGTTTTGTCGCTTCCTAGACTGGAACTCTGTGGAGGTCTCTTATTGACACGTCTAATCAATAAACTAAAAACGTCTTTACAGGATAAAGAGCTGACAGTTTTTGCTTGGACAGATTCTTCAATCGTGCTCCATTGGCTTTCGTCTCCTCCGAAAAGATGGTCGGTGTTTATCGGAAATCGGACTTCTGAAATTGTTTCATCGATTCCGCACAACCAATGGAATCACGTTCGATCCGAAAGCAACCCAGCCGACTGCGCAACTCGTGGAATTGCACCATCTCTTTTGCCTTCAAACGAGCTGTGGTGGAAAGGACCCTCGTGGCTGTGGCAGGAGAAAGATCAGTGGCCATATTCGGATCCATGTATGAAGGGGTTTTCAGAAGAGCAGTTGGAAGAACGGAGAAACCCTAGAACTCAGGTACTTATGAAAAATCTTGATGAAGAGAATGTCTTGCAAACAGTTTTAAACAACTCGTCAAAATGGTACAAATGTCTTCGGCTGCTTGCAACAATGTTTCGGTTTTGCTCTAATTGTCGCGTTCCCACGAATGGGTTTGGCCAACGTAATCATCAACCTTTATCCGCGAAAGAACTTTGTGACGCTAAAATTGTGTTGATCAAATTTTGCCAAATGTCTTCCTTTACGTCGGAAATCGTCGCGTTAAAAAACGGAAAGGAACTTAAAAAAGGTCATAAATTTTTGACTCTTGCTCCGTTTCTCGATTCGGATGGAGTCCTTAGAGTTGGTGGGCGCGTGCAGAACTCGGAACTTTCGTATAGTGAAAAGCACCCCATCATACTGTGTAAATTGAGCCGTATATCTGAACTCATTGTCCATTACATTCATGAACATTATTTACATGCCGGTGTGACACTTATGATCGCGTTGCTGAAAAGGGAATTTTATATTGTTGGCTCCAGAAATCTAGTGCGCAAGGTTGTTCATAAGTGTGTTTAGTGCTTTCGTCAACGTCGGGATTCATCAAGACAGTTAATGGGCAATCTGCCTGCTGAAAGAATTCGGTTTTCGCGGCCGTTTAGTAAGGTCGGATGCGACTATGCCGGTCCAATTTCCCTGAGGCTATCGCGTGGTCGAAACCCCAAATTTGTGAAAGCATACATTGCGCTCTTTGTTTGCTTTGTCACGAACGGTATTCACCTTGAACTGGTTGGTGATTTGTCGTCGAATGCTTTTCTTCTCGCCCTTGATCGATTTTGTGCGCGTCGCGGAAAACCATCGGAAATCTGGAGCGATAATGGTACCAACTTCCATGGTGCCAAGCGTTCGCTGAACGAGATGTTTCAATGCCTTTTGAGTCAGCAGCATCAAAGCATTGTCATTGACCATCTCGCCAAGGACAACATAACGTGGAAGTTCCTTCCACCATCTGCGCCTCATTTTGGAGGCTTATGGGAGGCTGGTGTCAAGTCTGTAAAGCAGCACTTGAAGAGAGTCATCGGGGAACATATTTTGACGTACGAGGAAATGTACACCCTCCTCACCAAAATAGAGGGGCTTCTAAACTCGCGTCCAATGTGGCAGACATCAGACACAGAGCCAAGTGCTCTTTCGCCAGCTCACTTTATGATTGGGGAGTCATAGACCTCAGTTCCTCAACCTGATCTGGTAAACTCAAATATTTCTGTTTACACTTATTGGTATCTTTTACAGAAACTCACTCAAGGCTTTTGGAATAGGTGGCACCAAGAGTATTTAACTTCTCTTCAACAACGGCAAAAGTGGCAGAAGAGCCAACCAAATTTATCCGTTGATGACGTCGTTCTGTTAAAGGAACCAAAACTTCCACCATCGAAATGGATCCTAGGGCGCATCATTGCAACACACCCAGGGAAGGACAGCAAAGTAAGGGTTGTCACAGTACGGACAATACATGGAGAGTACACTCGTCCAATTGTGAAGATTGCCCCACTTCCTTTTGCTGAAAGACCGGAGTCTTTCAGGGGGGCCTGAATGTTTAGTATTTATCTTCCGTCATTTTATTTATTTTCCTTTGATATTGTTAGTATTTATATTCGTTAATGTTTTTCTTTTGTATTTAAAATGTATTTCTTCATTAATTTAATTTACGTTCCACACTTTGTCGAACATAAACAATTTACCCTAAATTTTGTTGTTGATGTTTAAGTACTCAAAAATTGTTACTCTCTAGCTGTTAATTTTCTCTTAAATGTCATTTGTCTTTTCCGCTACTTTGTTCATCAATTGCATAATATGTAAAATTTCCTCCTTCTTGTTCGGACCACCACATTGGAAACAACACTCGTAAGAACAATAAAGTATTGAATTTATGTTTAACTCGGCTTTGATGCTGTTCATCGTGCATAATTCGAGTCGTTGTAGGGACAGGAACAGCAGGATTCGTTTTTGATTGTCTTTCTGTTGAATTTGATTCGTTTTGCATTTAGCAAATAATTTAAAATTAACAGGTGGTGAAAAGCATCAGTTCAGTTTTACTTGGGTTAACGCTAAGACCACAACGTGTAGTCCAACCGCTTATCATCCCCAGTGCTCCTTCCATGATTTCGCTTATCACGTTCGGAAACATTACTGATACTAGAACAACCACGTCATCCGCATACGCAACGACTTTAATACCTTCTATGTCGAGTCTTGACAGAATTTTGTTGAGTACCATAGTCCATAAGAGTGGCGCGATTACCCCACCTTGAATTGTTCCTCTGCTTACTGCTTACTTACTTAAAAGCGCCCTCTATATCTAAGAAGGTAGCTAAGGTATATTGATGATGGGAAAGTGACCTTTCAACTGTTCGCACTACTTCATGAAGAGCGTTCTCCGTAGATTTGCCCTTGAGGTATACGTGTTGTGAATCACATAAGGGAGACCTTTCAAGGCCTGCTCTTATGTGAAGGTCAAGTATACGTTCTATGGTTTTGAGTATGAAGTAGGTTAAGCTAATAGGTCGGAAGTCCTTCGCGGATTCGTGACCTCTTTTGCCGACTTTCGGTATAAAAACTACTTGGACATACTTTCAAGACTGAGGTATGTGATTTAGGAGGATACTGCTTCTGTAGACTTTAACGAGTAAGGGCAGCACTATCCCTTCATGTTTTTGCACCATGATGGGGAGAATGCCGTCTTATCCCTGTGATTTATACGGAGCAAAACTGTGAATGGCCCAGGATATCTTTTCCTTGGTTAAATAATGGTTAATAAAATTACTTATATAACCTTTCATCTCTCAAATTCAAATCATTTGAAGTTCACAATAGTGAAACAACAGAATTGAGTCACTATAGTGAACAGATTTTGACTTTTGTTAAATTTGTTTCTATGAAATACTAGATGGGACTTACAGTTAACTAACAAAATATGACTTTTGTTATCCTCTCAATTAAAAGCCCAATTTTCTTTAAGTTTTCTTATATTTTTATTTATTTAATTTTCAGTGATCAAAAATGGCTGACCAAGCGTCGTTTTATTCCAAATTCAATTGTGACAAAATATACTTTTTATTTATATATCGACCACACCCAACATGAAGTTGGTCGTGATTCATTATTTATGACATGCTACTACAGCGGCTTTATAATCCACTACAATAGATAACTGACTTGCCCTACAGCAGCTTTAAAATCCACTTCACTTTAGAGCAGAATTTTGTTTTTCTATTTCTAAGGGCCTATGTGTCGCTAAACATAGACTGCCTTATTTATTACAATTCGCTAAACGCGCCTAAACACCTGTATAGTTATGCAGTAAATAAGTATTTATACAGCCTTTATACACCCTTCCAAAAATTGTTATTTATAAAACATTTTTCCATGCATACTAGTTAAGGCTGGTACGCAGCTGTTCCTGAACGAAAAGTCCCATACAACGAAATCATGAACGAAAAATTTCGCTCTCCTTTTCGTTTTGCTGTACGCAGCTGCTGCGAAATGATGGCGGAAAAGTGGGTAATTGTAGTAGATTGCTTGGAACAATTCTCCACTCTCTTTTCGCACACGTTTATTGTCCGGGGCATTATTTGCTTGCGAACATTTGACATTTGTAGTGCAGTGTGCAGTGCAGCCAAATATTAAAAATCTTGGAGCCAAAAAAAGACAAACTCAAACATAAAGATCAAAAGTGCGCATTTTTTCTGCAATTCTTTAGGGTTTCTTATGCTGATTACATTGTTTTTAAAAACGACAATATTAAATTAAAAATAAAAGCAACACAACACATACTCATGATTGAGAAACTACTTCCATTTTTCAATGTTAAAAATGTTCAAAAAAGTAACGCCTATGGAAACGAGTTTTTATACTAAATTATTTCGAATGGACCTCCAGTGCAAGTGAAAAACAAAATGATTGCGGCCAACCTCTCCACAAATTATTTCCCGCTGCCTTTTCGCAGACGTTTCGCTGTCCATTTGGAGACCACCGGAAAATTTCGTTCCGGAACAGCTGCGTACCAGGCTTTATACAAGGCTTGCGTCAAAAAAGGCAGTGAAAAGGAGAAATCTATTACATTTATCTTTCCGAAAAGATTAAAAAAAAAAACTAAGCAGCTTGTGAGAAATGCAAAATTCAAATACAAATAGGAAAATGAATTAAAAAATTTAAAGGAAAAAGGAAAAGAATGATTTGGGACTCCTAAAGCTACGATTAGACTATATGCCAAGTGGTCATAAAATGCCAATTTCTGATAGTTCTCCTGTCAAAATATGGTCATACAATGTAATGGGCATATCTCATATGCTCTAATGACCTAAATGCCATATATGACCAGGATGATTTTGGCAGAAAAAGTGCCCAAATAGCATATAGTGTAATCGGACAATAAGCACGAATGCCAGCATAAAACACTATATGCCCATATGCACTTTATTGAAATTTTGTTATGGCATTGCTGGCATTTTTGATGGAACAAGAATTATTTTGCTGTTTGATACCTATATATATTTATTTGATATACATATATAAATAACAAATGCCTTAAATTCATTCATTCAATTTTTAAGACAAATATGACCATATTGGTAATTTTGGTCATATACACTTTTGATAATCCTGACATTTTGGTCATTTGACAGCTAATCTGGTCATTTGCCTGTTAGCAATTCATATGCATACCTGGCATACAGTCTAATCTCGATGAATTCCTGTGCCAAGAGCTTACTTAGCCGAAATAATTTTATAAACTTTGTATCAGATAGTTCAAAGCAATCTTGGGGCTCTCGAATAGTTCGGTATATTTCCGTTGCGCCTAACTGCTTCATTGCCAAATCAACAAATGCTAAGCCCAAATCACCCAAAGAATCCATTATTTTAATATCTCTTTTTTCTGTCAATCGAAAATAATAATTTCAAACCAATTTAAATTTTAATATTGGTTTTTGATTTGATGGACATTTTTTTTTTTACAACCTGCCAAAATCGTTTGACGTACTCCAAAATTCTACCTCGTTCGAGAGGTGAATATAATTTTCGCATGGGTGGAAAAAAAGCCCGTACAGCTTTGAGAATGCCAATTTTACTGCTACGCGAATTTGCTCGTATACGAATTATGCTATGCGGAATTTGAGAATTTATTTATTTCGTATAACTGATGTTGGTCGCCAGAACTTGTGTTTATTTCCGTTTAACGTACCTATAATTATGGGTAGCACATCCATGACACTTGAGGTGTCTGAATTGTGATCTCATTCTTACACCGACTGCGGTATTATTTATAGAACGTCTTTCTTTTGTTTTCTAATGGTCATTTAGAACGTCACACGTTCCTTACATCGAAGATTAAAGGGATGCCCAATACTTAATAGCAGTGTGACTGACAGGGACAAAACGCTTAAAAATTATGACACGTATTTGTTTACATGGTAGAATTTATGGAAAAGTTCAGAATGTTGATATTTTTATAGCGATGGCTTTCAAAATTTCGCTTTCTTATAAAACAAAAGTTTTCGGAAGTGATGAACGGAAAATTATTTATTTATAGGCATAACTCATTGATGAATTGCTGGTTTAATTTAATGACTTTTCACATGTTTTAAATCAGATATAGAAATGTTTTTAAGTGATTATAGAAATATTGGTCGCTGGAACTTGTGTTTATTTCCGTTTTCCGTATCAATAATTATGGGTGGAACATCTTACGCCTCTATTACCATTGAATACGGACAAACCGGTCTCTCTGTCCCATTTTGTGCAAAACATCTACAGCCTTATTCATTAGATTCCCTTAATCAATTGATTATTAGTGTCTCCACTAATTCGCGTCAAATGAGTTAATTTGACTTTAATCTTCTTGTCGAAAGTAAATGCATGTTCGAATATTTGAGTTTGCTTTACGATATTCGATTATTTAGTTAGGTGAGCAGATGTTGTTTCGTCGAAACGATGTCGTCCATACGATAGTGATTTTCAATGTTACGTAAGTTGCAGTTGGTTGATCCCTTTTACGTGGATCCCATCGCTGCTACAAATGTAACTTTTGGGCAGTATTTCCTAAGATCTGAGGGAGGAGCAGATACCCAACTAAAATAAAAGTCCAAAGGAGTCTCAAGGAGGTAAGTCCATTAGTTCCCTATAGTTGCTTATACGCATAATTTTTGAGTGTCGCCTCAATGTTTTTCTTCCATCCGTTCCAGTTCTAAATGCCCAATTAACAACTTGGGTGTCATTTCATGTAGTACTATGTAATATTCCTCGGATATGCAACTATTGTTTCTCCTTATATGCTGAGTAACCGGAGTTGTATTATGTGTGCATATTATTGGGTATGTACAACACTTGCCTCAATGTTGATGGTATGGAAAACAGAATGAAAACGAAACGATTGACATATAGCCGTAGTCAGGAAGTATTTTAGGTATTAAGAATGTAGCTTGATTGGAAGATAGAAGATGACGTAGTAAGGGAGTAATGGGCATGCGCGCATCACAACAAATCCAAAGTTTTGTGCAACTTGATGACGTGGGATATGAGTAATGACTTATGAGCAATTAATTTTAACTCCTCTGTAGTTAATAGTGCTAATAATTGTTAAACAGTATTTATTTTATAATGTTATTTTTATTTTCTTATAAAAAGCTACGTTACTCAATTTCTGTCTAACTGCTTATAATTTTTACTTTATACAATAAAAAATCATAATTTGTAATTTATAGTTATTTATAGGTATAGTAATTTTTATCGTTTGTTTTACTTTTTACATAATATTTTGAATTAATTACAATGCTTTCATTATTATCATTAATTATATAATTTGTATGTATAATTTGTAGTATAAAGTTCTTTTTCAATTTAAAAAAGCACAAGGCGATAATGTGAATATTTTGCGATAGCGGACAATTGTAATAATTCTTGTAGACATAAAAAATATACCTATATTAACCCCATGTGGGTTTAAGAAATGTAGATACACTCACAAAAAAAATGTCTCGGGTAAAAAACGTGTTTTCACTGGTATTATATTTTTTTTGCGTAGCTGCAATGTACATTTTAAATAAAACTGCAAATGAACCATTGTTAAAAATAAAAGTCAACATAGCTAACTTCTGTGATCGAACAATAACGTTTAGCTTTTGTGGTTTCCAAATATGCTTATCAAATTTTTGTGGCAAGTTGAAAACAAATTATGATTTGTGCGCTACTTAACAGCTTTATCAGTTGTGCACTGTGTATGTGCCAACCATATTTCTTGCAAACACTCCAACATTTGTTCGCTTGATGTCCAGGCCAAGATATATTGGTTTTAATGATAATTTATGTTTATAAAGGATTGTTTTAAAAAAAAATTGTAGCCCAATAGAAATAAGAAGAAGTAGTTTTAACGGATGTTTGTATAGCTACATAGAACGACTATATAGTATACTTAGCATCTCGAGGAATCATTTTTAATCGGAAAATGCAATGTAAAAAAAATATTTCGAGATCTCAGAAATAATATTTCAACCGAATATATTTTTTTCCGTTCAGCAATCTGATTAACATTGCCGGGAGGAAAACATTTTCATTAAACATTTATTCACGGCACTGATAGTGTTTAAATACATTTCATTTCGATGAAGTTACAAAATAATTAAGTAAGGCTAACAAATAATTTTTCTCAAAAATTAACATCTAAACAGTCTATTATTTACTTAATTAAAACAGTATACTAAAACTTGTATATTTATTTATACTAAAATAAATACTTTTAGCGTAAAGAAAAAACAGAGGAAAAGTCATGTTTGAATATACCCATACAAAATATACGTACATGGGTATAATAATACAAATTAAGATTATATTGAATTGAAATCAGCTATACTAATAATTAAAAGATTAGAATTCTTTTCAGTTTTTTTTTGTAATTTGTGAGTCATTCTTGGTAAAGTTAGAAATGAACTTTCTTCTTCACTCTAACAAGACACATACATTCGGCTGCAAAAAAACGATTTTAATAATAATATTATAGGGCATACGCATACTTAATATAGAGTAACTAATGATATTATCTTTTAATCCAAATAGTACATTTATATTAAAATTTAAGCAACTTAATCATTACAGCATGAACATTATGCATTTACAAAGGAAAAGTAAATTACAATTCGACTACTATTTTCATCATTATAATTTGTTTTAGATGCATTTTTTTTATTGGTTTATATAACAGAACATGAATTATGAGCGATGATAAGTACATTATATTGTTTTTAATGACTGTTTAATAATTATAATTTACGAAACCATAGGTACAAGAATAAATATGCAAATATTTGTTCATTTTTAAACGCGAGTTCTATTGTGAGTATATTTTGTCACTGTTTTTGTTCAGATCCTTAAAAGCGGTTTAGATTGTTCACACGGCTGAATTTTTACCAATTAATTCACCGCTTCGTGAATGAACAAATTTTCCATCGAATTCGATTGAATATTCTTTCTTTAAGCTACTTGGCGGTGAGTGAAGTGGCTGTTTTTCGTCTCTTAAGGAAGAAAAAATAAAATGGTTATAATTTGATTGATTGTAATTTTACAAAATGTTATAAAGGAAATAAATGAGCAGCCCGTATTATTTGAGAGGTATGGAACAAAGCAGGGGTGCGTATCGTATAAGTTACAAAAAGACAAATAATAAAGTAGGTCAATACATTGTGAAGTATAGGTATGTTGTCAGACTCATAAAATATAAATTTCTAGTGTCAATAATGACGTGCCGTGGCTTTTTCGTCATCAAACACTTTTACCAATAGTATTGTATGTACTCTGACCAGTTCTGTTTCAATGAACATTAAATATAATTTTCAGCACGGAATTATAACAATATAGTTTATGTTGATGTGTTACATTTTGTAATACAATTAGTTCAAACAGAAATTATGTCAAAATTTCAAGCAACAAAACAAAATTATATATCAAGATCTATCAAAACACCTTCGCATACCTGCTTTGCAGTCCTCACAAACTACTCGCTATTATTATATAAATACATTTTTAGTACAGGTAAACGAATTTAAAAATATTGTAACCAATACCTAATATTTAAGTGTCGATCACTAGGTACCAGTGCTGAAATTTATCAATTTTCGTACAGGCAGAACTTTTGTTTTGGAAATTCTCAGTGTGAATGGAAGAAACGATTCATATTGAGAAACCATGTGATACACATGCTGTACCTACATATAATTATGTATTTCAATGCAGTTTTTTATTCAACTGAATTTTTCGCAATCCTCTTGCCGCTGGTCCCCTCATTTTTATTTCTAAATCCGCTATTTTGTTTTCCTATGTTATGTGTTATGTCAATTAGAACATAATTTGTCTGTGTGGGTGCCAGGGTTTGGACTGGAGTAGATTTTTAAAAGAAGCGCAGTATAATAAAATTTTGCGGGCAAATTTTATTTTGTTGAAAAATGAACTATTACTTGAAAATAAACGTTACAAACTCGGGTTTCTATATATGCCACTTTAAAAACTCTTGAAATGGGTAATCTGTTGACTTTCGGATTTCAAAAAAAATATTTTATTCCATTTTTTTTGTTTTAACGTTTTAACAACATGACTTTTTGAAAAATAAATTTAACGCTAAACTACAGGGTGTTTTTTTTTAGAGGTATAGAACTTTAAGTTGGCAACACTATTTTAACTGCCGACCATTTTGTCAGCTGTCAAGTGATTTATTTTTAGTTTGGTTTGCCATTTCATCATGAACAACGCTTGCAAATCGTTGCACAGCAATTGGAGCTTTGTCCATCAACTTTATGGAAGATTTTGCGCAAAGATCTTAGCTTACGACCTTACAAGATCCAGCATGTCCAAGAATTAAAGCCGCGAGACCATGCAATGCGTCGTGATTTTGGTGTATGATTATGATGAGGCTCATTTTTGGTTGAATGGCTACGTCAACAATCAAAATTGCCGCATTTGGAGTGAAGAGAATCCACATGAGACGCCATTACATCCACAAAAACTGACTGTTTGGTGTGCTCTAGGGGCTGGTAGAGTCATTGGGCCATACTTCTTCCGAGATGATGATGGAGAGTCAGTTACCATTAATGGAGACTGGTATAGAGCCATGATAACCGACTATTTTATTCCCGAATTGGATGGCATGAATGTGGATGAGATGTGGTTCCAACAAGACGGCGCTACATGCCACACAGCGCACGTCACAATCGATTTATTGAAGGAAACATTCGATGAGCGCATTATTTCGCGGAATGGACCTGTCAATTGGCCACCAAGATCGTGTGATTTGACACCATTAGATTAACGTTACGATTAAGCGATTTTTTTTGTGGTTTAATTCAATTCGAAGTTCTATACCTCTAAAAAAAACACCCTTTACATACATATTTTTTTTTTTTTTTGTTGCGCCTGGAGGTGAGTAATCTTCAGAAGATACCAATGGCCCGTACCATTGGTTATGCCCGATTCAGATATATCTAGTCTGCCTACGGGCTAAACCTCACCCCTCAGAAAGGCACTATGAGATCCGGTCGCGCGCGCTCATAGTAGTAAGAAATTTGTTCCTCTCATTTTTTCATTTTATTGATGACTACGACTAAGTTACCTTAACAAGTAGTTTACGCTTCTGTAGTGTTAATCGCGTTTGGTAGGTAGCTTTCCAGCGAACGCACCTACTAATACCGTCATTACATGCGGTTTTTCCTTATGGCGCTAGGTCGAACGGTCTTGTTCTTTGTAGTCGGCGCTCAAGGTATGCCACGTCCAGAGTATGAATTATTTCATTATTGCAGTGACCATGAATGCGAGTACGAAGTTTGCGAGCAAAATTTGTTACTTCGTTAGTCACGGTAGCAATTCCTAGATCTCTGTGAATATCACTATTCCTTATATACCATGGAGCATTCACGATTGCTCTTAGCGTTTTGTTTTGGAATGTTAGCCATATTGCTTGGTTTGGTACAACCCCAAAGTTGTATACCGTATGTGCAAGAAGGTTTTAGCACTTGCTTATACAGGAGCAGTTTGTTGTATACGCTTGTCTTCGAATATCTTCCGAGTAGCCAATACATTTCTCTAAGTCTGATTGCGAGCTCGTCGCGCTTTTTCCTTAATGTGTGGCTTCCACTTAAGTTTTGCGTCTAGGGTCATTCCTAGATACTTCGCCTCGTTTGCATATGGTATTTGTACAGAGTTAATAAAAACAGGTAAGTTGTTTATCCTTTTGTACGTGAAATTGACATGCGTCGACTTGGTCTCGTTAAGTGCAATTCGCCAGGTCTTTGTCCACTCGCATACTTTATTAAGAGCCCGTTGGAGTTTTCCAGTTGATGATTCGACTGACTCATCAATACATGTCTAACACGAAAGAGTCTGTTTTCAAGGTAGGATTTCAATATTTTGTATAATTTTTCCGGTAGGATTGTCCTTAGCTTATACATTAGGCCTTCATGCCATACCTTGTCGAAGGCTTGCGATACGTCGAGAAAAGCGCTAGAGCAAGTCTTTTTGCATTCTAGAGCTTTTTCAATTTCATTTGTTATTCGATACACCTGATCGATTGTGGAATGTTTGACCCGAAAGCCAAATTGATGGTCTGGTATCAAACGTCTTTCTTCAATTACTGGTTGTAATCGTTTTAGCAGAAGTTTCTCATAAACCTTAGATATTATCAGCAGTAGCGAAATAGGTCTATATAATTTCTTATCATTTGTATTCTTCCCTGGCTTCGGAACCATAATGACTTCGGCTACTTTCCATTGTCTTGGAACATACGAAAGTCTCAGAGAAGCATTTATAATGTACAGCAGCTTTACTAGTGCTCTTTTCGGTGGCTCCTTCAGAACTTCTCCAGTGATTAGATCGTATCCTGGAGCTTTGTTATTTTTCAACTTTCTTATTGTCATTCGAAGCTCGGACAGAGAAACGGCTTTTACTTTATAGTTGTCGGATCGCGTATTATCATTCGGTTCTTCGTTTAAGGGTCGAACGGCCTGAATGTTTCTTCTATATGCTTTCTCTTTGTCTCCTTTTGCCCATTCGCCGTTATCTTTTCTTATTGGTGGCGAGTGCATTTTTGGTTTCCTTATGGACTTCAAGGCTTTCCAAAGTGAGTAGTTTGACCTCTTTTCAGCAGTCAAGCCTTCTAGGTAAGTTGAAGTTTCGAGATTTCTTAGATCCTGTAGCTCATTTTTAAGTTTGTTGCAAAGATGGTTCAGATAAGTTTTATCAGGGGGTGCGCGGGATTGTTGCCATCTCTTACGCGCTCTCCTCTTTTCTCGTATGTTCCGTGTAGCTGTCTCCCGGAAGGGAGTGTTTTTCCACGCTGCGCTCTGAATGGCCTCCACAAGACTGTCAACTTCATCTTCTATTTCGAGCGGTGTCTTTAGTGACACATTTAAAGCGACACTTTCTTTGCACTCTTTTCGGAAAACGTCCCAGTTGGTTTTGTTACTACTTAACCTGGGCGGTCCTACATTTGTTGCTACACTTCCACCCATTTTCAGGGTGACTGCTGAGTGGTCTGAGCATAGATCGTAGCATTCTTCGACTTCCGTCAGAGTTTTGTTTAGCCCTTTTGCAATGAAGAAGTCGACGAGGTCAGGGATTTTATTTTTGTCAGTTGGCCAATATGTTGGCTTTCCCGTCGAATAAAAGTCCACACCACGCTTCATACTGGCTTTGTACAGTAGTCTGCCTTTCGTTGAGTTGCATCTTGAACCCCAGAAAGTGTGTTTGGCATTAAATTCCCCACCGATAATAAAATTAGACATAGATGAGTCAAAGAGGTGGTTAAGGTCGTCGTCTGGCAGTCTATATCCTGGTGGGAAGTAGCAAGATCTGATAAGATAGTCTAAATGGTTTACTTTTACGGAGACTGAACTTATTTGCATAGAATCAAGTTCTATTTTTATGTCTGTTGAGTGCTTAATACAATCTTTGATGTAAAGAGAGGATTCGCCTCTGACATTTTCCGAAGGATGATGTGCGTGATAATCTCTGTAACCTTTTATTTTGGGTCCATGTCCCTTTTTTAAGTGGGTTTCCGATATCAAGCATATATCAATATTTTTTTACCGTAGAAATATTTCTAGTTCGTTAATTTTGTTTAGGAGGCCGTTTGCGTTCCATGTCAGTATTTTAAGAAACTCTATCATATTCATGTTTTGTTATTAGTCTTGCGAGGTTTGAACTCGGGCTTGCTCAATTAGTCAAATATAACCTGATTAATCTTGCTTTGCTGCCCAAGTTTTTCTAATATCACCGTTAATAATTGGCGGATCGGATCTGTTGTATCTGATCTAGACTGGTCTCCATGTATCGCGACTTGCGCGTAAGATCTCGCATCGGCCAACGCCGGATTTTGCTTTGTACTTGGTCTAGCGACATTCTGTTGTGCAATTTCTTTATTTTCCTGTATCGGTTTCGTCCTTTTGACTGGCCTAGCGGTTTTTGGATTATCGGTTTTATGATAATTTAAGCTTGGGTCTGGGTGTACCGGTTTCTTGAGAGTGTCGCGTCTTTTTTGTAGTTCTTCGCGATTTCGCAACCTTTATAATTCGCTGGGTGGTTTTTCGTACAATTTGCGCAGACAGCTGGGACCTGCTTGGTTTTTTCGCACTCTTCCGAGAGATGTTTACCGGCACATTTAACGCACCGTGGTTCTTTCTAGCAGTATGCCTTCGTTTGGTTGAAACCTTGGCAACGTTTGCATTGAGGTACCGTTCTCCTTCCCGTACGCATTGGCTCGATTTTGACCTTTATGTTTAGGATTGTCTTGATTTTGAAAATATCCTCCACATTCTCTCAAAGGTGAGCATAAATAGTGGAAGGCCGCGTTTGATAACGATATCTTTGTCTCCTTCCGTGCATTGCTTTTCCTTTTTGATAATATTCACGGCGTCAATAATTTGTAGGCCTTGTGTTTGCACGTCTTCTATAATATCTTCTTTTATGCAGGTCGGGTGGAGTCCTCTAACGATGACTCGCATCGGTTTTTCGTACTTATTTTCATAAGTAAACCATTGGATATTCTCTGTGTTTAATTTGAGAGACAGTGCTTGGTAAGAATCAGAATCCTCTACGTTGATTTTCCACACGTTGTTTCGGCGTGAGATTATATTGTACTTCGTCTTCAGCGTATTTTTGAGAACATATACACTCAAAGTTATGAACGTAAAGTTGGGTAGAGGACTCTCTTCGTTTGTTACAAAAAGTTTTAACGTTAAGTTGGGTGGGTGACTCTCTTCGGTCGTTACAAAAAGTTTAAACCACGGCAGGCACTTTAATTATTTAAAAAACAAGTTCTTCGTAACCAAATGTTATTTAACAACAAAAAATTAGCAAGAAAAGAAGACAACATTTTTTATTTTTGATGTTTCGGTAAAAACTTAGGTTCTTTTTTTTAAATGGTAAAGTAAACTAGCCAGCTTAGTTTAAAAACACCAGTAAGTCAATACCACGTGCGAGACCTCTACTTCTTTCTATTGTAATTATTTTAATGAAAATGCTCAATAAAATATGCCCAATAATATCTTTCTTTTGACACTACATTTCTTAAGATTGGTTGACTGTAAGAACCACAAAAGTATTTTTACTACAGAATTAATATTAAGGTAAAATGCGTTATTAAAAGTAATTGTTGGGTAAAAATGTACTCAAGCTAAATAATATTATTAAAATTATACTATATTTTAGTTAGTGAATTTGATGGCCTTAGATTTTAATTATTTTTAAAAAATCGTACTTATTCTTTTGCACTTTTTTTAGGAGCGAGATTCTTCTCTTGATTTCTGGATTTGAGGACAAACCTATTATTTGCTTCTGTGCATAGCAACAGCTCCCAACTTTATTGAAAAGACATTTTTTATGAGTACGTCACGCGTTATATAGAGATTTGAGAGCTATTCCAATCAGACCACCACTGACCATCTTGAGATCATCCTCTGTATCTTTACCCACTGCACTAATGTCCCATTAATTCTTCTGCCAGCTAGTGCTGGACACTAACACCTTATATGTTTCGACTACTTTATTGCTATCTTTGCCTGTCAACATTTTTCCTCGGTTGATCAACTTGTCACGTGTTGCCTTTGGGTTTCACTCCTCATATCTTGTTCTAATAGAATTATTGACTTAAAGATAATGGCAAATAAGAGAAATAAAATTACTTTGCCAATTACAAAAGCCTTACGTTACAAATTTGACTAAATGAAATGTGTTGGTTTTTCGTATAAAGCGGTTATAACTTATGAATAGTGATTTCGTAGTTAAAAATGGGTTCATAGCTCACACCTGTTCTATTAAAAGTAAAAAAAGTCCAGTAGACCGTACCTACATATTTCTTATGGTTTCAACCAAACGAAACAGCCTGTATACATACATACTCATCGCTCTTAGAACTTTTAAAATTTGTAGCTACATATTATTATAATAAAAAACATTTTGCCTTACTAATAACAAATTTTAGTTTTGAGTTTAACTTAATGTAAGATCACAATTGCAGAATTTGTATAAAAAATATATGTAGTTACTGTTAATTAATTAAACTTCAAATTAACATTGGTTATTAGTAAGGACCATTATAAACAAGTTTAAAATAATGACTTATATCTTACAATGGTGATGCCATTGGTGATCCACCAAGTTTCACTGGTGGCGGTAATGGTAACGGTGATGGTGGAGGTTCCTTAACCAACTGACCACTGCAATAAGGTAGCGGGAAACGCCAACCGTAAAGACTGCATATGTTAATTTGTATGGGGATGTGTTATGATTTTAAAATTAAATACAAATAATGTGATGTGGAATGTGATGATGGAGATGAGTAAAACGAGGAACAAAAACTAAAAAGAACTAGTAAAATAAATACATACAACTTCGGTATAATATTGCACTAAACATAGCTATTAATAAAAACAAGTAGCTAGCAAGGTTTTATCCTACGAATAACCATAAATCAAATTGGAAGAAGGTTAGTAACTATACTACTAATACAATCACAACACAATTACGATTCAAGTAAAATCATTCCCAATAGATTGATAAAATGATGTGCGCTCAGCAAAGGACTTAGTGCAATATCACAAAGAAACTGTATAATATTATTTAAAACAAATTAACTATGTACTAAGTAAATCTGAATTTAAAATATCAGGATTATAAAAAACGTACCTTCCAAGTTTGGTTTCTTCGTCGATTTCAGATGGTGATCGTTTCGTTTTCCGGCACATTGCTGCCATTACTCCCATTCGCACTGTCACGCAACATAGCAGGTCGATTACTATTAAAAGAATGATAACTCCACCAACTGCGATACCAACAATCGAAGCGGACGATAGAAATTGACGATCTGCTATCTGAACAACATCTACGCCTTAAATTTGGTAATGAGACGAGGAAGAAATCATAAAGATAGAGTGAAGATAAGTATGCAGTACATAACAGTTATAAAGTATATCTACATAGTAAGATGAATCTTAAAACTACCTTGAATGAGTAGGTAGTTTTGTTTTTATATAAACTTGTTAAGAACTGAATTACTGATAATCTCAGATACTCAACTATTAATTTTTTTAATATGATATTGAATTTAAGCGAGATGAACTCATTCACGACAGTTATTAGACATAATGCAGAAATAATAATAACTAGTCTTATTAATAGGTAGGCGTAAGATTGACAAAACAGAACAAAATTTAAGTAATTTGAGACAGCCTGTTAAAAAATGAAAGTCAGTTTT
The DNA here is from genome assembly GCA_951230905.1 of Cheilosia variabilis. NCBI lineage: Eukaryota > Metazoa > Arthropoda > Insecta > Diptera > Syrphidae > Cheilosia > Cheilosia variabilis. The sequence goes on from OX579677.1 coordinate 11,192,570, forward strand.
GCATAAATATTTTGTACAATATTGTAGGTCAGCAGTCGAGCTAGAAACAATGTTTGATAGCACAATTTTACAAAATATATTAAATAAATGGCATTTTGTAAAATATGAACCTAATGCATTTTACTTATTCACAATTTTTTATTCATGATCATGCTTTTGTAAAAAAAATATTTTAGAATATTATATTCTGTAGTTAAATGGTCGCAATGACCTCTTTCTTTTATTCACACAATCAATATAACGTGGTCTAAAAATTCGAAGTAGGTACTATTACGTCCCAAATGACGGTATCGTACATAGACATATCTTATTTTAGCTATGATCTTGCAAGCCTGCACTTGTATGAAGTTAGTACGCAAAATAATGCATTCTTTTAAAATGCGTTTAAATGTGTTTATGTTTGGGTATAAATATCAAAATTATTTGTGGAATATTAATTCTGGTATATTTTTTTTTATCTTCGAAGCACAGTGTTAAGTGTGTTAAGTGAGAAACGGAAACCAACGAACCCAATAATCAAGGTCGCAATGGTAACAACATAACTATTATTTTAGCTCTCTAGTATGAATGGATGTGTACGGATAATTAATGATACCGAAAGAAATGCAGAAAATAATATTTGTTTTTAATTTTTGAGAAATACATACTAGTAATTTCGAATTTTTGATGCTTAGTAAATAAGACAATCGACAATCGGCCCTAGGGAGGTATCCGTCGGAACGGAAAATCTCTGATTTTATACGATCCCAGATATTCTTCCGAATAGTTTTTTGCAGCATTCCGATGCAAATGTAATGTACTTCCAACGTTGCAAATTCAAATTTATTTAAAATTTGAAGTGAATTGGGAAAAGACATGATGTTAACAGCATCGATGCCCTACAAAAAGTTTAATAAATATAGCTCCAGCTGAGTTTTGGATGGGTGAAAATTCTGCTTTTCTAAATTCATTTTCGTTTTTTTAGTTTGTATTTTTTGTAGATTTTAAATTGTTTTTTAATGTTTTTTAATTGTTTTTTTTTTTGTAGTTCATATTTTTGTTAATTGGAAAAAAGGGATCGTGGGATCCCAAGTATCGAAAAATAGTGATTGCTCGTAATGTTAAATTTGATGAGTCTAGATTCCCATCAAGTGTTGAATTAAATAAACCGACGTAAAGGGGACGCATTTAAAACCCCACTGACAATCAGTTGCAAAAGGGGACTCATTTAAAACGAAACGCAGAGAAACGGCAGATATGACACGGAAGAAGACACCAGTTGCAGAAGAGCACTCATTTAAAGCTCCAAGCATAGATGACCATGAAACGCAAGAACTAGCTGATTTATTGGATGAAGATGGCGATGCTGCATCGATAGATTCAAGTTTTGAGTCTCCATGTGAAAAAGAAACTCCAACAGGGCTCAGACAGTATCAATATTTAGTAAATCAAAGGCCTCGCTACCGTGAGTGCAAGCCTCCAGTTATTCTTAACGGCTACATTATAAGCCAAATGGACGTGATGGCGAATTGAAAGAGACCGTGTATGTGATGGTTCCTGAAGGCATGAATACAAAACCCGGTGTGGTCTGCAAATTACAGAAGGCCTGTGGCGTGCACCGCCCTTACTATAGGACGTTTACTTATTTTTTCCACCCGCATAAAATGTTTTTACTAAAAGTTAACAATTTTCGACTCTTCATTAATAAACAAAATAAGTCATCCAGTTTAAATGACAACAAATTACCATTATAAGTACCGACTTTAAAAAAAGGGACTCAAGTTTAAATTTAAAAGATTTAAATTACCTAACTTTATACCCATATCTTAATAAGGTGAACAAAAGTAAGTACAAAATGAAATACTGAACTGTGAAAGTGGGAAATAAATGTTGTTTCCCTTAAGGTGAGAAAACCCAAGAAAATCAGAGGCTGTGACCGATAAAAAACCAGGTCATCAGTGGTAAAAACTGTTTGTTTCTCTCTGGTGTATAAGCTGTGTCACTAATACATCGGTCATCTTGATCTACATTCATCATCGATCCCCAACTAAGCAGTTGCACTAGGTACGTGTAATGCGATAGGTGAAAAATCCCCTTAGCACAGTGATGACGTACCACCACACCCAGCCCTGAGCAATCCGAAGAAACCAAGAGATGATGCATGAGTGGTGGAGTACAACAGTCTAACAGTATCTGGTAATGGTCATCTTGGCTTTGTTTTGAATATAGCTTGTTGCTTCCTTCAAGTTAATGTTTGTAGTCATGTTGAGGTGGAGCAGTGCACGTGGCACGTGACCAACCAAAAACATGCTACAGGCCCTATATTGACAAAAGCTGTCACTGATCTATTGGTACCGAAAATTCAACGATGCCGCTGTTAAAATTGGTTTCTCGAGACCTCACTAATATAAGTCAGACATCTTATAAGCGCTAATGGAGAGCAACATGATGAAGCACAGAGTTTGTTTACAAATGAATTCGAAATGAAAGAGTCAGTATTAGAACAATGCCTTGGTATGTATAGGAATAACGTACAATGAAAAGAAATCTTGCTAGGCATGTCGTAAATCTGAAGGTGAATGATTGTACGCGGCGTGACTCTGTTTAATTTCCAATAAAAGAGATAATAACAGTTAAGTTTCAATACATTAGATAATTGTATTTTATTATGGTAATTTTTTACAGAGCTTCTTTGACTACAATGTTTGAAGTTCTGTTGGCTGAAGCATACACATATAAACTTCTACTTTCACCATTACTGACTCGGTAAAGAGACACGTATAATTGACCGTGTGAGAAACAGTCGTTGGTGGAGTCTACACCCGCGTGCACAATGTTTGTCCGTGTGCCTTATTTATTGTCATGGCGAAGCAGACGCTGATGGGAAACTGCGCACGCTTAAACCGGAACGGAAAATTGTTAGGTATGATAGGAATTCGAGGGATAAATAAATGTTCGCCAGCACCGCAGCCCATCAACATTTCCGATTCTACCAGATTTCGTTGCAACTTTTAGTCGAGTGCCGTTACATAACCTAAGTACAAAAGAACACTCTTGGCCATGCGTGAGGTCTATTTTAGCACCCATAGATGAACAAGTCTCTTACCTTAATAATATTATATTAGGGAAAATTTCTGGTGATACAACCAGTGATGCCAGCCCTAATTTTGAAAAATCGGTAGGTACATAGATGAAAGATAAAAATTCTGTAGAATTCTGTATTTATGCTTGACGAAATTCTGTAGAAATCCAGACTCTTTTTTAACATACTAAAAGTGCTTAGAATGTAAGTTTTGAATGGCATCAGTCTTTAATTATATGCATTAATTTTGTATAAGTACGACAATAAACAATATTTCAGAATGGACTAAGAAATGGCAGATTAGATTAAATGACCTTAAGTCAGTCCATATTAATTTTACGTATAAAAACGTACCACACATTCCAGTCTACATTAACAACAATGTAGTAGAATTTTCTAACACAGCTAAATATCTAGGCATGATTCTAGGCGCTAAACTGCGTTGGAAAGCGCACGTTAAGAAAAAAAAAGATGAGTTGAACATGCGATACAGTAAAATGTATTGGCTTATTGGGAGATACTCATCCCTGTCCAACTACAATAAGTTATTGCTATACAAGCAAGTTCTAAAACCAGTATGGACCTACGGGCTCCAATTGTGGGCATGCACATGCCAAACAAACTTACAAAAAATTCAGGTTTTCCAAAATAAAGTACTAAGGAACATAGTTAATGCACCTTGGTACATACGCAACGCCGATCTGCATAGAGATCTAAATGTTGAAATGGTTGAAGATGAGGTTAAGAAGGTTGCTCGGAGGCATAGAAATCGGCTTCTCAACCACGTAAACACAGAAATAACAGAACTTTTAAATAATGACAATGTAATCAGGAGATTGAGACGGATAAAACCTCTTGATCTGTAAGATTTGGCTAGGGCTAAGAAATTAGGTATTGATTTCAAACAAAACAAATTTAAAAATCCGACAAACGGCGGATTTATCTCTTTAAGTTCATTGAATAATTCAAAAATAAATTACTGATTAGTCGTACGACTAGGTGCAATCCTATTCGGGATGGCGAATGTCAGTCCCCCGGGAGTTTTTTTTAGATGAGTTAAAGTCCATCACTATTGCAGAAGCATCCCTCGCGTATAGCTCTGCAATGTCTTTCGATGATTTTTTACTTCCAGCGAATTCCCAACACAAAAAAAAAAAAAAAACATAAGGCCTTGTTTTTGAAATCATACAAATTGATGTTAAACATGTTTCTGTATTCTTCAAAGAGTTGTACTTATAACACGGGGTTAACAGTGCACTTTTTGTAAGCAACAACCCTGTTAAGGTTTTCGTTTAAGCCGAAAACAAGCGCTCAACATTTGCACTGCTATGAGGCAAAACACAATAGAATTTGTGCAAATTCCGAGAGTAATGGGAATAAGGCAGTTTCATTACCTTTTTTCAAATTGGAAGTATATCTCCAAAAATCTTCCACTTGCACATGATTCTCTGAAGAAAATGGTAATGCTACATTCTTCAATAGTCTCAAATATCATCAGCCATACAAATAACGGTTTAATGGTTCAATCAATATGTCTTTCATATAAAATCACAGTAGAACTACAAAGACGGCTGTGAATTTGAACGGAAAAATGTGTGGAGGAATGTAGGTGTATAACTGCTGCTCTAAAACTTAGACCACAACGTCGTACCTGTCCATAAATGCTATGTGCAATCAAGCTGAGACAGTAAATCACCGGTTGCGTTTTTGAATAGCATTACAGCCCCTGGCCTTCCTGAATTAAAAGTTGGAGTTCCCATCAGTGATACCAGATCGTGGATAATTACCCATTTCGTGGGCGTATTTCCTTTCGAAATGAGCTAAGAGGGCTAAGGGCATTTTTTTATCTTTCAGATAGTGTATTTTTTGTTTTTTAAAGTCGGCATGGGCAAAAAGGGCATTTTTGGGTATTTTTGATGTGTATCGTGGGTAATTAAGTCCGAAAAGTCTGGCATCACTGGTTCCTATTATGTTGCTTCGCAATTGGAATCCCCCCAAGCTTTATAATGGAACTAGATTGAGAGTGATTTCGTTTTGCAAATAAACCTTATTGGGTCGTTAATTTCAACTGGGTGTGGTAAAGAGATACGTATACCAGTATACCAACAATACATACAAATAACTCCCAGAAATTATTCATTTCAGTTTAAACGGATTCAATTTCCTATTAATGTTTGTTTTGCCATGACAATCAATAAGTCACAGTGTCAAACTGTAAGAAAAGCGGGAGTTGATGTTTTGGGCATGTTCACTAGGAAATTTTTAATTTTGACGGTTAACAGTTAATCTGCTTGCAGTGAATATATAATTAATATGTTTCTAACACTTTGACACTGCCTTTTATCAAAAATGGTTAATATAGTTACAAATAGCAATTCAAATTCCATTTTAATTAACAGGTGGTCTGTCATAAATAGACTTTTTTTGTAGCTCATTTGTATTTACAGACAGGGATAGAAAGTACAAAAACAACAAGGTTTTGGGGCGATAGACGTACGAAAGATATCCATCTCTGTTATGAACCATTTATGTATGTATACATGCACCTAAAGAAAGGCACATGGCAGGCAAAGGGCCGATTTCTGATTCTAATTGGGATCCATTATCAAGAAATTCATTTTATCTTTAAATTCATATTATAGAATAGAAGAGATAATGCTTTTAATTTGGTTTTACAACCATTGCAATGGTTTGAAAGTCCCTGTGAAAATAAGAATGACTTGGAAATAAAACTGAATATTAAAAATTCTCAATATTTCTCGAGCGCTTGAGATTTTGCCACTACAACTATTGATATTTGTGGTAAAACTGATTTTCGTTTAAATATTTTGCACTCGGGTACGAAGAAAAGCAATTTCTGAATTCACATAATATTGCATTTCTAATTGGAATCAGTATTTTTATTTCCCAACTAACTTAGAAACACATGAAAACAAATTTGACAGCTGACTAAAGTTCGGTCACATTTTGGTTATAAGTCATAGCCAAAAATACATTTTGCGTATTTCCCGAAATACTAATTTAAATAGGTAAAACTTATTCCCCACTTTGGTCAAGGTTCCATCCTGCACTGAAAATAGTACGCACGTCGATACTCTATAGTTTCAATTCAATTTCTACTAGGTCTTCTAAAAGGTATTCTTTACCAGCCTCAATTTGTTTATTTTTTATGAATTATCTGACATGTTTCTGATTTTACCCGCTATCAGAGTTTCGAAAAAGAACCTTCAGCCTAAATATATGTAATCAATTTAAAAAACAATATATATCTTTTATCTCAAATTACTTAAACTGTAATCAAAAGATAAACTAAACTTTTATATTGCAAGTAATATTTGCGCAGATTTACGTACAAAATTGTATTTCGTTTTAAGCATTTTGTGTGTGTATATGTAAAAAACAAACTATATGTAAATAAATACAAATTAAAAACAAGCAACGCAAAGGTATAAACAAAATACACCATCATGCAAATGTCAAACTATACAAATATTTCCATTAAACAAAAGCAACCAAAAAAATTACAGAAGCAAATTCGTAGCCAATGCGATATGATCATTTAAAATAAATAACAAAACAAAAATGAGTAAAATCGGACTTTTTGTGAGAAATTTTGAGAAATTATTTACAAGGTTATTAACAAAATTAAAAGAATTTAATTAGGATGTTTATGTTTAGTGTTATCTAGTTATCACTTGTAAATATACCTTTTCAATACAATGATGTTAATTTTTGGCTGTACTTATTAAGCTTATCATTATGGAATTGTAAAACAAACAGAACATAATATATTAAATTAATGATAGGTACATATATATGAATTGTAACAGCATATTAATTCGTATTTACCTTGTTGCTAAAAACACTGTGGATACTTTATTAATATTTTTAATATTTGTTTTTATTTACTTCAGCCTCTTTATCAAACAATTTGGCATTCATACAAAATGGTTACCCAAGCTGTCTCAACACTCCAACGACGTTTTAAATTATTTAAAACTGTTTGCTTGAGTAAAGCGATTGGGATTATGTATTTGCGTTTCAAGGACACTTGAAAATGTATGCTTAATTATTATAGAAAACAAGAATACAAAAAGGACATTATTAATACAAAAAAAAATTGTAAACAAATAATATGAATAAAAGCATTGTCCATTTTGGACTTTTCACTTGTTTTTTATTCTTTATTTATTTTTTGATAAAGACACCCAAATTATTTTTCTCGCTATAATGTTGTTCACTTATTAGAAGCTGTACTGCTTTCAACTATACATACGTACATACAGATATATAAATTTACCTATGTTTGTTTTTTGAATTTGAACTTAATATTTGTTCAGATATTTTATTTCGTCACAAATGTAACTTTGCAAATTATATGATTGAGTTTATTTATTTCTAATATGACAGTAGAAAGTCTACATCGTAAAATGAAATATTTGTATTTAAATAAAAAAAATATGTATTACAGAATATAATACAATATTAAATATACATCTGAGTATAGTCGTCAAGCTGCTAAATCGAGCTCGCTGGCTGTTTGACAATCAACGGTGTTTCTGGGCTTGATATAAAAACTTTTTTTTTGTATAATGCATAGACTTTTCGAACTCAGTTTTATCAACTTATATTTCGTTACAACTGTGTCCAACATTCATATTTCCAATTCATGTTGCTTATCGTTATACATATTTAAACATTTGGCGCAAAATTATAGTCGAATAATGTTCACATTAAAATTATTTTAGTACATGACCAGACCATGTCCGTATTAGTGTTTTGCTAACTTTAGTCGACATAAAACCCACTTTATCGTTATTACCTGGTATTAATTTTAAAACCATGAAAATTACATTTTATCAGTTAGTACTCTTAATCTGTCATTTCCATTGCTACATTAAAAAATTGTACCTCTTTTGAAGATTTTTTTTTTGGATAATTAATATTTTTGAAGATTTCGAAATGTTTAAAGATTTTGGGCTTTTAAGGAAATAATGTTTTACTCTCGGTACAGATTTGATAAAATAACTGTTTTGTTTTTGATCGAAAATCAGAATATTAAAGAGCCTATAACAAATTGCGGGCTTTCCATTACTGATTAATCAGGATTCATCAAAACACACGCCAAGACAAAGTGGGTGACCCATATCTCCCATAAACAAACACTAGGAATCGGACCTAGTGGGAAGAACTCTGGAGAAATCCAGAGAAGTCTCATGAACTGTGTTTCGTTTGTTGGATAATTTGAGAGGGATCTTATTACGGCACAAATGCACCTTAAGGCGTACTTTAAATACATAATATCGAAAATTGGTTCTGATTGCATCGTTCATTATATGATATTTTGTGCTTAGTTTTTGCTTTTAATAACTGCCAAAAAGAGTTTGAAAGATATCTGTTGGGCGAATTTAATTGCAATTTATGTATTCCTCGTTACGAAAGTAATAATTGACCTTGTTTTACACGAAAGCAAGCGTTGGGTACAGTGTCGTGTACCACCACGTTTTGCATTAAATTAAAAGCTCGCCTGCAGTCCATTTCTAGTATATATATCAATGAAAAGCATTTCGAACAATGAATTAGAATCGTAAAAGAAATCAATAGGTACCACATACAGCGACGGTCAGGGCAAGCATGTTTGTTAACATCAGATTAAGCCTTTAGTTTGCGTGGTGGCTTAATGGTTAGTGTGTAACGTACCTTATTTTTCTACATTTTGCACATGCCTTCCACAAACATTTCTGAGAAAGATTGTCGATTCGCCATTAAACTGTAGGTCACATCACATGGTTGTGGGTATGTTGGAGAGAACGAGCTGTGATCCTGTTGTTAAAAATGCAGCTACTTGTTTCATTTAGTATAACAAAAAAAATATTTAAATTTAAAAAATAACAGATTTAACATCCTACTGTTCGCAGTTAAATATTTACAATGTCTCAAATTTGTAGTCAGAAAGAGTAGGCTTTAATATTGTTTTACTATGTGACATAGCTAAAATTTGGCTAACATAGCTAATATCTACAGTCGACAAAAAGCCTACCACTTCGTAATAAAGTCGCCCAAACCCCACTTTAAATATATAACGTGGAGTATGTGATATGTAATTTGTTGTTTTCTAAAAATACACCAATTAAGCAAAATAACGAAAAAAAACTAAATAAAGCAAAATTAAAATACGATCGCAGTCAATTATAGTATATGAACCGCTTCTTTTTAAGCGTGTTTGACCAACATTGCTTAAATAAATGTTATGTAATATTATGAAGGTTAAGAAATGTCTATTATTGAGCTAAAGTTATAGCAATAATTTTTTTAAGATAGAAGCTGCTTGCCACTAGTTCGAAGTTAAACTATTAAATATGAGTTGACTATAAATTTGAGTAAATATCAATTTTTAAAAACAAATTTCGACAAATCATTAATTTTCATATACATATTTTTAAAATTTATGTGATGTAAATCGTTATTGTCTTAAACGTAGACTTCCTTATTTGAAATCTATAAAACCCTCATTTATTTGCCTCCTTTTCCCATTATTTTCATACTAAACATATTTTTATGTTCTCTGTTTAAATTCTTAAATATATTTTACTTTTATGTAATTGTAGATTTTTGTTAAGGTTTAACTAATTATTATTAAATACACATTTAGCCATACACAAGTTCAATGCATATTCGTAAAAATAAAAACAAATTTTTAGCTAAAATAAACATCACATAATTTTTTAATGGGAATACTTATGTATATTTTATTAACTTTATTATTTGTTGTTTGCTCGATTTTCCGTTGAATTTTGACTTTGCATTGGTTTTGATTTATATACAAACATTTTACATAAAATCGTAATAAACCTAGATATAAAATTTGGCAGTTTCAATTTCATTTAAATTTAATTAACATTTTCATACATTTTATTCCTTTAAAATAAACATACATATTCTTTTTCTTACATTTTTGTATATATTTTCCTGTTGAATTGATAAATTTAATCTTTTATATTTACACACTTCAATTAATGGAATGCTGGCAAAAGTATTTTCTGCTTAATTGTTTAAACTAAAGACCTCCACTCTGCAAAAAGTCTGAGATAGCTGACATTTTTAGTTTGGCTGAACCGGTTTATGAACAGTTTTCTAATAGTACTAAATTGTTCGTAGAACGTACTTTACAAAACAAGTTATGTGAGCTATCAAGCTTGCTGCCAGTTGGAAACATTTATAGAATTTTGGCAGCTTTTATTATAGTTCAACCTGTTATTTTGAAACCTTTCTACCAAAAAGAAGCACGGTACTTTCAGCTCAGTGACAGACTTAAAACAAAAGTGAAAAAATTTTATGTAAAAAAAAAATCAAATGAGAGACTATTGCAAAGTACCTAACAAATATTATTTTTACATTTTCTGCACATTGTTTGCACCTCAAGGTATGTATATATCCTTATATTAACAAAATTGAGTAGGAATCGTGATAATTATATTTTTATATTCTGATAAGGATCTTTTTTAGTTAGGCAACTTATTTACGTTTTTTTTTATATTTGCACATGCTTTAACAAACTGTATTTTACATAACGACCCTGCTATATTTAGGTAGGTATGTATCATAGAATAATGCATTCATACAATATTATCTAATAGAATTGGTGAGATTTCTTTTTTTTTTTTGTTTTAATTTTGTACACATCCGAATATTTCTTGGTGTTTTTTTTTAATGTTTAATTTATCATTAATTACAGTAAACAATCGGTTGATATCGTTTCTTTTTGGTGCTCGGTGGTAGTTTCATGCGATATTTGTTCTGAACCTCGATATCTATATGAGTGAACTATTTTCGTTTTAAATGATGGTGACGCATTCGTCTTCGTGGAACTTCTGTTTCTCATGATCACTGTTGCAGATGTCGGTGTCGGTAATATCACTGTTAATCCGGCCAACAGTAATAATAGGCAACATCTGGACCAAGGAGTCAGGTTATATATTGAATTTGCTGCATTATATGGATTATCTACGAATAAGGGGGTAAGAGGAATATTTTTTTTTTGTTCGAGATCTTCGTTCCAGTTCAAACAAAACAATTGTTATTATTCAAACACAACACAATATGGCACACAGTTTTGGATTGCATTTTAAAATTAAAAGTGAGTGGTGGATGTGTCGGGCTTTCAGTTGGTGTAGATGGACTGAATAAATGTAAAAGGGCGGAGAGCGATGGGTGTACCTACTATATAGTTAAAATAAACAACTTTTGAATTTCAATTAAAGTTGAAACAAATGAAGATCATGATAACAGGAACAAAAGATTAATTTTTGATATGTGTTTATTGAACTATTACAATTACGTATTCGTGTTTAATTGATGCTCCAGCGGCTAAGAAGTTTAATTGTTTAAGCGAATACAAACTGTTTTGAAAAATCTCAAGGTTAAAAGGAACATTAAGATGCAATGAAAATATAAATACGTTAGTCAAACATTTGTAATGAGAACATAAAGACAGAGTTATTAATTGCATTTGCATTTCAAATAAAATCGTGAATAGTCTAGGTAAAAGTTTGTGAGCCATTGGTTCATGCTAAGAATCTAAATAGGAAAAGATTATAAATAATAAATATATGTATATATTAAGACAAAAACTATCCCTTTTATTAACCTTCCTATAAATAAATAGTTGAGTCTATGAAATATAAAAAGGCAATCTATATTCCACTTTTTTGTTGGGACTATTTACCTAAAATATAGCTGAATGTTTGTGAACTTTTCTACTCAAAATATTTCAACACTATATAATGAATATGCAAATTTTATAATTACATATAGTGTTTTGGTTTCGCAAATTTAACAAATCAGGTGTAAAACATACGTGAGTTTTGGCACTAGTCGCCCGAGAATTGGTTTGACGTATAGGCCAAAATGCACTTTTGGAGCTGTTAATGTAGACTTATGTTTTCGCGTTTATTAATAGTACGTAAATGGCATTTACTAAATGCTTATAATTTTCTAACGAGAACTTATAAAAACTGACTGTTACTGAGCTAAAACTTATAAAAACTCACATTGTTATTCGATATGTACTACCATATCAAATGAATAACCTAAAAGGGAATTTTATTTGACACAACCTATGTATTCTTACATTTAATGTCAATTGACTCAACCAAATTTTTGATGAACGAGAAAGTTTCGTGCGATCCAGGCGTGCACATCATTTTAAAGCCGTGATCTTACCATTAACAAATATATAGGGATGGATGTTATAAATTGCCCAGGAACAACGATATTTTTTGTAAACAAAAAAGAAAATCCAATACTTATACCCAAAACCTTTTTTTATTTAAAATTTTGATCATTGTAACATTTTATTCGACACCGCTATCTCTAATTTATTTTCTTTCTTGTATATTACTGCAGTGACGTTTAGGAACATTTTTTGATGTACGTGTATAAGGAAAAAAATACGATTTCACAAAAATGTAAAAATGTCGTATACATCAAATCAATTCTAGGGCGATCTTGAACACTCTAGTTAACACATTGTATAACACATAACACATTAGCTGAATACACAGCATTCCTCGGATAAAGGCTACTCGCGGTTATAAAATAATTAGGAGCCACATTTTTTTCCGTACAATTTTAATTTTTTCTTAAATTGGAGAATAGAAGCTGCAACTTTTTTTTAGTCTATAAATTTAGACAAATAAAATAAAATAACTCCAGGAGTCTCCATCTGCCGGATTGATCTTCTTAACAGGGTCAGGCTTTAAAGCTGAATATGTATATACAACATGCACTGGGTCAAATCGTTATTCGTTAACGATTGATTCTCGATGGAATCTGTTTTTGTTTCATTTGCAAAATCTTAATTCCGTGAAAAAAAACTATATCTCACTCCTTTCTTGTTTTTTCTAAGCTTTCATGTCTGTAGAAATTTTGTCTTTTGCTGTACTGTACCTATGGTATATAGCCGTTGAGTTTGGATTGTTAAAATGTTGGTTAATTTTTAGTTGAATTTGTAATCTCTTCAGTTAAAAAAAACTTTGCTGATTACTTAAATTCGCGATATCGTTTCAGTATTTTTATTTTAAAATAGAGAATTCGTATTTCTCATTTGCTTTGCAGGTATTTTGTTCTCTATTTTGCATTATTATACTTTTTCTATGGGTAGAACGCTTGAGCTCTAGTTAAGTGAGTAATATCATGGTTAGACTTAAAACATGTAATACGAATGCTTTGAGAGCCAATCGGAACCCTTTTTATTACCTTCAAACTTCTGGCGCCCTTTTCCCATAGCAATACAATTTTTTTTCTTTATCTTTCCAATTTATTTTAATAGTCTATTCGTTCGTTATTGATGCATGTTTTCAGAAAATACACTTCTTTAACTTTGAATATATTTTCTTTTCTGATTTTTAGTTTTGTACGAATAATTGATTCTATCAGGCGCATAGTATTCTAATATACATATACCTATAGTCATATATATCTAAATCGCTTGACTGCCCTTCGCGAGCTTTAGGCATTCAGAAATGTAATTGTTTCGAGAAATCCGCAAGGATATGCCATCTTTACGTCTTAACTGTGTATGATCACTATTTAATGAGATTATTTGCTTCAGTCTTTCTCAGATCCATGTATAAAAGCAATTGTAGTTCTATCTTTAAATTTTAGCTTAACACGTCTTTTAAACATATTCAACTAAGACATGACGATGCACATCTTTGGATAGGATGTTGAAAGTAATGATAGTAACGTGGGAATTTTCAGTAATGACATAATTATTATTCAAAAGGTTTATTTATATTGCGCTGCGAAACCTAGACTTTCAAAGGAGCTGTTAATTAAATTATGGCGGATATTATATCATAAAACTACTAACAACTACAGTCATATAAAAATTTGTAAAAAAGTAGGTGTTGAAACATCAGATACCTAAGCAATTCTTATGCAAACTTTATGTGATCTATAAATTTGTAATGTATTTTAAGGTTTCTTCTATGTAACTAAATTTATAACTACATACCTAAAGCCGAATCAGTAAATTTTTAAAAGGAACCAAAGATGTTATTAAAACATAGATACAAAACACACAAAAGCTGTAGGACAACAAAAGAGTGCTAAATATATTTAATCGATTTCGGTTGTGCTAACAACTCACAAAAACAAACGCTTGCAATTATTTACTAAAATAACATAAACACATGAACATTTAAGTTCCCAGGATGCAACTATACAAGACAATGTTTATTCTCTGCCACAAGCTCTAAAAGCAAGAAGTATAAAAAACTAATCAAAATGTATTTATTTTTTTCTCAAAATGTATATTTTAAGAACTTCTACAAATTAATTCACTGAAACTAAAATACTTAAATACACACACAAAAATATAAAATTATGCATATATTTTTATCGTCTGACAAAATTAAGTCATTATTTTTGAATTATTAATTATTTTGTGTAATGAATCACGAAATAAGAATATTTTTATATGCGTTGTTAGGTTGGTTGATTTTGTGTGGTAAAAAGCATTTCAAAACAACTGAGTGGAAAAGTTTTAAATCAAATAAAATATGTAATTCTTTAAAAGCCCAAGAAAACAACAATTGTTTGAAATGAGAAAAGTGTATTTCTTTACTACGTATATATATTTTTTTGTAAACAATATTTTTATTTCTGCATTTTTCTCTTTAAATATATTAAAGTACTTGATTTTAGTTTTATTTATATTTTATTGGAGCTAATATTACTGTTAAAACTAGTTTTACAATTAGATCGTTTTTTTTTCATCTTCTTCAGGTTTAAAGTTTGAAAAAAAAAAATAATAAAATTATTGAGATGTGTTTGTGACTTATATTGCGTATTTTGTTCTTTCTTTTTATAAAATTAATCTACATCTTTTTGAATAGTAATATTATATTTTGGTAATTGCAATGTTTAATATTATCTTGTATTATAATTATTATCTTATCATGCATTTGTTGTGCACTTTGTAAATTTTGTAGCAGAGAAAAGTAGGATTTTTTTTAATGGGAATGACATATTAAGTTTGGTATTGAAGTAAGATTTAGCTATTCTTTCATTTTTAAAAATTGTTTCAGTCAAATCACCACATATAGAGAAACATAGCAACTGAAGTTTGAAGTGAATAATGTATGCAAGGAGCAATTTGAAATCTAAATTTTACTAAAGCTAAGTATCGATAAAGCAATAATTATGAGGTTTGAACTGGGCTCTCATCGTTTCTTAACATTAACATTTCACCCTACTATTAACGATATTCTGGCAACTTTATTTGTAAAGGTATTTTGGAAAGTGTGGAGTCTGCGTAAACTGCCAGACTATATTGATTATTGGTAAGGCCGAAAAAGTAATTAAAAAGGTCATAAACATTTCTAGATCCTTTTACATGTTTCATTAAACAAGGATATCGTAATGAACTTTCCTAGATCCTTTTCGTGTTTGGGACGACGTCTTTTTCGTCGACGCATTTTACACCAATCTACAGAAAATGCAAAAATATATTTCCCTGACCAAATTGTCAGATGTCATAAGCACGACATATCTGACAATAGCAAAGAGTCTGCAAATGTCCTAAACGTGTGGCAACATGCTGACAATGATACAATTGTGTGTTCAGGCGACTGCCATATACAACTCGTGGAACCATATATTTGAAAATTGTGCAGTTTCCCTAGTCGGGAATATTCAAATATGAGTAGAGCAAAGTACAAATTTATATTTAAGAGCAAAAGTTTAATTGTTCTATTGCAGAAATTGAAAAGTTCGCTTCTTTTACTTCGTACATCTGTTTTAATATTATAAAAGCGTAAATAATAAACGAAATCAAATAAAAAGTCAGTTACAAAATAGCATTTGAACGACTTGACAACTATCTGTAACCTATTACCAACTAGCCCCAAGAAATTTCAAGGGCTAATATTTGCGAGTTTTTTATGGAGGGGAAATGTTTTGTTTTCTCTTTGTGGCTCTCTTCTGTCCAACTTTTGCGTAAGGAAACAAAGATTGACTAAATTTGACAAATGTGTTCGAATGCATTATCGTTAGGGAACAGACCTATTGTCAGATCTGGCAATCTTCTGAACTATAACGTTCTTTCAACAATGTGATTGTCCTTGCTCGCTTAGTAGGATCAATCAGTACGTGAGTACCATCTTTGGGCCCTATTTAATTAAAGCGATCAGGTATTATAGGTTCTAAGTTCATTCTCACTATATTTATACTACCAAAACTCCATATTTTATGATGTTAAAGATTTTTCTTTTTTCGAAGACCAGCGAATTACAGAGTCAGAGAGATTTGATATACAGTGCTCAGGGAAAAATAAAATCGGTCCGGTATATAAATATATGACCAATAACTTTATAACATTATGCCCAGCGAAAAACAGAAATAAGGAAAATCAGCCACAAACTCCAAATTGCTGGCGATACTTTTTTTTTCATCTTTCCCTATGAACATTTTTGGAATATCACGTTGAGCCCTCTTACATTTTTAAACCATGTCATTCCCAAAATTAGTTCATCCCTTACTCACTCAATAATTCGTTTTTGGTTTATTGAGTGCAAATAGAACACAAGCGATTTTAATATTAAACTTACACTTTACACATACAGGGTACACGAAAGGACATTTAATACGAAAAAAAAAATTGCAAAAACGTATATTAAGCATTAAATATGCTAAAAGCTAAACAACAATATAAATTAAACCAAATAAAATGATAAACTCAACAAATGTTTATGAAATTCAAATGTATTGTGAATGATGTGTTTCTTTGTATGAGAATGTATTTGAAGAGGTTACAATTTGATTTTAAGTCGCGATATTTTGTTTAAAGAGGACATATTGCAGCAAACAAATTGTGAATAATTAATCGAAAATAAATACATATTTTTTCTAAAAAAAGTTTCAAGAATAGAGTAAAATATAAGAAAATATCATTTAACGATTATTACTCAAACATTTTTTTTTAAATTTGAGATAAAACTTTTAATTGCGCATTCTTACTTAAAGGTGCGCTGTTCAACAAACGAACTAGTTCAATTAAACTAGCGAAAATGTTTGCTGTTACTTTTGTATAAAATTAAAATCAATCAAGAAATCCGCCTAAGAAATCGGCGGAGAAAATCATACTCAGTTTAAATTATCTAGACTCCCCTCTATACTAATAATCATTTTTAGTGTCCAGGCTAAATTTTTCGAACTCACAAGGGTGAAATTTTTCATACACAATTGCATATAGGTCTGTTCCTTTACTTTTAAGTCTTACGAATTTCGTAAAAGAGAGCGCCATCGAGAGAGCAAGATATTACTCCACTGAGAGTCTAACGAATTTTGAAAATTGAAAAAAGCTGTCAAGGGCCCAACCCATAGAATCCGTCGCATCCGTTGCGGCAAGGGATTCGACTGACAGGTTGGTAGAATACACAGCACCTTATGGAAGCTGACCGCACGTGCCGGATGCGACGGATAAAGTAGGTTTACTTTCTCCTTTTCTGTCAGTTGCATCCGTTGAGGGTTGTCACAGCGAGAGAGGCAGCACTTTCATTGGTGGAAATATTGAGAGCATGAGAGAAACTGTTATTGGCTGTCGACAGTATTCTTATATGGTGGGATTTCTGAAAAGCCTTCCATTGGAAAACATAAAAAGCTGCAAAAAATACTAAATTTTTGCTTAAATTTCATCAAAATTGATATCTGCATTTCACCACGACTATTAACACTATTAACTATTTCATGTGATTATATTGCCGTAAAATATAAATTTTACTTTTCAAAGAAAGATTTATTCACAAAAAGTACCTTTCAATGTAATTATTTAAAAGGGAATTTGAATACGGTGAATAGGGAAATATTATTACGTTTCGTGGGAAATATTGGGACAGGGTACTTAAACCACTGGCTGTCACCGTATGCAACGGATTCTATTGGACTGCTCGTTCCGTCGAATCCGTCAATATTGACGGATCCGACGGATTCTATGGGTTGGGCCCTCACTTTACAATTAACAGCTGATTTGAAATTGTTTGTCCTATTTGACATATGAGTGCCTTTGTTTTGATTTATTGCATATTAAAATGATATCAAAAGACGATTAATTCCGAATCACTTTCATCGCTAGGTATAAATCAACTAATAGTTTTCGTAAATTAGCAAATTCTTCGAGTTTAAACGATATTTCGACCTTTCGAACCACTTTTTTGAATTATGTATCCGTCATTTTCATAGATTAACACAAAAGCGTTCTTACTAACTTTTTCGTAAGTGTCTCTCTGACCACTGCCATTTTGAGTCTTTTCCTTTCTTACTACAAAAGAAAAGGAACAGACCTATTATCACCTACAAAGTATTTAGTGTCAAATTTAAAAATGATTATTGGTAAGGCCTTCATAGTGTGGCCATGTGTTGTACATGGGATCGTGTAAAATCGTTTATTAAACCAGTTTTTTTTTTTTTTTTAATTGGATGTTCAAATAAACAAAGTTCTGTTCATCATTTTCTATGTTTGTGAACAGCGCACTAAAGATAACAAAATTAAAACAGAGACATGCTAGTAAAAACTAGAAATTAAAAAAATAAAAAATCGCGAACAAAATTGCATCGTAATCTGCATTTTGGATGATTAATGATAGAATAGCGAAACATAACGACTACTAGTTGATAAAATTGACATCGATAGTAAACATGTTGTTGTGGTAGTTTTTGTTATCAATGTGGTCAAAAACAGACTGTGATTGATGTGCCTATTGGCGGCCGAAGTGGCGAAACCAGCCGAATACAATAATGTTCCGAGATTATTATTAGACGAATCGAACTCACCTCGGGTGGTTTTCATGATGATACTGGCTGGTGATGAGAAACCAATAGCATTATGTGCTCGCAATTCAATGCGATAGTAGGTGTTGCCGCTAAGGTGGGACATTTCAAAACTGGTTGATTCGATTACATCTTTGGAGCGACACTCTTTGGCAAGCTCCTCCCAAGTACCGGAGACTTTGAGGCCCTGCGGGAAAGTAATTTTGTTAAAATTATGTGATCAATTATATCTATTGTATAGTATAATAAAGCTGTAGAATAGTGTGGGAAGTTCAATCAGCTATCTTAGATCATGTTAGCAGCCCACAAAAGGTACATGCCTTTTAAGTTCGACGTGGTGCGGGTGTTTACTTTCGACCATATAAAAACTTACACAATTATAAAATACCCAGCGGTTCGGGTAAGAACGGATTTGCTGTTGACAAACCTACAAATCGGAAAAACGTCGTTGGAATCTGCACGTTGAATGTTCGAAATCTACTACAAACCTGTGTACATGTTCACTACGCCTCAAAATAACCTCAATCAACATAAATTCGATATTATAAGACTAACATTTCCCCTTCGGGTAGGTGTTCGAATATACCCCAGGTAAGGCATGCCAGTCATAAGAGGCGACTAGAATACATATCTTGACTTTGAGATTAAATCAGCCAAACAAAAAACTGTCGGATAAATCGATTGATGATACGAGTATATTACTTTAGTGAAAATCGACCCGCGGTCCTTCCGACTGCACAAGGGGGTCAAGGATTCTGAATACCTCAACATACATCATCATCATCTCATTTATCAATGTGTTCGTTTCTGAAGATTCCTGCGGTTTGCTCTCCGAAGGCGGAATAGTTTTACCCGGTACGCTTTATTTCTCTTGCAATAGTAGGGCAGCTGATCCAAGTGGGAAAAGAAAGCACATGCTGAACAAGCACAAGAAGCGGGGCACTACGATGGGCTTCTGACCAAGAGCCAGAGGAAAAGGAAAAGAATATAGGTTTGGCTCTCGAGGTGCAAAGATACTCAACTATATGAAGGCCCAAGAGTTGAGTAGCTCGCTTCCGGTTCGTAGCGACCCTAGGGGTAGCATCTCACAATCATTAGATTTGTGGGAATTTTTAATTTTTGGGACGAATGGAAGGGATCTACAATTTTATGCCGAATTCAAACGGCTAATTGAGAAGCTCTTTTATGACAGTAATACTCTCGGATGTTTGTCAGACGTTCGCGAGAGTTCGCGCAGTGGAAAAACACCTTAAGATGGAATTTGAGTTTTTTTTTGGTCGGGAATTAACCACTAAGGCACTACGCAACTACTCTCGCTTCCGATAGCGAAGTCAAAAATAATAATATTGGAAGGTACTCCAACAGTAACCGATCAGCTTCTTGTATCCGACGCTGCCTGCTTTTACTTAAACTCAAACAGGGCAAACCAGAAGAAGTGGACACTGGGTCCGGTACCTAATGAAGGCAGCGTGCGTGAAAGTGGCGTGCGCTCTTCTGTTCGGAACTCCCCTGCGGGCAGAAGTGTCTCCGTACAAAATCTACATGAAACCGGTGCGAACCGTAGCAATCCATTGAATGGCTGGACAAACTGATGCCAAAAATGTCACCTATAGGGGTAACTTCCTTTGTGGTCTTTATGCATCCAAAATGCACGCGTGCTTTATGATTTGAAACTAAGGCAGACGGCGGACTTAAAATCCTGGCGGATGTGTAGTCTATTCCCACAAAAAGAGTAAGAATTGTATAAATAAGGAAGGTTCTCCTGCTTCGCTTAAGGCCTATCACGAATACAATTGTGTGTGTCAAGGCTCCACAGGATGACAGACTTAAGGCTCTCCAACATATTTCCTTTTGCCAAACATCTTTTCTGCGACAATTGTAGCAACGGTACCTCGGATTATTTGTTGCTTTTGCTCGTATCAGGTGGCAGATCTGCGGCGCTGATGTGGTGAATGCTGATACTATAAGCCCCTCGTTGCTGAATTGCATGCATGGGTTATACTGGATTTGCTTCTAAGTAGTACAATGGATCAGTTGCGTCTGAGTCTTTAAAGTATTTTTAAAAAGAGTGTTTTTAAATCTCCCCAATAAAATATTTAGCCAATGATGTCCTAGATATAGTGTTAAAAATATTCTGGGAAATGATGATAAAATACTTCATTTGGTAGCCCAACACCCGGAGAGCATTCCGTACACACCAACCCGTCTGGGCACAATGTTGCCGTTGATTCGTATTCATGTTGCTTTAACCGTGAGGACAATAATATTGTTACCTTTCCTTTTTTTCAGTTTTATATATGACTGCACAGTGCTTTCATTTCATTTTTATTACATAGTTAATAATACAGCACAGATACCTAAATACTTATAAGTAGACCCGCAAAAATGTTCTCTGGGAAAATAGCTGCGACATCATAAACCTTAAAAATAAAACAAAAACTAATACGAATAATACGAAGATCTATACTTTTTACTCGTATACTGCGCATTTGCGCCTATATCTATTTGCTTAAGAGCTAAGTTAGCTTACAAGGATATAATTTTTGAATTTACTTACTGGGCAATATTTTACTTGATAGAAATCGATTGGCTCCCCATTGTCAGCAGGAACACTCCATCTAAGTTCGAAATGATCTGAATATGGAGATACGACAACAGGCTCTTCCTTGTCATTCTGCACCGGCGAATGTAGTGGTTTTGGCTCCTCCGGCGCTGATCGCTTCGGTGTTGATTGTGTGCGCAGAGCACTCCATTGTCCTAAACCTCTTTGATTTCTAGCTGCAAACCTGAAGATATACGCAGTCTGTGGCTTAAGTCCCTCGACAATGTACGGACTATCCGGTGACCAACTACGATTGTGCGCTGTGGACCAATCAGGATTGATTTCCTCTTTAAATTGAACTGAATAAGAAGTCAATGGTAAACCCAATTCAGTTGAAGGTCCAGTAATTTCAAAAGTGATTGTTGTAGCAGTAACTACACGTGGCATTGCTGCCTGAACATTTCCAGGAACATTTGCTTCTTTTAATTGCATATCGTGTTCGATACTACCATGAATGTTTGTGGCAATGCATTTATATACTGAGTAATATTGTCTTGCAACGGGTGTAACTAGAAGGTCACTGCGTGGCCCTGTTCCCTCGATAACTAAATACTTATCAAATCCATTTTTAAGTTGCTTACCATTCCACCGCCATTCAATTGTGGCATTGGGAATACTCATTGCTAAGCAGCTTAAGTTCGCTGGCCTTTGCTCCCAGCTAAATGTGGGCGGAAGGTCTTTCATATGACTGAAATCTGGTGGGAATTCCATTGTAATATGACCGGTTTTGTAAGCTGTATCTCCCTTGTTTCTAGCAATGCACTGATAGAGACCGTCATCGTTACGAACTGAGCGGGATATTCTTAATGTTCCAGTAGACTCGCCACGTTCATCGTCAAAGTGTTGTTCTAGCACAATGCGGTCATCATCTGGTTGTGGTCCTGGAACATACTCTTCTTCCGATCCCCACCGACGGAAGGTTATCGCTGGAGCAGGCCGACCTTTTGACCTGCATGTGATAGCCACTTCCTTCATGGCAACGCCAGTGATATTGTAAAAATCTGAGATTATTGGTCTAACAAGAACATTCAGTTTGCTTTTAAAATCAACAACGCCAGCGGCATTTCGCGCAATGCAAGTGTATGTATCGTAATCATCTTGTGATACTGAATTAATTGTCATAAGACCAGTCAGTGCGTCTACTTTAAATCGATCCGCTGTAGCAACATTTTGTTGCGTCGAATCTTTGATCCACGAAATTTCTGGTATGGGTTTACCCGTAGCTGTACAATTCGTGGCAAATGGTTTGCCTTCTACAGCTTCCAAAGACGTCGGCAGGAAAGTTATCACAGGCTTAATATATACCTCAACTCGAATTACACGTTCAACGAGTTCACCTGTTTCAATCACAGCCGCTCGGCAAATGTAGACACCATCATCAGATTCCTGGACATTTCGGATTAACAGGCCGTGCGTCTCTACCACGTATTTCTCATTCGTTCGGATCTGAAACAAAGCTAAAACTTATTCGCACGATTTACTATGGGAGAGAGTTTACCTGGTCCCCATTTCGCATCCAATCCACGGTTGGATTTGGATCTGCTGTCACCTCACATTTTACAGTATAATCTGAGCCCAAGATTGGGTACTGGTTTTCGGGTGCATTAGTCCACGTAATAGAAACTGCACAGAAAAAAAGGAGAAATTAAAAATTAAAAAAAACTAAATTTTACATCTCTTAATTATTGTCACTATAAATGAACAATGTAGATAATCATGTTTTCACATGCACTCACACATTTGTGGCCACAGATGGTTGCCAGAAGAAAGTTTTTCCTCTTGAGTGAATGAAAAAAAGCTTCTCAAATAACACGAACAGAAAACAAATAACGCTGGAGCTACTCGATTCGTAAACAGTCTTATTTTTTTCCATCACTCTTTGTGGGGAAGAGTTTGAGAATTTTGTTAGGCGAACGGATTCGTGTTGTATATTAGATTTATTTTCCCCAAAATTAAAGGGCACAAGGAAAGGTGCATTGCGTAACTACGAAATGCTATATTGAATTCGGGGAGGGATTATAGACAAATTGGAAAATATCATTGTAAGTCTTGTATATCTGACAACTCGCCACCGCACAACAGGTCCGTAGGGACCCTAGGCCTAGCTTCTTTCAACCATATGCCGAGTCCAAACAGCCAAGATGTTTCATGAAAATTATACTCTCGGATGTTTGTCAGATGTTCGTGAGGGTTGGCGCAAAGGAAAAAGAAAAGTTTAGGTTTAAGTTGGAATTTTTTTCGGGATTCGAACCTGGGACTGGGACCCCTCGCTTAGTAGTCCGAAACACAAACCATTAAGCTACTGCCCGACTTGGCTTGGGATTAAAGGTTATTTCGCATCGAGTATTGGAGTATTGGCACTTGCAAGAATATTTCTTCTTTTATCGAGACGATATTTAGAACTAAAAAGAGATAGACAGACTATAATATACCCTTACAACTTATAAGACTGGTGAAAGCCTCTCCGGTAAAGATTGATTCTCAAGAGAGAAAGAAGCCCACGAGATTCCGAAAACGGTTTCTGGGCAACAAAAGACTAAAAAGACGACGTTTCTACACGGCTCCTCCTTAATATAATAACGCAAAGTATGGTTTCCATGGGAGTCGAATATACCAAGTGATGGTCTCTCAGTTAAAGGTACATTGTGCATTCCTACAAAATAAGGAATGCATATTCGGCTTTAAAGAACACATCCTGCCAGATATTCCTTATTGCATCAAAGGATAAGCAAGAGGGTATCGGATACTGAACATTTTTAAAACTCTTTTCTCTCTCTTTAAAGGATTCAAACCAAGATGCGGATGCACTCGTAAAGGCAGAAATCTAATGCCATCTCGGGCCCTGGTTCTCAGAACAAAAACAGCAAACCCCACACGTTTATAATCTGTATCTATATCTCTCTTGTTTCTTTTAGTAGATCGATTGAAAGAAGACTAAAATTAAGTTCTCTTCTATGCAAATCAATAAATGAAAAAGAGTAGCAAATGTTCTCTGCAATGATCTTCTGTATGCCGCTATACTTTTACAGCCGTATTTATTAAATTCCCTTACGACGCCTCTACGATGTTGTTAAGTTAAACATCGCGTAAAAAATTACGCAGCCTCTATACGGCTTTGCTGAATTTGTCATTCATAAAAAAATGTCCACTGACTGTTTACTACGCAAGGTTGGTGTCTAAATAAGTACGAAACTATTATAAAAAACAAAATTTCCCCGCGGAATGATATCAGCTGTTTCTGTGAAATAAAACTGACATCTCTCTTGTGAGATTCATTTTGTTTGTAAACAAAAATGGAGCAGCAAAAAAAAAAGAAAACGGTCGGAAAATTGGATTTCCTCTGACAAGGTGATGAATTGAATATTAAATTAAGTCGATCATATCAATGTCGTTAACAAAATTCACGAAGCTGAATGGCATTTTTAATTAAATTTTTAGTTTCGATGTCAATTTTCAAATCTACCCCGAAAAAAATGTAAGTAAAATGATATTTCAAAAAATGCAAGCTTTACACCATAGACAAACCATACTGAGACCCCCAACTCACAATCCTCTTGCCGCTGGGCCCCTCAATTTTTTTTCAAATTCGCCATTTTGTATTCCTATCGGTGTTATGTCAAAAAAGAATCAGTGTGACATGCAAAAACACACAAAAACTACAAAAATAAATGCTGCCAACCGCGGCAACCGTGGGGAAATGTGACAGAATTCGGGAATTCAACATTTTTACATAACTGAATGCCATTGGTTAGTTATTATTAATTGTTAAAAGGCGAATAATTTGATTTGTTTGGTTAGTAAAACTATCTAAAGTTGATGTTCTATATACTAGAAACATATTAGGACAAACATTGTTGTGTATTTTCCACTTTTAGATATCATTAACTTCGATTTCGTGTGTAAATTTTTCTTAAATAATGAAGAAAATTTGCTCAAAATGTTTTCATTTTCCCTTAACCAATCTACACTGTTAATTTTTCATGTACATTTTAAGCAAATGTGCACTTATTCCTAAAAAAAAAATATTATTACACGTAATGAACAATTTCAAATTTAACGGATAAAACTCTATGAACTCTGCCAGCAACTTTGCCCACAGCGGAAGTGTCTCATATCTGCTGGGAGTGTGTTGGTAAGCCGGATTTTTCAAGTTTCGTGACATTTGTCAATACGATTTTCTATGTAACAATACTAGCGCACCAGATGTGTACACTCCATAAAAAATATAGCTTGTAGGCTAAGTAACGGGAAATCGGCCGGAGTTGGTGGTCTCAGTATTGTCTCTGATAATCACTATCTTAGCCGATAGAAACAAAGCCGCTAATATTTAATACAAAGAAGCGTTACATTAATAAAAAAGTGAGTTAAATATTACAAAATTATTTTCTTTCATCATTGTCCAAATTATTGCCGTCCAAGGACCAGATGCAATGCCATAAAGATGAAGACAGAGTTATCTCAGTCTTCGGGAGGTTTTTTTTTAGATCGGGTTCAAGTCCCTCACTATTGCAGAAGGCTTAATCGCGTTATACCTGTGCAATGTCTTACGATGATTTTTCCTTCCAGCGATTATCAAAACAAACAAAAAATTGTGTCCCCTACAAGACAGCAAATTTCTTAAATATTTATTTCCATCATCTGTTCTGAAACCACATTTGCACTGGCGAAGCCGGGCGGGTACAGCTAGTGAACTATAAAGTTTCAACAACATTTTGTTTGGCCATTAATATCGCCATCGTTTTTTTCATATTAAATGCGTGTTTCATTTTCAACATCGGACTTGAAAATAGTTGCCTAGGACGGTACATAGAAACTCATATAAAACAGTTCTTATTTTATAGATACTCACCGTAAGTTTTAATTACAACACTAGTTTCCAAAATTTCCGTATTCGCATATGACGCCGTACAATAGTACTTGCCCTCCATCTGTGGCGTTAAAGTTGATATCATCAAAGCTAAACTTTCGCCGGGTAATGTTTCCGTGTACATCGGTGGCTGATTGCGACCAACTCTGTGGATCATTTGAAAAAGAAACTGTATGAGTTAAATGTATTTGTTTTAAGAATTGTTTTTTTTTTGGGTATGAAGAAGTTTCTTCTGTTTTATTATGAAGATAATGTTTCTTTCGACAAACTACACAGAGTACATTTAGGGTGGAATTGTTAAGTTTAAAATTATCCATTTGTTAAATTAATCTATAAGATAACGCAACACAAATTTCTTTGCACACAAATTTCTTTGCACACAAATATAAATTTATAGAGAAATTACTAGGAACGCAGAGATGGTTAGATATAAATGAAGCTAATGGAACTATGATTAGTAAATTAAGTTTCAGTAACAACGAAATTTACAGGGTGTCCGCCGGGAAGGTATACTACTTTGTTTGTTTATAATTTTTGATTAAATGAAAGAGAATGGATCTTATATTGATAAATGTTTTATTTAATGTCAGCAATTATGTATGGAATACAATATCAGGTATTGATAACAAATGCGAGCCCTTTTGAGCACATTTTTCATTACATTCTCACACATTTCACGCGGTATTTCATTAATTTCATCACGAATATTTTGTTTGAGTTGCTCAAGCGTTTCTGGTTTGTTTGCATAAACCTTGCTTTTCAGATATCCCCACAAAAAGAAGTCCGGAGCAGTCAAATCAGGCGACCGTGGAGGCCAATCAACATCACCATTCCTTGAAATAAATTGTTGTGGAAAGAGGTCTCGCAGTAATCCTGGCTGTATGCGATGTGGCACAGTCTTGTTGATACCACATGTTAATCAACCCCAAAGCATGAAGTTGTGGCGTTAAAAAGTTTTCAATCATACCACGATATCGCTCCCCATTCACAGTTACCGTTACGCCGTTTCATTTTCAAAGAAGTAAGGTCCAATGATTCCTCCTGACCAAATTGCACACCAGACTGTAACTTTTAATGGATGCAAATGTGACTGATGAATCACCTTCAGACCCTCTTTCTTCGAAATCATTCACTACACGATAAATAGTGAGTTTTGTTGGCACGTTGTTTCTCCCAAAAATTTACGTAACTTTGTCATCGTCACAGTAATCGATGAATGATTTTGATAAAATGTTTTAACGATTAAAGCACGTTGGTTTATCGAATATTTTTCCATAATAAATTCTGTGCCTAAAAGTTAAAACATCTTAAGTCGACTTAAGTTGTTTTAGCTGTTTAACGTTATTTGAATTGTGTTCTCCTTACTCTATTCCTTAAGCCAAAGCAGTTGAAAAAATGTCAAATAATGAGGAAGTTATAACTGTTTTAAAATGGATTAAGTCATCAACAGTAGTGCCTTGCATAAGTTTAAAATTGCTCTCCTGAAAAGTGGACAAAATTGACATAAGATGTTTTGCCTTTTAGGCACAGAATTTGCCACGTGTCTTCTTCACGACTGCCATGAACTGTCAAGAATAATGTTTACCAAAATGGCGGCAAAACAAAGTAGTATACCTTCCCGGCGGACACCCTGTATATACCTTTTTATTTTAGACTCTATGCTGATGGCTTTGTGTTTTAACGGTGACAATTAATATTTTTTATTTGTGATGTTGTTCAAACTGTTTTTTTTTTCTTTGGATGGATTCCAATCAATAGCTCTACTATGCCTTATTAATTCTTTTGCCATTAAAATTGAATTGACAGTGGATGTCAGCAAAGATTTTCTTGCTTTTTCTGCTACCTGAGAAAATATACGCTCGCACTGCTATGCGTAAAACATAAAATGGATCCTAAAAATATTTTTAAGAGGGGAAACATGGGAGTGTTTAAAGCGTTTTTAAATTGAATGTGGACCTCCAAAAATCTCCAAATTTAAGCTCGTTTGTGTAGAAGTTTTGATGCAAAAGAGTTTGCCATTCGTCATTCAGATCATCTATGAGTTTTTTATCATCTGAGTTTTCTTCGATACATTTATGAAAACAAGGAACTACAAAAAGCAATACAAAAAGGAAAATGCAGTTGAAAACAAAAGTGAGCAGTATTGCTTTTGCAGTACGTTCGACAGCACTGCGTGTGACATGCAACATCATACAAAAAAAATACAAAAAAAGAAAAAACCGCCAACATTGGGGGAATGTGATAGAGTTCGGGAATACCAGATTTTAGCATTACTGAATGCTATTGGTTTGTTATTATGTATATATTTTTAGAAGGCGAATAATTTTATTTGTTTGGTTAATAAAACTATCTTAATGAGATGTTCTATATTAGAAACATATTAGGAAAAACATGGCTTTGCATTTTTCGCTTCGGAATACCATTAACTTCGATTTCAGGTGTATATTTTTCTTAAATAACTGAAAAAAATGTGGTAAACATTTTCCCTGAACCAATAATAAAATATACCACACACAAATTAAACGGTTAAAATTCTATGAACGCTGCCAGCAAATTTGCCCACAGCGGAAGTGGCTCTTTTTTTTGCGAAAGTGCTGGTGAGCCGGATTTTTTGAAGTTTACGTGGCATTTGTCAATACGAATTTCAATGTAACAATACTAGCGCACCAAGTCGTGACCACTTCGTAAAAATATAGCTTGTAGGAAAGAAACGGAAAATCGGCCGAAGTTGGTGGTCTCAGTATGGTTTGTCTATGGTTGCAATTATCTCATACACATCAATTGTGCTTATTTAACCTTCTCGTGGTACAGCCCGTGGTAGACAACTGGCCTCGCTGTGGTTGACTTGCTAAACTTAGAAGCGCGAGTGTTGAATACGAAGATTGACTAAACGAGTCTCAGAAGTCTTACATGAGCCCCTCAGAAAGAGGACCTATCGCAGATGAATTTATTAGATTGAATAAACGGTGACGGCAATAGTCAATTTGGCAGATACCTTACTTGAGTTACTCCAACATATTTGGAGCTGAGGTCTCAGTGAGGATTTTTCAGGACTAGTCAGGTCAGGGTGCTGAAAAGAGATGATGGGCGGGCAAAAAGAGGATGATAAACTGAGATCGAGGAAATAGAGAGATGTAAGATGGTTCAGGTTCGGAAGTTTTACCAAAGGGTAAAAAGAACCTCCAAAGGCTACAGAGCCCGAACCTGCAAGAACGAACAAAGAAACATCGTAGTAGAACCGCAGTTGGTGCTAAGGATATAGAAGAACTACTTCTGCAGACTGTTTAACGGCTATGACGAATTAAATCCCGCTGTCAGACAGAATGAACCATTCAATATAGACGATGAAGATCAATAATATCTAACAAAATCTAAGCTTAAGTTCAACAAAGCCGCTGGAGCAGATGGCATAGCCGCCGAGCTGTTCAAAGCGGCAGGCACTGACTTGGTTAGGAATTGCACAGACTGGGGAAAATTGCGCAGTTACTGTAAAATAACATTCAAATATAGAAGATCCATCATAGAAGAATATGTTTAATCAATTATTGTATACCTACATTTTGTCAAACTTGGACAATTTTGGCGCAGCAGGTCTGTAGAGACCCTAGGCCTAGCTTCTCACAACCATTCGTTTGTGTGAGTTTTTCATTTTTGGAATGGAAGGGATGTACAATTTTATACCGGGTCCAAACGGCTAATTGAGAAGCTTCTTCATGACATTTATACTCTCGGATGTTTGTCAGGCGTTCGCGAGAGTTGGCGCAGCGGGAAAAAAAACCATAAGTTGGAATTTGTTTTTTTTTTCGGGATTCGAGCATGGGACCCCTCGCTTAGTAGTCCAACACACTAACCACTAGGCCACTGCGCCTACATCTATCTCTCTATCTATCTATTTACTCGTAATCACTGTGCCATTAAATACATTCTATGTAAATGGAGGATAGAGTCTAACGATTCATTCAGAAGCTGCGGAGATGCGAAGGAAGGAAAAAATACGATCATCTGATTTGCCACTATACTAGGAAGAACGATAGTGCCCTAAGCACCGAGATTTTTCTCCAGCAGTGCAGATGTTCGGGCTTTCAGAAAATGTATCTCCACCACTTAATTTGAAGCAGTGAGGTTACTACTTGAAAGCCATGGTGGAGACATGTAACTGGCACTGCTGGTTGTGGTTCAGCTGACCTTAACTTATGCTTATTTGCGCATAACAGAACCAATTGGTTTCCAAGCCAGGCCTAAATGATCCCTTCACAATGATCCTTTGTACGTAAAGCTGATATATGTGAGTAAAAGTCATCATTAACCTGTGATCAATTTCCGACCGAGTTCGAATGTATAAAACGGAAGTTAATATAAAGCGAACTGAGCGCACACGACAGATTCAAAATCCATACTAATTTAAATTCGGTCGGAATTGATCAAAGGGGTTTTCATTATTGTCGCAATTTTCATATCAATGTCGTAAGATGCTCTGGGGGTATAGACAAGCTCGCATGTGTGTGCATAAACTGATGCTTTCATTTAGTTTTACGAATAGAGCTGCACGATTTTTGGGAGTAAAAGCAGCTTCATGGGGTTGTAGTTATTTCTGCATGCATATACTTTTTTTTTTTATTAAATAGAAAAAATAAACATTAAAAGCATTATACACAGATTAACAGCAGAAAACAAACATGATTTAATTAAAAAAGAAAAAGATATTGGGTATACTTTAAGAGCAGTCATTACACACAAACCTGAGTGAAGGCGGCAGTTACGTGTGCAGTATATATGTTTTCCGAATCGTAACTAAACAAAATTGAATCCCGGCACGTATTGTTCGGTCCCAGAACATTTATGTGACGCTTTTTCAAAATGTGCAACTCAACTCAAGAAATTCACATTTAAAAATTCAACAAAAGTGTTAAGAAACTGAGTCACACACACAGCATAAATAGTTAGTTAAATAAACAGAAACAAAATGATATGAGATGGCGCATAATCAATCTATCAAACTAATATTTTGTTCTATATTGAGTTGCTAAATATCTTAAAATTATTGACAAGTAATAATTAGTTAGTTACAGAGTTCGCACAGTGGTAGAAATTCTACCATTTTAATGACCTGGCTTGTACACAAAATATTGAAAAATAAATTACACAAAACAGCAAAAGTGTGTGTTTTTCTGTTTTTAGCTTATAAACAACACATTGAAAAACAAATAATACAGCGCTGCATCTCTTCCCAATCTCTCCACCAAAAAATAAAAATCAAGCGAATATGTTGCGTTAAAGACAGTAAAAGTGGTTCTTAATTATTTCCCTTAGCCTATTTTTATATAAGACTTCCAGCGCTTATACATTTTTCACAATACAGCTTTTTTAGACCCGTGCGAAAGCGAAATCAAGTATAGTGCAAGTTGTCAAAGGGATAGTATGAAGTTAAGCACAGTGAAACACAGTTAAACTTTTCAAAAAATCGAATAAAAATCTGAATTGTACTGAAACCGGAAAAGAAATAGCGTTTGGTTTTATAATGCTATAAAACATTAAAAATAAATATTTCATTCAAGCCAAAACCATATTTAATCGAATCTCGTTTTCGATTTGGCGAACAGAACAATTAAAAAAAAAAAATGAAAAAATAAAGTGCACGACTGGGTCGAACGAAACTTTCTCATTCATCAAAAGCTTGGTTGATTGTTTTCTTAGCTGCAAGGACAAGCGTAGTAGGAGTTTTTATTTTTGATCTGTTTTTATTTTTGACTGGAATAGATTAGTCACGCTGGTTTAAGGTGTCTATGATTGGAAGTAGGTATTGATAGATCGATATCTTTAAACAGATATATATGTAAGAATTCACAGATTTGCGTTTAAATTTGCATTAGCAGTTATAAACTAAAATTTCCGATGGACGTGTGTGGTGTGGAAATGAAGTGTGAGCAATATTGCAATGTTTACTTTGAAAATTACTATTGCATAACTATTTAGCTGAAAACTGAGTATCAGATATTTTTCGGGGTGTAAGCATTACTTGGTTTTGAAAGTTTTATCGAAATCAAAAATGGGCTTTGGAGATAGTTTTAAAATTAGCGTTTTCGGTTATTCGAGTTGAAAATTAAGGACGCAATAATTTTGAAAATATCAATTCTACTGTAAGTATGCATTTGGGTCAAAATCGTTCTTACCGTTTTCAGGTAAACTAAACGAAAGCCAAATTTTTAAAAAAATGACTTTTTTCAAATATCGATTGAAGGATATATATATATATAGAAAAACCATATTACCTAGAAATAATTTTTTGTTATAATCGAATGGACCGTTTTCGAGATATGTCCAAATTTCAAAAGTACCGTTGAGTATGCAGTCACCTATTTAAACTCAAATATCAATATTTGTTGAAATCTTTAGAGCCGTTTTCGAACAAATCAAACTGGTATGAACATTTTGTATGGGAAGTACCATTAATATTGAGGTCACTTGCAAAAAAAAAAAACGTCCCCGAACTGTAGGCCCACAAACTAGAAATCCGAAGTTTGAACCAAATCCGGGCAACCGTTTAGGCAGTAGGCCTCAGGAGCATACGGACAAAATCAAGAATAGAGCAATTCAAAAGCGATTAACTAGGTACCAATTAAATCCTAAGTTTCTTGATTGGTGAAATTCCAATGTGGTGGAACCAGCTTTACCCACATTCATAATAGTTACGTAAGAGCGCCGTAAGGCCTCACGATATTTAACTTATTCATTCAAGTGATCATACATAATTAAAACCAATACAATTGCAATAGAGCCTAGTTTACCACTACCCTTCTGTGTTTTTATTTTCCTTTATAGTGGAAAACGTGTACAATATTTTCTAAGCATCAGGAATGCGGAAATATCATAAATGCAAACAGTGAATAAAATAAGTGATAGATGTTTCAAAAGAAATGCACATACATTTTTAAAATGAATCATGCGCCATCCGAAATGACTAAACTAAAAATAAATTGCTCAAAGACCATGGAAAGATAATACAGCTGGGAGTAAATGTAAACGTTATACACTCATTCCAAATCGCATGACATTTAATGTAATTATCTACGATAATCACTTTCAGCATTAGCAATAACACTTACACAGCTGGTAATCTACGTCCCTTGGAATCATACAGTGGATAATAGTATTTGTTCCTAATGCAAATTATAATAATAAAACAAAGATATAATAAAGTTAAATGTTTTCATAAATGTTTCTTTTTTATTTGAATCGGCCAAGGAAGAAAGAATTCTTCAAGAAATTTTAATTTGGTTTGCAGATATAGATAACTAGGCACTCGCTAAGGTATTTTCTTCAAACTTGTTTCTACTACATTGCATTCGAAAGCATTTTTCGCGGAGATACTTACGGTTTTGGTAGAATTGTATTGTTCATACTGTCCTTCCATTGCAGATCAGTGACTAGACTGGGATCCGTCACTCTCGGTCGGCACGTGAGAATTAAAGGCTTGCCAACAGGTTTTCTTTGGACTTCATTTGTGGGAAAGATTTCAAGCTTTGGCGGACTTTCGCAATTTGAGAGATCTAAAACCAAAGGAAGAAAAACAAAAAGTAATTTAGATAAAAAGAAAATTCTCGGGTTTACAACATTGAGTAAATTAACAGATTACGGACTTTGTTGTATAGATTTTGAACAACAAAATTTTAAAATATGAGTAGTGACAATAGTTATGTTTATAAAGGGTGATTTTTTAGCTGGTTTGGTTTTGACAACACTGGTTTTGACAGCTGACGTGTGTTTAGTACCTTGTGTCACTGTCAAACAGCTTCAGTTTGGTTTGCAATTTAACCATGGATCGTCTTACAAATGAACAACGCTTGCAAATTATTGAATTTTACTATCAAAATTCGTGCTCGGTTCGAAATGTTCATCGCGCGCTGCTTCCATTTTATGATCGGCATTCTCGACCTTCTGAGCAGTCTATTCGGAAGATTGTGACCAAATTTCGCACCAAATTTACTTTGTTGGACATTAAACCACCAACACGTTTACGTACTGTGCGTAGTGAAGAAAATATTGCGGCCGTATCAGCTAGTGTGACAGAAGACCGCGAAATGTCGATTCGGCGCCGTTCCCAGCAGTTAGGCCTTTGTTACAGCACTACGTGGAAAATTTTGCGGAAGGATTTGGGCGTAAAGCCTTTTAAGATACAGCTGGTGCAAGAACTAAAGCCAGCCGACCTACCACAACGCCGAATTTTTGGTGAATGGGCTCTTGGAAAGCTGGCCGAGGATCCGCTTTTTTATCGAAAAATTGTGTTCAGCGATGAGGCTCATTTTTGGTTGAATGGGTACGTAAATAAGCAAAATTGCCGCATTTGGAGTGAAGATCAGCCAGAAGCATTGCAACAGCTACCAATGCATCCCGAAAAAGCCACTGTTTGGTGCGGTTTATGGGCCGGCGGCATTATTGGGCCATATTTCTTCAAAGATGATGCGAATCGCAGCGTTACTGTCAATGGTGAACGCTACCGAGCGATGATAACAAACTTTTTTTTGCCCGAAATGGAAGTTCTTGACTTGCATGATATGTGGTTTCAACAAGACGGTGCCACATGCCACACAGCACGCGAAACAATGGCGCAATTGCGAGGCGAGTTTGGTGAACAGTTAATTTCACGTTTCGGGCCGGTCAATTGGCCGCCTAGATCGTGCGATTTGACACCATTAGATTATTTTTTGTGGGGGTATGCCAAGCCTAATGTGTATAGGGACAAGCCCGCTTCGATTGACGCACTGGAAGCCAACATCCATGCATTCATTCGTGAGATACCGGCCGATATGTGTGAAAGAGTATGCCAAAATTAGGCTCAGCGGATGGGCTACTTGAGACGCAGCCGCGGTCAACATTTGCATGAAATTATCTTTAAACATTAAATTGCAAGGTTCAAACTATCGATTCAAATAAATATTTCATTCATTTTTTCGAATTTTTTGTGTTTTTTTTTTAAAAAAAGTTCTAAACCTCTTAAAAAATCACCCTTTATATAGGTATATAATTCCGAGAGATATTCGAATCAGACCACCATTGTCGGGTCTCATTTCGTCTCTCTACCACTATCAATCTTATCAAGAGAGACTCTGGATTTATGCAGTGTTCTTCCCTGGTTTGTTGTTAGAATGAAAAATATTTATTTATAATATACGAACATGTAAAGGGTCTTTCATTAAGGACTTGACAACTACTTTTTTAAATAAAATGCAAACTACTTGAGATATCTCAAAAAAATATATTACTATCAAAATTTTTATGAATGGGAGGGAGCTCCTCTAACTTCGCCGGCTTGTTGGCATAGACCAATGATTTAACGTAGCCCCATAAAAAAAAGTCTTGAGGCGTTAAATCACACGATCTCGGCGGCCAATACACGGTTCCGTTTCTCGAGATAACACGTTCACCGAACTGAGACTTCAATAACTCGATTGTTGCACTGTGTGGCTTGTGGCACTGATGTCCAATTCATGCAATTGCTCAAAGAAATAACGTTCCAACATGTCTCTATAGCGAATACCATTTAGGTGCCGCAACGTGACGGTCATTTTCACCGACGAAAAAAAACGGCCCAATGACGCCACAGGCATGAAAACAGCACCAAACAGTCACTGCTTGCGGATGAAGTGCTGTTTGCAGGGTTCTCACCTGTCTAGTAACGCATATTTTGCTAATTGACGAAGCCGGTTAACCAAAAATCCGCTTCATCGCTGAAGAAAATTGAAAATTCAAAATTGGCGTTAATCTGTTTAAGAGTGCGTTCACACTGAAAGTTTGAAAGACCCTTTTTAAAGAAGTTCAGTGCAAATCGTGTACTTTGTTGAACGGACTAATCCATGACATTGTGTCTTCTTAACAAACAGACAGCATTCCAAACAAACTACACGTTCCAGACAACCGGTTTGAACACATAAACATTGATCCTGCCTAGAGTCCAAGAATATACATAAATACTGACTCACAATGATTGACCGTTTTTCCAGCTGGCCTGAGGCAGTTTCTCTTAAGGATATAATAGCTGTTTTTTATTATCAGCTATGATCCATATAGATCATCGATTTACATGCATTTACAACAACAGCACATGATCCTGCTTCTCAACGAGATCACGAATCATGATCTGAAAATTACTTCTACTATTTCCGACTAGGTGGCTTGTTTTATTTTTAAATGTTGGTGTGCCTGTAAACGATAGCCACACAATCACGTTGCCAGACTTAAACATGGAACATAAAAAAATCAATTGATTTATTTCGCATTCGAATAAACTCCCTGTCCGTATTCCGAGTTATGTTGTTTTTTCTCGTTCTATAAAGGTATGTCCAGACTAGCCAAACATTTGAT
This sequence comes from Cheilosia variabilis, assembly GCA_951230905.1. Lineage (NCBI taxonomy): Eukaryota > Metazoa > Arthropoda > Insecta > Diptera > Syrphidae > Cheilosia > Cheilosia variabilis. Next base: position 11,229,290 of record OX579677.1, read on the forward strand.
AAGCTATGAAATACCTACATGTTCCATAAATATTTCTAAAACAATTTTTTTGGAATGTTTAAAAATGTTTTGCTGGTTTGGATCTGGACACCAAAAAAACATTTATGAAATGTTTTACAGTTACCCAATCATGATGGGAAATAATTTTTGTTTTACAAGTATCCTTGCAGAAAGTGAGCTCTGTTTTTCGATTATTATTTCTTTTTAAATAAAATAAAAATGCCCAGAAAAGCTTTGAATACCTAATGAGAAAGTTATTCATTTAATACGATTATTTGAATTAAATCGCGTGTCGCGTGATTGCCAAGGCTAAAATTACAAAAATAAAAACTTTACTCGTTGCTAATAATCCCACCACATTATTTTCTTCTAGTCCAAAACAGGATAAAGTTGAAACATTTCATAAATCTTTACCCCCGTATTAATAAACAAATATGCAAAATGTAAGTTAGCTAGTAGACGTCAGATAGCATACAAAAATTTTACGTAACTGCTGAGTAACGAGTTGATAACTTTTATGCAGTGTTTATTAATACGGGGGCTAGTAAATAAATTTCAGAAATCTTTTAAAAATGTTTTTAAAATCTGTCCGATTTGCTTCACACACATTTCATAACCATTTCTGAAATGTTTCGGTGGTCTGGACACACCTTAACATGCCAAGATAAACTTAAGCGGTAGCAGCAAAATATTGTTCATGTGTTGCATATTTCAACACAAAATACTAAATTTGTTTCACGAAAATATTTCTGAAAAGAAAAATTATGCAAACTTGATTCAAATATGGTAACACCCCCGACTTTGCCAGTGAAATGACATGTGCCTTGTGTCACGTCACGTTGAGAAGAATATTTGCAATATGGCTGCTGGCAATATGATGTTCGTAATACACTGTATTATCTGTTTTGTTTTTGAAAGCAACTGTTGCCACAATTCCAAAATTAAACTTTTCAATGATCCGTTTTGTTTTATTTTCGTGATCTGATCCGAATCAGATCACGCTGATAATAAAAAACAGCTAATAGCAGACCACTGCTTTCCACACGCTTTGGCTTGCGAGTTGGGGATCTCAGTATGACTTGTATATGAATGAAATCACAATCATAATCATAATCATAAATCATAGAACTTCCAATATAAATTTGTATACTTTTTTATAAATCATTACTCTTCATCTTTTGATTTTTCTTTGGCTTTGACCGTTGGATAACATTGGACAGAGAATTGGCTTCTCAAAAAGTATGAGAAAAGCTCAAAGAGTGCGTTCAGTCTATAGGATATGAGATTTTTTTATATGTCTTACGAAAATGAATTCTATTTGGAGGAAGTGTGGAGGTCTCTAACTTTTACACTCTAATATACTTTTTTAAGAATATAGTCAGTTTTCGTTTGAGTATAAAAATTATATTTTCAGTGGGGGTCTTTTCTTTTACGTCTTTGTTGTCAGATGAAGTACTTTAATGATTTGATTTAAATTTGCAATACATTGCTATGTTCATATACCGGCTGTGTTTTATACTCAACTTTTCCTAGAAATCTGCTACTTGCCCTAAACTGACCCGAATGAACCCACTTTTCCAAAAGGTTGAACCAATTGGAAAATTAACCGATAACTTCTTTAAACACATCTAATTGGCAGGTATTTGTTGCGTGATCAGTTTTTTTTTTCTCTAAACGGGACTTTCTTCAGACGCTATACGCGGTTCTCAATACGCTTGGCGAGGTTTCCTGAAAAGTTAAAGGAACTGCTCAGCTCATTTCTGTAGTCAACCTTTCATTTATAACATCCATCAAATCACAGTGGATTTTCTTGAAGAATATAATTTCTAGCGCTAAATACAACAAACGCGTTAAGGTTAAAATACTCGGCCAATATACAAAAAAAAAAAAAGAAATCGCATCTTGCTATCTCGATTCTGTTGCCAAATTCTTTTTATTAATATTGGATCTTTATTCGAAGGTAAAAAAAAAACCCTGTGTAATTAATTTAACTTAAAGGGACAAATCGGCAAGAAAGAGAGGTGCAAGAGAGACATTTTCTTTCTCTCTTCCTCTCTTAGCCAGTGCATGAAATGCCACAAGACATGGAACAACTATCGATGCAGTTTTTTCTAGATATATTTCTAATTTTCATTCGAAAACATATGTATCTTATTTCTCATACCAAAAGCCTATTGTCTCGGTCTTACAATCAACCGCAGTAATTACTGATGTATCCGATAATGAAAATAATGAATAAAAATAAAAAATCTATTCACAAATATTTATTCATCAATGAAAACCGATACTAAATTTAAATATTTCAAGAAAATTGATATATGTATAAACATAAATATATTATACATATATACACATATATAAACATACACATATCCATACATATAGATGGAGCTAAAGAAGTTTTTTTTCCCAACTGCCATCCGACTGCAAAAATGGATTTTGCTATCCACATTGACCCCCATACCTGAAAACGGCGAGAGTATAATCCATCCTCATCATCATAAGTTTTCCAGTCCGATCACGTTACTCTGAAAAGTCTCCGTTCCTCATACAGCCAATACGATCCTACCTTTCCACTCCTCGTGGGTTAGTTAACCTGCATGCAAATCAGTGTCAGTCTATCCATCGCATCGCGACGAGAGTATTGTGTCAAAAATACGACAATTAACCTATTGTTATATACTTTGAACGGTCTGTTTTTTTTCCGGCACTGTATCCTAGTTGCTCGGAAAACCCGTTTTAACTACTCTGCTTAACGTAAAGAATATTCCGTTTGTTATGTCTTATGTGTACTAATGTTACTATATAGTTCCAAGTAAATTAGATTGAAGTAAGTGTGAAAAGAGGGGACCAATGACATCTTCAACATCGCGCATCTACATCGCTAAGCCTGTCCACGGAGGTTTATAAGGTACCTACCGTTTAATTACTTATATTGATAAAAGCATCAGCTTGAATTCAGATGCGAAACTTTTTTTTGGTGCAAATACGATTTTTTTTTGTTGGCGTACAATGATTTGATAGACACTTCGATAGGTATTCATTTTTTTTCGGAAAAATATTGAATTATTAATAATTATATGGTTACCATTGAAATTACGAACGTTAACAACTTGCATTTGACATTAGTTAAGATCGATTTTCAATTTTGAATGAATTAAAATAATAGTTTTCTTTGTTTATTAAAATTAATTTGATCATAGCTATCTTTCAATAAATACCTTTTATGAAATGAAAATTAATACTAAAGCGTTCTCTAATGATCCTATGGACCAGAGTTGATTAAGATTGAGTCGTGGATTCGTGTGGGCATTCAGTAATGATTTAAGTTATCTGAAAAGCGAGATATAGAAATAGTGAAGTGGTTACCATCTTGTCGCGGTTCCGTTTGATTTTTTTGATAGCACGCAATAGTTTTACTTGTGGATGACAGCGAGAACTTGGACGGTGCAAAGAATTCCCCCATTCCGGGGAGCTTACCTTGCACATAGCAGGGCGTGCTACCAGCATCCGATCCAAGGTCCGTTTCGAGCCTTTTGGCGAAGAGTCGTTACACGCCAAACGCCTTTAGAATTACATACAAACCAACCACTTTCAACGTCACTTTAAAAATATGCTATAATATGTACAATTCGTATAGGTCGGAGCTGTATAGTATATACATATATATATATTGATTTAGTGAAATTTAAAATTAGATGTAAATTTCCGAAGTGAATTTCGTGGTGGTGGTAAAAATGAATGAGGTGAAAAACTCATTGTATTAACGAATTTCTCGAATCGACGGATACCTTTAAATGGTGTGAAAATTGTAACTCCACTACAAGCATATAGGGTGATAGGATTGTGTTTCACTTCATCACAAGATGCCTTTTAATTTAACCCAAAATGATTCTTTCATTAATTTTGAACATCTGGGATTTTCAATAACCAAATGCGAAATATCGTCTTTCGACAGACAGGTTTTCTAAATATTTCACCTACAAATCGTATAGAGATCTGAGAAGAAAGTACGTGACTTTTGACGTCTATCAGTTGCAATAAATGTTTAGCTCTCGATCTAAAGTGTGCTATTTAGACTAACATCTATCAAAACGCTTTTCAACCTGCAAATATAAAACTCATACTTTACGCAATTATAAACAAATGCTATCCAGCAAATCTGGAGAAACATTGGAATTTATCATCATATCATAATAATGTTTCATATGTTTCCTTATAAATTAACAACGGATACGATACCCGAACGCTGACCAAGCGCCTAGTGCAATCAACTAGAATAAATAAACAGAAATGCTGAGCGGGCGCTTCCCAAGAAAGACAGCAAATCATCTGGCGAAAAGACACTTCCAACGAACGAAGCGAGGTTACAATTTAGGTATCAATCAATTTGTTAAGTTAGTCGATAAGTAAATACAATAAAGGCAAGGCAATCTGCCTCAGAAAAAAATATTTTTTTTCTTACTTTTGCGAACGAGTTAATTAATTTATCTTATACACATGAGACATTTTTTATCCAAGAATATTAAATCATTGTCATGAGTTTGGTTTTATATGCAATTTAGAGAGGCAGCAGGGAGATGTTCTTTGCCTTTGTGTAGGTATATACTTATCTAAATTAAAAGGCACATGTTGGAGTGGATCAGTATATGAATATAAAATGTAAATATAAATGAAAAAAAAGAAGATTCTTTACAATTTAAAGTATACAGTCTATTTAAGTCAAAAGAAGCAACGTTTCATTTAATGATTTAATATCCAACCTCTCGAGATATGTAAGTTATATATGTAGTTATACCCGGCAGACTTAGGCAACAAGTCTTGAGTGAGTGAGCGACTTATAAAAATCTGCATCAAGGCTAAATTCGTCAATATCAGCCTTATGCGTCCATGCCTCCACAGAAGAAAAAGACGACGCCACCATAGAAGATTTCTACGAGCTCCTAGACAACACCTATGAGCAGTGTGCTAAATGCTAAGTGTAAGTGCAAGAGTAAAAGGGGACGTTCAATTATCTGGTTTCGTAAGTCTGACAGCTCTCTCACTAGATGTATCTCGGTTTTTATTGGGGGAAATCGGTCATATGAGCAGCTGTTTTACTTGTTTAGGGGTGGCCGACGAATAGACACTTCGCATATGTGGCTGACGTAGAAAACGTGACGTTCCCGACCAATCTAGTTTTTGCGTTCAGGTTACATCTTTTCCAGACCAATCTAGTCGACTTAAGAATCTTGAATGTGCCCATGTGCATGAGAATGAGTATCCATTGGAAAAGTTCCAATTCAAAATGATTAAGAGAACAGGGTTAATAGAGAATTGGAGAATGGAGATGAGCGAAAGCACATACACTAGTGTGGAGTCTGGGATCTGGATGAAGTGTGGTGTCGGTGTGTGCACTGAAAATTAAATACCAGGTAATACTGACAAAATTCGATTGTAGATTGTAAAAAATTGTTGTAATGATAAATGAAGTTAATAAATGACCTTCTGGTTAGAAGCGGCAAATATTCCCGAATCCATCTCTTCCAGAACCGATCCTTGAGTTGTTGGCTAATGCGCCACTGACTCCTAAGGCAACGTGCTCATTTGTCGATCTGGCCTGGAAGAAAGATTTGCTGCAATTTCGAGGTGCACAGCTCGCACCATCTCTTTGTCGTCCATTAGTGATATACACTGGCCCCAAATAGTCCCGTGTACGTAAATGGCCTAACGTACAGTGTGAGACGGTCTTTTGGTAGTTGTCCCAATAAAGGCGGTTGTGGCTTGGCGGAACGAATTCGACAATGGAAGCAATGTTTTTTGCCTTTTTTACAGCTGATCGGATGCTTGGCACCCAAAAGCGCAGTCGAATTTGGTTGGCGATTGTGTCATCATTTTGGTGACGTAAGCGGCAATGAAAATGGTCCACTATCAATCTGGTTAGGCAATGGTCCTTTGGGAGGATGATAGGACGTCTGGCTGTTAATGGTATAATAGTGGCGGCTATTCGACCATACATCCTTAGGAGACCGGCATCGAATCGATGATAGATTGTTGAAGTCACTTCCTACTGAATCGCTATCTGATTCAGATTGTTCTGGAACAGTACTAAGCTGCACTTCAGTTAGGTCTAGAGGCCACTTTCCTGCTATTGTGCGCGGACTTCGTCTTGGCTGGCTGCTGCTCGACATACGTACAAGTATATGCGCGAGTTATCTGCGACGGCGGATTTGGTTGTGTCTTCTAAACGACAAAATAATTTCTCCTGGCTGAAGTTTGCTGCAGGTGGCAACTGAATTACGCTGGCGGCGCAAGATATTCTTCTCCTCTTCTTTAATGGATTTCCCAAATAAAAAAGAAGAATAAAGTTTTGTCGCTCCGTCCACTGGCAATGGACTTCGGATCGGGGGGAGTCGCCTTTTTGAAAAAACCACTCTGTTTTGTGCAAAACACGAAATCACTGATGGCTTAATAGAGGAAGCGGTTTATTCTTTGTTGGAGTATATTTAGTTACATTAATAATTATCAAGAAATATGATAATTTAGACTTACACTTTTTTTAAGCAATTGCTTGGCTCAGGTTCCGATTCCAAGGACGAATGAAAAATGACAAAGTGGTTTTGGCGCGTATCGAGAACACTTCGGGGGACATTTGACAACTTGATCTCGTGACCGTCAGATTGACGGCTAACTACGTTTGTTTTGGAATCGGCACCTAATCCTCGGTTACATTTTGAATTAACTTTTAAAAAATCTACGGCACCGGTAAAAGTGAATAAAAAAACATTTAAAAACTAAGAAAATGAATTTAAACTAAACCTTTCTTGAATATGTAAAAGGTAAGTGAAAGAAGTTCGTTTAATAATAAATATAGATACATGTATATTGAAGGCAAAACAGCTGCACTTAAAGCCAAGAAAAAACATGTCCCGCCAAGTTAGAACAAGTTGTGCACAAATACGAGTGTATTGAAGAAAATAGGATTGCGTACATCCAAGGTTGGCTTGGATGGACTCTTTAAATTTTATTTCTTGTCTGTAAGTGCATCTGTTCACTATACACACAAAATATGAATTTATCTTGTGACTGTTGTATTGTTAATCGTTCGGAAAATTGATTAATTTTTTTTCAGGTAAATACCTTCTGTGTTCGTATTATTGAAGTTTCCATGTTAAAAAAAGTATTTGACTGAAAAAAAGTCATTTACATATACCTTTTTGAGCGAATGAAAATAATTTTTTGACCAAATTACTAATTACTCTAAAACTAGTCGTTGTATCGCTACCAGGATGTTGTGCGCAAATTTCAGCCTTCTACGTCAATTAGTTTCCGAGATAGACCTAGGAACAAAATTGGTGCAGTGGGTTCGGACAGAAGAACAGACGTCGTAGCGAAACTAATGAGGTTCAGTTTTTTCCCTTTGGGTACGGAACGTTAAAAACTTCTGAGAACGGACTACGGCCAATCTACTTTGCGGCGGCACGTAACGTCACTATCGCAAGCTCATAGTTTCCTCATTTCAATATCCATAAAGGAACTTAGCGGATTCCAAACGGAAGAACGGTCAATCAAGGTAACCCCTTTGTTCGCACCTTCCCAGCGGCCAACATTGACTCGGACCACTGCCTTATTGCAGCCAGTGTACGAATGCAATATCCCGAACGCCACAACAACGGAGAACCACTATCAGGAAGTATGACGTCAGAAGACTGAAATCGCAAGAGACTGTTAGAGCCTATGCCGATCGAATATAACGCAACTTACTTCTCAATTCCGACAGCATCAAGTGCCGAAGATCAGTGGCTAAGCTTCCAAAATGTCATCAGAGATGCTGCAACTGATGTGCTGGGTTTCACTCCACCACGACTAATAAACCTCTGGTTTGATGACGATTGCAGGCAGACTGAAGGGCCCAACCCATAGAATCCGTAGCATCCGTTGCGTCGACGGATCCGTCAATATTGACGTATTCGGCGGAACGAACAGTCCCGTCGCATACGGTGACAGCCAGCGAAGCATAAACGAAAGGGTCCACTACTGGGGAAAATATTACTCCTTCACACCAGTCTACATGAATTATGTAACTAAACATTAAGCAATAAAAAGAGTAGCCTCTATTATCGGCAACTCCTTCGCTGATGACAGTACCCTCAGATTTTCATACTCGTTTCAGGACTCACGTCCCTGCTCTTCGGCCGTAGAACTAGAAGGGCATTATAAAATGGGGTTCAGCTAATAGAGTGGAATTGATTACTTCTAGAGCCCAATGCTGTCTGCTGTCCCTAAAGCGAAATGCTGTCTGCTGTCTCTCATACACGAAATCGCCAAAATCGCTGCGAAGTATCTAGGTATCCTCAATCGGGGCCAGAAATATTTTATCCTTCTGACCTGGCTACAATATACAAAACATACATCCGCCGAAAACTTGAGCATAGCTCCCGTATCTGGTCTGGTGCGCCAAACCAGATTGCACTTACTAGATAGAGTAAAAAATCGTGCTTTATATAAATTCATTTGAAAATCGTAGAAATGTTACATGTCTCTCATTGTTTTATCGTTATTTTAACAAACAGTGCTCAAATGAAATTGCCAGCAGCATTCCTCCACCTCAACAATTCAACCGCCTTAACCCTAAAGCCTATTTTCGGTCATACTACAAAATATAGAATGTGGAATGCTTTACCAAGCTCCTTAGGCCTTGTAAATAATGTATAAATTGAATATTTATTAAATTGGTTAATATTCAGTTCCAGAACAACAAGGTTCGTCCGCCATTTCAACTTTTTTGCTTATCCTGTTTTTTCGTTTCTATCAAATGTGGCTGCACTGAACCAAATCGCGTTGTCATATTGACGGAAATATTTTGTTAATCATTGAAGAATCAATTATTCAGATCGACAATTTTTCATAATATTTTTCGTGTTATTGAAGATTTAATATTCAAATTAAATAACATTTCTTTAGCTGCTGTCCGATTTCGTATTGTATTCAAACCAGTGAAATTTTGTCATATTAACAAACTGAAGTAGTTAACAAAACGGTATCCTGTACGTGATATTGACGAAAATATGTTGATAATTTTTAGACGAATCAGTTATTCAAATTAACACTTTTCCATAAAATATGTCTTCATATTAAAGATTTAATATTCAAAATCAGTAAAGTTTCTTCAAATGCTGCTCTATTTATTATATTATTCAAGCGGATGAATTTATTTTCAAATTGACAAAACCGACATTTTTAAGGCATAAATAGTTTAGGTATTCTTGAAGAATCAGTTATTCAAATTAACAATTGTTTATCAAATCTCTTCAATTTGAATAAATTTCTTTAAATGGAGGAAAACGTTTTCTTCAAATTGAAAAAGTTAATCAATTTGAAGAAGTTTTATTCAAATGTAAGTGTTTATTGTTGTGTTCGAAGTGAAAACTTTTATTCTTGTAAGTGAAGGGGTGCGGAAGTGCGGATTAATTGTACCGTGTTCGTGTCAAATAAATAGGTAAGTAAAAAATGTTTGTCCAAATACACATTCGAATATATATAATACCTAATGATTTTCTTTTATTTCAGATGGTCGCTGCTGTGTAATTAATAATTATAAATCTTTTGGAAAATTTAAAATATAAATTATTTATTATTATCTTAATTACTCGTTTATTATTATAATTATTATAAGTTGTTTGTAAACTTTAAATTTATTAATTATTTATTTTTATTACAATTACCTTATTATTCTTAAAAAAATCCATTAAATACTATAATATTATTACATCATAAATATAAATAAAAAACATATTTTTAACTGAAACATATTTATTTGTTTCAATGGGCCTAGACGATTTTATTTGAAGCAAAAAAACATGAAATTTAAGAATGTTTCATCAATTTCAACAAAAACTTATTTGTGGAATAAACAAATATTTGTCAGATTGACAAAAAAAAGTAAGCGTTAAACCAAAGAAAAATCATTAATTTAAAGAAAACGATGCATCATATTGAAGAAATAGATGTAGAATTGCTGAAAAATTATTCAGCTTGAATAAAGTAAGGAGTTGAAAGGAATATTTGTTCTTCAATTTGAAAAAAATGCGTTATATTGAAAAAGCGTTTATTAAACTAAACGTCGAATTGAAGGATTTTTCTTCATTTTGAAAAATATTTTTTTCAAAATGAAGAACATTTTATGTCAAATTGAAAAATTAGTATCCACTGAATTTTACGAAAGAATAATTAATCTTATTCAATGTGAAACATTTTTGTGGAATTAACACCACAATGAAAATTGTATGCATTTCATCAAAATGACAATATTTCTTACATAGGACAAAATTTTCATTAAAACAACGGACAGGAGTTGTTGACCTTATATTGATCACCGTTTCTTCAAATCTACATGCTTTTTTATCAATATGACTACCAAATTTGGTTCAGTGTGGAAGTATGTAATCAGCTTTTCGCTCAGGATGCTCAGGCAATTTATTCTGAGCTCATATAGCGCGCTCTGAACGAAAAAAGAAACACAAATTCTGAGCCCTGATGTATCTGAGCTAAAAAAAGAAACACGACATATTTGTATAACAGTTCAGGCTGTGCTCTGAACTAAAAAAAAAAAACGCCTCTTGTTTGCAATTTGCTGGCATTTAAAACCAATTTGCATCGGTATCTCCTGTCTAATCTGTCCCGCGTGCTTATTATAAAAAAAAGAAAAAGTATTAGGTTCGTTATAATGCCTACCAGTACCAGTACGACTTTAAGATTTTGCACAAAATGGATTGCTACATACCAAATGGTAAACCCTGACAATAAGATGGTGCAAATAACGGTGCTTTGAAAAACGTATCCGACGTTTAAAAGTTAAGGTTATTGCTTGTGATTGGCATGCAGTAAGAAGGGATTCGTTGTCAGCAAGCAATATATATTGCTAGCCACATAAGCATACCTTTTAGAGTACCTAGATACATACCATATTGACAAACCAAAATCAAAATCTGCAAACTGATGAATCCTTACTGCAACTTTTTGTCGATAATTTTTATTTGATTTTCAATTATCCTGCTGAAGTGGGGTTTCAATTACATTATTTCTTCCAATGCAGTTTAATGCATTTAACTTTAAATGGTGAGGAGCACATACCCGAAGGATTCACTGACAACAATTTGTAGTTTAATGCAACTGTACCGATAAGGGGTGCATTTTACCGTGGCCCTAGAATATATTTTAATAGTAATGCAGCATTGCGAGAATAAATAAAATTGCAACTATAACTTCCCAAAAACAGTAAAAATAATATCCGTTATCATAAGGAAAACACGAAATAAACAAATGGAAAGAGAAGCGCTATAATTCCAATATCTATATCAAATTTAATGACATCCTTAAATTATAGCACCGTATGGTGTATGTAAGGCAGATGAAAAAATGTAAAATACATAGGATAAATCATTTTGAAGAACGTATATTAAACAATAATTCAGCCACACTATAGACAATACAACTTATATTGATTTTCTAGCGCAAGTGGGTTTAAAGGCAGTTGTGTTCTCAGCTCTTATACCTATATTAATGTCATTAACGTTTCCGTACTTTAAGGGAAAAATCTTGGTGTATATTCTATATGAAAGCCACATATTATAATCAACAAGGCATTCAATATTAATATGACGGGATCTTGAAACAAGATGAAAACTAATTAAAAAGTATGTGAAGGTCTCTTAACAGCAATAGGGAAAACTTAACGAAAGTATAGGCAAAACGCTTGGAAAACAACTTATTAAAATATTTGTTTTCGAAACTTATACGTCTTAAAATAATCTTATAAAAGATCTTATAAAAATGTTGTATTTAGAATTCCCTCAGTTCGAAAATTTCTGGTCTCACAACGACAAATTCTTGCCTGCAGGTTTTCATTCCTTTCACATTCTAGGTTAAGGCAAGAAATGCAGTAGAAGAGGCGTGATGCAGTCTTTGGAATCTAAGAAAAAATTAAATTATGTTATGACATCAATGTTTCGATTTATTTTCATGCAACAGATTACCTTTTGAAATTCCGTCTTTCATCAAATATTTCAGCATTTCATTGGTCGTTTTAACGTAATTTCCTCGTTTAAAGACAAGCACTTGTAATAAGTTCGTCTTTTCAACACTAAAACAAAATAATACGGAGAACGAAATTCAGCTATACTCGTAAAGGGTATGAATCATCATTTGGTTGTCTGTACTGTAGTTGTATATGTACACATCCGCTGTCCACTATGTGGACGTTTCGAGTTACATACATAACATCAAAACTTCAAATACAAAAGATAGATAAAGCCCCCCTGCGCTTTCAAGAAAGCACCAATAAAGGTAGAATATATGGTCAATACATTCGCCTTTTAATCATCATGCATTAAGTGATTGATAATGCCTAACATACAGGCTGCTAGGTTCTATACATGTCTCTTACATTGTGAGAATAAGTATCTATTAATTTAAATTTTTAGTTGTATTACCAATACCACTGAACTGACTTACACCGAGAGGATACACAACAAACGAAGTGGCATTTCTCGTCAATGGGGATGGTAGTACGAGTATGTATTTTGAATTCATAGTTGTCGTTAATATGAAAGGGTTTGCTATGACAAGAATAAAAAAAAATGTCAGCACAGAGACAGAAGTTTCATTGTGACACAAACAATCTCCAAGCGGTTGTGGTTGGATAAATGGGGTAGTTCAAATGAAAACTGATGACCAAAGATGTGTTTCGGATTTTAAAGCAGATAATTACGTAACTGTAACTCTATAATAATAAGATGTAGGCAAGGCATATTTTATGGAATTGTTTTGTCTGTGATACGCTAGAAACAAAGCTATGTTCACACGATTGCCAGATCTGCAAATATTGTGAGGTCTACAAATGATGTAGCAATGAGCTGCAAATGACCTGACAATAGCAAACTACCTACAATTGCCAGTTCACACGGTAGCCAGGTTTTGTCCCAAACTCTGACAATTTCATTTGCAGATGGTTTGCCTGCAAATAATTTGTCTGACAACGTTGGCAGATAGAAAATTGCCAGTTCACACGGTTGGCAGATGTTTGTATACAAAAGATTTGCAGATCCGTTTACAGGCATTGTCAGACAAATTAAAAATTGTTTTCTTTTCATTCGGTGGTGATGCATTGATTGAGAAGCACTTAAAAATAGAAAAAACAAATTAAATGGAACAAAACGATGCAATTGCGATTGTTTTGGCCGCGTACGTATTTGAGAGGAGGATGAATTGCTAAACAAACGTCGGCGTGTTTGGACGAAGTATTGGGTGGCCCGCCGACAGCAGGATTGGTCCTGGAATTGTGAGCTGAGGAACCAGAATTTTATCGTAATTTTTTGCGTATGGATTCCAAACAATTCGATGATCTTCTAGCTTTCGTGACTCCGCATATCCAAAAGCAAGAAACAAATACGCGCGCGAGCTTTTCAGCGGCTTGTGTTAACTCTACGATACCTAGCTACCGGGGAACATTCTCGGTCCCTGCAATATCTGTTCCGCATTGCTGTGTCAACGATCTCGTCCATCAGTCCAGATGTTTTGGATGCAATCTACAAAGTGCTCGTAGACAAATACCAAAAAATTAATTAAAAAGGATCATAAATAACATATATCTAAAACAAAATGTGATTAGAAAGGAACATAAATATTTCTAGATCCTTTTAGAAGTATGTATCATCAAAAAAGAAGTCCTAGATCCTTATCGTTGTTATATCGACTTGTCCACGTAGGTAGGTACATATTCGAAACTAATTAATTCACACATTTTGCACGAATCTACAGGAAAATGCAAAGAAAATAACAAAATTGCTCGTTCACACGGTTGGCAGACATTTGGGACAACTTGTTCATTTGTAGACCTGGCAGTATTTGCAGATCTGGCAATCGTCTGAACATAGCTCAAGAGATATGACATTTTGGCTTTTTGTCCGACTTCCACAGTGAGGCTATCAATGTTTGTAATCGCGCTGTATTTATTATGAAAAAAAGAAAGAGCTTAAACGGATGCATACCGTTTAAGCTCTTACCGCAACTAAGTTATTTTTTCACTAATCAAGCAATTTTGTATTGCTCGTCTTCATATTTACATGTTGCTAGTTATGTAAATAAAGTGCACGACTGGGTCAAACGAAACTTTCTGGTTCATCAAAAGTTAAATACAAATTCACTTTCAGGTTTCATTTGATATGACACTTCATACCAAATACAGTAACATGCAATTTTCGCAAATTCTGGTTAGAGAATTATAAGCACTAGTCTGGCTTGTGGTTGAAAATCCTTTTATAAGTATGTAGTACTAAAAACGTACCGCAATATTCGATATTTATGTTGTTGTTTTTTTAAACGAAAAGTGACATCTAGACATCGAAAAAATACGTCCCTTTGAAAATAAGTTTTACTCATGAGGGTCGGGTGCACATCATTCCCGGACAACTCATCCCCAGCCAAATTTCGCAACTAGCGCCATCTAGATATTCATCTATTCATCTGTGTACGTATTTATAAGTGAATATAACCTGCCCTTGTAGCTCCTACTCTATTTCACAAAATGGTTTCCAAAAACAAAAGCACTTATTTTTGACATTAAACAGCATAACGGTGAGTACAGAAAAGGTAAGTGTCCAGTTGCAGAGGTGAGATGTAGATATCGCTAGGTGCAGGGGATGAGTTGTCCGGGGATGAGATGCGATGACCCCATTCAAATATAAATCATCTTAGATTAGAACCTGTTTCCGATAGAGTAGTTCATTTACTTATTTTTTCGATATCTAGATGTCGCTCTTTTCTTTTATAAAAGAAAACATAAATAGCGAAAATAATTGTGGTACGTTTTTTAGTATAACATACTTATAAAAGGTATGGTCAATTTCCGACCACAAGCGATACTAGTTAAAATAATTATGTCAACAACAGCGCCACTTATCGGGTCCAAAACTATCCTATTTTTCTAGCCAAGCAATCTTGCATCGCCAACTTAATCACCTTCACGTTCACCTTCGCTAAAAAAAGAAGCCTATGTCATTCTCAGAGGTCTCATCTATCCCTATACCAAAATTCATAAAAATTGGTTTTGCGGTCGTTAAAAGGTAACAATCGTATTTTTACCCGACTGGACACAGGGAGGGTTATGTGTTTCGCGCGTATCCTATGTACGTTCCTACGGGACTCCCTGTAGCCAAAACGGCTTTGAACGGTTTTGAAGAGTGAGGTATCATAATATTCGTATACTTCCCCGGAGTGTCATAGGCTGAAAATATAAAAATAAAAAAAGTTAATTTAAAAAACCAAAAAACCCGACTGACTATAAAAAAAGAATTATAAATATATGAACAACATTTAAGTACCTATAACTCACTATTTGGCAGTCGGAGGGTACTCAATACTCATACCATACATATATTTGTTAGACTGTGTAAGTATATAGTCTCCGATTGTCAATTAGTTAGGTATAGGTACTTAAATGCGTCTTGTTCATATATTTATAATTCTTTTTTTTTTATAGTCAGTCGGGTTTTTTGGTTTTTTAAATTAACTTTTTTAATTGCATTTATGACATTCAAGAATCTAGTTATCTGAAGTCGACTAAAACTGCATTTATACCATCACCAACGCGCATATTTGCACGAGACGGGACAGAAAAATACGTTTTTCCGCAATCAATGCTAATAAAGGAGTAAGAATGAGATCACAAATCAGACGCCTAAAGTGTCATGGATGTGCTGCCCATAATTATAGATACGTAAAACGGCGACGGAGGAAAGCTATTTTTTTCTCGTTCACACGAACACCGAAAAAAACAGCGTAGAGTTGTGGCGTGATGTCGTGTGTAGGTACTCTGATCCGTCAGTGTACCAAACCAAAATGTTGGGTCTAGTTTCGGTAAACCATTGGCCCATACTGAACGGTCCAGTATATCTACCTCATATAATTTTCGAAAACTATATTCCCTAACCATGGTGTCAGGGATGGATCAGAACATGTCCATGTTTGGGATTGAGTTAAGTATATAATTATATGATTTAGGTACATAGATATATTATGTAAGAATTCGGGGATTTGCTTTTGAATTTACATTAGCAGTTATAAACCAAATATATGCCGATGGACGTGTGTGGGGCGCAAATTAAGTGGGAGTTTTTGATTGTGTGAGCTCCAAGTGGTTGGAATTATTCTAAGATGCATGGTTGGAAAAAATTCGAAGTGGGGAATATTTGCTCAAAAGAAGTTGTTCGTCGTTGTAATTGCTTTTTTTATTGTCAGTACAGTATTGAGTTAAAAAAATATACGAAGACAGACCTGGATTCGGATTGACATTTTTGAGAAATAATTAGAAAACTGGTTCTTTTGTTTCCTTTTTTCAGAAAAACTAAGCATAGGATCTTTAGAAGAATTATTTTACTACCCAAAATATGTATTTTGAACAAAATCGTTGGAGCGGTTTTTGAAAAATAGTAACAAACTTTGCAATATTTAGTGTGAGAAATACCATTGCTAACTATTTAGCTGAAAACTGAGTATAAGATATTGTTCGGGATGTAGGCATTACATGGTTTTCAAAGATTAAATTCAATCGAATCAAAGTGGGGTTTTCGAGATACGAGCAGTTTCTAAAATTAGCGTTTTCGGTGGTTCGAATTGAAAATTAAGGACGCTATGTATGCATTTTGGTCAAAATCGAAAGTGCGGTTTTCAGGTTAAAATGCATTTAAAAAAAATCCATTGTACGATAATATACAGAAAAACTAAGTACGCTGTTATGTTAGAAATGACCAATTCAATCACAATTGTATGGACCGTTTTCGAGATAGGTCAAGATTTCAAAAGTACCAATATTCGATTTTTCAGCGAAAAACTGAGTATACAGTTATGTTAACCTCACTTATTGAAACTGAAATATAAATTTTGGTTGAAATCTAACAAATGAAACTAGTATGAACATTTTATATGGGAAGTATGTACCATTAATATTGAGGCTACCGTGGAAAAAGAAACGGCCCCGAACTGTAGCCCCACAAACTTCAAATCCGAAGATTCAATCAAATTGGGGCAACCGTTTAGACAGACAGACGGAAAGAATTTTGCGACCCACTTTTTTGAGTTCCTCTATCATCGTAATGTCAGAATTGATTAACATCTCGAGTTCGAAATTTTGTCCGAATACAATATATTTTACTTACTACGTAATCGAGAAAGTTAAAGAAACAAAAATTGCATACGAAACCTTAATCCACCTATAGTCGTATAGAAATAATAATTATACCGCATTCCATCCGCAATATCATTACCCTGTCCACTGGTCTAGCCTCTCCTCCGATTAAATGCGTCCTAGGAACTACATTTTCTGAATGTCATATCAGAATACCCACTTCGTCTTCGCCCTGTTTCTCAAAAGCATAGGTAATTTGTTCCACTAAAATTCATTTTCAATTATCGACAGTTGGATCGGGGTGCAAAACAGTACAAGCACAGTGTTATGAACTGTAGTTACCTCTAAGTCCCGCATACCCTACATTCCAGTGCATATACTTATATAGCGAAAGCCTCTCCGAGGTTCCTCTTAAGATTTTCACAGTTTTCAAAGTGGAAAACAATGAACACTTTCATCGTCATCGTCGCGGTGACTGTTCCATTCACTTCTTTCGCCTGATCGAGCAAAATCAATCCGAAGTTGAACGGAATTGGAATACGATTGTAGTCCTCGTGAATGTTCATTTTTAGTTGTAAAGTCTTCGAATTGACACATTTCTGCAGGTGTCGAAGCGCATTGCATTTTTCCTTACCCCACAAAAGAACTAAAGAAAAAAGGAAATAGAGCATTTTCTTTGAAAGGATATAGCGATGCAGATGCAGGGTGGAGCGACTTGAGTCGAAATGCTTTTACGTAGATATATAAGGATGTACGAAGGGGCGGGTGAATACAGGGTGTGGTTGATGGTGAAATCAATTGTCCCGGTTATGAATGAAATGTTTTCATTTTCTGAGTGCATTTATTCTGTGCTGTGAGCGACGCAATGTCATAAGCATAAAAGTACTGATTGCCAGGCTAGCTATAGCAAGTGATGGCCTAGTTTTCAAGGAATAAGAGGACAGTTTTTTTTTTTTTTGTTTTTAACTGTCGCATATGGTGAACTGGTTTGTTTCAGTTCTGTTATCGAACCTTGCTAGCTTGCACTGAGTATATTAGGTATATTTGCGGAAAACGCTTTTTTCACATATTCTCTGTTTGGTTGTCGGCGCAGTGGCTCAAAATGCTAAACTACTTAGGTATGAGTTGCAGGATCTACGGGAAAACACAACTTACACCTTAAAGTTATTTTACAATGCTCCACATCTACCAAACTTTACATATGTCAAGCATCTGCGAGTATATAAGGTTTTAAGATCACTTCTTCCCACAAATATTATAAACTCACACAAACATACAGTTCTAAGGTCACTTCTTCCCACACATATAAACTCACACAAACATACAGTTTTTCAAAAGGAGTTAAGCGCGAGAGAAATGCAGTATAAGTGTTTTTGGTAAAATACCAAATACACAACAACTATCTGTTATTTACATATTTTCTTTCCACTACCATATAATAATACACAATTAAGTGAACTTCCTTTCCACGCACGTGCATTGACAGTGATTGAATGCCTAATCTAGAAGTAACGTGTCGTTATCCTTACTCATATACTCAGAGGAGGTTACACGGGATGCTATTTACCAAAGCCCACATAATTTCCTCTCGTTAAAAAAATAACACCCCAGTTTGTTTTAGCACTCATCGATCAAAAATATTTTTTTCTTCTGGCAATATTAAAATCTATCTAGTCCCATATATTACATCCTTTTATTAGTAAGAAAACTGTTTCCTTGTTCTTTTTTAATTCTGATCGATCAGCTCTTCTTACGCTTCTACCCAGCCTTTTTTTTCGTACAAAAAAGGTACTCGAACGAGTGAAATTGATATTCCACAAAATGTTCTGTCCCGGATAATAATTATGATGGATGGATGGATTACTCTACAGATGGATTTTATGAATTCGACATAAGATTATGCTTACTTACACACTTACACAGTTCATATACAATTCATATTCAAACAAAGCTGATAATTAAACAGAATACAAAATTAAAAAAAAACTTTTTTTTAAAGGATTCATTCATAGAGGATGATGACACATTTGTTACATCATTTTACTTGCGTGTATTGCAGCCTTCATCGTGGTCAATTGAATGAGTGATTGAGGCAGCAAACATTCGATGAAAATTTAAATAAAACCGAAACCGAAAAACACAACGGAATTACAAAATAATTGACATCAATTAAAAACTCGGCCCCGCCACAATGAAAAAGTGTCTGTTGCAGTAACGCTACAGAAGAATTTTTTTTATAAAAACCAACTGTTGCGGTTGCTTTCCTAATGAGATACGATAAAAAGACAAACAAAATAAATTAAAAAGTCCACAGATGTTGATCCTGCTTCTCTACAACAGAGAACTACTATTTTTTGTTAATTAATTGAAATAATTTCGTTGGCTGTTGCAGAGTATTAACCGCATCATTTTTAACTAAAGTCTCGATTCCAGCTTGGAAACTCATGTTTGGATAAGTGAACAATGAATACTGAACTGTCAGCATAATTTAAACTGAGTTGCAAATTGTAGCTAATTGATATTAAAGCGGCAATGAACTGCGCCTTGGCGAATGTATCAAATTCGGATTTACATGGAAATTTGCAATGACAACATTTTAAAGGGTGGATAAATAGTGCGTAGTTTTTAATATAAGGAGTTTAATATAATAATCTAAACCAATTAATGGTTGTCTACACCTTTGCAGCGTATCTACTTACAATGATAAGCTTACTTATTTCAGTGTTTTCAATTATTGTTGTAGATTTGACGTCGCAAAGCTACTATCAGAAGATACCGCCAAAAACTTGGCCTACTGTATGGCGCAAAGGCATGAACTGTGTCAAAAATGGATGAAAACCTCCTAGGATGTTTCTAGACAAAGATTTTTTGGGCGATATTCGGTCCAGTTTGTATCGATAGAGTGTCGAGAAGATTTAACGACGAACTTTATGTCCCATACAACGACGTTGACCTTGTCTAAAAACCTGAGGATACAGCGGCTAAGATAGCTGGGACACGTGGAGCGTATGGACAGCAACGTACCAGTCCGACGAGACTTTTAGTCCACCCCTGAGAACAACGAATCAGAGGAAGACCCCAATAAAGAGTATTCATATAATATATATGTCGGAGCATGGTATATACGGAAGAGTACAGTATCTATATACATAAAAATGAATGTTTGTCTGTATGTCCTTTATAGAATCGTAAACTAAATGCATAGTTTACGATTCATGTGATGATCTTTAGCAAAGTTGTTGTGCATAAGCCCGCGAAGGTTTCTCAGTTGGTACAACCAATTTTCGACAGATGGCGCGACTGTCATTCCAATACATTTCATATATTGCCGTGATAGTTCATGCTGATTTGAATTAAAACGATAAAAACAGCGAACGAATGATGATGTTTCAAGTTGTGGGTGACATAAGAATTTATGTAAATTGTGAAATTCATGTCGTTTTTCGAATAGTTTTGTGCATTTCATTGTGAGTTAAATTAAATTAAATTAATATAAAAAAATCAATAGCGGTGCGTCGGGTAAAAACTCAAGAACGACTGGACGGATTTGAATGATTTTTTTTATATTTTGTTTGGCTTGAATCAGGGACGGTTTAGGAAAAATGAGAATTCGGAAAGTTCTCAACAGGTGGCGCTGTAGGCACATTTCGTGTTTCATCTATCTCCTTATATATATATATCAAAATATGCCAGATTGTGTCTGAATTGATGTTCTCTTAATGCGTGAACCGATTTTTTTTCTGGAAACTTCAAATGAAAGTAGACGTCAATACCAAGGTTTGTATGTGTATATACGGTCTTTGAATGGCAACAACTTTAAATGAAATAGAGGTTTATCTGTTACTCGCGATACGTTTATCGTATACACATGACATTTTGTAACATTATGAAATTTGTAGATATGTATGGTTGGTTGCAGCTTAAAAGATAGGATAGTTTTAGTTGCCACCCGACAGGTGGCGCTGTCAATCTCCGAAACCACTCAACTGATTTCAATGAAATATTTTGGAGGATAGATGGCGCTGTTGTCGATCTCCAAAACCGCTCAACCAATTTCAGTGAAATTTGGTGGATTAGCATTTAAGAATATGTGATGTGGCATGTGGCATATGTGTGCGTAGGCCGTACGCTCAAGTAGTCCAGGATACTAACCACTGAAACACCGTGTTCACAAGTCGCAACTACTGATATTTATTGTTTTATAACACCTATATCGAAATTGAAGTGAAAAAAATTATCCGAACTGTGATACTTACTTAAAGAAAAGCTAAAAGCGATCATGGCCTTCATCGTTAAGCACAATGTTTTTGGACAATCGCGTTTCTAGATGTACTCGGTCGCATGGTAGACGCGGGGATTGCCGATTGCCCACATTCTTCTTTGCAGTTAAATATGCAGCGGTCGATACGTTGAACCCAATTTTCGATGACTCGGCCGTACATTTCAACTGATACGTCCTCTATTTCTCGTTCAATATTGGCTCTGAGCTCATCTAACGTCGCCGGCTTGTTGGCATAGACCAATGATTTAATGTAGCCCCATATTATTAATTAAACATTATTCAAACAATACTATACGTAGTAAAGCAATTTTCATCTCAAAATTGCAAATGAGTGACTTTAAATAACAGATACAATTTCTGTATGCGATTCAATGGTTCTCAGATTCAAGATAAATCTCAGCTTTTTTGACTTTTGAATGCATATAATATATATGTTATATTATGTGAGCACATAGCGAGAAAACCTAGTTTGAAGGACTTGGTATAGATGGAGCTGAATACAAAAAGAAGGCAGCGCGTTGTGTATCGGAAGTCGCCATCAACATACAACAGACTATCGGGTCGGACACAAAGATCCTTTTCATCATGTATCTGAACGTATTTTCAATAATGCGGGATAGGGAATATGAAGATAAATATACAATAAGGATTATATCGAAAGACTACAACAGCAAGAAGTGTCATATTAAAGCGACACGTACATTTCCCTTTTTAATACATGGCATGTAAGCAAAATCCAAAGAGGGAGAGCAAAAGGCTACACCATAGATGGCAGTATAAAAAAGGTTTGCTGTTGCCGGTCGGTTGGAATCTTGTGTGGTCTCTGTATGAATTAAAACATGTACCTTATTTTTTCGTCATCTTCTCTCCGAAGAAGAACAACAAAAAAAAAGTACAAAATTATATAACTTCTTCTATGCTGCCAGTAATTATTGTTTTTTTTGTGTATTTTCGAGTTGATAAAAATATCTGTTGGAGGGTACACTTAGCGCCACTTACATTGAAAACAGAAACAGTGTAAAGAATCGAATAATATCGGAACGTTGAAATTATAGACGTTATTCTTTTTTAGTTCAGTGCATTGATTTTGTGCGGTTTTTCCCGCAAAGGGTTCACGTATAGGCGGATTCTATAAATCTGTGAGTGACTGTGAACTCACAACTTCCAATATTTCCTCTTCTAATAGCATTGTTCCTGGGAATTCCAGGAGAGTTTTTTACTTTAGGTTTTTTTTTTTTTTTTTTTTTTTTTTACTTTAGGTTGGTGGCCAAGGTTTCTCATAAGTAGGAAAGTCGACTGACCAAGGAGGAGAGGCCATCACCTCTCACCTTGAGTGAATCACTTTCCTGACAAAAGGAAACCAGGGGTACAGTGTTCCCAGGATCGTCATACGTGGTGTAGAGCCACAACCTGCACGAGGTGCCACTGCTTTCGACTAAATATGACGGATCTAGAGCGGAAACTCTATAAAAACCCGTAATCCCAGGCGTCTAACAACCGTGCCTATGGGATGAATGGCACTACGTAAGTGTGTCTTATAACGGTGAACTCCGGATAACAGGCGACCTCCGGTTTAAACTAGCCCTCCCGAGGTATGGAGCTCTGCCTCGGGTGATCATATTTCTCGCAATTTTCAAAAATTAAATGGAAAACAATAACACAACAACAGAAAACAATAAGGAATGCACACCTTTCAAATTGCAACCGGAGGTCACTTTGGACCTCCCAGTTTCTACAGTTAGGGCACCTGGTCCTGCTGCAGAAACTGAACACTATAACACCACGGTGATTGGAGAGGACTCGGTCGTCACCATTCCCATGGATGTTATATCGGCGGAGGAAGAAGCTGCTTTACTAGCATCCCCGAAATCATCTACAGCTATCGACAGACCATCTGGGTCAGTTAATCCTGGCAAAGTCAAGCTATCAGGTGCTGGACGAAAACGCCTAAGGAAATTGTTGGACGCAGGGTATCCGATTGAGGAGGCGCGTTCAATGGCCTTGGAACCGGTGCAGTGCAAGGACAACCGCACCAAAAGACCAAGAGCGGACAGCTCAACTCCAACGAGCAACACTCCAAAACGGAAGGCTACTGAGGCTGCACACTTACCACCTCAACAGGCACCCACCTTCCGGGATGTTGTTGGCTGTAAAAAGATAGGGGTGATACCAACAGACTACCCTGCTACCCTATGGTCCACAGACCAACTAAAATTGGTGCAAAATAGTGTCCTGGAGAGCATAATAAAACAACAGGATAATGCTACCAAGCCCCAGTTCCGTGGTTGCACATTCAAACCGGGTTGGCTTACCTTTACGTGCAAGGACCAAAAGACAAGCGACTGGTTGGAAAAAACCATACCAACGTTGCTACCATGGGAAGGTGCCAAACTAAAAGCTGTGAGCGAGGAAGAAGTTCCTCGGCCACAAATCTTTGTCGGCTACTTCCCTGGGGAAGAAACCCCCACCAACAAAATTTTGAGCCTCGTTAAAGGTCAAAACAATGGTCTGAGGGTAGACGACTGGAGAGTACTCAACCGGGTGCAAAGGCCCCAAATGACGGAGCTCACTTTAGCTCTAGACCCAACGTCTGCAAATACTCTCAAGGCCCTAAATGGCAACATTAGCTACTGTTTCGGTGATGTACACTTACGGCCAAGAAATAAGGACATCCCGAGACCAAAAGTCGCCAAGAAGGAGACTGCAGTCGAAAGCACAGGGACCACCCAGGATCCTAAAGCAAAGACACCTGCTCAATGCTCTTCAAAGACTGTGGCTAATATATCGAAGGCCAAAACGAAAGATACCCCCAGCTGCTCGTACAGACACCCGATGCCTAAGGTGACAAAAACAGGTACGGGTACCACTGCAAGCCGAGTAAAGCAGAGGCAGCGTGTCTCTGGCAGACCTCGAAAATGCGAGAGACGAGACCCTGAAGAGGCAGCGCTTCTAAACAGCAGCAGGGGCAAAAAGGTGGCACAGAGGGGCCACCAAAGAAAATAAAATATGCGACGTCCATCCGCAAATAACACCGGAAGGCAACTTAAGTGCCTTCAAATAAATCTCCACCATGCTAAGGCAGCTTCTAGTGTCCTAAGTAGGAGATTTATTAAAGAAGACCTAGATCTAGCCATGATCCAGGAACCATGGACCTTTTCAGGAGCCGTAAAAGGGCTCCCAAATGAAGAAACCTGTAAGTTAATTTACGATAAACAGCATGCCCGTCCGAGAGCAGCTCTTATGATAAATAAAAGCTTAATTAAAACAACTTTTCCAATTTCAGAATTTATTCAAGGAGATTTGGTGGCGGCACTCATCATAATACCAAAAGCCGGTCAAAAGGGAGGGGATCTGAAGGTCGTTATCGCCTCTGCTTACCTCCCTGGAGACACCTCCGACGCACCAACCTCGGAGGTAGCGGCTTTGGTAGGATACTGCAAAGCAAGGAGACTACAGTGGATCCTCAGCTGTGACGCCAATGCCCACCACACGGTTTGGGGGAGCACTAACATAAACAAAAGAGGTGAGTCCCTTTTTGAATATATTTGTGCTAAAAATTTGGTGGTGGTAAATAGAGGGATAGAACCAACCTTCATAAATGCGATTCGTCAAGAGGTTCTAGATCTCACTTTGGCAAGTCCATTTATATATAATATCATCACAAACTGGCATGTTTCCGGAGAAGTATCCATGTCGGACCATAATCACATCAGATTCGACTTGGAGGCTTATTCCATAAGAAACACAGTTTACAGGAATCCGAAATCCTCTGACTGGGAAACCTATCGGTTAGTCCTCGAATCAGAACTAAATCGTTCTTTAGTTCCACTGGGAACCATCCCGGAGCTGGAAATTGAATCCGAACAGCTCCAAAAAAACATAACCTTCGCCTATGAAAGCAGCTGTGCCCTCAAAAATAGGACAACACGAAGAGATGTTCCATGGTGGAATAAAAGACTTGACGTCCTTAGAAGCACGGCAAGAAAACTTTTCAATAGAGCTAAGAACAACGGCAATTGGTGCCAATACAGAACAGCTCTAACTGAGTACAATAAAGAACTGAGAAAATCAAAACGAGTGACTTGGAGAAAACACTGCGAGGACATAGAAAATCTCCCTGCAGCTACACGACTCCAAAAAGTCCTCGCTCGCGATCACTCAAATGGCATTTGCTCTCTGAAAAAGCAAAATGGGGAATTTACTGATACCCCTGAGGAAACCTGTCAACTTCTTCTTGACACACACTTCCCAGAATGCATCCACATGGCCAACCCACTCTTACCGATGAGGCACCAGGATCTCACGGTATCAAAATGGGATTATAGTCTATCCGGAAAGATATTTCAACGAGACAGGGTGAAATGGGCGATCTCGTCCTTTAGCCCGTTTAAATCGCCAGGAACTGATGGCATCTACCCCTGTCTATTACAACAGGGTATGGATCTATTGGCTCCTCAACTCGTTAGGGTCTTTAGGTCCAGCCTATCTCTAGGCCACGTACCATTGAGCTGGACTAAGGTCAAGGTAGTTTTCATACCAAAGGCAGGTGGGAAATCAGAACAATTAGCGAAATCATACCGCCCCATCAGCCTTAGCTCTTTTATACTAAAAACCATGGAGAAAGTCCTGGATCAATACATAAGGGATCAGTTCCTTACGGGTAACCCACTTCATGCGAGCCAGTTCGCATACCAAGCCGGCAAGTCTACCGAAACTGCCATACATAGCCTTACAATGACTATTGAAAAAGCTCTGGCAGAAAAGGAAACGGCTCTCTGTGCCTTCATTGACATCCAGGGAGCGTTTGACAATACCTCCTTCGATGCCATAAAAAAAGCTATGATAAGAAAAGGCATTGCCCCACTAATCATAAAATGGGTTCTAAATATGTTAGAAAGCAGAATCATCAATCTGGCGTATGGAGGCTCACAAAAGACTGTAAAGGCCACTAGGGGCTGTCCTCAAGGAGGAGTACTTTCTCCTCTACTATGGACTTTAGTCATAGATGAACTCCTAGACCACCTCACACAATCGGGGTACATTATACAAGGATATGCAGATGATGTAGTAATCACTGTTAGGGGCAAGCATGACTCCACGATATCGGAGATCATGCAAAGGGCCCTAAACTTAACCTACAAATGGTGTCAGAACAAAGGATTGACCATAAATCCATCGAAAACAGTCATGATACCATTCTCAAGAAAGAGAAAACTAGAACTAAAACCGATCAAGCTGAATAACGCAGTCATTGACCTTTCAAGAGAGGTAAAATATCTAGGAGTAATCCTAGACAAAACTCTCACCTGGAATTCACACCTTGATCAAGTCACCAAAAAGGCGACAAAGGCAATTTTTATGTGCCACCGTCTTTTCGGTAAAACCTGGGGCTTAAAACCAAAAATGATCTATTGGTCATACAACACGATCATCAAACCAATGATCACCTATGCAGCGATATCATGGTGGCCAAAAACCGAACAAATAACGGCACAAACAAAATTAAACAAGATATATCGCTTAGCATGCGTTGGTATAACGGGGGCAATGAAAACTTGTCCAACTGCAGCCATAGGGGCAATGCTCAGCCTTCTGCCTTTACATTTAGCTGTAAAGAAGGAAGCTGGCCTCAGTGCCCTCAGGCTCCCTGATATATCAAATCTTAAAGCAGGAAACCTCACAGGACACCTTCGAGTACTACAAATGCTCCAAAATGATCCTGTGATCAAGGTATCAGATACCATGCTTAAAAAGCTGCGCTTCTCCAGAAAATTTAAGATAGTCATATCTGACAGGAACACATGGAGAACAAACCAATTCGTAATACCATCGGGATCACAAATCTGGTACACCGACGGTTCGAAGATGGAAGATGATGCCACCGGGGCTGGGGTCTATGGGCCTAGGTTCCAAAGAGCTATAGCACTGGGAAAATCACCAGACATCTTTCAAGCGGAGGTTCACGCCATAGAGATATGTGTCCGAGAATGCTTACGAAGGCGCGCTAAAGGTGCCCGCATCTACATCCTATCAGACAGCCAAGCAGCTCTTAAGGCCCTAAGATCATACACGATCAGGTCAAAGTTGGTTTGGGAATGTCTTAATCTCCTCGAAGATCTGGCCAAGGACAATACGGTCACCGTTGCTTGGATACCAGGTCATGAGGGATTTGATGGCAATGAACGAGCGGATTGCCTGGCGAGAAGAGGCGCATCACGCCTGCTCACTGGTCCTGAACCCTACTTTGGGCTACCTTTGAGCTACGTATACTCAAAATTCAGGAAATGGGAAGATGATCAATTTGCCGAACACTGGACGAAATCCAAAGGACAGAGACAAGCAAAAAGATTCATAAGACCAGCTCGTAGTAAGGCAAAAAAGTTACTCGAGCTAAACAAAGAAGACCTAAGGATACTAACGGGTTTTCTTACTGGGCACTGGCCACTAAGATACCATCTCAAAAAGATGGGACTATCCGACGATGACTCCTGTCGGCTATGCGGAGAGGAGGAAGAGACAACGGAACATATACTCTGCGAATGCCCTGCAGTGGCAAGGGGCAGAACGGTCCATATGCAAAAGGCATTTCTAAGTCCTGCCGATATAGAAAACATGGAACCAAAAAGGGTGCTGAGGTTTATAAAGAGCCTCAACAGCTCCCTGGGTTAAACATTAGAGGCCAACACAATAGATCTCTTCTGGTCGCAGTGTACAGGGCCTATTACTTACAATACAATACAATACTTTAGGTTGCGAAAAGTATATCAGAAGATGACAACTGGCACCATTTGACCGTTGTGCGACAATTTAGTACATTTTTGAGGTCTGATTAATTTTTTTTTAGTTTGAAAAGGCACTTGGCAAATTTTTAAAAAATTTGCGCTCTGAGCACTTAACTGAGCTCGTTCTGAACCGAGCGTTCGAATAGGGAATAACATTAATCCAGAGATACTCCATGAGAGGGAACTGCATCTAGATCGAGTCAAAGTGTGGTGTGCAGCATTGTCGGTTCATACTTGAAGAAAACGGGAAACACTGTTACGGAGTTAAAGTTAAAATAGTTTTTCTTCGCCGAACTAAGCCGAAAGAGAATACCTATCAACTCTGTGTGGTTTCAACATGATGGAACCCCATACATAACTAGTTAAAGCGAAAATGTTCAAATAAACTGATTGCACATCCGTTGGCCGCGAAGATCTCCTGACTTGACTGCACCTATTTTTTATGGGGTTATTGTAAACAGGAGGTATACAAAACAAAACCCACGAATTTGAACGATTTAAAGAAAGCGATTCAAACAATAATTGAAGCAATACAAACTGCAACCCTACAGCCAGTAATAAACAAAAATAAGATGTCGCTCATGTATCAACGAGGGGGCCATTTAAAGTCAGTTATTTTTAAAAACTAATAAAAACCCATAATTAAAATTAATTATCTTTCAAATGAAATAAAAATAAAGAAAATATATAAATTAAAAAAAAAAATATTAGAGTTTCTTAATGTAGTAATATTCATCGGCCACCCTGTAAGCTGTAGGTAGGTATATTAGGCATAGCTTCTTACAACCATTCGTTTTGTGATTTTATTTTTGTGACGAAGGAAGCGACCTACAATTATTTTCTGCCAACTCCGAACTGCTGAATTGCAAAGCCCTTCCAAGTCAGTTACACTCTGGGATGTTTGTCAGACGTTCGCGAGAGGTGGTGCACTGGAAAAAAAACCTTAAGAAGTTGTATTTTCTTTTCTCGTCCAACACACTAACCACAAAGCAAAAAAGATACAAATATCTATAGGTAAATAAATATGTAAATCAAAAACACTAACAAATCCAATATTAGTTCCTGCTCTCCCAACGCATATAATGAAACTAAACTTAGTCGTTTAAAGTTTACTTCGTTATCCGCTGTAAAACAGTAGCGCGTCTGTATTTTTGTAACATGCGTGAAGTTGGCTGCTACCAGTCCATATATAAAAAGTCAACGGTAAAGTCTCCCAAAGCGAAAAGAGAGAAAAACTACCTTAATCAATCTATTTCATCACTTAGTGGCTGTGTAGGTGAGTATATATTTGAACGCATGGACTACATCTGCACTTCTT
The DNA here is from genome assembly GCA_951230905.1 of Cheilosia variabilis. Lineage (NCBI taxonomy): Eukaryota > Metazoa > Arthropoda > Insecta > Diptera > Syrphidae > Cheilosia > Cheilosia variabilis. Next base: position 11,258,833 of record OX579677.1, read on the forward strand.
TGTTTATAATCAACTAGCAGAAGGTTAATTTAATTAAGACACCAACCCCCCATTTTTTATATTTAAATGGTCAACAGATACTACTCGCAGTGGAGACCCAAGCGTTTGTGACTAAATAACATATGTCAGCGAAAGTAAACTGTATTTTGTCGTAGGAAATAAGTATACTTTTAGGTAGGGTAGGGTAGGGTAGGAGTCTGTAGTGACATGTTGCACATATAGCTAGGTTTCAATTTTCTTGTTTGCCTTTAGCGTAATTGTTAGGCGAATAAGGTAGTCGAATCCTGTTACATAAATTGGAGAATTTCATGAAGTTCTTCTAAGTTCTTGAAGTTCTTCTTAGTTGGAACTTACTCATGGTTTCCAGGGTGTCTTATTAAATAAAGTTAAATAAATTTCTTTTTTCATAAAAATTTCATTACCAAAAATAAAGTTTTGCACAGAAAACTCATATGGACATAGACACAAAAATGTCTGCTCACATCGACCCTTATCCTTACCAGCAGAAATAACAACGAGAGTACAATTATTTGCACAGGAAATGTCAGTACCCGCCCAATACAGTCCGAGAGTACAGCCATTGAATTCATAAATGTAATACATGCCATTTATTTTTTGTTATTGTTTCTTTATTTTTTCCTGGGGGTTCACAGATTGACAACGATAAGAATACGCCTCCGCACATACGTATAGGGACGCATTGAATCATTTATATTGAATAATTATTTTTATATACCTACTTTTATTTCTATTAAAATCCATTGTTTTGGAGAAGTAATTATAACAACATAGAGAAACAGGAACAAGAGAAAGTAAAACAAGTAAAAGTGTTATCTTATCATCGGCCTGGCCGATGCTTTGATACCCTCCACTGCATACAAGTCATGCAAAGTTGTAGGCATGTGAGGTAGTACGTAATTACATTGAACAACAGACAGAGAGAGGCATGGGCCTAATAGAGATTTTGTATAGGAGGTACCAGAACTACTTGACCGACATAGCCCATTTTCCATACCAACCTGACGACGATAAAAATAAGTGCTTTCACCAACTTTCATTCGCCTATGTCAATCCCTTTGGGCGCTATTTTGTGTGTCTTTCGATGAGTTTTTAATATTTTTATTAAGTACATCATACAATCAAAAATTGTTTTATTCTTGGCAGGTACAAAACAGAAAAAACAAAAAAAGAACTATCTGGTCCGAAGTGGACGAATCTACGATATTGAAACTTGGACACCTAATGTCAGAGTTGACGTAAATGTCACACTAAAACACTTAAAGTTCGGTGGACACGCCTTTCGTGATTTATAATTCACTTTGGCTAAATAATGTTGGTGGGAACATGGTATTACTCTAAAGATGAAACATTTTTCACCTTTCGAATTTATCAGAAGTACTTTGTTTCACCTGGAACCAGAGTTAACATTTTTTTTTTTGAAATTTGTTGAAAACTTTTGATCTGATTTATAAAAAAAATTAGCAATGTTTTTGTCTATAAATGTTTGTGTTCTTTCGTAGGAGTAATAATATTTCGTTCAAAATGTTGGCTGTTTAATTTATTACGATTTTTAATTTTAACACAATAAAAAGAAAATGCGGCGCGTTATAGATATGTTATATATTTAAGTAAATATGACAAGCGTTTGTGAAATGGTGTTTTATTTTATATATCAAACAAAACATATAAACGAAAATAGGAGGGGTATTCCTATTGGCTGAAAAGGTCTTAGTGGCGGTTAGCCTTAAAACTTTAATTAAACCTTAGAGCTTATGTCCACTTTATTAGTGAGAGCACATGCTATGGAACGTCATTTAAAACGTGCAAAATAATTATATAGGAAGATTGATTGCGTGATTGACCATGATTCTCAAACAGCCTTAAGAAGCCGTGCATTGAGCACATTTGCCCGATAGAAAAACTATAATTCCTTTGATATCAATCCATCAATCACTGTTCCTAGAAACTCAGCTACATTTCATACGATCTGAATACACATTTGCACAAGAGAATTGTGTCATATACAAATGTGAATTCAAAATGACATCGCTATTTGACTATGAATTACATTTTTGACGTAGTTCGATGGTGAGACGTTCTTTTCATATATATTTTCCTTCTGACCCGATCACATTCTGCCTGACACTGACAAAAATCTGTCAGAAAAATGTGAAAGTTATGAAACCCAGAGCACATCCATTTACAAATATGCGACACAGAACAAATAGTGCCAACGATGTAAGCATGGCATCGAGAATGACAATGCGACGGGGATAACATCCCTAAGAGTATGACAGACATCACCAGTCACATGCATAAAAATGTGTGAGAGAATTTATTTAATCCTGAAATCGTTTGCAAGATATTTAAATTACTATTTCGGCGAACAAACATAATGGTATATTTGGCTTTGACTTGTTACCAAAACGTGACCGAATTTTTGGTGGTTTTTGATTTTGCCCACCAATATAGATATTTATTTGATTTCTATGGTTTACTACAATAGTATGAGATCCAACTGTTGTTGTAAACCATAGAAATATTATAAAAATGAAAATCATAGAAGTCAGTGATCTATATATCAGTGTGGGTAAAGTGAAAAAACCCCAAATTGTAAAAAGACTGGAAGCGCGTCGCAAGTAGTAAAAGTAAGCTAAAAAGTAAATTTAATGTTGTACTTCAATGGCATTGCTTTGAATAAAAAGTTTAAAATGGAAATGGACATTAATTAAAAGATAAACATAATAATAACATAAAGAAATTTCTTAATTACATATATCGATTCTTAAGGATATTCATCATTAAACAGTTCAAGAATTCTTTTTTCTATGCCTCCCTGTGGAGATACTTTACGCTTGACTAGGAATATTATATAATTATCCGTAAATACCAACATTAAAAGTTGCGTGTGTGAGTGAAAGATTTATTCGACACTGAAGAGAAGCCAGACATTCAATAGAATTATTGGTACGGGCCCCGCGCGGCAGACACCTTGACGAATGACGTCACCCTGACGTCGGGTGCGGGGGCTTCAGCCAACTCACTTGAACCTATTGACAGGATGACAGGAGAGTTGGTGAACTAAGTCTGCCACCCCTAATCCGAGAGAGTCATGCGACCCGTGCTTATCGGATACGGTTTGCAGTCAGGGCTAACCGACTGCAATATTACGGAGCCTCTCTGATACCGGGCCACCTCAGAGAGTCACTTTGGCCTTACCACGTTATACGGGGCTCTGGCGTAGCGGACGACCCTTTCCCGCGTTACTCGTGGGATATGAAACCAAGAAACAAAAATAAACAAAAACGAAAAACTGAACTAAACAGATTGCGCGGTGACACCGCATCTGGATTGGTTACCCAAGTGGAGCAAAGGCTCTGCGGCAACTTTTTAAGCTGTCAGCCTGGAACAAGCCGAGGAAGCAGTGTTAGGCAAGTGCAACCCAGCACCAGCCAAAACACCGCCAAATCTAAAAATCCAGTGTCGACACCTATGTTGGCTGAACGCCTTGAAGCTGCCAGACTGGGAAGTGGGAGCCAATGTCTAGCATCTCAACCTTTGGCCAAGGCTGTAGTGGGAAGTATGAGGACGGCAACGAGCCAAGCTCGTACACCTGAACCTGAACAACCTTCAGCAGCTACGGCTAAAATGAAAGGGCGCCTATGCCCACCGATGCCACCACCGGGCCAGTTTGGTGGTAAAGACGAACCTCGTCGGAAGGGGCTGAGCGGTGCAGGCACTACATGGTACCTTCGCTACCTCGAACAGGGCTTTGCACCTGAGGAGGAAAGGGAGAAGGCCGAAGAACACAAGGCTAAGCTTGGTTCTGGTCCGACACCTGCGGCAAAGAGGTGCAGCAGCACCATCTCACTTTCTGTAGGTAATACACAGAAGAAGCCAAAGGTAGCTGAAAAACCTGAGAGGTCGCGGGCAAAGCCTACTAAGCATGCCGCTGTCTCACACACGGAAGGTCGGTCTATTACGATAACGGAAAAGTATTTTTGGTCGGACTCGCGAACGGTTTTTAGTTAGAATAACTGGAATCGCCGCAAGTACAAACAGATTGCATTTATAGGATGAATTCTTGAAGAAACCTAGGAGATGTCTACCTAGCAATGAGAATGTAGCAGATGCGGCATCAAAGTGGAACTGTAAAGGCGGATTCCACTCGAAAGGTCGTTGGTATTTCGGCTCATAATTCTTGTGCGGACGTTAAGAGCAAAAGCCAAGAGAAATCGTCCACCTAGAGATGGCAACCGAAGAAATGAGACACATTCATTTTCATTATGTCGAAAAGTTCCTAAAGCATTTTTTTAAGGAATAACTACTCTGAAGAAAAACAACGTAAGCAGCAGCACAGTAGAACCGACACTATGCAAATCAAGCCCTTTTTATAAACTGTCCCCATACTTGGAGGAAACTGGACTATTGCGGATGAAAGGCCGAATTGATGAAGTACCGTTTTGATGGAGTGCCGTTTTCTCCGAAACGCCCAATAATTCTACCACGACAGCACAATATAACCAGTCTGATAGTCCTCGATTATCATAAACGATTTTGCCTTAAACGAAATCCACCAAAGGTTTTTCGTACCGAAGCTTACGGTTCTTGCCGTAAAAAATGTCTGCAAAAACAGCCAATGGGTTCCCAAGCCGCCGCTTATGGGTGCCTTACCATCCGCGAGACTCCAAACCTTCTAAAACCATTCTCTTTCATAGTGTGGTGTGGAATGTAGCGTTGAACCTAAAATTGTGAAGTGTAAACAACCCATCAGTCACTAAACAAGTTCCACTTCCAATTGGAGACTCGAATCTGTCAAATAAGTTGGAGAGTTAAGTAAGCTAATTCTAGAACCAGCAAAACAACCGGATTAAACTAGAAACTTCTCGATAGATGGCGGAGCGGATATAAAAAGCAGATTTGAGAACAGGGACGGACAGTTGATCTTTAAACAGTGATGGTAAAGTTCGAAATAGTAATCCGTTGTGAAGATAAATATCGTTTAAGAATTGTTTTAAGTAATATTCTTGTGGTACTTAATAAGTGAATTGTTAGTATAATCCATAAAAGTGCAATAAAAGTGATTTTATTAGAAAAGTTCAACAGAATACTGTTTTATCTTTTCGAATCCCAGCACAAATGTAACAACAGGAATAGATTACTTTGGACCGATATTCGTAGCAGTTGGAAGACACTTTGAAAACCGAAGCGGAGTATTAATTTCTTGCCATACAGTCATGCATAATGTCAATTAAGCATTTTATTGCAGGAAGAAGTTGGCCGCTGGAAATCTTTAATGATAATTGCACTAACTTCCGAGGCGCAAGGGTAGAGTTGAAGGATGCGGTAAATAAGATAGAATTGAATAAATTAGCTTCGAAATATGTTGGGCCAAATATAAAGTGGAATTTCAGATCATCATCATCACAACATATGGGAGGGGAGCTGGGAGAGGTATGTTCGCTCCATTAAGATTTTATTAATAAATCATATATCGGCTACAAAGAAACCATCTAGCGAGCTTTTAGGTACAATGATGTCTGAGGTAGAGAAAATAATAAACCCCTTACGTACTTTCCGTTGGAAACTAGCCGTCCTAGAGGTTGCCCGGTTGGGCGAGAATGGAAAGCTAGTTCCAGCAGCCAGCCTATCAGGGGGAAGTGTTGCCAAGCTTGGCAGCACTGAAATTTAGAGAATAATAAAGAACAATAAAGTGAAAGGAGAAAGTTAAAAAATGAAATGGGGTACTATCTGTCATTTTTGGTTAAAAAATAACTCCAATTAGCACGTCATTTTCCGGCACTAGCGCCATTTTCTGCACGTTGTCGTAAAAAAAGAAAGACTAACTGTAAGTAAAATAAGAAATAAAATATGTAGTTGAATTTTAGTTTGGTATATTGTTATTTAGGAAATAAAAGCTTTCGAATCAATTTAAAGATCTATTTCATTACTCAAATTTGGGACCGCCGCAACAATGCAAATATTCTGAATAAGATTCAGTATATTCTTGTAATAATCTCAATGCCCCACTTCCAAAAACAGCTTCGCAAAACTTCTTTTTAGTAAATATTACCCACTTCTTTCTTGTTTTCCACCAAATATACAGCTTAAAATAATTTCAATCACTTGAAGTTTACACAATCATAAACTTGCACTTCATTTGCACCCCCATATACGTTCATCGGGATATTGAGTTTAGAACTGCTAAAGCAAATGCAAAGGCGAATCACTGAATTCTTACATTTATATCTATTTAAAGTTATCGGTCTAACACGAACCCTACTTAGAATCATAGACACCTTAAGCCAGTGCCAATAATCTAGTCCAGTCAAAAAAAAAAACACGCCCTAGAGATCAGAAAACAGAAATTCCTAATACACTTGTCCTTGTACTCAAAAATCTTCAGGGGGTGTGCCATTAGTTCACTTAGCGCCTGGGATAGAACGGATCAAGGAAACCGTGGGCGCCGAGGCTGCCACAGCGGTCCGAGTTAGGGAAGTAGTTCAGGCGTCCACTAGTGAATTAGCACCTGCCACAAAATATCAGGGTAAGAAGGATGTGGAGGGGGCCGTGCCTGGGGAGGTCAAGGAGTCACTTCTAAGCAAAAGGGGCAGACCCGCCGATGTCGTCGAGCCGAGTGCAGCTAAAAAGGTGAAGGCCGGTACCTCGCCCGAAGAAATTGTCTTCCAAAGAGAGTGGTGACCTTCTTTTTGACGGCGCTGGATGGGATGGCGGTCGCAAATAAGCCTGCATCACAGTAAGGCTGCGACGGCGTGCCTGATCAACTATGTAATCAAGCATGACGTTTCAGCCGTACTGATACAAAAGCCCTGGATTAACAAAAACTATCTTATTTTTAATCTATTACTTCAAGTCTAACGAAGCTAAAATTAGGACTTGTATCCTACTGAAAAACAATATAAGGGCTTCTCTTTTGAATAATTTCAGCGACGGATATCTAACCGCAATTTCTTGCGAGAAAGAGGGAACCAAACTGGTGTGCCTGATACCGGCTTATCTTCCTTATGAGTCGACGACGGTGCCTTCCGACAACCTAAGGCAGCTATTGACCATGGACAAGTGGCTCTTCATCCTAGGATACGATGCTAATGCCCATTATACGCAATGGGGCAGCAGCAATATTAACGCAATAGGTGAGTGTCTTTTTGATTCTATCTTATCGACTAAACTCACTATATGCAACAAGAGCAACACCTCAACTTTTGTTGTGCGGAACAGCCAGGAGGTGTTAGATATCACTCTCGCATCCTGTACTGATTCCCTCACAATTGAGAAATGGAGGGTCCTAGAAGATACATCCCTATCGGATCATAAGTGGATTCACTTTCAGATAGGCTTCTACAGCAAGGCTACAAATACTTATCGGAACCCCATGAATGCTGACTGGAATAGGTGCGAATCCATAATTAGGCATCAGCTAGGAAAGGGAGTACCATGTCTTGATACTTCATTAGACTTAGACAAGGCAGAAGAAATCGCACGGTTCGTGGGCTGAAAGCAGCGAGGAGATTCTGAAAAAAGTTACAAATATGATCGGAAACATTTTTATACACTGCCTGTGTACCTAGGGCATGGAGAGAAGTACGAGTGGTCTTTATACCTAAAGCGGGTAAATCAAGTCATGCTGCACTCTGCCTGCAGGAGTGAACGCAGGTAGGGATTTTGGCGGTTAATAGTAAGTAAGACTTTTATAAAAATTTTACTTTTTTCTTTTTTTTTAAATCGGTCACTAGAGGCACCCCTCAAGAAGGGGTCATCTCTCCCCTCCTCTGGGTGCTGGTCATCCCTAATAATCCCTAATAATATAAGACAAAGTACATTTTTTTTGTAAGGAGCTACACAACAAACGGGAGAACGGATTTTGAAAAATTTTTATGAGGAGCAAGTTCGTGCATTATTTGATTATGGTTGTGGAAGTCCAAGAAATTCAATAATTAGACTTTGAATAGAATTTCGTCTATTGGAATGGGATTAATTCCAGTTTTTAGATATCTATATCAGCTGAGCAATATTAACAAATAGTTTGCGAAATTCCTTTTTTATCAATTTGTTAATTGACCAAGATTTTCAAATCGATCTCAGTGGTGGTTCTTAGGAAACTAAGAAGAGTTTCCTTTCAAGGTATATTCGTATTTTTTGAGAGAGCGGGAGGGTTTTTTTCATAAAAATACTTGGAATCGGAACTGGAGTCAAATGGATTTGGTCGGCTCAAGTGCTCATGCGTTTAAGGTTTTACAAATTACAATTTCTGCATTCCAATATCAAATCAACCACTGGCCTGGGCACGGCCACCATGGATGGCGATGGAGTGCGAGCGTGCTGTGCCTTTGAGTGGTACGGAGGATGGGATCGAGAATCGAGCTCGAGTGAGATCCCTAATATAATATATAAAAACCAATTGCGGTGCGTATTTGAATGATATTTTTTTTATTCTGTTTGTCTGAATCAGGGATGGTTCATGGTTTAGGAAAAATGAAAATTCGGAAAATTCTCAACAATCTCTCCGAAACCACTCAACTGATTTCAAGGAAATTTTGTGGATTTATATGGTTGGTTGCGGCTTGAAAGATACGATAGTTTTGGACCTGACTCAGATTGTCGATCTACAAAACCGCTCAATCAATTTCAATGAAATTTTTGTGGATGGGTATGGTTAAGCCGATAGTTCCCTTCTTTCTCTGCTTTGGGTTGGTGCGCGTAAAGCACAAGCATTTAAGAATATGTGATGTGGCATATGTGTGCGTAGGGCTTACGCTAGTAGTAGTCCAGGATACTAACCACTGAAACACCATGTTCACAAGTCGCAACTACTGATATTTATTGTTCTATAGCACCTATATCGAAATTGAAGTGAAAACAATTATCCAAACGGTGATATTTACTTCCCGGGCTTCTTCGAGCGACCAACAAGACATTCCCGCACGATTTTTCAAAGAAAAGCTAAAAGCGATCATGGCCTTCATCGTTAAGCACAATGTTTTTGGACAGTTCTGGATGTACTCGGTCGAATGGCAGAATCGAGGATTGCCGATTGCCCACATTCTGCTTTGGTTGATTTGGTTAATTGAGAAAATCTGACCGGATCTCCCACCCTCTATGTGAGTGTCAAGCAATTGCTCGGCGTAGAAGGAAGCACCTCGGCAGGTACTTCTTTAATAATCTAGACGAGGTTGGTTTCTCAAACAATATTGAAACCATATACTTAATATCTGTAGGGAAATTGATTGTTTGGGCGATTTGGTTTAGGTTTTTAAATGTAATGGTTCCCTTGGGGATGGCGATGGGTGCCATGGTTCCTGGTCTTTTGTGACGATTTCACGACCCCTTTCAAATAAATAAATAAATAGTTGGCGCAACAGGTCTGTAGGAACCCTAGGCCTAGCTTCTCACAACCATTCGTTTGTGTAAGTTTTTAATTTTTGGGACGAATGGAAGGGATCTACAATTTTATGCCGGGTCCAAACGGCTAATTAAGAAGTTTCTTCATGACAGTTATACTCTCGGATGTTTGTCAAACGTTCGCGAGAGGTGGCGCAGCGGAAAAAACCATTAGTTGAAATTTGGGTTTTTTTTCGGGATTCGAACCTGGGACCCCTCGCTTAGTAGTCCAACACACTAACTACTAAGACACTGCGCCTACACGACCCCTTTCAACCTAACCTTTATTTACCATCGGTTTTCAGATTTTTACCTACCTACAAACAACGTTTCGTTTGACCAAGTCGGTCACTTTATTTTAATTTTGTCGCTTTATTCGGCAGAACAATTTAAATTCTTGCAAAAAACGGACGCTATATAGGTAAAGGGTGATTTTTTAAGAGGTTTAGAACTTTTTTTAAAAAAATAACACAAAAAATTCGAAAAAATGAATGAAATATTTATTTGAATCGATAGTTTGAACCTTGCAATTTAATGTTTAAAGATAATTTCATGCAAATGTTGACCGCGGCTGCGTCTCAGGTAGCCCATCCGCTGAGTCCAATTTTGGCATACTCTTTCACACATATCGGCCGGTATCTCACGAATGAATGCATGGATGTTGGCTTCCAGTGCGTCAATCGAAGCGGGCTTGTCCCTATACACATTAGCCTTGGCATACCCCCACAAAAAATAATCTAATGGTGTCAAATCGCACGATCTAGGCGGCCAATTGACCGGCCCGAAACGTGAAATTAACTGTTCACCAAACTCGCCTCGCAATTGCGCCATTGTTTCGCGTGCTGTGTGGCATGTGGCACCGTCTTGTTGAAACCACATATCATGCAAGTCAAGAACTTCCATTTCGGGCAGAAAAAAGTTTGTTATCATCGCTCGGTAGCGTTCACCATTGACAGTAACGCTGCGATTCGCATCATCTTTGAAGAAATATGGCCCAATAATGCCGCCGGCCCATAAACCGCACCAAACAGTGGCTTTTTCGGGATGCATTGGTAGCTGTTGCAATGCTTCTGGCTGATCTTCACTCCAAATCCGGCAATTTTGCTTATTTACGTACCCATTCAACCAAGAACACAATTTTTCGATAAAAAAGCGGATCCTCGGCCAGCTTTCCAAGAGCCCATTCACCAAAAATTCGGCGTTGTGGTAGGTCGGCTGGCTTTAGTTCTTGCACCAGCTGTATCTTAAAAGGCTTTACGCCCAAATCCTTCCGCAAAATTTTCCACGTAGTGCTGTAACAAAGGCCTAACTGCTGGGAACGGCGCCGAATCGACATTTCGCGGTCTTCTGTCACACTAGCTGATACGGCCGCAATATTTTCTTCACTACGCACAGTACGTAAACGTGTTGGTGGTTAAATGTCCAACAAAGTAAATTTGGTGCGAAATTTGGTCACAATCTTCCGAATAGACTGCTCAGAAGGTCGAGAATGCCGATCATAAAATGGAAGCAGCGCGCGATGAACATTTCGAACCGAGCACGAATTTTGATAGTAAAATTCAATAATTTGCAAGCGTTGTTCATTTGTAAGACGATCCATGGTTAAATTGCAAACCAAACTGAAGCTGTTTGACAGTGACACAAGGTACTAAACACACGTCAGCTGTCAAAACCAGTGTTGCCAAAACCAAACCAGCTAAAAAATCACCCTTTATAAGGATGAATTTGTATGCGAATTCCACCCTGGGAAAATATTTCACCGATTTGTCTACCATCCTAAACAACGTACATCCCAGTTGTACATACAACCATTAAATATGAGTTAACGAAGCCTACAAGCCCAGGATTTATTTTGACGACCATTCTTTCTTTTCCTTAATTTTGAAAGACATAATTCAGATATAATCAGTGCAGGTGACCAATGCAATATGGAAAGGAAATTCATCATCGCCGTCACTTAGTGCCGCTCCACATTTTGGTAATGTTTTTTGTATTTGTACTTGCTCGTCAAACGCGGTTTTTTTTTAGCATAACAAAAGGTTGCCAAGAAATAGTAAAGAAAACGGACCGTCGTGGTGTCGGCAGAATATGCCACAAACACGACGACTATAAATAAAGTGGACTACCATGCAAAGGCCGCACTAAACTTTGCCTAGGGATGACACGAAAGAAAGCGAGCAAAATTAAAATATATATGTTTACGATTCCTTGTGGTACGTTTGCAAACTTAACCGGGTTTAATTTTCATGCCAACAGAAGACATGAAAAGGAAATTTCCAAAAACTTATGAAGGATTGCCGCTTAAGAACTTTTCTAATTCGCCATATAATAATGTAAATTATTTGAATGACTGAGGTTTTACTGTGTTGTATTTAAAAGTAATTGGAATGATATTAATTTGTGTAGGCAAAATTGAATAATTATTAACATCCCTTTTGATAGTTGAATCTCTATATAGAACGAATAAAACTGCCTTGGAACTAAATTGAGTTCAAAGCATAGAAACGACTTCATAGATTTCCGGGTCGGCTTCTTTATCGTTTCTTCGGCCCTAATGATTGAATAGAGTTGGTCCGGTCAGATTTTCTCAATCAACCAAATCAACCAAAGCAGAATGTGGGCAACCGGCAATCCTCGATTCTGCCATTCGACCAAGTACATCCAGAAACGCGATTGTCCAAAAACATTGTGCTTAACGGGAAGTAAGTATCACCGTTCGGATAATTTTTTTCACTTCAATTTCGATATAGGTGCTATAGAACAATAAATATCAGTAGTTGCGACTTGTGAACACGGTGTTTCAGTGGTTAGTATCCTGGACTACTTGAGCGTACGGCCTACGCACACATATGCCACATGCCACATCACATATTCTTAAATGCTTGCGATTTACGCCCACCACCCCAAAGCAGAGCAAGAACGGAACTATCGGGTTAACCATACCCATCCACAAAATTTCACTGAAATCAGTTGAGTGGTTTCGGAGATTGACTACAGCGCCACCTGTCGGGTGGCCACCAAAACTATCCTATCTTTTAAGCTGCAACCAACCATACATATCTACAAAATTTCATTTAAATTGGTTGATTTTCATTTTTCCCAGACCATCTCTGATTCAAGCCCAACAAAGTAAAAAAAAACATTCAACTCCGAATTACCCGACTATATATAGCTATTTGTTAATGTGTAGAAAAAACCCAAAATGTACTGAAATTCATGTGTTTCTTCACACTCGCACAACACACACGTTCGTTTTCCAATTTCAACCAAACTTCACGAAAACCATATTAAGGCTCAATTTTTATATATATAGATATACATAATTATAAAATCGTAAGTCTTCTCAGTACTTTCAATGCGAAGTATCTAGAGTTCTTGTCTTACATTTCCCACCGCCCCTACGCCTATTCATTCACCAATAACAAAAATCTTAAAAGAACCCGCCCGGCTATAGACTGAATATTACAAAAAAATCTACGATGCCATGTGCTGCGCCTTTTTATGTGACACTTGTTTTGTACTCATTCCAAAACCAAAAAAGAACAACATATACTAAATTATCGCCACATCATCTGCAATCATCTGTACCATCTGATTATTATCGTTGTGGAAATCTTCGTCAATTCTTTCAAAAACAGTATTCTTTCCATGTATGAAATAATATGTCAGTCACCGTCATCATTCTATATCTGCTTCAAACGTTAGCAGTATGCTGTATACAGATACAGTGGATACATCGGCAGATCTAATCAATTGTAAAACTGGAAAAGATACAAAAACCAACTGCAACTTTGTGTGGGGTACAGCTGTAGTAGTATTTAGTTCGCGTAGAGCTGCTTTAAGTGGCCTCCTTTATTGCCTTTAAAGAACAGTAGCAGATAAGTTTCTCTATTAAGATGGATTCCTCTTCAAGTAGGAATGCAGTTCGATCCAACAAGGATACTTATCTTCTTTCCACATGCAAGGCAAGTGTAAGATTACTGAATGATGGGAGAATTAGGTCAACTGCATTGACATTTCGTACTCTATTGGCATCTGGTGCCTCCTCTGCTTCAGCGTCGAAATCATCTTTGTCGTTTTTGTAATTATTGTCGCCGTTGCCTCCCTCGAACAATATTTCTTCAATTGGAACTGTGGCTCTAAATGGATCGAATATTTATCTTCTATTAACTGAAGTATCAGTTATTCTGTGTATTTAATTCATTTTATCAAGTCGATCTTGCAGAGTTTGGATAAGGTATGATGAATTTATAATTACATTAAATGTCTTTTGGGGAATGCAGATCAGGTATGTATTACATAGAACAAAAGATTTCCTAAAAAATTAAGCTCTAACGGTAATGTGACCAGACGGAAATCGCTTAGTAAATCAATTTTTATAACGTGTTCGACTAGCTTTGTAGGTTAAGAATTTGGGTTTAAAGGTACTACATAAATATTTTGAATATTTCCAATACAGGCCATTAGGGGTTGGTGAATAGGAAATTGGAGTACGATTGTGTGGAAATTAAATGTAAGGGGGATAGACAAAGTCGTATGGTAGGGTGAATGCCATACGACTATCTCTGTAACTATTTTGAGAGCTTTAGGCGTTTGCTTTATTTGTGTGGATTACTTAGTCGTATCCGTATCGATTTAAGCAATGTATTTTCTTATGCGTAAGATAGCGTTTTCTGAATGGTGAGGACAACAAAGACAAATAAAAATAAGGGGAGAAAATAATTTTCTATGGTGTAACTCCTGACTTTGTGAGAAGCTTCTCATATGAAAACGATAATTTCACCCACACCCCGCCATCACTATACTTGTGCTCCCCGTACGCGGATTGCAGATGAAGCCTGGTCTGGTCGGTAAAGTGAGAGAGAACGACAACCGCGTATCATTTCCGCGAGAATTACGATTGTATTTGAAATGAATAAAAGAAAAACAATTATTTGGAAGTCTCCCTTAACGATATGTTTCACTTAAAATTCTAATAGACCTAACTTAAAATAAAAATAAATTGTAACTGGACATTTGATGGCTCTTGATTATTGATGTCAACTTGTTTAAAAGTCATTGGCACTTGTTGATGCTATGTGTTGGTGTTCTAATCGTTATCCATCAATGATACAATAACATAGCGGGTCGCGGGTAATAGCTAGTCTATTCATATAATAATAATCTATATATGTATCTTTATATCTACTAGCGGTCTCGGCAGACTAAAGTTTACCGCAAGCAATGCTGGAATTCTGTAAAGCGAATATGTTTAAATGTTTTCGTGTGCATGCACGATTTGCTTCTGTAACTTAGAACCAATCATTCGTGCACACGACCCAGGATATTGGGTTTATGCTAACTTTTAAAGTAGTATTGCTAAGACAGACATGTGGTATAGTATTATTATACCATAATGGTATCAATGCAAACAGTTTTTTCTTCACTGGGAGTTGGAGAAATCTTACTTAAATTATTAACAAAATCACACCATTGAAAATCGTTTATCCGTATCAACATTTCAACAACGCTATATAAATTACACATTCCGAAAATAAAAACAAAAAGTGACTTGCGTTCCTGATCCCAAGGGAAACATTTTCTGTTAGCTTCCCTACATCTGCTACATATAGTGACAGATTTGTGTATGGGATGACGCTTGCATATGGGGCCAAATTTCAAAAAAAAGTTCCATGCTTTTTTTTCTTTAGACACCAACATTATTTTTTTACATTATTTTGAAACATATGTACCACTTTGGGTCCGGGATGGATGTTGCATGCAATTTAACTTCACGATGTCACATTCACATAATGTTTTACAGAATACTGATTTACACATCGCGTACTTTTTTCATAGTCTTGAACATTTATGAGCATATAGTAATTAACTGGATTCTAGTATGCATCGAATGCGTAGTACTATAGCTTGCCTACAGCAAATAAATCGGCGCACGACTGTCACACAAAATTTTCTCATTCATCAAGTTTTGTTGATGTTTTTCTTTTGTTATTTTATAAGGAGTATGTAGGTAAAAAGTTCAGAAACTTCGAAATAAAATATACCGTACAAAATGTAGAAATATTGTTAAATAAATTACACTCTTAGCATAAACATATTTAGCTGGTTTTAGATGCCCATGGTTCGTGATATACCGAAATCCTCACACGTAAGAACTTGTTTTGGTTTTTTTCAATCAAACTTGTTTAACCCTTTGTTGACCAAGCCTATAAAACGTATGAACAAATTTAGTTAATGTTAGTTTTAGGAATAGTCTGAACATTTTAAGCAAAAAAAAATTTTTTTTTATTTTTCAAGGACGATCTAGGAGTAAATAGGAATGTGGTACTATAAAGTACCGTTGGGTTTCAAGAAACACTTTTTTTTGTTAATAAAAAGAAAAAAAAAAGACATTATGTGATTAAATAAAGTATTTTAAAATTCATTTTTATTATATATTTATATATTATATATATATAATTATATAAACATATATTAATAATTAATAATAGGTATGGTTGATTGTTTATAAAAAAAATATACGAAAAGATTGCTAAGATTTTTTCAAAATAGTTTCGTTTACATGTAAGGAAACTTTTTTTAATTCACATTACTCCGTGGTATTTGGCAAAACAATTCTTTTTATCATTACAACATAAATATATATTGCAATGACTACACTTAGAATAAGGCTTTGATTGCAATTTGTTAATGCTACACATCTCGCATCTTCCCCTCGCTGCAACAAACTTCGGCCAGTGAATTCCAAGATTTCCTAATCTGACATCCTTAGAAACCGATTCCTTTTTACCTCTTCGTTTTTTTGTACACTGGGTCGAATTTTCTACTGATTTCCTCTTTATGCTCCTTTTATCGACTGTGAGATCTTTCAGCGACAAAAGTCCTGTAGTTACATACCTCTTATATTCCAGAAGTGAAACTTTTGTTTCAATTTGGCAATATATAACGTATGAGTTGACAAATGCTATCTCTAGAACACCCCAAAAAATCCGATGCCACCATTTCTTTGACCTACGATTAAGGCCATAAGCAGACCGAAGCTGATCAGCATGATCCACTCCACCCATAAAGGCATTGTAGTCCTTTACCACTGTCGGACAGCTAATGTCGTGCAGTTCGCCTTTTTGGTCCCTTCTGGCGACAGTTGTAGGTTCATTTCCATGATAATTTGAAGCAAAATTTACCGACCTGTTATCTTGCCATTTGAAAAAACTTATTCCGCCTTTGGACTCACGGAAATCTACATCTCCTCTTTTCATTTTTCGTTCGTCCTTCATGTTTTTTGGATTACCTTTTCTGTTCCCACGAATCGTGCCGCATGCTAATGTTTTTTCACATTTCAGCTTTTCTAACAACCTTACAGAGGTAAAATAGTTATCGAAGAATATTATTTTGTATTTACCCCATTCCTTCTCAGTTATGGATAAAACAACTCTCTCACCAAGTCCGTAGCATTTGTATTTCGCCTCCAATTCTTCGTCTTTTCCTTGGTAAATAGAAAATCTCTTCACGTAACCATTTTGGTCCGCTAAGCACCACAGCTTGTACCCTCTTTTTATCGGCTTCATAGGATTGTACTGTTTCATCGTGTTCCTCCCCTTGAAAAGGATCATCGATTCATCGACTGAAAGTTGTCTTGTGCCATGGTAAGCAGAACCGAACTTTTCATTTATTGAATCGATCAGTGGGCGCAACTTGAACAGACGATCTCTATTATCTTTGGGTATCAAGCTGTTGTCGTTTATGTGAAGGTTACTCAAAATAGCATCAAATCTGTTCCGGCTCATAGTTTTGCTTACGAGAGATACTCCCAAATCTTCACTTTGACTCCAATAATGCCTCCAGCTGGGAAGTTTATGGTACCCCATAAGAAAATTTATTCCTATAAAAGCCATGAGTTCGCCTTTCCGCAAATCAAGGATCTTATTTTTTTGCACGGCGTAAAGATTTGTTTGGTAAACAATATTTTCAATGGAATTTTCCATAAAATTAAGGAAAAAGTCGGTGGCTTTCGTGTAATTTTCAAAAATACCTTGAACAGGACCTTCAGGAAATAAATATTCTGGCATTTCCGTTTCACGTTTTCCATTTTTCCAGTGTCGGTTAGGTTCCATCGGTCCGCATTTAGCCGCACTTTTTACCTTCCTATAACTAGAGCTACTTCCGGGATTACTTGGATTTATTTTCAAATTTTCTGAATCATCTAGGAGTTCATTTAGCTCTTCCTGGAGATCTCCATCATTGGGTTCTTTGCACACTTC
Organism: Cheilosia variabilis; assembly: GCA_951230905.1. Taxonomy (NCBI): domain Eukaryota; kingdom Metazoa; phylum Arthropoda; class Insecta; order Diptera; family Syrphidae; genus Cheilosia; species Cheilosia variabilis. Next base: position 11,276,493 of record OX579677.1, read on the forward strand.
CTCCTGAATTAGTTGGTTTTCCAACTCATCTGCAAAATTATTTCCAATAATAGGAACGAAGTCCAAATCATCATCTGACTCGACATCAGTATCCTCATTATTGTCCAGTGGCAATTCCTCCAAAATAGCTAAAATGTCACCCTCCGAAATGTGTGCGCTCCTAATACCTGCCATTTTTTACTTCATAAGTAAAAAATAATAACGTAGAAAGAAAGCCATTGAAAACATAAAGAAATAAAAAAATAAGCTGTTCACAAATTGAGCACCCAGCCCAATGGTACTTACAAGTCCAATTTCCTTTTTCGATCGAAAATAAACTTTAAAATGCTTATGTTTTAATAATTATAAAAGAAAACTACTCTTCATACACCAAATTAATGTTAATTAAAAGTAAAATAAGGATTGAGTTAAAAACACACCCTTTGTGCAACTCAATAAAAATGCGATAACCTACTCCAGCAATAACCAGTACAACAAACACGAAAACCGTTACTTTAACCCCAAAACCGAATGCGAAGTAAAAGTCAATGCACACTCGATTTCTTTTAATGGTACCTTAAAGTCTCGTTGAGTTTGCAGTGCAAAAACTGATTCTATGTTGAATATATTCAGTGATTTAGCTACTGGTACTTACAAGTACCGTCGGTCAACAAAGGGTTAAAACCGTTATATGGGAAGTACCGTTCATTGGTGTTAACATGCAAGAGAAGTGCGATATAAATGAATGATTCCGCGCCAATATATAAAACTTATGTGTAAACAAATTTATTAAAACATGTCTTATCCTATTATAAATTAAAAGCTATTAAAAACATAGTTTAACATTAAATGTATGATTTAAAGAGTTAGAACTTTTTGAAAATGTTTATTCTATGGAATACAAGGGGCAGTACTTGTGACACACCCACTTTTGTGTTTGCCTTTTGGGTTTTGCTTATTGTTACCAACAATGTAAAAAAGGCACTCCATTTTTTTTGTTCAGCGAATTAACCCCTTGACTAAGAATTACCGCAAAATACTATAGTAAGGATTTGTCTCAAAATTATGACAAACAAAAAACAGAAAGCGCCTTTTTTCTTTATGAAATAATTTCATATTTCTGGTAGTCTCGAAATCACATGGACAAAGATTACCCTTCCAGACAGTACACATCTTATGTGTTTCCTATATCACTCGCTATAAGGAAGCAACCAGATTTTGACGTCATTGGACGGCAAATCGCCATTTGCTGCGATCTTAAGACGGGGGCTCAAATGTCAGCTTCAACCAAAAGTCTAGTTTCGAGCAAACCAAGGTTGTATACAAAATTCAAAAAAGCTATGCAGCTTTTCTGCTTTGAAAGGCAGGAAGATCAATAATTATTTTGCAAATCACCACAAAAACTCTGCTGTTGCATGGTTTTCTTCTAGAATTCTCGATTACAAATTCTACTACCAAAGCGTCAAACGCTTCTATAGGAAATAAGTCTTCCATAAGTTACTTTTAGTATTATATTTAAACATGACGGGCAAGTTATACAATTCGATCATAAACAATTAAATTATTTTCATAATTATTTTTTTATTGTGCTTGATTTGGTTTTCGTTGATTAGGATTTGTGCGTGGGTATTAACATGTCCATGGTTTTTCTTTTTCCGAACACAGTTCATCATATCGCATTCAGTTTGCATTTCGAATTTTATACTATGTCAATTAATAATTACCTGAATGGAACAGATTGGCAAACATTATTTGTAAATGAAAATTTTAAAGACAGCTAAAGTTTATTTTTAAGAAGTGTGCATAATGCAATTGCTTTATACACACCCAAAGAAAGCAAACAAATTGGTTCAAAACAAGCGTGGTTTAATAAAAGCATAATCAATCTCAATAATAAAAAGAATAAGGTATATAAGCAATTTCGCATAGCTGAATATTGCAAATAAAATTTGATACTCTAAATAAATTAATTTTAATAATAATATTTATTATCTGTTGGATGTGATTTAAAATCTAATAGTAAATGTTTTTGGAAATTTATAAATGGTAAAAAAAACAGTCAAATAGCATCCCTAATCTAATGCGCCACGATAGCATAGCCGATTTTCCAGTTGTTTGTAACTTTGTTGCTAAACATTTTTAATCCGTTTATTTAGACAGCTCTCCGAATATACCTCTTGGTAAACAATTTTACAACTAAAATAGGATTCCCCTCTAACTTCTTAAACTGTAAACTTAAAGGTTCGTACTTAATATGTTCGTACTCAAATAACATTCTCTCTTCACCTATTAATGTTATTTCGGGCGTGCCGCAAGGAATCCATCTTGGCTCACTCTTTTTCTTGTTATTTAAAGGGTTTTCCAATAGAGGTGTTATTGTGAATGACCCGCTATTTCGGTAGCTGTCACTTTTGAAGCTTTTATTCTTTGACATTTGACAAGTAGAAACTACGCCATTACTAAAAATGGAACGATATACGCTTCAACAACGCATTGAAATTATTAAAATTCACTACATAAATGGTGAAAATCTTGCAGTCACAGTTCGCAACAACAGTTACGGTGAATGGATTGCGCTATCGAGAGATGATTAATGATTTTTTATGGTCGGAGTTGGATGGTATTGATCTGGACAACGTTTACTTTCAACAAGAAGTGGCGCTACGTGCCACACAAGCAACGAAACCATTGATCTTTTACGGGAAAAGTTTCCGGACCGTGTTATCTCTCGAAGAGGTGATCACAATTGGCCACCGAGATCTTGTGATTTAACACCTTGCGACTTCTTCCTTTGCAGGCGCAGTGGCTTAATGGTTAGTGTGTTGGACTACTAAGCGAGGGGTCCCAGGTTCGAATCCCGAAAAAAAAAACCAAATTCCAACTAATGGTTTTTTCCGTTGCGCCACCTCTCGCGAACGTCTGACAAACATCCGAGAGTATAACTGTCATGAGGGAGCTTCTCAATTAACCCGGCATAAAATTGTAGATCCCTCCCATTCGTCCCAAAAATGAAAAACGCACACAAACGAATGGTTGTGAGAAGCTAGACCTGTTGCGCCAACAATTTTTTTTTTTTTTGACTTCTTCCTTTGGGGCCACGTGAAAGATAAGGTCTACGCCAACAGCCCAGCGTCGATTCAAGACCTCAAAGATAAAATTCGTGAGGCTAGGACATAGGGCAGCCACTTTGCGATTTGGTTATGGAAAATTTCATGAAAAGAATATGGTCCTGTATGCGTGCTCGTGGCGGCCATTTGGCTGATGCATTTACGGTATACCTTCCTCTTTATTATGAAATAAACATCCGATCATTTATCTCAAAAAATGAAATTTTTCTTTGAATACCAAAATAACACCTCTTAATGGAAAACACTTTAAAAATTATATTCCCAATGTATTTTTGAATTCCAAGAGCCTTATGTATGCGGACGATTTGAAAGTCTTTCGGTGTCTAAAAACAAGCTTGCATGTTATTTGACTCCTTACACCTAAATATAAAAATTGTCAAAGTTTAACCTTTTGTCCACATAGTTCACCTACCAACTTTTTTTATAAAATAAATACGTCACAGACAATTAAAAAACATATTGTCGTAATTTTTGATAAAAAAAAATTGATTTCTTAAAACATATCGACTACCAATGATAAATACCTCCTATCAACATTTTTTTCAAATTTGACATTTTGATTCAATTCTACGCACGACTAAATTCTGCGTCGTTTAAAGGCATTACGTTTCCCCTTAGTGGGTGAATATAACCGGAATGTCAATTTAAAACAAACCACTTATCATTTTGGCGCCAAAAATACCCCTTAACATCTAGTATTCCTTTTAAAAGTGCACGAGAAAAAAGTGCTGGTGAGTAACTCCTTGGTTTTTCTTTGCTAACGATTTAATATATTTATAAACTATTGCAAAGGTAGTCTTATAGTTTTTATTGTTATTTCGATTGAAGATATTTATATTTTATTCAGAGGTTTCGCAAGAATTTATCTTTTTATTAATGCCTAACCTAACAAATATATGTATGAGTATTGAGTACCATCCGACTGCCAAATAGTTAGTAATAGGTACTTAAATGCGTCTTGTTCATTTATTTTTAATTCTTTTTTTTTACAGTCAGTCGGGTTTTTTGGTTTTTTAAATTAACTTTTTTTATTTTTATCTTTTTAGCCTATGACACTCCGGGGAAGAATACGAATATTATGATACCTCATTCTTCAAAATCGGTCAAGCCGTTTAGGCTACAGGGCGTCCCGTAGGAACGTACATAGGATACTCGCGAAACACATACTTAACCCTCCCTGTGTACAGTCGGGTAAAAAGGCCTTTTATGCTTAATATTTGGCTTTGGCATTAATGTATACATATTTTTCTATTTTTAAACAGATTTAGCCATCCGACTCTATAAATTTTAGTGCTTTTTATTTTTAATTTGTTAACCCTTGTTAGTGCTTTAAATTATAAATTGGTAAACAAAATTGTATTTAAGGGTCCTCCCCAAAGGCCATATGGTTGACTTTTACTAATAACAATTTAGTTATTTGCAAGATATCCTGGTAGCAAGCCATTCTTGATTTTATAAACAGCAAAAAACTACACAGCTCTGTGTTGAAAAAAAAAAAATCAATAAAAAAATAAATAAATCAAGACGGGACCAGTTAACCCCAATGAACAAACCAATATTCATCATAACGAATTATGAGAACCAGCGCCTAGTAGCATTAATATATCGACAAAAACGTCAATACAGGAACAACCAAGAGTATGCTTTACTGGGTCAAAAATAGCTCAACTATCACTATGTATCGATGATGAGTGCCATTTAAAAGAAGAGCGAGGTTATTGTCCAGAGTAGATAACGCTGCGAATTGAGGGGACGTTCTGAACGAATATCTAAATGCAATCTTAAATGAGTTGTCAGAAGTAGCTCTAAAAATAATAAGAATTGCATAGTGGCAGTGGGAGAATAATGTAAAAAAAACAATTAAGGACTCTAAAAAAAACACTTTTTTTGATGAATCTCAAAATATCCCATTTGTTCACTAACGAGCGAGCAGACAACTAATTATTCGATTTATTCAGTACCATATGCCGCTCATGAATTAAAATAGACGAAGTCAGTAACGACTTGAAATATTCATTAGTTTTCGAAAGATGTACTAGCTAAAGGATGCGGATTGGTTTTTGTGAAATCGGCTTAGCACAAAAGCTATTGACTTCAAGCCTATAAGTGATCGCTTGGTATTCGCATTAAAGCTTCTTTCTAAAATATAAGCCCAACACACATTTCCAATGCGTTGTTTGTTTGTTTGTGTAATGTATGTAATGTATGCTAACTGATGGGAACATTTTTTTGGAATACTAAAGCTCTTGTTTGAATGGATTAAACTGAGCTGGTCGGTCGATGGGATATGACAAAATAGTGAGCCTTGTCTGAGCATTTCTAGGTGCAAATACCGACTCGCGCCATTACTTTGTTGCACCTATTATATTACCTCTATCCGGATTCGACCATCTAGTAGTAACGGGGCAGGAACTACCTCTGTAAGGTTGGTAGGGACGCTAGGCCTAGCTCCTCAACTATGAGGAGCAAACTTTAGCAATAACAATCAACAACACTGTTTTTGTACAAGTTGCATGCAAATTCTTTCTTATTTTTAAAAGCATGTATTTTATACATATCAGCAGACGCGATGGTTTAGTGTAAAGTGTGCTGGAGGCTGGATCTCCATAACACCAAATTACATACATCTTGAGGATTTTTCTCCAACACGGCACCGTCCGGAAAAAATAAAAAAAGTATAACTGTACATTAAAAGATTCTCAATACAGCACTTCGGAGTTCGGACTCGGCATAAGATTGTAGATCCCTTCCATTTATCAAAAAAAAAAAAAAAAACACGCAAGAAGCAAGGCCTAGAGATACTTATAGACTTGGTGCGCCAACTTTCTGTTATTATTTTATAAAAAATATTTATTCGTTATACACATAAGAATTACGAGTATAACTGAGAAAAAGAAACATGCTGCTTAAAAGATAATTAATTATGTATGTACCTAGGTCCTACATATATACATTCCACAAAATTATTTTGTCGACAACGGTATCCTCACATACATATTCATGTTCGCTATATCAAAGAGCAATTAGCATTCGGCTCGAGGGCTATGGCGACAGAGTTTGTAATTGAACATTTAATTGACTACAATGATTTCGTGTTCGATTACAGCTTGATGTAGCTTTTGGTTCAATGTGTGTGTATTGAATTTCTAAAAAAAGTTAACGTTGACAGATACATCCGAACCATCAGTTCAATTTGATACAAGCTAACATAACAACATCAAGTGTAGTAAATAGATTTCAGTGCTCTAATTTATATAACATCTACACGTTGATAAATTAATGAGAACTGACATTACTACTTGCATCTTTTACCTCAAAACGAACTATGCATTGATTTCCTAGGCATTTCTACTTAATGATTTAGGTAGAGGATGGGTAAAGTACATCGGAAAACATGTTAAATACATAATCACATACACATATATAAATACAGTCAAACTTCTTTGTAACGAACTTCCTTATAAAATAATTGTCTCTATATCGAATTTCATTTTGTTCCCCTTCCCCCTGATTTTACAAGCCACTGAACTTACACAGCCTTTTTGAAACGGTGTCTGTATTGTGTACATACCTGTAATAAGAAAAAGTAAAATGTTAGGTTCTATTTAGTTCGACATCAATAAATCTATTTAATTAAATAAGAATCTCATAGTGTAAGGGATGTTCAATTAAAGGATACGAGAACACATATGATATAGGAAGAGGTATTTATATATGTATAAGTATATAATTATTGTATGTGTGGGATATTTTTAGCATTAATCTATATATATCAAAATTGAGGCTTAAGATTGTGTTCGTTTGTCGCCGATTCACGCCTTAACGCATTTACCGATTTTTACAAAACTTTCACACATCTTTGGTATTGGTCTATATATGGGTTTTGTGAAGTTTGGCTGAAATCGGAAAATGTATGGGTGTAAAAAACACATGAATTTCCATACATTTTGTTCGACGGCTCGATGGATTTGAAAGATTTTTTTTGTTTGTCTTAAATCAGGGATGGTTTAGGAAAAATGAAAATTCGAAAAATTCTCAACAGGTGGCGCTGTAGGCACATTTCGTTTTTCATCTATCTCCTTCTATATATTATATATATATCAAAATAAGTCGCATTGTGTTTAAATAATTGATGTTCTCTTAATATGTGAACCGATTTTGTATCTAGAAAATTCAAACGAAAGGTGACGTCAACACCAAGGTATATACGGTCTTTGTATGTGTATTGGTTATACGAGTTATCGGCATTTTAGTGAACTTACCTGTGTTCTATGCCACCTATGGATTCAATTAATTTCTATGGAATTTTGTGGATGGGTATGTTTAGTTCCAGCTAGGAAGATATGATAGTTTTGGACCCGATAGGTGGCGCTGTTGTCGATCTCCGAAGCCACTTTACTGATTTCAATGAAATTTTGTGGATGGTTATGGTTGACCCGATAGTTCTGGTCTTGCTCTGCTTTGGGGTGGTGGGCGCAGATCGCAAGCATTAAAGAATTATGTGATGTGGCATGTGGCCTATGCGTGCGTAGGCCGTACGGCGCATATCGCTTGGTACAAAGAAGGAGAGGTATATTGTGTTGGTTATTCGTATACTATCATTTTAACAGATTGACCACTCGCCCAAGTAGTCCAGCATAGCAGCCACTGAGCCACCGTGTTCACAAGTCGCAACTACCGATATTTAATGTTCTATAGCACCTTTATCCAATGTGAAGTGGAAAAAAAAATATCTGAACGGTGATTCGTACTTCGTACTTCCCGCGCAAACTTACCAAACTGCTCACATTCTGCTTTGGTTGATTTGGTTGATTTGGTTGATTGAGAAAATCTGACCGGACCAACTCGATTCAATCATTAGCTCGGAAAAAACGATCAATAAATCTATAAAGTCGTTCAAAAGAGAGGTTCACCTATCGAAAGGGATGTTAATTTAATCGATTTTAGGCGGTACGAAGTTCGCCGGGTCAGCTAGTGACATATGAATTTAAATCTATAACGTGCAAATATCTTATATTATTTTCGATGTAGACACGTTAATTCTTATATATGGACAAATAACGGAAAAATAATTACGATAGCTGGTAGGTTAATGCTAAGTAAACTTTTTTTTTGTTACACATAGTTTTGTTCTGCCGTACACCAGATGTGTCACACCTCTCTGTAGTTATATGAAAAACTGAAGCGGAAAATGGGTTACTTTTGTCACTTTCCTTGGTTGAAGATTTGGACTGCTTTGCTTGAACATTTCTATAATTATTCTAAGAATGCTTTGGCATATTATATTTAGCTTGTGTGAAAACGAACGAAAAAACAAAAAAGTTTTCTTAACAATGCAGCTAAATACAAAAAATACCAACGAAATTACCACTTTATAAATAATTTTATTTCCTGGATGGTTGTTACCCTTCCTTTGATCTAAATCCAAGTGACTGTGAAACTGTTACTTAATAACAAAATATCATGTAGGTAAGTTAAGAGAAATTATAGGGAAGATTGTGAATAATCTTATAATGGAACACATTGAATGAATTTAAACAGAAAATAATAAAAATGAATGAATGCATTTTCGCAGAGCTTTTAGAATGGGGAAGAACATTGAACCCAGCCCTAAAGTTGCCATTAAATCTTGCAGATTAAGATGCTCCTGTCTCTAATGTTGGCAAGAGCTCTCGTGTAGGATTCTTTAATTGTTTTCAGCAGATGAGCCAATTTACTTTCTCGTTAGATTATCAGATAGGTACGACAAATTTATGTATATTCTAAATACGACCACCACCGCCTAAAATAATTAAATCCGAAATCCAAATTAATGAAAAATTAAACAGAACGGAACCCGGAATGTTATTGCCAGTTTGTAGGCTTTAACATTCGCAGCCAGTTTTTTTTATAAATTTAGTGTCACATAACAATATTCCGCTCTTTAGTCTTTTATAATCTTCAAAAGTAAAAAAAATTATCATTATTACAACTGCATTCATTTAATACATATCAGAAAATAAAATTGAAATCAAAGTTCCTATCCATTTGTCATCACAATCAACTGTACCAAGGGATGGTTGACTATTTATTAACCATTCTCTTTTCATTTATTTGAATCGCTTTTAGATGACCAGTGGTAAGCTGAATCAACAGCGACTGGCAGGAAGAGAGGACAATTAACATTTTTTCTTGCAACGATCAGTACCGAACTCTTCCCCTAGTCTATTTAAATACTGCTGCCTGTGCGGTGTTCCTGTTAGGTACTCGTATACATTTAAAATATGTCTGTATTCCCCGATGCACAGCGTAAACAAATGAAAATAAAGTGGTGTGGGCGATAGATTGCCTGAAACGGATTGTCCTCTTCGAAGTGAGATTATCAGAGAGAAAAAAAAATACTAGTAGGTATAGTATATAATTCCATCCATATCCAAATAAATAAATACATTGAAATTCAATACAATCACCCGAACATTATCCGTTAAGTGTATTGAACTGTCGCTTGTTTTTTGTTTTAAAAGGGACAACAGCGGGCCACCTGAATCCCTAACAGCGTGTGGCAACAGGACAAAGCATTTCTCAAAGAAATTGAAAGTATACATAACTATTAGATGCAGTCTTGTTTGGTTATTCTATATATTATCCACCCCTATGGCCTATGCGCAGCGTAGCGCAATCCATTATTATAGGTGCTCCCGTTGCCTGCCTTCTCCCTGTATTAAAGTAACGTACAATGTGATGCTTATGTGTTCTTCCATTGGAGTGTGGCATTCATAAGGAACGTGCTCATATAGCAATTATAGATGCAGTGGGTGTACATATGTACAAATAGAGTAAAAGACATTACATTTTCCTCTATAAATGAGCGTTCCGTTTCAAATTGTATTAACGTCTGCCTTTTTTGTTAATGTAGGAAATAAATAAACGGCTCAATTTATGAGACCCAGTTCGTGGTGAAACATTTTATATGTAATCATATAATAGAATTGAAGATATAGGTAGATGTCTTCTCGAATACAAATCAAATTAATGAAAGGCTTTTGGGAACCATATTATAATCTATAAAACAAAAGGTATATTAAAGTAGTAACAACTTTACAGTCCATTATCTTTACCGGCTGAACTTTCGATAAATACAACAGAGGATAAGGTGCCAACCATGAAAATTAATAGCACCAATACAATTGCACATATACAACCATTGCAACGGTAGACTATACAGCTTCTACTCATATAAGTCAAATGTGGTGCTGAAGATATATCCGACATCGACTCTAGCTCCAGTATCATGCACGCAAAAAAAAACTTACGCGAATATTTTCGACGACCAGCTTCCAGCGGCAGCGGCATTCCTTGAAATAGGTAATGATGTAGGTTTCGTAGGAACTACAATATTAAGGCACAAAAGTTTCGTTTGTTATATCTTATATGTAATGAATGAAAATTACATTAGAAACAAAAGTTAAGAATTGCGAACACTTTAGGAACATGTATGTATATCGAGTAGATTAAACATAAATCCGAAGAAAATATTATACCTACGAGTACCATATACGATTTTACAAACAGCACAATAAGCTGTCTTTTCAATAAGTCTTTAAAAACTCATCCAAGGGGTTTTTCAACTCCAAACTGCTTTAGTCAAATAAAAGTTTAAGATCACAACACTTATATGCAATTTACAATTATTTTTTAGAAGGACGTTATCCATGTTGAAGCGGATTACTGCGTATATTTAAGTTCTTCTTTTGTGCATAAACGATACCTTCAATGTCGACGAACAGGAAACACACAGAACAAATGAAATGGTGTATCAAGTTTCGTTTCGTAACGAATTTTCCTTTCTTGTTACTTTTTGGTGTATTTTGTTTATATATCTTTGTTATTTATTTTAATTGGATTATGTCCTGTCAGCGGGAATGAAAGAGAGTTGGCTACAAAACTCAATGTTCGTGTATATTTTTTTTGTATCCACAAAAACGAGTCATTGTTACTCACTTTGGATAAAAGGTAGTTTTTGTTACAATAAATAAACCTCATTAAAAAGAAGGAAGGTTCTTTCTATCCATAGTAATGGAAACTTTAAACCTTTTCCATATGTGACAACCCCAGTTGACCATATCAAAAATGAGTGTTCTTTTGTGGGGTTACGGATTTAACTTTAAGGGTTTGTATAAAACCATTGTGCGTAGAAATGCAATTTGTATGGATTCTAATTTCACACCTACGTCATTTGATTCTAATCTAACAACTCTTGGGATTCACTAGTAGTTACATTTTCAATGACTGTGTTAGCTGAAGAATTGGCTCGTTTGCTAATTGTTAGGTTGTTGAGACCTTCAGAAGTAATTATTTTCTTCAATAAGCATGTACGCAGTGAGTGCTTCTTAATGCTCTCGTTTCGACTGTAAAGGATTCGGGGTAATACGAGGGGTTAGGTACACAATATTGTTTGAAGTCTGAACGCTGGAGGTTCGATTGGTCCGTATACCGTATACATCTTGAACACAGAAGACAAACTTTGTTTAGATCTAAGATGTTTAATTCTCTTTATATTTATTTATGCGCACTTGCAAGCTTATATTGCGAGACGGATATAATGAATATACATATATACTTATTTTATTTTATGCGAAGAATTGACTAAACCTAAAACTGATCACACAATCTTTAACAATAGAATAAATGATTAGTGGTGTAGTTTGAAAGTAATGTACGTTTACAATAACTATATAAAAATAAAAATAATATAAAGCTAAGATCACACAAATTTTAAATAAAAATGTGCTGCAACTATTTTGGCGTGTGCAAAGTCAATAGCGAAGAGGAAGATGAAAACTCTCAAAGTCATTAAGTTGCCATGCAAACGCCGTTCTTGTTGGTCAAAACATTTGCTTAGCAAGGTAAACGATTCTCGAGCAAAATTACTTTTGGAATTGCGTGCGGAAAGCCCATCGCCATCCCTAGGATATTTTCACTGCTAAAACCTTAAGCAATTCGCCCATAGACTCAGTTCCCATAAGGAATTTAAGTATGGTGTCAGTTTTGGTTGAGAGCTGAACTTCATTCAAATTCTCAAAGAATTACCTTCCGAGTTTCTTCTTTCTACTCCAGCAATTGTTCGACATTCACAGAGAAGATAGGTCATATCCACCTTCTGCATAGTACCTGCATTTTTCTGTATTCCTTAAACGGATAGACGGTTAGAAGAATTTGTTCTAAAACGTTCGGTTACAGTTCAGAACTTATATTAAAGGTACTTCTCATATAACGATTTTATAAAACTTATATTAAAACAAATTTTAAGATTGGTTAAGCCATATTGGGGTTTTGCATATTACCTTTTAGATTAGCTAGTGATCTCAGGCGTATCGTACTCTCACTATCTTACACCCACCTATCCGATTCCACCCGCAAATTTTGAAAAGAAAATTCTCTCTTATTTTCCTATCTGTGAATACGTGTGAAGCAGAAAAAAAAAGAAATTCTAAATGGCGGCATGGAATAAAATACTGACACCCGGCAGTGTTCCTACATCGTGATATCTCTACCTTTTTGTGGGAATTTCAATTTTTGAAAAACTATCCATGCGTAAAAGGAAAAAAATGTCAAATTTGTTGAGCTTTGTAAAAATATAGCGTCGAGCTCTAGGAAGATACAATGTCTTGCTTAATTAATTTTTCAGATAAATAATTAAACAAATATATGCAATAAACAATTCTTATCTTAAAATGTATGTAATTTAAGTGCGAGGCAAAAGCCATGCCAGAATTTCTGTGAATAGAACAGATACATTGAGGAGGATTAATTAATCGGAATAATATAACTCATCCAGGATATAATTATAATAATATATCAGAAAAACAGTCAAACTACATTTCACCATGAATATTAACGCACTAAATGTACATAAAAAGGAGATTTGCTTTAAGCAACAATTTTTATTACCAAAAAAATAAACATTATAACGTTAGAAAATTGCGATTTATATACTAAAGATTAATTTAATATGATTTTCTCTCCGAACAATATGAAAAATGAAATGAAAAAAATCGAAAAGGGAAAAATGAACACGCTTCGTGTGACAAATTAAGAGAGAGTGCTAAGAACACTGTCTGAGAGTTAGTGTATTTGGTGAGTTTCTGTCAGCTGATGGATGCGTTCTGAGAGTTTAAATTCGTTGTTTTATTTCACCACGAAAACATGTAGATATTCTACAAAATGTATAATGGCGAATGTAATCAACATAAATAAATAAAGGAATAATGTGTGAAACAAAATAAGATATTTTTGTTCCTATAATTATTGTGTCTGTAGTCGTTTGTGGTTTTTGGCGAAAAATTATTTCACCGTGAATGTCCACAGAAAAACGTCTAAGAATTAAGAATAAAGATTTGAAAAAATATGAGTTTTTAGTTATAATCCATTTTGTGAAGATTCCGTTTACTACCAAAAAAAAAAAAATAAAATTTTTTAGAAAATTTGAAACAATTGACATTTGAAATCGATTGCGTCAGCCGAAAATATGATTAATGTTCATTTAAAATAAAAAGAACGGAACTCAAAATGTATATAAGCAAAATTGGAAATAAACATGTTTACTGAATTGTACCCTGATATGTCTCACGCATTTGAGTTTTGCAGCTTACTATTTTCTTTTAATTCATACGGTTCATTATCATTAGTATAATCATATATTTTTTTATATTTATTTTGTCAATGTTTCATATAGTTTATCGATTTCCATTGTTTACAACATAGTACGGAATACTATATAGAAATCCTAATATGTGTTCCTATGCATTTTAATATAATTTGGTATTCACCACACCATACCCACCATTTTCTTAGCACGTTCCGATAACGGGCAATTATTTGAATTTCTTCCAATGTTACCACAGTATGAAGGAATCTGTCAGGTTTCTATGTGCAAGTGTATGCGTGCGGCTAATTTACTTTAACATGGCACACATGCTTTGCCACATAGCAACACGGAAAACAGCTGGTAGGCAAATTCTCTTAAGTTGTAAGAGCTGACGGTCTATTTAATACTTAGTTTATGCTCTCTATCATGACTTGGCCTTGGCAAGAGTAAATCAATTTTATGTGCGAGTAAATTTTCCCAAACACCTCTGAGAATTCTTTAAATAAAATCAAATTGAAACCTCCCACGATATTGAAGGGGATATTATGTTCTTTCAAATGCAGTCAATTTCATTGCAATCGCTCCAGTAATTTCTCACTCAGGGAAATAAAATGCCATTTTTTGCGATTTTGCACGATTTCTGGGTAAAGGGTTCTTAAGAAAAGTAGGTACATTTTAGCTCTAAAAAAGGGTAGAGAGGTCGCTTTATTACAGTTACTTCCTACTTGAATGCAGGGTAATTTTTTCCATATTTAAGGTGTTATCGCGCTAGGAATTTCTGATTCCATTTTAAGTAAGGTTTTACGCTTTAAACAAATTGATTACGTAGCAGAATGCATAGTTTGAGTCAACTTCAAACAGCTGCTACGCCTTTAAGAATAGTCGAATATCAGGGAAAAGGAAAAATAAGGACCAAGACCCAGATGTTTAAAAAAAATGTTCTCAATTAAATACTCCCTTTATTCAATAAGGTTCTGTACTAGTTTCAATAGGTAAATAAACTGCTTTAAAAGGACAGCTCAATGGCTTGTCTTTGTTGTTTGACAATTCCCGGGAGTTGTTATCTAGGGCACACTTAAACCAAGGGTATACGCTGTTATCTTTGAACTAAGGTACATATCAACGAGATTGTTTGCCTTTTATAATAAAAATTCTATCCGATAAAAATGTTTGCCAATGTTTCCGATATAGGCTATCTCTCTGATTACATTTTCGAGCTTTCGGATTAATTATTCTCCTTTTCGTAATGTTTGAGGTGCCACTCCAAAACTTCACCCTAAAAGAATGAATTCAGAAATGAAGCAGAAGGGATACACTTAGATTATTACATTAATTTGAACAAAACACTGTCTTTGTAAAAGATATCCAGAAATAAAATTAATGATATTGACTTTTTCGATTCCGAAATTTAGTTATGACTCTGCAGGGAAGAGGTTTTCTTTTTGCAGTAATCATTCTTGGGGTAGTTGGCATTTTCGAAAGCCACCCTTGTGCTAGTTGTGACAAAGGGTAACTTCCCGCTTATAATAAGTAATTGGCTTAGTACTATTGCAAGCATACACAAGTTGTGACTCTCATCTGAATTACATAAAGCTGATTGATCGCCTCTATCAGGCATTAAATCGATTCTTAAGAAAAGAGGCTATAACATTTGCAATGTATCCTTAAAGTTTAATATAGAAGGTCCAATATGCGTTAAAAAGCTTATAACCAATGCAGACGATCGTTTAGAAGTTTTAAGTTACCTACCATCGTTCACAGAATGTCCCATAACTCGCAATTCTTGTGGGAAAGCTGTGTAAGTCGTATTATTGAAAAGGATTATCCTAGATTATTTAAGTATATTTCAATCAAGCTCTATACATCTATACAGCCAATATTTGTTAGCTACGGTCAAAATGCAAGAGACCAGTATTTGTCCCCACAAGTTTTATTAAAAAAAAAAAAATTGAACCACGCAAAGCGAGCTATGAGAGAGCAATTGCTTGATTAAATATTTCAAGAATTTGGAAGTGATCATTTGTGACAAATTTTTAAATTGTGGCTTTTAAAATTCTTTAACTATATATAAATATATATTGTGTGCTGAAAGATAAAACATTTTTGGACCGTATTTTTCATCTTCTTACGTTATTCCTGCTACGCACAAGTTTTTTGTCCTTGATAAAAATGTATTTTGATTGCTTTTAAACACATGTGTGTTTTAAACACACTCATATTATGTAGAGATTTCATTACTTACCATGTTCTCTAACGTTTTTTAAACAAAATCACCTTGCTTCGACAATGTAATCAGTACTGCAAGTTCAGCTTAATAATATTCTAAGTGTGGTGCGGTTAAAATGTAAAGACTTCTTTCATTTTATAAAAGAATGCATTTTTAAAGTCAATAGACAAATTCTAAGAGTAACAATGCGTGATCTTAAATTATTTTTTGAATTACGATCCTTTTCGATAAAGATATAAGACAACAATCAAATTGTTGAATTGCTTCTTTTATTTCAAGAACTGAGTTTTGGGTATGCACAGCTTATATCCTAGTCGAATTCCATCGGTTAAACTATTCGTAGGGTTTCATAACGATAAATCAAGTTAAACGGTATTACTAGACTATTTTTCAATTTGTTTACTTTGCCTTTCACTCAATAGTCACATCTCGGCCTCGCTGAAAATTGGTTAACATGACATGATGCAAACAGTTCAGCCTTTTATGCAGATATTATTATTTGCCGTTGTAAAATCTGTTCAACTTAATTCTTATTGCTGGGTGTGCTGTAAGAGCTCTACATCTAAGGGCTTATCGCAAGTATTCGGACTTGGATCCATAGATAAGATAACGTTAAGTTTCATCATAACCAACTTTTTGTTTTGTTTTAATACTTCCACATGTGACTTCGAGTTACTTAAGGCCAAAGCAATGTTTATATATAAAATTCTATTGTGTGCCGAAATATTTGTTAAACAAATACTTCTTGATTAAATATTGTAAAGTCAGGATAGGTTCTCGTGATTCTCCAGATTTATAATAATTGCTTTGTTACAGATAAGTTTAAGTAAATAAAGAATTGTTATATAAGGCTTAAGACCGTTCGCGGTAATCTTGATTTGCCTTTTTCGAAGAATTTTGTGTAATGTGCCTGAAAAAGATGTAAGTTTAAGTTATTATGAGCGGATGCTATATAATGCTAAATGGTATCCATAAAAAAAAGAAACCTTACAAAAAACTCGTGTTAATTATTTGTGGCCAACGATAAACCGTAAGCGACATTGCTGTTGTTAAATAAAACCAAACCGAATTTAAGGCAAATGAATAAAAGTTTCACATAAGCATGAGAAGCATTATTTTCTATTGCAAGTTTGAGGTAGATAAATAGATACAGACAGGTACAACTTAAGCATCGCAATTAAAATTAGAAACTAGGCTGTGCGCCTAGTTTTTAATAGGTGCAGTTGCTTAGTGGTTAGGGAGTGGTCCCAGGTTCGGTCCCCGAAAAAAAGCCATATTCCATCTTAAGGTTTTTTCCACTGCGTCACCTCTTGCGAACATCTGACGAACAACCGAGAGTATAACTGTCACATTCTATTGTATGTATTCATGTGAACTTGTGTTTGCTTGATGGGTCCTAATCCTCCTAATGTGTGGAAATCAGAAAATTCTCGTAAGTCATGGAAGTAATATCTTCCAAGTGTTCTGTGTCTCAAGTGACAGAGGCTCGGGCAAGGACAGAGGAAGTGAGGTGTGTCCTCATGAACCTCTTTGTCTCCGCAGCCTCTGCCTGCATATATCGTCATTTATTTATTTATTTATTTCATCTTATAAGTACAACATATTTTAGATTACTTTGCAATAATTTATAAAAGAATGCGATCATTGTTACAAATTATAATTTATTTAAAACTACAGATTTACAATGTTCTCTACTCATATTGAAATCAATTAGGTTTTTGTATTTATTGTAATTTACGCATGCCATAGTGATAGGATCATTCAGACCATAATTAGTTCTGTGTCAAGGTGGCATAAAGAAAAAATGTTCCCTAGGTCGAAGAACACGAGAAGGAGCACATATATTAAACAATGACAGCAAAAACGAACAATCAATGTGGCCAGTTAAGACGTCATTGGCAAGCATTGCGGTTTAATATATCCATATTTTAGAAAGAGGTTTCAAATTTAATAAGGAACATCTATCGTCGTAGGTTGGAAGATTATTATTCCAGTCGAACCTTCTTAGAGCATACCTAGTAAACCTTCTTTGAATTTTCTCTATGCGAGATTCAGCATTGCGGTAAAAAGGATTCCAAACAACACATCAGTATTCCAATATCGAACGAATCAAAGTATAATAGAGAGTTTTAAGTGTATAAGGAATCATTCGAAAAATGAAACCCAGCATTTGATTAGCTCTGCCAACTATATAGTCAATATGCATGTGGTTTCTTGGGAAGGGTCATAGAGCCCGCACCAGCTTAGACAGCTACGACCTGTCAAACTGTAGAAATTGTATGGTCCGGCCTCTGTCATATACTGGCCACAACTTCCGAGATACTTCACAGGTAGTAAGTTCATCCCACCTGTTATTGGTTTTCATACGAATTTTTTTCTCCACTCTTTCTCTGAGATTAGAGTGGAGGCTTGATCGACTGTAATGCTCTAGCATGATCCATTGCCCCTTTTCTCTCCAGTTCGTCAGCTATTTCATTGGAGGCTTTGTCACTGTGTCCAGGGACCCAGCAGAGATTCGTAGAGTGCTGCGAGCAATGAACGTTGAGCTCTTCGCGACAGTGGTGAACTAGGCTTGGAACCTTTGCTTGGAAGACACTGCCGCTATCAGGAAGCTTGAAGGGGCAGTGTTTATTTAATTCCTTACAGAATATACTGGCACTATCACAGCTAGTAAATCTGCTTAAAAAATAAAATAAAGGAATGATATGAACTGGATATGGGGTGGTTGAAGAAAACGTCTGGATTCCGAGTTGCTTAGAAAAGACATACAATAAACATAATTGATTATTTTAAAATAATTATTAAATAAACTAAACTAAATTTTAAAGAGAACAACAAATAAGTTAACAAAATCAAGATGAAATATATTAATAATACCACTAAGGAAAAAAATAAATAAATAGCGAATGTTAACGCATAACCAGTCAAAAATAGATATCGTTTAAACATCGCGCCTTTACTAGGAAACATTCAAATAGATCAAATAAGGATGAATGTACTAGTGAAGATATTGTTTAGCCAATGAAAATCCCTTTATGAAAATAAAAGCAGGCATTTTCTTTTAATTGATAAAATATGCAGAATATGTTTGTTAATTTATATACAAAACACACCTTTCAATGCTCGTTGTATATAGCATTAATTATCTTAGTAAAAAAATCTTCGTCATTTAAAAACACATGACTGCAATCATTTCTAAAGGAATATTGTGATAGACATTAAACGGAATCACTTGGCATTTAATTTAATTCGTGCCAATGATTGTAAAAATAAAACATTTTTTGTTTTTTTTTTCACTCCGTAGCAACGAAGGGCCTTAATGAATCATAGATATAAAGGGTGTCTTATAGGCATAGAACTTTGAAATGGAATAAAATAAAGATGATTTCTATAAGTTGACATCAAATTTACTTTATTCGAAAGATAATCTTCTGTCATTATAATTTAAATATGATTTCTGGCATATGACCGCCACGGCTAGCTCGGACGTAGTCTAAAGTCTAATCTGGAGGTCCAATTTTCGATGACTTTTTCCAACATTTGTGGCCGTATATCGGCAATAACGCGGCGAATGTTGTCCTCCAAGTGGTCAATCGTTTTGGGCTTATCGGCGTACACTAGCGACTTCACATATCCCCACACAAAATAGTCAAGCGGCGTTTAATCGCACGATATTGGAGGCCAATTCACGGGTCCGCAACGTGAAACTATGCGGTTACCAAACGTTTCCTTCAATAAATGAATTGTGGCACGAGCTGTATGACATGTTGCGCCGTCTTGTTGAAACCACAGCGCATGCACATCATGGTTGTTCAATTGATGAACGAAAAAGTCAGTAATCATGGCTCTATAGCGGTCACCATTGAATGTAACAGTAACGTTTTGGCCAGCATCGTTTTTAAAGAAGTACGGACCAATTATTCCACCAACCCATAAAGCACACCAAACAGTCAGTTTTTGTGGATGTAACGGTGTCTGAACATACACTTGAGGATTATCATCACACCAAATACGGCAGTTTTGTTTATTGACGTATCCATCCAACCAAAAGTGAGCTTCATTATGTTGACCGTAAAATGGACGTAGTGCGCGATACGTATTTCGAACAATGATTTTCAAAATAAATTTGCAGAATTTGGAAGCGTTGTTCAGGCGTTAGTCTATTCATGTTTCTGACAAACCAAACTGAACATAAATCACTTGACAGGTGACAAAATGGCCGCCAGTTAAAATAGTGTTGCCAACTTAAAGTTCTATGCCTTTAAAAAAAAAAAACCTTTATTTATTTTTATACATATCTTCTTTCTTTCTTCTTTCTTCTAATATATAAAAATCTTGTGTCATAGTTTTAGTGTTTATACTCCTCCGAAACGGCTCGACCGATTTTGATGAAATTTTATTATGTATATTCAGTACCCTTAAGTGTTAAGGCTCACCTCAAAAACATTTTTTTCATTGTTTGGGCATTAAAAAATACATTCAGCCCTTAATATTCACCCTCCTACCACTAACCCCTACTTTTTAATAGGAAAAAAAGATAAATAAACACATTCATACTATACTCTTTTTCATCATACGTTTACAAATATCATTTTATTATTTAAGTGTAATTCTCAAGTAAATTTATTATTAATTTGCAGGGCTCTGTCATTATTCATTCCTATTTTATAAATAATTGGTACAATTATTGATTTGAAGAGTAATTCTACTCTGTTATTCAAAAAGAGAAATATCGTGAAAGGTATGTTAAAAATAAAAATGTGATGTACGTTAGAAGTTATACTTTTTCGGTCGAACGAATAGAACAACAAACGTGCGAAACAGCAGAACAGAAAGAACAGATGAAAAAAGTACATCGAGCATTTACATCCGCTTCGTTCCTTCGTCTCGCATTCGATTATGAGCCAGATATTGAATATTCCGCTCATCCGAAAGTGCTGGTTGGTGTTATGGTCAAAGAGTGTCCCCATTGTTATGCGCTTAAATTCAAACATGAAGCAGATGGCATGTTTTGCGCACCAGGAAAAGTGCGGCTACCATAAATTGAGACATCACCAGAACCATTGAACGGCTTTCTCATCGGCACGGATCGAGATTCAAACCTGTTCCTGAAGTCCATTCGCAGATTCAATTCAAATGACATCGGGGCAACAGAAATAGTTCACAATACTGCGGCAAACGGTCAACAATTTAATTCAACGTTCAAAATTAAAGGCCAAGTATGCCACAAATTGAACCCATTGCGGCCAATGCCAAACGAACCACATACATTTTTACAAATATTCTTCATGGGCGGTGCGGACATCAATCGTGTGGACCCTGAAAGCGTGATCAAAGAATGGACCGTCAACATACTCCGGCTCGGGAAGATCATTTTCCCAGGGCGCAACGTGAAACACGGTCAAACCTTCACGTATTTGCCCCATATAACCGTGGAATATATCCTCAACGGCGAATAAGTTGTGTCCACTGTCGTCGTACTTGAAATAACCGACAGTGGACACAACTTTTAATATTACACTCAAGAGTTATACATTAGTTCGATTTCTTTGAGATCTCCGCCAGGGTGTCCAAACGACCCAACGAGATACGCCATGAAATGGTTGATAGCGATATTTCCGAATTGCTCCGCTGTCGCAATGCGACATTTTTCTTCTCAATAGAACACAAGATTCACGAACGTTTCACGCTTGATTATCGAATTACAATGCGCACCGCAGTCATTGCCGGCAGCATAAACGTCAAAAACATTTTCGGTTAAATCGTTTAATCGTTCTATTTTCTCGATGACATTCGATCACTTTTATGGATCGTTAAAACATTCAAAAATAATTACAATATACATTCGTTATTTTTTATTTAACAAACAATATATTCACTAGAAATAATTTATACCTATGGCAAAACAAAGTTTGCCGGGTCAGCTAGTTATAAATATATATTTATATACACTCTTTTTTTGACTTTAGGTTAAGGCAAAGAAAAACTTTTGAGTTGTTCGTGTTTGTTTATAAAAAAAAACCGTATTCTCTTTCAATTCATGAAAAGTTTCTTCTGCGCAGGTTAAGTTAGGTAGGCCTCTCGGCATATTCAACACACACATTGATCCATTGTTATACCACACGTGAAAGGGTGTTTGGACGACTAGACTGGATATATACAGTCATTTTATTTGAAAAGCGATTAAGAAATGCCAGTTTCAATAGCAACATTTCAACAAGTTTGCTAAGTTTTAAAGCGCCCAATGATTTTTCTATTAATTATTACAGTCTTCGCGAAACAATTAGAGTAAACACTTGACTTATCGATAGGACCAATACAAAATATGTAAAGGCAAACTTAATTGATAATTTATTGACAATTGTCAATGGCTATAGAAAAGGTTCCACTATTAAAGTTAGGTAAAATTTAAATAATTAGACAAAAAATGTAGGCTTATTGATTCTTGTCTCTTACGTGAAGATTACTCCAAATCTTTAAATACATTTTCAAGAAAACGAAATTTTTTTTTAATAGTGAAATAGGTATTATACAAGGTGGCGCAAAAGTAATCCTCCTATCAGAAAATGCTATAAATTTTACGATTGGCCCCTAATGTCAGTTCTGTTTTGACATTTGTTGTTACGCTACACTGCTCCAGAACGCGTAATATTGGTGACTATTTATTTGAGCAATAATCGGTCGGTGACTTTGCACAACGTGAATTTCGTCGCAGATTTCCTAGCCGTCCAACGCCTACTGGTGAAACACTGCGACGTTTAGCCGCTCGCCTCGAA
Source organism: Cheilosia variabilis (assembly GCA_951230905.1). Taxonomy (NCBI): domain Eukaryota; kingdom Metazoa; phylum Arthropoda; class Insecta; order Diptera; family Syrphidae; genus Cheilosia; species Cheilosia variabilis. The sequence goes on from OX579677.1 coordinate 11,299,230, forward strand.
GAGACTGGCACAACACGAGATGCTGCCAGGCGTGGCAGACCCCGGAATAGCCGTTCTGCAGAGAATATTGCTATTGAGTCATCGGACCTTTTTTCTTCGAAGACGTCGCGGGCCAAACGGTTACTGTGAATGGTGAGCGCTACAGAGCAATGATCAACGAGTTCTTTTTTTTGCCGCAACTTGATGAATTGGGATACGAAAACATGTGGTTCCAACAGGACGGTGCAACGGCACACACTGCACGTGCCACAACCGATATGCTGAAGGATGCATTTCCCGGGCGCCTAATCTCCCGTTTTGGCGATTTGCACTGGCCCGCAAGATCGCCTGATTTGACCGCTCCAGACTTTTTTTTGTGGGGCTTTTTGAAGTCGCGGGTTTATGTCAAGAAGCCTCAGACTCTTGCAGCTCTTAAAGACAATATCCGTCAAGAATGTGAGGACCTATCGCCGGGAGTTTTGGCCAAAGTGATGGAAAATGTCATAAAAAGGGCTCAAATGACAATCAACTATGGCGGCGGCCATTTACATGACATCATATTCTCGACTTTATGTAAAAAAAAATAAAAGACCAAATAAAAATAATCCACAAGAAGAATCAAAGTTTTTCATTTTTTTTTTAATTACAGCCAAAAAACATCGGAAGGTTATTTGTGCGCCACCTTGTACATTTAAAATTACTGGAGTTTGGATATTTTCACAAAACCAATAGATATATTTAGGTTCATATGTATTAACCTTATAGGACTATGTATGCATATGTATTTCTAGTCCATGTATGTATGTATGTATGTATGTATACAATAGTCGTTATAACAAAACTAGTTCCATTTCTTTCCTTCAGTTTGCCTCTTATCCGTTACATTACTATATGCTTAACCACATTAAAGACTGAAAATACACTATGCATAGGCCAGATACTGCTCCAAATACGCTAGCAACTTCTTATACCGCATGCAAATGTGAATCACTCGTTATATAAATCTTTAGAATAGAACAAAAGCAAACGACTGCAGTTATTACAACTTGACCCTGTTTTATATCCATAATAGTTTTCTCAATCCTCACCACACCGTATTGCGTTTCCTTTCATAGTATAAAAGAGCCTGCCTACCTACTTACGAAGAGCTGAACTCGTAAAGAGAATGTAAAAACTCGTGCGTCGAGCCATATTGGAATCACGGTAGCGCAAAAGTCAGATGTCAGATTACAGTAGGCTAGCAGCAGCAACGAATACGATACAGCGTGAGAGTGCACGGTACACAATCTGGCTAAGCGATGACGTTTCTGATGCTGATAAACGCTTTAGTATGGGACTGGAACTTACCTTCTTGAAGTTCATTGACTCGTGCACTACAAAGGTGAAAAATAACAAAGCGCTGTGCTTACTTCTTGATATATGAAGCTACTTATTGTGTTCCCATTGGTTACATTTTTATATGTCTACCTTGTGGCGAGTGATCTGACCATATGCAGTTAAGAAATGATTAATTACTTACTTAACGGTATATTTTCAGAATTATTCTCTTTTGTAGTACTACTTGAATCCAAGAAGGTTAAGAAAACACAGTTAAATATTTTGAGAATGCAACAGCTTACCTCTATTATTAGAAAAAGGGGCTATGTGCTAATGAACGAAAAAGAAAGAAAATCGACGGAAACGATTTTCATAAAATAGATTGACTCTTATTTTTTGTTCAATCTTTGCCTTTTGTCAAATTACAATCCGCACCGCATGCACTAAAATCTGTTTGATTTCATGAAAAAATGTCTCCTATCAGAAAAATTTCTCAAAAATTTTCCCAGAAAATCTACGAACAACAACAGCCTTTATTTGATCAAATTCGTTGTGTATGTGTATACTGTACGTTAGGGTGTCCATATACCTCGAACGAAAAAAGAGGACATGCTTTACAATTTATTTATTTATTTCACAAAACAATAAAAAAACGCAACAACATTACTACAAAAACATATTTTTTAGACAATAGAGTGACGTGGTATCACACATTTGTAATGTGTATAAGTGGACATCCCATATGCCACAGGTGACAGATACAGGTGTGGGTGTGACTGACAAAACAGAAAAGAAATAAAGTACATCGGGAAAGTGCTACCACTGCTAGTTTTTATGGGCGCACCTACTTAAAAGATTTAAAACGAAGGAATTGCTTTAATATTGGAATTGAAGGTATTAAAAAAGAGAACAAAAAGAGGACAAAAACAGAGCCAAGCGAAAAAAGAAAGTGTAAAATAGATCACTGACAAAAACGAGGGCTCTCTTTAAAAGAGATGCTCTGGAAACCGTACTGTACGAATACATCCTCAGAGAGCAAATTGAACTTAATGGGTGGTAGTAAGAATAAAACGTAGCAATTGCTTTTACTCAAAAGTAATGTGAAAATCGAAGCATTTGCTACGTTTCGTATATGAACAAAAACAGATTTGAGTTAACGCCAACTATTGACATGTTCGAAAAGCCACACAACTTACTTTTTACTCAAAACTGAAGTCTGACTCAGATCTTTTGCTAAATATGTTGCACGCACATTTTTAACATATATAAAACAATCTAAGCATTGTGAAGAATTTTTGATGTTTTGTTTGAATAAATAGTTAGTTTTGTTTTTGGTATATACCTTAATAGGAAGTACGGGGCTTTAGGATAACATTTCAAAAACCTCTCGTTAATTCATTGTCCTTCTTTAACTAATTGGCTAGTGTATCAACAAATATTTTCAACAAGCCGATGATCGGATATAATTCCCGTCACCTGAAGAAGAAATGAAACATCAACAAGCAAACAAAAATCAAAATTATGATTCGAGGTTAAATTGGAGCTAAATGAGTTTATTTTTTAATTTCATTGGGTACTTTTGTTTTTTTTTTTTACAAAAGTTAGAATCTCAAGAAAAATTCAAAAATTCAACTTAACTGGTCAGGTTTGACAGGAACTGCAAGGAAAGTATATGTACAGCGAAGTAAAGGCTATGTTAAAATCATAAACTAAGTATGAAATAGACTGACAGCTTCATCCACAAAATAGAGATTGCATATAAGCTGAATTTGACCTTGATAATAGCCCAGTTTGAATTCATGAGGCTCACGCATTTTTGAAAAAAAAACCAGCCTACACTGCCGGTTTAAACCGGATGTCAGGTAGCCTGAGGTGGATTCTCATTTTAATATCGAATGTTGGGCTGTGTTAGAAATAATAATTTTTCTTAGTGGGTTCAGATTTTTCGCTACATTTTTACATAAATGGTTGTTCGATTTTCGTATTTCTTGGGATCTAGTGAAACTAATTATGTAGCCAGACAACATGCAACAAAAGTCATTTCTAAACACCACAAATTCATTAATCAAAAAAATTTTTCATAAAACAAACATACGAAATAATTGAAGGGTACCTAATGATTGTTCAAATTGTACGAAAGAAAAGGAATATTTTTTTAGGTCCCTCCATACTGAATTTGGGATGCAAAGACATCATTTTTATGGAATCAATATCAAAAAAAATATCGCATATTCGCCATAAATTTTCCTTTAAATTTCGCAAACCAATTTTTACTTTTCATATAAATAATCCTCTATATGAAATGACATTAGGTATTTTCATTCATAAAATGTCTACCAAAAACTTTTCATTTGTTTTTGTAGCAACAAAAAAAAAAGAAAACGCTTACGAACATAAAATTTCTGATTAGGTACTAATGAATTTCTTTTAATTCTTATAAATTAAAAAAACATAAGGCAGCTAAACTTAAATGTGGGACATACGGTCCAAATCAATAAACATGATTGTTTTCTATTTTGCTGATATACATTTTGAGTTTCTTAAAATAAATTAATTTTCGTTTTTTTCTTTTATTTAAAATTAGCATTATTCATATTCTCGGCTGAAGCAATTGTTTTCAAGTGTAATTTCATTGTGTCAATTATTTTCTATTAGGTATATTAAATTTTTTTTTGTTTTCCGTTACTAAGCGGAATCTTCGTGAATTAATTCTTCTCTTTAAATTCGGCCGTTTTTCTGTGGATATTCCCGGCGAAATGATTTTTCACAAAAAACAACAGACACAATAATTGTAGGAACAAAAATATCTTATTTTATTTCTACGAATGCATTTTTCACAGTTTATTCCTTTATTTATATTTATGTTGTTTACATTAGGTATTAACCGTTTCGTAGGTGCAGTGGCTTAGTGTGTTGGACTACTAAGCAAGAGGTCCCAGGTTCGAATCCCGAAAAAACCCAAATTCCAACTTTCCACTGCGAAACCTCTCGCGAACGTCTGACAAACATCCCAGAACATAACTGTCATGAAAAGGCTTCTCAATTAGTCGTTTGGACTCGGCATAAGATTGTACATCCCTTCCATTCGTCCCAAAAATGAAAAACTCACACAAAACGAATGGTTGCGAGGAGCTAGGTCTACGGTCAATACAAACAATTTTTTTTTTTGTAGTTGTTAACGGGTATAAAGAATCTTGCACCAATGTTTTGCTAAATTGATTGTACAAACAAGAACAGGACTTATAAATGTCATATGAACGCCCACAATCTATCTGCGAAACTCTGACATAACAAAATACTACTTTTTTTTTTATTTAATAATAAATATGGCTTACTGCAGAGATTATATTCTTAACTTCTTAAAGGTTGAGAACGACATAAGCAAATGTGTTCCAATGAGACCCTAAGACGTTCTCCGTGGTTTAAAAGTGCAAGAGGCATTTGATCAATATGATTAGAGAAAATCGCATGTTGTATTTTGAAACAACCAAAATGGGGTAAAACACGTTATATTCAACAGGGATTTTCGAGTACAAATTCTGTCGAAAAATATACATGAGCCGTCTTCAGAATCGAAAAAGCAATATTTGAGGCGGAGTGCGTACAAAGTGGTGGAGGTGAGGCAAATATATGCTCACCTGAGTCGCATTCAATTATTATTTGAGAAAAATAGCCACGTCAAACATAAAAAGTCTCAAATATTAACAAAAGTATATTCTTTTATATATATATTACCTACAACCCACAAATAAATTCAAAATTTCAAACAATCAGCTGCAAAGGTTCGAGAGTGTGGTAATTTTGTGATTTAAAGAGTAGTAGGTATTATTCTTTTGAAAAAAAACTTTGGGGCCGGATTCTGAAAAATTTAGAGGAGAAACAAATTCGCTTTTAAATGCTGTATTTATTATGTAAATGTATTTTTTTGCAGGTTTCAGTATTCGGACCGGGTTTACTAAGTGCGAATATGTCTGTCCGGGTAGTTTCAGTTTCGGACACTTTTTTTTTAAATAGGTGTCGTTTATGCCGTTCAAAATTATACAGAACAGATTGTTTAGCGAGCTTCTACCCAGAAACTGACAAAACACATATACCGAGTGCTGCTGGAAACAAGAAAGAGACTCCACTTGCACTAATTATCTTTTCCATACAGAAAACTTTTTGATTTGACCCTGGAGCTCAGCGTGTTTTTAAATAGTAATTAAAAAATATTCAAGTAGTTTAGGGCCTAAAAATCTAAGTGAAGGATAACTTGAGACAAAAAAAATAAAACTTTATATACAAAGTGGTCGTTCTGCTGTCCAAATACTAGTGCAAATCAATTTTTTTTTTTTACTTTATATAAATATTCTTTATAGCGAACCTTCAAGGGAATACAAAATTGCATCGTTATAAAGAAGTTCACTCCGGGTGTAACTCAGATTTAAGTTAATTTTACACCCGAAAAACATGCATTTAACCCGCTGGATTAAAGATGGATTTAAATGCGGATTTAAATTACTTTAAACCGTTTTTAATCCGTTTTAAGTCCACGTAATGTCAAATTTCACCAATACTGACATCATGTGTTTTTTGTTGTTTGTCACTTGGAAATTGATTTGATTTGTAGTGTGTCGATTTTAGTTTTTAGTGCATCAGTCGAGTCACGAAAATTAATGTATGTAGCCTCCAAAATGCCTCTTTCTTCAGTCGGAAATATTTCCGAAAATCCACCACATCGTAATCGAGGACGACGTTGATTTACCATCAGCTCTCCATTTCATAAATGAAATCCATTTTTTTTAACTCTTTGCTCCATTTTATTTTCTATTTCACATTTCTACTTTTCTGCGAGAAATAAAATGTCAGTATTACGAAATTGAGTTTTAACCCGAGTTAAAGTAAAGGGTTTCTCAATAAGAGCGCTACAAAAACGGTTTTGGATATCAAAGCAATTCTTTATTCCTGTGAAAGTACGTTCGATGCCATTATGTATGGAACTCGACTTCTTTTGCATGGCCACCACGGGCACGCTGGCAGAAGTCCAGACGCTAAACCCAATTTTCGACGGTTTTCAAGCATAAATCGGCCGATACTGCTGCAATTTCACGTTCGATATTCGTACGAAGTTCATCAATCGTCGCTGGCTTGTTGGCATAGACCATAGACTTGACGTAGCCCCACAGGAAAAAACAATCGCCGAGATAATAGACGAGAAGAAAATAGCCTGGGCAATCAACACATTTGCCCCCTTCAAAGCACCTGGAATAGATAATATTCGACCCATAATGCTACAAAAGTCAGAGGAAGCTATTATTCCATGGCTAAAATGCATTTACACGGGCTGCCTTAGGCTATATGCTACGTTCCTAGGGCATGGCGAGAGGTACGTGTGATTTTCATCCCAAAAGCAGGGAAGGCTAGTCACACCACAGCCAAGGACTATAGACCAATAAGTCTGTCGTCATTCATGCTAAAAACAATGGAACGATTAATTGATCTGTACGTACGGCAAGCGATCGGCGATAACTACCTATCAAAATCACAACATGCGTACATGAAAAGCAGATCTGTTGACACGGCGCTACATAGGGTAGTATCGGTAGTGGAGGAATCACTACAACACAAAGAGTACACACTGAACGAAGGGTCAGTAGGGGGACACCTCAAGGTGGAGTCCTCTCACCGCTCATATGGCTCCTCGTAGTTGATGAACTGCTAAAAATACTGGAAAAGGAAGATTTCATTGTGAGCGCATACGCAGACGATGTCGTCATTCTGGTTGCAGGCAAATTCACCTCAGTTCTTAGCGAAAGACTCAGCTACGCACTATTGCTAATAACTGGGTCGAAGGTCGCGGACTTGGAGTGAATCCATCGAAGACGGAAATTCTACTGTTTACGAGAAGAAGGACGATCCCCGCCTTCAATCCCCCAAGGATGGGCGGGGTGGATCTGGAAATTTCAAAAACAGCGAGATATCCCTGATTCCAAACTCAGTTGGAAGGAAAACATAGAGGATCGCATTAAAAAAGCATACGTGGCACTATATGCCTGCAGAAGAGCATTCGGCAATACATGGGGATTCATGCCGCATGTGGTGCACTGGCTGTGCACAGCTGTAGTGCGGCCCATCCTAACATATGGTACAACAGTGTGGTGGAAGGCTATTGAGAAGAAATACCATCTTTCAAACCTGACCAAAGTACAAAGGGCAGCATGTATCGGAATTACTGGGTCCTTACGGACCACTCCCACCGCAACTATGGAGGTGATGCTAAACCTCACCCCTCTGGACATCTACTGCAGCAGCAAGGCGGTCAAAACCGCGATCAGGCTGAGGGAAGCTTGACTGTGGTCATCGAAACCTTATGGTCACGCCTCCATTGAAAGCCAATGGGAAGCTGCGAAGGAGAAGGCGACTACGGACTACATACCCTCCACCCTCGCTTTTGAAAGGAGATTCAATACTAAAATTCCCAACAGAAGCGAGTGGGAGAACAACGCAGTTACGGACGGCCAAACGGCTATAAAAGCCATGGAGTCAGTCATGGTGAAGTCAAGGGCAGTAAGGCACTGCAGGAAATTACTGAATGAAATATCACAAGCCAACGCGGTGACCCTATGCTGGGTACCTGCTCTGCGAATGCCCAGCCCTTAAGAATAGCAGACTAAGGATTCTCAACAGCTACTTCTTTGACGACTTAGAGGATCTGAGGAATGTCGATCTTAAAGCACTCCTGAGATTTATACTCAAATCTGGGTGGTTCTAGTAAAAAGACAGACCTCATATCGCTAGGTACTCTTAGGACAAATTAGAGGATATGGTCATAACGGAGCTTAAGAACCCATGAGATTCATACTAATCTATGTGGCTCTAATATAAAAAGCGGTGAATTTCTTGTCTTTAACAGGTATTCAATGGATGGTTCCGGTAACTGGACACAATGGATCCAAATGATGGTCTACGTGAAGCTGTGGCTGCCGCCACAAGAGCACCCATTTACCTACCTAACACAGGAAATAGTCTAACGGCGTCAAATCGCACGACCGAGGCGGCCAAGCGTCTGGACCATTTCGTGAGATAACACGTTCTCCAAACTTGGTTTCCAATAAATTGATTGACATTCGCTGTGTGGCTTGTGGCGCCGTCCTGTTGGAACCACATGTCCCCCAAGTCCATATCATCCAATTGGGGCCAAAAATATTCGGTTATCATTGAACGGTAGCGATTCCCATTCACAGTAACGTGCCGGTCTTGATCATCACAGAAGAAGTACGGCCCAATGACGCCGCCGGCCCATAAACCACACCAAACCGTAATTTTTTCGGGATGCAATGATGACTCATGGAGTACGTGTGGATTGCTGCCTGACCAATACCGCATATTTTGTTTATTGACGAAGCCATTCAGCCAGAAATGAGCCTTATCGCTGAAGATGATTTTTCGATGAAAATCTGAACCATTTTCATGTTGTTGCTCAGCCCAATTCACGAACATACGACGCTTCTGGTGGTCAAGCGGCTTCAGTTCTTGCGTCAATTTAATCTTGTTAGGATATGGGCCAAGATCTTTTCGCAAAATTCGCCACAACGACGTCACAGAGATGCCCAACGCTTGAGAACGACGTGTGAGAGACACATTTGGGCTTTCTTCAACTAAAGCCTCAGCGGAAGCAATATTCTCGACACTACGGGCACTTCTTTGTCTCACTGGCACGGGAACATTTTGTACTGTGCCTGTGGATTCAAATCTTTCCACTAGACGCTCAATTGTTGATCTGCTAGGACGATTATGACGACCATAAATTGGACGTAGCGCTCTTAACGTTGAGGCCACTGACTCCGAATTTCGGTAGTAAATTTTAATAATTTCGACTCGTTGTTGGCTCGTATACTTTCCATCATGAAATGGCAAACCTTACTGAAGAGAAATGTCAAAAGAGCGGCAAGAAATTCGGCGTCGTTTGCTGTCCCTGTAGCGTCCCTGTTGAAAAACCCTTTACTTAAACTGGTCTCCGAAGTGCAGCTTAAATCTAATCGGATTAAACGCTGTCAAGTTTAAAAAACTGGGTTAACGCTCGGTTAAGCGAGTGATTATTATGGACTTGGGTTTAATTTTTGGGTTAAACTCCCTTAAACTCGGGTGTAACCTTTAACCCGGATTAAAGGGAGAGAATAATATTACAAAAAAAATTAAGGTGGTTGTAAAGAAATTTATATGTTTCTATTTTTTCGTTAAAAATAATTAATTCTCGATAGCACATGAACAGTTTTGTTCTTTGTTATTTTTTTTTTGGCTTTCGTTTGAACTTTCTTCAGCAAACTTAAAAATTCTTATCTCATTCTTTAAAATTGTCCACAATGTACTAAATGAAACACTAATTTTTCTGCAACATCTTTTTTCATTTATTCCCTTTTAACTTTTTCAATAACCGCTAATTTCTCTGAAATTAAAACGAGCTCAAACGATTGACCTGCTGATATACGTAAAATATCTACTACACATGTACATTGTAAGCTTGTGCATCCATACACCCATTCAAAATTCTTGCCAAAACGGGGAGTTGCCTTTTAAAATTAGGAACAAAAAATCATAAGGTTTGTTTGACGTGGCTTGCACTAGTGCCCACAAGCGCGCACTGAGAAGTGTCAGCTTATGTTCACGCCTGCCAAAAACCCGGCTTCTATATCGAACGCAAAATCTTGCCCTGAAGTCTGCCAGTTTTCGACATTGACAAATATGTATTTATCTTCCGGTAACACTTTTTTCCGTTTATTGTTAAAAATGAGTGAACTCAATTCTGAACTTTGGTTTGCCATAATGCAAATGGTTGATAAAAGTGTTCGCAATATAGATGATGAGTTTGAAAATGAATGGCAGTAAGCGAAATGACAGCAAAACATGATCATAATATTATAAAGAAATACCTACCACTTTTATAAACACTAGACCTTTTTGCAGTAGCTTTAATGGTGAGAAAATTTATGGAAGTAAAATTCCACAAATATATAAGTATCCGGTTACAACCTAGTCCCTTTACTTTAATTTATTTAAACAATTGAATGTACATGAACTTATTTTCAAATTTGCCTAGACGATAATTTACATAATAAAAAGTAGCTTTATGTAGATTTTGGAGGAGCAATGAAAATAGAAGTCAGATTTCGCCAACTTCTATGCATGTCGGAAAATAACTGCTTGGTGAGTGCAACAAGGACATGATGTGCCCTGATGGAGAGCGGTACACTGGAGAAATTGGAGGCAGTTTTCTGGTCGGATAATATTACGAAGAGTCGACAACTTTCTAGGCCAGCATTTAACTAATGTAAAAACTCAACTTACCTATAATTGAACAGCATAAATGAAAAACGGCAATTGCAAAAATCCTTAGTTTAACTTTCGCCATAGTTCGCTGGTTGTGATTTCTGGTTCTTGTGTATCAAAATCAAAATGTATATGTTTATACACAAACTTAATGCTCCTTCATTAATGTCAAACACTATTTTTAAATTATTATAATAAACACTGTCACACAAGATCTTTTTTTCTTTCACTATGTGCACTTTAGGCTAGAATGCGTGTTGTATCTTCGGCATTCAGCTCTTCCTCGTTGGGAAAATATTCTGATTTTGTATATTTTTAGTTTACCGAGTGACTAAAAATACAATTCCGCAAACATTAAGTTATATATAAATGTAATTAACTTCGTTGTCACAATTAAGTGTACGTGTACCAACAAACATACTAAAAACAAAAATATTTATAAAAATAAATAAAATTAAAGACGCAATAAATAGGTATCACTAAATAGATATGTGAACAAATGAAAACCACGTAAAAACTAAGCCAGGTATCTACTTTTGTAGGTTTATTACTCGGAAATAGCTTAGTCACTTCACCTGTCAAACTGTTTACATTACTCATGCACTACTCAAGCACTTTTAAATTGCGAAACAATGAAAACAAATTTAATCTTTTATATTTTATCTTTTTCATTGGTCACATATCCACGAGTATTTCGATATTCGATCGTCTGTTGAAAGTAAATTTCAATAAGAAAGTGACAAGAAATGCCTCTCACACGCGGCTAGTAGAGATACTTTTTTAACAATATTATTTGCAAAAACCATTTTTGCATTTTTTTTTGTAGCCACATTATAACACCACCTGCTGTTGCACTTCACTAGGTAAAAAAAATACAAGCCTACTATCTGGCGGTGCAAAATAGGAAAACAAGGCGAATGTTGTAAAGTTCTGGATGGATGGTTTTGACCGTTGCAAAAAGAAAACTCAGTATCATTTAACGCATACAAATTCTATCGCAGTGACTCAAATTCCACACTTGTTTTGTTGACTTCTTGATTTCTCCCTCTCACTCACCTAATTTCTGAATTTAATTTCCATCCAATGCAAAACTATTTAATAAAAATTCACCACTAACAAACAAACACAAGCGCAGAATTGTGTAACCGGTTTTTAGTTGTTGTTGTCCAGGAACAAGAGGGAGAGAGCCAAGTTTGAGATATAAATTATTGGAGTCACGAATCACGACTAACGATCATTTATTATTGGGAATAAAAATAATTAAATTTTGTTCTTCTGAATTATAAAATTTGCTTTGTTGGAGTTGTGGAATATCCAAACATAAAATTATGGATGGAGGAAATGTTGAGAGAAGAATTACAAATAAATTTTATTTTTTTCTACCGCACATTCCAAACCAACCACTACACACGACCAATTTTCAACGGCAACTGAAGTTGATTTCGCTCACGAGTCACAATTCTCAAAGTGCATGCACAGTTGTTAACGGTTGTTCGATTTACTCTGCGTCTGGCTTATGCCGAAGTTTCTTGAATGACGCTGTTGCTATTGCTAGATACATTTGGATCTGAATCTGTTCAGTTCCAGTTAGACTTTCAAGCAAAGATAATGGAATTACAGAGATATATTACATTCCAGTGGAAAGGTGGCTGTCACTGTCACGCAACATTCTCATTTCTTTTGTAAGCATAGGTATGTGAGTTTATGTATAGGACTTTCATTCAAGAATTTTGTATTCTGTAATGTGTATTTTACTACTTTCTTTAATTCAATCAAAGCCTCAACAAAATCGAAGCAAATTCAATTCGAAACACAAAACAATTGAACAGCGATATGCCAAGAGGGTGATGGCCGCCACTAGGGATTGAAATTACGAAAACAACATGTAAACAAAAGGGTTTTGGGAGGTTACGTACGAAAAATATTCATTTCTTTCAATTAATTCATCTCTGCTTTCGAGTCGCTTATCGCAGTCGCAGTTAGTAGTACCAGAGATGGTCTCTTTATCTTCTGATTGGATATATATTGGAATACGAACTGGAATGAAATTATGGGACGCGCCAAACCGAATGGAACTGATTATTGCTTTCAAACAACCAGAGATGAATGATTAAAAGACATGAATATCTTTCTTACGTCTATCCATCCAAATCTTATTTGTTTACATAGTTGTTTTGGTACTAATTTCAATCCGTGGGACTAAAAGAAAAGCATGTTGCTAATGGCCGGCCACCATTCCTTTTGCTTTTATGGGCATCACGCTGTTCAATTGTCAACTTGTTTAGTTTTTGGTAAGCATTAGATTCAAATAAAAAAAATAATGAAATGCTCATTTCGAAATAGCGAATTCTTACATTAAAGTCCGATTGGTGCACTCGCATAAACTAGAAAAGAAATGGGCATAACTATGTGCGAGACTTCATGAAATTTTAGGGAAAACAGCTTGTTGGCTGCCGCCCTTCCACTGGATTCTCTCTCTGTATTCCATTATCTTTGCAAGAAACAACTCACGTCCAGTGATACCAAACTCCAAGATATATCTTCTTTTTTTTTCAGGATTTTTGAGTTTGAAAATATGAACAAGACTTTTTACCTCAAATTCATCGAATTTCAAGATTTTTGATATCGCAAATTAAAAAAACCTTTTCTATTGAAGAAAACCATTTTCTATTAACTCCATTATTACGTGTAATGTCGAAGAGAGCCCATATACAATCTCTGTTTAACTAATGAATTTGATAAAATAACATATTACATATGTTTTTGGAAACATTTTTTAGTAAAAACAAACGATGGAAATTTCGCGTAACCAATCTTCAAAGATTTAATTTTCAATATTTTACCGCTTTATTCATTCCCCCTCTACAACTGTTGAAAGAATATTTTCTGCTGTAAATTTTAAGTAGGTACACATTTATTCGTTATCGAGTACGGAAACATTTAAAAGTTTAAAGATTAAAGGATTTGTTGCTCTTTAATGAACCGAATTTCTATGATCTTAATATAAGCAATGAAATAATTCTAAGTCATTTTAATTCAAATATGTTCCAAAATTTAAGAAAACAATAACATTTAATTATATCCAATTTTTTTATCGATATATATGTGATTTATGCATTATGTTATAAGTTTTATTTAAAGAACTTCAGAATTGTGTTTTATATTTCGTTCTTTTTATATTTTGAAAAATCTTGAAAACATTTTTTTTTATTTCGGAAAAACAAGATTTTACGATTTTTCACCTGGGAACACTGCGTCACGTCTCACAAAACGACCAAGCAAGACATAAGTTACAACTTACAATTTCCATACTCTGTCATTGTGTGGTATACGAATGCAATGTTGATAATTTCAAACAAAGGGTATTAAATTGGAATAAGAAATAATGAGTCTCTGGCTCTCTGCATAATGTTGCTGAAAATCTTGGAATAGAATTAATTCGTTATTGAAAAATGCTGGTAGGCTGGAACATGCTGTAAGTTTGACCGAATTTGGTTCTGTTGCTTTTTACAGGTATGTTATTGACAAATCTGGGCTCTAATCGCGTAAGCACAAAACGATCGAACGACATCGTGTCGACGATGCTTCTACTTTAGGCGTTTTTCTTTTTTAGTTCAGAGCACCGAGCTCGAGCATTATGAGCACGCTATGAAGCGAGCGTGCTCAGATTGTTCTGAGGTATTTATCAAAAACAATACTGAGACCACCAACTTCGGCCGATTTCCCGTTACTTGCCTAGAAGCTATATTTTCATGGGGTGGCAAACGCTAAGTGCGTTAGTATTGTTACATAGAAATTCGTATTGACAAATGTCACGTAACTTCAAAAATTCCGGCTCACCAACACGCTCGCACCTTGCATATGCCACTTCCGCTGTGGACAAAGCTGCTGACAGCGTTCATAAAATTTGTCCGTTAAATTTGAAATTATTTATATACGTGTGGACAGTATTTTTTTAGGAATAAGTGTACATTCGCTTAAGATATTTATGAAAAATTGTCAATGCAGAATGGTTGCATGAAAATAAACACATTTTGAGCAAGTTTTCTTCAGTTATTAAAGAAAAATTCACACAATAAATCGATCTTAATGATAACGAAAAGAGGTAAATACACAACCATGTTTGTCCTAATATGTTCTAGTATATAAAACATGTATCTTAGATAATTTAACTAACCAACCAAATCAAATTATTCGCCTTTTAACAATTTATAACAACTAACCAATTTTTGTAGTTTTTGTGTGTTTTTGCATGTCACACTGATTCTTTTTTGACATAACACCGATAGGAATACAAAATGGCGAATTTGAAAAAAAAATTAAGGGGCCCAGCGGCAAGAGGATTGTGAGTTGGGGGTCTCTGTATGGTTTGTCTATGGTATTTATGAAACACACTTGAGCACATGCTGTCATTTGTTGTAAATATATGTATAAATTGAATATTTATTAATTGTTATTTATTAAATTGGTTAATATTCAGTTCCAAAACAACAAGGTTCGTCCGCCATTTTAACTATTTTGCTTATCCTGTTTTTTTTTCTGTCAAATGTGACTGGAAGTGTGTAATCAGCTTTTCGCTCAGGATGCTCAGGCAATTTATTCTGAGCTCATAGAGCGCGCTCTGATCGTGCTCTGAACGAAAAAAGAAACACAAATTCTGAGCTCTGATGTATCTGAGCTAAAAAAGAAACACGGACTTTTTGTATAACAGTTCAGGCCGAAACAATTGATACTCTCGTCGAAACGATTCGATTGAACGATGGCTATTTCGCAATCGCTTAATCGTTGCAATTCTTCAGTTTCAATTAGGTCTAAGAGAAGTATAAAAAATCAAAATCCAAATATTCAGTCTGCAACGCAAGAGGCCGAAAATTAATAGATTTTTGTAGCGCGTTTGGGTTAAGAATACAGAACATACTTTTATTGGTAATCAAGGTAGCTCTGTTATCGATTTTAATCTCGGCGGTAGCGACTGGAACAAGCACATTGTCGATCTTAAAGTTGAAAGTGTCTAATTTTCGGATCATCTTCCTATAGTTGTGACGTTTGTTCTCACGCCGATGGAGACCGAAGGGGCCAAGGTTATGAAACCTTTGCCTAAACTTAACTGGAGGAAATCAAAAGCGGTTATATATCAAGCCCGACTTAATAGCGCTCTACAACGGCACATCACCTCAACCTCGTCAGCTAGATGAAATCATCCAAGCATCCTACCCGGTCACCTGTATCAACAGGAACGGTCGAGAAAACTATGTTGCCCCTTGGTTTGACGGCGAATGTAAAAGAGCCAGAGAGTTATCATTTGGTTGCTTGAGAGCATATAGGAATTCTTGTGAAGGTTGTTTCAACCAGAGACAATACTGAGACCACCAACTTCGGCCGATTTCCCGTTACTTGCCTACAAGCAGCGTTGTTATGTGATCGTATTTATCGTAAATGTTACGATTTTCGAAGGTTAATACGACGCTCCGATTTTTGCCTTTTTCGCTCCAATTTCTACGATTTCGTAAATATTTTCCGAATATACTTTACAAACATTAAATACGATGGCTAAACCGAAATACGACGCGATAAATAAAATACAATTTCAGAAAAAGAACCCACAAAGATTTAGAAATGCATTTAGCACCTATAACTTTACCTTACCCGCACATCCCCTTTGCAATTAGCCGGCATTGATTACTGATCATACCCGTTTTTTTGTTTGCGTGATGGGTTGACGCCTACTTGCGATGCTACTTCTATGTTATGTCAAATTGGCAATGGCTATATTTCCTTTTGAATATTTGCGTTGTTTCTTGCTTGTGTCACGGTTGCCACTTTGGTAATTTTTTCCAAATTTAGTAATTTTTTTTTTTTTGCTTTTTGAGTTTTGGTAATTTGGTAATTTTTATCTGGTTTTGGTAACTTTTTGAGCAGGAGCACCAAAAAAACGAACTCGATATCAATTCATTTAAATGCTGCCTTACTGTTTCTGAGTGAAAGCATTGCAGTTGCATATGTTATAAGAAAAAATGCTCGGAAATGGTAGAAGGTAGCTGGTAATTTTGTGCACAACGTTGTTGAAGTTGTTTAATTGATAAGACTGACAAAGTTCCTCCTACGTTCCTTACTGAGTCTTATGTTTTATAAATGTTTGTTTTTAAACAAGCAATTTTAAAAATCAAATAAAATAATTTGAGTTTACAAAAGAATTCTTTTGGTCAGCAAAAGTATTTAAAGTAGAAATTACTATTACTTTAGTAAGTTAAGTGTTATTTATTTTATTTTGTAAAGTAGCAGTTGTTTAACTACTTAAAGACTGACTAAGTTCCTACAAACCTATTGTACCAAATTAAATACTTTAAAAGACTTATTTTTTTTTTTTTTGTGTTTTAAAAATGTGTGCTATAATAAATAAAAATAATGTGCTAGGAACTCTACACTTTTCTTTTAGTTTCTCTGAAGACTAAGCAAATGGACGTTTTTACACTGTCATGCCGATTTTTTAATATTATGTTCGCAAATCAGAGAAAAAAGTCTTAGGGTAGTGATAAGGCATTTTCACATTGGCTCAAGACTATATAATACCCTTACCCTTTTATTTTAAACATTGCATATTGGTTGATAAATCAAAACGGTTAATGTAATGTGTAAAATTTTAAAATCAATTACTTTTCTTAAGGAATATGAGTCCTTAACCCCTTACCATGGGGATGTGGAGTTTTATATGGGGTAGAATTACAATATAAAAAAAATACTTCAATAGACTTCGGAAGGTATAAGTATTATTGGTATGAAAGTAAATACCTACTTCTGAATTTAAATTTGCTTGAAACTTTTGTCGTTTTCGATTTCGCAAAAAGATACATTTTTTCAGAAAAAAATATCTTTTTTTTTTTATCGAGATTGCTTTTCATAAAAAATAAATATTTTTTTTTTCTTGTCTGAGACACTTTTCAGAAATCTCGATTTCTTTCTCAGATTTACACATTCACTCATACCAATGTGTATGGCACACAGACGGCGGTTTATCGTTGGAAGGATTGTTTTTTTTTTTTTAACTGAATTATTCATTTTACGCGTATGGAAACGAGTATTTATATTAAATTATTTTGAAATGCGTTACTATAAACGTGTTACTAAAAACGTGGAAATTGATTTCCAGTAGGTAGATACAAGTGAAAAAAAAAAATTCCGGCCAACTCAATACACACAAGAATCAATAAAATTTGGATTTTATGTTCGATTTGGCAGCAAAAATCTGAAATCTCAGATCAAAATCAAAATCTGAAAAGCCAAATCGAAAACGACATATTTAAATAGTTAAAATACTAATAAAACACCAAGCATCTTAAAGATCAAACTGTCCGACTTCTCGAGCATTACAAAAAAACATTCATATTAAGTGCAAAATGACCTCTATGCTCTTAAACGCATTTTTTGTACTCGTAAAATTAGAAAATACGACAAATACGATTTTGATTCGAGAAAATATACGATTCTCAAACAATATCCATAACAACACTGCCTACAAGCTATATTTTCATGGGGTGGCAAACGCTAAGTGCGTTAGTATTGTTACATAGAAATTCGTATTGACAAATGTCACGTAACTTCAAAAATTCCGGCTCACCAACACGCTCGCACCTTGCATATGCCACTTCCGCTGTGGACAAAGCTGCTGACAGCGTTCATAAAATTTGTCCGTTAAATTTGAAATTATTTATATACGTGTGGACAGTATTTTTTTAGGAATAAGTGTACATTCGCTTAAGATATTTATGAAAAATTGTCAATGCAGAATGGTTGCATGAAAATAAACACATTTTGAGCAAGTTTTCTTCAGTTATTAAAGAAAAATTCACATAATAAATCGATCTTAATGATAACGAAAAGAGGTAAATACACAACCATGTTTGTCCTAATATGTTCTAGTATATAAAACATATATCTTAGATAATTTAACTAACCAACCAAATCAAATTATTCGCCTTTTAACAAATTATAATAACTAACCAATGGCATTCAGTAATATAAAAATGTGGAATTCCTGAACTCTTTCACATTTCCCCACGGTTGCCGCGGTTGGCAGCATTTATTTTTGTAGTTTTTGTGTGTTTTTGCATGGCACACTGATTCTTTTTTGACATAACACCGATAGGAATACAAAATGGCGAATTTGAAAAAAAATTGAGGGGCCCAGCGGCAAGAGGATTGTGAGTTGGGGGTCTCAGTATGGTTTGTCTATGGTTTCAACCTTTATTTGCAGGCGAATATGGATTATAAATATAATAAAGCAGCATTTTATGAAGCCGAGTCTAAGCGGGTAGCCGGTTGTAAAAGCTCGAAAGAATTCTGGAGGCTAGTGAAATATCTGAACTGTAAAAACTGTACTATCCATTGTAAGCTAAGCGCGAATCTTCTGTTCTGTTCAGGAAAGAGTTAATTTCCACTATGCACCTCCTGGGTTTAGCAATGAAGTCCTGGATGCTGACATCACTCAACAAGAGGTAATTTCAGCGGTGGCAAGGCTAAAGGATGGCTAAGCAGCAGGTTCGAATGGGATATCAGCTGAGTTTTATAAGTATGGCACAACGGAGGTGATTAACAGGTTAACATTAATATACGGAAACATATTGGAAACTGGTCTTATACCCCAAGAATTCGGAGAATCTGTAATTTTTCCAATCCATGAAAAAGGAAGATTGTCAGAACTGTCCAATTACAGAGGTATTTCTTTTTTAAATGCATCGTACAAAATCTTCACCTTAATCTTGCAAATACGACTAAATAAATGGATTGATGATAATAAGCTATTAAAGGAGTACCAGGCAGGTTTTGGATCAGGCTTTTCAACGATTGACCACATCTTTGTCTTAAAAAGTATTGCGGACTCTTTTCTCTATAAAGGGAAGAAGTTGTACACGTTCTTTATCGACTTTAAGGCAGCATTTGATACAGTGCATAGACAAGTTCTCATCTAAAAGCTCTATGGTATCGGAATGTCGCGGAGGCTTGCAAGGGTATACAAAACCTTTATATGGACACAGTGGCGTTGGTTTGGAACGGTGAAGAGATGTTTAGTTGGTTTAGAACGGAATCAGGAGTCAGACAAGGTTGTTCAATGAGCCCAAGTCTGTTTGCTTTATTTATTGATGACCTGGTAGACTTCCTACCTAGCGGCATTGAATCGCAGGTCATATTTACAATAAAGGCATTGCTTTTCGCTGATGAAATTGCTCTTTTCGCATCAACACCTGAATCATTGCAGGTCATGATTAACCGGCTATATCAATATTGTAGCCTTCGGAACTTGATAGTTAATCTAGAAAAATCTAAAATTATTATTTTCAGGAACGGAGGAGGCAGACACTGTGCAAATGAAAAATGGTATTACAACAATGAATGGATTGAAATTGTTAATGAATTCAAATACCTAGGAGTTCACTTTACAAAAAACTTAAGTATGGAGAGGCATTTGAAGGAGAAGCCGACTAAGGCGAAGAGTGCTATCACCGCAGAGTGGAACAGATGTTTTTATAATAAAAGTATTGCGCATAGCAGCAAGTTCAGAATATTTGAAGCTGTATCGGGATCCATTCTACTTTATGCAGCACAAGTATGGTTAGCGAAACAATATGAAACCGTGGAGAAGCTGCTGCGATACTTTATTAGCGAATTTTTCGATTGCCACCCAATGTGCCTACCTATATGATTATGTTAGAAACAGGCTTATCGCCTCTCTTCATTAGAACGCTAAAAATGCAAATTGACTACGTTCTGAAAATCATGAAGATGAAAAATCACCTGCTCCCGAAGAAAGCTGCTCTTCAAGTCATACGCTCAAAAACAAGTTGGTTTGCTTAATGGATAAATCTAGCGACTGCGAGATGGATATCAATCTAGATAATTTAATCAACTATGATGGAAAAGACTGCTGTACCAGCTTGTTTCTGCAGTTGACTTAAAATGCAGAGAGAGATTTTTGAACAACGCTATAGAAACCTGTACTCTCGATTGAATCATAATCTGATAGAGAAAAACTATTTTTGAGATGAAAATGGCGTCGACGAAATATCGATGATGGTCAAGTAACGTGGAGAACTCATGCAGTTAAATTTTATTCCACATAGAGAGGATTTACCCATCCTGTGCACATTGGGTAACTCTTTCGAAAGAGAAGATACTTTTCACTTTATGGGAAAATGTCCTATTTTAAAAGAGTTTAGGAGGAACATATTTGGAAGCAATTTTTTGACGGAAAACCAAGTTATTCCATGCTTGACGATATGGAAGTTAAAAAACTATTCCAACACTGTAATTTGGCGATAGGACATAAAGAGCGGATTATTAGTGAAAGTTTTTAAGAAAAAAAAAAGATTAAAGATTTAATTAATAATTTTGTTTTGTCAACTAGGCAGACGGCATAAAAGCCATGCTTTTTTTTTGTAAACTCTGTAAGCACTATTCTAAATATTGAATCAAATAAATATTAAATACGAAATACTATAGTCGCTTTCATCGTAGTTGTAAAAAATGCATTCCTTGCAAAAAATGGTGATTGCACTTTTTTTAATATCAAATGAATTTTATTTATTTGTTTTATAATACAGTAACTAATGCAAATAGAAAAAAATGCATTCATAAAATTGAATTTATTGAAACCATCTGTCCCACGAAATCAATTGGACTTTTGGTCGGTTCCTGCACACTGTTGGGTACTGTTTAATACATATGTAGACTTTCACTAAAAATTTCACTTCCTTGTTGGTTGAATCTGTCTTTATCACACTAGTTGTTGTGTTCGACGTCCTTGATAAAGTGTTTACTTTAATCTTGATACCAGTAGAGGCCTTCTTCCAAACTACCTACCATTTTTGCATTTAATGCCCAATTTTACAGAAATAAAAAATTAAAAACAAATTTCATGTATTTTTGGATTTTTAGTTGTCAAAGTTTGTTTACAGTCATTGTTGCTGATGTGTTGGCACCATTGGAAAAACCATGAGATGATAGGGCTTCTCTCTCTAACGAACTTATCTGTCTCTTGAAAGATCGTTCAGTTGTTGTGCTGGAAAAGTTGTACACTAATTTTTTAGTTTCTTCTGATATACGTCAGAGATGAATGAATAAAAGAGATGGATATCTTTCGTACGTCTATCCCCCCAAAACCCATTTGTTTACATTGTTGTTTTTGTAATTTCAATCCCTGTCTGTGAATGCGTGTGAGCTACGAAAAAAGTTACTAATGACAGACCACCAATCAAAATTCAGAACGGCCGGCCGGATGTCATAAAACAGCATAATTTTGTATTCACCATATGGTGACACTCTCTTTTAGATAGGTCGGTTCGTTAGATATACGATTTTTCGGTTACCTCCAGAATCACCCCATTGAATTAATCCGACTGGAAGGAACAACATATTTTATATGTGAAATTATTACCTAACTGACTATTTAATTTTATACGCGGATGAATTTATATATTTAAAAGAGTGGTTGGTGTACTAGGGTTCAAATTATAAGAACTTTTAAAAGAAACATTACGAAAGCATTATGTGCTATCTATCGGATAAATTGCGATATTTAGATAACCTTGATATAATAGTACGTGACTAAAATGTTGGATTTTGCAAATCACATGCAAATTGATTGGTGAATTGTAAATAATTTTAATTTATACAGCCAGCTTGTGTTCAATTTAACAAGAAAACTTTTTTCATTACTCTGTTAATAAAAATGGAATTTGAATTGTTATTCGTAACTATATTAACCATTTTTGATAAAAAGCAGTGTCAAAGTGTTAGAAACATATAAATTATAATATTCATTGCAAGCAAATTAACTGTCAACCGTCAAAATTCAAATTTTCATAGTGAACATGCCCAAACCAGTTTTCCAGGATAGTTGAAAATTTTATGAATTTCGGTGGTGAATTCACCAACTTTCCGCCATCTTCCGGGTGAATTCATGAACTCACTTATGCAAGTATAGAAATGAGAATGGATGCGTGACTTCATGAATTTTTCGGGAAAACAGCTTGTAGGCAGCCGCCTTTCCACTGGAAAGATATCCATCTCTGTATTCCATTATCTTTGATATACGTTTTTAATAATTAAGATAAGATACTTAAAAAGGTGTTTTTAATTAATGTTTGAACCAACAGTCATGTTCAAACTGTTGAAAACGAGAACGATGAACGATTCGATTGAACGATGCGACGATGATGTTATACGAAGCAAACGATAAACGATGTCGTTTTGTTTAATCGTTTCGACGATAATCGTTTCAAAAATTAGCCGATTAGATCCCAGGTGTTTCTTGGATTCGAATTCCGCAAGAGTGATTTTTTTTTGTGTAGGTACATGAAAAAAAGATACACTGGATTGTTCAGAGTCCGTCGATGGTATTCAGGGCGGCCATAACTTATACCACTCTACCTGGAAGTTTGGCGGCCATTTGTGAACTTCCCCAACTATAGATGTCTCAGCATGATCAGATCATCTTTGGAGGCTTTCGACCACCCTATGTCACCCCCTGGAAATTTGTTTTTATAGCTCACCATAAAGTAAAAAGTAATTTAACATTTTCTACGTGACGAATCGTTTATTGTGCCTTTTAAGTTACTCTTAAATTTTCTTGTTTAAACTAGTTTAATTGAATTTAATAACTTGAAGTTTAATGTTAAAAAAAGTGAATCGAGAACAAAATCTTAAACTTTGTTAAAAATTATAAAAAAAAAACAAAACAAATACAAAAAAAGAGTAATCTCATTTTATATTCCATTGAACTCGAAAAATCTGAAATCTGAGAGCAAAATTTGAAGATCCCTATGGATAACGATATTATATAATACATATATACTATTGTGCATATATACCTATTTATTTCTTCTTTCATTTAATGGTACCGATTTTGTCATCTAGAGTATCCACTTACAATAACGTTCATGTTCACTTCCTAAAAACAGTACATATTGACCCAAAAATTCTGTCAAACAGAATTCAGCTCACTTGGCCGACAAAAAGTAATTGGGGAATGGGGACGTTCAAGTATCTTGTTTAGTAAGTCTGACAGCTCTCTCACTAGATGAAACTCGGCTCTGATTGGGGGAAATCGGTCGTGAGAGCAGATGTTTCAGTTGACGTTTATGGAGGGGTAGCCGACGAATCTAGTCGAGAAATTCGTGACTGAGTACTAAGTTGACAGTTCTCATATGTGGCTGACGTAGAAAACGTGACGTTCCCGACCAATCAAGTTTTTGCGTTCAGGTTACATCTTATCCAGACCAATCTAGTCGACTTAAGATGACTAGATTCTTGAATGCGGCCACTGACTACTAAGTTGACAGTTCTCATATGTGGCTGACGTAGAAAACGTGACGTTCCCGACCAATCTAGTTTTTGCGCTCAGGTTACATCTCATCCAGACCAATCTAGTCGACTTAAGATGACTAGATTCTTGAATGTGGCCATTTACTTAGCACACTCAAACTTACATATCACAGCACGCTGTGCAAAGCACTCACTACCTATGTGGAAATGTATTCGTGCGGTTAGTTTGCTTTAACACGAAAATACTATCTCAACGCGCATTCGCTTCAAAGCATCATTTCGTTTTACAAAATTGTTGCTCGCGCGCTTTGGCATTTAAAATCGTAAATTTTTTCTTTTATTTCAGAAAAATTTACACACGAAATTGAAGTTAATGATATCCAAAAGCGGAATATACAAAACCATGTTTGTCCTAATATGTTTCTAGTGTATAGAACATCAACTTTAGATAGTTTTATTAACCAAACAAATGAAGTTAGTTGCCTTTTAACAATTTATAATAGCTATGCAATGGCATTCAGGAATGTAAAAATATGGTATTACCGAGCTCAATCTCATTTCCCCAGGGTTGGAAGTGGTTGGCAGCATTTTTATTTATGGTTTTGCATGTTACACGGATTCTTAATTGACATAGGTACAACCGAATAGAAAACGAAATGGAAAAAAATTTGGGGAAGCCAGGGGCAAGAGGATTGCGAGTTGGGGGTCTCGTTTTGATTTGTCTCAGGTCCTAACTACTTTTCAGTTTTTCAAGTAGAATGCTCCATCTTTTCACAATATTTCGTTAAATCAATATCATCTGGACGATGGACGATTATTGAAGTTACGTGAAGCAAAGATATCGTCGAAACGCTATCGTCTGGCGATAATCGACTTACGGAATGAGTCCAGTCTATTATTTCTATTTTCAAAATATTCACATGATTACGATTCCATTGTGTTTTTTAGACCACCATTAAGTTAAGATTTGCATTATCTGCCTCCGAATAAATCAAAAGATTCTTATAATATTTGTTCCGTTTATTGAATAATATTCTGACAAAAAAATATGCAAACCACATTCCGCCATATACATACAAAAAAAACCTTTAAATTGCCTTTTAGCAACATTTCTTAGTACCAAAAAAAACTAGTTATTATGATGTTAACAAACTGCAATTTTTATACATAAGGTTAATTAAATGCGATTTTCTCTCCGAAGAGTAAAATAATTTTGATTTTAAAATTAAGATTTCTTCATAAAAATATCAAGGAAAAGGGAAAAATCAACATGTTAACTGATTTGTGCCCTAATATGTGTCACGCATTTCATTTTTGCTGCTTGTTTTCTTTTAATTCTTAATTTAATTTTAGAAATCTGACAAGAAACATTCAAACTATAAATTTTTGTGTGAAATTCTATCAAAACACCTCTATTTCACCATGATTATCAACACACTGTAATGGGATGTAAATCATCTTTTATCAAAATGTTCTAGTACTAAAGGTTAATTTAATGTGATTTTCTTTCCGTGTAATACAAATTTTACTTTTAAAAACAGGATTTTGACGCAAAAAAGTATGGTGGGATTTTAAAACAATTTGAGTACCTATGGTGAAAAGGGAAAAATGACCACGCTTCGTGGGATCAAATGCCGAAAGTGCTTTTATTAAAGGCTCAGGCTAAGTAGGTACCTATAATATATTCCAGTGATCAATGTTTGGATTAACCGAACTCTTGGAACTTGAAGTATCCGGCTCTAGCACTACCAATTGTCCAATTCCGTCCAAAACCTAACTGAACATTTTATTTGCTCTCCTTTCCACCAGAATGAGAACGACAACGTACATAATTATGTCGTTTCCCATTGGTTTCACTCGGGGATCCACTCATTCTGAAATCCAATGGAACAACAAAACTGCTTCTGAAAGAATCCACAAAAGTTTTGGTGAAATGACAAAAAATAATCTACGGCTGCTGTCAGCTGACTTGTATAAAATACACAAATTACACTTGTGTGAGTGCTTCTTGAGTGGATTCTGACTTCAAATAGAGAAGCGAAGTTCTCTTCTCAGAATCACCAGAAGAGTATTTTTTGTGCCAATGGAACGGTTTCAGGAGTGATTTTTTCGATTCCGGACTCTCCCGGACGCTTCTTTTTGCCCAATGGAAAACGACATTAATTTAAAACAATCAAAACAAACCAATGACGTTTAAATTGAACTACACGTTCACTCGTACAACGCACACATTGTACATTTCAGGAAAATAAATACAAAGCACAATATTCGAATTTATTGCCTTCAACAAAGAGGAATTCCCTATATCAATCGCGAGGGATAACCTCAAAATAAAGAATACAGATCGACATCATAAATACAATTCTGCGCACATTTTCTCTTTATTCAAAATGTTTCATTTCCAATTTAATGCGATTTGTTCCGCAATATGTGTGTTGCATACTGTATGTTTGCTTCGTACAGCACATCACAGTGCATCACGCTTCCGACCGATACGGCGGTGGCGATGCAATAGGACGATAATGTGTATTTACTACTGTAAATCACGTCACAAAACTAGTCTATCCCAAATGTTATGAATTTATGAGTGCGATACGAATACGATAAGAATTTAGATACAATAATAAATAGGACGAAATAAGAACGATTGGAATCCAGATCTGCATGGAAAAATTTCTGCATTATACAGTGGGGTATGTCAATGTGTAATTCTTCACGGTACATAAACCGTCAGTGTAGGAAAAATATTTACCGCCATTGAGGGCAACCTAATTATTTTTGAATGGCTACCTATTTCTTCAACGAATTTCAGTGTGGTTAGGGTAGACAAGCAAATCATTAACCATCGAATATGTACATAATTATGTATACCTACATTAAGGACTCATGAATAAGTCTGATAATAACTAATCAAAAAATTGTTAAATATGGTTTAAGTTAATTGATTGAAGATTCCGTTAATGAAAACGTCAATTATAAACTTATTGTGACTGCATTCCGGTTTTGTGAATACAAAGGAGTCGATTTATTTCCAGCACCAAATTGTTTATTTTTTATTCGAGAATTGGAACAAGACTAGGTGGAAACCTGTTACCCCGAAAGATTTATTTTTTTCCAGCTAATTGCCGTTGAGATTTGTTATTAGTTGTCATAATGCGGACCCATTAGAGTGACAGCTGACTGCTTAGTTAGAGTGCGACACTCTTCAAAGGCAAACCGACTTTATCGCCTTATAATGGAAATCCAAGTGGTATGGTCATTTCAAATGCAACAACAGGAACATTACTAATGTCTGTTTTAAATAAAGATAAGTTATGAGATCAAATGATGAACCTGGCGATGTAGGTTTCTTTGTAGGAAATTTCATTATCAAAGTGATTACTCAATTCTCCAGGGTTGTATGCCATTGAGATGATTTTTCCCTCGGACAGCTAATTTTTTCTCCATTTTTCCCTTTTGGACCTGGCAGACCTGCAACCACTAGGCATTATTTTTTTTATAAATTTAATTCTATACACTAACAAAAAAATGCACACACAATGAAGTGTCCGAGATATGAAAGAATTTCCCTGAATTCGTTAACAAATACTTGTCAAATGATTGATTGATTTAAGCGAACAATTATTATGATGCGTACTAAAAAACTTTAAATTAAATATATTTTATTTGGTTCATAAAAACAACTAGCAACAAAAAAATTCACATTATGATGTGCATTATGTCTACCAGTATTGCCAAACTGATCCAACGAATTTCATTGAATAAGCATTTCCGGATATTGTAGAGGTAATCCTCTCGGACTTTGGTGAAAACGCTATAAACCTAAATAAATAGAAATAGTATAATAAATAGAAACTTTGGACATTCCGAAGCTGAGAAAACAAAAATTTGGTCATCTTTGGATTTGCTCCACTCCCCGAAATTAGAAGTTAACAAATCAAACATGGGATTTTATGTTAAATTTGTTTTTATTTTTTTAGATTTTTGACTGTTAGCTGCTCAAAACAAGTGACGAAAGTAACTTTTAATGTTTTGTAAAATTAAAATAATGAATTTTAAATTATTTCTGGGAGAATTGGCTATCGTTTCATTCGAGCAGCGAAGATGATGGAGAGGAGCAGAATTTGGTCTGTGAGAGACAGCAATACAAGATGCTAACACCATAGACAAACCATACTGAGACCCCCAACTCACAATCCTCTTGCCGCTGGGCCCCTCAATTTTTTTTTCAAATTCGCCATTTTGTATTCCTATCGGTGTTATGTCAAAAAAGAATCCGTGTGACATGCAAAAACATACAAAAAATGCAAAAATAAATGCTGCCAACCTCGGCAACCGTGGGGAAATGTGAAAGAGTTCGGGAATTCCACATTTTTATATTACTGAATGCCATTGGTTAGTTATTATAAATTGTTAAAAGGTGAATAATTTGAATTGTTTGGTTAGTAAAACTATCTAAAGTTGATGTTCTATATACTAGAAACATATTAGGACAAACTTTGTTGTGTATTTTCTGCTTTTGGATATCATTAACTTCGATTTCGTGTGTACATTTTTCTTAAATAATGAAGAAAATTTGCTCAAAATGTTTTTATTTTCCCTCAACCAATCTACATTGTTAATTTTTCATGAACATTTTAAACAAATGTGCACTTATTCCTAAAAAAAATATTATCCACACGTAACGAACAATTTCAAATTTAACGGATAAAACTCTATGAACTCTGGCAGCAACTTTGCCCACAGCGGAAGTGTCTCATACCTCCTGGGAGTGTGTTGGTGAGCCGGAATTTTTGAAGTTTCGTGACATTTGTCAATACGATTTTCTATGTAAGAATACTAGCGCACCAAATGTGTACACTCCATAAAAATATAGCTTGCAGGCTAAGTAACGGGAAATCGGCCGGAGTTGGTGGTCTCAGCCACATATGCGAACTGTCAACTTAGTACTCAGTCACGAATATCTTGACTAAATTCGTTGGCTAACCCTCCACGAAAGTCAACCGAAACAGCTGCTCATATGATCGATTTCAGGCAATTAAAACCGAGATATAGGTACATCTAGTCAGGCAGCTGTCACACTTACTAAACTAGACACTTGAACGTCCACATTGTCTTCTTCTATCTGCTTTTGATAAGCAAGCGGTCCAGCCATTTTTTTTTTGGCTAATTCGCTTGATTGTCGCAATCTACTTTGACTTTTTTCGTATGGTCTTGAACGCTACAAAATAAAAGTTCATCACTATTTAACTATTTAAATTTAAAAAAAAAACGATAAAAAATAAAATGCAATTTTTTGTTTTATTGGAAAAGTAAGTCCACAATATCTACAGACCAAGCAAAATATGTCGGATTTCTGCAAGGATTTTTTTTTAAACATTTTCCCAAATCATTTTGCATTTTTTTTTTATATTGCTTTTAATTTTACTAAACCTAGATACCTAGTAAATACCATAGACAAACCATACTGAGACCCCCAACTCACAATCCTCTTGCCGCTGGGCCCCTCAATTTTTTTTTCATATTCGCCATTTTGTATTCCTATCGGTGTTATGTCAAAAAAGAAACAGTGTGACATGCAAAAACACACAAAAACTACAAAAATAAATGCTGCCAACCGCGGCAACCGTGGGGAAATGTGAAAGAGTTCGGGAATTCCACATTTTTATATTACTGAATGCCATTGGTTAGTTATTATAAATTGTTAAAAGGCGAATAATTTGATTTGGTTGGTTAGTAAAATTATCTAAAATATATGGTTTATATACTAGAACATATTAGGACAAACATGGTTGTGTATTTACCTCTTTTCGATATCATTAAGATCGATTTTCTTTAATAACTGAAGAAAACTTGCTCAAAATGTTTTTATTTTCATGCAACCATTCGCATTGACAAATTTTCATAAATATTTTAAGCAAATGTACACTTAATCCTAAAAAAAATACTATCCACACGTATATAAATAATTTCAAATTTAACGGACAACATTTTATGAACACTGTCAGCAGCTTTGCCCACAGCGGAAGTGGCATATGCAAGGTGCGAGCGTGTTGGTGAGCCAGAATTTTTGAAGTTACGTGACATTTGTCAATACAAATTTCTATGTAACAATACTAACGCACTTAGCGTTTGCCACCCCATGAAAATATGGCTTGCAGGCAAGTAACGGGAAATCGGCCGAAGTTGGTGGTCTCAGTATTGTCTCTGGTAAATACTGCGCATTGCTTTGCTTAAACCACACTATCCATATGTAAGTATAGATGATGTGGCAAATGTGTAAGCTTTGCAGTGTATGTTATGCATTAATACTAAAGTTTTGGCAGTGAACAGTTTAAATTGGACCATTTAAAGGAACGAAGTATTACTACCAAACCACGATTGCTGCTATTTTCTTCGTATTAATTTTCTACAAGACGTGGTAGATCCTGGAAGACATGTTTTTCTTATATCTGCAGTAGGTAGTGACAATGTCCATTCATTACGGCCTCTAATCCTATTACGCAATTTACATAATTGTTCCTTTAGAATAAGTCCCCCTTCAGTGACATGCAAAATGGTTCTAAAAAAGGTTCTTACTGCTTGAGTAGTACTGAACACCCACAAATCACTTACCCAACTTGGAATATTAATCAACTGTGAATAACCCCTCGATTTTCGTCTCCAGTAATCAAAATTGCGGCAATGGATGAGTGATTTATTTCGCTATAGCAGAGCCTTGTCATCACAAAAAGTACCCATTAGCTTACACAACTCATTTTAATAGCTTTTCCTAAAAACTGTGCCTAAGGTTATGGTATCCGCGACGTATGTTAATATTTCTACAAAGAATACAACAAAACGAGGTACAGTACAGAATGAATGATAGCGAATGAATGATAGCATTTGAAGGGCTTTTTTTAAAAATGGGGTCGTTATAAACAGTTGCATTATGATTGGGATAAAGAAATGCTTTGTGTATGCTGAAGATATAGCCCCTTGTCCTGTCAAATGCTGGAATCGAAAGCGATGAGAGCGTTATACATAAGATACGAGTACACCGATCAACTTATGTTTGTAGGGATTGCATCTGAAATAGCCTACATATAGCATGATTTTGGAAGATTATCTCCATTTTCCTTGCATGTGTATAGAGCCGTCAACTAAAGCAATAATTGTAGGTTGAATCACCGCATCGTGAACGAGTATTGAGCGAGGGAATTTGGGAATTATTTTTTCTTAATGTGGGTGTCCCTCAGCTATAAACAATAAACTCACGTAAAAATGTTCTCTCATCGTAATCACAATAATTGTGACTATACAGACACAGAATCTGCAAATGCAAAGTTAAAACTTGCTCAACGCTCACTAAATATAGAAATAGTAAAACTAGCAGCCAAGGCTGTAGACCATAGGAATTGCGATTTTTGATTGATTGATTAAAATCTCGAGTTGGAAATTTTGTACGACTACAATATCTTTCCCTTACTACGTAATCGAGAAAGTTAAAAATGACTGAACAACAAATCAAAATAAGAAACAAAAACAGGGCAATAGACTGGCTGTGCTGCAAACTCTGCCTGAATAGACTGAAAACGAGAGTATGCGTGTGATATCTGTTTTCCTACATCTTATGTGCGATATAAAATCAAAGGTTTATGTATCCATAATCCATCATACATTTTTCGATCATTGGCTTAACCTTTTAGCTCATAATATATAATCGCTTTGTAAAGCGTCTAGCGGACCTAGCCCTAGACGATACAATATTCGTGAATGTACATGTAATATTGTCATTTTTCAAAAAGGGCTATTTGAAGAGTAAAATCTAAGATGTATGTAGATACATACTTTTCTTAGGGCTATAACTTGCTTACCTATCACTCAACGCAAAAGATAAACTATTTTACGTATTGAATACCTACTAAAACTTGAACATTTTAGTGGGAAAAAAATTGCAAAATTATATTCTCTAATGAAGCAAAATGTGACTGCTAGTATTCAGTACCACGAAAGGGATACAGTAAAAACTCTTTTATCCGGAATGCTTGGGACCGACAGTGTTCCGGATAATCGATTTTTCCGGATATTAGAGGTTAAGAGATTTGGTGAAGGAAAACAAAACTATAAGTCTGCCTTTTAGTCTAGACGACAAACGGTAAACTTTTTTTTCAGACTAAAACGCAGACGGCAAATTTGTTTTCCTTTTCAGGCACGCATTCTTGTGCAAATCGCAACATGCTTGAACATTTACATGCTTGTGTAAAATCATCAGCACACAGCATTGCGGATATTAGAGGTTTCTCCGGATAGTAGAGTGTAAATTTCACAAATATTTTCTTAAAAAATTCCGGATATTAGAGGTTGCCGGTTATTGGAGTTCCGGTTAAAAGAGTTTTTACTGTACCTAATTATTCTACAAAATTTGAATGACTACATATTTTTGGGAAATAAAAACGTATGCTCAACTTTTTGCTGTCTGAACTAATTTATGCTTATCCTTCCTAACATTACCCTATACATTAGTTACCAACCTCTTCTAAGTAATATCCCAAAATTGCACTCAATCTTTTTTGAAGGTATTATTATCTCTTATCTTGACCACTAAGTATTACAGATAAACCGTTAAGAAAAGGAGAGCTTCTCTTAGTTATTGTCATAATCGTTTCAGATGTATTAAATTCGTTATTAGCATTCGTTATAAGAAAAATTTAACAATAATGACAAAGCAAAATATATGTGTCAACAGGAAGAGACGCACAAAATGGACGGACCATAGACATCTAGGACTTAGTCTATTCCGGCACTACTAACACAACAGAAATCTAGTGAAGAGTTACACTTGTCAATCACTGTTTCTTTGGCCTAACAATGCACTCGATTAGTAAGTCAAGAAACACTAAGGACACTCTATAATAAGACTATTAGGACCCCCATCATCCCTGTTCAGCTCTTAGATCAATAAATTGGAATTTTGTGTTTTTTAACTTAGTTTATTTTCAAAGCATAGCACTATAATTTATCGAATAGATTGGCCTGACAGGGGTTAATTGTGTTCTTCGCCACGATATTTGTTTTTAACCAACCCTAGCTGGGAAAGAACATACAATTTTCAGAACGACTGAATTCACCATTAGATTTTCAAAGTTATACACTCTGATGTTTGTCAGACGTTCGTCAGATGTGGTGCAGAGGGAAAAACATTAAAATGTTATTTGTGTTTTTCTGGGAATCGAATATTCAGTACAATAGACTAATACAGTATCCACTGAGCCACTATGCCTACATTTTGTAACGCCAGAAAGTAACTGAACCAATAGTCTCTGAGATGCAGAACATGTTTGCCTTGAAAAATGCTTTCTCCTTTCGGTTTCGATGTTATCTATGGCAGCTAAAAAAAAAGCAGTATGCTGGTTTCAAAAAAGGATAGACGGCAGCATTAATTATACCTAAAGTAAATGTTTTAGGCATTCCGCAATAAGCCACCCAACTTTCACTGAAATAACATTTTTGCTTTTATTTTTTATATGCTTTCTAGCAGACCCGTCGCTATGCTGACTGTATGGCTAACTTCGTTGACGGATTTGTTTATGATTTAATTTTTTAATATTATAAATGCCTGAACAATATAGTTACTAAAATGCAACAACATAATTATTGTCATCTCATTGCGCTGTACTAATAACAAATTTTAGTCTCGAATTTAAATTTACGGAAATTCACAATTGCGAAATTTGTTTGGAAAATATAGAATCTGTGAACTACTTAAATTTAGAGACGAAACTAAGAATTTTTATTGGTCCCGTCCACCGACAAAGGCGTGACATTTGTGCAAATAGAATCGCAATTTGGCACTTTCTTCTTGGGTTTATTCGTATTTTGGTCTTGCTACTTAGGGCCTTTATTTTACGAATGGTCGTGAGAAGCAGAGACAATACTGAGACCACCAACTTATGGAGTGTTCACGTTTGGTGCGCTAGTATTCTTACATAGAAAATCGTATTGACCAATGTCACAAAACTTCAAAAATTCTGCTCACCAACACACTCCCAGGAGATATGCGACACTTCCGCTGTGGGCAAAGTTTGCTGGCAGAGTTCATAGAATTTTATCCGTTTAATTTGAAATTGTTCGTTACGTATGGATAATATTTTTTTTTAGGAATATGTGCACATTTGCTTAAAATGTTCATGAAAAATTAACAATGTAGATTGGTTGAGGGAAAATGAAAACATTTTGAGCAAATTTTCTTCATTATTTAAGAAAAATTTACACACGAAATAGAAGTTAATGATATCCAAAAGCAGAAAATACACAACAAAGTTTGTCCTAATATGTTTCTAGTATATAGAACATCAACTTTAGACAGTTTTACTAACCAAACAAATCAAATTATTCACCTTTTAACAAAGGCGTTCAGTAATGAAAAAATGTGGTATTCCCGAACTCTTTAACATTTCCCCACGGTTGCCGAGGTTGGCAGCATTTATTTTTGCATGTCACACGGATTCTTTTTTGACATAACACCGATAGGAAAATAAAATGGCGAATTTGAAAAAAAACTGAGGGGGTCAGCGGCAAGAGGATTGTGAGTTGGGGGTCTCAGTATGGTTTGTCTATGGTGAGAAGCTACGCCTTAGGTCCTTACGAAGCTATTGCGCCAACGAACTTTTTTTTTAAGTGTTCTGTTCCATGCAGCCTTGTAGATTCGGACTTTCTGAAAGTAAATTAATGGAAAATTGAAGTGCACTTCGCGAATTTTTCAAAAGCTTTTATATTTATATGTATATAAATACGATTAAAAAACAACGCGGGTGTCTATCACAATCTATCACAATTGAGCCTTAAAATTGTAGGTATTCGTTTGTCGTCGAATTTGGTTGAAATTAGAAAACGTATATGTGTGAAGAAACACATGAATTTCAGTACATTTTGGGTTTTTTTACACACATTTTTAATCATCTATAGTCGGGTAATTCGGAGTTGAATGATTTTGTTTTGTTTTGTTTGTCTTGAATCGGGGATGGTTTGGGAAAAATTAAAATCAACCACTTTAAATGAAATTTTGTGGATATGTATGGTTTAATATGTATGGTGTAATTCTAAATTTTTGCGACGGAACTTTTTTTTCGGTCCTTTTTAGCGTTTTTTTTTTTTCAGAATTCTGCAACGATCTTCGAAGGCCACATCATTATTCTCTAGCAAAATTAATATCCAGGTAATTAATCAAACTTAAAAATATTGGTTTAAAGGATAAGAATTCAATTACATCAATTGTTATTCTGGATCTAAAATCCTCTAATAGGTCATCCTGTGCCTCTGAAGTAGTACACTAGTTAGGAATTCATTTCAAGTCAGCAACTTTTTCTTACCACAAGAATGAAATCTTTCAAATTGAAAATGTATGTTCTGGTTTTCTCCGACTCCCTTCAACTGTACTAATTGAGTTTTGGATGCCCAACACCCTCCCTTACACACTTTTGTTATTAATTCTTCTTCCCAAACGAGAATCTTTGTGTGTTATTGCCGGAGCATTGTTAAATGTATATTGATATTGACAGAGCACTTTAACATGGGGAAAAGTTGTCAGTGCATTTATGTTTTCTGTTCCAGGACCTAGCTTTATATTATTTCTTCTTCCAACCAAATTGCTTATTTCGTAAAACAAAAATACCAAATTTAATTCGATTATTTTCGTTTAATGGAGCATTGAAACGAAACGTCGTGGCAAAGAAAGTGAGAAACGACAAAGTTAATGAATTGAAGACTATGACTCACAGCTTGAGTTCTATGTTGAGTGTTTGTTGTAGGGGGATAATCAAAATATAATAAAAAAAACTTGGTGCGAGGATTGATAGGATATTATATTTGAGTTTTATTCAATAGTTCAGTCTAATATCTAGTTTTATCACAAGGAAGAGGATAGTATTGGTGAAGTTTGTTTATATTTTCTTTTTATACTTGTAGTCATTTGAACTACGTCTTCCATCAGCCTTACTTACTTAACGTGCACCCGACCCGTGAAGAGTCTCTGCCTGGGGAACTGTAGCCTTCCATCCTCTGCGATCCCGGGAACGCTTCTTTCAGTTATCCAGACCAAGCGCTCTGGCATCCGCGATGGATTGGTCTTTGAAAAGGAGGTTTGGTCTTCCTTGTCGCCTCGAACATGGCGGCTGTGATTATTGTCCATTCGCTCGATGTGGCCGAGCCAATGTAGTCGACGTATTTTGGCCTTTTGGACTTCATCCACATCTTGGTACAGCTCACAGAGTTCGCGGTTGTATCTTCTCCTCCATTCGCCCTCCTTGCACATAGGAAAGAAAGAAAAATCCGCCGAAGAATTTTTCTTTCGAAGGAGCCCAGTATCAACTCTCCCTTCCAGCTTATCGTCCAGCACTCGGCGCCATAAAGCAGAACTGACCGGATAAGGGTTCTGTAAAGTATTCATTTTGTCTCTAGGAGTTTTGAACCCAATTGTTTTGCCAAACCGAAGTAGCAGCGGTTTCCTATTGTAATTCTTCGCCGGATGTCATTTGTGGAGTTCATGTTTACTCCGAGGTAGATAAACTCCTTAACTACCTCGAAATTGTGGCTATCAATAGTGACGTTATGTCCTAGGCGTTGCACAGATGCTCTTTTGTTTGTTTATTGCATGTACTTAGTCTTGTCCTCATTTACTACAAGGCCAACAAATTTCGCCTGTTCTTCAATCGCCGTATAAGCCATTATCACGGCACGCTGGGAGCGACCGATGATGTTAATATCGTCTGCATACCCCAGTAGCTGGATGGATCTGTTGAAGATAGTGCCTTCCGTGTTGAGATTAAAGAAGTCACATGATAGTGCGCCTCCTTACCGAAATCCGGTGCATGTTTGGAATAGTTCGTAGGAACTACTTCCAAATTGGACGTTGCAGCGCGTGTTTTCCAGCGCCATGCTACATAGCTGTATCAGTTTTTCCGGGATCCCGAATTCGTCCATCGCCACATAAAGCTCCTGACTATGAGAATGCTATCATTTGCGGCTTTGAAGTCGATGAATAGGTCGTGCGTCTCGACTTGAAATTCATTGGTCTTTTCCAGGATTTGCTTCAATGTGAAAATTTGGTCTATAGTCGATCTGCCGGGCCAGAAGCCACACTGGTACGTGCCGATTAGTGTGTTGCCGAACGGTTTGAGACGTTCACACGGTACGTTGGATAGGATCTTGTATGCGACATTAAGCAGGGATATGCCCCGATAGTTCTTGCAAGACATAGGATCGCCTTTTTTGTAGATGGGGCATATGGGGCTGATAGTCCAGTCATCGGGCATGCTTTCTTCCACCCATACTTGGTTGATGATTTGGTGCATGCGCCCTACCAAAACATCACCACCGTATTTGAAGAGCTCCGCTGGTAAACCATAAGAGCCGGCGGCCTGGTTGTTCTT
The DNA here is from genome assembly GCA_951230905.1 of Cheilosia variabilis. Taxonomy (NCBI): domain Eukaryota; kingdom Metazoa; phylum Arthropoda; class Insecta; order Diptera; family Syrphidae; genus Cheilosia; species Cheilosia variabilis. Next base: position 11,336,558 of record OX579677.1, read on the forward strand.
AAGCTTTTTTTTATTGCTAGGCCAACTTCTTCTATACTGGGTGGTGGAACTATTTCTTCTTTGACTGGACGTGAGTTCTCATCTTGCCCATGCCCAAGCTCCATGCTATTTATTAATAACTGAAAGCATATATTTCCACTAGACTTTTTTATAATTTTCCAAAATCTATATAAAATCATTTACGTCACAACTGAAAGCATTTATAAAATCAAAACAGTTTGAGATACAGATACGCCACTTCGTGTGATGATAAATAACGATCGGAAGATAATATACGATAAATATCTCAACATTTAAATTTTTGCAGATACGCCACTTCGTGTTTGGAACGACGAAATTTGTAAGTTTTTTCATAAATAATTTAATACAAATATACCTATATCGAGTAAATCACGATTGTTGCTACCCAACAAAATAATTGCGCACTGAAGGAGGTGTGCGTTTGCAGGAAGCTAGTTTCTCAAATGTCGCCGAAAATTTAATTAACTCTTAACAGAAATGCTTAACATTTTAAGGAACTAGCTTTAATGCACACAGCACAAATCACAACACGAATCAAGGAAACTCCAAAAGGAAACATCACCACCGAGCACCGCACTGCAACGACAAAAGGCCGAGACAACTGTCTGTGATCAACAATTATGCCAATCGAGAAAGTGGGTGATCTCGCTTTCACATAGGTAAATGCCAGAACAGGATATGGCGAGCGAGATGCATCATCCAAACAAATGCATCCCTCTAACACACCATATGGGGCATTGTGGGGAGATACCCATACACACAACAACTACACTACGGCAATCCGACATAGATCACATACTAATCGTGACGAAAGTCAATAGGTCAGGGTTATTGACTTAAAGGGCTGACATAACATAAACATAAGCCATCAGCAGCTACAGCAAAGAACAAATGCATATGGTAAATCACTCTTTTGTTCACCGCCATCAAATAAAGCCTAATTTTTTTATCAAGTGAAGTTTTTTGATGGTTATTCCATTTAGCAGTTTCCAATTCAGTTTCTCTAACAGAATTGTTCTCAGCTTGAGAATCATCCATTTCAAGCACAACTATTTTTTCCCGCTCACCTCAGCGCGGAACAACGATACAAAATCATGTGTCTAGAGAAGATAAAAATCCAATTCTCATTCATCTGTGCTCAAGACAGAATTGAAGAATCCCCTACATCGCTACGCAGAAATTCTTTCAAAGGCATATCCAAATGAACTATGTGAACGCTTTAAACCATTTGTCAACGAACTAATTGGACTATAAGTCCACAACCGAGCAAATATTCACACTACCGCAGATTATGAAAAAAGCCCAAGTAGTACAAGTCTATACCCACCACCTGTTTATCGATTTTAAGGTCGCATATAAAAGCATTTATAGAGACGAGCTTAACAGAGTTTGTCTAGTTTTGGCATCCCTGACAAACTTGTCACTTTGTGCAAAATTACGATGGAGAACGCTCGTTGCTCAATAGAGGTCCGAAACAATCTCACCGAGATTTTCAATGTCATGTGATTTTTTAACATCATTCTTGAGAAAATTGCGCGAAACTCGCAAGCCAACACCAAAGGCGCAATTTTCCAAGTCTGTGCAACTACTTGCATACGCTGACGACATCGACATCATTGGCAGAACACAGCGAGCTTCAAATGGTGCGCTTGCAAGTATCAGTACAGAAGCGGCAAATATGAGTTTAGTGGTTTAGGTTTAGGGCAAAACAAAATATATGCTGTCAACAAGAAGGAACACACACTAATGAGGCTATATAGTCAGTCAAATCAGTCAGACTATATAAGACTCTGTTTAAGACTCTCATCATCCCAGTCCCAGAAGTTTTATTTAAAAGGTAAGCCATACGGGAAACACTAAGACATTTTTATACATTATGTCAAAACGTCTTTTTCCTTAAAACCAATATTTTTATACCTAAATTTCTTTTCGAAAAACTATTCCTTCTCCAGACAAAAATTAACAGAAATATTGGAAATACATATTTAAGAGCAACGAAGAATAAAAAATAACCGCTAAAAATTCAGTAGGTAATATAACGCAACATATATTTGTTTCATAAGCAATTCTTAAAAAAAACTTACATAGGTATACTTTTTTACAAAAAAATAGCTAAAATCGAACAACAACACAAGTAACTTAATTTTTTTTCTATTTGATATGCCAAACATTTTTACAATATAAACTTTTTTCTTGGAATATCAAAAAAACAATTATTAACCGAGCCCAAAAATTTTATATTTTTCTTTAATATTTTCAATACAAAATACAAAATAATTTATTTGAAAAAGATTTCCTTTAAAAATTAAACTTTCTACCTGCCTTCCTAAAGAAATGGCTGTATAGATTATGTAAGTATGTGAAAACTGAATATGAAATATTTAACGTGACAATTGATGCTTGCGGACAATTATACTTCGTTGATTATATGTATTTGTTTTTATCGTTTTTGTTTCCTTTAGTTGAAAGAAATAAAAAAATTCAAAATTCATCGGAAAAATATCGTAGTCGCATGCTGAAAAATGTGGCGTATGCTGATGAGCCTACTTTGGCTCGGCTTTAAGAGTATTTTGAAAATTTTAATTTAATTGATGGAACGTTTAAAAAAACATTAGATTAATTATTAATATAGTTTTAAACTATTAATCTCTGTTTTATAGCAACAAAAGCATCATAAAGGGTGATTTTTTAAGAGGTTTAGAACTTTTTTTAAAAAAAAAACACAAAAAATTCGAAAAAATGAATGAAATATTTATTTGAATCGATAGTTTGAACCTTGCAATTTAATGTTTAAAGATAATTTCATGCAAATGTTGACCGCGGCTGCGTCTCAGGTAGCCCATCCGCTGTGTCCAATTTTGGCATACTCTTTCACACATATCGGCCGGTATCTCACGAATGAATGCATGGATGTTGGCTTCCAGTGCGTCAATCGAAGCGGGCTTGTCCCTATACACATTAGCCTTGGCATACCCCCACAAAAAATAATCTAATGGTGTCAAATCGCACGATCTAGGCGGCCAATTGACCGGCCCGAAACGTGAAATTAACTGTTCACCAAACTCGCCTCGCAATTGCGCCATTGTTTCGCGTGCTGTGTGGCATGTGGCACCGTCTTGTTGAAAGCACATATCATGCAAGTCAAGAACTTCCATTTCGGGCAAAAAAAAGTTTGTTATCATCGCTCGGTAGCGTTCACCATTGACAGTAACGCTGCGATTCGCATCATCTTTGAAGAAATATGGCCCAATAATGCCGCCGGCCCATAAACCGCACCAAACAGTGGCTTTTTCGGGATGCATTGGTAGCTGTTGCAATGCTTCTGGTTGATCTTCACTCCAAATGCGGCAATTTTGCTTATTTACGTACCCATTCAACCAAAAATGAGCCTCATCGCTGAACACAATTTTCCGATAAAAAAGCGGATCCTCGGCCAGCTTTCCAAGAGCCCATTCGTAGGTCGTAGGTCGTAGGTCGGCTGGCTTTAGTTCTTGCACCAGCTGTGCAAGATTTGGCTTTACGCCCAAATCCTTCCGCAAAATTTTCCACGTAGTGCACAAAGGCCTAACTGCTGGGAACGGCGCCGAATCGACATTTCGCGGTCTTCTGTCACACTAGCTGATACGGCCGCAATATTTTCTTCACTACGCACAGTACGTAAACGTGTTGGTGGTTTAATGTCCAACAAAGTAAATTTGGTGCGAAATTTGGTCACAATCTTCCGAATAGACTGCTCAGAAGGTCGAGAATGCCGATCATAAAATGGAAGCAGCGCGCGATGAACATTTCGAACCGAGCACGAATTTTGATAGTAAAATTCAATAATTTGCAAGCGTTGTTCATTTGTAAGACGATCCATGGTTAAATTGCAAACCAAACTGAAGCTGTTTGACAGTGACACAAGGTACTAAACACACGTCAGCTGTCAAAACCAGTGTTGCCAAAACCAAACCAGCTAAAAAATCACCCTTTATTTGCAAAGTCTATACTCCTGGCTATCTAATCCAATCCTAATGAAGTTATTTAATCACAAAGAAGACGATTTTGATGCAACTTAAGCAAACAGTATAGTTCGTCATATAAACTCATATCAATATTTCGGTTATTAAGGAACTCAAAATAGTGAAATCTATTTTTTTTCACCCTTCTTCTAATGGAATAAAAAAACGTGATCTCTTGTTAATAGATAACGAATTATTCAAAATATAAGAAAATGGTGAAATCGTCCGCGCAACCCGATTTAAGGCGACGGATATTTCATAAGCATGTAGTATGCTCTATCTAACCTAATAAAACCGAAAATAGCAAAATTGTTTCAACCAAAGAGAATTTATATGCAATTTATGATTAAAAAACTGGGCTTGCAGTTCGATAGGCACTCGTTTGTAGTTGTTTTAAGTGAATTTTTCGTTTGCTGTTTGGAACTATTGGAGAAAAATGTCGCAATTCTTTTAAATCGTGCTATGTCCGAAACCGTACAAATCAAAGTTATAAAATTATCAATTTTCGAAAGCGTTCCAGTTCAAAAAATCTAATAAAATACAAGCTGTAACAATCGGCATAAGGGTTAATGATTTATTTAAATTATAATCGAAATTTAGCTTATAACTTCCGGTCCCCATCACTCAAAAACATTTTAGCCTTCGCTTCAACCGGGGATAAAACGTGCCTTGTAGTGCGGGATGGCTTTTATTTCATATCATGCATTTAGAAGGGTGTATACATTAGAAATGTAAAGTTTCATCGTTTGTAGTGCCACAGTTTCTAAAGTATCACACCAAAAACTGCAAATGAAATACTATTTGTTCAATAAAAGTACCTTCTTAAAGTCAGAATGTTCAACACATTAGAAAACATTATTATTTGGTGTTTGAAGTTGTTCCGCATTAGAAATATAAGCTGCTATTGAAATGAACTTACTAAAAACTAAATTGCGAAAAAAAAAATTTTGATGGTTGCTGTATTTGATAGAAGATCGATTTTTATGTTTCGGAGATATCGCGGATTTATGTCGCCTCATTAATTTGCATATAAATTGTTTTCGGTTGGTACAAATTTGATATTTTTGATTTTGCTATATAGAGCACACATGATTTCTAACAACTAAATAGTTATTGTAATATGTCCAGCATTTAATATATCCGTTCGCTTTCAACCATTTTTTAAAATTTTCAATAAATCAATTAGTTAAAATATCACTATTTGGATTCCATTAGAAATATTTAATGGAAAGCATTAGAAAAAAAATTGATTTTACTATTTTGAGTTGCTAGGTTAGGTTAGGTTAGGTTGAGCGGGGTTGTGAGATCATCACAAAAAGACCAGGCACCAATACGGGCCCATCGCCATCCCCAGGGAACCAATTACGGTGAAAAAACCTAAACCAAATCGCCCAAGCAGTCAATTTCCCTACAGAATTTAATTATTGTCCCGATATTGTTGGACGAACCAACCTCTTCTAAACTGTCAAAGAAGTACCTGCCTAGGTGCTTCCTTCTACACCGTGCAATTGCTTGACACTCGCACAGAAGGTGGGAGACATCTTCCGTGGCTTGTAGGTCCTCACAGTACCTGCATATACCCGTGTTAGATAAGCCTAGTCTCATGGCATGCTTCCTTAGAAGGCAGTGTCCAGAGAGTATTCCTACCGTTAATCTTAACTTTGTTCTACTGAGATTTAGTAGTTTTTCAGATTTTTTCCTATTTAATACGGGCCAGAGTGCCTTTGAGACCCTATGCCCTTCTAACTGTGACCATCTTGTGGCTGCTTTATTGGAGGTTTTCTCGAAGATAGCCCTTTTAGGGGCTGTTCACAAATTACGTAACAGTCCTAGGGGGGGGAGGGATTTGAAAATTTGTTACGGTTTGTTACGGGGGAGGGGGGGAGCTATTTATTAAAAGTTACGTAACCAATTTTCTTCTTTTTATAAAAAAAATTACACTAAATATAATATTAATGTACGCAAAAAACCTATCATTTTCATGAAATTCAAAGTGTTTTAACTTTTGTTACGTTATTCCTCTTGGGGGGTGGGGGTCTTCGGAATTTGTTACGATTTGTTACAATGGGGTGGGGGGGGGGGGGGGTTAAAAAACGGCAAAAAAAGCGTTACGTAATTTGTGAACAGCCCCTTAGCAACAGCCATAGGTGGTCTGATACCCATAATCATTGTGTTTAGTGGGAGCTCCGCCCCTTCCTTAGCCAGAACGTCGGCTTTCTCGTTACCCTCGATATCGCAATGCCCAGGCACCCAACACAATCTGACACGGTTCTGCAAACATATTGCCTTAAGCATTGTGCGGCAATTCCTGACTAGTTCAGATTTGGTGGTATGTGATTCTAGCGCTTTGAGCGCAGCCTGGCTATCAATGTAGATGGCGATATCTTTGTTGGATATCGATCTCATCTCAAGTTCCTCCGCAGCTTTGAGTACAGCCAGAATCTCTGCCTGGAACACACTGCATGTGTCCGGGAGTCTCAGGGCCATATGTAGGTCCAACTCGCTGGAGTATATACCTGACCCCGTACCCTCACTGGTTTTAGAGCCGTCAGTATATACTGAGGTCTCATCTTCCTTCGAGACTAGCTTCCTATGCCAATCTTGTCTGTCCGGGTACGACACATTGTATGGAGTGTCGAAATCAAATTTTTCCGGGATTTCGGAGAAAGATACCTTTAAGATAGTGCTGTGTCCTATCCTATTGTTTTTAAAGAGCCCTGCGTTAGTGAGCCGTAGCGCACTATTACCTGCATTAAATTGTAATTGTAGATCCAGTGGTAAAAGATGCAAGAATGCTTCCAGTGCAGCCGTTGGTGTGGTACGTAAAGCACCCGTAACGGCAATGCAGGCTGTTCTTTGTACATACCTCTTGTTCGCGGCTTTCCACCAGACAAGAGCCCCATTTGTAACTATGGGCCTTACTACCATTATGTATAGCCAATACAACATTGATGGCCTAATACCCCATTTCTTTCCTGCTGTCCTCTTACAGATGAAGAGAGCGTTTTGAGCCTTTTGGACTCTTTCCTGAACGTTAAGTTTCCAGTTTAGTTTCCTGTCTAATACCGTACCAAGATATGATAGAGGGGAAAGTTCCACCCCAGCAAGTCTGGGTAGCTTGAATGGCGGTATCTTGTATTTTGTACTAAATAGTACGAGTTCGGTTTTCGGTTTTAAGGAATTTTCCTTGAACAATGATGACTACGTCATCTGCGTAAGCCAGTGACGCTGAATCCTGCCTTATTTAGTTCTTTGAGTATGTCATCTATGACCAGCACCCAGAGAAGGGGGGAGATAACTCCGCCTTGGGGAGTGCCTCTAGTGACAGATTTTCTTATTGAACTATTTTCGAGTGTGGAATTGATGTTTCTCGTCGAGAGCATTTCGCATAGCCAATTGGTAATGCGCTGTTCGACATTGATCTTTACCAAAGCATTTTTGATTGCATCCCTCCTGACATTATTAAAGGCTCCCTCAATGTCCAAAAAGGCAGCTAGTGCAAATTCTTTCTGGTGGAGGCTGCTCTCTATTTTACCTACTACTTCGTGTAGAGCCGTCTCTACTGATTTACCTTTAAGTATGCATGCTGAGCATTACATAGAGTTCCGCTGCAACACTTGCTTCTTATGTGAATGTCGATAAGCCTTTCAAGTGTCTTGAGGAGAAATGACGATAGACTAATAGGTCTGAAATCTTTCGCTGAAGTATGACTTGGTTTACCTGCTTTAGGTATAAAAACCACTCGTACTTCTCTCCATGCCCTAGGTACATAGCCTAATCTCAGGCAGTGTATAAAAATATTTCCGATAATATTTGTGACTGTACCTGGCGCCCTTTGAAGCATAACTGGCAGAATGCCATCAGGGCCAAGTGCTTTGAACGGGGCGAAGGACTTAATGGCCCAACGCAGTTTCTTTCCAGTGATGATGTTCTTATCCACCCTTTCGTCTATCCCTGCGCTACTGCTATGATCGTTAGGTAACGGAGACATTGGCGCGCTATTTCCTGGAAAGTGGGCTTCCACAAGTGATTCCAGAACCTCTTCGCTGCTTTCGGCCCACGAACCGTCCGATTTCTTGATAAAGCTAGGGACGGCCGTGTCCTTGGCCACTATTTTGCGGAGTCTGGAAGTCTCGCTAGTATCTGCTATCGCCTCGCAGAAAAGCTTCCAAGATTTTCTCTTAGATTGCCTAATCAAGTATTTAAACTGTTTCTTGCTTTCTATGTACAGATCCCATGTGATGTCGTCTCCTGCAACTTTGGCCCTATTGTAGAAATGTCTAACCTGCCTTCTTTTGGAGTCTAACTCCTTGTTCCACCACTGAGGCTGGGACCTCTTTTGAGTTGCTAGGTAACCGAAATATTGATATGAATTTTTATGACGAAATACTATTACACGTTGCATCTTAATCTTCAACTTTGTGATAAAACCACAAAATTAAAATTGGATTAGATAGCCAGGAATACATAAATTGTTTTAAAGTGGTCGCTTTAATGTTATTCGAAGGAATAAGAAAATTTATTGAATGGTTGTTGTTGCTTATTGACAAAAAAAAAAAAAAGCGAATGTCCATCAAACTGCAATTCACGTTTTTTATTCTAGAAAAAGTGCGGGCCAACGTAAGTGGTTTTGATACCTTATTTTATGGCCGCTTTACTTTGTAATCCAATTTATTTAAAGTCTTGTTTTGCATGCGAGTAAATGATATAAATGACGAAGCTATTGATTGTCTAGCAACACAGAACTCAACTAAATCCCATCCCATTGAAATACTTAACTTTTGTACTTTTTTTGAATTTTTTATTATTATTCAGGACGTTTACTGTGTTTCCATTGGAGTAGAGAGACATTTTCGAAGTCTTAAAATATTTAGTCCACTGCCGCTTCATTTAACATTGAAAACGGCGGAGAATGCAAAATTCTGTTTGTTGAAATTTACTATTAGAAGTATCAATTTAAGCTTCTTTTATTTGTAGTGATTTGAGAGATTGTTTGTCGCAATTTACCACTCCAATAGGTAAATTTCTCAAACACCACTTCACAATCTCAAATTGCAAAAAAATATTTGGTGATTTACTAACACTGAATGATGAATCAATAAAACCTTATTATAATTAAACACAATGTGAGTTGAAAACGTAAATTGACGTAGAGAAATCGTAAATTGCAAAATATTTTTTGTAATTTACGTGGAATCAACTACCTAATGAGGGGAATTCTTTTATGGACAGTCCATAGTCCATGTACCTATCGAAATCCTTTTAAATCCTTTTTTTATTATGGATGAATGTATGTATGTGGTATTGCTAGACAGCTGCAATCATGAAGTCAAATCTTCATTGTGCACATTGCGTGTCGGTGCAAAGACAGGCAGTCCGTATTCAATCTTTGCTTAAAGCAGTCGGGCTTGAGTTATTTAAGTATAACTAGTGGATAGTGAGTATACTACTAATTATAAGGCATTCTAGAATATATTTTGTAAGTACCTATTGAATAATTCCAAAAACGCCGAAGTATGCATATAGATCTGTATTTTTTTCAGAATGTACATCTCGCAATTAGGAAGGAAGTATAAATTGGAATGGATTCTAAAATATGTATTCGAGAAGAATTGTAAAGGTTCGTATCAATGTCAAGTTCATTTAAATATTTTGTTTGCATTTTAAATTTCGGCATAGACCAAAAAACCATCCCAGACAAATCCCGTTGTCTCCGGACGATATGGCGCCGTATGAATTTCTTGGATATCAGGAGGAAAAAGAATTATAAAATATGACTCTAAATATGTATTCGAAAATAACCTTATTAATAAAACTATGCATTTTGATTTGTAAATCACAAGATATAAGTAGCAAATTGAGAATAAAGTTTTCTAATTTCACGATAAAACATTTTCAATTTAATACGGTGATTCCACAAATCACCACTCGAGAATCGTAAATTGCAAAATATGAATTGCAAATTGATAAAAATTAGTTGCAATTTACGATTGAAAATTTGTAAATTGCAACTTCTGAAGTAGTAAATCTACTCCTGTTAGTTCGCAAATCAACACTATTGAGCTGCAATTCAAGACTAAATGGTTGTAATTTTCAAAGGGAAGAAATCGTAATTTACAACAGAAAAGTGGTAATTTTCGAATTGTTTTTACAATTTACAATCCATGTAATATCAAATTGATATTACAAATAGTGATCGGTTATGGTAATATGTATTTCTCGTTTGATCGCATTATTGATAATGAAAAGTGTCGAATCATGACTTTTGAGGGTCAATATCTTCACTTCGCACTAGTAAATCCTTAGCTAAGCTTTAAAACTAGACGAACTTTTCTTGATTCTGCGCTTATTTTTCTTAAAATTCTTTCTGTGTAGGTATTGTCATCTAAAATAGAGTTGGAACAAACATCATTTTGAAGCTGTGAGCTTTCCATTAACAAAAATATAGGCTTAGCTGTCATAAATTGCCCAGGAACAAAGAGAACCTATGTTTTTTTTTTGTAAAAAAATTTAAAATGCAATACTGTTAAGAATATCCAGTCCCGTACTTAATAAACAATAATAAATTGACAAGTAAATTCTTTATTTAAAAATATTTTGTTTAGGTCAATATCGTATTCGAGTTTTAGAAAGAATGATTGAAAAAATATATTTTTCAATAACTGAAATTAGTAATGAAACTTAGATCAATTCACGTAAAGTAATTTAGTAAGGTGTCTTGTGAATGAATCTTAAGTATTTTTACACTCCTCCTCATTCTCAAGATTAGATCCAAGACTGAGTGCAGACATCTCTCTTAGATCTTTAGTTTTCTGGCCTGTTAAGGGCTTCGTCATTAGGTCTGCTATCATGTTTTTATTTTCGATGTATTTGCATTGCACCAATCGTTTTTCAACATTATCCGTTACAAAATTAATTTTGGTATCGATATGTTTTGTCCTTTTGCTGAGCTTCTCCTCCTTAATCACTTTCAGTACACTTTGGTTATCCTCCCATATTAGGGTGGGATTATTTACGTCAATGTTAAGATCTCTCATCAACTTTCGTAACCATAACGCTACTTGACATGCTTCCGATAAAGCGATGAACTCCGCTTCTGTAGATGACAATGCAACACAAGTCTGCTTTCGACATGGCCAGCTAATCGCCCCTCCATTTAGAAAGAATATGTAGCCACTATTTGACTTTCTATCTGTCCTTCCATCAGCCCAATTTGCGTCGGCGTACCCATGCATGACTGTGTCTCGATTGCCGCTGATTTTGAGTTTCAATTCCGATGAGCCTTTCAGATATCTTGCAACTCGCTTACATTCGTTCCAGTCATTAACACTTGGATTGCTTACTTTCCGTCCCAAGATAGAAATTGCAGCTGCAATGTCTGTTTACAGAGTGTTTACAGCTATAAACAATAAACTTCCAATAAGCCGTTGATACTTCTTGCTATCTACTAATGAATGCTCTTGTTCTGACTCTTTTCCATATCCTTGTTCCAATGGGTATGCAGATGATTTAGAACAGTCCAGTCCAAAATCCTTTAGTATGTTGTCTATATATGTGGTTTGGTTAATACTGAATACACCTCTCTTATCCTTGCTCACTTCTATTCCAAGGTAGTTAGAGACATTTCCTAAGTCATTTATTTCAAACTTTGACTTCAAATATTTTTCCGTCTCTTTTATTAACTCCTCATTTTTACTTGCAATGATAATGTCATCAACGTAAATGATGATAAAACAGATATCAGTACCATAAGGAAGGCTGTTTTTGCATCAAAATGTTTCACAATCATATTCTCGGCTCCAGCTTTTGCTAATAACGATCGAAATGTTGCCTGACGAACCACAGGTGCAAATACTTCATCATAGTCAACCCCAAAAATTTGACTGAAACCTTGAGCAACTAGACGAGGTTTGTATCGCTTGATATTCCCATTAGCATATTTTTTTAACTTGTATGTCCGTTTTGAGCCAACTGGTTTTCGTCCTTCTGGCAGTTCCACTAATTCCCATGTATAATTGTCTTTAAGTGATCTCATTTCCTCTTCCATTGCCTCTATCCATTGATCCTTCTGAATACTTTTTAATGCATCTGATAGATTCTTGGGTTCAATTTGCTTTGTAAACTTCAACGTGTGGTGTCTATTCAGTGGCTTGCCCGTATTTACACGGCTTGAACGTCTAACTTCTGATACAATATCTTCATGTAGCTGTTCTGTTGTGTCTTTATCTTCATATGATAGTTCTCCATTATTGTTGTGATCAAAAATAGCAGCAGATTTCAATTCAAAATAGAACATTTCTTTTTCAGTAGAACTGTTCATTGATTCTACTAAGTTTTTCTTGTCATTATAAGATATACATATATATACTCACGATGACGCCATTTGTTCGAATAACAATTATACGATAACCTTTTGCGTGTCTATCATATCCGACGAATGTTCTTAGTTCAGCCTTTTTATCAAGCTTCTTCCGTTTTTCTTTGGGAATATGAACATACGCTTTGGACCCAAACAAACGAAGAAGATTCATGGATGGTTTTCGTCCTTTCCATAGCTTAAACGGCGTATTCTTCGTTGCGGATGATGGTAAGCGATTCTGCAAAAATTTGGCAGTCATAACGGCTTCCCCCCAGATTTCATTGTTTAGTCCTGCATCTAGCAACAAACATCTTCTCGTTTCGACGAGCGATCGGTTTTTACGCTCAGCCACTCCATTCTGGTCTGGTGTGTATCTGGTTGTATATTGACGTGAAATGCCCTCGGAAGTGAGAAACTCGACAACTCTTCTCTCCACAAACTCCTTACCATTATCGGATCGAATAACTCTCGGTAATTTTGCAAATTTGTTTTTAACCATCTGAACAAATTCTACAAGTTTTTCGTACACTTCCGACTTCTTCTTTAATAGGTATATGACAGTAAATCGACTAAAGTCGTCAATAACCTTTTGCATAGGGCCGCAAGGGTCTGAATGAATTAAATCAAGAGGACCTGTGCTCCTTCTTTCCGAAATCTTTGGAAATGGCAAGCGAGTCATCTTTCCTTGCAAACATACTTCACACGTTTCTTTGACATTACAGTCAGCTATGCGAATATCCCGTACCAAACCTTTGCTGTTTAGATTTCGTATAATATTTTCGTCCCGATGACCAAGCACTCGATGCCATTGATGCACGCAATTTGTCTTATGAGTAGTAATAACTAAAGCCTCTTGTAATGGACTTTGTCTTAACTTGTAAAGATCTGTGATTTGATCAGCGACTGCAACTTCTTTATTTTCCTTGAATATTTTACAGACGCCTTTTGAAAATTTTACAGTTAGTCCCTTTTGCACTAGTTTCTTAACCGAAAGTAGATTACCCTGAATAGATGGTACATACAAAACATCCTCAACACGAGCAATGTCCTTTTGGTTATTGCTGTTCAGAATGCTTATACTGCAAGTTCCTTTACCAATGACTTCAACCTCTTCACCATTAGGGACATACAACTTCATTCTAAATGTATGATCTAGCTGAGAGAATTGTTTGGCGTTGCAGCAAATATAACTCGACGCTCCAGAGTCAACCACCCAGTGGTTTACATCTAGGCTTCCGTTGACATTAAAACAAGTCCCTCCTCTTACTTTATCAGCCGTCTCTTGTTTAGATTTCCATTTCTTGAACTCATGACAATCGTTCTTCATATGGCCGAGTTTCTTACAGAAGAAACATTTCCGAATGTTTTGTGATGTCGATGATATTGCCTTCAATGCCCTTTCAGATGAATGACTGTTCCCGTCTGAGTGCTTCTGCCGTTTCCACTCCCCAATCAATTTCGATTGAACAAGATCTAATGTAAGATCGGATTCGTTTCTTGTCTCCAATGCTGTGACGAGTGTATCATACGCTCTAGGAAGACTACTTAACAACATAGCAATAGTCCAATTCTCTGACAACTGATCGCCAAGAGCCATTAATTTATCGAAAAGCTCTGTAATTTTCTGAATGTGGATCTCCATATTTCCACCATTGTTAAGTTTCAGATTGAATATTTGTCGCATCAACTGTACCTTATTACTTAGTGTTGACTTTTCATGATACGACTGCAATTTTTCCCATGCTTCTTTGGCTATTGAAGTCCTTCTGATATGGATGAGTTGATTGTCTTCTACCGACAAACCAATAAGGACAGTGGCTATATCATTGGCTGTTTTCCATGCCACAGTTACTGGATCAGGCTTAGATTCAGTTATCGCACACCATCCTCCTTCCTTCATTAAAAGAAGTTACATCCGATATTTCCAAATATTTTAGTTTTGACTGTTCATTTTGGTTACCGAAAATTTTAGTCCATCTGCCATTTCTCGAAACTTCTCTTTCTATTTCTTATTTATTTTTCCAAGTACGAGGGTCTGGGCCCATAACCTGTTAAGAATATCCAGTCCCGTACTTAATAAATAATAATAAATTGACAAGTAAAAATATTTTTAAATAAAGAATTTGCTTGTCAATTTATTATTATTTATTAAGTACGGGACTGGATATTCTTAGCAAATACTTCCATGCAAACCATTTTTTTTTTCAATTTTGATCATTATAACATTTTATTCAGTAACTATCACTAGTTTAATTTGTTTTTTTTATTACTGCAATGTCGTACATGAGCATTTTTTTTGACCCACGTGTATGTCAAATTGATTCCGAGGAAAATTCCAAAACTCGAACAGACTATGTTTTTTGTATATCTAATATCAGTAGAAAGTAGATATTTTAAGTAGCATTAACAAAAATTAAAAAATCTCAACTATACTCGTTTTCTTTCAATTAAACCGCAAAGCCAACTTCAGAGAAATTGCATGCGTTCCATGTTAAAGTAAATACACTTGCATATACACTTGTACATAATAAACCGACAGTTTATCCAGTTTTTTTGAAGTATAACTTCTTTAGGCACACTTGACTTCGGGGGTAAGCTGGTGAATGCGTCACAAAAACGTTACGGAAATCGCGAACGGAAGTTGAGAGGCAGATATAAGTTAGTGAAGATAGAAAGAGATGGAGTTACGTTTCGTTTCGTATATCTAAGCCACTGCCCACAGTGCAGCAGTGATACCAGATCGGGGGATTTATGCCTTTTTGCGGTATTTTTTCACTTATAATAAGCTAAAAGGTACGAAGGGATTTTTCAGACCTCATAGTAAAAAAAGAAAAGGGTTTACTTTTTGGTCAATTTTTGTTCCTAAGCCTTACCTCATTCTCAAATCAAATTTCTGTGTCATTTTTGTATGAAAAATCAAGAATAATGAAACTTGAAACCGAGATAAAGTTTCTTTCATACCAGTCATTTTCAAATAATTCATAAGATATTTATTTTATGTTGAATATTATTTTCATTTTAATGCCGAATGCAATTTTATGTTTCTTTTTACAACGTCTTAAAAATGTATTAGATGTACCTACATTTCTATTTTTGTATTATATACAAACGCATCTTAATATGTATTTATTTTTGTTAGCTTGCATAGTTAATGTATAATGTAACTTGTATTTGTCACTAAAAAAAAGACAGAATTTAATAAAATACATGTTTTCTTTCATTTAATATTTCGTGGGATATGTGTAGGATATTTTATATTTTGGTGTGGTATAATAGGGATATTTTGGGTATAGCCGTGGGATAACCTGCCTCTAAAGTCTGGGATCACTGCAGTGCAGGCCTATTGTCTTATCACACTGTAGGAGCAAGAGAGTGGCAACTCTCCTCACCTCGCACCTCCAGGGTCCGACCAACCATATGTGCAAGATGTGCAAATGCACCGGGCGCCAAGTACTGGGGGCGCATTGCTAGGAAAGAAAAATTAATTTTATCTTGTGCGTAAAAATACTGTCATTTGCATTTAAACAAAAAGCTTCTTCAAATAAGCCCAAAATAACAACATCCATCACACATGTGCTGAGTTATTTCTTGCACATTAACTCACATCACTTGCAGTGTTGCAACTTCAAGGAGAATCTAACTCAAAATATCGCAAAATAAAAAATCCCACAAGCCATATGCAAGATTACCTACATAATCTCAAAATATTCCACCCTGTTCACGTAGGTACTTTCCTTACACATCCACTTACATTTAACAAAAGAATCTAGTTCAAAAATCTCAAAATAAAAAAATACCTCAATAAAAAATAAACCCCATTGAAAGTGGACCTCCAGGGTGATGTGGAGAAGACTTATTCATGTGTGCAAATATGAAAAATGGGCGCTTTCTGTAAATCTTGCACAGGCCGCTAGTTTGGCTGGAGCCGCCACTGCACACCGCACACATTTTCTTTCTCTCTTTGTTTTATAACCAGCTATTTTTCGTATATATAGACACAGGTCACGCCTATTGCAAGGTTGCCACTTTGGAATTTTTTTATCCAAATTAGGTAATTTTTTTTTTGCTCTTTGAGTTTCGGTAATTTGGTAATTTTTATCTGGTTATGGTAACTTTTTGAGCAGATGTTAAGAATGCGAACTCGATAACAACTCATTTAAATGCTACCTTACTGTTTCTGAGTGAACGTATTGCATTATTTGCATATGCGTCATCACCATCCATATAAACCTGTTTTATTCATTATGCAAGAATTTACCGAATGGACTCATTTTCTTCTTTTGACAGATGGTAAACTTCGAAATATTTTCTGTTTATAACTTTTTTGAGATATGGATAGGTTAATTAATCATATTATTTATATACAGAGATAAGTCTCTAATTTGTTAAAGTTTTGTTAAAAGAAAAAAAGGATTGAAAATGGTAGATGATTCCATGCCTTCTAGCAGCTGGTAATTTTGTGCAGAACGTTGTTTAGTTGTTTAAAGACTGACAAAGTTCCTACTACGTTCCTTATTGAATTGAAAAGTTTGTGTTTTATAAAAGTTTTTTTGCTAAGCAAGCAATTATTTTAAAAATTAAAAAAACATAATTTGTTTTTTTTTGTGGCCTTTTGTCTGTATCACACTGTAGCAGCAAGAGACAGCAGTGCGCGCACACATTTTCTTTTTCTCTTCCTCTCATAGCCAGTGTATATAATATCTCAGTCAGTATTTCGTTTGCGAGTACATACATCAGTGTTAGCGGCACCGACAACCGCAGATTGTAACACTGCTATGATTATTTTTTGGTACTAGAAAATTTTAATAAAAGACGATTTACAAGAGCGGTTTGTTTTTTGTGCTTTTTCCCTTTATCCCACAGAAGGCTTTTCGGACATCGAAATTACCACAAAAAGGGATAAATCCCACGATATAACAACACTGCATACAATCATATAGAATTATGGATTGAGCTAAAGAAGTTTTACTTCAGTCGCGTGGTCTAAAGCACACTCGTTTTTTTTTATTATTTTATTACACCTTCAGCTATTATGAATTTTTTTCCTGCTTCACAGATAAGAAATTTAAGAGAGATTTTTTTTTTCCAAATTTTGCGGAGGGAACCTACCGAAGTAGGTGCGCGAGAGCTGACGGTCTATTTAATACAGTTTATATTTAATACTTAGTTTATGATCTCAGGCTACTCCTGGTCCGAGCTTACACCCAGTGGAATTCCGCAATATGCATGAAAACGTCGTTATTACGAAATAAGTAATGAATTATTAACCTTTTTACGATAATTGCTTACTCACTTCCTCAGTATTGTGATATTTCAGATAGTGTAAACGCTCGATAAATGACAGCTAGCTACTTTCGTAAATCAATTAAAATTAAATTTATATAATATACTCAGGATTCAGGAAGTTTCACGTTCTTAGCTCAGACAATGTTGCGCTCTTATTTTCTTGCACAAAGGAGATCACATATACTCCAAAACATTCTTTTTTATCGCCCAAAGTTTCTCATGTCTGCTTGACATGTATTTTTCCTTTGTTCTAAAGTAAGGCAAGCACATACGAGTACAAATCAGTACATGCCGTTAACAAAACTCCGTCATTGCAAACATAAAAATAGATGACTGCACAGCACAGACATGTTTGCAGGTTGTCAGATTCTCCTAATCCAATTACAAGTTGTCCAAGGAAGATGTGGATGACAAAAAGAAAAACGATACGACGACGGCACGATTAAATAATCAGATTATCTTCGAGTGTGTGTATGTGTGAGTGGTGTTCTACTTGAAACCTGCGTACGCTTTTAAAAGAATACGTGAATAGAATTTGGAAGAAGTTTTGGAAAACCGAAAACTTATTTTTTACGGTTAGATTGTTAGACTCTTGGATTATAAAAGATATGACTGTTCAATTGGTTAATACATTATATTATTATATGTGAACATACAAATTTACCTACCCCTAAAAGTAAGCAACTGTATGATTTTCTTTTAATGATCATACTATGGAAATCATGTTTCATGTAGGTAAATCATGTAAATCATGAGTTCAACTTATTTTCAAAGGGGCGTATTTTTTCTATATCTAATAAATAAAAAAATAGTTGCCGCAACAGGTCTGTGGGGACCCTAGGCCTAGCTTCTCACAACCATTCGTTTTGGACGAATGGAAGGGATCTGCAATTTTATGCCGGGTCCAAACGGCTAATTGAGAAGCTCCATCATGACAGTAATACTCTCGGATGTTTGTCAGACGTTCGCGAGAGGTGGCGCAGCGGAAAAAAAACATAAGTTGGAATTTGGGTTTCTTCGGGATTCGAACCTAGATGACGATTTTTCGTTTATGAAACAAACAACATAGGTAAAAATCGGATATTAAGGTACGTTTTTTAGTACAACATACTTATAAAAGGTATGGTCAGGTGTCATTGGAGTAGGGCTACCAAAGTTTTTATTTGGTTACAAAACAAAATAATGTGTGCCAACAAAGAAAATCACGACAAGGAATTCCAAAAATGAAAGTTCTGAGAAAAGCATAGGTACAAAAATTAAGAAACTGAATAGATAAGCTTTCTCTTCCGAACTTCGCTGGAGGTGAATCACCTGACATGACACTGAACGATTGTGCACGGATAAATTTATTTAATATATATAGATTTCGAGATATATTCGAATCAGACTCGGACCACCATTGTCGGGTTTCTTTTCGTTACCCAGAGAGACTCTCTGGTTTTCTTCAAAGCTCTTCCCTGTGTTCGATTCCTAGTGTTAACGCTAGGATCTGTTTATGTGAGATCTGTTTCATCCAATTTCTTTCGACCCAATGATGTCCCAAGATCCTCATTCTTCTGCCAGCCAATGCCCGACTTTGACACAATATATGTGCAGCAGTCTCAGATTCCTCCAGGCATAGTTTACAGGTATCATCGTCTCTAAGGCCCATCTTTCTTAAATGATGCCCAAAATTAACATGTCTTGTAGACAAAACCACCACCCATTTCAATGTTCCTCGACTCATGCTTAGAACCCTTCTTTGAGTGGAGCAGTCCGGCCACAGTTAGTGTCGGTCAGTGTTACTTTAGATGAACACTTATTGAGTACACATTCCAGTGCCAATGATTTTGTGATGTTTGTCTGTTCCATGCGTCTGATCACCGGCTGATTGTCCAGTGCGATCAAGATATTTCTTCCTTCCACCTGACTCTCAAGCAAGTAGTCGAACGCATAAAGCAAAGCAACCATCTGAGTCTGGTATACTGAAGTGTATTTCCTGAGGCTAATGTGACGGGCTAGATACCGACCCCCGGTCCGCTATTCACCATGGATCCATCCATATTCCACTTCTTTCTGGAAGTTATCCGTTCTCAATATGAGTTTTACGAGAAATAGCGGTCGTATATGTCGAAATGTGCGCCGAGTCATCGAAAATTTGGTTCAACGTGTCGACCGCTGCATACGTTCCCGTGGTGGACATATGAACGAAGTCGAATTTCATTCATTAATGTTTTGAAAGTAATTCAAGCCAATACATTTTTTTTTAGATATCTCAAGTAGTTTATATTTTATTTAAAATATAAGTTGTCAAGTCCTTAGTGAAAGACCTTTTATAAAGAAAATAATAATTCAATATATACATATGATATACACTATTTTTCGTTTTGTTATTAGGCGCAAGTTAAAATAAAGCGGATGGTTTGCCGACATACGACGAATCAACCAAATTAGAGATTATCAAAATCGGTCCAACTGTTCTTGAGCTATAAATGTTGTAACTAAAACGATTTTGTTTCATTTATTATCTACACTATTATATAAAGAGGTAATAGGCCTTTTTTATTATGCTCTAATGATCTATATAGATCATTGATTTCCATGGTTTGCAACAACAGTTGGATCACGTACTATTGTTGTAAACCGTGGAAATCAATGATCTATATAGATCATGTGGGCAAAATAAAAAAGGCCTATTACCTCTTTATATAATAGTGTGATAAATGAAACAAAATCGTTTCACATTTTTTCTGCCAAATCAAACATTAAATCCAATTTTTATTGGTTCTTCTGTGTATTAAGTTGGACGCAAAAATATTTTTTTTCACTTGCACTGGAAATCCATTCCAATTGGTTTTTACACATTTACGTTCGAAATAATTTAATATAAAAAATCGTTTCCAAAACCGAAAAATGAATAATTCAGTTAAAAAAGCAATCCTTTCAACGATAAACAATTCGTAACCGACAGCTGTGTGTCATATACATTGGGATTAGTGAAAGTATGTGTGAAATCTGAGAAAAAAATCGAGATTTCTCCGATTGTCAGATTTTTGGCAAATCGAACATAAAAAGCAATCTCGATCAAAAAAAAAAAATATCTTTTTGCCAAATCGAAAACGACATAAAAGTTTATAAAGTTTACGAACTTTATAAAATGAACTAAAACGGTTTTTTTTACTTTTGTTAAAAGAGATTTTGTAATTTGGAGCTTTTTTTTGTATATTTTAAAGAAAATACACTTTTTCTAGTTGATTTTAATGCTTTAAGTTTCGAAATCATACTGAAACAAAACGTTTTAACGCCGTTTAGGGAAAACATTTTTTTTTTATGTTGTGGCGAAAAATATTTTTTAATTTTACTATAAATTATAATCTGTAACTAGTACGTAAAATGAACAATAACATATCAAGTATGCATTTGTTT
The DNA here is from genome assembly GCA_951230905.1 of Cheilosia variabilis. Taxonomy (NCBI): domain Eukaryota; kingdom Metazoa; phylum Arthropoda; class Insecta; order Diptera; family Syrphidae; genus Cheilosia; species Cheilosia variabilis. The sequence goes on from OX579677.1 coordinate 11,357,630, forward strand.
AATTCTAAAAATTAATTCGATATTGCTTATAATATTGCTGTCAAATTTGTATGCATTTGGCTTTTTCTGGTAAAAGCCATAATACAAAAATCCTCGTAGATCGCATTATATTTATGTGAAATACTCGGAGCAATAAAAAAAATGCTTTGATCACTTTTTGTATCCCAAAAGCATAATGAGTGCACTTGTTTTTGTCAATTAATTATTTATATTGTCTTTTTGTTAGGAGTTTAATCACTTTTTTTGCTTTCCGATACTAATATTTTTTTTTTAAATATGAATAGCATTTGCATTTTTACTGTTCCTAAGTAACATTATTCAATACTCAGTGTAATTAAACGACAGAATTTCCAATCATATTTTGATTTTGTACAAATATGGTGTTAAATAAACGAATTTGGAAACATTCACCAAGCCTAATAGAAATTTATTCAATGTTCATGAAAATTTTCTAAGATTCTTTTATGTCCTAGTGGAAGCTGGGCTTAACTTGCATGCTGCTAACTCATTTTTGGCACAACCCCCTACGGATTTCATTTATGCAGCTGCATGAGTTTTGCTGTCAAAAATAGAATTCATACAAATAAAACTAAAAAACAACTGAAATGTGAATGGATGAATAGTTTTTGGTGCCGAATATGAATAGAGATCAAGTTATTCTATCTAAAAAACCATAATCAACTTTTACTTTTTGTACATTTATTGTTATAAATCCATTTAAAAATTGTTTATAATTGAGAAATAGTGCCACCCGGCGACTAATAATACACGTATTCACAGACAGGAAAAAAAGAGCGCGCGAGAGAGAGCTGTCATTCAAAATTTGCGGGGATAATGGGGTAGGTGCCAGGGTTGCCAGAAGTTTGTTGGCTTTAGGCGCCCAAACCTTGAAAACATGTAGCCCAATATCGTTGCCCTGAAAGTAGCCCAAATATCGTTGAAAATAAAAGTCGATTCTTGTATTTTATTATGAAACATTTATTTTTATTTAACGAAAACAAAACAAAATATCACAATGACTTGCTTATAAATTAAAGATCTTGAACATTTTGTAGGTATACCTATATATTATATTATGATATGTAGAAAAAACTTAAAAAAATCACAAAGATATGATAGCTATTTCCGGTTAATATTCATCCTCATCATCATCACTAACCCCTGCATAAATGTCTGACGTAAATTTGCTTATCATTTCTGATGTTTTTGCAACATACATTTTTTACTGTTGAATCGATGCGTAAAGCTTCAAGAGACTCCGTCGACAATCTGTTTCGGGTTTTGGTCTTTATGGAATTCATAAAAGAAAACGCTCGTTCTACTACAGCATTGCTTACTGGAAGTGTCAGTAATTGAATGGCAAACAAACTTAAATCTTTAAAAATGACTTAAGTCCAAAAATGTTCTGGATTTTGTGGTATCTCGAGAGCAAACACAACTTTCCAGTCAAATACTAACAATTTATTCCATTGATCCTCCAAAAGTTCAATGTAGGATGTGTTTCTCTTGTCCTGTGGAAGCATTTCAATCGGAAGATCTCTGAAGCTCCGACGTATAACGAAAAATGCGGGTTCGTTGGAAAATGTTTTTTTTTTTAGTTTTGTGAAAGAATAAAACAATTAAAAATAACAAAGCAGAAAATACAACGATATGTAGCCCAAAATTGCGTTGGGAGCTCATGGAAGAATTTGTATCGTTTTTTAAGTAAAAAGATAGCCCAAAATACTATAAAGCCACCAATCTGGCAACGCTGGTAGGTGCACAGGAAGTTGGCTCTCTAGTTTGGTTACTCTATGCACAACTCTACGCTGCGCTGTTTGTTTCGGTAGTCGTGTGGTTTTGCTGTGCGGAACCGCTCGCCGGACTTCATAGCACAGATAGGAAAACTAAGAGACAATTTTATTTTCAAAATTTGCGGGATAATTGGGTAGAAGCGCTGGAGCTGACGGTCTCTTTATACTTAGTTTGTTAGTTTACGAACAAAACATATGGGATCCACTTAACTTAATTTTGTGTGTGCGTATTACCTATCAGACCAGGGGTTACACACATTTTGCTTCGGTGAGTCGAGGAGCTTCGAAAAATATTTATGGTATTTCATACGGATTTATTTTAATATTCTATAGAATTCACTTCCGTTGCCTCGCCTGATCACAATTTCCGTAACACATTCACCAGCTCACTCCTCAGCTCCAGCGTGCCCACAGAAGTATTCTCTTCACAAATTAAGTTGAACGAATAAAAAAAAGTGTTTATATCTCGACACCAGCACCACCTATCGGGTTCTTACGTCAATTATTCAAAAGTTTTATTAAATGCAATAGTAACAACTTTGTCGATATTATTTCAATCAAACTGCATGATTCACGTGTCGGCCAACCTTATGCTTTTTTACTGAAGTGCTTTATCGTACACCATTTTTTTTGTTCTATTATCTTGCGCGTACACGTACAAAGCGGGAGCTTTGCCGACACGTGGCACGCCACGCCACATAAAATTGACCATGTGGGAAATATGGGAACTCAAGATTGGAAAAACATCCAGCGATTGTCCTTCCGATTTTTTTATTGTCGTAGCGAAACCAAGACACGGGAAATGGAAGACGCTTAAATAATACGAATGGCAAATCGTATTCGCGGAATCCGCGGAAAGTTTCGCTTCAAAGTTTCGGTGCATTGAGGTTGCGCAGCAAAATTGATTCGAAGCCCGGAAAATCTAAAGAATTCATAAAATTCTTACATGATTTTGAATGACGAAATTAAATCCTTGTTTATCTCTGCCAAAATTATTGCTCGTGCACTTATCCAAGTAGATATTAATAAATAAATAAATAAATAGTTAGCGCAACAGGTCCGCAGGGACAATAGGCACAATCATTCGTTTTGTGTGAGTTTTTCATTTTCGGGACGAACGGAAGGGATCTACAATTGTATGCCGGGTCCAAACAGCTAATTGAGAAGCTCTTTCATAACAGTTATACTCTCGGAAGTTTGTCAGACGTTCGCGAGAGGTGGCGCAGTGAAAAAAAAAACCTTGAGTTGGAATTTTAGTTTTTTCGGGATTCGAACTTGAGACCCCTTTATCACTTTAACCACTAAGCCACTGCACCGACCCAAGTAGATATAGTCAATGATGAGCGATATTAGGGACAACATTCGTGATGAGCGCGACATTTCGGAATAAAGAAGTTTTTAAGCGAAGTCGTCGCCTCGGCAAGTGTCGAAGAAATTTGTTAATGTTGCATAAACTGCAGTGAAATAAACTTCTTGACCATTTCCCAAATGAAAACAATTGGGTGACGCTCGTGGATCGGAAATAAAAAAAACGCCAAACAGCCTCGTTGCAGCTCAAGTACCTGCCCAATTAATAGCGAGTCACCTCATCATCTTTATCATGAGCCTGGATCTCGAACACCGCCATATTACTGTCTCTAGTCACGTATTTGTACACATATTAGATTGATGTAATTGAGCAACATATCTACCTCGCCGCTTACTTACTTTCGACAAAAACGAGTAGTGTACGGCACAATCCCACTAGTCGCCGGAAAAAATGTTGCTCCTCTCAGCTTCATTATGAATGTTTTTCCATTATCCGCTGGTATCGACGCCGAATATATACACATTTTCTCATAGCGTCAGCAAACATGAATTTCATTCCATGCAAAGCAATTACCTTAAACTGCCAATAAATAATGAATGCAAGATACACACCTAAAAAATGTCCTTCTCATTGTTTTTCTGAATAGTTTTACTTATACGTGAACGCACAAATATCAACTAGTTTTATAGATATAGATGGATTTAAGAAAACAAACATTGTATACTGTTGGGGCCCTGTTATTGAACCAACGCATTTAAATATTAATTATTCACCATCATTTGTTACCTAGCCTTAAGTCATATTGTATTTTAGGTATACAAAAAAAGTTCAATGAAATCAAAAGTTCAATGTCGCGGGAGATGAAAAGTGAGAAAAAGCTAACATTTTTGTGTGATTTCCGGAGTTTAACCAGAGACCCGTAGCGTCTATATATATTATTCTTCTATTTACAAGAAATCGGTTTTAATAATGGTTCAATTTACTACAGTATTTATTATGTTCTTAGCTGCAGCAATAAATTACTTTTGGGGAAGTAATTTACTTAACTGAATTCAAAAGTTTCCTTAAACACAGTACTGATTTTTGTATTAATTAGATACAAATTTATGAGGCGACTTTATTTGCACTCGGAGGCGTTTTCGGCTGAACCGCTTTTGAGCTGTACTCCATATGGCTGCATTCTCATGCATTTTATTTATAAATGATATTGTCATTGCTAAGTTTATTCCCTCCCTTCGGCTTATAGAAAAAATGAATCCCTCTTATGAATCGAGACTTGATGCCATTGCTGAGTCCGGATTATGAAAATAAATTGGTCCTTGGTCCATTGAAATCTCAGTGTTTTTAGACACCTCAATATGTCTCTCCTGTTACTGGTTAAATTTAGCAACGCTGATAGGATCTGGGAGTAGCTTAACTATTTACAAAAACCTGTAAATAAAAGTTTTTTTAGTTGGTTGGTTTTCGTAAATATATAAGTGTGAGCCAATTTTTTTCCATTACTAAAATAACTTTCTTCATGGTCTTAAATATTTCATAAATTCATAAAATGAAAAGAAATTTGAAAATGTACATGTGTAACAGCCATCTAGCAACAAAAATAATCAATTTGAATTCTTATTCTTTTTTTTAATTAATACTAAATATTTACATATAAAGGGTGTTTTTTTTAGAGGTATAGAACTTCGAATTGAAATACAACACTTTATTGGAAGGATAATTTTATGCCATTAATGTTTAAATATGATCGTAAAATGTTTTTTTGGAAAAAATCATTTTTTAAAAATTTTGTTTTCTTTAGTTAACTTGAAAACGGCAGTAACGATTTTGACCAAAATGCAAACTTAGAGTGAAATTTATATTTTCAAAGTTATTGCGTCCTTAAATTTCAATTCAAATCACCGAAAACGCTAATTTTAAAAACTGCTCATATCTCGAAAATCCCAATTTATTTGAACCGAACATTTTGATGAACGAGAAAGTTACGTTCGACCCAGTCGTGCACTTTATTTTCATAATACATAATGTTTTCATCCATTCATTTTGAGATTCAAATAACTTTGCTTACTTTTCTTTATCTTGAAACGAATTAAAAAAAAATAATACAACGCAAACAATTTTCATTATTTAACTCTGTCAACGTATTTAAAAGTTAAATTGTAACGTCTAGTTCTTTTATACGCAAAATAGCCAATAAACAGAAGGCACATGAAATTAACCGCTATGGGTATAAAGGGGCGACGCGAGTTTAGTCTAGTCGCAGTCTGTTGAATAAAGCAAAAGTGAACACACAACCTAGTTGGAACTCAACACCCGGATTTGAACTCCCTGAGGTAAACCCAGACAACTATGCATACTACGAGTATGAATCCGAGAAGACAGCCACAATTTATGTAAAATAGATCTAAGAAAACAAACATTGTATACCGTTGGGCCCCTGTTGTTGAGCCAACACATTTAAATATTAATTATTCGCCATCATTTGTTACCTACTTTAAGTCAAATTGTATATACAATAGTTCAATAAAAGCAAATGTAATGTAACCTAGTTGGAGTCTCTTTTTTTATTCTTCTAATTGCTTCCGCAGACAGTTTTGCGTGAGAACAGAAGACAGGCTGAACAAGAAATTGGTCGCCTGGCTCTGCTTGTCTTGGCCGCCGTTTGTTTATTCGCCGCTCTCCAGTTCCAACTTCAACACAGTTCTACGCACCCACGCACATACACAACCCGCAAGCACTATCACCCGCTTCACATGTACACCCCTTTGCTTTTTTGGTTTTGATGCGTCGGTCGTACTCGTAAGCCAGCCAAATAAAGTACCTGATGTGAAACCATACCAACAACCACCATCAATATATCCGGCTTCGCAATAACCAAGTGCAACACCTTCGTCTCGTTTTGTGTGAAATCAGCACTACCTACCGCTAAGTGCTAACCACGTAAGGATGTTGAATCGTTTTCCTTTTGCACGAACAATGTAATCGTTAGATTAGGCGCGCTATAGAGCAGTGAAGAGAACCTTAAATTTATGTCAGCGATGGATGCTACTGGGCGTCTGCAAGCAAATATTTGTGTGTGTGTGGCATAGCGTGCCGTCTATGTTTATTTATGGGTTATGTCTTCCCAAGGATAATTCAGGCGTGAAATTACAATCGAAATTCATGTAAGCGGGGGTAGCAACAACAAAATAAGAATATTACAGCAACCCAGAAGGAACAGCAGGTAAACTAAAACCTGACAAAGATATGCGCGTGTAGGTTATATTACCATGGCTGATCGAACAGGACTACAAGGACAAGCACAATTTAGAAAATAAGGGTGGCAGCTTTTCTTATTTTCTTGAAATAGCATTTAAATTCTTCTTCTGGGTTTCTCAATCGTATTTTCGGAATTCCGCTTTTCAGTGGCGTCTACCAATTCGTTCAGAATTTTATATCTATAGAAAGGCTGATTTTTTCAAGAATGATATGTAATATCCCTGACACATGAAGCATGCCAGAGATACTGGCGTGAAGAACATTTTTCGCTCCAACGTTGGCAACAAATAGATTGTGTTAGGAATATAAATTTACCTTTTTTGTACTCCTTTCGACTTGGTGCAAACAGGATGATAGAAAAAGGAATTTCCGTTCTCGTGGCCCCGTTCAGGTTATTTGATGCGGAAGATTAGTCTTTTATAACGGCTAGAAAAGTGTAGTTGGAGAAACTTTATGTACGTAAATAATGTTCACACAGTCATCCTGCCTTTTTCAAGTGAAAAAATTTAAACAAATAGCTTTTTAGTTTTCCAAGACATTGTTTTTAATAGACGTAGATAATAGTTTTATGGATTTAGCACTGAGTTTACTGACGGAGCTCGCCGCAGCGAATTTCGTATTCCCCCTTAAAACCAAGCTGCTGTACATTTTTACTTCCAATCAATGCGCGATACTTATAATCATATTTAGTGTCCAGGCAACATTTTATGAAGGCATACAAGTTAAATCTAAGGAAGCAGATGGTACCTGATGAATCTGTACAATGTACTGTGGACCACAACAAACCGTCTTATGAAGATTCACAGCGTACTTTATTGTTTATTTCTTGTTTTAACCCTTGGTAAATTAAATCGGAATTGATAAATAATGGTCCAAGAAATATAAGACTTAAATATCATTAATTTAAAAGACACCTATACAATCTTAACTGTACAGTAGTGCCATGCCCTAGTGGAAAAGTGTGACTTTTATCCACATTTACTTAAAATTATACCGCACGGTATATTTGACTCAATTTTGTGTCGATTAAAATCATTCCAATGAGATGGTAATTATTTGACATTTTTGTTACCATTACACGACTCAAAGATACAAATGTACTTTACTGTAACATATTAAAACACACAAAAACTCTGAAGTCTGAAGGTGACATTAATACCACTTATAAGCTACGCAAATTGACTTCGCAAAGTCTGATTTGTGACCATTTAATGGTACTACAATATTTTGGCGCTTGTTCTACAAACAATCTTAACACATACCTACTACAAACTAATGCATACTGTAGCTGTACACATACATCTTTAAATTGTAGGTATGCACGAATAATTATATGACATTCCTCATCGAGCGTAAAGTATCTAGCAGGCAAATTCTATATATGTCATTTATAATTTTTTCTATATACTATTATGTGTTTATCTTTCAATTATCTTTAAATTAGTGTCCCCTCAAAAGTGTTAATTTCCATTTAAAACATTGTATTGGAAATTGCTTGCCATTGTACAGGGTGGCGCACCAATTGTGCTACAATAAGAAATTCAAATTACTTTTTTTTTAATCGATGTATTTCATTTATTTTTTTTTTATTGGTTAGAAAATTAAATTTTATTTTAAATAGTTAGTTGTTTTTAAAGATTATAGACCGCAAATGACCTCCACGCTCTCTCACGCATATGCGACACCTGATCAAAAAATTATTCATTGCGGCCTGAAGAGTTGAAGTTGGGATCGCCTCAATTATTGTCGTTATGGACTGCTTTAATTCAGTTAAATTCCTAGGCTTCGTTTTATACACCTCTTGCTTGACATAACCCCATAAAAATAAGTCTGGTGCAGTCACGTCAGGTGACCTTGGGGGCCAGCGAAGAGTGGAGTTCCTAGAAATTAATTTGTTTGCGAATTTTTTGTTTAGCTCCGCCATAACTGGTCTGGCTATATGTGCAGTTGCTCCATCTTGCTGAAACCAAACGCTGTTGAATGGTATACGTCTTCGGCGCAGTTCTGGGTAAAAAAAACTCCTTCAACATCTTTAAATAACGGTCCCCATTGACAGTAACGGTTACACCGTTTTCTTCAAAGAAGTACGGCCCGACAATACACCTTGATGAAACTGCGCACCACACAGTGACTCGTTCTGGGTGCAGTTCCGCCTCATGGAGCATTTCTGGATTAGACTCATTCCATATACGGCAATTTTGCTTGTTTACATTGCCGTTAAGATCAAAATGGGCCTCATCAGACATGAACAAACAATTGATCAATGTGTTGCCTTCTTCGGCCATTGATATCATTTTTTGGCAAAATTCCAGGCGAACAGGCAAATCCTGAGGGTTTAACTTGCTAGTAATTTGGACTTTGTACGGAAACAAGTTTAAATCGTCATGAAGTATCCGTTGTAATGACCGTCTACTAACTCCAATTTGCCCCGATAAGTTTCGGGTCGAAACGCTCGGATTGGCCTGTATTGCAGATGCTACTGCTGCGATTGTATCCTGAACCCGAACATTGGCATCTCGATGGTACGGCCTTCGTGCGATGCTTCCAGATTCGGCAAACATGTTTACAAACCTCATAATGGTCCATCTACTCGAGGGATTACCGCCAAACTCCCGCCTAAATTCCCTTTGGACGGAAATGACGGACTGCAAAGCATGGTACCGTTGCACTATCCAAATTCTTTTCTCCGTAACCCAAGCATCCATTTTTATAAATCTAAATAGTAACCTACAATATAAAAAAAAAAAATGAGCCGATTACTCACACAGAAAAAAAGTTATTACGTTTTATTTTTGTAGCACGATTCGTGCGCCACCCTGTAGTACAACATTAAATAAACTTTTTTGCTTACTTTTATTACTTGCGACGCGCTTTCGTCATTTTACTGTCGGGCGTTTTTTATTTTACCCACATGATCTATATATATTTCCATGGCTTACAACAATAGTACAGATCCATGAGTTGTTGTAAACCATGTAAATCAATGATTTGTATACATTATGTGGGTAAAATCAATAACTATAAATTAAAATGCTTTCTAATTTTACTAAATAAACTGTTCCAGATTAAATTCGAAACAATAAATGAAGTGCGTAACATAAAACTTTGGTGTAAATTGTTTTTTGCTTGTAAATTGGCAGTAGTTTTAAACCAAAATTCGATTATTCACATTGCATCAAATACTATCAATATTATCAATGAAGTATTTCTAGACGTACCACAAACTTTCCACACCGACTTGGTACTACACCAATTTTCCTTTGGCTAGAAAATATTGCCATACGGACTACAAACGCTATATTTATTAAGTTATACTTTCGTATAACATACCTACATTAAAATATGTTCACTTTACTATGTCGCTTTTAACAAACTAGCAGAACCAAAAGTTGAAGACGAAAACGTTTTACAATTTTCAGAATCGACTTAATAATAATAAATGCGCCGATAAAACAAACTTTTCCTCAGTACATATATGTATGGCAGGCAAATGGCCGCTTTCTGATTCTTATTGAGCTCCATTATCAACAAAAAAAGGATATTTTTGAATTTTTCAAATTCGAAACTTCTTTATTCTTTAAAATACATATGTGACCTAGATAAATAGAAGAGATAATGCTTTTAATTTAATTTTACAACATTGCATTTATCTTAAAAAACGTAAAAAACAGTACGATTAAAACGAAAATGCATTCTTAATCTAAAATGGTCATTCCTAGCTTGATAGCAAGCAAGTTTTTTTCTAAATTATTTTCGCACGCACTTATTTTGAAAACTTTTTTTTTTTAAGTTTGATATTAGGTTACATGAAAATGGCTCAAACGATTTTAACCAAAATTAGTATTTGAGATTATGTAGGAGCAGTTAACATGCATACCCAGTTTTTCGCTAAAAGATCGAATAACGGTATTAGTGAAATTCGTACAATCAGTTTTTGAAAAAAAAAAAATACATTTAAATTTTTTTTATAGTTAACTTGGTAACGCACATACCAATTTTGACCAAAATGCAAATTAGGAAAAAATGTATACTTTCAAAATTATTGCATCCTTCATTTTCTATTCGAATCACCGAAAACGGTGATATATCTAAGTATTTGTATAAATTAAAAAAAAACGAAAGCCTTGGTATTTTATAATTATAAGAAATAAATATCATATCATATAACGGTACTTTTAAAAATTGTTCATATCTCGAATACCCCATTAGGTTCATATTTTGAGAAAACTTTAAAAACCAAGTAGTGCTTACCTCCTTCACAATACCTTGTACTCAGTTTTATTTTATTTTTTCGAACTAAACATATAAATACCTGTTTCAGTTTTTACATACATATGTACGTAGTAAAACAAAAAGCAATCAACCAAACTGTTGATATGAACGAGAAAGTTTCGTGCGACCCAGTCGTGCACTTCATTTAAGTTTGCAAGACTACGAAAGCGAGAAATGTGCGAAAGTAGATGAAATTTGTTGCTACTCAAAGTTTACTTGTTATAGGATTATGGGATGAAATAGAGCCGAATTTCGCAAACTTTGCGGCCGGGAAAACTGCAAGTCATAAATAAATGTGGAAATAAATTTATATCCTGATCTTGACAAATAAAATTTACTATGCCGGTGTGTGGTGTATCGTGTACAGTTTTTAATAAAGGTGAGTTTACCAACATACTCGTAGTTGATCTTTACACAAATAAGAAGGCTACACAAACCATCCGCAATATAAAAAGGATTATAAGAATGAACTGAAAAGAAAATCAATAAACATCTCTGTTCCGGATACATATTTATAAAAGTCATCATAATTTATTTGCCTTTAAAATATATAGTAAAATTGTATCGTACAAAAATGTAAATAAGAAAATCCTGAATAAGCCATAAGCTTTTATCTGACACTTCTCAAATAACTCTTCACTTTTTTGAAATATAAATAAAGCCATATCAATAATTCATAAATCATTCTCCTAATAAAAACCCGATCGTTATAACGTTGTAAATAAATTTTAGCCGTTTCAACAGAATAATATCTCAACCGGAAATTTATTCGCATTTGCAGTTTTCCCTTTGTGCAATTCAAATACAGTTTTTGGACAAAAGAACCTCGAAGAAACAAAATTGCAATGAGATTGGTCTTCTCCTCCGTTCTTATCACAAGCGGGTTGCTTTGTTCTTATCGCTTAGTTTGCGCAAGTGGAAGGCTGATACTGTGCACTGAGAGAGAAATCTCTCAATTTCAAGAGAATTACCTGACCGGTTTTCTTACAAAAAATTTAAGAAATGTAATTTTGACATTATCGTAAAACAAAATGTGTAATAATAATCTAGAAGCTGTTTTAGAACTTTTCAGTGAAAGTAAAGAGGAATACGAAATGTTTTTCGAGTCTAGTGATGAAGAAGATATTCGAGTGCTGCAGTAAACATGTGCGGCAGAAACCCACGGGCTTGCATTCAAAATTATTTATCTGAGGTGGCCCCATCATACAGCGACGAGGAATTCAAATTAATAAACAGGTCATTATATGAAAATCTATGCAGTCCGATGACTACCAAGAACTGCGAGCAGATAAGCGATGTGCAGGAAACAAACACATTGCTGTATTCCTTTGGTTCGCCGGTCACGAAGCATGTAGTGTAAGGGACCTGGCCATAAACCATAAACTAAGTACCTATTAAATAGACCGTCAGCTCCCGCGCACCTACCCGATTCCTCCCGCAAATTTTGAAAAGAAAATTCTCACTTAAATTTCCTATCAGCAAAAAAAGAAATTCTATAAATGGCGGGAGGTGTAATAAAATACTGACACTCAGCAGTATTCCTGCATCGTGGTATCTCTACCTTTTTATGGGAATTTCGATTTTTTTAAAAAAACGTAAAAGGAAAAAAATGTCAAATTGAACTTTCAATAATCTGGCAGAAAAAACATTCAAACTAAATTTCACCATGAATATCAACGCACTAAATGTACATAAAATGGAGATTTGCCTTTAGCAACAATTTCTATTACCAAAAAATAATCATTATAATGTTTGCAAATTGCGATTTTTATACTAAAGACTAGCAGTTAGCTAGCGCGAGACTCTGTTAAAATGTCCTTTTTTAGAAAAATTGTTACTGAAATAGTTTTTTTTTAAGGATTTCTTTACAGACAATGTTCCTTGTCTTTTCATCAGGCGGCAGTAATATTATCAGAACTTACACGAGAGCAAGCTACGTAAAACTGACCGTGCGTACAGCAACCTTCCCTTAAATCTGTACCAGCGTATTTCAATTGGCCCTGAGACTTATTGATCGTCATGGCGAAGCACACTTTAAGGGGAAATTGTAATCTTTTAAAGTTAAAGGGGAGGTCATTAGGTATCAGAGGAATGCGCGGCACGAATACTTTTTCCTCTTGAGCAATCCCGGTCAATATAATTGCTTCGATTAAATTTGTATGCAAAGCTTTGATTTGCAGTCTAGTGCCATTACACAGTTTTGATGGTTTTAAGTTCCGAAGGAGCATTACGGGTGTGCCCTTCCGAAGCGTTAGTCTATGGTATGGAATACCCGATGGTTCAAGGGAATTTTAAAACTCTAACGGATAGTTAACGGGTTCATCTTCATTGCAAACAGTGTCTACGTTTTGCAGAACGAAAAGGAAATACGAAGTACACACCAAACAGCATGAGGTCGCTAGCGCAAATGATACTTACGCTACATTCTACATACATATCAATAGAAGACGCCATGAGATAAAACGATAAACACATTCTCATTCAGACTTCACGAAACAGCCAACACCCAACGCACAGCAAATAGCCATATACGCACGCATGGGTTGCTATGGACGTGGAGTAGACTCAGCGTTCCCTCCCGTGCTACAATTGTAGTGTTTTCTAGTTTTTGAGTACATTTTTGCTAACTGAGTCCGATACTACTTTGGATCCACCGCGCACTACTTTTTGTAAATTCATATCAACAACTCATTTCTTATTTTTCCAAAATTGTTTGTAACAACAGAATAAGGTCCGGCTTGTGATTATCTTTAGTCATCGGTTATTTCAGCTGGTAATCATCGAATGTGTTTGTTCCGCAAAATACTAACTAGAAAATAGTTGGGTTGGTAAGTTAACCAGAGAAATCGATAACTAGCCGATTTTACGCGGTTAATGAGATTTAATCAATGATTTTGTGGAATTTTGTTTGTTCAAGTACACAGCAACACTTTGTACAATATTAGCCGTGTTTTTTTGAGCTTCGATCTCAGCAAAGCAAAGTAAAGTAGGATTTTCAGCACGCAATTACAACAACTACAACTGAGTCCCGAAGCGTCAAGTAGAGCGTATTTATTGTAATTGCATGATGAAAATCCTACTTTACTTTGCTTTGCTGAGATCGAAGCTCAAAAAAACACGCCTATTGTTGGGAAAAAATACAAATAATACAATAAACTCAAAATGTAGTGAACTGAACTAACAAAATCTGTCTCGTCAGTTTCGTAGACGTTTTAAACTGACAGATGTATAGAACATGGTACACGCCAGTCTATTGAAAGTTAGAGTTAAGGTTCCCAACACAATAATGGATGCGAAGGATGAAGTAAGACTATTTTCAACATTTTTAACCAATGGCAGCTCTCAAATATTAAGATAAAGCGCACTCTTTGGATCGAATATTGAAAGAATGAGCAATTTGCGACGGTCGTTGAATAAATTGAGATGATCCATTTGTAAAATTTTATTGGTTGTCGCTTTAATTCGGTTTTGTTTTTAAAAAACAAACAAGATTTTATTCTTTAGTTTTTAAAAAACGCCTGTATCATTTGATTATGAAATTCTTGTGCTAAACAAATTTTGTAATCTACGAATATAAATACATTAAACCTAGCAAACAAAAAAATGTAACTATAGATTCGGTCAATCACTGGTTTGACAAATAAACTGAAAAAGTGGAACGATTTGCCGCAAAGCTATGGTTTGGTGACCGAAGTCAAAAATCGTTCAACAAACGCTCATCGGTTATCACAGATTTAAAATCATGGGTTAATCTAAATCTATGGTTACCTAACCACGGATTTAACCAGCTGAGAACAGACCGGCCCTTAAACTACAAGAAACATGTTCCAATTCCAATTCTCGCGCCGGATACACCTCGTTTATTTTTATGTTATTGAACTAAGTACATAACTTATAATTTATTTTTAAATTTCGATATATATAATTTATGTTGAATTCAAAAAATCTTTTGTCTGTAATATTTTTTTATTGAATAAAAACAAAAATTTTGAAAATGTATAGTATACCTAAATGTGAATTTTGTATAAACAAATTTCCGATTCTAATTGAAAAATACCATAAATCCGTTTAAGGAACATTATTGCGTACTACCTTCAGACCCAATTGAGTACAATTTTCGACCACAATGAGAACTCTGGCTAACGGCAAGGGAGGGAAGGCTGAGTAGACTGCGATTATTATTCATTTCAGTCATACTCGCATGCCCGCCGCACACAACCCAAAGTCCAAAACCGATACGGAATGGAATATGGAACGTCAAGTCGTAACAATATGAAGATTAACGATTGTAAAGAAACCGAACTTAACTATGGCTGTGGGAATGTGTATGTGTATCCATTTAAATGCTTTCCATGGGTACGATCTTCGATATACTCAACCCACTCACCCCCAAACATAGCTGCAATCGGGAAATCAATCTAAGTTTCTTGTTGATTATATAAAATCTGTCTTTAATTTCTTCTAGCTCAGCCTCTGGAAGGAGCAGAAAGATAAATGATGGCTTAGAATACTCGGGGAAGTATTGACTAAAGAGCATTTTAAGCTATTTTTGGATTGGACAAAGCTTTATGAATGTAAAAGCAGGTTGAGTGAAGTAAGGTTAAAATAAAAAAGTTTTCAACCTCTTTTTCAACCTTTATAAGGCGTATTTTGAAAATAAGGCGAAATAGGTATTCGATGGTTTTGTATTTTGCATAAACTTACAAAATTTCAAGTTTATACGATTAACGTATCGGGAGTAACAAAAAAACTTCTCTAAAAATGGCAGGGAGGGTCGCATCGAAAAATCTTCTTAGTGCGCGTCTACACAGCTAGTGGAACATATCCTGAAAGTTTCATGAACCTAAAATTATCGGTTTGGCCTGTACGATGTCTGTCAACTCACTGACGCTACTCTTTTATGTATATAGATTAATTAATTTAATATGATTTTCTCTCCGAACAATACAAATTTTACTTATAAAAGTGTGTTCTTTTTTTCATAAAAAAAATCGAAGGCATTTGATTTAAGTGAAAAGGGAAAATTGAACAGGCTTCGTGTGACAAATAAAGTGAGAGTGCTAAGAACATTGAGACTGACTGAGATCTGAGAGTTAGTGTATTTGGTGAGTCAGCTGATGGATGCGTTCTGAGAGTTTAAATTCGTTGTTTTATTCACCACGAAAACATTTAGATATTCTACAAAATGTATAATAGCGAATGTTATCAACATAAATAAACAAAGGAATAATGTGTGAAATAAAATAAGATTTTTTTGTTCCTATAATTATTGTGTCTGCATATTTGCTGTTTTTGGCGAAAAATGATTTCACCGTGAATGTCCACAAAAAAAACGGCAAAGAATTTAAAGAGAAGAATTATTGATTGCGAATATTCAGATTTGAAATAATATGAGTTCTTAGTTATAAGTTTAAGTTTATTAAAAAAAAAACAAATTAAATTTATTAGAAAGTTTGAAACAATTGATATAATTAATGAAATTACATTTGAAATCAATTGCGTCAGCCGAGAATATAAATAATGTTGATTTATAATAAAAATTAAAAGTCTAATAGACACAATCAACGAAAATTTATTTTCTTTAAAATGTAGGTACGGGAAAGAAAGAAACTCAAAATGTATAGGAAGCAAAATTGGAAATAAACATGTTTACTGATTTGTACCCTGATATGTCTCACGCATTTAAGTTTTGCTGCTTTCAATTTTTATTTAGTTCATACGATTCATAATCATAATCATTAGTAATCTAATCATATATTTTTTATAAAAATAAGCGTTTTTTTTTTTATTTTTGTCAACGATTCACATAGTTTACCGATTTCCATTGTTTACAACAAAAATGTAAACATCCCGTACTATATACATTATCTAGGTAAAATGAAAGAAATAATATTTACATCTTTTCGATATCTTTAAGATCGATTTCAGTGTACATTTTTCTTAACTGATAAAGGTTTGGTCCAAAATGTTTTTCTTTTCATACAACCATTCTGCATTGACAATTTTTCATAAATATTTTAAGCAAATGTCCACTTATTACCAAAAAGAAATACTATTTACACACATATAAGAAGTTTCAAATTTAACGGATGAAATTCTATGAAGTCTGCCAGTAACTGAACTTTGTCCACAGCGGTGTAAAGCGTTCAATAACCAAACCTTTTGATTTTCTGATGCACAAGTCTTTCTGTCTTCTTTGCAGGCCACGTTATTTATTTTCCCTCAATTTGGGAAAAAGTATACCCAGCGTTTGGCATCTCATCCCGAATGTGCATCCACATTTTCTTTTTCGTTTAAAATTTATGGGCTTTTTTTGCAATTCCCGAACTAAAACTAGCATAATTTCAGTCGGCGCTTCCAACCATATGCTTTTCGTGTTTTCATTTATCGTCTGGATCTTCCCAAAAGTCTTCCATATGATCATTGGAACAAAGTCTTGTTCTTCGCATTAATTCTCATTTAGCTCTGAAGTAGATTAACACTAATGTTGAGCAAGTTTCTCTTTAAATGCAGCATTAACAAAATAGGTTGGAACTGAATTTTTTATAAGCTAAATACCTATTAAACTTACCATTTTGAATGCGCTGATATGTTCGAGGAGAACATTCAATTAAAACTTCTTCCTCCAACATCAGGCGTGTTTTTTTGAGCAAAGTAAAGTAGGATTTTCAGCACGCGATTACAACAACAACAGCCGAGTGTCGAAGTGTCAAGTAGAGCGTAGTTGTTGTAATTGCATGATAAAAATCCTACTTTACTTTGCTTCGCTGAGATCGAAGCTAAAAAAAAATACGGCTATCGTTGAAGACGAAAATAAATAGAGTTTTACTTGTCAAACTATTGAGCTTGTCAATTTTCATTTTTCAGTAAGTAGAAATTCTGCTAGTAGAAAATTACGAAAAAAAAGAGGATAAACGGATTTATCTCTCATTTTTTTTTAATTTTCTCAAATCGTCTTTGCACAGTTTCTTAGAAAATGTTTAATAATTTTAAGTTTGCAAAAAAGAACCCGAACGAACGGGCATGGTAAGTAACTTTTTACTTTGATATCTATAATTATTTTGACGATTAGAAAAGAGGTATATCTAATATGAAATTTAAAAAGAAACAAATAAAAATCATTAAATAAAAAATATATCCGCCTCAATAACCTTCTGTAATCGTCTCGGAACCGATTCGATTTGTTTTGGTATGCAACACATAATTCGACCCGCGTAGGCACTTTGAGCTATTATAAGTTCTTATTGTGTTCTTACGACAAATAAATATTCCGTCGCTTACACAAACCACAAAGGGAAGAAATGAATGTCCTTCAAATCTATATTCTAATACAATTTACTGGTCTTTGCCACTTATGGTCAAAACGGATATCGTTCCGATTAAATCAGATTTCCTTGTTGCATCTATCTCTAACTGGCAGAATGACAAATTTCTATCCCAGAAGTCAATTCTCTAATCTTAATTACAGCTGAAAAAACAATGTACGTATGAGTACATTTCTTAGGATGAGGATCCATGTTCATACTGTTGAATGTATGTATAAATTATTGCTGAAAATCTTTCGTCCGATGTTGGGTAACTCCTCCGCTTTCCTTTCATATTAATCACTCCTTCACTGTGTGTCCGGCAGGACAGAATGGAGACCACAGAGGAAATACATTTATTCAACGACCAATATCAGGAATATTAGTACTAGATCTTTGGGTGAGCTTCTGCAAGCAACCAATGGCTTCGGGAAGAGTATTGTATCCTCCATAAACATTTAACATAGTTGCACACTATGTCGTATTTGAGGTCAAAGTCTGTGGATAGAAAATTGGATCAGTGTATAGATATGTGTGTGTGTGTCAGGAGTAGATGCATAGAGCATAAAGAAAAGCAAGACGATTAATCACTGTTCTTCGATTATTCTAAGCTCGTTTTTTGTTTCGATTTAAAGTCAAGCTGCAATGGAATGCAGTCTGCTGGACCCCAAATGCTCGTTGCTTTTTCGGCAGTATAGTACATACACCTACAACTACATCTAATGTGATAAATACCCTCGCATCAAAGAAAGCAGCTGAAATGTATCTTTGTAGATGACTGAGTCACTTCCCTTCAATAGGGTATCAAAAATGGATGGCTATTTGCGGGAATTATTAATAGTTTCCGGAGTGAGTTTGATTAATGGGAAAACCTATGTAGCTATCGGATATCGGATATCGTATTCGAAACATAAATGTTTTCTAACGAAGCACGCATTATTTGTTTCTTGTTCCTAAGTTCTACACCCGAATTTATTGTATAATTAAATTGAAGTTATCTGCCAAAAGAAAATGTGACAAATTTGTAGCTTCAATCGTTATGCAACTGGCAAAAATCCTGGGAGTGGACGTGTCTATGCGGTTTGTAAGGTACCTAAGCTCAATTTCACAGCGAGATGATATTAAAGTTTTAATACTACTTTCCTATTAGATAAAATTATCGAAAATATATTTTCAATTTAGAATCCGCTATTGTCTTCGCTGTATAAAAGTCATTTGCTCTATAAATTGTACCCTGTTATATAACAGTAATTTACTCATTCTAATTGTTGTGTTAATATAATTTGAACATAGTCACACTAATTTTGAAATTCGTTCTAAGCGAAAATTCATCGAATTCAAAATTCGAAAGGAAACAAACAACTTAAAGTGTTATCAACGGCCTGGCCGATGCTTTGATACCCTTCACTGTATACAAGTCATTCAAAATTTTAGGCATGTGAGGTAGTACGTAATTAAATTGAACAGGTATAGGTACAGGTCAAAAAATAATAAAATTGGAGAAGTACCAGAAATACTTTTTTTGATACCAAGATGACGATAATAAAAATAACTAATCTCACAAAATTGCATTCGAATAATTGAATGGACGCTATTGACTAATATTGGTTTTGTCTACCAACCAGAATTACCAAAACTACTTGACCGACATAGCCCAATTTTAATATCAACCTGACAACGATAAAAGTAGGTCCGTTCCCAAAATATCACTTGCCTAGGTCGATTCATTTCGACGCTATTTTGTTTTCAACATGTGCTTTCTAATATTGGTTTTGTATGGGGGTACTCGAACTACTTGACCGACATATCCCATTTTCAATACCAACCTGACGACGATAAAAATAAGTCCTTTCACCAAACTTAATTTGCCTACGTTGATTCCTTTGGACGCTATAGTGTTTTCAACAGACAGAGAGACACATGGGCCTAATATTGATTTTCTATGGGAGGTACCAGAACTACTTGACCGACATAGCCCATTTTCAATACCAACCTGACGACGATAAAAATAAGTCCTTTCACCTAATTTCATTCGCCTTTGTCAATTCCTGTGGGCGCTATCCTGCTTTCAACAGACAGACAGACGGACATGGTTAATTCGATTCAGAATGGGATACTGATCCAAAATATATATACTTTATGAAGATTCATGGTTCCGGAACATTTGAACCGTTTCCTAGATCCATCGTCTGCTGGAGAGGTGTCGGTCGACGTCATATTGGCAACCATTTCAGTCAACTCATCGACCGACTTGTTTATGCCCTCCCCGAGACAGATTTGGCCAAGGCCAATATCTGTCTCTTGCTGACCCTCTTCATCCTTCGCTTCAGTTGTTTGTGCAACTTCCGCTCGGAGTCGAGACGTTTTTCTTCTTCCAATCCGGCTTCCGCAGTTTCGTCTGACCTCTTGGCGCATTTCTGCACCGCATTGTCCACTTCCACTGAAGATTGGTCTGCTACCTTGTTTGCCGAAAGATCGCTATTTTTATTAAGGTCAATATATGTTCCCACGAGTAGGGGAGAATTAACCAGACCGAGTAGGCCGAGATCCCCAGTACCTATCCTACACAACTACATTAAAGCAGAGGATTGAGCTGCCCCTGGGGAGTCCCCATTAGCGCATCAATTACCCCTGAACCCTGTGAACCTGTAGTTTTACCTACATTATCATAGCTCCCTCGACATTGCAGACCAGTCATCTTGGAGTTAAGGTTGATCGATTGTTCGGATTGAATCTACTTAAGCCGCCCCCACAATGTTCCATAAAAACATCAATGAATCGAAAGTGCGGTTAGTCAATACCTCCCAGATATACACTTATCGTCATCGGCAAAACTACATGTCGCTTTTCAAGGCGAAAAATTCCTAACGGCTACAGATTAACTGTCTACAGTTATCACTCAGTGATTGCATATGGTGTGACCTATAATTGTGTGTGTAAATGAGACCCATCGCTGGACAGCTCGGGCCTATTTGTGGTTAAAGTACGATTTTTTGACTGGCAGAAGTATTTTGACAAACTCATTTTTCAAGGTTTGTTTGGCAAAAAATACTATTGTTGCTTGAATTTTAATAAAATATGATAGGTAGATTTATTGTGTACAAGTCCATTTGGATTTAAATATGGGGAAGAGGAAAGAGTTAAATATGGAAGATCGAGTAGCATTTGTCGCAAAATACGATTACGTGCTTCTGTTAAAAATAGGGGAAGAATTTAATTTTTCGAAGCAAACTGTAAATATTCAAATCAATAATCACAAAAGAACGATCTCTGTGCAAAATGTACCTCCCTCGGGTACAAAACAAAAAAGTTATACCGAAAAAGGTAGAAGGATGGTATCGTTTTCGTATTAACAAAGCTGTGGGATGTCGTTCCTGCAGAAATGATGGAAAAACTCGTCGAATCGATTCCAAGACAAGTACAGAAAGTTATTGAGGTTAAAATGTAGATATTTTTTTGTAAAATAATTTCATTTTGTTCCTTTTTAAATTTCAAATTATAGTTTTTGTTTGAGTAAAACTTATTTGTGAAAATAATTATGCCAAAGTTAAAAGTTAATTTTACTTATTTCAATTAATTTAAATTCAAGTATTTAAAAATAAAAAATTGTTAATGTTCGCCTGTTAATTAAGCAAACCACATTATTTTTTTTTCACTTTTCATAATATGTATTTGACTTTTAGTTTTGTCAAAATACTTTTGCTGATGAGTGTAAAATACTCACGATTTTTTTTGAGCACATCTCTATAGCACATCACCTTTCGAATGATATAAGATTCATTCTGTTGATTTCATAATAAATATGTACTTAAAAAAGTTTACGGAAACTTTCAATGTTCACATGTTCATATACTGATGCTATTTATTAATAACATTTTATTTAATGTGACTAAAGAGTTTTTATATTTCCACTAGTTTTACAAGAAAATTTAATTCTTTCACACTTCATAAATAATTGTTTTCAATTTTATCCGCTGCAGTTTATTCAACAAAATCAGTCGCACGTAGTAAAAGTAAACGAAAAAGATTATTCAACGGCAAGCAATTTTCAAAACAATGTTGAAATTAGAAATGAATACTTTGGATGAACATTAATTAAAAGATAAAATTAAAATTATATGATGAAATTTTTAAATCACATATATCAACTCTTTTAAGATATTCATTGTTCATCGTTACAGCATTCGCCCTGTGTAGATACTTGGGCGTGTGTGAGTATAAATGCTGTACCAATTTCGTGTGTGTACACCTACAGCATACATCATATTAACAATATGTACATTATTATTTTGTTCAGCTGCTTCCATTTTTTATATACGTATATCTACATAGATAGTAAGAGAAAGATATTGTATTTTAAAAAAATTTCGAGCTCAAGATCTGTGACTCGCAATTCTGTCCGTCGGTTGTTTGTTTCAAAATTCGGATTTGGAGTTCGTGGGCCGCTGTTCGGGGCCACTTTTTTGGCACGTTAGCTCCATTATCGACGGTGCTTTACCTATAAGGGCTTCAAACAAGCAAGATTTTTTTCAAAAACGGCTCCAATTATTTCAACCTAAATTGATATTTGAGTTAAAGTAGATGGGGTTAACGTCACTTCATAGCTAGTTTTTCGATACAAAAATCGAATAACGGTGCTTTTGAAAATCGGAACTATCTTCAAAACTGTCTATACAATTGTAACAAAAACTCTATCCTAAGGTATCTACTACAATTGTAATTTTTAACCTTATAGCAAATTGAGCTATTAACTAAATTATTGTACAATGCATTTTTGAAAAAATTGCGTCCTATAGTTTATTTAAAAACGAGCATAATGATTTCGACCAAAATGCGAACTTGAAGTAATGATATTTCGTCTGAATAATTTAAAAAACAACCACTCGTACGATTTTGTTTACATATTTACGATAATAAAAGAGTTCAAAGAATATCCCTTACTTAGTTTTTTTTAAAAAATAGAAACAAAGCCGTAAATATTTATAAAAATGACTACCCAAATCACGATTTGCGTTCACATACGGTATATTTTTATTTATCTCAATGCCTCACTTCCAATAAAAATACAGCTACGTAAAACTACATTTTAGCGAAATCCCAATTAGGCTAAATTTAATTGCAGCAAATGTTATCCATTTCTGCTCATTTTCTTAACATACCATAAAATAACCAGACTACCTACATCTTACACAGGGGCGAAAACCAGTATAACCAATCTATTGAAGTCAAAAACAAGAACTTTTAATGACAAATCAGAAGCTTATGCTACGCTTTTTTGTACTCAAAAATCGTGTAAGAGCCTATAAACAGAACATTTGGCGTTTAGAACTTTTTGTGCAGAACTTGCGAAAATGCTACATAGATCTTATGTCTCACATTGTTATTGTTTGATATGTACTGTTCTGTACGGTATGTTTTATGTTGTGTCGCTTCTGAGGTTTTTATCCTACGTACATATTACATATTATGCCTAATCAAATTAAAAGCAACCAACCATTTGTTGATATGAATGAAAATGAGTCTTGTGCGATACAGTCGCACACTTTATTTTGTTTCAGTTCAGTGTAGTGCTAGTGATATTTACATGAAAGTTTTTGCCAAAATCGAATTATAATCAAAGTTAAGTTAGTCAGTTAAGCATAGATATACCCAATAGTGGAACATTTAAAGAAAAGTTTCATCAAAATTTGTCCACAATTTTTCGTGCCAACAGATATCCAAGTGGTATTCAGAAACCGATTTTTTAAGAGTGGTTAGTTTTATAATAACTATATCTAAAATTTAATTAGAGCAAGAATGTTATTGGATTTGTTTTCATTTTCCTTATACAAAATTGTCAAATAACCGTTTTTGGTTTTCCGTTTTTTCGTTATACTATACCATAGTTAGGCGCTCAAAGCGTAGTGGGACCACTACATAAGTTAATCACGAGAAATTCATTTTCTTTTCTAATATGCCGCAGGTACTAATTATTTCATCTCCGCGCCTATATTTAATACTGACTTCTGAATCCGTCCAGTAGCTCGTTAATTGAATTAAGTATTCTCACCATTTATTATGTGACGAAAGTTTCAAAAGGGTTATCAAAGAAAAAGAAAGTCTTTTGCTTGTACACATTTGCACTTCCTTTACAAATAGGGCTTTGGGGAATTTAAAGGCAAATTCAGTCTCAAAGTCAGCAAGAAGAAATTGAGTGTTTCCTTTTTTTGAGGTCCTCCACTCATACCATACCATACCATACGAAAACACAGTTATGGAGATAGATGCATATTTTATTTTTTCCCGTATACTCCCATTTTGTAGGTACATGACTTTCGTCTTTTTAAAAGCAAGTTATCATCATTTTGGTATTGGTTGAGTCTCGTTGCAGAAGGGGAAGTAACAGACGAGCTATGCGCCCCCTGGGACAGTTGATGGCGTTTTAATGAAGTCTGTAGAGAGATGATTCTCGTCGAATAGGACAGATTAGATATAGACGAAGACTGGAAAATTCGGCTTACGGCAAATTTGACGAAGAGTTGCGAGTCGCAGGGGGACTATGGCAATTTATCGGACTTGAATGATTTAAGTTAATAGCATCAAAGCTCAATTTTATTTTATATATTACTAATACTCGTACAAAATTAACTTGTAACGCTTAAGCGCAGCGCACCGATATGATCGTAGAACTTCGGACATAACTTGCAAAACCACACACAGAAAATTCACTTATTTTATCAATCAACTTTCGGTTAAAAACTACCAAGTAATACTGTTAATATGGCTCCTATAGAGTTACTGGATTAAAAATAACCGAGTCAAATAATTACCGATTTATCAATTTTATTATCCCCTCCAAATTTGCTCGGTCGTAAATAACCAACTAACTTGGTAGTATTTAACCAACTTACTCTGTTGTTATTAGCCAACTCACTTGGTATAATTTAACCAAGTTGCTCTGCTGTCATTTACCTTCCCACTTGGTTGAATTCAACCAAGTTACTCTGTTGTTTTTAACCAACCCACTTGATTGAATTAAACCACGTTGCTCTGCTGTTATTTACCTACCACTTGGTTAAATTTAACCAAGTTAATCTGTTGTTATTTTCCTACCCACTTGGTTAAATTCAACCAAGTTACTCTGTTGCTTTTAACCAACCCACTTGATTGAATTTAATTGTAACTCACTTCATTAAAATTGGCCAACGTACTTCGTTGCATTAACGTCCGTGGATCTGAAAACTAAGCCAAATTTACCATACAATATTAAGGACTTAAGAATTTGGATATTATGTTAATAATTTTGTTTATTACATCGTTCAAAGATAATGAGAAAGCATTTTACAATATTTACATTTAACTAACTTGCTAAGCGTTATTCTTAAGCAATCGACAATTATAACATAAACTATTTTAGTTAAGAGATTAAGATATTTACAAGCAAAACTCCCAACTCTCCAATTAAAGTATTGGCCCGAGTAGACTCTTTATCAAACTCTGTTGATATTTTATAAAACGCTTTTTTAATCAACATCCACGAGCATCTGCTCTCTGCAGGATATTCTGCATTAAATATAAAAATTATTTTGAAACAAAAATCTATTGCCTCTAAAATATAAGCCAACATCTATTTCGTATCATTGACAACTACAAAATAACTTTTAATGCATTTTTAGGACGTACCTACAATCAGTATAAAAGGTTGGAATGTGAGGCCAATTTCCCGAAGTCTTTCTTTCCGGGCTGCTATTGATGCGTCGATATCTGCATACTGCATCGCTTATGATGTGTCTGATAAATCCCTCTCTAGCTTCAGACTTCGATGGTCGCCAAGTCTTTTTGTTCGCTCCCTTTACACGAACATTGGATGTTGTCAAAGGTACGGTATTAGAAGAAACGCACAATAATGAGTCATACTTTATACTAATCTAATCGATTTTATTAATTTATCAATAACTAATTATAATATAAGATATAGAATAAAGTTTTAAGAATATTAAAACTATTTAGTTACCATTCTCCGGAGATAGTAGGTCGCTTTGTCCTTTGCTTTCGGTTTGGTTTTTGCAAGGGTATAGAGATCTTGTTTCAACATCAGAAAGTTTTCCGTTATACCCTTATCGTTATTGCTGTACAAAGTAATTTTTTTTTAATTTTAATTTTGGTGGGGATAAAACCCCATTTATTTGGCTTATTACAAGCTGCAGTGACTTAAACTAACTTAAAAACTAAATATAATAACTAAGGCTTAAAACTAAGGATGGTGTAGGAGGTCAGTTTAAAGGGAGGAACTACTGCGGTTGAAGTCAAAAACGGTAAGATTTGAATTAACCTTCCGCAGCATTCGGGAGATTGGTTCGTTTGAGCCATATGAGGTGCGGTGAATTGGTAGATAGAAGAGACGAGGACAACGAAGATTCCGAGGGTTAGTGTTAAAGGAGATAGAATTGTAAAGAGACGTACAGTCGATAAAGCCTGAGAGCAGACGATGAATGAAGAGAATGTCTGCTACGTCCCTGCGTTCCTCAAGGGTATTTAGGTTAATAAGTTTAAGACGGTCTTGATAGGAAGGTAAGATTAGGGGATAATTCCAAGGTAGTCCTCACAGAGCAAATCGCAGAAAACGACGTTGGATGCTCTCAATTCTGTCTATATGGACACGTTGAAAAGGAGACCATGCTTGGCTAGCGTACTCGAGCAGGGGACGAACAAATGTGACGTAAAGAGATCTGGTCACGTATGGGTCGGAGAATTCTTTGAACCATCTTTTGACGAAGCCAAGCGATGAGTTCGCTTTAAGAATAATCTCATCAATATGTGAGCGGAAATTAAGTTCTCTGTCGCATAATACGCCAAGGTCGCGAATATATTGAGCGATGGATATAGGTTGACCGTGGAGGAGGTAAGTTCGAGGAGGAGATTTATTGCACTTACGTGAGAAGGTAATAGATTGTCATTTGGCAACATTGAGTTCTAAGTAGTTTTTGAGGCACCAGGTGGAAAAATTATCTAGGTCTATTTGAAGGAGGCTGGAGTCATGTTGTGAGGAGATGGGTTTGAAAAATTGGTATCGTCAGCATACAGAGAAAGTTCTGAGTGCTGAATGACCATTTCAAGGTCGTTTATGGTTAGGATGACAAGAAGGAGACCTAGATGGCTGCCTTGAGGTACGCCAGAGGTAGCCAAAAAAGGGGTCGATAGGACGGACCTGAAGCGAACACTGTAAAAGCGGTTTTCCAAGTAAGAATTTATCCATTTTAGCAAAAAAGTTTCAAAGCCAAGAGAAGACAATTTGAAAAGGATTAATTTATGGGATATTTTGTCAAAGGCCTTACTGAAGTCTGTTGCAATGACGTCTACTTCTTTACCACTTTCTAAGGCTGAGAGTGCGGAGGACACGAATTCGACGAGGTTAGTGGTAGTTGATCTACCTTTTAGAAAGCCGTGTTGCCTGGGGGATATTAAAGACTTACACTGAAAGCTTAGGGCTTCGTACAAAATACTTTCGAGGAGTTTGGGTAAATGCGAAAGTTTAGCTATAGGTCGGTAGTTAGTTACATCATTTTTCGATCCCTTTTTATGAACTGGCGTTATGAAGGAGGATTTCCAAAACTGAGGGAATTCGCCTTGAGAAATCGACAGCTGAAAGAGGTATGAAAGTGGGATGGAAAGATTAAAGGAGCATTTTTTAAGAAAAATCGCGGGAAGACCGTCAGGACCAGGTGAACATTCATCATTAAGTTTTTGTAATTTATTTTCTATTAAAGAGGGTGCAAAAGTTTGAGGGAGAAAGGGACCCATGGAGAAGTTAAGTAGGTATTTGAAATAAGAGGGATCCGGTACAGAGGAGTTGTCAGCAAAAGATTGTTTAAAAAAGGTGGCGAAAAGCTTGGCAATAGCGTGCTGATCACTTGAAGAAACGTTTTCATAGGAGAGGGATGATGGGTAACCATCGGATTTTTTTTTATGGTTGACGAATCGGAAGAAAGATTTAGGGTCGTTTATAAGGTTGGCTTGCGCGTTATGGAGATATCGCTGGTAGAGAGAGCTATAAACCTGGGTGAATTGAAAGTATGAACCGAGATAGTTTGAGAAGTCAGAGAAAGAATTGGTGCGAAGGAAAATGGTCCATAATTTATTACGCTTGTTGCGTAACAACCGAACTCTGCGATTATACCAAGGCGGGGATGTAGAAGACGTTTTAGGACGAGAAATGGGGACATAAAGAGAGATAGAACTAAATAATTCTCTATAAAACATGGAGAGGGCGTCATTTAAAGACAGATTGGCAAAGTCAAAAGATGCTCTGCTGAGATATTCATTAATTTTGCGGAAGTTAGCTTTATGAAAATCGTAGGATGGGGGAGCTGCAGAAGGTGTGGACGGCGGAGGAGGGTTGTGAAAAAAAGAGAGGAGTAGTGGGGGATGTAGGCTATCAATAGTTGAAAGCAATAGAGGAGAAAGAAAGACAGAGGAGTTAATGGGATCAGAAGTGAAGATAAGGTCTAATTGCCTACCCATAAAGTTTAAGATACCACTAACTTGGCATAGACTAGAGTCGGCTAAACGATATGAGAAGAGGCATTCCTTTATTGAATTGGGATTGGGTGCTATGAAAAAGGATTCGTCATCTGATAGGCTCCATTTTAGCAGAGGCAGATTAAAGTCGCCAAGTATTAGGATGTCGTAAGGAAGTCTTTTACAAGCTGCAAGAAATTTATTGAAACAAATTTTGTGAATTGTTTTTCATATTTTCTGTGTGCTGCAATGACCAAATATTTAACGTACCCAATTTCTAGATATTCACCCCTGTTCTAATGTGTGTAATATATTTTTTTAGATGTAAATACACATATATTATATATGTGTTTTGTATATATGTATAAGAAAAATAATTACCAGCTTATATCCCAATGCCTTTTTTAAAGCCGGATATTCATCAAAAAACTGTGATATGCTTAGCTCCTTTAAAAGACGAAGTAGAGTAAGAGTAGTTTTCTCCCATTTTTCTTCCGTCGTTTCCCAAGGATGGCTAGAATTCCTTAGCCATTGCAGATTTTCATCAGCTGGCTGGCACCGACGTACTTGTAGTTCGAGAAAGTGTGTGCGTGGAACTTAGCATATCGGTCGTTCACTGCTATGACAAAAAAATATAATAAGCGAGTATGATTCAACTCAGAAAAAAAAATTTACTGCGTAAATAAATTTCCCAAATCCGAACCTTGTTTGCTATAGTGCAATTTATTAAATCTTATATAAAAATAGCCGAAGGCAGCTAATTAAGAACCACTTTCATTGACTTAAACATAAAATATTCAATTGACTTTTTTTTTGAAGCCTGTGCAGAGATGCAATGCTTTTATGGTAGAATTTCTTCCACTGGGGAGACTCTAGTTAATGCAAAAGTTTACTCACCGATTTATTATTCAAGAACTGCAACACTTTGTTTTATTGTAATTAAATTCACCTTTACAAAATTATAAACGTTTACACCACGCAGCATTAACGAGCCACCACCGCAGACCATACAACCCAAAAAGGCGAAACACAAAACTGCGACTGAAACGAATTCGAATCACGCATTCGCATGCAAGCAGTAGAAGTCATAGGCACAGGCAGCTGGCTTGCTGGCAAACATTGAATGGGTAACATTTTTATGGGTAAAGTGCTTAAAAACAACCCAGGGATTGGTTATATTTAAACAAGACTTATTGGTTGTTTTTAACAGAGAGGTTATTAGATTTTGACAAACATTGAATGGGTTAAATTTTCACGAGTAAAGTGGTTAAAAAAAACTCTGTAATTGGTTATATTTAAACAAGACTAATTGGTTTTCTTTAACAGAGAGGTTGTTAGATTTTAACAAACATTAATTGGGCTAAATTTTCACGAGTAAAGTTGTTTAAAACAACCCAGTGATTGGTTATATTTAAACAAGACTTATTGGTTGTTTTAAACCCATAAGTTTGTTAGATTCTAACAAACATTGAATGGGTTGAAAATTGATAAGAAGAACGGTTATTAATAACCAATCGGTGTGTTAAAACTTAAAATTGACTTTGTTGTTTTCAACTAATTTACATATTAGATTTTAACAAAAAAACAAAATAAAACTTTTTTGTTGATATTAATCTACTAACTTGGTTGATAACAACTGATAAAGAGTGTTATTTTTAACAGTATGCATTTAACAACAAGTCAAGGTCAAAGTTTCTGCGTGTATGATATTTTGATATTGAATAAGTTTTTGGTGCACAAATAACTAACTAACTCAAAAAGCCTATAATAACTCGATAATAACCTATTTTTAAAGCCGGAGCGAGTCGGAAGGTGCTTTGTATCTCACAGCCAGAGGGCGTCTAAATTTTGAAAGGTAATAAGACTGATTCTTCACATTCTTTGTGCCTTTGTATGAAACTGTACTTACATTATTATGTAATCCTCTTACTTTGAGCTGTGATTTTGTCATATGAGAGTCCTATTTACGAAGTTTCATCACTCCTTCACGTCTCCAGTTATTAGTTAGTGGTTAGTTACTAGTGGTTGAGTGGTTAGTTACAAGTGGTCTTAGTTTCCATCTCCAGAAAAACAAAAATAATGTCTTTAGTTTGTTTGCACTCCGCCACAATTTTCGAACGAGTGTTAAGCATTTAACAATATAACTGTTTTAGAGAAGCTTCTCAATTCATTTATTCGGACTCGGCGTGCAATTGTGGGTCCCTCCCTAAAGTGACAAAGGCATACAAACGAACTATTTATTTATTTTTATCTGGATATGGAACGCTTCTGGGAGGTGCCGTGAACATTTTGCACACCGTGTGCAGACTATTCTACACTTAAGAACTGATTTCAACTGTGAGACCTTGAATCGGATTGAGAAAACTATGTCAACAAACATGGACTTATTTATTGAAAACCAAAAAGACGAATGAGAAGAGCTTGCTGTTCACCAAGAACTTTATAGCAGCTGCTTTATGTCTTTTCTTCTATATATATATATTTATATTTATGTATATAATTCATTCGGGGTGAGACTCGATGACGTTACAACCAGCGTTGCCACTAAAATCTTTAGCAAATGTAGTACATTAGCCAACAAAATGTAGTACCTGTTTATTTTTATGAGGCTGTTTTTAATTGTTATGTTTCTAAAACAGTCGGACACACTTGGAGTTTTTTTGCACTATTATAATTGGAAATGTGTATGGGTAGGAGTTCATGTCTAACAAGAAAAGTCGTATTGCAAACAAATGACTTCTGACAAGCGGGACAAAAGGGTTTGGCAGACCTACATTCGAACCACGAAAAATGGTTTTCCCATTCCTTGCGATATCTTTGTGTGCGAGTTGAAGATTTTCACTTACTTTTGAGTGGTGCCAAGTTTTTAAATCTATTTATTTAGTAATAAAAGCAAAAGGTGCAAAATTCGAAATGTTGTTCGTAAAAAAGTAAAATGGTTTGACGGATCTTAAGAAATGTAGTACTTTAGGGTAAGGATGTAGTATGTAGAACGGCGAAAAAAATTCCAGCAAATATGTAGCACAGTACTACATATGTAGTACAAGTGGTAACGCTGGTTACAACACGAAAACAGCAGGGCCTCTTACGAATGGCAGCACCGGCCATTCAGTGCCTTGCAAATTATATTGTAAAAGAGAGTCTTGCTTCAACTGCGAAGCAGGCGAGACGTTCTTGTCTCGATGAAAACAGGAGGTTAATAAAATTGTGGTGTTTTTTTATATGATTTTCCCCACAGAAAACAGCCGTACTTGTTTTATTTAAAGTCGTGACGGAACATTATGGTCCTTCGAGATCCGGAAAAAATAAGCTTAATTTTTATTCGAGACATGTAGGAACATGCTCAGTAAAAACAAAAAAGTATTATAAATATTTTCTTGAGAGGACTCAAGATAGTTTTCAGAATTTTTGGAATAATTTTTTCAGGAGGACTTGAGATAGGAATTTTTTGGAAATGACCAAAAAATATTTTGCTCAAGAGGACTTGGCTTAGTTAAGAGAATTTTCTGGAAATATTTTCTTGAGAGGACTCAAGATAGTTTTCAGAATTTTCGGATATTTTATCAAGGGGACTTGAATGGAATTTTGGAAATATTTTTTATTCTAAAGAGGACTTGAGCTAATATCTATGGAAGGTATGGAAGGAGTGTTTAGCGTGAGCACATAGATGCACATTTGTATTAAGGAATATAATACTTAGTCAGGAGGCCTTGGAATAGTTTTCATTAAAACACGGATGGAGTGTTTAGCGTGAGGACAATTGCGATGCTTGGACCGCAAACACAAATAATATATAAGGAATAGTTCTCTTGGGGACTTGAGACAATTTCCAGGAACTATATATAAATAGGAATAGCTTCTCTTGAGGACTTGAGATACTTTCCAGGTATACAACCATTCTAGGACTGAAATGGTTGATTTAGGAGGACAAATTTACTTTTGTGGTAAAAAAAATTCCTAGTTTCAATGGACTAATCACAAAGAGGAAAATAGAAAATATATTCATTCAGGAATTATGAGGGCTTGTAGGAACGAGTGCCAATGCAGCACTTTTGGATTTTGTGACAACGGAACAGCTTTCCTTGGCACATATAAAGAACTAAATAAAGATGCCGTATGAGGATTTTGGAACACTCACTCACTCGAAGCCATACTCAATTCGAGAACTCTTCACCCATTGAGTGACGACCCGACGGATATGCAGGCGCTAACGCCGGGACATATTTTGGTAGGAGAACCATTAATTTTACCTCTATCTTTCAGATTGGACGATAGACCAGATACAGTAGGAACTAAGCTCTGGAAGGAAAGGCAACGCATGGTTAAACACTTTTGGGAGCGATGGCAATCGGAGTATTTAGCCACTTTGCAGGAGCGAAAGAAATGGTGAAAGGAAAAGGAGAATTTAAAGGTTGGACAAGTGGTGATCCTCAAAAGCGAGAATTGCAGGCGAGACGTTCTGGTCTCGATGAAAACAGGAGGTTAATAAATGTGGGGTTTTTAAATAATTTTTCCCACAGAAAAAAGTCGTACTTGTTTTATTTAAAGTCGTGACGGAACAGGGTCGATATTAATTCTTTTTTGTGTTGTTCGTATTGCTTTATTTCATGTTCAGGCAGAAAGAAAATTCCGGAAAATAGATTCATTCGAATTTTTCGCAACTATTGTGGGCAAAACGGAGCTATGCCGGGTCCAGCTAGTAGTAAAAAGGGTTTTCCAATGAGAGGTGTTATTGTGAATGACCCGCTATTTCGGTAGGTGTCACTTTTGAAGCTTCTATTCTTCGACATTTGACAAGTAGAAACTACGCCATTACTAAAAATGGAACAATACACGCATCAACAACGCATTGAAATTAATAAAATTCACTACAAAAATGGTGAAAATCTTGCAGTCACAGTTCGCAAAACTAAAGCATTTTTTGGTCGTCGATGACTAATGATTTTTTATGGTCGGAGTTGGATGGTATTGATCTGAACAACGTTTACTTTCAACAAGACGGCGCTACGTGCCACACAAGCAACGAAACCATTGATCTTTTACGGGAAAAGTTTCCGGACCGTGTTATCTCTCGAAGAGGTGATCACAATTGGCCATGAGATCATGTGATTTAACACCTTGCGACTTCTTCCTTTGGGGCCACGTGAAAGATAAGGTCTACGCCAACAGCCCAGCGTCGATTCAAGACCTCAAAGATAAAATTCGTGAGGCTATCCAGGACATAGGGCAGGCACTTTGCGATTTGGTTATGGAAAATTTCATGAAAAGGATATGGTCCTGTATGCGAGCTCGTGGTGGCCATTTGGCTGATGTTGTTTTTCATTATTAACGGCATACCTTCCTCTTTATTATGAAATAAACATCCGATCATTTATCTCAAAAAATGGCATTTTTCTTTGAATACCAAAATAACACCTCTTATTGGAGAACCCTTTATAATTGAAGAGGCAAGTTTCACATACCTCTGCTTAAATTATAGGTATATGGTTTCCTTTTGCTTCCCGGAAGTGCGATGCAACACAGTTGACAGTCATTGCACGAAAGCAACGTCTTACAGAACAATAATCACATAGATGTTAAGCAGCAAATCGGAATATATACACTCATAGAATTCAAAAACAATTAGTGCAGCACAAGCATTATGCTTTGAGTGCACCGCATGTTTTTCAACGTTAATTCTACACAAATACTTCTAGCCAGCCTGGTGAGCAAAAACAAAATCATTATACAGAGTAAAGAGGAGTAACACACAAAAAGAAAGCGAATAAGCGAATATTATAACGAAGGGTGCTTGTGGGATGCTTTAGTCGTTCTTCTTAGGTTTCAGAAACAGAGTTGAAAAAAAACAGAAATTAAGAAAACTCAGTCCCTTCGAACGTCGGGTGCAATGCTCTCCGCAACACCTAAGGCAGCCGGAAAACAGCATCACGGATATATTGCTAAGGAAAGGATTCATAATAAATCTGTGTAAGTTCCTACTACTATGAGTAACCTATGTATCGCATAGCATGTACTTGTTTCTCATTGTTCTTCCTCTTTGACTGCAAAGGTTATGTGCACTTATATTAGACTTTGTGTAATATAATGTAAAGGAAAAGGGTGCTATACGAAATATTTTGGCACATGGTTGGAAGGGCTAGTCGCGAGGACAATTTCATCTGAGTTATCACGAAACCGAGTTTGATTCATATATTTGTTCTTTATTTAGAGGCACTCGGGTTACCTAAGTTAATAATTTTAGATTTCAATTTCTTGCTTCATATCGCCTTAGTGTTAATAGTGCACGCAATAATATTTGTGTGATTTGCGATCGGTGAAAGGATGCATGAATCCCACCCATACGCCGATCTGGCATCGGAGCATCGCTAGGCGTGTACACCGCATCTTCCCCTCCGTCTCCCTTAGGGTCATTACAGACTACATTACTCACAATGACGACATTATTTTTCATGCGAAATTGCATATTGTGACCTACAAAATATTTAGTGTGGAGCGATTATTATTAAGGCCCTCCGTTTTCAGAGTTGCTTTCAAAAATGTGCCGAACAAGAGAAAGGTAGGTACGGTGCCCATATTTTTGAATTTCAAATAATGAACAACAGAATAAGGCAAAACTTTCAACATAATTTTTAATTTTTTTTCCTATTTGATAAAAACTTAAAAAATAAATAGAACACATATTTAAGTCTCCTAGTTTACTTGTTTGCTCAGCAAATTATGGTCATTGAATTTGAATTTTCTTAGTGATAACTTTATTGTTTTTAAAAATTTAAATGGTATACAGAACAAATAATGAACAACTTTAAAAATACAGAACATTTATGTATTTTTGTATACTTAATAATTCATAATGAGCATCGTATTCAAATCCGGAACTGGATTTTTATAATGAACGGAGGGTCACCGCAGTGATAGGATATATTTTATTAATATCCGCTGTTTGGAAACAGAGATATAAGTAAATATCTAAACAGAGGAGCTATTCACGGATACCTACTTGGTACTAGCTTTAGAATGGCTTGCGGGACTAGATTCTTGCAAATTTGATAAGTTCTTGAATTCTGCAAGTCCATAGATTTGTAAGTATTGTTTTTTTAAGACAAATGTTGCAAATAATGTGTAAACTATTTATGATCAGAAAATACAACCAAAATATTCTTCATATTTTTTTGTAGTTTTCCCTTCTCAAATGTTCTTTCATTTGTTGGAACCCTAAAGCGGATAACCCGATTTTAATAATTCTTTCTCTATTAATTGCTTTATTTAAATTTATCCGTATAAGTAGACTATAATATTGAGGAACATACTTTAGTATGTGAAAAAAAAACCCACATTTTAACTTTCTCCACCTATCGGGTCCAAAGCTATCCTATCTTTCAACCAACCTACCCATCCACAAAATTTCGTTGAAGTCGGTTGACAGATTTCCGGAGATTAGTATAAAAACATATGATTTTAAAATATACCTACCGAAGAAGATTACGTCACTTCCGCTGCAATACCTACCGAAGATTATTTCATTAGCACTTCATGTTTAACAACAATTTTCCATAACATTATTTCCGTTCCATGCCCAACAACAATCTTCAATTCACATTCACCAATTCACCCCCAAACTCAAATTCATAATGCACTTTCAGTAATCAGTAATCACAGTAACCAGCTATTATATAAAGAAATATAGCACGAACTACGAACACAATTCGCGTTTTTCTTTTTTAGTTCAGAGCAGAACCTGAACTCTTATATTGATCATTTGACAGAAAAAACAAGTAAAAGTGTTATTATCGGCCTGGCCGATGCTTTGATACCCTCCACTGCATACAAGTCATGCAAAGTTTTAGGCATGTGAGGTAGTACTTAGACACATGGTCTAATATTGATTTTGTATGGGAGGTAACAGAAATACTTGACCGACATAGCCCATTTTTAACACCAACTTGACGACAATAAAAATAAGTTGTCTCACAAAATTTCGCTTGCCTAAGTAGATTCTTTTCGACGCTATCGTGCTTTCAACATGTGTTTTCTAATAATGGTTCTGTATGGGAGGTACCAGAACTACTTGACCGACATAGCCCATTTTTAATACCAACCTAACCACAATAAAAATAAGTCCTTTCACCAAACTTGATTCGCCTACGCTGATTCCTTTGGACGCTATCGTATTTTCAACAGACAGAGAGACACATGGGACTAATATTGATTTTGTATGGGAGGTACCAGAACTACTTGACCGACATAGCCCATTTTCAATACCAACCTGACGACGATAAAAATAAGTCCTTTCCTTTGGGCGCTATCGTGCTGTGAACAGACAGACAGACGGACAGACGGACATGGCTAAATCGATTCACAATGTGATCCTGATTCAGAATACTTTATGAGGTCTCCGGTGACTCCTTCTTGGCGTTACAAATGTAATGACAAAGTGAATATAAAGGGTGATTTTTTAAGAGGTTTAGAACTTTTTTTAACGAAAAAACACAAAATATTCGAAAAAATGAATGAAATATTTATTTGAATCGATAGTTTGAACCTTGCAATTTAATGTTTAAAGATAGTTTCATGCAAATGTTGACCGCGGCTGCGTCTCAGGTAGCCCATCCGCTGAGTCCAATTTTGGCATACTCTTTCACACATATCGGCCGGTATCTCACGAATGAATGCATGGATGTTGGCTTCCAGTGCGTCAATCGAAGCGGGCTTGTCCCTATACACATTAGCCTTGGCATACCCCCACAAAAAATAATCTAATGGTGTCAAATCGCACGATCTAGGCGGCCAATTGACCGGCCCGAAACGTGAAATTAACTGTTCACCAAACTCGCCTCGCAATTGCGCCATTGTTTTGCGTGCTGTGTGGCATGTGGCACCGTCTTGTTGAAACCACATATCATGCAAGTCAAGAACTTCCATTTCGGGCAAAAAAAAGTTTGTTATCATCGCTCGGTAGCGTTCACCATTGACAGTAACGCTGCGATTCGCATCATCTTTGAAGAAATATGGCCCAATAATGCCGCCGGCCCATAAACCGCACCAAACAGTGGCTTTTTCGGGATGCATTGGTAGCTGTTGCAATGCTTCTGGCTGATCTTCACTCCAAATGCGGCAATTTTGCTTATTTACGTACCCATTCAACCAAAAATGAGCCTCATCGCTGAACACAATTTTTCGATAAAAAAGCGAAAAAGAACATTTCGAACCGAGCACGAATTTTGATAGTAAAATTCAATAATTTGCAAGCGTTGTTCATTTGTAAGACGATCCATGGTTAAATTGCAAACCAAACTGAAGCTGTTTGACAGTGACACAAGGTACTAAACACACGTCAGCTGTCAAAACCAGTGTTGCCAAAACCAAACCAGCTAAAAAATCACCCTTTACTTTCCTGTGGAGGGTATACAAACAGGATAAACACAAATGACAGCTATGTGCTCAAGTGTGTTTCATAAATACCTCAGAACAATCTGAACACGCTCGCTTCAGAGCTCAGCTCTGAGCTAAAAAATAAAAACCCCTATTAAGGGAGCAAGCGACTCTTTATTGATGACGATAGGAGAGCACATATAGAGACCTGTTCGCTCTTCCAGCTTTAAAACCTTCCAGTTGTGAGTCGGTAGTGAGGGATTCCTCGGTCTAATAATTTCGAGAATCGTACCCGGGCAAACTTCTCCCAGTCTGCTTATATAAATCGCAGGATCTCTGGTCGTCGCAGGCAATAAGTGGCCCTGATGACATCCACTATCGCAAGTAGTATGAGGTGGTCCCGGGTTGTCCCTCATAACGTTCAATAATCTGCCTGAAAGCTTCGCCTTGACCACCTGCTGCCGTTCATGGAAGATCGTGCTATCATCGTCACTACGATCGATCACAGCTATTACAATTTAGTGTCTGAGAACTAAATTTTTGTGCCCACTGTACTGCTCACCGTGGATGAATAGGCACAATTTTTCCACCGCTTTCTGCCGCAGGAGTTCTACCAGTAGTCAGCGGTATACAAGGAGTATTTCATACTATATCTTTTAAAAAAAGTGGTACTAAAGGGTCCGCCATCTAACTTTTTTTTAGTTAATTAGTTTTATCCTTCCGCTGAACGAATATGGTTGTGTATACGCTTGAACAACGCTGGGAAATATTGCGACATTACTTTGAAAATCATGGTAATGTTGCAGAATGTGTGCGAAAATTGCGTACGGAATTTGGAAGAAGAGAAGCACCGTCAACTCCGTATGTTCGTTATGTTATGTTACGGCGCTACGTGCCACACAGCCGAAGCTACACTCGATGTTTTGCGCCCTGTTTTTGAAGATCGCATTATCAGCCGCAGAGCTGATGTCGTTTGGCCACCTCGGAGCTGCGATTTGACACCGTTGGACTATTACTTGTGGGGTGCCATAAAAGATAAGTGTTACGCCGACAAGCCAGAGTCAATTGACGCTTTAAAGGACAATATTCGTGAAGCCATTGGTGAAATACAGCTGCACACAATCGATAATGTGCTTAAAAATTACGATCGGTCGTGTAGGCTACTGCATGGCCAGCCGAGGCAGCCGTTTGAATGAAATTATTTTCCATTATTAACCGGAAGGATTATACTTTCAAATAAAAAAGAAATTTGAGAAAATATTTAGTAGTTTTATATAGTTTTTATAGCATTTTCAAAAAAAAAAAAGTTATTTGCGGACCCTGTAAAAGAAAATAGTTTTTAGCAAATTGAATAGTTTATTATCAACTCATAACATTTTCTTGAAACGCTTAAAACAAAATGAAAAAACGAGTTTCATAAATAGAGGTAAAAACCACAAATGAAAGTGGAAAAATTATTGTTACATTGAAAAAAGCTGGCAAAATTGGTTGCACAAGTGCATTTAACGCAAGAAATCATTATGGCAAAGTTTATTACCTTTTATAGAAAAATTGAATGAAATCGAAAAACTCGAGCTCAGAGGAGAGTTTCAGAAAATGATTTTAAACAAATAAAAAGCATAGGATCAAAGTTTACCTTAATGTTAAAACAAGCCTCTGTTCTGCAGAAATTGCTTTCTTTCGTTTTGTAATTTGGTACGAAATTTTTTTTAGCAGCAAGTCGAAAGATTGTATTGACATAGGTAGATATTGCCTGCATTAGTCTTCATGTTGCCGAAGATTGTTATACAAATGGTGGAATTCGCCTTAGGTTGATCTTCTTTTTTTTAAACATAAAATAATTCTATAATTGTTAAAACGACTTTCGTGTAAAAGACTGCGGCGATTAGCACTCGACAACGACATTTTCACAACTAATCGCTCAAGAATTGCCGTTTAATAAATGGCCACTTGCGCTTAAGATTGCCGCTCTGCCGCTTGCCACTCAGTGCGTGGCCTTTTTCAAATGGTTAAGTCCAGGGAAATTTCAATTAAGACAGGTGCGGCGATTGTTGCAGAGTACAAAATCAGCCTCTCGGTAAATAAAACTTGCCGCAAAACATCACTGCAGTCAGTGGCGGATTACCCACTAGGGCTCGAGCCTAGGGCGGCAACTTGTAGGGTGGCGGCAAATTTTGTATGTTATTTTATTCTCAAGAAAATTAGCAAAAAAAATATATTTATTCTAAAAAAAAGACTGTCTGTGTCTGATATGAATGAAATGAAATGTTCCATTGAGACTTTTCAAAAAATATGAAAAAACTATGCAGCGAACTTCGTTTCTCCCAAATTCGTTAATAGGCCTTCTTTATTATGCTCAAATGATCTATGTAGATCATGGATTTCCATGGTTTACAACAACAGTTGGATCACTTACTGTTGTTGTAAACCGTGGAAATCAATGATCTATACAGATCATGTGGGTAAAATAAAAAACGCCTATTGTAATGAAAATAATAATTCCGATTATGCACATGCTGTTTCATGTAAATGTAACTCGGTCAAATCAAGTTCTTTATTCATAAGTTGAACTCAAGAATAACAGTGTCGATGTATTTCAATCAA
This sequence comes from Cheilosia variabilis, assembly GCA_951230905.1. NCBI lineage: Eukaryota > Metazoa > Arthropoda > Insecta > Diptera > Syrphidae > Cheilosia > Cheilosia variabilis. The sequence continues at coordinate 11,398,036 of OX579677.1, forward strand.
AAACCGCAATGATTGACGTGTCGGCCATCATTCCTCTTTTTCATTGAATTGCTTTATGGTACCTTTTCCGTTCTCGGACGCGTTCATATATACAAAAGCTGGATGTGTGGCGACACGTGAGCAAGCCACACACAATTGCCCATGTGAGAAAAATAGGAAATTATGATTGATGCCACAAACATACAGCGATTGTTCTTGCGACTCATTAATTGTCATAGCGAAAGCGAGACGCATGGGAATTTTAAGGCGCTTAAATACGAAATGTCAAATGAGAACATCTTCACCTTTGAATTTTCCCCTCGAAATCTTCGGTTGAATGACATTTTATTTCAGATTCTTCACAATAAAATGCGTTCCGTTACAAAATTTCGGTGCATTGCGGTTGCGCATCACAATTATAAGTGAGTCGGCTTTTAATTTCAAATTGTGTGGCAATTTACCCAAATCCAATCCAACTGTACCAGAACGAAATCAAAAATACTTCGTGCACTTCGACTGCGACATAAAAGGTTTGACGTCTTCACTGGTGGCATGATGATAATAATTTAAGTTAAAAACTTTTAATTAATTTTTGTTGTAGGTATTGGAAGTGACACTCCCTGTTTTACTATCCAGTTTATTTTTTTCAAAGTGCGGTTCCCCATACAAACTTTCAGCCTATGTCCTCCATTAAGTCCAAAATCGTGAAAATCGAACGATCCCTTCTCGACTTATGCGTGCACACACAGACGTTGCTCTCTTTTATATATATATACTAGCTGACCCGGCGAACTTCGTACCGCCTAAAATTTATTAAATTATTAACATCCCTTTAAATAGTTGAACCTCTCTATTTAACGAATGAAACTCCCTTGGAATTAAATTGAGTTCAATGCAGAGAAACGACTTCATAGATTTCCGGGTCGGCTTCTTGGTAGTTTTTTTCCTCGCTAGTGATTGAATCGATTGTCCAAAAACATTGTGATTAACGATAGCCGTGTTTTTTTGAGCTTCGATCTCAGCAAAGCAAAGTAAAGTAGGATTTTCATCATGCAATTACAACAACTGCGCTCTACTTGACACTTCGAGACTCAGTTGTAGTTGTTGTAATCGCGTGCTGAAAGTCCTACTTTACTTTGCTTTGCTGAGATCGAAGCTCAAAAAAACAGGCCTGATGAAGGCAATGATCGCTTTTAGCTTTTCTTTGAAAAATCGTAAGCTGATGTCATGTTGGTCGCTCGAAGAAGCCCGGGAAGTAAGTTCACCGTTCGGATAATTTTTTTCACTTCACTTTCGATATAGGTGCTATAGAACAATAAATATCAGTAGTTGCGACTTGTGAGCACGGTGTTTCAGTGGTTAGTATCCTGGACTACTTGAGTGTACGGCCTACGCCCACATATGGCACATGCCACGTCACATATTCTTAAATGCTTGCAATTTGCGCCCACCACCCCAAAGCAGAGCAAGAACGGAACCATCGTTTCATTTTCAATTTTCCTAAACCATCCCTGATTCAAGAAAAAAAAAATCATTCAAATACGCACCGCCCGCAGTTGATTTTTATGTACAGTGGTGGTCCAGTATGACGAATGCCGATATGTATAACAAATGATCGATATAACGTAAATTTTTTTCAATTTCATTGGTGTCTCTATACAACGTATGAAAAAAAGAGTTGACATTTTTTTACTAAAGAAAAATGTATATTGTATATACATACATACATAAGTAGGCAGGTGTAAAGCAGCTCTCTGGATTGTGAATGCATGTATGGATGTGTATGGGCCTGTTGTAAAACTGTTAGCTACTACGTATAACATTTTGTTATTGTGCATTACTGCTATGTATTTGCACTCACAATGTTTATATTTATAACTTCTTTAGGCACACTTGACTTCGGGGGTAAGCTGGTGAATGCGTTACGAAAACGTTACGGAAATTGCGAACGGGACTTGAGAGGCAGATATAAGTTATTAAAGATAGAAAGAGATGGAGCTACGTTTCGTTTCGCCCACAGTGCAGCAGTGTTAGATCGGGGGATTTATCCCTTTTTGCAGGATTTTCTCACTTATAATAAGCTAAAAGGGACGAAGGGATTTTTCAGACCTCATAGTACAAAAAGAAAACAATTTTATTTTTTGGTCAATTTATTGTTCCTAATTGCTCATTTCATTAGGGATAAAAAAATTTGTCAACCTACGATCAAATAAAATATTTTCATGTTTAAAAAAAAGTTTTCATTTTCATTTTCTTTTTTCTATTTCCCTAAACTGTTTCATAAAATGGCATATCTGTGAATGAATTCACGAGTATTTTTTAAAATAATAAATTTATTTATTTTGTAAACATTGGAATGTATATAAAAAAGCCTTACCTCATTTTCAAATCAAATTTCTGTGTCATTTTTGTATGAAAAATCAAGAATAATGAAACTTGAAACCGAGATAAAGTTTCTTTCATACCAGTCATTTTCAAATAATTCATAAGATATTTATTTTATGTTGAATATTATTTTCATTTTAGTGCCGAATGCAATTTAATGTTTCTTTTTGTAACGTCTTAAAAATGTGTTAGATGTACCTACATTTCTATTTTTGTATTATATACAACCGCATCTTAATATGTATTTATTTTTCTTAGCTTGCATAGTTAATGTATAATGTAACTTGTATTTGTTACTAATGAAAAAGACAGAATTTAAAAAATTCATGGTTTTTTTCATTTAATACTACGTGGGATAAATGTAGGATTTTTTTATATTTTTGTGTGGGTAAAAGGGATATTTTGGCTATAGCCGTGGGATAACCTGCCTCTAAAATCTTATATCACTGCAGTGCAGTCCTATTGTCTGTATCACACTGTAGGAGAAAGAGAGTGGCACCTCCCCTCACCTCGCGCCGCCAGGGCCCGACTAACCATATGTGCAAGATGTGCAAATGCACAGGGCGCCAATTTCTGGGGGCGCATTGCTAGGAAAGAAAAATTAACAAAATGCTTGTTCAAATAAGCCCAAAATAACAACATCCATCACACCTGTGCTGAATTATTTCTTTCACATTAGCTCACATCACCTGTAATGTTGCAATTTCAAGGAGAATCTAACTCAAAATATCGCAAAATAAAAAATCCCACTATATGCAAGTTCACTTCTTAGCTACATAATCTCAAAATATTCCACCCTGTTCATGTAGGTATATTCCTTGCACATCCACTTACATTTAACAAAAGAATCTAGTTCAAAAATCTCAAAATAAAAAATACTTATTCATGTGTGCAAATATGAAAAAAGGGCGCTTTCTGTAAATCGTGCACAGGCCGCTAGTCTGGCTGAAGCCGCCACTGCGCATCGCACACATTTTCTCTCTCTTTTTCTTTCATAACCAGTTATTTTTCGTATATATATAGACACAGGTCACACCTATTGCAACGTTGCCACTTTGGAATTTTTTTTATCCAAATTTGGTAATGTTTTTTTTTTGCTTTTTGAGTTTCGGTAATTTGGTAATTTTTATCTGGTTATGATAACTTTTTGAGCAGATGTACCAAGAATGCGAGCTCGATATCAACTCATTTAAATGCTACCTTACTGTTTCTGAGTGAACGCATTGCATTATTTGCATATGCGTCATCACCATCCATATAAACCTGTTATATTCATTATTCAAAATATTACCGAATGCACCCATTTTCTTCTTTTGACAGATGATAAAATTAGAAATATTTTCTGTTTATAACTACTTTGGGATATGGATAGGTTAATTAATCATATTATTTATATACAGACATAAAACTCTAATTTGTTAAAGTTTTGTTAAAAGAAGAAAGGATCGAAAATTGTAGATGATCCCATGCCTTCTAGCAGCTGGTAATTTTGTGCAGAACGTTGTTGACGTTGTTTAAATGTTTAAAGACTGACAAAGTTCCTACTACGTTCCTTATTGAATTGAAAAGTCTTGTGTTTTGCAAGCAATTATTTTAAAAATTGAAAAAAATAATTTAAGTTTTTTTTTGTGGCCTATTGTCTGTATCACACTGTAGGAGCAAGAGACAGCAGTGCGTGCACACATTTTCTTTTTCTCTTCCTCTCATATGTATATAATATCTCAGTCAGTATTTTGTTTGCGAGTACATACAATCAGTGTTAGCGGCACCGACAACCGCAGATTGTAGCACTGCTATGATTATTTTTTGGTACTTGAACATTTTAATAAAAGACGATTTACAAGAGTGTTTTTTTTTTTGTTGTGCTTTTTCCCTTTATCCCACGGAAGGCTTTTCGGACATCGAAATTACCACAAAAAGGGATAAATCCCACGATATAACAGCAGTTGTTATATCGTGGGATTTATACAATCATATAGAATTATGGATGGAGCTAAAGAAGTTTTTTTTTTTAATTATTGAATTTCTTGGACTTCCACAATCAAAACCAAATATTTTTAAGTGCACGGACTTGCTCCTCATAAAACCTAATAAATAAAACAAAAAAAAATAAAAATCCGTTCATTCGTTTGTTGTGTAGCTTCTTACAAAAAAAAATTCACTTTGTTTTATATTCTTAGGGATTTAATTTAATTTAACTCACAATGAAATGCACAAAATTATGCGAAAAACGACAATATTGTCTGTTTAATGTGAGCCGGACATGAATTTCACAACTCGAAACGTCATCATTCGTTCACTGTTTTCGTTTCAATTCAAATCAGCATGAACTATCACGGCAATGGGGTGCGTGAACTTGGCACCCCAATGTTAATTTTTTTTATTTTTTTTTAGAGTTCTTGCTAAGAACTTTGAAAAGTTCTGTTCGTTTCATTTTTTTTTTAATTCTTTTAAATATGGGTTGCTAGATTCACGGAGCACTCATAGTTTTTTTTTAAAAAAAAATTGCCAAATTACGCCCAAAATTTTTTTCAATAATATGAGAGCACCCAATTTTTGCTCATTCTTGAGTGAAAAAGTATTGTTTTTTTTTGGTGAAAAAACTGCCTATATCCTTCTCATTCTTTTTCTGAATAGCTATTTCAACTATTTTGCTTATCCTGTTTTTTTTTTCCTGTCAAATGTGACTGGAAGTGTGTAATCAGCTTTTCGCTCAGGATGCTCAGGCAATTTATTCTGAGCTCATAGAGCGCGCTCTGATGGTGCTCTGAAGTCTGAACGAAAAAAGAAACACAAATTCTGGGCCCTGATGTATCTGAGCTAAAAAAGATACACGGACTTTTTGTATAACAGTTCAGGCTGTGCTCTGATCTAAAAAAGAAAAAAAATGATGCCACCACTCCACAATCCGCACGAAACTGTTACTCTCTGTCTGTGCGCACCGTAGGACGACGGGGACCATGAGTATTGTCCACTAGCATGCCAGTCTCTCGAACTTTTTTCACAAACTTGGGTACAGCAGGCACGGTGGGTGCTTCATTTCGGCCAAAACTTCTTTTCAACAAACGCACTGTTTGGGCTACACAGCACTCACTTTGGAAATAAGTTTTCAATATTTCCCAAAGTTGTTCAAGCGTAAAGCGACTCATTTCGTTCCGCGGGGGTATGATACTGACTTTCTGTCAAGATTTTGAGCGGGAAGTGTCAGTGTCAAAAAAACCTATGATTTAAAAAGAAAACTAGATGGCCCACCCTTTACACACTCGTTATGCTCTTTTGTTTTGTCCGGCCGTCGACACTTATTTAAGTTTTTTTTTTTTTTTTTTTTTTTTTTTTTTATTATATTTCATAGCAAAAAAACTAATATAATAAGATAGATACATTAAGAAAATACATTTTGATTTTTCGTTTAGCATTGCATGAAATATTAAGATACAATCTGTTGTCGAAGACAAGAGGCGAGTGTATCTATTAATACAAAACCAATTTTTAAAACAGTGTATAAAACTATTGATGGGGAAAGTATAATACAAATTCCGATAAAAATTAAAATTTTGGAGTTCGAAAAAATAAGAAATTAAAAAAAAACAAAAAGAAAATAAAAAATAAAGATACAAAATTTAGACGATTTATAATCTATTTAATTATGTAATTAGAGTAAAAAACAAATCAATATGAGAATGGTTGAAAGAGAGAAGCCATCTTTTAATATTATTTAAAAATATTGTTTTCACTCTCTCGCATCTAAGGTTTTCCGGCAGTGCATTGAACAAACGAGGTGCAGTAACAGAATAGAAACGTGAAAAATGTGTTTTGTAAATTGCTGGTACCCTTACAAAATTTCTGGTGTTTACTCTCAGATTAAAATTTTCATGAACTCTAACGGCGTAGTACCCGCAGTTTTCAAAAAATATTTTTAAAACTTTATAGTAGTAAAGGTGCCTTAGAGGGAGAATCCCAAGTTTTTTGAAGAGCACGAAACTAGGAGTTCTACGGGTCACTTTAGACATAATTCTTATTGCGTGTTTTTGCTTCTTAAGTAAACCCTCTACATTAGAAAAATACGTACCACCCCAACAGGTTAATCCGTACTGCAGCTTAGATTTAAATAGAGCATTGTAGACTAAATTCAATATGGGCAAACTACAGTAAAGACTAAGATGATAAAGTTGCCTGATGGTTCTATTCAGATATTGCTTTAGGTTGAAAATGTGATCCTTCCAACTAAGCCTATGATCCAATATAATGCCTAAGTACTTAAAATTGTCGACGCGATCAATTTTGAAGCAGGCATTACTGCAACTTTCATTACTGTTAAAGGTAATAGTGTGATGGAGGCTTAAACGAAATCTCAAGCAATTCGGTGAATGGTAATGCAAAGGAAAGTCATCGCATATTGAACCTTTGATATTAAAAAGCATAAATTTAGTTTTATTACTAATTACCAATTTATGCTGATTGAACCATCTTCGCAATATATCCAAATCATTATTAACATCCAAAAAATGGTTAAGATAACTCTTATTGGAGTAGGAAAGGGCAGTATCGTCGGCAAATGCTGTAATTTTGCCTTTAAAGGGTTGAATAAATAGCGAATTAACATATATTAAAAACAGAATAGGACCCAACACAGAACCTTGGGGAACACCTATATTAACCAAATGTTGTGAACTGAAACAATTTTTTATTTTAACTATTTGCTTACGATTTTTTAAGTATGAAGCAAACCAGTCATAAATAAAACCTCTGAAACCAGCATTGAAGAGTTTATTTAACAACAAAGTATGGTTCACCATATCAAAAGCTTTAGTTATATCTATGAAAAGAGTAGCGGGAATTTCAGATATATTCAGGCTGTTATAAATTTCGCCAGTTAATTTTAATAAAGCATTTTCCGTCGACCTTCCGCTTCTAAATCCAAATTGAGAGCCACTAAAAAAATTTGTTCTATCAAGAAAAGACAAAATTCTAGACTTCATACCTCTTTCAAAAACTTTTGAAAACACAGAAAGAAGGGAAATAGGACGATAGTTATTTAATGCCGTAGTATCGCCTTTTTTATGGAGTGGTATTACTACTGCTGTTTTTAATGATTCTGGGAAAATTCCAAACTGAACGCAGAGATTAAATATATAACACAGGACATCCGAAATTTGAAACGAAATGTTTTTCAAGACCAAGCTGGAGATCTTATCAAAAGAGGAGGAATTGGATGTTTTAAGCGAAAAAATAATTTTTTGGATTTCTAGTGCAGTAAACTGTTCAAAAAAGAAACTTTCAGATTGAACGTCTATTTGTTTTAAAGAATAATCATATGGATTCACTTCCTTAGAACAGTCTAGAAAAGAATTTAAATTAGAAAAAAAATCTTTAAATAAATTGGCAACTTCTTGAGGTTCAGATACAGGAGTATTGTTGTTGTTAATAATAATATCAGAGTCTGTAATACCATTAGTCCTGTTCAGAATTTCGTTAATAACTCCCCATTCCCTTTTAACATTACCAAAATTCGCAGCTAATCTATTATAAAAGTAAGTATCTCTACAACGCGGTATCTCAGTATTTAGCTCTAGACACAACTTATCATAATATTTTTTTAATCTCGCATTATTAGGATGTTTTTTAACTTTTGAACATATTTGTTTTTTCTTTCTAATTTTCCTTAGCAAAGGGACAGTCATCCATTGCTTAAGACACTTTAAATTATTATTATTATTACAAATTTTCAGAGTACAATTGGAAATATGAAGTTGCAACTTTTTTAAGAAGAGATCAAAAGCAATTGATGGATCCTGAGCATTATAGACATCATCCCAAAACTCAAAATTTAATTTCGATTTAAGAGCAACAAAATCAATCTTGTTATATGCATATTTTGAGTTCACAGATTGTTGAATTCTAGATGCCCTGCAATCAAGTTGAATACTGGTTAAGCTGTGGTCTGATATTTTCAGATCATAAGCTCCTGTTTTATAAGTAACGCCATTGCTTCTATGAATCCTTACAAAAATATGGTCTAAGCAAGACTCTAAACGAGTAGGGTTAGTTAAAAGAGAATCAAACCCAAACGAAGACAAAACTGATAAGTAGTTATCTACTTCAGCTGAATCGAGCAGGATATTAATGTTAAAGTCCCCTAACAGAACAATATTTTTACAAGTCAGAAGCTCCAAAAATTCCGTGAATTCATCCAGAAACACCTTCACTGTGCACTTATGGAATCTATAAATACATATAAAACAATAACGAACACCAGAAATTTCGCAACAAACATTAATAATATCAGCACTTTCCATTTTGCATTTTTTCACCTCGCAAGCCAATAAATCACTTCGATAGAAAACTGCAACACCTCCAGCTGAATACAAGTCGTTACAATTAGCCTCAAACGTAAAATTAGGAATTTTATAATCTGAAATCTCAGTGTCAAAAATCCAGATTTCAGAAAGTAAGATAATATCTGGTAAGTGATCCAAAGATGCCAGATGAGTGAGAAAAATATCAAAATTAGCTCTCATGCTACGAATATTTTGATGAATGACTGAAAAACCTGAGTATTGCTCATTATATGGGTGGTCAATACAAAAACATTTTAAATTATTATTATAATTAGAAGACGAAAGGCCATTACTACCAGTATGATTATGAGGATTCATGAATGACATATTGTAAGCGTTATTGTTTAACATAATTAGTCTCTAAGTTTAGAGAAATCCTCAAATCTACTAATCTTAATAACCTCATCGCCTTCCTTTTTTCTAATGAGTACAGATGAATTCCTAACCCAAACAAATTTACATTTATTATTACTCTTATAATTTTTTGCCATTTTCAATAACGACCTTGTGAAGCTAGTGAGACGATCGTTGATGTAAATACTACCGCTGTTGAAGGTGTTATTGCTGCTGCCGTCATCATTGCTGTTGATGTTGTTGCTGTTACAATGAGTACCAAAGATATTCGCCGAAATCTTCCTTCTGTTCTCACGCACCTTGGTCATCACGGCTTTTTTCCGTAAGAGAGATGAAAATTTCACGCACACGATGTTAGAAGGCGCAATGTTGTTGTTTTTGGTAGTTGCTTTTATATTCTTAACGTAGCATGAAGCAATTTCGCTGGAATTCATTTCTTCCCCGTTTACAGCTGATAACAGTGTTATTACTTTCTCTTTAGCATTTCTATTATTTACATCAGGAATGCCAATAATGTCAACTGCACACTCTTTCTCTCTTTGCTCCAAAAGATTCAGCTTCATCTCCAAAACATCAATTTTTTTAATGAGAGTAGTATTGCTAGCCTCAAGAGATCTAATTTTAGCGAGTGCCTCAGTGTTAACTTCTTTTAGCATAATAATCTCACTATACAGCATTTGTAACGTTACTGTTTGCTCACTGTTGAAGTTATGGGAGGTTGGAGGTGTTTGATTTTTAGCTGATGTCAATGAGCTGGCAGTAATATTACTGTTGCCAAAACTGGAACAAGTTGGCGTAAGAGAAGGAGTAGTACTTGAAGAAGAGTTTTTGTTAGCAAGCGCATTTATGGGCGCATCTACCAAAATTGATTTTCTGCGCTGAATGACACAGTTATCACACTTATACCCATGACTATCCTTCTCAAAGAATGCAAGCTCTCTTTTTTCTAATTTCGCGCACTTAGCATGATAATATTCTTTGCAAATGCTACACTGAATTTTTAGTTCATGTCTATCGACTTTTAGACTGCATAAACCGCACTTCATCTTTATTTATTATCGTTTTACAATGAACTTATTGAGATAAAAAGTAAATTCGAATGAAAACTTTGAATTTTATATTGGAACTATTCCCGATGCGTGTGTCCCCATCAACACTCAAGCGAGATATAAGTGTTTATATTATAAATTTATTTATTCGAAATTCTGCTTAAAAAAAAAAGGTTCTTTTCTGCCCAAACCAAATCCACATAAGCGATATCCTTCACCCAAAAAAATTTCCGCTGTAAATTATACAACATGTGGCTGTCAAATTTACAATAAGTTGCATATTTGTGTATTTAACAGCAAATGCGTTCATATTCACAATTAATTGTAACTTTCACAGAGTTTGCTTTTATTTCAGCAATAAAAGTGTTAAATTGATCGCAATTTCTTGTTGTAAAATTGACAATTTCAATTTTTGTTGTTAAATGTACATGTATGAATTGGTCAAATCTACAACCAAAATGTAAAATGCACATACAAAATGCTGTAGAAAGTACGTAGAACTTGTAAAATGCACAGCATATGTATTCAAATCTACAACCATTTTCAGTTGATACTATACATTGAGTTGTGAATATGACAGCTGCATTAACCGTAACTCACTCGGCCAGCCAGAACATTTTCATGGTTTATACATTCCTGCACATTCCTTTGCTCTTTTAATCATCAAGTCTAGAACAAACAAGACGAATTATTAGAGTGCAAAGTTGTGAGGTTTTTTTTTTCAAATGATTTCTGACTTTTTTTTTGTCTAAAAATGCTGAGTATTTAAATACGGATACTGTTCAGAATAATCCCGTCATAGCAAACGCGGCTACAGAAAAAACCTTACTATAAGAGGTGGAAGTTTTTGAAGTGGTGGGCAATTTCACATTGTCAAAAAGTGTTGTGCTGTTTGAATACAAAATTGCTATGTGGTTGATTTAACAAAAATACTTCATGACTTTATTATTTTAAACATTAATAAGTTTACAAGTCCACCTATTCACTTAAATAAATAAATTAATGGATGGGACAAGAGTTTTCCGAAATAAGTGTACCTATTTATTTTTATTTTTTTTTGTATAACCAAACATAATGTAACTATGCCATTTATGGATTCATTAATACTTCAATAAAAGGAATTTGAAATTATTTGGTGTATGCTTTTTTTTTATTTTGGAGAATAGATTTTACAGAAAAAATTGTGTAGGCCAAAGAGCTGCAAAAATTCAAGCAAAGGGTAATCGTTTCTGGAAATCGAGATGTAGATTTTACGACAGAAATTGCATTTTGACCGCAAGGTTTTGTGAATAATACAACCAAAATCCGTAATTTATACACATAAGTATTGTGTGTTTTACAAAATTTGCTGTATATTCAACAACGAATGCCGTTTTATTTACAATTTTTCTAGTTGTAAAATCTACAACAAATGCTCTCATTTTCATAATTTGGTTTTGGAAAGTATACAACCATGTCTCTGCTAAATTAAAAGCATTGGATGTCGGGTCGATTATGTCAACGAATGCAGTCGATTTAACAGCGGTTTTCAACATTTGTACGACACATTTTTTTGGGTGTTCATAAAAGAAATATTTATCTAAAAGTGTAAGCCTTTGGCACGTATCTCAGCTTTTGAAGTTGTTGTTTTTCTGTAATTATATGTTCTTTGTCCTGTAGCTGGAGTTAATTCTTTGTTACATTATTGTTTGGGTTCGCACCCTGGTTGGGATACTCAAGAGAAATATCAATTATATGTCTTTTAAAGATTCAGGGGCTGGTAAATTATTGTTGTTCTTCGTGCTATTGTTAGGACAGTTTTGGGTTTAAAGCGAAAAAAATATTTTAGAAGCTGTATATTGTATAGCCTTCAAAAGACCTCTGTTGCCAATGACTAAATAAAAACCTACATTGCTCTATAATCTTGAAAGACGTGAAAAGCTTACTTATGAATCGGGATATTTTATTCTCGGTATGAATGTTCAGAATGATATTCCATGCTACCAATAGGGTGACTGCTTGGCATACTGACAAATATATTGTCCGGTTAAATAATCTAAATCCAGAAAAATTGAAATGAAATAGAAAATTTTGTGCGTCCGAGTCACGCTCATTTTATATTATTTTATTCACGAAAATGTATTCTTAGCTCTAACATACGAATTGTGCGCTTTTATTAGAGCAAACATCCACCATTTCCCCAAACAAATCACCATTAAAAGTCACATAAAAATAAATTAATTCTTTATGTTACAGAGGAAACGTTAATACCACTTAGTTCCCATTCCTTACACTGCAATTTCTGGTTATCATTGTTTAATTATTTCCGAAGCCGCACACATTCACCTTTCAGTTTCTGTCTTTTTGGATGCTTGAAGCCCATAAATTATTTATAGCTTTAAATGTTCTTCCTATGTAGAAGTCAAAAGTCAAATTATATCAAATATATACCAACCCTTACTCTGCGGCAATTTAAGTCATTGCCATAATAAAACAAAACATGAGCTATCCTTTTCAACACGGTTGGCGGTTGACATTTTATTTGTATAAAGTGCGTCCGAAACCACACATGTGCTTTCATATTATTTCGTTCTGGCTTGATTGAATTGTTATGTGATTGACATCTGACAATTCGACAGTTCCAATTGATGGGCCACAAGAAAACACGAGCAGGGCTTCCCTCCATTTATTGTGTAATATTATCGTCTCTGAGTGGGAAAAATCAATAAAATGGATTTCTCCCCCTACAACGGAAAATAAAATAAAATAACCATCGACCACGGGACGTGAAAGACATCTTGTGACCAAGAAATACAATCATACGTTTGCGTAGTATTTACATGTCGACAAATCCGTTGAAATATATGATGCCGGACCGGATTATACTAAACCAAACCAGTAAAAATCCTCGAACTTATTCAAAAAGTCTGGCAACGGACATCGTTGCGTTTTTTTTTTTGTCAGACTAACTTCAGTTTTTTTTATTTAATTCTTTTAGAATTCAATCTTCAATTTCATCAGGCGGGTAGTCCCTTGCAGTACTAATCAAATTCAACCACCTAACGTCACCTAAAAAAATAAAGTGTACGGCAGGTCGAACGAAACTTTCTTGTTCATCATAATTTTGGTTGGTTATTTTCTTATTTTATTATGAGGTATAGGTAAAAATCTGAGAAGCAATTCTAAATAAAGAAACATAAAATTCACTTTTGGGTAATTCATCTGATATGGCAGTGCATATCAAATAACAATGTGAGTTTTTAAAAGTTGAAGTTCAGAAATTTCTTTTTGAATTTGCATTAGTATTTATAAAATGAATATCCCGATGAACGTGTGCATATTCAAATACGTTTAAAAATAAAGAAGAAGTGGGTAATATTTGCTAGAAAGAAGTCTTGCATAGCTGTTATTGCATTCTTATAAGAAGTTAGGCATTAACATTATTAAAAAAATATACCGTAGATATGCGAAAATAGATCGGGGTCTTTGAGATATAATTTAATAAAGTGCACGACTGGGTCGAACGTATCTTTCTCGTTCATCAAAATTGTATTTGCAAATGAATTGGGAGTTGCCTGATTGTGTAATTTTCAAGTTGTTGGATTTATTTTTAGGGTGCATATTTAATATGATTAAAACAAAGAACTTGGTAATATTAGCTAAAAATAAATTTTGTGTAGCCGGTTATTGTACTTTCATTGGAAGTGGGCCATTGTAATTATTTCAAAAATATATTGTAGAAATGTGAACACAGATCGAGATTTGGGTACCCATTTTTGAGAAATATTTTTAACACATAACTATTAGAATTTTTTGAGAAAAACTAAGTGCGAGATTTTATTAAGAATACTTATTTTATCTTCATGTATTATGGTCAAAATCGTTAGAGCGGTTTTTGTAAAATTTGGCAGACAAACCAGTACCAATTATTGCAATGTTTAGTTTGAAAAATACTATTGCCTAACTATTTAACTGAGTAAAAGTTATTGGGATTAAAGCATTACTTGGTTTTTAAAGTTTTATCGAAATCGAAATTGGGGTTTTCGAGTTATGAGGAAGCAATAATTTTGAATAAAATCAATTTTACTCTAAGTTCGCATTTTGGTGAAAATCATTATTGCCGTTTTCAGGTAAACTATTTTCAAAAATCCATTTGACGGTAATACAGAGAAAAAATTAGTTTGTCATTAAGTTAGAAAAGGCCATATTACCATATTATTGATTAACATCTCGAGCTCGAAATTTTGTACGAATACAATATCTTTCTCTTACTACGTCCTCGAGAAAGTTCAAAAATGGCAGATTTCGAAATAAAAATATGAGAAGTGGGTAATTGAAATCGCAGCGAAATGATTGAGAAGGAGATGCTAGAGTCTTCCTCTAACTAACAGCTCATCGAGCGCTACAGGGGGTAGGATCACAGTAGTGACTGGAACTGTGCCCAAAAGGCGCAGGTCCCTTGATGAGGTGTCCAAAGCATCGAAGAAGGCTAGGAGCTCCACCGTGTGTTCCAAATCCTTTTCTGACGCGGTCAAGGACAACCTGATAGTCGCGGTAGTGGACCTATCGGATTAGGAAGGTAAGTTCTCTTACGATAAGTGGGGACTCATAGAGAACAGAGTGATGAACTGTCTCTGTGAGTACATGTCCAGTAACCAGCAGCTCATCATATTTTGAGGACGCTGGATGGCATCAGAGATCCGTCAAACAATATTGCCAAATTTGGAACTTGCAACTTAACACAAACAAATAAAAAGTAATGATTTTTCGTAACGGATGGGGTGTGTACGCAATGGTCGAAAAATGGAACTGGCAAAATGAAGAACTACACTCAGAAAAGTATCGCAAGCTAAATTCTAGTCCGACTAGGCTTTTTCTTTATTTTCTTCATTCTTACCACCTCAGTCTCAAAATAAATCGAATGCTTTTTAAAACAATAACAAAAATCTAAAATCAATATTTTTATTATTACATCAAGGCAATATTAAAATTTGAATCATATCACCTGAATATTTTTTTTTGCACCCAAATGCAATAATAGTTATAATTATTATGTTATCCAATCAAGCCCAAATAATCTTAAACTTTCATGATGTATAAATGCGTTTACCAATTAAGATCTAAACGATCATGATATACGAATTTATATTCTTACGTTTACGTTTTTCCGTAAAAATAGAATGTTCTTTTAAAAAATAGAAGAGTGGAAAATTATATTTAAGTGCATGTGATAACAAAAATGGTAGAACGAATAATATTAGTTTAATATAAATATTATTGCAATAAAAAATATATATGTGAATTTAATAGTCCACCCTTACATTTGTACCCATTAAATAATGGAAAAACATAATATTTAAGGCTTAAGTTCATTTAAGGTTTTTTGTTTTAATAAATAAATCTGATTTTAAAAGAATAATTTGTTTTTATTTTCTTAAACAAGAAAGTGACGTAGTTAATAATAATAATAAATTCGACAAAAATTGTCATGATTTATAGAAAGCAATCTACGCACCTTGGTCAATTATTTAAATTTCTTACAAAATGTTTTCACTTCTCTCCTACCACCACATATACATAGTCTACAATAAATGGTTTCCGTTTTTACGGCACAAATGTACATGGTCTTACAATCAATAATCATTTAATGTGTTCCACTGAGGTCTTGAAATCTCACGAACCTGAATTGTACTACAATGTTCTAAAATCTGCTACCCCAAAACGTTCACAAAGCTGAATAAAAATTCAATTAAAAGTAAATTACAGCAGTTTTTCATCTTTTCTCACTCCTACATGGTACGCGTGCAATTTGAAAATTCACCTTTCAAAAAGCCTGCTCTTAAATTAAATTTAATATCATAACAATTTTAAGAACAATATTAAACAACTTTTTTCTTCTAAACTTTCATATTTTTTCCTTGGAGAATCAGATTAATCTGGTTAATTTTAAATATGTTTTTTTATTGACGTGAAGCGCAGTAGCTTAGTGGTTAGTGTGTAGGACTACTAACCGATTGGCTCGAGGTTCGATTCTCGGAAAAACACACAAAATCCATTTTATGGTTTTTTACCACTGCGCCACCTCACGCGAACGTCTGACAAACATTCCGGAGAGGCGTAGAATAGTTGTCATGAATGAGCTTCTTATTTAGCCTTTTAGACTTACCATAAAATTGTGGATTCCTTCCATTCGTCCCAAAAATAATTCTTATTTTTACTAATAGTTAATCGTAAGATATGTACATTTTGTATGAGTGGTTTTTTTGTTGTCGTACAAGACTTTCGACATCCGCTCAGTGAGACCGACAGCGGGTAAGAGTTCACACGTGAATAATAAGGATCTCGGACTAGTAAGATTTTGATAATATTTCCTTACAACTTTGAAAAATGCGCTAGCATCAATTAAAAACTATTGTCAACGACAAATTAACGCAATGTCAATTATCGCCAGACGATCATCTATCGTCCAGATGATATCGTTTTAAGGATTGAACATTTGCTTCATGTAACTCAATCATGTATGTATGTATTTCTATGTTTTGCAAACAGCTTATACAATTTCTTATTGAATTTCTAGAAGAATATAATAACTATATTATCTACATTTTAAACTTCTTTTGTATGATGCTCTCGCAAAAGCCATAAATATTGTGGGAAGGTGTGTTGGTAGAAAGGTACAAAACTTATATCATTAACTTCCTACAACATTAAATTACATGTTGTCATAATCCTCAGATCGATGTAGAATTCTACTTGAAAAAAGTTAAAGTATTTACGAACTCCGAAAAATTGAGATTTTGGTAAATGTTTGTGCTGCCCTCCATAACATTTGTATCCACTTCAATGTTGATAGTGAAAGTAGAAATAAAAACCTCGCCTTTCTTGGTACTCGTAGCTATTTGGCTAAGGGTTTTTTGACTAATTTTTTTTTTTGTATTTTTTTTTTACATTGGGCATCAAAAAATACCAATATACACAAATTTTTACCCTCATACCCCCACCTCCCATTTTTTAATCGGGATTCTAGTATTTTTGTATGAAAGATATCCAAATAATTTAACAGAACGAAAAATATTTATGTTGTTAAATGTTATATATCGCAACGTCATATCCTAGTTGAATTTTGCTTGCAAAATTTTAGATGATTTGCTTTAATTTACAAAAAATATATTCATGTTTTGTGACTGTGAAAGATTGTGAGCGTCTAAAGCTCTTCATAAATACCTTGGTCGGCTTCTGTGAGCTAGAGAAGTACAATACGATGCTCACCATCTATTTATCGAATTCAAGGCAGCATATTACAGCGTTTAACAACATATCTAGCCTTGGCATCTTTGTCGAACTCTTTCACCTGTGCAGGATGACGATGAAGAACGAGATACGGAGTAGAAATTCTCAGGCTCGTAGACTCTTGGAGGGACATTACAGTAAAAGAATACTTGGAGCGCACAAGCGAATAAAACTGAAAAAAATAGGCTGAAGCTTGCTAACCTTCATCTGAGCTAGTTACCGAAAGAAAATCAGCATTACATCAAGTAAATGGTTGAAATACGCCGTACTGCTGTCAACTACTCAACTGGAGTCACTTAGATAATAGCATTTAAACCCAAAATTATTCGTAGTGAAAATAATTTAAAAAAATTGATAGAAAATCAAAATGAAATTGATATCAAATAAATAATAGTCGTATATAGGCAGTTATCTTAACAGAGAGTAAGCTTACCCTTAACTTTTTCTGTCCATCATACGTGTTTCGTTCAATTCCCCAATTCGAGAATTCCCTGTTAATCAACACAATGGTCTGTGGCTATTTCCTCCTCAAAAAGATTCCTAATTTTTGCACGAAAATCCACTCAGCTTTCACTTGAATGACAACTCCAATGTTCCGTGAGTCGACATGGCAAACTGTCGGACGCAATTAATGCTTTGGTTATACCAATATTGCGCTGTATGCCTAACATAGAGTTGGGTTACTCGTGTATGTCTGTCCGAACGGAGTGGTTAAACCCAAAACTACCCCTAATTTAATCTAATCCATGGTATCAGTCCCCCATGATGTTTTGATTAGCAGCCATCTTTATCTCTATGTATCTGCACCAGTTCACCCCACCAATATTCTCGAGCCTCGAATCTCATATTGACACTGGATTCTCAAAATGCACGAGACAGAACGTCTATTCCCAGCCCAATTGTGGATGATTGGAGTGTAGAATGGGTGGAACTCCAAATGCAATTAAGATAATCAGTAAAGTTTTTTTTATACCATCCTTCCTCCTTATTTATTTATTTTTTGCCTCTTTCTCCTCAGCTGACAAGATGTTGTTAGGTCACCAAGTTTCTAATGTAATTTACAAGACTTGTAAAAAAACTTTTTACTCTTTGTTTTTTTTTTCGATGGTTGAAAGAAAGCAGCTTCCAAATAAATATCCATAATTCAGGAAGGCAATCTAAATAAACTTTCGATATCTTTCATATATATATCGGTGGGTTCAGGATCGAGAGAGGGACTAAAAAGTCAGTTGACTGCGGTAAGCACAAGACAAACAAACACTCGTCCCCAAGGAAAACCATTTCGAATTTTGCATAAATTATTCAAAGACACAACTCTCCGTATTCACACTCCATACATCAACTGAAAACAAAAAAATGTGAAAGGACAAGGCTTCGTATCCCTTCTCAAATGTAGATTTTTCTTTATCTCAACTGACAGAACGATAAGCACTCAAAATGTTAACGAAAAGAATGAAAGGAAAGCCAAACAGTATAATTTAATTTAAGTCTCGATTGGATATACACCATTTTTCGAACGAATCGATTTTGCGAGAAATAATAAACTATTTCGGATTAATGTCCAGATTATTATTATTTAGAAGCAATAGTAGGTGAAAAGATGAAGAAACTACTGATAAGTACAAGTATTGAAAATTAGCAACTTTTTTACAATTTTTTGAGGGGGAACAACAAATGAAGGGATGTATCTAACTAAAAAATAAAAATTAAATTTTGTGTTTGATGATTTAAATGCAGCGACACTTTAATTCAATTGAACATACACAATTATTAGGTGAGTCATTAAAGAAAACATTGCCAGAATGGTCGCGCATTTTTCAAGAAAATTTAGCTTTGAAAATAAAGATGTTGTTCATTATTTAGCAAAGCTAATTTACATACCTCTTGGAGTTTTGGATAAGCAAACGGACTATAAAGAGAAAAGAAAATCAGTATAAAGGGATGAGAGAGTCAAAAGAGAATTAAAACAACTCTATTTCTAGTTGAAATCAAAATAACTATAGTAACCATTACTAATTTCAAATATTTTCACTGTAAAAATCAATTATAAGAACTCCATCGAAACACACGTTCGAATAGCATGTCTACCTATGTAAAAGGTAGATTATGCTATTCGAATAATATAAAACGCGAGCAAAATTTTGACAACTTCTTTCTATTGTCAAAAAAATATGACACTCCCTCCTTAAAGAATCTGATCTACATACAATAGGCGGCAGATAACATCTATTTTGTAGAAAATAAAATACATGTCGGATATTTTAGAAAAAAGGAAAAACACATAAATAAATTAAAAAAATTGTCTATGGCTCCGAAAAGCTCTCATTGGCAGTAAAACAAGGAAGCCTAGTTTAACGATGGATATGATTGCAAATCTTTGCTGTCTCTTAAATTGTACACTGGCATTTCAGATATTAATCATACTCAAGAGAAATATAATATTGAAGCAATCTTGTCTATGAGTCTCGATTTTTTTTATACTTCGATTTTATTTCATTCTACATGCTGCGCTTATTCATTTATTATAACATTTTTGAACTATCTCCATTACGTAGTAAGAGAAAGATATTGTATTCGTACAAAATCTCGAACTCGATATGCTAATCAATTCTGACATTACCATGATAGAGGAACTCAAAAAAGTGGGTCGCAAAATTCTGTCCGTATGTCTGTCTGTCTGTATGTCCCGAGGCCTACACCCTACAGCCTAAACGGCTACCCGGATTTCGTTTAAACTTCGATTTGGAGTTCGGGGCCGTTTTTTTTTATTTATTGCTCCACTTTACATAAAAAATAATTTAAGCCATTATTGAAAAAAACATCTTCTTTTCAAGTTAGCCATTTTTTTCTTTAAAAGTGGTTGGCAACGCTGCCCCAGCTAAAACAACTTAAGAGAATTTGCCTACAAGCTGTTTTCCGTGTTGCTAAGTGGGAAAGTGTGTGTGTCATGTTAAAGTAAATTAACCGCACGCATATACTTGCACATAGTAACCTGTCAGTTCGTTTGTTTTTTTTTCTTTAATTACACCATTATTCCCGCCATTAGGAATTTTTTTTTTGCTGCTACACATGCATTTACAGAATTGATAGGCAATTTAAGAGAGAATTTTATTTTAAAAATTTGCATGGGGAATCGTGTATAAAATTTTGAAATCTTTTTTACAATTGAAAAACGGCATTTTTTTCGCGATTCAATTCTTGTTCTTATAAATCCAACACTACGTGTTTCTAATACAAGACTCAAAACTCAACTGACTCTGGTGAATTTTTATTTGTCATTTAAAAAAGTACATATAGGTATGTAATAACAACATCGAATGATGCTGCTCCGGTTTCACTTAACAAAATATACAGTTAACTTAACATTAAACTTGATACCTTAGCAACTAGAACTCAAGAACTAAAACTAGATTATTTTTATATATATGTACATGTGTGTTTAATTGTTTGTCGAGACGTAACTCGCCCGGATCTGTATCATCGTGTGGATTTTCACTATCGTGACTGCCACCTGGAATAATAATCCTTAGATTTTTCCGAAATACTTGTTGTTGACAGGCAACCTTAACCTCAAAGTCAAGACGTTTATTTTAGTCGCCTCCTACAACTAACCCCTACAATGCAAGGGTCATTACATTACTAAGACATTGGAACTAAAAAATACATTGCCTTACAAATCTACAGAATTGATATCCAATCCACAACAGTTCTTTTTTTTCATTTAAACAAAATGTTTGTAGTTAAGACGAAATTAATCAATAAATTTTTTTTGTCAATACATATCTACACCTTTTTTGAAGAAAATTCAAATGGAATTTCCTAGACCTATGACCAGTCCCACCAGTGATTCCAATCCGGATTGATGTTTTTATGCCTAAGTCCGGAAAAAAATTATGCCTTTTCCAAAAAACTATGCCTTTTTGGTCAAAACGATGAAAATCACTGAAGTTAAATAATAAAAAGACAATATGATGTGTGCTATTTGATTTCTGATTTCAGATTTAGCGTATTCAATCGAACGTCAGAATCCAAATAGTTCTGTATTTGCATGCTATATTTCGTTTCTTATACCTACATATATATTTTTACAAATCTTATAACAATGTATTGAAATGAAATGTGCGCTTATATTTTTATAAACCTCTCTAAATTATCAATTAACAAAAGCAAGTGCACTCTATGTGTTTTTGGAATGGAAAAAAGTGATCAAAACATTTTTGTCCGAGTATTTCACATAAATAAACGGCATACATACATAGTAAAATTTGAGAGCAATAGTACCTATAGATAAACAGTAAAAAATATCAAACTCTTTTTTTTTTTTAATTTGACAAATGCATACTTGCATAAAAGTTATTGTTCAAGTATGCATTTTATTTTTATTGTGCATACTTGCATATATTATATTATTGTGCAAGTATTAATTTTACATACCAGTTTTCCGTGTTAGTTAATTTTTTTCTGATTATAATTATTATGAGTTGGATTTCTGCTAAATATTGACAAATAATTATTATATTAAGGTATTTGGCATTGTTGTAAAATTATAGCAAGAATTCCATTTGATACCAACAATTTTATAATAAACTTTAAAAACCCTTGAACTGAACTGTGATGTGAACGCCGTGCTACCAATGGGCACAAAATATGCCGAACACAGTCGCTCCCACTTGAAATCCCACCAGAAAATGGACGCCCGATGGACATCAGGTCCGTCCATAGAATTTTTTTAAGGCCCCAACCCATAGAATCCGTTGCGGCAACGTATTCGACTGACAGGTTGATAGAATACACAGCACCTTATGGAAGCTGACCCATAAGCAGCGCACGTGTCAGATGCGACGGATAAAGCAGGTATACTACCTATTGGGCACATTCAAGAATCTAGTTATCTTAAGTCGACTAGATTGGTCTGGATGAGATGTAACCTGAACGCAAAAACTGGATTGGTCGGGAACGTGACTTTTTCTACCACATATGCGAAGTGTCAACTTTTTACTCAGTCACGAGTTTCTTGACCAGATTCGTCGGCTACCCCTCTATAAACGTCAACTGAAACAGCTGCTCACATGACCGATTTGGACCAATCAAAACCGAGAGTGAGAGAGCTGTTAGACTTATTTAACTAGATACCGAACGTCCCCATCCCCAATATAGCAAAAGCGTCGATTTTGACATTTTGACAAAATTGTAAAAACCTTACTTACTTTCTATCTCTTTCGTATTCTTACTCCGAAGTCAAAGGAAGTCTTAATAAATTAATCCGGCAATGATATATAAATCTTTCGTTTTTATCAACACTTTGGAGTAAGAGCAATTGCTTCTTCTTCTTCTCTCAGGTTACTACAGTAGTAGGTCCAACAAATCATAGGAAAGTATATTATTCAAGTTCAAAGTCTGATTATCTAGTCACATAGCTGGACTTTACCTTCGATTTTTTAAGTCATCCGTTCAATTTTTGGATTACTTGAAAGCATACTTCCGCTTTAGTTACCAACCCCAATGACGATCTAGATTTCCGTCGCTTTTTTTTCGATTGACTTCACTATTCTTTTCCGATCCCTCCTTTTCTATTGTCTCTTACTATTGTGTAACAGCCATTTCCTTTAATTTTTGCATGACCATTAAGCGTATCGCCGCAAATCATTTCAGGGAGTAAAGAGAAACCACACAATGCACTTATCGCATTACTATATCGCTCCTAGGTAGGTAAGTTACTTAGAGATTGATTAAGGACACCCATCGCCCATAACAATTCAAAAGTCTTGTGTTTTCCTGTCTGTCTGTCGTGTCAGTCAGTGAACCCAACCCCAAACACACATTTTTAAGGGGTTGTTGAAAGTCCAATAATACAATAGTATAGACTACAGTGCAGCACTTGTGCCATCAATGCAATACTTGTGACATGGTTGAGAGCGCTTCATATAGGAAGACAACAAATTCAAACACCAATCTTGCTTGCTGTACATTATGTGCGCCGCGAATCCATATATTTCAATGCCACCCTTAGACCTTGCTTGAAAGAAAAAAATGTATTGTGGAAAATTCGATATTCCCTATCGGATTACAATGACACCATCAAAATTCGTATTGTTCCTTAATAGGAAATTCGAGTGTTAATTGTTATTTCTCAATGCCCCCGTTCAATGAAGTGCAAGGGCAAGAACACCGTGCGGATATTAGAGAACTATGCCCATTTATTATCATTCGCGCTGTCGATTTTCCGGTATTTTAATTTTTCAGTTCATTGAACAGAACTCTCTTACTGGAGTATAAAAAAAGCTTTTGCAAGAATCCCTAATATAAGAAGCGATGCGGCCTGATGTCCTGAATGCTGAATATGCAAATCAACTTCAATGCTATGATACTTTTAAAAGGGAAGATAAAAAGCCAGCCTTTTGCTCAAAATACTTATTGTTTTTCTTATGCCAGAGTAGACCCATACCAGAAGGAATTGCTAAGGCTTAAGGCTATGCGACTGATAAAGGTAAACAGACCCATATTTATTCCTGGTTTTGCGGTAACTTAGACGCTAATAACTTATGCACACAAATTTTCACCCACATATTTTCAATGTTGTAGGTTGTACTACTTACTCGGGAAAAATTTATTTACAAATCAGCTCAGCAGAGGTATCCTTATACACAATGAGGCCGGTTTGTATCAATTACCATTTTTGAAAGGGAGGACGACGTTTGCTTGTGTCTGAAAAGGATCCAGATCTTTAATGTAGTGGTCCTAATCATTATATTAATAAGTGAAGCAAACACCAGTTATCCCTTTTTAAATGCTTTAACCCATGAATAAAACATGCCTGAATGAAAAAAATGTCTTAAAAAATTGTAGCATTGAAGGCCTTTCCTTGTTCCATGTTGTTTTATCGGTCTAGGAAAACATTTATAACGACCTAGCTTTAGTACTGCAAATATGTGTTACCCTTTGAATTCTCTACACTTGCTTCCATTGGTCACATCACAAGAATTGTGTTATTATACCTGCGAAATCACGATATGATAATATTTTGAGTGCCCAGATGAAAAATAGACCGGAATAAGTAAGGGAAAATTCCTGAAAAATTATAATGTCTCATAAATTCTGTTCCTAACTTACACATCACTTACAGCTACCTATTCCTAGGCGTAGTTACAACAGAACACACCAAGCACAATACACCCAAGAAACTATGTTGAAGTTTCTTCTTCAATCCCCATCTCCCGTTCTGCTGAACTTACTTTGGCTCAGTGGTGTTGCGAAGCTACATTATACCAATAACATAACGAGGATATTTAACATAAGGACATAAAAGGTATCTTCTGAAAATATCTCTCTTTACCTGCCCCAGGTAAGTACTCTGGACCCGGAAACGTTAAAGTTTGTTGTGGTGAATGTGTCCCTTTGCTTGCTCTTATATAGGTCACATTAATATTATAACTTGAAGCGAATTGCAATTGACGATATTACATTTGAAATCTTCCATTCGCTGTTGTCCTAGATAAGGCGTTTGGGAGTAACAAATACTGTTCTTTTCGTATACCCAGCGGTTATTAATATCAGTGTATATCACGATTTGTGTCGTTGCAAGAGAGGACAAGTTTTGTTATACTAGGGTAAGCCGAAGATGTCTAAGAATTGGAGTTCTAAAATTTAGCTTTTACTTTGAAATGTTGCGACTGTTGAAATCTTGCGTGCTATATTTTAGGATTTTGAGGATGAAAAAGTCGGCAAGCAGCTCTATTCGATTGAGATTCACATGAATAGATACTTCAAAGATCTTGCAATTAATTTTGTTGTTCAATACATAATTTCACCAGTGTCTGTTGAATCGAATCGAATTAACCATTCGATAATACCATCATCCTACCACATTAAAACGGTACTTACACGGCTAAAAATCCTGGCGTTAGATTTTATATTTTTTGGGTTGCATCTTGCATGTAGGACAACGCCGAGAAAATATAAAAATTGAATATTTTGCATGTATTCAAATTCAACAACTAATAAAAGATTTCTTAATTATAAATAATGTCTGCTTTAACAAAATATGTCTGAAATATTAAATTTTAATGTACAGGAAGATGGGTTTCAATGCGAAAGTATTTAAAACCTTATTTGTATTGAAAGATAAAGAATTTTAATACATTTGAATTCGAATTAAATAAATTCGATTAAAATATAATACTTTCGCCTCAAATTCAATACTTTTTTGGCTTTTTATAAACCCATGGAATATTGAAATACCTATCTTATTATATTTAAATACTTCTTTAGATTTGATATTTAATCTATGGGATAAATTTAAACACCGAAAACATTTTATTTTAATGCTAAATTTTATTGGTTTTCAATATTACAATGCATATAGAAAATTGTCAAGCGTAGGCAAATTCCCATGGTCTTTTATTCCCTGTGCTTCCTTTAGTAGGTATATTTTTCAAGAAATTTAAATGAAGGAGAACTCATGATGTATGCCCGAATTATCTTATTAATTATTTAGCCAATTACTTCCTTTTTGGAAATATCATAGCTATATTTCTGTGGCAATGAATTTGAATCTCTAGAACGCTATTATCTTTAAAAGCAAATCCACTGGGAACATCTCCGCACTTCACAACCTAAGAAAAAAAAAAACGAATATAATAACCTCTTACAAGAACACTTTGAAAATAACCATAGTTACTTACTTGTAAGAAGAATATTCTCATTGGATATTAAAGTAACCCCGTTTTCAGCATGACTTTCACTTGTTTGTATTATTAAAACATTTTTCTTTAAAATTATTATGGCTATCAAATATCAATTATTTGATACTTGATAACATCTATCAATTCATCGACAATTTGGTATTATGCGTATCTATTGATAATTTTTACCCCATTGTGAACGCTAATCAAAATATCATTGAGAATCTGTTCTGTTTTGAAGTTTGACGTTTCTAATTTGTATTTGGTTTTTGTTTTGTGGCTCAAAAAATAACTCTACCGACGACATTTCGGTCTTAGGTCGTTTTTTTTTAACAATAAAAACAAGGAAATAAATTTTAGATATGATTTGATGTTAATAGAAATTGTTAATCGCCCGAATATTTTATATGTATCAACAAGAAATTTGTGGTTGATAGAAAATTTGATGAATATCAAATTTTTTGACAACCGTAATACCAAGTTTATCGATAAAACTATTCACAATAGATCTTAAATCTAATACAGTTCACAATTCATCAACAATTTTGATAGGTTGATAACCATAATACCGATTCATTCATTTTGTTGATACGTATCAATTATTATCAAATATCGTGTTGATATTTGATAGCCATAATAGGGCTGTAAATTCCTAACCAAGCAACAAAATAATATATTTGGGTTCAAAAGTAATACCGATATAGGTATTTAAATGGAAGCACTTTAGTTCAGATTCTGTATTTAAACCAAATGCAAATGTATTGAAGTTGATGGCTTTAATAAGTTCGTATTGAAATGTAATCAGAGTAGATCTTATATTTCAGGTCAACTGCAACTTCATTTTGATTGAAATATTATATTGAAATATAGACCTAGGGGTCAATTCTCGTTCTGTGAAAAAGTGAAACGAAAACGTTTTCACCCTTTCACCGCAATTTCAATTCTCGTTCTACGAAAATGCGAAACCAAACTTCAAAAATGTTCATATGAATAATTTTTTTTCACGTGCTCATTTTCAAATGAATGATTTTAGTGATAGATTGAAAATTGAGAACCTGATGTCGCCCAACACAATGTGCGATATTAAATTCACCACGATATTTTCACTTATTGAACGAGAATCGTTTTTAGTACTGAGTGAATCGAAAAAATTAAAGCAGTGTATAAAGCGAATGTGAAAACGATTTATTCGATTCACTCTTTCACAGAACGAGAATTGACCTCCAGATTTGATTGAGGAACAAAAATACTGCATTTTAGATTTTAGTCTTTAGAGATTAAGGTTAAGAAAATAAGTATTAAAATGAGCATTTTAATAAATTGGAAATATTGAGAACCAATTTTTCTTGTATTGAATAGACCTGCAATACTGCGGATGTATTGAAAAACACCCCCATATTTTATTATTTTGAACCGTGTAGATATGGATATGTTTCAGATTACTTATGACAGCTTATTTCCAGTCTTAATAAAATTATTTTTAACATTTTGGATAATTTTTATTTGTGGTTTGCCTTTCTGTCTGACTCAAGTAATTTTCTGCATTCTTGCCTATTCGTAACTCGATCCGAAGTGTCGATCGATTTTGGCGACTCATTGACGATTTGGGAAGAGAAGAGGAAGCGACAAACATTATGGTATAGTGCATTTGTCGAAGTGAAAGTCATCAACAGTCTGCACCTCCTAAACATAGAACGCACGTATGTACATATCTTAAAAATATTATTGTATATACACAGATTACAAAGATGCATCCATAACGTAAAGTATGTTCTAATCTTCAATATAAAAGCCCAAAAATCGTTGATGTCCAATAAAAGCACATACCGCTCTTATCCGAATAAAACAAAATGTAAGTCTAACTTTTCCCATGTTACCTTTAGTAGCACATTCGAAATATAATAACTTCAACATAACTCATTATGTGAGAGAAGTTTGGGTTTGGCCTTAATAGCCATAGGTATAGCTACCCAAAAAGCAATAAGAGCACACGCACTCTTCCACCCACCCAATTGAAAATTATCAGTTGTAGTCTAATATTCGATATTTTCCCCATAGGCGACATTTTCCATCTTAAATGTCGGGTATTATAATTCCGAGTATGCGACGCATCACATTTTCGACCTTCGTCTTTTATTTATATTATGTTCTCTTCCATACCCTTCGCCACGGAAAAGATGGTAGCAATTACAAAAGAATAATTTTGAAAAGCGAACAGAAAAGAAGGACCTTAATGCAAAACAGGATGCCATACACGTCATGTAGGGCAATAAAAACAAATTTCCAACGCCGTTGAAGGCATTCGTGCTATTCAATCTTCTCCCTCTCCTTATCGTTTCCTTGCGTAGCCTTTCCTTTATTTTTTTTTACGCCGTTGTCTTATTTTCTGTTATTACTTTGTGCAAAAATTCAAGTCGCGTAGAAGATAACTGCATTGAATATATGAATAAAAATATTTTCTTGTGTGCAATTTTAAAAATGAAAATAAAAACCTAACCCTGGAAAAATGTCACGGGGTGGAGTTGAGTGGGGGGAATTTGGAAGCAATGGAAAAATTTACCGGCACATGAGATATTTGATGTTTTTTGCATATTGTAACAAATGATATTCTTGTAGTGCCGCAAAATTGTTAATTCAGGATGTAATTGGAAATGCATATCTTTTGTTTCCGATTCCAACACCTAGGTCAAGCTCCCATAACTGTATTTGAGCAGCGCGATCTCAAAGTACATAGCTCAATGAAGGTACAAACCGGTAAGGAATCGAGATCCGTGCACATGGATTTTACATAATAAGCAAAACAAATAACCTGTCATTAGGTCCAAGCTCCGTTTGCAAATGACGCCAAATATCTCGGAATGACTGGGAAAAGTTTCCCGTCATACAGTTATGTTTCAAGTCGGTATCTTCAATTCGAAACACACGACCCACTTAGTCTGAGTTAATTTATTGGATATCTTACGTACTAGCTTCAAAACTAACTTATCCAATATTTTTTTTTAAAATATCGTATGTACTTAACGATTGTACTCTTAATTTCTATATGTATGACATTACCTCCTTTTTTTGGTTCTATATTTCAATTCCAAAAATTCGTAATTGTAATTCATATTTTCCTTGGTTTACATTAGTATTACATTTACTTGTAATTTACTGGTTTTCTTGGGCTTAATACCCTTCCTGACGGTTGATAACCTTTGCTTCCGTCTGCATTTTCATTTAAATTATCAGTATTGTTACTTATTATTAGTAACTTCAGCAACCAGCGTTACCACTTGTACTACATATGTAGTACTGTGCTACATATTTTTCAACGCCGTACTACATACTACATCGTTACCCTAATGTACTACATTTCTTAAGATCCGTCTAACCATTTTACTTTTTTACGAACAACAGTTCGAATTTTGCCCCTTTTGCTTTTATAACTAAATAAATAGATTTAAAAACTTGGCATAGTGCAAATCTTCAACTCGCATACAAAGATATCGCAAGGAATGGGAAAACCAATTTTCGTGGGTCGAATGTAGGTCTGGCAAACGCTTTTGTCGCGCTTGTCAGAAGTCATTTGTTTGCAATATGACTTTGCTTGTCAGACAAGAACTCTTACCCATACACATTTCCAATTATAATAGTGCAAAACAACTCCAAGTGTGTCCGACTATTTTAAAAACATAACATATTTTTTTGTTATACTACTTAATTTAAATTTCAATAGAAAAAAAATGCTACATTTTGTTGGCTAACGTACTACATTTGCTAAAAATTTTAGTGGCGACGCTGTCGGCAACCATTGCCTCTAAAATACTAGGAAATATGTACAAGGTGTTTTTTTTAGAGGTATAGAACTTTAAGCTGGCAACACTATTTTAACTGCCGGCCATTTTGTCAGCTGTCAAATGATTTATTTTTAGTTTGGTTTGCTATTTCATCATGAACAAGTTGATAAATGAACAACGCTTGCAAATCGTGCAAATTTTACGTTTACTCTATGTGATAATACGCATCCGCAGGGACATCGAACAGTGCGCACCGAAGAAACAATTGCCGCTGTAGAGCAAAGTGTTGAAGAGGACCCGGATGAATCGATTCGCCACCGTGCACAGCAATTGGAGCTTTGTCCATCAACTTTATGGAAGATTTTGCGCAAAGATCTTAGGTTACGACCTTACAAGATCCAGCTTGTGCAATAATTAAAGCCGCGAGACCATGCAATGCGTCGTGATTTTGATGTATGGGCCGAAAATGAGATTGATATCGATGCTGATTTTCATCGCAAAATTTTGTTCAGTGATGAGGCTCATTTTTGGTTGAATGGCTACGTCAACAAGCAAAATTGCCGCATTTGGAGTGAAAAGAATCCACATGAGACCCTTGAGACGCCATTACATCCACAAAAACTGACTGTTTGGTGTGCTCTAGGGGATGGTAGACTCATTGGGCCATACTTCTTCCGAAATGATGCTGGAGATTCAGTTACCGTTAATGGAGACAGGTATAGAGCTCTGATAACCGACTATTTTGTTCCCGAATTGGATGGCATGAATGTGGATGAGATGTGGTTCCAACAAGACGGCGCTACATGCCACACAGCGCACGTCGCAATCGATTTATTGAAGGAAACATTCGATGAGCGCATAATTTCGCGGAATGGACCTGCCTATTGGCCACGAAGATCGTGTGATTTGACACCATTGGATTATTTTCTTTGGGGATATGTGAAGTCACTCTCCTACGCCAACAAACCAGAAACGTTAGGGGACTTGGAAGCCAACATTCTTGGCTTTATTGCCGACATACAGCCCCAAATGCTCGAAAAAGTGGTTGAAAATTGGACCTCTAGACTTGGCTTTATTCGAAGCAGCCGCGGCGGCCACATGCCCGAATATTTCATATTTACACATTAATGGCATAAAATTATTCTTCCAATAAAGCCAAATTGATGGACATTAAAACGATTTTTTGTGTTTTATTTCAATTCGAAGTTCTATACCTCTAAAAAAAAACACCCTGTATTTCGTTTCATTGACAACTACAAAATTACTATTAGTAGCTTAATTTTTGTTTGCCTCTTCTTCAACTATTTTTTCAGTTCCATCTAAAACATCTCTTACAAATTTTTGAAACTTAAAATATTAACTCTTTGTTAATCCATTTATGTTTAGTATATAAATGAACGATCTTTTTCACTTAAGATGCTAGGTAAACGGGTAGGTAGGGAAGGGAGAACCCTGCGCTACCGCACTTAGGTCCTCGTGGACCCATTGTGATACCCTTTTTGGGGTTGAACGTTGGTGTTGTATCGAGTTCCCCTCTCCTTTGTGGTTATTAGACGCTGTCTAACCATCTCGATGTCCTCAAAAACTTATAAAGATCAGACAGTGAGACATCAGAAAGGTTGCTTCCACGATTGCCAGAACCTCCGATTGGAAGACACCTCTGTTATCAGGTAGTTTGATTGAGCAGTGTATATTTAATTCCTCTAATAATATGCCGGCACCTGTTCCAGAGTCCATCTTTGGTCCATCTGTGTAGATAGATATTGATTTTCTTTTCGCGGGTTAATTTGTGTTCCATTCTTCCCTACTCGAAAAGGTGCAATGGTCAGTCAAAGTCTAGATGAGGAGACATATAGAAGTGACAAAGTTCCCTAAGTATTTACCTTAGATCTGTGTATACTTAAAGTTGCAAGGGTTCCAAGTGTTAGTTTGGCTGATCCTTCTTTGTATTTTAGTCATCGAATTAAGTATGGTCGCTTTGCTGGCTGCTGTGTACAACCAGAGGATAATTTTGGGACTTGGTTCCCAATTCCTGCCAGAGATGCGGTTGCTGCTTTCTTCACTCTTTCATTTACATTTGGCTTCCAATTAAGTTTCTTATCAAGGATAATTCCCAAGTATCTCGCACTATCTGCAACCCTTAGGGGTATTCCTTCCAGAGCTGGTGGCTCGAATTGCGGTATGACTCTTTTATTCGTGAACAAGACAAGCTCAGTTTTCCGGGGATTGACCCCAAGCCCGCATTGTCCACAGTGGCGTAGCGAGGGTGGGCGCAAGGGGGGGGCACTTAGATAGGGGCGGCAATTTGGAGCGGTTAAAATGTTTAAATATAAATAAAATTTACAAAACAGATTCTTTTTTCAGTCCAACTAATTTATTTACAAAGTTTACCAGCATTAACACTGCTTCACAGCAAGTAATCAGACATTCCTTGTGTTGCTTAACAAAAAAATCCAATAAACGCTACTCCCTAGTATCCAACTACATTTTATCAGAAATGACAACCCTGTACAGCACACACAAATTATAACACTGTACACAACATCTGCATTCGAACATCAAA
This sequence comes from Cheilosia variabilis, assembly GCA_951230905.1. NCBI lineage: Eukaryota > Metazoa > Arthropoda > Insecta > Diptera > Syrphidae > Cheilosia > Cheilosia variabilis. The sequence goes on from OX579677.1 coordinate 11,430,433, forward strand.
TACGAATTTTATTTGTTCCTGTTTGTATTGAATTGGCCGCAAACAATTTTTTTGTTCATTTCTACTGGCAAAATTAATAATTCAGCTAAAAAAGCAATCTTTCCAACGATAAACAACTCGTACTCGTAACAGCCAGCTGTGTGTCATATACATATATTGTTAAAAGGAGGTATAAGAAATATATTAAAACAAACATGGTAACGTATTTACTGATAAAGGTTTTTATTTTTATACAATCATTCTGCATTGACAATTTTCATAAATATTTTAGCAAATGTACTCTTATTCCTAAAAAAAATACACGTAACGAACAATAATTTCAAATTTTAACGGATAAAATTCTATGAACGCTGGCAGCAACTTTGGCCACATCGGAAGTGACATAATGCAAGGTGTCAGTGGGTTGGTGAACCGGAATTTTTGAGTTTACGTGACATTTGTCAATACGAATTTCTATGTAACATACTAGCGCACATAGCATTTGCCACACAGTAAAAATATAGCATGTATGTAAGTAACGGAAAATCGGCGGAAGTTGGTGGTCTCAGTATGGTTTGTCTATGGTACAGACACTCCCTCTACAAACTTTGCAACTCCTACTAAACAGATAAATGGAAAATAAATTAAAAAAAATAATCGAATCCCGTTTTTCTAATTTTAATTAAGATAATTAGAGTTTAATGGGAATTACCGTTCTTTATTTAATATCCGGAAAGTAACCAATACGGGAAAATTAAAAATGTTGTGACTTCAATTTTGTTGACAAAATGTTGAAGAGAAATTTTACCAAGTTTAGGTAGAACTGGTTGAAACAGTAGAGAATTTGGGTCTGCCCCGGGCGGCCCCAACCCACGCTAGGCCACTGGGTAACCTATTTCGGCTTCGGCTGCTCCTTGGATTATTACGTCTGTAGGTGAATGGGTGGTTAACAGCTGCATATCTAGCCGAGACAGGGTAATGGTTCCATCTGACGCGTGTCGTTCATTCATTTTGGAGAAAAAAGATTGTTGAATAACAACACGTACCAATTTATTTGAATTGACAATTAGATACACACCCTTATGAACAAATAAAAACTATTTCATACCTAATGGGGAATGTAATTCGGAGTTCGTACCCTACGAATAGGGTGGAAATATTCCCGCATCACATTTATGTCACAATTTGCTATTAATAAATTAAACCCGTAAAAGGAATGATCAATGTGAATGTACAAATTAGCATAATTTGCCCATGGAGTTACGAGTATATGTGGTAAGTCATTCTTTGGAGAAAATCTGCTTTAATTTTGATATGACGATTATACATATTGGGCCTTACTAATAATCATTATTAACCTTCACACTAAATATTTTCTAGGTCACAATATGAAATTTTGTATGGAAAATGATGCCATTTCGAGTTGTCAAAATGTAGCCTGGCAAACGTCGTTGGGAACTTTGTCATTATTAAAGTGACGCAAGTATTGTTAACAGTGGTGAGCTATGAATATTTTATTAAATTTGTTCTATCACCCGATAGGCGTGAAATTTAAGATTTTGCCAGAAATGACGACTAACACCTTCAACAACTTGCTTAAAATTTACATTTTGTCAATAATTTGGCTGTCAATTTACGCATTAAGTCTTCAACTGCGGCTAAGAATGAAATCTTTGCATATATATGTACCTACCATTGCAACAGGAACTGATAAAAGAAGGAAATATACACCTAAAAAATATTTATAAGCAGCAAGTTTGAACAATGATTTGATTAGAGTGTGCTACGCTACTGAGGGGTCCCGGTGTACCTAATTCCCATAAAAACACAAATTATATTTAACCCTCGTGTCAATACGAGGGTACCCGGGTATCCATTTTGAATTTGAGTCAATAAAAACATAATTTCGCCCATCGGACCAAAATGTAATTTTCAGTACCTTCTTGAAATATAATTCTACATTGAATGGTGTATTCCATTGAAATTATTTCCGATCCGTAACTTTTCTAAAATACATTTTTAACTCTAATACGGCGTTAAATGCGAAGTACCTACAACCGGGTACCCATAAATATAATTGTACTGATTCGTATGTTGTTTTCGCGATTGAACATGAGTTTCAGCACAGTAATACAGTGTTTTATTGTGTTTTGCTTGAAAAGTTAAACAATTTTATCACTTTTATCCTACTGCTGTGGGGTTCATGCATAGCTACCTACATTACTTGGTGTAGGTAATTTGGAAAACATCGATAGTAAATACATTATACATCAAATTAGCCCAAAATGTAGTTCTGTTTGTGCGTAAATGTATCTATTCTAAAAAAAGATTTGATAATAGCTGTTTTTTATTATCAGCTATGATCCATATAGATCATCGATTTACATGCATTTACAACAGCAGCACATGATCCTGCTTCTCATCGAGATCACGAATCATGATCTGAAAATTATTTCTACTATTTCCGACTAGGTGGCTTGTTTTATTTTTAAATGTTGGTGTGCCTGTAAACGATAGCCACACAATCACGTTGCCAGACTAAAAAAAGGAATACAAAAAATCAATTGATTCAATTTTCGCATTTGAATAAACTCCCTGTCCGTATTCCGAGTTATTTTGTTTTTTCTCCTTCTATAAAGGAATGTCCAGACCAGCCAAACATTTGATAAACAATTAAATACCTACAATCCTACATGTTCCATATTTATTTTTAAAACACTTGTTAAACAAAACAATTTCTATGAAATGTTTAGAAATGTTTTGCTGGTTTAGATCTGGACACAAAAAAAAAAAAACATTTATGAAATGTTTCACAGTTACCCAATCGTGATGGGAAATAATTTTTGTTTTACAAGTATCCCTGCAGAAAGAGAGCGCTTTTTTCAACTATTATTTGTTTTTAAATAAAATAAAAATGTCCAGAAAAGCTTGGAATACCTAATGAGAAAGTGATTCATTTAATACGATTATTTGAATTAAATCACTTGTCGCGTTATTCCCGAGACCAAAATTACAAAAATAAAAACTTTACTCGCTGCTAATAATCCAACCACATTATTTTCTTCTAGTCCAAAACAGGATAAAGTTGAAACATCTCATAAGCACTTACCCCCGTATTAATAAACAAATATGCAAACGTAAGTTAGCTAGTAGACGTCAGATAGCATACACAAATTTGACGTAACTGCTGAGTAACGAGTTGATAACTTTTACGCAGTGCTTATTAAAAAGGGGGTCAATGACAAACTCAAGCGGTAGCAGCCAAATATTGTTCATATGTTGCATATTTGAACATAAAATACTTAATTTGTTTCACAAAAATATATTTGAAAAGAAAAATTATGGAAATTTGATTCAAATATGGTAACACCCCCGACATTGCAAGTGAAATGACTTGATTTGAAATACCCTGTATTATCTGATTCGGATCAGATCACGCTGATAATAAAAAAACAGCTAATGTATCAGACGATTTTTGAACGACAAGAAAAATATATCTGCAATTTGCTGGATGAATGCTGTGAATCCGACGCGGACGACTTCCGTGATGGTTCGGATAATAATTCCATCTAACCATGAAACACATGATGGTGAGTACTCAGACATAGACGGCATCGAAAATAATGAGGTATGATTGAACAAGCTGCGAGTTCTGATTCTGATGATTATTACGATGATGATAATGTATCATAGCGAGACCAACGGGATGACCAAACGGCAGCTGAGATAAACCATGTGTTATCAGGAAAGCTGGGAGTCAGGCAAAAAATATGAAGGTTGGACCATATATGCAACCAGAACACATAGCCAGAGTATCGTTCGAGGTAGTACTGAAGCTTTTCAATCGACTCAATTCCTGTTGGAATGAAAACTGTTCAGTTTGTTTTTCCACCACCAATATGCCAATTATTGTTGTTCGTGAAACTAACCGGAAAGCTGCGATCATTTACGCTATTATGAACGCAAATAATCCTTCGCGATAACCTAAAGTTTGGAAGCCACTTACAATTCAGGAGCTTAATGGCTATCTTGGAATGCTGGTGCCCACCAATCCAATAATGACCATTCTGTAGAGCTCTGGAAGGTAAACCTAAACATACACCGGAAAACCGAGAAATGATCCATCAACATCACAAATAATACCTTGGGCCCCGAAGGACGTCTCAAAATACAAGGATCATGTCATGTTTGCTCTGAGCAACGCATGCCCAGGCGAAAAACCAGAAAATCCTGTAACTTCTGCGAAAAACATATATGCGACCAGCATAGGCTATGCTGCATAGCAAATGCAATTCTTGCAATCATTTTTGAAATAAATATTCTGAACTGAGTTAAATTTATTCTTGACTACTTTTTTAATATTTTTTCTGCATCACTCTTTTTATTATAATCCCAGCACATTTACAAAATGTATGGGAGTACGTGGATACCCGTCGTGCTAAATCAACACCCGGACTTCTATACCCGGACCCAGTGTGAATCCGAGAAATCAGCTACAATGTAAAATATATTTAAAACAAACATTGTATACCGTTGGGCCCCTGTTGTTGAGCCATGTCCATTGCCCATTGCCCGTCGGCGTCGCTTGAACGTTTAACTCAGAGACAATACTGAGACCACCAACTCCGGCCGATTTCCCGTTACTTAGCCTACAAGCTATATTTTTACGGAGCGGTCACGATTTGCTGCGCTAGTATTGTTACATAGAAAATCGTATTGACAAATGTCACGAAACTTCAAAAATTCCGGCTCACCAGCACACTTCCGCTGTGGGCAAAGTTGCTGGCAGAGTTCATAGAATCTTATCCGTTTAATTTGAAATTGTTGTAGATTTGCTTAAAATATTCATGAAAAATTAACAATGTTGAGGAAATATAAAAACATTTTGAGCAAATTTTCTTCATTATTTAAAAAAATGTACACACTAAATCGAAGTTAATGATTTCCAAAAGCGGAAAATACATAACCATGTTTGTTCTAATATTTTTCTAGTATATAGAACATCTATTTTAGGTAGTTTAATTAACCAAACAAATCAAACATTTGCCTTTTAACAATTTATAATAATAAAAAAAATGTGGAATTCCCGAACTCTTTCACATTTCAACACGGTTGCCGCGGTTGGCAGCATTTATTTTTGTATTTTTTGTATGTTTTTGCATGTCACACGGATTCTTTTTTGACATAACACCGATAGGAAAACAAAATGGCGAATTTGAATTAAAATTGAGGGGGCCAGCGGCAAGAGGATTGTGAGGTGGGGGGTCTCAGCATAGACAAACCATACTGAGACCCCCAACTCACAATCCTCTTGCCGCTGGCCCCCTCAGTTTTTTTTCAAATTCGCCATTTTGTTTTCCTATCGGTGTTATGTCAAAAAAGAATCCGTGTGACATACAAAAACATACAAAAAATGCAAAAATAAATGCTGCCAACCTCGGCAACCGTGGGGAAATGTGAAAGAGTTCGGGAATACCACATTTTTTCATTACTGAACGCCATTGGTTAGTTATTATAAATTGTTAAAAGGCGAATAATTTGATTTGTTTGGTTAGTAAAATTATCTAAAGTTAATGTTCTATATACTACAAACATATTAGGACAAACATAGTTGCGTATTTTCCCCTTTTGGATATCATTAACTTCGATTTCGTGTGTAAATTTTTCTTAAATAATGAAGAAAATTTGCTCAAAATGTTTTCATTTTCCCTCAACCAATCTACATTGTTAATTTTTCATGAACATTTTAAGCAAATGTGCACTTATTCCCAAAAAAAAATATTATCCACACGTAACGAACAATTTCAAATTTAACGGATAAAACTCTATGAACTCTGCCAGCAACTTTGCCCACAGCGGAAGTGTCTCATATCTGCTGGGAGTGTGTTGGTGAGCCGGAATTTTTGAAGTTTCGTGACATTTGTCAATACGATTTTCTATGTAACAATACTAGCGCACCAGATGTGTACACTCCATAAAAAATATAGCTTGTAGGCTAAGTAACGGCAAATCGGCCGGAGTTGGTGGTCTCAGTATTGTCTCTGGGTCTCAGTATAGTTTGTCTATTGTTTAACTAATCCGCATCGATTTAATTTTGTAATCATACTCGTAACATAACAGAACCAATTGAAAGCACAGTCAAAGCGCGTGGATCACTCACGCACTCAAATTAAATTTCGTACATTACCACTCGCCTGAAAATTACGCGTCATAAATACAATTTTTGTTTACTTCTGACGCTGGCGGAACTCTTTTAAATTGTTTTGTTTTTAAATAGTCTGCCGCAGCGCGTATTCGATTTGCGCGTTGACAAGGCTATATCTACATAGAAGAGTTAACAAAATGTATTATCCAAAACACCGGTTACTTTGGGTCTTAAAAACATTAATAATAAATCAACTTTTTGTCACTCATTTATATATTTTCATCGGAATATTATCACTATTATTTACAGGACAAAATAAGAAAGAAAACTTTAATGAATGAAAAGGAAATTCTTTATTGGAAATTAAACTTCGATGAAAGGGTCTAAAAGTTTCCGAATTACAATTTAATGCAAATCAAAGTCGGTGCGTGTAAGCCCTTATGAAAGCCATTGCTTTGTCAAAGTCCTTGCCTGCTGACAGACATATTTATAAGGAATAGAGTTCCAAAATGTTGTTTCAAGATATGAATTTCGATTGGGAACTCTTATGTATGGCGATGTATAGCAATCTGGCTGCACAATGCCTACGCTGACGCCTTGATTCGAACCCTCACGTATAAAATAATTATGGCACAAAAACGTGACAGGATTTCAGAATGTACAAGAATATGTTTTTTTATTTGCCAGTAAGGTTTTGCCCTTCTTATAGTGTGCCTTTTGCATTGGATTGATGCTTCTTTTTACTTTCTGTTTGTAGAATTAATGCCTCGTTGGAGTTTATTTTCCTCTTCTTGTACATATATATATGTTTGATGTTCGAGGAGGCAAAAGTTGCAAGGGCATTTTGTTTGCACACACGTAGCCATGTGTGTGGAGGGCATGCGAACAACATATGGGAATAAAAGTTTTTGTTTGTCAGATGTCAAGCAAACTCCGCTTTTTTGCTCGTTTAAGACTTAACTTGCATTTTGTAATTATTTTCGAAATAAAGTTTGCCGTCAGAAGAAAGTTATTCTGTTCTAAGCGGCACATCTGGCTTGGGTTGACGCTTCATTGTAACCTAATTACATAAAGAGTAACAAATGGATATATGTACTCGTAGTGTATATCGTCTCAAGCAAAACCAACTTTAGTCTTGTACCCAAACATTGGCAATCCTAGCTTTTAGGTTTTATTAAATGATATAACAAATAAGGCGCATTTAGTAAGTTGACCGGAACTGCCAATATATTGAGATTTTAATATTTATTTATCCTTATGTTCTTCCTCTCATTTCACACCTATAGTCCGATTAACTATTTTGGTGGCTCTGATATCTGACTCTTTCTGGAGTTGTATTTAATAACTTACAAATGCGATCATAATTCACGGAAAATCTATATCTATCGTCCTGATATTTTCTTGCACTTCTTTAAGGAACCCTGGGTGGGATTGGTTAGTGTGGTGTACTAATGAGCAACAAAACAAAAATTACATCTTAAAGGCTTTTTTTTCCAATGCGTAAAACAAAGAATCAATTTTCATAGCTATTCTGAAATTGTATTATAGCTCCCTGCAATACGGACCTGGTTCACCAACTATTTATTTTTATAGTTACTATTCTTCAATTCCTAAAAGGAAGTTTAGGTGCAAATAGTTAAACAGTTACTTTTTAGACCTGTGATAATGGCCCAATAATAAAAGGGACGTTAAATTTAACGTAAAACACAATTTATTGCCAAATGTAACCTTTTTACCAACATTTTTAGTCCAAGCCGCAGCATTCCTTAGTTGTTAGTTCATCTACACTGATAACAATTTAAATAAATTAAAACAATTAAAATAAATACATTTTACATATCAGTGGATTTACACAATTTTTCGATATTTTCTTGACTATGCAGGAATTCTTAGTCATGCAAAAGGGTTCGCCATCGTATTAGCATATAAATTGTAAAATGAGAATTTCTCCGATTTTAGCATTAATTTCCGCCGCCAAAAGAATTGTCATGTTCTCTGACAGCCTCCGCCACTCTCTCCGCAATTCATTTGGGACGCACACCACCCCTGTGATCTGTCGGTACTTGATTGTATATACATGTGGTATACAACCCCTGTCTAAGCTCTATACAAAATTAAATTCAATTCTTTGACAAGATAATCCTATTTCCCACCTAGGGCGGTAGAAGTGAAGTTCATATGAGCAGTACATCACCTCGGCACACAGTTTGAATTTCGCCTTCTTTTCTGTATTATTATTTATATAGGCGATGTTGTTGCCACATCCTATGGAATTTGTTTGTAAATTGTGAACGCATGTTTGAATTTTAACAATTCGCCACAAATTTAATTTTGCATTCAAACGATGAAATAATGATGAATGGCATAGGATAATAGCAGAGGGTAAACTCGAATTCTAAGGTTTGGTTTTTAGAAATGAATGATCCTTTACAAAAGGAAGATATGTAATCCGCTTTATAGATAAAAATTATAGCATTGTCAGATAAAGTTGGTGGCTTGGGGAAGTGTCACATACATGTATGTATTTACGACAGAGACATGTACGTCAATATCAATTTCAACCGTATTAATACTGTTTGCATTTTCAAGCGAGTAGAGGCGCAGTCAAGGACTAATTCCAACTGATGTAGCAAAATTTGGGGCTAAAATAAGCAATGCGATTTGAAAATTCTACAGTTTAAGAATTCAAATATGTACTTATTTTTTTTTTTGAGATTATCTGATTTTTTCTGTTTTCACAAAAATATACATGGCTAAGCAGTAAGCACACAGTCAAATACCAATAAGGCGGGTTTCGGAGGTGACGTAATATAGGTAAAGCTAAACGAAATAAAAAAAGTTAATTTAAAAAACCGAAAAACCCGACCGACTGTAAAAAAAAGAATTTAAAATATAGTACCTAATTGACAATCGGAGACCATATACCTACACAGTCTAACAAATATATGTATGAGTATTGAGTACCTTCCGACTGCCAAATAGGTACTATATTTTTAATTTTTTTTTTACAGTCAGTCGGGTTTTCTGGTTTTTTAAATTAACTTTTTTTATTTTTATCTTTTTAGCCTATGACACTCCGGGGAAGAATACGAATATTATGATACCTCACTCTTCAAAATCGGTCAATCCGTTTGGGCTACAGGGAGTCCACGTAGGAACGTACATAGGATACGCGCGAAAGACATAACCCTCCCTGTGTCCAGTCGGGTAAAAAGGCGAAATTCCAAATTTGGCATTAATTCGTTTACCTATAATAAGTCCTATTTGCCTTTTTTTCTTAATGCAAAACGAAAAAATGCCAATAAACTTATGGAAGTAAGACAAAACCATAATGCATAAACAGTTGAATATGAATGGGGAGCATGCTGGCCCCCTAGCCCCTTCTTAGAATCACTGTTTGGAGATTGGAGTAGGTATGTGCTAGTTTTTTATATTCACATTTTGAAATCATTAAAATAAACTTCGCATATTCAAAAATGAAAACGAAATAGTGCCAAATTAAAAATTTGATTTTACTACGGTTTGGAAAACTATCCTTTTGGAGTTTAAAATCCTGTATTTAAGTTTTCGTATGGGCGGATTTATTTTATTTTCAGCGGAAGTGGTGTTTTGCGAATCGTTCCCCAAGGATCAAATACCTGCTCTGATAGAGCGTAAATCGAGAATGATTGCACTAATACGATGCGAGGCGTTACAGTTACAGAGCGATGAGAGCTGGAATGGGAGAATGAGGATCGCACGGTAGGTATTCTAGTTTCTAGAGGTGTGAACAAATTTCAATGAATCCATTTATGAGATATTTGATGAATGAAGTGGGTCGATGCGTATAATCCCGTTACTTATTGATTGCTCGCGCTACATTTAACATATCCGCAGTTCGTAGTTGGGCTATCTTTGCTCGCAGTCTCATCCATTTCTTTCAAAAAGAAACGAGATACCTAAACACCTAATTTCTGTGGTGGGATTCTATAACAGAAGAAATGAAACACGCTTTTGCATTTCAGCAAATTTCAGAAATCATACGTGAACTTTATGTATGTAAAAAAAACTCAGAAGCGATTCTAGAGTCTAGATAAACATACCGCAAATAGAAAACAAAGAAATATACTTAAATGAAGCGCACTTTTGGCTTAAGGATATTCATTTCAGATCGCACTGCATCAAATAATAATGTGAGGCTTAAGCTCTCAGTAAAAAAAAACATGTTCTGTTCATAGGCTCTTACAACTTACATATTTCAGAATGTATACTACCAAGGACAATCAAAGCAGGAGTTTTTGGTCTGTTAAGGGAAGTCCTTGTTTTTACTGGAATAGATTGGTGATCCTTGTTTAACGTGCCTGTTGTTGGAGGATAGGTAGGTACGCAATAATTTTGGAAATATCTATCTTACTCGAAGTTTGCATTTTGGTCGAAATCGGTAAAGCTAGTACAGGGTTTCCGCCGGGAAGGTATACTACTTTGTTTGTTTATAATTTTTGATTAAATGAAAGAGAATGGATCTTATATTGATAAATGTTTTATTTAATGTCTGCAATTTTGTATGGAATACAATATCAGGTAAATGTAAGCCTCTGTTAGTCTCACAAATGCGAGCCCTTTTGAGCACATTTTTTCATTACATTCTCACACATTTCACGTGGTATTTCATTAATTACATCACGAATATTTTGTTTGAGTTGCTCAAGCGTTTCTGGTTTGTTTGCATAAACCTTCCTTTTCAGATATCCCCACAAAAAGAAGTCCGGAACAGTCAAATCAGGCGACCGTGGAGGCCAATCAACATCACCATTTGTTGAAATAACTTGTTTTGGAAAGAGGTCTCGCAGTAATTTCATTGTAATCCTGGCTGTATGCGATGTGGCACCGTCTTGTTGATACCACATCTTAATCAAGCCCTAAGCATGAGTTAGTATTAACTCATAAGCTAGTGTCATCAAGTGAAAGGCATTCTCTGATTCAATGTTTTAAGTTTAAGGACTTGTCAGCAGCACAAAGGTTGGAGTTTGTGAAAGATAAGGGTATTTGTTTTCCTGCCTGGATCCGGAGCAAATTGAGTATGCCGACAAAAGTTAACGTGTGGAGTCCTTAGTTGTTCAGGACGTTATCATCCACTTCTACATCCATCAGATGCAAACAACAATTCAGAGCTGAACAGTTCTGCAAGCCTCTTTGTGCCCGCTCAGCATATTCATTCTTCGCACGTAGGATCGGATTCCTCATTATTGTTCACGATTGCACCAATCCGCATTCATGGCAGAATCGATAAATTTGCTGATACTTTTGCGTTTTTGGACGACGGCTTATCACTATCTGGCGTTAGAGTTTGATTCTTCAATGGTACAAAGGAGTTTCCAGGCAGGAAGAATCCTTCCGTACCTCTTTGGCAGTCTCGTGAGTCCACAACCGCAATCGTCACCATTTGAAAAATGTCTACACAATTTGGAACTTCAATCAATCAACGTGGCTGATATGTTCGTACTCGATTCGTATCCGTACCTGCGAGGAATTCCTCTATCGGATCTTTTAAATGCCAAACTAAAGATTCTCCTTGGTATTGATCAAGCCAAGTCCCTGTGGGTTCATGGTCAATGACATGCCAAGGACGAAGAGCCGTGTGCCATGATGTATCTTCTTTTTGACTAGGTATGCTTGAAAAACCGAAGATGAAACACCATTTTCCAACGGAAGATTTCGGAGTTGAGACCCCCAGAGGTGATTTGGTAAGCCAAGAAGTTGCTAGAGCAGGTTAAAAGGGCTTACAAAATCTTTGAAGAAAAAGCCCCATTTACTCGAGTGGGAAAATAACCACATGCAAGAGCCCCTTTTGAAGGATTATGCAAGAAAAGCGTCTGCTGTAGAGTTGGAGAAGCTTTGGTTTAGAGTGTGGTACATGCCTTACTTTATAATAGACAATCCAAACAATATATCGCCAAAACCGAGGGATGTTGCTGCTAAGGTGAACAGAGTCTCAGTTAACACTTTCCTCTTAAAGGGCCCAGATAATATAGTCGCTCTCCGACGATGTGAAAGAGATGTTTCACAGGATTCGCATTAAGGAAGACTATCAGCAATGCCAAACCGTATTATGAAGGGACGGTGTAACAATCGAGAGGCATCTGTTTACATTATGGAAGTAATGATGATTGGCCCACGGTGTTCCCCAACCTGCGCCCAATTTATCCGTAAGCCGTAGAAATACAAGCCATTGCGCAACGAAACCCTAGAAAAGATGCTTCTTCTTGACTTGAAAATCACTAAAAGTTATATTTTGAAGTTGGTTATGCAAATCTTAGACCCTCTCGGTCTGTTTTCCTTTTATATCATTCGAGGACATATCCACCTTTGAAGAAGGGTGGCGCGAAGGTTTCGATTGGGACGAACCAGTTTCAGAAGAGATCAGGATTCCTTGGATAGATTTCAGCAGAGAACTGCGCAATATCGAGAAGCACACTATACCCCGCCGTTACCTCTCTTGGAGCCCAGATGACTCAAAGGTGATTTTAGTAGTTTTTGTTGACGTGTCAGACCTGTCTTTCGCTGCAGTAGAAGGTAGAAGTTGTTCTTGTCATTGCCAAAGCCAAAGTCTCTCCAGTAAAGAAATTATCGCCCAAAAAACTCAAAATTCTATGTTAAAAAAAATCCGTCCAGCCGTTTAGGACAAACGGACCTACTTTTGGTGTTCGTCTCGAAAATCTCGAGTTCGAACTTTCGAATACAATATCTTTCTCTTACGTTAAAAATAATATCAAGGAAAACATAAGTTGTGCTACCCTTATATCAGCAGAGCTCTTTAAATACGGTGGTATGCACCAAATCATCAAGTTAAAGGCGATCCTATGTCTCTCAAGAACTATCGAGGCATATCTCTTCATAATTTTGTTCTGCAACCCACTAATTGGTACATATCATAAAGCATAAGTGGTCGGGATGTCCATCGTTGCAATTCGAAAAGCCCCAAAGTCGATCTGTCGCCCCGATCACTCACATCTCAACAAATTACCAAAACTTAGTAACACATCTCAGTTAAATAATGACGACTTCATATCACTCATTACTATTTATTGTAAAGACAATTTAATTCATAATGCGATGTCGGGATCTTTCATATTCATGTATGGATGTATAATTGTATATATATTAATTTATGTGTGTATGCGTTTATGGTTAGAAATTCAAAATAAGCCATAAATCGATAACAACTATTTTCGCACATATTTCGTATGAAAACTTTAACTTTGTATATTACTTCTTGTTTTTTTTATGTGTCTGATTTTACGTTATTATGTTTTATATATTATATATGATTAATTTAGATACCAATAGAAAATGTTTGAATTCAGGAAGCCAGAGAAAAATGTATACTTTTACTCATATTTTGCTCCGAAGTTTGTGCACAAAATTCGTTGTCTCTGCATGCTCCTCATTGTTTTCTAGGTTAATTTTACACTTTTACTATTTATAATATCTATGGCTTTTCACATAATAATCGGTAGGTATAGCAAATTTTATCCTAATTATTAGGCAAATTTAAATTTTAACTTTAGGTAGGTAAGTATCACTTTTTAATTTCTGATAGGTTTTTTTAAGTCTGTTACACACTTCGTTGTTAAAGTTTTCAGAGATTATATATATGTATTAAATAATCCACGAATAGCGTTAGGTTTTTAAGTGATGTATGTGTTTCTGGTAAGTATTTAAAGATGAATTTTCTGATTTTGTGTTTGGTAGTTTGATGAATCTTGTCTGGTAGGTATTTTCAGGTTGAATTTTTTTGTAATGTTTCGGCGAAATTGGAATGGATCGGTTTGGATGTAATTCGGATTTTGCGAGTGCAGATAGCGGAGTATTTATACCTACACATAAAATGACGTGCACGCTTTGCACTTGAAGACAAAACTCGTTGATGCTTGCGGTTCTTTAATCTTTGTAATGTGAAAACAAATATATGTTTTTCACGGTTAGGGCACAAAAGAAGCCTATTTAACGGCATCCATGCAGTGTTGCCGAAAGTACTTCCATATAGGAGTATTGTTCTACTTTCAACACCTCCGTACTCCCTCCTTTCACATTCGTACTCCTATTTTTTTTAAATACCTAAAATATTTTATATTTCATAATTTCAACCTTAATCAATTTAATTTGAATTCACTTTAAATTTAATGCAAATTGTCGTCAAAAATAGAATTAACCTCTTTCTAGTTTGTTTCTGTTTTTCGTTGGCTTCATGCAATTTTCATCTGTAAGTTCGGTAATTATTTTATTGTTATCTGAGATTGTCGTTTAGTGCATAGACAAATCATACTGAGACCTCCAACTTCGGCCAATTATCTGTTACTTGCCGAAAAGCTATATTTTTAGGTATTTCTGATGCTGATTAAGTTGATAGACCTACCAAATCTTCAAAAAAAAAAGCTAAAATCACACGCAAATCTTCCGTCAAGGATGATTGAGTGATATTGCGTTTCTTAAGGAAATCGAAAAAAAGCTATTCTATTCGTCTTGTAATATGAAACTTACAAACAACAAACAGCTTATAGAAAGACATAAAAAATCAAAAAGCTAAAAGGCGCAAGACAGATTTTTTATAATTGAAAATATATTTACTTACATAGTTCTGTTAACTATGAGAATTAATAATTTATTTATTTATGCTTTGTTTTCTTTCAAGATTTAAAAATGTCTGTACTACTATTTTTTTCAAAATACTCCCCATTTTTGGCTGCAGTACTACCTTATAATATTTCTCTCCGGCAACACTGCATCCAGGTAATGCTGTTAGGAAAGAGGAAGATGTTAGAGGCTATGCAGAAATACCTATATGCAGCAGATTTACCTCGAGACACAGTATTGCACCACGTGGACAATACTGAGACCACCAACTTCGGCCGATTTCCCGTTACTTGCCTATTTTTATGGGGTGGCAAATTCTAAGTGCGCTAGTAGTGTTACATAGAAAATCATATTGACAAATGTCACGTAACTTCATAAATTCCGACTCACCAACACACTCGCACCTTGGCTATGTCACTTCCGCTGGGGGCAAAGTTGCTGGCAGTGTTCATAGAATTTTTTTCCGTTAAATTTGAAATTATTCGTTACGTGTGGATAGCATTTTTTTAGGAATAAGTGTACATTTGTTTTAAATATTTATGGAAAATGAACAATCTAGATTGGTTAAGGGAAAATAAAAACATTCTGAGCAAATTTTCGTCAGTTATTTAACAAAAATTTACCATTCAATCGAAGTTAATGATATCGAAAAGAGGTAAAAACATAAACATGTTTGTCCCAATATGTTTGTTATAATCTAAAATATCTCAAACAAATCAATTTATTCGCCTTTTAACAATTTATAATAACTAACCAATGGTATTCAATAATGAAAAAATGTGATATTCCCGAACTCTTTCACATTTCCCCACGGTTGCCGCAGTTGGCAGCATTTATTTTTGTATCTTTTGTATGTTTTTGCATGTCACACGGATTCTTTTTTGACATAACACCGATAGGTATACAGCGAATTTTAATAAAAATTGAGCGGACCAGCGGCAAGAGGATTGTGAGTTGGGGGTCTCAGTATGGTTTGTCTATGCCTTTAAGCTAATCCGCGATTAATCTTGGATAAAATCCAGTGAGTTACTGGCTTCCAATTTTGCCCAAAACTATTGGCTTCTTCCTCAACCAATATTATTGTGACGACCACGACCAGTCCGATTGGGAGTAATAAAGCAAAAGAGAGAGTGAAAACTAAGAATGGGCTTTTATACTTGACAGTTGACACTTGTTATCACATCGTAATGGCTGACCGATGATCGTAGATAATTAGGCCAAGTGCACATTTTGCATTTCCGTTGAGAGGAAATGGCAGATATAGAGACAGTTAAATTTGAAATGGGAAATTTTAGTAAATATGATATCTGTAGTTTCGTGAGATATGTCACAATCAGTTTAGCTTCCCGACTATATATATATTTCGAGAGATAATCGAATCAGACCACCATTGTCGGGTCTCTTTTCGTCTCTCTACCACTGTAAATCTTACTCAGAGAGACTCTCTGGATTTCTCCACAGTTCTTCTCTGGGCTCAATTCCTAGTGTTAACGGTAGCATCTGTTTATGGGAGATCCGTTTCATCGACTGGGTCTCGACCCATTGATGTCCCAAGATCCTCATTCTTCTGCCAGCCAATGCCGGGCATTGACACAGTATATGTGCCGCTGTCTCAGATTCCTCCAGGCATAGTCTACAAGTATCATCCTCTATAAGGCCCATTTTCCTTAAGTGATACCTGAAATTACCATGTCCTGTAGACAAAGCCACCACCCATTTCAATGTTCCTCGACTCATGCTTAGAACTCTTCTTTGAGTGGAGCAGGTCGGCCACTTTATTGCCATTTTAGCTTGTCTACATTGTTCCACGGTTGACCACCTTCTCAGGTGTTCTGCCGTGATCCATTTGTGGAAAAGCTGTTCAACCATTCCTCTGCCAATTGAAGAGAATGGTTCTGGTCCCAGCAACTTTTCAGTTGACCCCTGTTTTGCAAGGGAGTCCGCCTTTTCATTGCCTTCGATCCCTATGTGTCCTCGTACCCAAGTCAGTGTTACTTCATTTTTAGATGAACACTTATTGAGTTTAAGTACGCATTCCAGTGCCAGTGATGTTGTGATGTTTGTTTGTTCCATGCATCTGATCACCGCCTGATTGTCCAGTGCTATGAGGATATTTCTTCCTTCCACCTGACACTCAAGCAAGTAGTCCAACGCATAAAGCAAGGCAATCATCTCAGCCTGGTATACTGAAGTGTATTTCCCGAGGCTAATGTGACGGGCAAGTTCCAGCTCTTCTGAATAGATACCGGCCCCCGCCCCGCCATCCATCATGGATCCATCCGTGAAAATCACTATTTCACCATTTCTTTTTTCTGGAAGTAATCCGTTCTCAATACGAGTTTTATGATTTCTTTCCATAATACGCACCCTTGTTATTCGATCCATAGGCATGTTTAGCTCCCTAATCTCGTCTTTAACAAGTTCCAGGATCTTCCTATGTCCATAGATCGTACCACGATGGTGCCATTTCGCATCTCGATGCAAGCGAAGTGCCGTTTGGGCCGCTGTTTTCTTAATAAATAAGTCTAGCGGTAATATCCCCATGATGACTTCCAATGCGCATGTTGGGGTTGTACGTATTGCACCTGTAATTCCCATACATGCTAAACGCTGAACCCTATCCAGGTGCTTCCTCACAGTTTTCTGAGAGGCTTTCGCCCACCATACAACCGAGGCGTACGTGATAATGGGTCTAGTTATCATCGTATACATCCAGTATGCTAACCTAGGCGAGAGTCCCCACCTCTGTCCACATACACGTTTGCACTGATGTAGTACCCTCTTTGCCTTCCGGACCTTCTCCTCAACATGGTAATTCCAAGTAAGTCCAGTATCTAGATAGACTCCCAGATACTTAACCTTCTTAGTCATTGTTAGTTCCGATCCGAAAAGTGTTAAGGGCCGAAATTCCAGATTTTTCCTCTTCCTAGTGAAGACTATTAGATCTGTTTTCGCCGCATTAATGGAGAGCCCTTGTTCCAGACACCACCGCTCAACCACTCTGAGTGCATTCCTCATGATATCTGCTGTGACGTCCATGAATTTGCCTCTGGCCATTATTGCTATGTCGTCGGCATATCCCACTGTGTGAATGCCCGTCGCCTCGAGTCTGTCGAGAAGAGAGTCCACAGTGATATTCCACAGTGTAGGTGAGAGAACACCTCCTTGTGGGCAACCTCTGCTAACCCTTCCTCTGAGTTTTGAGGTTCCCGTCTGAATATTAATCGCCCTCGTATTCAACATATTGTCCACCCATCTTACCACCAGTGGGTTAACCCTACGTTTTTCCAAGGCTTGTTTCAGACTTTCAAAGCATATCTTATCGAAGGCACCTTCAATGTCCATTATAGTGGTCATCGCAATGCCCCCGGTATTTAGCTCTTCCTCCGCAACGCGTACTACTTGGTGTAGCGCTGTTTCTGTAGACATACCTACCCTGTATGCATGCTGTCTACTATTTAAAGGATACATCTTAAGCGCAGTACTATCCATATAGTCCACCATCACCCTTTCCATTATTTTTAACAGGAAGGATGTTAGGCTGACTGGTCTGAATGACTTTGCCTCGGTGTAGTCCTTTTTTCCCGGTTTTGGAAGGAAGACCACATTTGCTTCCCTCCATGTTATCGGGATATAGCCTATTGCTAGGCATGCAACGTATATATTCCTGAGCCTTGGTGCAATTAGGTCTATACCCCATTGCATTAGACCTGGAAATATACCATCCGGCCCCGCAGTTTTGAAGGGTGAGAATGTTGCTATCGCACCCTTGACCGCTTTTGGTGTCACGATCCGTTCTGCTTCCGTCCTATCCATCCTGTTCGCTCCTTGTTTCCTTGGAGCCCAGGGCTGAGCTGACTTATAGCTTCCTGGAAAGTGTACCTCCATTAGGACCTCATTCCCGACTATACATAACGCTCATATATATACTGATTTTCGCAGTAGGTATTATACTCTTTTTTGGACTCCAAAACTGCATACCGTTTTTTTCTCAAAATGCTTCGTTTATACTGCGAAAAAATATAAAGCTTTAATAATTAATGGAAGAATGGCCATGTTGTGATTGTAAGTCGCTGGGTAGAAATATTCAACCATCTTAATAACGCCGATTTCGAATACAAAGAAATGGCTACATTCGTTGAGACATTCTATCCTTTCCTGGAACTTCAGCATCGGTGGAACGAATCTTTTCAGCTTGAACTTCGGATAGAACTCGGTTGGAAGTGGAAACATTGAAGACGATTATAATCATGAAATGTAACTTAAGATATTCATGCTTGACTATTTCAAAACAAAGCCGGAATAACTTTGTCAAATTGCTTCAAAGGACAAATACAAAACAACAATCAAAGAAGGAGATATAGAAATGGAAAACAAAGACGATTCAGATGATGGAAATCAATAAAATAAAATAATTAAATAAATAAACAAATAAATTTCAAAATACTGTTTTTTTTTTTAATCAATTTACTGCGTTTACAAATTGCTCGGTAAAATATACTGTTTTTGGCCCGAAAAAAGAGACGAGCGTTTACTACACACCAAGTTTCCCATTGAGGAAAATTCTGAAAAAGAGCAATGAATTTCAAGTCCAGACTCATCACTTTTTAATCAATTTCAAACAAGTGAATGTGATAGCATTCATCGTAAGGAGCTCTATATGGTGATGGCCGAATTCAAAATCTCGGCAAAATTAATTCAGTTGAGTGGCGTGACTCTGGGAAAATGCACTGCAACCTGCAGTTTGGAAATAGCTCTTTGGAATCACTTCAAACATTGTCCCGGATTTCTGCAAGGGGATGTAACTTCTTCAATCTCGTTCTGGAGCAAATATTGTGCAGCACAGGTATGAACGCGGAAGGTGCTATTTGAATAGGTTCCTTCAGCTACTGTGGTATGCACATACATGCCGCAGCATTTTATTTTCCGTGAAATGATTTTCTTCTCCGGTTTGGCATAAATATTGGGTTCAAAACTCGTAATTTCGTAATTTATTTCACTTTAAAGAAGTGAAACATAGCCAAATGTGAATGTTATTTTCAACTAAATAATAATTCTTCTTTCTTGGAGTTTATAGTTTTGATATATACAGCCATACATAGGTAGATTCATTTTTATGTAAGTATATGTACAGATAGATTACCTGATTGCTTATGTGTATATAATATATATGTACGTATAAGTACCCCATCACAAAAATACTAATTTTTAACATGTTCAGTAAAAATCAAAAAAATCAACAGTTTTTTTTTTATTTGTTAATCATTTACAAATAAAAAAATTTCCGTTTCTCCGAAAGCATACAAAAAGGAATGTTTAATAATAAGTCATTTTAGCAATAAATTCGTGTGCTATTTTGAACAATTTCTTTACAAATTCGGCACAGAATTGGGTTGTTATCTTCCATGTATTTTTCTGAAATTTGTGTAAAACAATCTTAACAAAGTGGTTACGAGGATGTATACGAATTGAATTTTCCTTATGGACAAAAAATAATAGCTAAAAATTCGGGCGAATTTGTTGCTATTATTTTGTTTTTCATAAGAAAAGATTAAAATTAGTTTTCTTATGAATAATGCTATTATTTTTGTATATTATTTTTTCTTATGAAAGAAAATAGTGAAAAATTCAAGCAAAATATTTCCATATGTGATATAAAACCATATTTGGTCTTATTTCACAAACTGATTTGGCTTTACCAAACAAAAGAAACATTTTTACCTTAGGCCATGATATATCTCTGTGTGCTTAAGATCTGTCAACAGTTGCTCTTAATTTTCATAGTTCGATTGCTGACTGATACAGTTTACGACTTGTATTCCATAATCTGTCTTTTGGCACTTGATATAATCTATCTATATACATAAACAAGTAGCGTGATTGAATTTACAGACATTGTACAGGCCAAACCGCAAATTTTAGGTTCATGAAACTTTCAGGATATGTTCCACTAGCTGTGTAGACGCGCACTAAGAAGGAATTTTTCGATGCGACCCTCCCTGCCATTTTTAGAGAGGTTTTTCTGTTACTCCTGATCAGCGCTACCCCCTCAAGAGGTCGAAAATGTAGTACGGGGGCTTTTAAAATGTAGTACATTGTAGTACAATTTGAAAAAAAAAAACAAATAAAAACATGAATAATTACTTTATATTGATTTTTTTAAGTTTAAGTTTAAGTTTAAATAAACATGAATTCATAACTAAATAATTAAGAAAAAATTAAATACATATAATAACACAGCTCGAAAAATAATGACAGAAACTAAAATTAATATTACATATATTACGTAGTAGGTACATAGTATCTACCTACAATAAAAAATATAAATAAGAACTATATTACATTTAAAAATTACTTTGGGTAATGGTTGGAATTGTGATAGAAAAAAGTTTTTGCATATGTTAATAAGGATTCAGGCGGATTATATACATTTCCCTGATCCCTGACTAATTCCTTGCACTGCAGGGTTGCATCGACCGTATCTATATTCAAACTATTTCTTGTGTAATTTTTAATTAAATTTAAACTAGAAAAATAACGCTCTGCAGTGGCACTGCTATGTGGGAGAACGCACAATGTTAACATATAGTTACATATTTGCATGCTTGTGTTCAAAATTGTTAGCGCTAATAATAAAATATTGTTTATTATTATTTTTGAAGTGGGAGAAATTGTAGTACAAAGTACGCAATTAACATTTGTACGTACTCACTTTTTTGACCAACAAAATGTAGTACAACCGCTACAATTGTAGCAAGGGGGCAGCGCTGCTCCTGATACGTTAATCGTATAAACTTGAAATTTTGTAAGTTTATAGCAAATACAAAACTTTTTTATTTTAACCTTACTTCACTCAACCTGCTATTACATTCATAAAGCTTTGTCCAATCCAAAAAAAGCTTAAAATGCTCTTTAGGCAATACTTCCTCGAGTATTCTAAGCCATCATTTATCTTTCTGCTCCTTCCAGAGGCTGAGCTAGAAGAAATTAAAGACAGATCTTATTTAATCAACAAGAAACTAATACCATGTTCCCACCAAAGTGATTTAGCTAAATCATCTTATAAATTACGTGATTTAGCATACATTTTCGTGATTAATATTTACGTGATTTATACGTGTTTAAATTTAAATTACGTAGGTATCTGTCATCGCAAATACACACAAAATAAAATCGAACATACCTGTTTTTAACTTCAGCACTTTATTCAGCAAACAAAAAATGAAAAGAAACTGTCAAGTTTAAATTTAATAATTGTGTTCGTGTTTCCGTGAGTTTTTGATATTTTTATTAAATAATACATACAACCAAAAATTGTTTTATTCTTGGCAGGTATGGCAACAAAACAGAAACAACAGAAAAAAAATAATGATCTGGTCCGTAGTGGACGAATTTTTAATATTGAAATTTGGACACCTAATGTTCAAAGTTGACAAAAATGTCACACACGTATAGTTCGGTGGAGACGCCTTTCGTGATTTATAAATCACTTTGGCTAAATCACGTTGGTGGGAACATAGTATTAGATTGATTTCCCGATTGCCAGCTATGCTTGGGGGTGAGTGGGTTGAGTATATCGTAGATCGTACCTATGGAAAGCATTATAGATGGATACACATATACCCACAGCCACAGTGATGTTCGGTTTCTTTACAATCGTTAATCTTCATATTGTTGTTGTGTTGGGTTGTGTGCGGCGGGCATGCGAGTATGACTGAAATGCATAATAATCGCAGTCTACTCCACGTCCATAGCATACCATGCGTGCGTATATGGCTATTTGCTGTGCGCTATGCGCTTGGTGTTGGCTGTATTGGTGAAGTCTGAGTGAGAATGTGCTTATCGTTTTATCTCATGGCGTCTCCTGTTCTATGGATATGTAGAATGTAGCGTAATGCCGAATTCACAATGTTGCGTTGTGAAACTTTACGATTTTAAATGCCAAAGCGCGCGAGCAACAATTTTGTAAAACGAAATGCTGCTTTGAAGAGAATGCGCGTTGAGAGAATAGAGTATGACATATTTAAAGTTCAGTTTGTTTTTTGGTTAAAAAATACAAATTTAGAGCTGAATTAAAATTTCAAGTCTATACTCTCTTTTTTCTGTAGCTGTAATTTGTATGTGCGAATTGAAAAAGGATTCTCCAAAATACAAGAAATTCATACATAACAATATATCAAAACAACCTTAATACGGATACAAGACCATTGAAAAATTTGTTGTCTCCAAAAATCTAAAGAAATGAGTAGTTGCTTCACAAAAAAAAAATGGTATTCGTCATTTCCACACACTGAATTAATTAATTTTCATTGAAGAAACATCATATAGCTCTTTAAAATGTATGTTTGCTGAACATTAGCGGATCTGTGCCACAACTAAGAACGACATCAAATCGAACAATTCAAAATTCTAAAGTTGTCAAACGCGCGTGATAGTAGAGAGTAGGTCTACTCAGGCGTCGCGTTGAACTTTACGATATTTACGATCTTGTATTTTGTGTGGCAGCATATGAACGCTTTGTTTCTACATAATCTGCCAACGCGCGCGCGTCAACGCCACATTATGAATTGGGAATAAGTATCATTTGCGCGAGCGACCTCATGCTGTTTGGTGTGTACTTCGTATTTCCTTTTCGTTCTGCAAAACGTAGGCACTGCTTGCAATGAAGATGAAGCCGTTAACTAGCCGGCAGAGTTTTTAAATTCCCTTAAACCATCGGGTATTCCATACCGCTTCGGGAGGGCACACCCGTAATGCTCCTTCGGTATTCGTGCCGCGCATTCCTCTGATACCTAATGACCTCCCCTTTAACTTTAAAAGATTACAATTTCCCCTTAAAGTGTGCTTCGCCATGACGATCAATAAGTCTCAGGGCCAATCATTGAAATACGCTGGTATAAATTAAATTAATTTACATTAGATTGTCTAAAAAAAAACTTTATTTTTTTAAACGCGAACTGGCAGCGATTCTGCCTACTTAATAACTGAACAATTTTGCCTTACAAACTAAAGCTTAAATACTAACTTAATGCTACGTGGGCAACAAATGTTCCCACAGGTTTTCGTGCTGGAATACGGGGCAGGTTTCCGGTGTCGCTCTGTATTGGATGTCTGCGCTGGACGTTGAATGTGGGAAATAATGTTACTTGTCTTAACTATTGGATGTTGGGTACTGCGCGTGCAGGTTTCGGATGTCGATACCTGGTCTGCGCTGGATGTTGAATGTGGGAAATAATGTTACTTGTCTTAACTTATATATTAAAGGGAAGATTGCTTTACGCACGATCAGTTTTACGTAGCTTGCTCTCGTGTAAGTTCACCTTCAAGTCTGGTAATATTTATTACTGCCGCCCGATAAAAAAACAAGAAACATTGTCCATAAAGAAATCCTTTAAAAAAAAAATTTTGTCAGTAATAATTTTTCTACAAATGTACATTTTAACAGAGTCCCGCGCGGACGAAGTCGCGGGTAACTGCTAGTATTACCATAAAATGTGATTGAGGATGTTTCGTTTTAAAACCAATACAGCCGTGCCCGATCTCCCAGCCACTACAAAAATCTATTATAACTTAACACAGATTCGAACTACAATAATAATTTCCACCCTTAAGGATATTCAAAGCAAATATTTCGACCTCCTTTCACATTCACATCGCTCTAGCCATCTTCTTATAATTTCTGTTAAAATAAAACTCAGAGTTAATCTCATACTTTGCACATATACATATAAACAGTCACTCATGTACTCACTCGCATATATAAAACGTAGTCTTTGGATAATAAATTGGTAGTTCGTGGTTTAAACCCAAGCGTAGGGTTGCTTAAACATCGATAGTTGGCAGCTTCGATAGTATCGATAGTTTCATTAAAAAACTATCGATAATATCGATACTATTGATGTTTTCCAAATTCACACATCAAACACATTTAGGCAACGAAACGGAACCAATTTCTACTATACATAGTGAACACCCATTACAAGTCAATAAAAATCTAACCAAATTACATATTTAGGTATTACTGATTTAAAACAACAAAAACTAAAATTCTCAAAAGTTAAAACTCAAAGTCAATGGAACAAAAAGTTTGTTAGATGTTCTAAATAAAAGATTTTTTCCGAATCACTGGAAAAAACAGATAAATCTTTCACCAGTAAAACACGAAATAATAAATAATTCTAATAATCTATGTGTCTTTTTGTCTCTGTAAATGAAAACAATGAAACGTGGCACGTACTACAAAACGAATCGTAAAAAGATACTAATGTGGTTTTCGGTTGAGTGTTCTCAGAGCACTTTTTATGTTCGTTTGGTACAAAAAAAACAACCTTTTTCAGATTTCGGAGCACTTTGGCGAATCTGCATTTTTCTCAGATTTGCTTCAGATTTACCAATAAAAATACGTTTGAGTTTGACAACTAGTGGAGTTTGTTTACATTTTCGTGAAATTTTTCAACTGAAAAGAAACGAATTGCATCGGGTTGATCTATTTTTTGTTAATTATTTATGTACAAATGTTTAGAAATCAATCTGGGAGAGCATTTTGAATGTTTTCATATAAAATTTAACTAGTGAATGGAAAACTCTTAGAAAGTGTCGAAGGCTACACATATTCCAATCGCACAAATATCAACACAAAAAAGAGCAAGTCACGTTTTTATGTTCGATTAGACGAAATCTGAAATCTGAGAGCGAATTTGAAGAAGCCCAATCGAAAACCACATAAACCAACAATAGCTTGTTCACCAAGGAAAGTTTCGTATCTCCGAAAAAAATATATCCTTCCGCATGAGCGGAGCGTGTGTGCATTTGAAAAACTCTCGCTTTAAGTTCTTTCCAGTCAATATAGGGACTGTTGCTTTTGATTTATAGTTGTAATAACAAGGACTTTAGGTGAGAATAAATTTCAAGGAATACTATCGATAGTTTTATTAAGACTATCGATGTATTCGATAGTTTTTTACTATCAATACTATTGATGTTTAAGCAACCCTACCCAAGCGTTGCGTTTCTTTTCTCGCTTTCGTCTGTCGCCAAAGATTTCTGGTCGTCTAGAATTTCACCCGCTTCTATTTACCATTTTATCAATTTCGATAATAACGGTCACAATGCAGGTGAAAAAAAATTAAATAAATAAGCTCAATTCGTTGAAAATTAAGAACCATCCCAAGGGGTGTGTTTGTAGGTGTATACCCTGAACGCTGTTCCCTTAAAATGTTTTGCCTTGTGTGTGTGGAGTCTCTTTTGCCGTTTGTGAACACTACCGACCGATGTGTCATTGGCATTGTTTTCGTTTACAGTGTCGCCCGTATGTCTGCTCTGTGATGTATTTCGGAAAAAAAAATCAAATATTTACCACTAGGTAATGCCGGGAGGTAAATATTTGTCACTAGCTCACATTGAGGGTGTTGCTGTAAAGATTTCCAAAAACGGAAAAAAAATATACAACATGTCTTCGTTTCAGCCATTTACTTTTATCTGAAAGACGATCCCTTGCCTCTACGTGAGCGAAAATATTCAATAGATCAATTTCACACTCTCAACCGTATTTCTAAGGGTTTGTTTGTTATTTCGATATTTTGGTCAAACTCTTAACCACGAAAGGGAGCGGCATCCCATAATTAAAAATGCACTTACTCTTTTCTATGAAAATTGTCGGTTACATTGTGTTTGGAAAATTTTTACCAAATCTTGATGTTAGTTAAGAAAGGATAACACCGTGGCAAAGAAGAACCAGTACATACTAATGCATTCAATTTTTTGTTTCTATTCACATTTACTTATGGTGGCGTTTACAGTCAACGGTGGAACTCAGCCTCAACCCACGAACCATTCCAGCCCGCTCGGTTCGTATCTAGTTGCCTCCAGATACCAAGTTGGTTTAAGTCGCCCTCCAATTGTGCGCGCCATCTTGGGGACCTTCTTCTGCTACGTTGAACTGGAGCGTTCTTGTCTATATACACTTCACGTGCCCCAGCCATTTCAGCCATAGTATTATCAGCCTTTCAACCAGACCATTTTCGCTGAATAACCCATGAAGTTTGTCGTTAAATCCTCTCCCACACACTCTATCGTCCAGCGATACAAACTTGACGGAATATCATCCGAAGAATATTTCTCTCAAAATATCCCAGGGTGTATTAATTCTGACATTACGATGATAGGGGAATGATTTAATATTCGTGCGTCTCGGTTTCGCTATGACAATTAATAAGTCGCAAGGACAATCACTGTATGTTTGTGGCATCAATCTCAAATTCTCATGTTTCTCAGAAACATGGTCAGTTGGATGTATGTGGTTTCCTCACGTCACATGTCGGCAAACATCCCGCTTTGTACATTTTGTTTGAAAATACTACTACTACCATTACTCCAAATCTTAGTGGTAACGCTGGACGTAAACACTATATATAAACACTAAACCATGTACACCGATTTTATGGGCAGAGTAGTGTTTTCTTCAAAATTAAACCTATAGGCGTTTACAAACACATTTGGTAAACATAATATTAATTGTACTTTTGTTTTGTATTTTGCACTTTATAATTGAAAATTATTTGATACATGTGAATTCTAGCAAACAGTCAAATATTTAAGAAAAATAAACGAAGGAGAATGGTTTTAGTTGCATATGTATACATTGTGATCAAACTTTATTCAGTTATTTGTGGAAAATTGTGTAGAAAAATGTATGCATGTAGTCGATAGAAAATATATCGAAAAGTAAAGAATACATTATGTATACTGTATATACATTTTTTTTTTGTTCTATATTATTAGGGTAAAGGTATCCTTATGTATTGGAAATGTTTAACTATAGATAGGTATTTTGAAATTGTTAGAGTTTGTTTGATAATAATTTTTATTTATGTCATATGTATATGTTTGTTTTTTGAATTTTTATGAATTTGTAAAATCTTACAACTGTACAATATTGCCCTTGTAAATATAATAGAAGACAACAAGAAATTTTTTTAATTTTTTAACCGCTTTTCTAATGCTTGTTCTCGTAGAAATGAAAGTGTATATCGTCCAATGCCCAATTCTTGAGGCATTCGAGTAAAAACATAAAGGGAATTAACATATATAGATATAGATTAGTAGATTTTTCTTGATGGAAGTTTGCCTAAAATGTTTCTCCCTATAAGAATTCTGCATTGCATTGTAGATGCCAATAATTGTTCCGTTTTCCGATGCTGCGAGCAGGAAAAAGTAACTTTCCTAAAAAAACGGATGTGAGAATACAGGTTCGCATTTTAATGTAGGTACTCTCGAATGCAATAACTGTAACTTATGGTTCGCATAAATGGACTATACAAAGCTAAACGGTATTGGAACAGGTTAAGCTAAGGCTGCTGTAGAACGAGCAATTTATTGCTACCCACACCACCAGTGCTAATGCTTCTACTCCAACAATCATTTCTGTCAATCCAAAAGGGATTATACACCAGCGTATCCCTTTGACGTGCGCCATGATTCTCTTTACTTGTTTACCATACCTACTCGTTCTTGGCTGTGTTTCGCTGTTGTTGTTGCTTTCATGACCAATGAATCCTAGCACGAGCACCATAATCAATTTATAACGAATGCCTATGATTATGACCACATCCACTATATACAAATATTCCTAGATATACATATATTATACTCCCGACATTCAACGCAGTACTTTGGCTAGCCACCCTGTCCGGGATATGGTCCAGACAATTTATGTTAATCACCAGCCGACGTTTTACTAATCGATTTTCATTCATATCAAGGGTGGTTGAATTGCGGATTGGAAGAACTTCCTTGTTTCTGTGGACGGTGGCAGTACTTATCGGGTATAAGGGCTAGAAATGAGTTTGTGCAAACAGCCATTGGGATTTTTTGAAGTAAAATTGATACCAAAAAGTTGTGGAGTGTGCAGATGAAAAGTATATGAGAGAAAAAAATGCCCATGTATAGGTACAATATTAATAATGGCGACTTTCATGTCCGTCCGCTGCTGGAGCGGATAGACTACTGCTCGAGCTTTTCAAATCGGGTTATGCCTTGGCATAACTCGGTATAAGGAGCATGCTGCATGCAATGAATGGGACCTGAGCTTTGTATGCCGTGTCCACAAGAAAGAACAATATATTTCAAAAGGAATAGGTAAGTAACCTGTATTATATGTTTGCCTAAAACACTTGTCGGTAAACCGATTGGGCCATTTCAGTAAGTGTTAGCACAGAAAGCTGCCTATTGACCATATAAAATATATACGACTTTTTTTCCTCTTGCTTATTATATTTTTGAACCCTTCCCCCCGTTGGCAAACATTTTTTAATTTTTACATACATAAATAAAGTTTGCCAAAGAAAAGATGAGCTGAAGACGCGCTCTCAAATCCTAAATTGTAATTACCTATCTCTGTGTTTTTGATTTGTTGCAGATAACGGAGGTAGGGTGCGAATAATCAACGTAAATCAACGAAAATCGTGTAATTTAATCTTCAATGAAAGAAAAACAGAATGACTGAGAAAAGTCCTTCCTCTTTACCTAAAGGAAAATTGACCACAATAATTACTACTCATGTCAATTTGGGGCTATTAAAAAACTTTTTTCTCCGAGCTCTCCTCAAAATGCCGAGATTCACGGGATATACTTTATTAGATCCATGATCCAATGCGTGCAAAACTTTGTTGATTACCGTAATGCGAGTCTGTGAAAATAGTCTGGCCTAGAAATCGTATATGTATGTATAGTTTATAGTATATATGCCTACGGCAGAGAAGCTGGAGCACATTAAATGAGGTAGAGCGTAAAGGATATATGAATTACTTTTCGTCTGTTCACTGAGATTCATATATATTCAGGTTCATATGGGCTATTAAGCTAAAAAGATATTGGAAGAATAATTCATTATTTGTGCTTGGAAAAAAGAAGATTCCGGTCAGGTAGTGGTATTTTAAGTCATGGTAACAAATTTACCATAAGCTGCTACCCTCGGTTTGTGGAACAAACTTTTAACGCCAACCGGGCTGCATTTGAGTCTAAAGTAGAAGCAGGCCCAAACATTTGTTCGGAATAAGAATTGTTAAAGTCTGTTTCTATTTGACGTTGCGTCTTTTCTTTGTTGAAACGGACGAAAAAAGCTTTATTGAATCCGGGGGGTAATTCTAACTTGTTGTTGTTTGTCAAATATGATAAGTGAGATGCTTTCAATTAATATTCTTTTATTACTTCAATATTTGTACATTTGAATCGCTCAGGAATAATCAAATAACTACAAGAACTAGTTAATGCACTGAAAAGAAAAGGCTTTATCAAAGTTCTTAACTCTCTGGGAGCATTTCAGACCAAAAATTCAGTTGTTTAAAGCTATGCAATTTCATAACCAATACAGAAAAAAAGTAGGAACATAGGCCGTGTTCTAGGTGTCAAAATATTATATGTAGTATGTGTACCTACTGCAATGAAATTATGTTATTATACCTGCGTCAAAATCCTCATTATTATAGGATTTCAGCTAAGATAATTACACATAGATGACTCATCGAAATGAAAATTGTTTTCATATGAAACCAAAATACGAAACTTAGGATGCTTTTCCAAAAATCTCTAATAGGTAGTATCAAAACGAAGTTGTTTTGATTTTGTTTTTTTTAGCCGCGTTAGTGGCTATTCCGCGCCACACTCAGGTCAATATTAACCCATTGTGATACACGTAGGGGGAAAAGGTTTATCCCTTACCCGTAGTAAGTTATTCTGTCAGTCTTTTTATTAAATAATTACTTACTGTGTCATTGCATACATACCATCCTGATGATTTGATGAAGTTCATGATTTTGTCTGATGTTGTTGTGCTAGATAGCTCGTCCTGGTTTTGGAAGAAAAATTTACCAAGGAATTTGTTCCGGGAGTGTTGCAGACCTGGGCAGGGATATATGAAGTGGGTTGTATCCTCTATAACTCACTCGTCACCTCTGCAAAGTTCTTCTACAGCAGGGTGTTGTGACACGTTAGGATACCTATAAGCATGGAGAGGCATTTTCGGTCATTCCGGTACTTCGAGATGATCTTTGAGTTTCCCTCTTCATTTCCAGTCTATTGATTGGCTTATTCTCATGGCACTTGTATAGCTGCCAATTATTGCACAAAGATTTCTAGCGGAAGCAGATTGAAGATAGCCTCAAATAAAGCTTTTGGAGTTGACCTCATCGCGCTGGTGACTCCGATGGAAGCTAGTCTTAGTACCTTTGTAATATCCTTAAGGTAGGTAGCCTTTTTAGTTGCTGGCCACCATACAAGACTCCCATAATGTCATATCAGTCTTAAAATAGCTATGTTCAATCAGAGTTTGATCTTGCGAGATGGTCCTCATGTTTTTCCAAAGATTTTACTACGGGAGTATAGAATGCTATTGTAGCTTTCTTGATTCTGCCGTCTATGTTCATTTTCCATTTTAGTTTCTTATCTAGTATAAGTCACTGGTATTTAGCGTTGTCAGAGATTCTGAGGGATATACTGCCAACAAAAGACATGACAAACTGCGGAATCTTCCGTTTGTTTGTGAACAATACTAATTCAGTCTTCTGGAGGTTGACCGAAATTTGCTGGTTGCCATCGCGCGAATTGTTTACTCTTATTTTCTCAAATTCTCTGAAGATAAAAGTCAATTTATTTTCTCAACAACATTGACTTCTTATATGTGGATTGGTGTCCGGCCATTAGCAACATGCTTTTTTGTAGTTCACCAGCATTAACAGACAGGGATTGAAATTATAAAACAGGAATGTAAATGTAGACGTACAAAAGATGCCCTTTCTTGAAGTACATTCTTCTCTGTACGATAGTATTAACTGTCCTGGGAAAGCTTCGCAATTCAGGCATTCGGACTTAAATAAATTATCTGTTTAAGTAATTATAGGCCCCTTCCATTCGTCACAAAAATAAAAACACACAAAGCGAATGGTTGTAAGAAGCTAGGCCTGGGGTACCTACATGAATCTGTTGCGCTAAATATTTATTTATTTATATATTTATTTAGTATCTTTGTTTGCGTGAACAACTAGTCACGCTTATTTTATTCAAATAAAAAAATCCATAGATCATGTGCTCCAAAACTGAAATGATGGCCGGATTCACTAAAAAGTCATTAGATCTTAAAACTACATCAGAAAGAAAAAAATAAGAAAATAGTCGCATAACTCATGATGGATAAAATGGCTATAAGGTAGCACATTCCGTGGGATAAAGTTAGAAAGAATTTGTTTTTAGTTTATGGGCAGATAACTTAAGAAATCTATTGTTGTTTTCGATTTCTTTTTTAAAATAATAAACATGAATTTATTTGAAATCACTCTATGTAGCTTTGCTTCTTTTCAATAGATGACGCTCTTTTGTTTACACGTAACTATGGAAGTGAATCCCTTCGTACAAGATGTCGGTGTTTTGTTTACATGTTTCTATGGAAACGAACTTTTTTGAAGAAAATTTCGCTATTTTGTTTACGTTACTATGGAAATTTAAACTTGGCGGCAGCATGTGCTTCTTTGCTAGTCCGCTGTAAAACAGTAGCGCCTGTGGTGTGTTTAAACATTATTTTCTCGCAGAAGTATATGAAAGTGACATTTCACTAGCAGTCTATATTGAGTGTCTATGCTCAACAAACTTATTGTTTTAACTCGAGAGAATAAAAAGACAAACTTCGCAAAGATATTTATCCATTCATGTGTGTACGTATTCATAAGTGAATATACCCTGCCTTTGCAGCTCCTACTCTATTTCACATAAAGTTTCTAAAGCAATTAAGCACCACCAACTTCGAACACAAATTATCTTGTAATATGGTGACTTAAATTAAACGATAAGCGTGTGTCCAGTTGGCGATTGAGATGTAGATGTCGCTAGGTGCAGGGGATGAGTTGTCTGGGGCTGACGGCTGAGATGCGATGACCACCTTTAAATCACAATTGAGTGTGACACAGTGTTTTTAGCACTCTCTCACCCACGATACTTTTTTGAGTGAAATTTGATTTGATTTGAAATTTGCTATGATTATTTTTAGGTACTAAGAAATTTTGATAAAAGATGATTGAAATTCCCATAAGCTGTCTTTTATGGACATTCAGTGTATTGATAATCATGATGAAATACATGTGTTTTGATAGAATTTCACCAAAAATTTATAGTTTGAATGTTTTTTTGTTGGATTTCTGAAATTCCCACGATTTTCGTGCTTTTTTCCTTTATCCCACGGAAGGCTTTTCGGACATCGAAATTCCCACAAATAGGGATAAATCCCACGATATAATAATACTGGTGTGACATGTGACTCCCTCTCAATCTCAATTACATTTTATACCACTCGCTAAATACGCTCTACTACTCAAATGAATCCGGTCAAATCTGAAGGATAAAATAAGAATTTTTAACTAAAAGTCCGGTCGAATATGGAATATAGTAACATATTTTTACTAAATATAGAAAAAAAAAAATATATATGAATTTTAACTAAAAATTAATGGTTTTTATTTTTTTAGAGCAAGAGCTCTTCTTTTATTTAAGTCTTCTTAAAAACTAACTACTATAAGCGAGAAACGCTACTATTTATGTGTTCAAGGCGCGGTTTCTTGTTTGGTGCTCGCATCGTCTCTTTTGTCGGTGCATCTGCCGTTTTATGACTTCGAAATATCCCTTCTTGGAAGGTCGTCTTATTGTTTTCACATCTGCCGTTTTATAACTTCCATATGTATGTGATATCCCAGTTTGCTAGCTTTCTTGGGAGGTCGTCTTCTGTTGGCACATCTGTTGGGTTTTTCCGCTTAAAAGAGTCGATCCCTGTTTAGTTGGGCTGCTGACATAACCCCTCCCTCCTTAGAGTCTTCCTTCGGTTCGTTTATGACTGGAGGTAGATTTATTATAGTTTTATTTTGTCTCTTTATTTTGTATAATATTATTATCACAATGATCGCAATGATTAATAAAGTTGTTGAGAGACTAAAAATATACTGTGTTTCCTTTTCATTTTTTATTTCTATTATTTTTTTTTTAAATTATCAATGGATTCATACCTGACTTCTTCCAAATATTCATTTGAAAAGTTATAGTTTAGTACAGGTATTATCTTTTCGTCTTTGTAATACTTTCTATTATAAATTACATTGTTCATTGAAATTTTACAGTTCTCTGCTTTTATTAAGTAATTTCCTTCTAGTATGTAGTTTAGATTATTACAATTTTGTTGTATTTCGGTTTTTTCTAGATTCTTAATTATTAGATATTTTTCTTTTTCTATTATTACATTTTTATCTTCATATTTTTTAGTTTTGCATTTCATTTGTTTGTTTATTAATATATTTTCTATACAATCGTCCTTTAATATTTGTAAATTTTTTATTTCTTTAGTTATATAATATAATCTTTTATTCAATTCTAGGAAGTTATTAGTTTGTAAATCTATAATTTTACTATTTATAGGAAAGTTTTGAATGTATATTTTATTAAATGTTTGGTTGGAATATTGGGGAATTAATACAATTACTAAAATATTTTCTTTGTACGTTGCTAAATTGATTTTTAATTCTTTTAATTTTTCAAATGCGATATTATTCTCTTTAATTTCTTGGCTTGTAATAATGTTTTGTGTTAGTATTCCTGTTCTGCTAGTCAATATTACGTCTTCTATTTTTCCTAAAGTTTCTCTAATTTCTCTTATGTTGTTATTGAATTCTATTTCTATACGAAGGTTATCAATATCACTGCTTCTGTTTCTTAATTTATTAACTGTTTCGATACCTTGGTTCATTAATTCGCTTAAAGTTTTAAACTGATTATTAAAATGATCGTTTATCTTTATTTGTTTATTTAAGTTATCTATGGTATTATGCTTATTTTCTTCTAGTGTTTTAAGTTTCTTTTCTATTTCTATTCTATCATCGTCATCCATTGCTCCGAATATGAATTTCAAGATGGAACCTCCTAAATTTATTAATCCTCTTTTTAATATGTGATGTGGGATTAGGGTATCAATTTTTTGTTCTAATTTGATTATTTCACTAAGTTGTTTATAATGCTTTTCTGGCATTAATTTATACTGTGCTTTTAATTGTTCGATTAGTCCTTTATAATCGGTTAAGTTAATTAAATGTATCATTGTATTATATTTTTCTATAAGTTCTACCTTTTCACTTTCTATTATAAGAAATTCTTGTTTAATTTCATTAATTTGTATTTCCTGTGGTTGTACTACCGTTATCTGCTTGTACAGAATAATCATTAAGATTATCACTACTGCTTTCATGTTGGGTGGTTGCAAATTTTTTCTTTCTCCTGAATTGGTCTTTGTGCAAGACTTGTATTCGTACGTGTGGTCTTATAGTGACTTTCTTGTCTTGTTGTTTTATAATGCTTATTTTTTTATGTTTTGTCTTTAGTTTGTCAAATCGCTCGGGATTATTTATTTTAGTATAACTAGGGTTAATTTCTTTATCACTCCTATTTTTATTTAACTTCTTTAATATTTTTTCTTTATTGCTTTCTATTCGTTCGCGCACTAGTTTTATATTTACTCTATTCAAATGAATGTCTACTGGTTTTTCTTTAGTGGTCAAATGTATTGTTTGATTGTAAACCTCTACTGCACGTAGTACGTTGTCGACTAAGTTGTCTGACCCTTCTAAAATTCTTAAATGCTCATTTAGCGTGCTGTGTACTCTTTCGATATCAGAGTTTCCTGTGTGTCTGTAAGGAGTTGTGAAATGAATTTCTATCTCCTTCTCTCTAAAGTATTCTTTTACTGTATAGGTTTGAAATGAAGGATCGTTATCTAGTACGATATATTTTGGTTTGGTCATGTAGGTAAAGATTTTTGTTATGGTATTTAATACATCCTTTTGGTTTTTGGTTTTAAGTTTTTCTACACATACGAATTTGCTGAATTTGTCTATACATGTGAGATATTTTGTTGAGTGGGGAAGTATCCATATATCCATGTGATAAGATTGGTGTGGACCTTTTGGTGTGATTGTTTTCTCGTATGGGAGTTTTATTGGGTTTCTTTCTATTTTAAGATTGCAACGTTCGCAATTGTTAATCACTTTTGTTATTAGTTCTTTCATATTTGGTGAGTAATATTTTCTTTTTATTTCTAAATAGGTTTTTTCAATTCCTGTATGATTATAGTAATTTAAATGTATTTTATTTATTTCTTCTTCGGTTTCTGGAGTTTTAATGTCAATTAAATAGGTTTTTGTCCTAAGGAGTTTCTGATTATTATGGTGTAGTTTCCAATAATCTTGGAACTCTAGAAATGATTTATCTTCTGTCGTATAAATACAGTTTATTGTGTTCGTATCACATTCTTTTATTATGTATTCATAGGTTTCTTTGCTGAAGTTTTTTCTGGTTATTTTTATTCTTCTCTTTCCTGGGAATGGGAAAGTTATCTCTTCTATGGTATTTTCTCCCTTTTCTAATATTATTTGTCTTTTGAATATGTTCAAGGGTTTCTCTGTGATTGATATTAGATTGGAGCTATCTGATATTACACTATGTCTGGTGCTAACTAAATCTTCTTCTTCTTCTAATGCATTTATTGTATCTATCTTTATTCTTGAAAGTGCATCTGCAACTTTATTTTCTTTTCCTGCTAGGTATCTTATATCAAAGTCATATTCTTCTAATTTAATCTTCCATCTTTGTAACTTACTATTAGGTTCTTTTAGATTATGCAACCATGCTAATGGTCGATGATCGGTTAATATTTTAAATCTTCTACCGTAAAGATAGTGACGAAACTGTTTCGTTGCCCATACTATGGCTAACAATTCCTTTTCTATCGTTGAATAATTACATTCATGTTTATTTAAAGTTCTACTTGCAAATCCTAATGGTCCCTGGTTTTGACTTAACACGGCTCCTATTGCAAAGTTACTTGCATCTGTAGTCAAAGTAAATTCTTTTGAGAAATCTGGGTGTTTGTTAATGAGTGTGTCTTGCATCGCAAGTTTTACTTTCTCAAATGAGGATTTGGTTTAATGCCTTCTGGAGTTATTATATGTCCTAAAAATTCACTTTCTTTCTTTAAGAAATCGCATTTGTTAAGAGATACTCTCAAATTTACGCTTTGGAGTTTCTTTAATACTTTTTCGAGAGAAGAGAGGTGTTCTTCTAGTGACGTGCTAAATATTATTATATCGTCTAAATATACATAACATATTTTTCCTACAAATTCTTTTAATACTTCATTCATCATACGCTGAAATGTCGCCGGTGCGTTTTTGAGACCGAATGGCATTCTAGCGAATTCATAATGTCCTGATAAAGTAGAGAATGCAGTTTTCTCTCTATCTTCTGGTTCTACCTATATCTGGTAAAATCCTTTTGTCAAATCTAAAGTAGTAAAATAATTTGCTCTTCCCATTTTATCTAGAATATCTTCTATTATTGGTATGGGGAATTTATCCTCTTTGGTTACATTATTTAGCTTTATATAATCGATGACGATTCGCCATTCTTTTTCTCCTGTTTTGTCTTCTTTTTTAGGTACTATCCATATGGGTGCGTTATATGGACTAGTGCTTTTTACTATTATTTGTTGTTTTAATAACTCATCTATCTGTTTATCTACTTCCTTTTTATGGACTTCTGGATACCTATAGATTCTGGAGAAAATTGGTTCATCACTTGTTGTTGCTATTTTATGTTTTACATGAGATGTGAAACTCAGGTCGTCTCCCTTGTGAAAAAATGTTTTTTCATTGTTTTTTAGTAATTCTGTTAATTTTGTATGCTCTTCGGCATTTAAATGGTCTAACCTTTTAGTTTCTAGTTCGTCGAAAATGGAACTTCGTGGTTCTATATTATTAAAGTAATTTATTTCTTTTTCATATTCTTTTTCTTCGTCTATACTGAAGAATAAAGGTATTATTTCATTATTTAATTCTAAAGTTTTTGTTCTAAAATCGATCTTACTTTGGTTAGGGATTAATATATTATTTCCTATAATTCCATTGAAATGTTGATTGAAATCTAGTATTTGGAATACACAATCTTCTACAACATTGTAAATAAATCTTTCTTTTGGGATTTTTATTTCTTCATTTACTATTACTGGAGTTCCTACGGTTTTTAAAGTTAAAGGTTTTTCTCTTTTTATGATATAGTTTTGTGGGGCATTATTTCTATTTATTAAACTATTCGTTGCTCCCGTGTCTATTAGCATTCGGATAGTTTGTTTGTTTTTTACTAGTTTAATAAATGGCAATCCGGTAACGGTGGTTCCGAGGCCGGATACTGAAAATTTTGGTTTGTTCTTAATTCCAATTCGTTATTAGAATGGTTTATTTGTTGAGGTTGTACTCTTCTAAGTTGACTACTAGTGGGATCTATTTCCATTTGTTCTACATTCTGACTTCTGTTGTAGTAATTGGGGTTGTAATTATTACCTTTGTAATTGGGATTTCTATAGTTATTATTGGGATTATTATTATAATAGTTGACTGGTGGTCTGATATTTACTGGATTTTTTGGTTGAAAATTATTTTGATAAGGTTTTTGTGGTATATAATTCTGTCTTTTAGGTTCAGATCTTTCTTCCCTTCTTTCTTCTATGAATCCTGCCTGAGTTAGTTCGTATAATGCTGCTTGTAGGCTAGTTGGTTTTAGTGAGAATAATACTGTTCTCATATGAATAGGTAATTTTTCTTTAAAAGTGTCTAATGCAGTTTGGTTATTATGAGGTATATCAAGTGGTTTATTTTCTTGCACTGTTTTCTGATTTAATTCACATAACGTTTTCTGTATCTCGTTATAAAATGTCATTACATTGTTTTTGTAGTTTATTTGACGAAGGTCGTCGTATAATTGAAAGCTACTTTTGAATCCTCCAAAATTGCTTACTAATAATTCTTTTATCTCTATCCATTTATTTAGATGTGCATGAATTTCTACGCATCTTTTTGCTTTACCTCTCAATTTTGATTTTAATATGTTGATACACATTAATTGTGATTGGTCATCATATTTATTCAATGTTGGAATAATTCCTTCTACATTGGCTATGAACGTATACAAGTCTTCTCTTCTACCGTCAAACGTACTTAGTTTCTCGATGTACTTAAGTGGGTCTAGTGTTAATGTTAAAGCCATTTTAATATTTTCTTTTTTAATTACTATGTCAAAACTACTTTCACTATTTTCACAATTATTTTTCTTAGAATTAATACTTAAAATATTCTTACAACTTGCTGGTATCGGTGCGTTTCTGATTTGTATCAAATGATCGTCTTCTTCGTCCGTTGTGCTTCCTTCTTCATATGAATCGGGTTTTGTTGGTTTCTTCCTTTTGAATAATTTGTTCATCTGCTCGGTCTCTAATTAGTTTTTCCTCTATGGAACTTCATAACATTAGTCGTTTACGTTGACATTGGTTATTAAACTAATTCACTTTGTAGTTTTCTTTATCTGCTTTAAAGAATTCTACTTGGTTTTGTTCTTTATTTGTTTTAAAGATTTAATACTTAAACTCTGGGTTCACTAGAGTGTATAGATTTTTATGAATTTGAACACTATGTTCGATAGGGTATTCACAATGAGAATAACTTAAACTTTATGGTCTATAAAGTGTTTCTTATTTAGATTTCCACTGATTTTAAACTTTAAGTTCATTAAAGTATTCACGGAAGGTTTTACTTTGTGTGTGACGATTTTCGTTCGTATCACTAGATAGCTATTTTTATTTTTTTTTTTTTTTATGTAGTATACGTGTACATTTTTTGATAGCTATCCTACCGACTGCGCCAATTTTAACTAAAAATTAATGGTTTTTATTTTTTTAGAGCAAGAGCTCTTCTTTTATTTAAGTCTTCTTAAAAACTAACTACTATAAGCGAGAAACGCTACTATTTATGTGTTCAAGGCGCGGTTTCTTGTTTGGTGCTCGCATCGTCTCTTTTGTCGGTGCATCTGCCGTTTTATGACTTCGAAATATCCCTTCTTGGAAGGTCGTCTTATTGTTTTCACATCTGCCGTTTTATAACTTCCATATGTATGTGATATCCCAGTTTGCTAGCTTTCTTGGGAGGTCGTCTTCTGTTGGCACATCTGTTGGGTTTTTCCGCTTAAAAGAGTCGATCCCTGTTTAGTTGGGCTGCTGACATAACCTATATATACATATAAAAATATGTAGTTTATTTATTTTTCCAAATGTCTAATAAAACAAAAAAAAAACAATTCATTGAAAAGCTTGGCATCACAACGTTTTGCAGAATAGGAACTTTCAAACTAATTCAGTCTTCCAAAATATTGCTATACATATACAAAGGTCCGCCGGGAAGGTATGTTTTATGTTGTTTTATTGTCGGCAATTATGTATGGAATACAATATCAGGTAAATTTCCGCCTCTGTTAGTCTCACAAATGCGAGCCCTTTTGAGCACATTTTTCATTATTTAACGTAAAACTGGCACTTGGAATTTGTCGCTCTCATAAAGTGACAAAGTTGAAAAACGTTAACCTTTATTCACATCAACCGCGTAGTCATAACATATTTAATCACACATCTGATCTCCGTAATCACCTCATTCATTGGCTAAGATAGACACCAAAGATCAAGACTCTTCTAAATCAAATATTTCATATTTCATATAACATATACAGGGTGTCCGCCGGGAAGGTATACTACTTTGTTTGTTTATAATTTTTGATTAAATGAAAGAGAATGGATCTTATATTGATAAATGTTTTATTTAATGTCGGCAATTATGTATGGAATACAATATCAGGTAAATGTCCGCCTCTGTTAGTCTCACAAATGCGAGCCCTTTTGAGCACATTTTTCATTACATTCTCACACATTTCACGCGGTATTTCATTTATTTCATCACGAATATTTTGTTTGAGTTGCTCAAGCGTTTCTGGTTTGTTTGCATAAACCTTGCTTTTCAGATATCCCCACAAAAAGAAGTCCGGAACAGTCAAATCAGGCGACCGTGGAGGCCAATCAACATCACCATTTCTTGAAATAACTTGTTGTGGTCCCGCAGTAATTCCATTGTAATCCTGGCTGTATGAGATGTGGCACCGTCTTGTTGATACCACATGTTAATCAAGCCCAAAGCATGAAGTTGTGGCGTTAAAAAGTTTTCAATCATATCGCGATATCGCTCCCCATTCACAGTTACCGTTACGCCGTTTTCATTTTCAAGGAAGTAGCACACCAGACTGTAACTTTTAATGGATGCAAGGGTGATTGATGAATAATTTGAGGGTTTTCCATTGCCCAGAACCGACTATTCTGTTTATTCACATATCCATTCAAATGAAAATGTGTTCTCCAAAAAATTTCACGTAACTTTGTCATCGTCACAGTAATCGATAATTGATTTTGATAAAATGTTTTAACGATTAAAACACGTTGGTTTATCGAATATTATTCCATAATAAATTTGCCACGTGTCTACTTCACGACTGCGAAATATGAACTGTGAAGACTAACGGTTACAAAAATGGCGGCCAAACAAAGTAGTATACACCCTGTATATATACATATTAATGTAAAAAAAATAAAAAAAATATAGATTTATAAATTATAAAGAAAATTCATCATCTTCATCGCTCTCGGAATCGCTTGAATTATTATAATTATTTTTATATGCGTGCTTTGTCCCTAGTTTCTTATGATTTCAACAGGATTAAGTCCATTGTAGCAATATCGTTAAGTATTTTTAAGAATCGGTTAGACCGGTTTTCGAAATTTTCTCTGGTCCGATATGACCGTAATCCGGTCAGAATGGCAACATTGCTCAAAAAACTCCAGTTCAATTTAAAAAAAAGAGAGTAAGCACAAAAAACACAACACAAAGCACAAAAGCCAAAAGGTGCATACAACAGAGAAATAAAAAGCACACAGCACAAAAGGTACAGAGAGCGAAACAGATTTTGCCGCAGCCTTGCAATCATCTAAAACTATATTCCGGTTGCTATGAAAATATTTGCGAAACGCAACAACAATAAACAAGTTCAAGTGCTTGGCTCACTAACTCCAACAAGAGAAGAAGTGCAATCGCTTGGTATCTACTTTAGATATCATATCAACAATGTCCATGGACCTTGTGACCGTTTCAGATTGGACATTGTCTGTTTGCTAATAAGACATAATGTTCATGGACATGGTCGCATAATGTTCATGGACATTATGTCACCCCACCGTGCTTCGAATTGGAAATAAAGGACGCAATCATTTTGAAAACATACATTTTACTCTAAGTATGCATTTTGGTCAAAATCGTTATTGACGTCTTCAGGTAAACTAAAGAAAACAAAGTTTTTTAAAAATGTCTTATTTCAAAAATGCATTGTACTATAATATATAGATAAAATTAGTTTGCTATTAAGTAAGAAATGACTATATTGGCATATTGCCATAGAAAGACATATTTGTAATAATCGTGTGGACCATTTTCGAGATTTGTCCAAATTCCAAAAGTACCTATCATTATTAGATTTTTTATCGAAAAACTGTATGCACATTTTATATAGTAAAGTAATTCAAAACACCAAGAAGAGTTCAGTAATATAAATTAAGACATTGGGGGCAATTCAGTAATGCTAATGAAAGAACTGAGAACAATTCTTTTGATTTCGCTTTATTGAGTTATGAAATAAGACTAACTTAAAACTAATGACTATGTAGCCAAGCGACGATGTTGCAGCTCTTATCTGAGTCATCTCACGAAGATGCACATTCCAATGCCTCTACTCAAATTTGTTTACCAAATGTTAGTGACGAGGAATGTGCTGATGTCAGCATTGAGACAGATTCAATCCTCTTTTGAATTGGAAGTGGGGAATTTATTTTGCTTATATGACTATATGGAAAGTACTCCTACCAACGAGCGTCGAACTTGCCGAGTTGTAGGGGCTGAGTAAGTTCAATGATTCTTGAGATTTTCTCCAGTTGAGACCTGAAACCAAAGGACGCTACACTCCGCCTGGTTACATAAGTGTAACTTGCCGGTCCCAAGCCCGGTAAAGGAGAAGGAAAGAGGACTAAGCCTCTCTTATAAATCTCGAATCCACGGCTGAACAGCATACGCCGAGGGCTAAGAGCGTGCAAGTTTGCTTTCCTTTGGTTATACGGGTAGACTACGGGCGACTGATTATAGCCCGCTTACTCATGGGTCCATAATAGATACCAAATCAAACAATAGAGAATGATGCCTCTACAAATGTATCATCAACTAGGGATGTTAACTGCGAACAACCTGTCAGCAATTTCGAGACATCCGCCAATCGGGAAGAGTCACCTATAATATATTCTGAAATGAGAAGCCTAGATGAGAATTCGTATCTTCTAAGCGACTCAATCTCTGTTCAATGTAAGTATGTTATCGAATGAATTTCCGGACGACGAAGTAGTCAAAGCCAAAACCACTGACAAAACAGGTCAAAGCGAATCGGTATTTGTCAAATTTACACCCTCCTAGAATCGCCGGTTTAAACAGGCGCTAAAAAAGGGCTCTAATAAAATATAAGCGATAGAATTCGCCAAATCAACAGATGGGTTTAAAGGTCCCGAGGTGAAGCGCATGCGCCCCGAGGTTAAGACTCCTCCTCAGTCCGAGGCGAAGATCAGGATCAGATCACGAAAATAAAACAAAACGGATCATTGAAAAGTTTAATTTTGGAATTGTGGCAACAATTTGTTGCTTTCAAAAACAAAACAAATAATACAGGGTATTTCAACCTTCATATTGCCACCAGCCATATTGCAAATATTCTTCTGAACGTGAAGTCACCCAAGGCACATGTCATTTTACTTGCAAAGTCGGGGGTGTTACTGTATTTGAATCAAATTTGCATAATTAAGTATTTTATGTTCAAATATGCAACACATGAAAAATATTTTGCTGCTAACACTTGAGTTTATCTTAGCATATTAAGGTGTGTCCAGACCCGCGAAACATTTCAGAAATGTTTTTGAAATGTTTCTGAAGCAAATCGGACACATTTCATAAACACTTATAAAAGATTTCTGAAATTTATTTATTAAATTTTTATGAAATGTTTCAATTTTATCCAGTTTTGGACTAGAAGAAAATAATGTGGTAGGGTTATAGGCAGCGAGTAATGTTTTTATTTTTGTAATTTTGGACTCGGGAATCACGCGACACAAGATTTAATTCAAATAATCGTATTAAATGAATCACTTTCTCATTACGTATTCCAAGCTTTTCTGGACATTTTTATTTTATTTTAACAAAAAAAAAAATTCTAAAAACAGCGCCCACTTTCTGCAGGGAAACTTGTAAAACAAAAATGATTCCCCATGACGATTGGGTAAATGTGAAACATTTCCTAAATGTTTTTTTGGTGTCCAGATCCAAACCAGCAAAACATTTCATAACAATAACAATAAAACAATCCACCTAGTCACAATTAGTAGAAATAATTTTCAGATCATGATTCGTGATCTCGATGAGAAGCAGGATCATGTGCTGTTGTTGTAGGTGCATGTAAATCGATGATCTATA
The DNA here is from genome assembly GCA_951230905.1 of Cheilosia variabilis. Classification (NCBI taxonomy): domain Eukaryota; kingdom Metazoa; phylum Arthropoda; class Insecta; order Diptera; family Syrphidae; genus Cheilosia; species Cheilosia variabilis. The sequence continues at coordinate 11,474,671 of OX579677.1, forward strand.
TGGATCATAGCTGATATTAAAAAACTATATATATCTTATATAGTTAACAGAATTTGTAAAGCGAGAGTTTAAAGAAAAGAAATACTGATAATGGAAAAAGAATGGAAACGTTGAGTTTACCCTTCGTACGGGAAATTGGTTCGTTGGAGCCATAGGACGTGCGGTGGGCTGGTAGATAGAAGAGGCGGGGCTATCTTAAATTACTAGGGTTTCTATTCCTCTATTTATTGTGCATGGTAACAATGCGTATCTTCGGCGTTATGTACCCATCGTTTTTGGCGCCTATATCATTGTACATATATGAACATTATATACGATATGGGTACATTCTCTGTGTTCTTACGTATTTATGTGAAGCGGGAATCAGTGTCATGTGTCTACCATTGACATTGTATGTTCCATGCAAATTCGTAGAATTTGGTTAGCATGCTGTATACAACTACAGGTCGTGTGGCGAAAACAATAACAAGAAAAATTTTTGCTATGCTTAGCATGTAACTCATGGTTTGCGATATCACGTGAACAAAATGCATATAGCCGACTCTTGTGAGTGCCGTCTATTTCTTGAAGAAGACGAAACAACTGAGCATATGTTATGTGAATGCCCAGCTCTTTCTGGTATTAGAAGGAATTTCTTCTTTAGGAAAATAATAAGCAAAGAAGAAGTCGAGGTCTACCTCTACTGCTATGTCCCTCCGGGTTGGATTTGAAGGCTCTTCTGGCCGGAGCGTTGGTGTCCATTCGCTTTACATGTCACCAGCCACCTTAGACGACTGATGCGTACTTTTCTGATCAGGTCGATGCCAGCTCGTAGAGTTCGCTGTTATCTGCTGCTCCAAAACCCGTCAACGCAAACGGGACCAAAATCACACAAAGAATTTGGCGTTCGAAACGACCAAGGAGAAATTCATCCGCTTTTGATAACGTCCAGTCTCCTTTGTGTTTCTCGACAAGGCCATTGCCAAACAATTGCGTTCTTAGGATGAAGTAACAGTGGTTGGCAAGTGTGATTCTTCGCTTGATTTCTGAGGTGATGTCATCTTCATCTTCCCGAACTACCTTAAAGTTTTTTGTCATCAAAGGTCTCGGTGAGATTGTTTCCGAACTTTATAAAGCAAAGATCGTTCTCCGTCATCATTCTGCACAATCTTACAAGTTGGCAAGGATGCCAAAGCTAGATATGGTTCTGTATAGCTTGTCTCTATAGCCAATAAATTTGCATTTTGTTTTATTTCAATGCACACCAGACGAATCAAGAAAACAAAACGTTTTATTTTGTTCCAATCTGTTTCGCTTGATGTGTATTAAAAAAAAACCGTTTTACCTTCCGAATCAAAAACGTTTTGTTTGACCCGGTGCGTTTTCAGCCTAAAATGAAGGCCATTACCAGACATTTAATCGGTTTAAATCATTTTGTAACGCTAAGACATCTGACAAATAGTTTATTTATAGATAATTTAGATCAGCTCGAACGACATTTCGAGCTTTTTACGTAAGAGGGTAAGTTATGGATAAAAAGAAGAAACAGAAGAGGCAAAATATGACTTCCTTGGGGAACACCTGAAATGCTTTGAATTTCATTCAAAAAGCGGATTCAATTTCAACAAATTGTTTGCGATTGGCCATTCCATTTTAAAATGTTAGAATGAAATCCAAAAGGTTTAAGTTCATATAAAAAAAGGCTGTGTTGCACACGATCAAAGGCCTTAGAAAATACTGATTTTTCACTCAATATACTGGAAGACGTTTTTCAATATTTTCAAGACAGTATTTAGCAAAAAATGACAAAGCTGATTAGAAAACAATGAGAGAATTTACTGATTACATAAACAAATACTATAGAAAATCATTAGCAAAATTCATAAATCAAGGCAAAATTATCTCTGTGCCGCCATCAACCCTTTTGATGATATTGTTCTCGCTTAAGCACTGCCACCTGTGTACCTATTCGTCCGACAAAGGATTCCAAAGCCGATACCCATAGACTAATCGAAAATAAATTTTTTATTAAGTCAACTGGCATATCAGCATTCTACATCCCAAATGGGTCCTTTTGAATTTCATTGTTCGGTTGCACTTCATTATTTTTTTTTTCCATTCCTGTTTGAATATCTCTTTGAAGGCTTGGATACTAGTATGTTTTATTTATAATTGTATCGGTACTCGGTTGTCATATGTGCAGTTCAACCCCTCTGTCGAATGAATTATATCAACAAAAGTGATTAGAACATGAGTCCAACCACATGCTTTAATAATAGATCATATAAAGTAGGTACATCCATACATTTAGAGTGTGCAAATGGGTTCCCTGATTTGATGAAGGTGTTAGGAAGTTGAGTCGGTTCGGATGAGTATCAATGTCATTGACATTCCACTCACATATTCATGAAATGTTAATTGATAAGAAGCGTGTTGCTCATTCACAATTTGTACCACCGCGGGGGCAAGAAATTGGAATTGTTTGATTTTAAGATGACGACACTGGGTGCCACATATAGTTTAAAAAAAACGCTTTTTCCTTTCGGAATTCGGAAAGTGTTCAGCGAATTTTGCATTTCAAGTTTTTGATATACTTAAACATAAAGCCCAGTCTCTACATGTAATAAAATTGTTTGTATGTGGATTCTGTTTTATTAGTACGCGGCGGATTAACAACACTCGTCAAAGGTTGCCGCCTCATGAAAAAAAAAAAAAAAAAACTGAAATAATAAGTTTTTTTGGTAGCTTTGATAAAAATTAAATGAAATGATTAACAACACTCGTCAAAGGTCGCCGCCTCATGAAAAAAAAACAAAAAACTGAAATAATAAGTTTTTTTGGTAGCTTTGATAAAAATTAAATGAAAGAGAAATAAAGTGCACGACTGGGTTACACGAAACTTTCTCGTTCATATTAACAGTGTGGTTGATTGCTTTTTGTTTTATTAGGCAATTATATAGTTAAAGAACTCAGAAGCGATTCTAGAACCTACATAAACAAGCCGTGCAGACAAAATAAGATATAAGAATATAGGTACTTAAATAAAATGCATTCATATTCATTTCAGATTGCAATGTATCAAATAATGAAGTGAGGCTTAAGATCTCACTAAAAAACGAGTTCTGTTCATAGGCTCTTACACCTTAATCGATATTTTCGAGAATGTACCTACAAGAACAAGTGTTGACTATGGTTGGAAGAAGGGTTCATGATATGCCAAAATCCTTACACCGGTATATATGTAGAATTTGAGAATTTGTCGAAGTATCAATCAAGAGTTTTCAGTCGTGTATGTTTTAGGTGGTTGTTGGTTATTTTCTGATATTTGTTTCGAAGAAGAGCACAAGTGGTTTTGCGTAGTTGTTATTGAATTTTAATTGAAAGTGAGGCAATGAGATAAACAAAAATATAGAGTATTTGAACACAGGTCGGGATTTGGGTAGTCATTGTAAACAAATATTTTAAATGCGGCTTTATTCGCACTTTTTAAGAAAATCTATGTATAGGATCTTATTTAACATTCTTCTATTATCCTAAATATGTATTTGTAGCAAAATCAATTTTGTAAAATTATGCTGAGAAAATAGTAACAGGTACCTATTGCAATGTTTACTTCGACAAAAATTCTGTGGCCACAAACCATAACCGCTAAAGTCGACTTTAGACGAAATTGAGATATCGATGCCATTAGATTTTTCATCTTTATAAGGGTGATTTTTTAGCTGGTTTGGTTTTGGCAACACTGGTTTTGACAGCTGACGTGTGTTTAGTACCTTGTGTCACTGTCAAACAGCTTCAGTTTGGTTTGCAATTTAACCATGGATCGTCTTACAAATGAACAACGCTTGCAAATTATTGAATTTTACTATCAAAATTCGTGCTCGGTTCGAAATGTTCATCGCGCGCTGCTTCCATTTTATGATCGGCATTCTCGACCTTCTGAGCAGTCTATTCGGAAGATTATGACCAAATTTCGCACCAAATTTACTTTGTTGGACATTAAACCACCAACACGTTTACGTACTGTGCGTAGTGAAGAAAATATTGCGGCCGTATCAGCTAGTGTGACAGAAGACCGCGAAATGTCGATTCGGCGCCGTTCCCAGCAGTTAGGCCTTTGTTACAGCACTACGTGGAAAATTTTGCGGAAGGATTTGGGCGTAAAGCCTTTTAAGATACAGCTGGTGCAAGAACTAAAGCCAGCCGACCTACCACAATGCCGAATTTTTGGTGAATGGGCTCTTGGAAAGCTGGCCGAGGATCCGCTTTTTTATCGAAAAATTGTGTTCAGCGATGAGGCTCATTTTTGGTTGAATGGGTACGTAAATAAGCAAAATTGCTGCATTTGGAGTGAAGATCAGCCAGAAGCATTGCAACAGCTACCAATGCATCCCGAAAAAGCCACTGTTAGGTGCGGTTTATGGGCCGGCGGCATTATTGGGCCATATTTCTTCAAAGATGATGCGAATCGCAGCGTTACTGTCAATGGTGAACGCTACCGAGCGATGATAACAAACTTTTTTTTGCCCGAAATGGAAGTTCTTGACTTGCATGATATGTGGTTTCAACAAGACGGTGCCACATGCCACACAGCACGCGAAACAATGGCGCAATTGCGAGGCGAGTTTGGTGAACAGTTAATTTCACGTTTCGGGCCGGTCAATTGGCCGCCTAGATCGTGCGATTTGACACCATTAGATTATTTTTTGTGGGGGTATGCCAAGGCTAATGTGTATAGGGACAAGCCCGCTTCGATTGACGCACTGGAAGCCAACATCCATGCATTCATTCGTGAGATACCGGCCGATATGTGTGAAAGAGTATGCCAAAATTGGACTCAGCGGATGGGCTACCTGAGACGCAGCCGCGGTCAACATTTGCATGAAATTATATTTAAACATTAAATTGCAAGGTTCAAACTATCGATTCAAATAAATATTTCATTCATTTTTTCGAATTTTTTGTGTTTTTTTTTTAAAAAAAGTTCTAAGCCTCTTAAAAAATCACCCTTTATCTTTAAAAAAGTGGCCACAATTTAAAAAAAAACATAACAGCTTAAGTCACTAGAGTTAATAGACTCACATGTAATTTCACGAGTTTGTCAAAAACTATAAATTGCTCTCCTGAAAAATGAGTAAAACAGACTTTTGCGGGTTTTCCTTGTGACCACAGAAATACTATTAAGCTAAAAACTGAATATAAGGTATTCTTTAGGATGTAAGCATTGTTGATATAATGATTTGGCACCACGCATCCAGCTATTAAACGGTCATCACGACATCTATTAGAATAAACATAAACCTTGTGGTCATCTAAACAACATACATTTGTAGAAGACAACTCTTCGTTCTCTTCTTTCTCAGCCGTCGACATGGAAGGTTCTATCAACGATAATTAATTAACATTATATAATTAACTTAAACTTTATTCCTGAATTATATTACTTACATATAATAAAGCCAATATTATATTTTAATTGTTACCATATGCGTTTGGAGTATTTCATTTAATATAGAAGAGGATACTTTCATCATCGTGGAATCTTAACAAGCATCTACTTGGTTTCCTGAAAATATGTATCTAATGGTGTTTTCGAAACATGAACATTGAACATTTTTTTAAAGTAAAGGTTGGTGAATTAAAAAACAAGTTTTGAGTTTATCAATTTTAGATTGCATTTTGGTCGAAATCGGTATTTTTGTTTTCAAATATTATATAAAAAGAAATTAAAATGGTGTTTTTTTTTTAATTTTTGGACGATAAATTAGAGAAAAAATAAGTTTGATATCATTTTAGTTACAATCGAATTTACCGCTTTTTAAATAAATCTGATTTTTGAAAGTAGCACTTACATAAACTAGATTAAAAAAAATGCCTTAATTAATTAATTAAGAATGCATTTTTGTGAAAATCGTATGGAGCGTTTTTGAGATGAGTCCGCTTTTCAAAAGAACCGTTAGGTATTCGATATTTTTTTTGAGCGTGAAGCTCGGCATGTAGGAATGTAAGCCCCACCTACTTAGCTTAAATTTCAAATTTGTTTGAAATCGTTGAAGCCGCTCCGAAAAAATTTTGTATTTTTTTGTGACATTGTAATGTCAGAATTGATTAACTTCACGAGCTCGAAATTTTGTTCGTATACAATATCTTTCTCTTACTCCGTAATTTCTCAATTACGTTAAAAAGAACAATATATATGATACTGACACATTCTATCTTTCAACAAAAGATTCAGCTGTATGCCATCTAGTAGATTCTTATGAGTATCAAGGAATAGATGTGTGATTTGAGCTGACTCTAAGTTGTAAAGGTTTTGAAAACGATATTTGAATTTAATTTTCAGTTTGTTTAGTTAGGGGGATTCTCACGGTGAGTCTCTTTGAAGGAGATACTTAAAAAAGTATTTTTAAGTATTTTCCTAGCATAATCTACATACAGTCTTATTTTATATGACATGCCTTATCTTTTAATACTTTTACTACAGTAAGATCGGGATCTAATATCACCTTTGCCAGCAGTAACCTGCTACGAGACGCGTGAGCGACCATTACACGCATAATGATCACACTGCTATTCCATTTAGCGCGAGCACTGGATCAGCAAACCACACTAGCAGGGCGACACTCAAGCTTCGTCTTAAGTGAGGCGATAATTGGAGCTTGAAGTGAAGGGGAAATTTTCCTCAAACTTGGAAGCGCCAAAAACTTGTCTTACTGCCCAAGGGAAAAGGAAATCCAAACGAACCACCACCTTATCGTCCTATTGGTCTACTAGACACGGTTGGTAAAATCCTCGAGCTTGTAATTTACAATAGGCTACAGCTACGTCCAGCAGGACGTCTATCAGAACACCAATACGGTTTGCGTAGCTCAAAATCTACCGTAGACGCAATCAGCGCGGTAATAATGAGAGTCCAGGCCGCTATAGAGGGCAGACGTTGGAAAGGAGGCAACAAGAAATACTGCGCCGCTATAGCTCTGGAAGTGAAAAACGCGTTTAATTCGGCGAATTGGGAACGCATCATGAGCTGTCTTTACCGGATTGAAATACCAGAACAGCTGCGTAAAATTATATCGATCTACTTGGCAAATAAAGTGCTTCTCTATGATTCTAATATGAGGTTACTGGTGGTGTGTCTCAATGCTCAGTCCTAGGACCGTTGTTGTGGAACAATATGTTTGACGACATTCTGAGTCTACCGATTCCACAAGAAGCTTCAATTATCAGCTTTGCAGACCATATCTCCGCGGTGGTTGTGGCAAAAGCGATAGAACATGTCGAACAGCACTGTAACGAAACAGTTGTAACTGTACGTAGATGGTTAGTTATCGCCGGTTTCCAACTTGCAAATCATAAGACTTAAGTACCTTGGAAATAAGAAATAGCCGAGTAGGCGACGAAAAAAGAAAATACGAAAGAAATCGCAGTACGCTGTTTGGCAAAAATAATGAAACGAATCGTTAAAGGGAAGATGGACCCATCGTCTCATACAAGTGATCAATGCATGGATTAATCGTGCTCATGGCGAAACAAACTTCTATCTGACTCAGTTCTTGACGGGTATGACTGTTACAGAGAATATCTCTTAAAACGCGGACATGAAACAATCCCAAACTGACCACATTGCGAAACCATTTCCGAAAACGCGGAACATGTGATCTTTTATTGGCCACGATACGAAACCGAGAGAATCGAACTAAGGGACAAATTTTGGCCAACTCCCGATAATGTCGTAAATTGCATGCTTCAGAATAGTCAAAACTGGACCAATATAAGTGACGTGGCGGTTCGAGTACTATGCGACCTTAGGAGATTAGAGCGTCAACGCAAAGACTATCCTTAGTCTTTTTTGTGATGAAAGCCTAATATACAAACAAATATAAGGCATTGGAAAAATGTCCTAATGGTCAAAGAAACGAAACGTGAAGAGTGGCACTTTAAAAGATGATCACTACGCAATTTAAAAGAAAACTTTAATATTCAAATTATTTTATTTGTCACTTATAGCAGCAGGGTATATAATTAAAATATCTACACGGTACACGGCTGGGTCGGACGAAACTTTCTCGTTCATCAGAAGTGTAGTTGGGAGTTAGGTAAAAATATTGGAAATGCTTTCGCAATTTATTAATTTATTCAAAGATAAGATAATAATAAATCTTTGTGCAAATGGAGCTAATAGTGCGTCTAGAACAGATATGGTGATATGCTGATCCTCTTCACCATATTAGGGTGGTGAAAAGAAATATAGAAGCCAGTTAAGTTTTAAAATGTCATTAAACGAACGCGCTGAACATTATTCAAATTACAAATCCACTATATCTTCCTTTGAACCATACGGGACCAACGCAATACCTTCAATTCCAGTTAATTCCACTAGAAATATTTTGAACAAAAATGCGTTTTAATCCTCCAGTTTCAGAGATTGAACAATACACAAAAAGATTCATCACATAGGTATAATAGCGCCATCCTTTGCGTATATAAATGGCACCGTGGATAACCGCCTCTACCCACTCGTGGAATTTATGATTTTCGTTCTAGTTTTTATTTTTCATATTTAATTCATCGGTAGAAAATGCAAATGGCGAGGATTGGAGAACATGCTGAATTCAAACTCCAACCATCCGAGAGCGAAATAAAAAAAGGAAAACAATATTACCTAAAAAATAAATAACATGTTTTGTTGTCCTCAGAGGAGTGAGCGTTTTGGGGGTTGTGTGAGTGAAAAGCGCTCGAATATATGTTTTGGGACGTTGCGTTGGGACTTGGGAGCATATTCTGGGAATACCGTCTGTAGAGAAGTTCGTCTGATTTATAGCGAAAAATACACTTTATCCACGGGTATATAACAACTTTTTGTTTTTTAATGTTTATATTGCAACGGGTGGTACATTTTGTTTTCCACACATGAATTATATGAATATTTATTTTCAAACACTTACGAAGGCGGTCTTGAATTGGAAAAATGTCTCCAAGGAGGGACACACCTTAAGATGTTGTGCATATTGTATTTTACAAATTTCAATCAAAATAATACGTAAGTTCATAACGAAACACAAGACACTTTTCTATACATGAAATTGACAATAATTTCCAAACAAAAATTATCAGGAGAACCGTTATCACTCCTTACTTTCCATTTCATTATCATAAATACTTAACTTTATAAGCCATATAGTCATAACTCGACTAACAGGGTGGCTTCTTAGTTGGGTGGTTGGTTGGTGAGAGTGAGTGACGGGGATAAGGGGGTTGGTCCAATTATAGGTAGCCACTGGATGTAGGGTTCAGTGTTGCCAGATAAAAAATCTGAAAATCTTGTTTTTCCGAAACAAAAAATCTTTTTTTTCAAGATTTTGTTCAAAATATAAAAAGAGCGAAATTTAAAATACAATTTTGAAGTTCTTTACCACTAAGACATACTAAAACATTTTTCCAAAAACTCGTTACATCATTTATTTTATCAAATTCGTTAAAATGCATGTTTCCTTAGAATTAATGAAAACGTTAGTGAAACAGAAATTTTGCATGGGCTCTGTTCGACTCACATTTTATATTATAATGGAATTAATTTAAATTTCCTTCAATAGAAAATGTTCTTTTAATGTGCTGGATTTAAAAAGTTCTTGATATCAAAAATCTTGAAATTTGATAATTTCGAGGTAAAAAGTCTTGTACCTACAAGTTTTTGGAGCTCAAAAATCTTGAAAAAAAAAGAAATATCTTGTAATCTGGCATCACTGGTAGGGTTTGTGATGTCGGCGGATCTGTTTGTTCGCTCCATAATGTCGCTTAGTTCCACGTTTCAAATGTGCTCCCAGAATTTTGTTGCGTAGAGTCGCTGAAGCTGGACAGTGGCACAGGAAATGTTCTATATCTTCTCCCTCCTCCTGGTAGTTTGGGCATATTGAGGTTTCTGAAATGCCGATTCTATTTGCATGTTTATTAGCATAGTTATATTATAGTTAGTTAGTTTTAAGCTTATTTTTACATCGGTCCAGTATATGACAGATTATACCGGATCAAAGTGTCCATAAAACAATTCGAAATTTCATTTGAAAAGACAAAAAAGGTTTTGTTTCTATTTGTTATTGTTTCTAAACCCAAGATTGGGTAAGCGTTCATTTGAAACACATGTGTACACAGCCGATGGAAGATCCCACAGGCGAACAAATTTTCTTGTATTTGTATACACAAGGTAGTGACGCCCTTGCATTGTATTGAAAACACCACACAATGTTTTTTCAAAGAAAGAAGGAATCCAAAAAGCTAAGGAATACTAGGGAGAATATGCGACTTGATGCAATTGTGGTAACAGCCAAGATAGAGCTCTCATATGCTCAAATACTATCCCAATTTAAGGCCGATCCCAAACTCGGCAACTTGAGAGAGTCAGTAACAAGTATCAGGTGAACGCCAAAAGACAAGACGACCTGGGGCTTGTAACAGAACGACAAGTAGTTGTAGGACAAATGAATTTCGACAACTTGTCAAAGATTGTGTAACACAAAACGACAAGTCCGTGAGCACTGCGAGAATTGCCGCGATGAAGGATGACAATTGGGAAATTATATAATTTCCCTCATTCTGTAACAGAACACGACAAGTGTCAAACACACTTGTGGAACTGTGGTTCAATGAGGACAAGTGATCTGAATATTGTCAAAAACTGACAAGTGCATTTTTAATGTAATACCTAAGCAGAAAACAAATAGTGAAATACAATAGTATATAGTTAAAAATGTACTTTTTTGATTCCGATTTTGATAGTGATGGTGAGTGAGAACAGCGAACCTCGGCACAGGTTGAAAGAATTAATTTTGATGTCAGTGATCATCTGTATATTGAAAAATTTCGCATATCAAAATCAACTACACACAATCTTGCTGCAAGACTAGGAAGAAAAATACAGTGCACTACAAATAAAAGTTATTCATTGACCGTTTACCAAAAACTGTTGATTACTCTACATTGGTTCAGTTCGGGTTCATAGTACCATATTATATTTAGGTGACATATACGGCGTCAGCAAAGTGACAGTGTGTCGCTGCATTCGATAGATTTCTTTTGTTAGGACAGCACTGAAAGCACCAAATAGGATATATTTTTCTTCTCTTATTTTTGTTAAAATAGCACAAGTCAAGGGAATTTAGTTCTTTTGACAAGTGAAACGGTTTACGTTCTGTTACAGAATTAATTTGTACTTGTCGGACAAGCATAAGTGGACAAGTGTCGCGTTGTGTTACAGGCCCCTGTTATTCCAGCTGAAGGAGATAGGTGGGAAAACCGAATAGTTCAAGGGAATACTCGGTGAAACTCTCGGCACTAATGCAGAGGTCCGGACGCAGACACAGCGAACTATGTTAGAAATTAAAGACATCGACGAGGTCACCACTAAGAGAAAGAGGTGTACGAAACAAACGTCGTGAACTTAAGGAAGGCCTCCGTAGGCATGCATGTCGCAATAATTGGGTTGCCGATAAACAGCGCATATAAAATGCTAAAATCTCGCAGAATTAAGATTGGTTGGGTGAACTCCCGCAATCGCACGCACGTGCACAGTGCTGACTAAATGCTTTAGATTCTTAGAGTTCAGGCACACGCACGCCAAGTGCGATCATGAGTCATTACAGATCCAAACAGTGTAGAGTAGAAGGGTAAATTAACATTTGACCTATATACAAAATCCCGAAAAAAAAATTTAAATTGGAAAAAGCCCAAAAAGCAAAATCCCAAATACTTTTCTGCCCGAGTCACAAAATCGCAAAAAAAACCCGGATATTCTTAGACATACCTACATTGTTTTTGGTCCAAATTACATTTTTTTATAAAATGGAATATTCAGTAAAATCTCTCAATATAAATAATTTTCGTTTTAGCAAAAACGGTTTAATTACAGTGGTTAACCAAAACCATAGCGAAGCCTTCGCTTAGCACTTTCCCTCACAGCAATACAACAATTGTTGCATTACATTTGCATTTATTGAAATTTTGGTACATACAATATTGCTGGTCCGCAAACCGCAATCCTTCGGTCTAGTAGGCTTGGATCTTGGATGGCTGGAGGTATTCCCGAGTAATTTCTGGAAAAGTGTGACCATATACTTTTCCAGCGGTATGACCAGTGGACCCTGATTGAGGGGAAAGCTTAAAAAAAGGGGAAACAATTAAAAATCTCTCTGAAACTTAAATTACTTAAAAGTTAAATTAAACTCATTTCCATTACAAATAAATTTGAAAGTCTACGCAGAATGAAATGTTCACAATAAATATGAAAGAAAACAGTCCATCGAACGTCTATGTAAGAATATTTGTGACTCGATGTGACGTTTTGTCTAATAGAAAAGAAAATCATTTCAAATTAAAATTACATATAAAAACAAAGGCACATTTCACTTAGGGGAAAAAAAGGGGGAACTGTTTTCGAATTTAGGAGAAAATGATTGCCTTTGCTGATAAAAACAGGGAAAACAGTCTTCACAGTCTGGGACCACTGGGCATGACTTTGGCTTCTTCGTAGAGTCTTGTGGTTCTGATATTTTTCTTCTGGATTGAATCGTAGTGGAGTCCTGTGCATATCCTCAAGAGTTTTCTTTCGAAAACTGGCACCTTCCTCATATACCTTTTACTTGGAGATGGTATACCAAATGGGGAAGCCATAGGTTACTACAGCTCTACTTAGTCCGTTTTGTTTTTTATCAGTGAATAGACTAGGTGAAATGCGAATGATGCCTTTCTAAAAACAGCGTTCAGGTGTGGGTTGGAGTCGCTCGTTGAAGTTGACCCCAGGTACCTACTTGATGTTGTTTGAAAAAATTAATAAAATAATATTAATGAATGCTTTTTCCACGTCTAGGAAGCATGCGACTGTAACCTCATGGTTGTTGAGAGCCATTTAGGCGTTTTTCTTTTTTAGTTCAGAGCACAACCTGAACTGTTATTATACAAAAAGTATAAGCGAAATAGTTGAAATGGCGGACGAACCTTGTTGTTCTGGAACTGAAAGTTAACCAATTTAATAAATAACAATTAATAAATATTCAATTTATACATATATTTACAACAAATGACAGCTATGTGCTCAAGTGTGTTTCATAAATACCTCAGAACAATCTGAGCACGCTCATATTTCATTGATGGGTGTAGTGTGGAGTATTTTTACTTTTAAATGCTAACCCATAAATTCACGGAAAATTTTGAAAAAGCTGGATCTTCACACATATCTTATCTATAGACGAGACAATAGTACCATATTTTGGAAAACATGAAACAAAGCAGCACATTCATTTAAAACAAATTAGATTTGGTTACAAGTAGAGATGAGCTGATCTCGCAATCACAGGTAAAACTGTGACTGTGATTTACAAATCACTGTGAATTTAACCTGTGATTGTGATTTTGACTCGCGAACTCACTGTAGGTACTGCCATGCTATGTTTTATGCATTTTCCAGGCAAATAAATACAATGTGATCCTACAATTTTTTTATTAAATATATAACCATTTATTTTTAATAAACATAAATGCACTCGAAAATTCGCGAAGACTACTCATTTGTTCCTTCAACCTCGCATTCAAATCACAAAATTCAAGAAGCAACAACAATCCAGCGCAGCATACGCAAAAAGTAGATTAAAAAATCAAAACTACCCCAATTAGGTACCTACCTTAGCAATAACAAAGTAATATGCAACCAATGTACAAGGTGGCGCAAAAATAACCTTCCGATGTTTTTTGGCTGTAATTTAAAAAAAAAAATGAAAAACTTTGATTCTTCTTGTGGATTATTTTTATTTGGTCTTTTAATGTTTTTTACATCAAGTCGAGAATATGATGTCATGGAAATGGCCGCCGCCACAGTTGATTGTCATTTGAGCCCTTTTTATGGCATTTTCCATCACTTTGGCCAAAACTTCCGGCGATAGGTCATCACATTCTTGACGGATATTGTCTTTAAGAGCTGCAAGAGTCTGAGGCTTGTTGACATAAACCCGCGACTTCAAAAAGCCCCACAAAAAGAAGTCTGGAGCGGTCAAATCAGGCGATCTTGCTGGCAAGTGCAAATCGCCAAAACGGGAGATTAGGCGCCCGGGAAATGCATCCTTCAGCATATCGGTTGTGGCACGTGCAGTGTGTGCCGTTGCACCGTCCTGTTGGAACCACATGTTTTCCAATCCCAATTCATCAAGTTGCGGCAAAAAGAACTCGTTGATCATTGCTCTGTAGCGCTCACCATTCACAGTAACCGTCTGGTCGATGTCGACGGCGCTTCCATGACATCTTCGGCTACAGCAGCAATATTCTCTGCAGAACGGCTACTCCGGGGTCTGCCACGCCTGGCAGCATCTCGTGTTGTGTCAGTCTCTTCGAGGCGAGCGGCTAAACGTCGCAGTGTTTCACCAGTAGGCGTTGGACGGCTAGGAAATCTGCGACGAAATTCACGTTATGCCAAAGTCACCGACCGATTATTGCTCAAATAAATAGTCACCAATATTCTGCGGTTCTGGAGCAGTGTAGCGTAACATTGTTTATTAACGTGTATTTCGCATGTGTTTACTACACAAATGTCAAAACAGAACTGACATTAGGGGCCAATAGCAAAATTTATAGCATTTTCTGATAGGAGGATTACTTTTGCGCCACCTTGTATATAAATATGTATTTACACAAAACACAATCACTCCGACTCTCCAGTTCATCATACACCCCGACTCCACAGGAGATAATTTCTCTCATAATGCTCATCATGAGATGAAATATCGTGTGGAGTCACTCTTTTTCATCGCATGATTGGATGTCTGCGATAGCTCTCTGCAATTATATCTTGCGATGGATGTCTGGCATGAATTTGACATATTTGTTTTTTTTATTTCTTTTCGTCTGGAAATGTCATTTTTTTGTCTCATTTTATTGTGATTGTCTTTGCGGTTTTTTGATTTTTTGAAAAAACTTTAAAGAATATACCTAGGTACAATTAATAAACCAAATATAATTCTTCGTTATTCGTGGACTATTGGGAAACGTCAAATATAATTTCTCTTGCCGCTGCAATACACACCCCGACGAAATGAAAAATATGAAATGTCATGGCATGTTTTGCCCAGCACAGATATGAGGAAATTGTATGAGATGGATGTCAGGCATTTAGACAGAGAGATATATCTCCTGTGGAGTCGGGGTGTAACTCTTTTTTCAGTTTTCTTTTGCAAAAATGATCCTACCACCTATGACCTAAACATCAGTGTTGCCGCTAAGAGGCAAACAAATTCGCGAGACCATAACGCAAAATCCGCTAGAAACGTTAGTTTTTGCATCGCAAAAATCCGCTAGAATTCGCTAAAATATCAAGCTGAAAGTATAAGTTAAAAAAATACATACATGTAGTAGATTTTATTATAGTAGAATTATATAGACTGGTGGTTTGGTATCACTGAAGAGTAATGCCCTAGGACAATGTGTTGGAAGGGAAATTAGAGAGAGAAAAGGAGATCATGCGACTGTTGCTGATTCGGTCAGAAAAAATCCCATGTAAAGAAAAGGAAGAAGTAAAAACGTTGATCAGAGAAGGACTGTTTTTCTGGACAACTGACAAATAAAATCAATAAAACCAACAGCGATCTTTATAAGGTTGTTATAACTCAGAAGTGGGATTAAAAGATAATTTCCCCAGTTTTAAAGTACCCGAAAAATAAAATGGCTTATGTCCAACGGCAACGTATAATAGAAGCTTTAATCGCAGCCCACGTGGAATTTGACGAGGAAGCAACTGTGGCCGAGTTGCGACCATTATATGACCAGTTGAGAAGGAATAATGGCCAGCCTGCCGACGACGCCCAGGTCCAAGAAGCTAACAACGAAGACAACGACAACCGCCGCCCAGAAGATGCAGACAACCGCCGCCCAGAAGATGTAGTGCCTGACGTGGATGCGCAAATAGCTCAATTGGAGAAGGAGATGTCGCTGCTCAGGAAGCGAAAGGAACTGCAGTTGATGATGGAGGAACTAGATATAGCCGAGTCCAAGAAATATGATTTTGCTGCATTTGAGGCCATGGTCAACCCATTTAGTGGGGATGACACATACGACGTTCGAAAGTGGTTTGACGACGTAGAAGATGCATTCGAGGTTTTCGGCTGCAGTGAACGCGACAAATTTATTAGTGTACGGCGCATTTTGAAGGGCACTGCAAAGATGTTTCTGAGGACGACCGTCGCACACACTTACGCCAGCCTGAAGCAGGCACTCATAGAGGAGTTTGGTCGTGTCTACACCATGAATGAGGTGTTCCAGCAGCTGAAGTCACGAATACTGAAACCGACCGAATCAGTGAAAAGATACATAATCGAGATGCAGGAGATTGCTTCGCATGCCAATATTCCCGAAGCTGACGTCATCGAGTGCATTATTGAAAGCCTCAACGACCGCAGTAACAATGTCGTCATCCTATTGGGAGCCACCACCATTAGGCAACTGAAGTCGTTGGTGGACAGATATGAAAAGAGACGTGCCCGTGGTGTCCAGCTGAAAGTCATTCCGTCTATCATACCGATGACAAAGCCGAGAAATAATGCTGCTGCCGCTGCCACAACTGCTGCCCGAGGTCCCGATGTTGCTGCCGAGCAAATACGATGTTTTAACTGCTCCCAGTTTGGCCACTATCAAAGCCAATGCCAGAAGCCGAAGCGTCCTCCAAACTCATGTTTTACGTGCCACGAGGTTGGACATTATCACCAGGAGTGTCCAAGAAGGAAGAGACTGACTGCTGTCGTATGCCCCGATGAAGATGCTGCAGATGTCAATGAGCCCGAGGCCTATGGCTACACCGAAGGAGAAGCCAGGAAGTTAGGAGCATTCCAAACGGTAGGTGTTGCCTTTGTAGATAGTAGAGACAAGTGCACTGAAGTAAAACCTTTTATTTCTCTCTTTGACTCCGGCAGTCCATGTAGTTTTGTGAAGAAATCTTTAGTTCCCTTTGTATGCCGCGATAAAAAGCCGACGTTATTTCGAGGAATGGGAAACCGAATTTTAAGCACTCATGGTAATATTAAATGTAGGATTGTGTTTAAGGGAAAAGTAGTCACTCATACGCTTATCATAATTCCAGATAATGAAACTTTAATATCTTTTCTGTTGGGGCGTGATGTGTTACCGAAGTTTGATGTACATCTTTGCCGATTTATAAAAAGTTACGGCCGCGAGATATTATTTAAAATAAAAAAGAAATTGGGACTTAATAAAACCTTTGCTTTAGACAAAAAAACTACCAGTGCACTTGTGTCTTTAAATTTGTTCAAAAGTTCGAATGAAGTAGGTAGCAATGCATGTGTAACCGGCTCAACCAGTATGAATCAGATAATTAAAACTGAAGATGATAACAATATGTGTAAAGTTCCGACTGAAGTTGTACCGCTGGTTAATGATGCTTTAGTTTCCGAGTTGACGATATTAAGACCCGGCTGTGAAAGGGAAATGGTTCATTTTGTTGATTTAGGTTCGTTAGTGAGTACAGTTGAATCTTGCGAAGAAAATAGTTTCGAGTTAAGTATAAACGAGCAACTGGATAAAGCCCATTCAAATGCAGTTAGGACAGTAGTCGAAGAATGCTATTTGAGACCGTGTTCGGAAGTGAAACCGATTGATTATTCAATGAAGATTAGGTTAACAAGAGATGTACCCATATTCTGTTCGCCCCGGCGGCTTTCATACCATGAACGTACCGAAGTTCAAAATACTATAGAGCGACTTTTAGACAGGGGTATAATAAGACCGAGTTGTTCGCCTTATGCTTCAGCGTTGGTGTTGGTTAGAAAAAAAAATGGTGAAACCCGTATGTGTGTAGATTATCGCGCTCTTAACAAACACACAGTTAGAGATAATTTCCCTCTGCCGTTGATTGAAGACTGCTTGGAATATTTTGCAAATAAACATATTTTTACAACCCTGGATCTAAGAGATGGATTCCATCATATAAAGATATGCGAAGAATCAAGACAGTATACTGCTTTCGTAACGCCTTTTGGACAGTTCGAGTATTTATATATGCCCTTCGGTCTTAAGAACGCACCTGCGGTCTTTCAAAGATATATCTATCTAAATCTAAAACCGTTGATTGACAGAGGTTTAATTATAGTCTATTTGGATGACATATCCATTGCAACGGAGGACTTAGAAACACATATTGATATTCTTGGTAGAGTCCTGCAGTTATTAAAAAAGGCAGGGTTGGAGTTGAATATGAGAAAGTGTAAGTTTGCGTATAGTGAAATCGACTATCTCGGTTATCACATCAATAAAGGAGGTATACGTCCAAATAAGAATCATGTAGAAGCAATACGAGCATATCCGATGCCGCAAAATAGTAAGGAAGTCCAGCGGTGTAATGGCTTGTTTTCTTATTTTCGCCGGTTCGTCCCCGGATTTTCTTGTCTAGCTAGGCCAATCACTAATTTACTAAGAAAAGATTCAAAGTTTATCTGGACCGAAGAGTGCACTTATGCTTTTGAGCAATTGAAATCAAGGTTGAGTTCCTCACCTGTGCTTGCAATTTATGATCCTAAGCGAGAGACTGAGCTACACTGTGACGCGAGTTCGCATGGATTCGGTGCTGTCCTTATGCAGAGGCAGGATGACAGGAAATTTCACCCTGTTGCTTTCTTTTCTAGAAAAGCAACCAGTGGGGAGTCTAAACTGATTAGTTTCGAGTTGGAGACATTGGCCGTAGTTTATGCTTTAGAACGGTTTAAAACGTTTCTTGACCGGCTACCCTTTGTTATTGTCACTGATTGTGAAGCTTTGTCGCAGACGTTAAGAAAAAAAGATGTTAATCCTCGAATAGCTAAGTGGGCATTGGCCTTTGAAAATTATAATTACCAAGTGCAACACCGGAAGGGTGATAGAATGGCGCATGTGGATGCGCTTAGCCGAGCTCCTATTGCTGCCGCAATAACGATTCAGGACCTTGACAGGAATCTCCAAATCACTCAAGCGCGTGACGAAAAAATAAAAACAATCCGAAGCCGGTTAGAAGAAGAAGATTTGCCGGGATATTGCTTAGAGGATGGGCTAGTTTTCCGACTAGGACCAAATAACGTTCGTCAGCTTTACGTTCCTAGGGAACTTGAAGAAAATGTCATGCGAATGATTCATGAGAAATATGGACACTTAGGTATTGACAAGTGCGCTAACCAGATTTTGAAACATTACTGGATTCCCAAAGTGAAAGAGAAGCTTAATAAGTTTATTAGGAACTGTCTAAAGTGCATATATTACTCAGCACCGCAACGAAGAACTGAGCGAAATTTATATAATATACCGAAGAGGTCTGAACCGTTTGATACTATACACATTGATCATTTTGGTCCCCTGCCTTCGGTTGGTTCCCGAAGCAAATATGTTTTGGTCGTGATAGACTCATTTAGCAAATTTGTGAAGTTGTATCCAGTGAACACACCGGGGACGAGGGAAACTATTAATGCGTTAGAACGATACTTCAATTACTATAGTCGCCCACGCAGAATCATTAGTGACCGAGGCACTAGCTTTACGTCACAAGAATTTAGTAAATTTTTAGATAAGTGTTGTATTGCGCACGTCAAAGTTGCTGTGGCCTCTCCGCAGTCCAACGGGCAGGTCGAGCGCGTTAATCGAGATATGAGGGCAATGTTGGCGAAGTTGAGTGAATCTTCCGAGCACGCCGATTGGCGTCAACAGTTGAGCGGGGTTGAGTTTGCTATTAATAACACCGACCATACGAGTACCAAAGTTTCACCAAGCAAATTGCTGTTTGGGGTTGAGCAGAGGGGGCAGATAGTCGACGAACTGACCGAGCATTTGAGTGAGATGTATTCAGATGACCGTAGAGTAGACCTAGATAAGCTAAGAGCCGATGCCTCTGAGGCAATTAAGAAGTCTCAAGATAAAAACTTATACTATTTCAACGAGAAACATTCCCCAGCCAAACAGTTTGAAGTGGGCGAATTTGTAGTTATTAAGAACGTAGATACTTCCGTCGGAACTAATAAAAAATTGATTCCAAAGTACCGCGGTCCGTATGTTGTAAAAAATAAATTAGATCATGATCGCTATGTAATAGAGGACATTGAAGGTGTTCAAGTGACACAGATGCCTTATCATGGCATTTTGGATTCAAGTAGATTAAGGAAATGGGTTGAGTCGGAGGAAGAAATAGAAAACGATTGTTCGGACTCTGAAGGCAGCACCTACACTAGTTGAATGGTTACAATCGAGGTCGATTGTACGGTCAGGATGGCCGAACTGTAGTAGATTTTATTATAGTAGAATTATATAGACTGGTGGTTTGGTATCACTGAAGAGTAATGCCCTAGGACAATGTGTTGGAAGGGAAATTAGAGAGAGAAAAGGAGATCATGCGACTGTTGCTGATTCGGTCAGAAAAAATCCCATGTAAAGAAAAGGAAGAAGTAAAAACGTTGATCAGAGAAGGACTGTTTTTCTGGACAACTGACAAATAAAATCAATAAAACCAACAGCGATCTTTATAAGGTTGTTATATACATAATATTTAAAAGTAAATTTCTATTGAATAAAATAAATAAAAAAAATAAACAATCAACAAATTTAAGTAAAAAAAAGTTTTGGAAAAATAAGAAAGCTAAAAATTTCAAATTAATTTCCAACTCAAAGATGGATTCATCTATTTCTAAGTTTGAAGTAGAGGCCTCGGTTATAGTTCTTGAATCAGATTGCAATTTTGTTGGCTTTCCGATTTTTCTTATGACGTCGTCTGGTAGATCGTAATTTAACCGCTCTTGTTCATCACTTTTAATTGATCTCTTATTGTTATTATACAAACTTTGTAGTAGCAGGGTTTCGTAGTAAAAAATCGCTAGAAATCACTAGATTTTATTTTAGCGACAACGTTTTATTAAAAATCGTCGAGAGTCTTAAAAATCCACTAGATCTAGCGACAAAATCGCTAGCACGGCAACACTGCCTAAACTACCACTGCTCCCTTACCTGCTGCGCGAGTGGCTACTTTCTTATTGCTACTTTGAGTCGCAGTTTCGCTATTTCCCCATTTGCCTTGTGATTGTGATCATAGACAAACCATACTGAGACCCCCAACTCACAATCCTCTTGCCGCTGGGTCCCTCAATTTTTTTTCAAATTCGCCATTTTGTATTCCTATCGGTGTTTTGTCAAAAAAGAATCAGTGTGACATGCAAAAACACACAAAAACTACAAAAATAAATGCTGCCAACCGCGGCAACCGTGGGGAAATGTGACAGAATTCGAGAATTCAACATTTTTACATAACTGAATGCCATTGGTTAGTTATTATTAATTGTTAAGAGGCGAATAATTTGATTCGTTTGGTAAGTAAAACTATCTAAAGTTGATGTTCTATATACTAGAAACATATTAGGACAAACATGGTTGTATATTTTCCGCTTTTGGATATCATTCACTTCGATTTTGTGTGTAAATTTTTCTTAAATAATGAAGAAAATTTGCTCAAAATGTTTTCATTTTCCCTCAACCAATCTACATTGTTAATTTTTCATAAACATTTTAAGCAAATGTGCACTTATTCCCAAAAAAAAATATTATCCACACGTAACGAACAATTTCAAATTTAACGGATAAAACTCTATGAACTCTGCCAGCAACTTTGCCGACAGCGGAAGTGTCTCATATCTGCTGGGAGTGTGTTGGTGAGCCGGAATTTTTGAAGTTTCGTGACATTTGTCAATACGATTTTCTATGTAACAATACTAGCGCACCAGATGTGTACACTCCATAAAAAATATAGCTTGTAGGCTAAGTAACGGGAAATCGGCCGGAGTTGGTGGTCTCAGTATTGTCTCTGATTGTGATTCTTCTGTGTATGCCTTATTTCACTCTTTCGCTGTTTGCCCTGTGATTGCGATTTGTGTCGCGACTGTGCTACTGTGGGTGCTTTCCAAGAATGATAGAATACTTGGGTGCTTTCCGTTTGTCGTGATTTTCAAACTTTGACTGAGATTGTGAACGAGTGCGAAAGGAAAGAGTGAAAAATCGCAGTCACGCTTTAATTGAAAGTCGCTCACAGGTAGTGATTGCGATTTTGCAATCACTGTGATTAAATCACAGGTAGTGATTTTGTGCTCATCTCTAGTTACAAGCTTTGATCAGCTACTAGTCGCTATGGCTACCTTGTAAACTGTGAACTCTATCAATGGCAACGGGTCTAACTCAAAAACTCCAGTCAAAAAATGGTTTAGGTGCCGCCGTCATATTTTAGCTTCATTCAATTCTACCTCCAGAGCTTCAACATTTATTTTGATTAGTAATAAATATAAGTGGCAGTTCCTGTACGAGAAAACCGGCTTGAGAACTGCAATCTTTTGAATTGCAAATTAATCCCTAATAATATAAAACAAAGTGCATTTTTTCCGCAAGAAGCTACACAACAAACGGATGAACGGATTTATTTATTTATTAGGTTTTTATGAGGAGCAAGTTCGTGCATTTAAAAATATTGGGTTTTGATTGTGGAAGTCCAAGATATTCAATAATTAGACTTTGAACAGACAAAAAGTGAACTCCTCCTTCGTCTATTTGAATGGAATTAATTCCAGTTATTAGATATCTAAAACGCGCATCTTTTAAGTCCAAAATGTTGTTTCTATTTGCTATATCAGCTGAGCAATATTAAAAAATCCTTTGCGAAATTCCTTTTTTATCAATTTGTTAATTGACCAAGATTTTCAAATCGATCTCAGTGGTGGATTCTTTTTTTAGTTTTCTTTCACGGTATATTCGAATTTTTTGAGAGAGCGGGAAGGTTTTTTTTTCATGTAAATACTCGGAATCGGAACTGGAGTCGAAAGCATTTGGTCTGCTCAAGTGCTCATGCATCTGGTTTAGTATCGAAAGTGAAGTGAAAAAAATTATCCGAACGGTGATACTTACTTCCCGGGCTTCTTCTAGCGACCAACATGACATCAGCGCACGATTTTTCAAAGGAAAGCTCAAAAGCGATCATGGCCTTCATCGTTAAGCACAATGTTTTTGGACAATCGATTCAATCATTAGCGCGGAAAAAACTATAAAGAAGCCGACCCGGAAATCTATGAAGTCGTTTCTATGCATTGAACTCAATTTAATTCCAAGGGAGTTTCATTTGTTCTATAGAGAGGTTCAACTATTAAAAGGGATGTTAATAATTTAATAAATTTTAGGCGGTACGAAGTTCGCCGGGTCAGCTAGTGAATAAAAAACCGAGGGGTGCTTGGATCACATGGCTTCAAAAGAAATCATGGCTGCTAAGTGGCATTATAATAGTATAGTAACTGTTGCTTCCAACAGAAACCCACGAAAATACAAGTTGATTGTCCCGCACTTATAAAAATGTATAATAAGTACATGGGTGGAGTTGACCGATTCGATAAAAACCTTGACTCAATGCGGATGGGCCTGCGGGGAAGAAAATTGTGGTTTCCCCTTTTTGCATTCGGTCTAGATGCTGCTTGCCAAATTCCGTGGCTAATCAAATAAAGACAACAAATGTACTTACTGTGAAGTTCGCAGAGCTATAGTGGTACCATACCTGGAGGAGTATGGTAAACCCCCAACTAAAGATACCAATTGTGGAGTGCTCATCCAAACAAGTGTTTCCAGTGAAACGAGAATGGGAGGCAGTGCAGCTGATTATATAGCGACACACTGGACGCACGCTTTCGCAACAAATGCTGGTACAAATTTCATAACAAGTAAATGAAGATTCCAACTTGTAAAATGGAGATTATTACCTTTTTTCCTAAACTTAAAAAGTTATTTTTTAACATAAATAAACTTAATTTAACCTAATTTATTAACCAGACAGGGGTCTGGTTCTGGAGTCTTCGTGGAAAGCGAGAACTTGACAGGCTGGGGTCAGAAGAATCTTTCTCAGGACCTAAACCTGCGTTGGGTCTGCCTGCATCTGCGGTTAGGGCTCCCATTTATACTTGGGTTTCCCGTGAACACGAGTGTCGGTGGCGTGACTGTGCTGGGTGCAGACAGACTAAACGACTGCGTCCGGACATCTGTAAAAGGTTGGCGTCTTTCCTTCTATCCCTTAGGAGAATTGACTGCAGACTGCTTGTGGGCGTCCTTTCGGGCCACCAAGCTTTTGCCAAACACTTAAATGTATTGGGCTTGAGCGACACCACCATCTGTCCTACTTGTGGAGAGGACGATGATACAGCGGAACACTTCCTCTGTAGCTGTCCTGCCTTTGCTCGCATCAGGTGGCGGATCTTTGGGGCTGATGTGGTGAGTACCGAACATCTAAGCTCTTCATCACTGAAGCTCCTTCTCCTCTTTCTTCGAAAGACGGGAAAACTAAGTACATAAAAGTAAGGTGTCTGTTTGGCAGTACAATGGACCAGTAGTTGTGTCTGAGTGCTCCAACGGATAGAAACAACCTCCAGCAAAAAAAAAAAAACATAATTTATTAACATAGTTTAGCATTTTGTAATTTCTTCCATTTCATTTTTATAAGTAAAAATGAGGATAAAATAATGCCCAGTGTCACCTGTAGGTGACCGCCCATTTTCAGAAAAAACTATAGGGCGTAACTTTTTTTTCTCTTTTGAAAACATCATACTTACTTACTTAGGTGGCGCTACAGTCCGGGGTGGACCTGGGCCTCGACCAATACGCCTCTCCAGTTAGCGCGAACTTTAGCTAACTGCATCCAGTTGCGCACTCCAAGTTGGTTCCACTTGCGCGCGCCACCTAAGGCGAGGTCTTCCTCCACTGCGTTGTCCCTCCGGGTTGGAATCGAAGACTCTTCGGGCCGGAGCGTTGGTGTCCATTCGCTCTACATGAAAACATCATAGTGATGCCTAATTAGGAAGAATTGCTAGTTTTTTCAATTAACCTTCGCATGAATCACACAGGCTCAAGGACAATCTTTTAGTATCTAGCCAATTTTTTCACACCCTCAACACTGTATTTTGCCAATTACCCGTAGATTGTTGTATATACCAATACATATATTTTGTATGTCTATTTGAAAACTATAGGTCTAAGCAGATACTTTCACAACAATTGTATGCTGTCAAAGCAAGTTATGGCTTAAATGTATAACCTTTTAAAAACCCTGCTACATAGCACTATCGGCTTTCAATGGCACTGCAGTCGTACGACAAATCCTACAAATTTTACTGCGGAGCGGAATAGAGTGCTGGGATTCGTAAGCCCAATGCCCATGCAATGATTATGCTAATTGAAGTTTAAATTAATTTAGATCGCTCCTTTGGCTTCTATAATTATTCTCAAACTAGGAGAAACCATAAAACAGAACCCTAAGTTCCAGCAGTGGCGATGGTGCGGACCCATTTTAGGTCATTCGCTTTGCTCCAAGGCTATTTGATATTTTTTGGAAACTATCCAGAGGAATGTGAGAAAAGTTTTCCATAGCCCACAACTACCGCCGGAAGAGTTTGAAAAAAAAAACGAATAATTTAATTTCCCCTTCCAGTTCCAGTTTAACGGCCTCCATTCGAGATTATACCCGGTTTTATGTCAATGGCTCCACTAAGAATGGAGATATTTTTAGAGGCTACACACAATCTCCGTCGAACATTGCCGAAACTCGAGAGTTAATTAATGAAGAGTCTAGTCCAAATTCGGAAAGACGAAAGCAATCCCATAATTGAATGAAGGTTTTGGGAAGTGGATAACCACAAAACAATGAAGTTTCATTGCAAAGTTCCTGGAATGAGTGGAACTCTTTTGCACGAGTGTCAAATAAGTAGATTATTTTGTTAAAATTAGCAAAGGCCATTTTGTGGCCTCAAAAGTAATGAATAAAGGATCAGAAAATTGAGTTAATTTGGGAAACTTACTGTATAGTATGTAGGTAATGATGGGTGGTCGTGTTCGGATGACAATATAAAGTTTTCCGTTATAGGAAATAATAGGTTCACAATGTGTTGCCTTTGTCTTTATGACAAGGACTCATAAGAAAGTGGATTGCAGAAAAATCATGAATTTATCAAGAAGACGGCGAATCGTTGAATGAGTTTATCGTGCGTATCAAATCTGCAGCCCAAACGCGTCGATTCTTTGGAAGATATCAAGGATGACAGGCTAGCAAAGTACAAATCTCTCATCCTGGAAGAAGCTCTGGCGGACAGGATTTATTGTCGGAGTTGAAAGCGATACAATTTAAGAAATGCTTATTCGTAATGACTCATTAACATCAACAACAGTGGTCCCAGACTGTGAAGACTGTTTTCCCTTTTTTATCAGCAAAGGCAATAATTTTCTCCTATATTCGAAAACAGTTCTCCCTTTTTTTCCCCTAAGTGAAATGTGCCTTTGTTGTTATATGAAATATGAATTTGAAATGATTTTCGTTTCTATTAGACAAAACGTCAAATCGAGTGAATGCATTCAGATACACAAAAATTCTTACATAGACGTTCGATGGGCAGTTTTCTTTCATATTTAGTGTGAAAATTTCATTCTGCGTAGACTTTCAAATTTATTTGTAATGGAAATGAGTTTAATTTTACTTTTAAGTAATTTAAGTTTCAGAGAGATTTTTAATTCTCTCCCCTTTTTTTAAGCTTTCCCCTCGTTTTCCCCTTTTTCATTGAAATAGCACCAACATTGGCGCTTTTCCCCTCAATCTGGGACCACTGGTTAACAAGCATTGAATGTGGAGGCCAAAGACTATTCACACTAGACGGTCAGCTTCTGTGCACCTACCCGATTTTCCCCGCAAATTCTGTACGAAAACCCCTTTCTCGTGCGCTGTTTTTTTCCTGCCTGTGAATGTGTGTATTAATGGCCGCCGGCGCCGGGTGGCACTATTTCAACAACAAACAATTTGTACATGAATTTATTGCAATAAATTTAAAAAAGGAAATGTTGAGTATGGTTTTTTAGATAGCTTTACTTGTTCACTATCCATCTTCGTCGCCAAAAACTCTTCATGCATTCACATTTCCGGTTTTTTCTAATTTTGTTTATATGAATTCTATTTTTGACAGCAGAATTCATGCAGCTGCATAAATTAAGTTCCTGGGGCTGTTCCAAAAATGAGTTAACAACATGCAAGTTAAACCCAAGCTTCCACTAGGGCATAAGTGAATTTTAGAAAATAAGCATGGGTTTTTTTTTACATAGGGTTTTTTTTATTATCGTCTAGAAAAAACCAAGTGCATGCATAGCTAAATTTGAGAGCAATAGTATAAACGGAAAAAAATATCGAATTCATTTTTAGAATAATTGTAATTATAAATTATGCTAAAACTAAAACATCTTTTTCTCCACAACATAAAAAAAAAACGTTTTCCGTAAACTGTGTTCAAATATTTTGTTCCAATATGACTTCGAAATTAAAAGCATTAATTACGAAAACCGAAACCTACGGTTTTCTACCCTTTCGCTTTTTATTTAAACATATTTCTGCTAAAGATAAATTATAATAATTGTGTAAATCATTACAGCTCTTCGATTGGCAGGATGCAGATCTTCTGTACTGGCCTCGTAAGTTGATTGGTTGCTGTCTGCAGAACCACGCTCCTAACCAGTCCCTCTCTGCTTGGTATTAATCTCAATATCCGCCCCATCGCCCATGTTGATGGTGGGTAATTCTCGCTCTTTATTATGCGCAATTGTCCTTCTCTCAAGCCGTATTTCTCCTTTCGCCATTTCTTTCTCTCATACAGAGTAGATAAATACTCTTCCTTCCACCTGCTCCAGAAATGCGCAAGCATAACTTTACGCTCCTTCCATAAGTTTATACCTTTTGTATTTGGCATCTCATTTGCAACGAATGGTAACGGTAACACAAGTGGCTCACCAACCAAAAAATGTTCCGGCGTTAACGCCTGCACTACCGCTGCTTCGTATATACCACCTTGATGTGGTGCTGCAGGAGCCATAAACCTCCATTCTGTCCCTTTCAAACTTAAGTGTTCAAAAGTATCCTTCACTAGCCAACGCTCTTTTGCTTTCTGTAATTCCTTCGCTGCACCGACAAATGCTGTACTATTGTCGCTATATAACCTTTCACACCTGCCCCTTCTCGCTATGAATCTTTCGAAACAAGCAATAAACGCCACTGACGTAAGATTTTATACCAAATCAATATGCACTGCTCTCGTTTTCAGACAAACAAAGACGGAAACCCAACATTTCTGTCTTATTATTTGCTCACCTGCTCTGTCAATCATTTTGATCTCAAACGGACCTGCGTAATCTACCCCTGTGTGTAGAAAGGCTTTTCCTGCTGTTACTCTCTCTGATGGCAAATCAGCCATCAATTGCATCTCAAAGCGATGATTATGTCGCACACAAACCAAGCACTTATGTAGGTAATTTCTTAGCTCATTTGAAAAATACTTTTCCTGCTCTTCTCTTAGTAAGTGACCAATTGATTCCATCTTCTCTTCAGAAGACGGTTGATCAAGTACCCCTGCTATATTTCCTGCTCTATTACCTGCTTTATTTCCTGCTCTTTCTCATCTTCTCACCTGACGTACAGAACGTCTCCTTCTCTTACCATATCTTTTCTCATCATCCTTCCGTTGTTTTATCTTTGCTCTAGTTGAATTGATAAAGTGAAGAACATAGCTGATTATATTTATAGCCTTCTCTAATGTAGACGTGTATTCGATCAATGGAATACTCCTTCGCCAGCACCTCACATAAATTGATAAAGGTTCTGTGAATTTCATGACTAGAAAAACCTTCATCTCATCCCTCCCCCCATCTGATACATTTGGCACAAACTTTTCAGATGACCAGCTCGACCGAGGTTTTGTTAACCATTCCGGCCCATGCAACCACAACTTGTTATCAACCAATGCTGATGGGTTTACTCCTCTACTTAGGAGATCAGCAGGGTTATCCTTCGTTCCAACATGCCTCCACCTTTTGACTTCAGTGTTTGTCTGTATAGACGAGACTCTATTCGCTACGAATGTTTTCAAATCGCATGGTAATTTGTTTATCCAATGCAACACTACGAGTGAATCCGTCCAGAGATTATACTCGATACCTTCCCATTCCATTGTTCTGATGACGCTAACAATTAGTCGTCCCAATAGTTCCGCTGCTGCAAGCTCCAAGCGCGGTATTGTCACCGTTTTAAGTGGTGCAACCCGTGTTTTTGCTGTGAGGAGATTCGCTGAAATCCAGCCACTTGCCCATGTCGTTCTCACATAAATCGCTGCTGCATTTATGCTCTTTCAGAAGCATCTGAAAATCCATGAATTTCCTTCCGTACCTCATCCGAGGTACCTATCCATCTCTGAATTCTTACATTCTCTAAGAATGTTATTTCCTGCCAAAAATCTCTCCATCTCTCATCTATCTCTTTTGGTAATTTCTCATCCCAGTCAACGTTTAAACGCCATATGTCTTGGATAAGAATCTTCCCCACAATCGTAACGGGAGCTATGAACCCATTAGAATCATAAAAGTGCGCAACACAGCTCACTACCTTTCTCTTTGTCATTGCCTGCTCAGTCACTGGTGTTTTCACTACAAATGTGAATTGGTCCTTCTCAAGCAGCCACTTAAGGCCTAAAATCGATGCCTTCTCGTCATCTTGAAACAA
Source organism: Cheilosia variabilis (assembly GCA_951230905.1). Taxonomy (NCBI): domain Eukaryota; kingdom Metazoa; phylum Arthropoda; class Insecta; order Diptera; family Syrphidae; genus Cheilosia; species Cheilosia variabilis. The sequence goes on from OX579677.1 coordinate 11,504,240, forward strand.
GATTGACTCCTGCTCTTCATAGCTCATATCCTTCACTAGAGCCTTGGAATTAGACTTCCATTTTCTAAGCTCAAAACCTGCACATTTTAAAACATGATCGACATCTTTCGATAATTCGATCGCCTTCTCTTCGGAATCAGCACCCGTGGTACAGTCATCCATATAAAAGTCTTCCATAATTGCCTTAGCAGCTTTTGGAAACTCCTGCTCTGCTTCTCTTGCACATTGTATTTATTAACGCTCTTACAGCGTTATAAGCTGATGAGGTCATCCCATAGGTGACTACCGTCAGCCAATATTCTCTCAAATTATCATGCGGGTTTTCTCTCCAGAATATACGCTGCAAATCCCATTGCTCCTTCACAACCTTCACCATTCTGAACATAATTTTAATATCCGCACTAATGGCAATTCGGCGCCTGCGGAATCGCATTAAAATTTCGTGCAGATCCTTCTTGTAGCCTTTCACCTAGCATTTGCACTTCATTTAATGAAATGCCCTTATTTGTCCTGCAGCTCGCATCAAATACGACTCTAAACTTTTTAGTGACGCAATGATGTGGTATGTGGTATATAGGTCTGCCATGCACTGTACCAGTTACTGGTGTCATGTGCCCTGCTCTTTCATACTCTCTCATGAACTCTACATACTTCGGTTTCAACTCAGAATCACCTGCTAACCTTCTCTCTAAAGCAAAGAACCTACGTCTTGCTGTAAGCTCTGAGCTTCCAAGCTCCTTCTCTGATTCCTCCAAAGGAATCGACACAACAAACCTGCCAGAATCAATACGTGAAAACGTATTGATGAAATTCTGTTCCACCTGCTCCTTCTCTTTTGACCTGCTTAATGACATTTCAATGTCATCCAACTGCCATAAACGCTTAAGCGATTCATGAAGTTGATTGTTGTCCATGTACACGACATGTGACACCTGCTCAAGCTCAATGCCCCTGCTATCCTTCTCGCTTTCATACTCTCCGAGTATGATCCTGCCAAAAATAGTTTCCATCTCTAGAACACCACCTGGCTGATGCCCTAAAACAGAAATAAATATTTCTGCTATAAACTTGCACCCTTACAATAAATCTACATTTTTGATTTGATTTTGGTGGGGGCAAAAACCCCCATTTATTTGGCTTAATACAAGCTATTACAATTAAACTAAGACTTAGGTTTACTAAACACTTAGACTTATAACTAATAACTATAGCTAGGGTTTAGAGTGACGGAGGCTGAGTTTAATGGAGTAAGAGCTGCGGTTGAAGTCAAAAATGGAAATGTTAGAGTTTACCTGCCGTAGCATACGGGGAATTGGTTCGTTGGATCCGTAGGACGTGCGGTGGGTAGGAAGGTAGAAGAGGCGGGGGTTTCGTATATTACGAGGGTTTGTATTCAAGGAGATTGAGTTGAAAAGAGACGGGCAATCGATAGAGCCTGATAGGAGTCGATGAATGAAAATAATGTCTGCGGCATCCCTACGATCCTCAAGGCTATTCAAGTTAATGAGTTTGAGGCGGTCTAGATATGGGGGAAGAATTAAGGGATCGTTCCAAGAAAGACCGCGGAGAGCAAACCGAAGAAACCGTCTTTGTACGTTTTCGATTCTGCTTATATGAACTTGCTGAAAGGGTGACCACGTTTGGCTGGCGTATTCGAGAAGGGGGCGTACAAAAGTGGTGTAGAGAGATCTAGTCACATAGGGGTCGGAGAATTCCTTTGACCATCGTTTAATGAATCCAAGGGATGAATTGGCTTTGCGAATTATTTCATCTATATGCGAACGGAAATTAAGCTCCTGGTCGTATAATATTCCAAGGTCACGAAGAGACTGTACTATGGGTATAGGTTGGTCGTTGAGTAGGTAAAGACGGGGAGAAGATTTGTTGATCTTACGGGATAAGGTGATAGATTGGCATTTAGAAATATTGAGCTCTAGGCAATTTTTAAGACACCAGATAGAAAAATTATCTAAATCTTTTTGCAGTAAGCAGGAGTCTTGTGATGAAGATATGTGTTTGAAGAATTTGGTATCGTCGGCATATAGAGAGATAGCGGAGTGTTTAATGACCCTTTCAAGATCGTTTATGGTTAAGATGAAGAGTAGGGGACCTAGGTGACTGCCTTGTGGTACACCAGAGGTTGCCAGGAATGAGGTGGATAGGACGGACCTGAAGCGAACACTATAAAAACGGTTTTCCAAATAAGATGATATCCATTTCAGCAGTATTGGTTCAAAGCCGAGGACAGACAATTTGAAAAGAATTAATTTGTGTGATATCTTATCAAAAGCTTTACTAAAATCGGTTGCAATAACATCAACTTCTTTACCACTTTCTAAGGCCGACAGTGCAGAGGACACGAATTCAACGAGGTTAGTTGTAGTGGATCTTTAAGAAAGCCGTGTTGGTGAGGGGAAATTAAGGACTTGCATTGAAAGCTTAAGGATTCGTACGGGATACTTTCCAGGAGTTTGGGTATGTGCGAGAGTTTGGCTATCGGGCGGTAATTGGTAACTTCGCTCTTTGATCCCTTTTTATGAATCGGTGTAATGAAGGAGAACTTCCATATCTGAGGAAAGTCGCCTTGGGAAAGCGAGAGCTGGAAGAGGTGCGAAAGGGGTTGGGAGAGAACGAGGGAACACTTCTTGAGAAATATAGCGGGAATACCGTCAGGGCCAGGTGAGTACTCGTCGTTAAGTTTTTGTAATCTATTTTCAATTACAGTAGGATCAAAAGTTTGAGAGAGATAGGGGCCGATGGAGTAGTTGAGAAGGTAATTGAAATAAAGAGGATCAGGAACAAAGGAGTTGTCGGCAAAAGACTGTTTAAAAAAGCTCGCGAAAAAATTAGCAATGGTGTGTGGATCACTTGAAGTTATATTTTCATAAGAGAGGGATGGAGGATATCCGTCGGACTTTTTTTGTAGTTAACGAATCGGAAAAAAGATTTGGGGTCGCTTATTAGATTCGCTTGCGCATCGTTTAAATATCGTTGATAGAGGGAGTTAAAGGCCTGAGTGAATTGCAGGTAGGAGCCGAGATAGTAGGAATAGTCAGAAAAAGACTTGGTTCGAAGGAAAGCTGACCATAACTTGTTTCTCTTGTTGCGTAACGATCGGAGGCTTCGATTATACCATGGGGGGGATGTAGAGAAGGGTTTTGGACGAGATTTAGGAACAAAAAGGGAGATAGAAATAAATAATTCTCTGTAGAAGAAGGAGAGGGCATCATTTACAGAGAGATTGGCAAACTCAAATGAAACTTTGATGAGGTGTTCATTTATTTTGCGGAAATTGGCTTTATGGAAATCAAAAGAGGGGAGGCTTGCGGGCGGAGTTGACTGAAGTGGGTGGTCGTGAAAAAAAGAAAGAAGAAGTGGAGGGTGAAGGTTATCAATAGTCGAAAGAAGAAGGGGAGAAAGCAAGACAGAGGAGTTGATCGGATCAGTGGTGAAGATTAGGTCTAACTGCCTATCCATAAATTTAGGGATGCCGCTAACTTGGCATAGATTTGAGTCGGTTAGTCGATCAATGAAGAAACATTCTTTGATTGAGTTGGGATTTGACGCAATGAAAAATGATTCATCTTCAGATAAGACCCAATGCAGTTGAGGCAGGTTGAAATCGCCGAAAATGATGATGTCGTCAGAAGAGTCAGATAACTCTATTACTTCGTCGATCGCATTGACAACAAGTTGGTAGGATTCTAAAGGTTGGGCAGGAAGGATGTAAAAACACATTACGTATAGGGACTTGTGGGGGAGTGTTATTTTGATTGCAACAAAGTCAAGTTTACGAGATGAAGAAGAAGCGATCTGAGAAGAGTCCAGGTCGTTGTGAATGGCAAGGAGAACACCTCGACAGGGGGGGTCATCCGTTGGGCGGCTGATGTCGTCTCGAAAGACGTTAAATGTGGGTGGGAATAGTTCCGGGTTCTTTATATCGGGGATCAGATTGGTTTCAGTTATCGCATAGATATCAAATGGGAGAGCATGAGATTGGCGCAGAACAGCTTGTGTTTTAGATCGCAGGCCCCTTACGTTCTGATAGTAAAAGGTAAGCGGAATGCTATGATGGGGGGAAGGCTGAGGTCCTGGTATTGAGTTAGGGACGAAAAAAATTATTGTGGTCAGCACGGCTCCGTTGCAGGTGTGAGATACGTTTAGAGCTGATATGAGAAGCAAAGGCAGATAGGTCCTTGTCAACTGTGGCCGGCGAAATGTCAAAGCCATCGTGAAAACGGTTGTAGATTTCTCTCAGAGCAGCCGGATCAATAGGGAGGCCTTCCTTTTGAATATATATCTGAACGTTTGTTTTGGTTTTACCGTCAACGCAGATAGATTCGGGTTTGTCAAATAAGTAGGCAAGGTAAAGTCGAACATTTTCAAAAAGCCTGTGGTCTCTCAGCCGTGACATAATATATCGGCCATCGAGGTCGTTGGGGGAGGACATATTATGGTTTACAAACGTGGAAGTGAGTTTGACTGCTGGAGGGAAAAGAGGATCGAAAATTGCAAAAGATTTAGAGGTTGGGGTGGGTGTAATAGCGGGAAGAACAGAATCAGAGGTTGAGGGGACAGGGTTGAGAACATGGGAGTGTATGAAGTTCGGGTAATTGGAATTCGATGGAGAGTTAATAGGGGCTAGGGAATCAGAGGGGAGACTAGGATGTGGATTTAAGTTGAATGATACTCGATTACGTTGAGGCTTTGGTAACTTTGAGATTACCTTGGGGTGAAGAGGGGGACCTTGAGGAGGTGCTAAGGTAAGTCTCGTATGAGGAGAAGTAGATGGTTGAGAAGAGTTTGTAACGTGAGGAGAGGTTGGTCGAGAAGAGTTTGTGATTGAGGGTGTGATAGAGGTAAGTGTCTGGAGAGTGGGATTGGAAAATAGAGGGAATGTTCCAACTTTAAAGCTCCAGTTAGGGTCAGGGTTAGGACTAGACCTAGAGCTATTATTCTTAGACTTACGTTTAATACTAGGTTTATTAGTCAGACTAAGCTTCGGCTCTGCTGAATTGTTCACCTTGCTGATGGTCATCTTTCCTAAGCTGAGGACATCGGTTGAGGGGTTCGAAAAGAGCCAGGAGTATTTTGAAGGCAAGTCGAGCTTAAATCGAATGCTTTTGGCGTTAGTTGGAGAGATTATCTGGCAGTTACGGATGGATATGCCATATTTCTGCAGGAAAAAGTTAATCATCCAAGAGACGTCTGCATGTGGAGGAGCTCTATTTATTAAGAAGGAATTATACTCGTACGCAGTGCTGTGTAGTTTTTCGAGCCTTTTACTCCAGTCGGTGGGTGTCCAAAGCGTGCCATATCGGTTTAAGGGCATCGAAGAAGTTGTAGGCAGAGAGCCTGTTTCAGTTGATGTTGAGATTGGGGTGGGTGTGGGCATTGATGAAGTTGTAGTTGTTGATGTTGTGGTTGTAGTAGTAGTTGATGTTGTTGTTGGGGTGGGTGTGGGTATTGTAGTCATTGTTGGAGTTGTTGAAGTCTTCGTTGATTGTGGTTGGATTGAATAGTCTGCTGATTCCAGGAATTCGGTAAGTATTGACGTGTTGAAGATTGGGCTTGGTTGTGGCTGAATGAGTTCTGGGATGAAATCAATTTTGCTTGATGCCAGTCTAAGGTTTTCATCAACATCGCCGATAACTAATCGGAAAGCTGCGATATCATTGCTAACTTCATTGATTTTGTTTATAATCTCAAGCAGTAGTGGATCGACGAGTTGATGGGATGGGGGACTTGGTTTTGAAGTGTTTTGTTGGTTGGTATCCAGGTAGGTGCGAAAGTAGTTGAAATGGTCGTTTATCGTTGATATATGTGGGTTCAGGATTGAGTATATATCAGACTTCAGATCACTTTTTAAACTCACAGGGATCGACTTAAACTCAGCCGGTAACTTTTTGATCGAATCACTAAGACTTGCCAGCTGCTTGTCTATGTTTTTAAATTTCGATTTGCAAAAAGTGGTGGAGACATCTATGCTATTGGATATTTCTTCCACACTCTTAAACAACTCATCATATTTAGCAATTTGTGTTACGATGGAATTGGAGTTAAGGGAGTCACTAATGCACTTTATCGCGAGCATAACGTGCGAAAGAGATATGCCCCTGCATTCATCGCAAAAAAAAGAAAGTTTTTGTCATAGTCATTCAGGTAGGTAATGGAGCGCTTAATTAATCCAATGCAGAGAGCATGAAATGTTTTTCCGCATAACCCATTACAATTTACCCAATCAGCACTAAAGTCTTGCGATGTTAGCACACAATCGGTATTACCGCACTGCTTTGACATAGTTCTTGCGTTATTGGGTTCTAGTTATTGGGTCACTTAATGTTTCGCGATCAAAAAGGCAACAGGGAAAAAAAATTGCAGATATGCAAATAAATAAATTGGAATTAAATTTATTTAAAACACGCGAAGCGGGAGCAAAAGAAAAACACGTCCGAACGGTCGGAGGGACTTCACGCGTGAAAAGCTGAAAAGCAATGAAGTTTTGTTTTACGAAGCTGAAAAGCAATGAAGTTTTGTTTTACCTGAACAGGACCTGCTTTCCAATAATCTGGATCAGCAAGTGGCAACCCTGTGGAAATGTCCATCTGTGGCGGTCCCAGATTGTGTGTAGGCACAATTGGCTGCCATTTGCTTTCTTTGGGTAGTACCCAGAAATCCTGCTGTACTGAAACCTGCGAATCGAACCATGGACCTACAAGAAGTGTGGTTTTGCATTTGATGTTGAAAGGCTCGCCTTCCACACCAATTACTGTCTTTGCTATTTGCACCTTTGGCAATTCTAATCTCTGAGCAAGCTGATAACTAACCAATAGGTTGTGCCACTGTATCCAAAAGTTCCCTTATTGGCCCATACTTCCTGCTATCCATCTCAATTCTTACCTGTGCCGTAGGCATCAAAGTATATGTTTCCTGCTCCTGCTCATGATAATTAAGAGACGTTAAATAAATGTTACTTATGGCTTTATTTTTATTTTGAGACAAACGCCTTGCCCTCTTAAAATCACCCCAGGACGTGTTACCCTCAGACTCACTTTCCGCTTCCTTCACCCCTGCTCTGCCTGCTATCGTTCTTGTCCTGCTTTTGTCCAACCGAGGGCGTTTCTCGGGAGGGACAACTAGTCAATCACTCTTCGGCTTATTTTCGCCTTCCTGCTTGCTCCTTCTCTTCCTTCCCTTTTCCTGCGCATGTAAGACAGTCGCTTCACCCTTCCGCAACTCTCTCATGGGACAGAGTACACTGTTGTGCATCTGCTTCCCGGGGCACCGTACGCAGGGTCCTTGGAAGCACTCCTTCGGAACATGTCCAGTCTTAAGGCAATTCGAACAGAGCGCCTTCTCCTTCACGTAGTCCTGCCAAGCCCGCAAGCTGATCACCACAAACTCTGGGCAACGCCACATTGGATGGCTCAACGATTTGCAAGAGTGGTAATGGTTTCTTGTCCCCTGCTACTTCCCCTCTCCGGGCATTACTGCCACCTGCTCGCACATTCTCACACCTGCTGAGAGTTGACCGCGCCTGCTAAAGGGACGACGGCTGCTCAACCTTCCTTCTTTGCCTGCTACACCTGCTGTTGGAGCTTTTTCGGCTACCTTCTCCTTTAATGCTGCATAGGCGCCAAAATATTTTGCCTCTGCTTCAGCAATCCTGCGCTACATCTCAACGTTGATCAATAAATCGTCAGCCAACGCAATCCTGCTCTCGGACACCTTCACCTGCACCCAAGCATCCTGCAAGGCTTCAAGCCTGACCTGCTCTGCTGCCATCGTGCAAGTCCCAAAGGCTGGAGACTCCACGAAGGCCAGCATCCTGCTCACCGATAATATTCCGGCATCCAAATGAAAAATAATAGTTCGCAGTGGGTACTTCAATGTGAAATTTCCCAGTATGCGATAGTAAAATGCATATTGTAAATATAATAAACCGATAAAGAAAATATGGTCAGTACGAAATAAATATAATATAATAAATATAAATAAATGGAGTGGTAGTTTGTTGCTGCTTTTGTAGCTGTTGTTGTTTTATATTCCTGTTCTTTAATTCCAATCTCACTCACAACAATCAGAACTCAAGTCAATTTGAGCAAATTCTGAAATACTTGTTCCTGCTGCTTGCAAGCATTCCTTCTTTTAAAAACTAGCACCGTCGTGCTTTAAGTTTTTTCCTGCTCCTGCTATGTCTCCTTTTTTTTTTATAAAATCAAAAAATTAACCTGATATACGGCAACTGGTGCATCTGCACTCAAGTTCCTCCTTCACTCCTTCTCTTTATTTTGGTAACTCGCACACAAGTGCTCTGAGTTCCACCTGCTCTCCTTCCCATTCACATTATTAGTCTTGACATAATAAATAACTTGGAAAGAAAAAAAAAGTGACCAAAAAAAAAAAACTTAACTCAAGTAACCTAGAAGAAAAAATAAAATTATCAACCCCTATCTCACAACACAGCAGCAACAACAAACACCATTATTTGGTATTTAGATTTTTGATAAATATGGAATCAATATACTCCCATCACAAAAAGCACAGAACAGAATATGGAATTATTGTTATTCCCCATCTCACAAGCACAAAAACGGAATACGCACACTCGCTTCACTCATTCGCATATATTTTCTTTCTCCATCTGAACCGTAAATGATAACCAGACACCATTCCCCTGCACCCACGTTGTCGACGCCTGCGCACCAGCGTTGTTATGTGATCGTATTTATCGTAAATGTTACGATTTTCGAAGGTTAATACCAGAGACAATACTGAGACCACCAACTTCGGCCGATTTCCCGTTACTTGCCTACAAGCTATATTTTCATGGGGTTGCAAACGCTAAGTGCGTTAGTGTTGTTACATAGAAATTCGTATTGGAAAATGTCACGTAACTTCAAAAATTGCGGCTCACCAACACGCTCGCACCTTGCATATGCCACTTCCGCTGTGGACAAAGCTGCTGACAGCGTTCATAAAATTTTGTCCGTTAAATTTGAAATTATTTATATACGTGTGGATAGTATTTTTTTGGGAATAAGTGTACATTTGCTTTAAATATTTATGAAAAATTGTCAATGCAGAATGGTTGCATGAAAATAAAAACATTTTGAGCAGGTTTTCTTCAGTTATTAAAGAAAAATTCATATAATAAATCGATCTTAATGATATCGAAAAGAGGTAAATACACAACCATGTTTGTCCTAATATGTTCTAGTATATAAAACATATATTTTAGATAATTTTACTAACCAACCAAATCAAATTATTCGCCTTTTAACAATTTATAATAACTAACCAATGGCATTAAGTAATATAAAAATGTGGAATTCCCGAACTTTTCACATTTCCCCACGGTTGCTGAGGTTGGCAGCATTTATTTTTTTAGTTTTTGTGTGTTTTTGCATGTCACACTGATTCTTTTTTGACATAACACCGATAGGAATACAAAATGGCGAATTTGAAAAAAAATTTAGGGGCCCAGCAGCAAGAGGATTGTGAGTTGGGGGTCTCAGTATGGTTTGTCTATGGTTTAAAGTAATAAAACGTGAGTTCCAGAAATCTTAAAATATTATTGGCAAATTCTACAAAATAAAATTAAATTTTTGATGGTTGCATTGGGTAGGAGAAGTGTCTCAGAAATATTTTTTTTTTTTTTTTTATGACACAATGTCAAATACAGCTCTGTTTGCTTTGTATTTTTGACATCTCGAGCTGTGGAAAGTGTGTTCACAAACCGGACTGTACATGCAAACCTGGTTGATAATCGAGATTTGTTTCTAATCTCCCTTTTCATGAGATTAACTTTTGTTTGATAAATTCCGAGATTTATGCTGGATTTACAGAAATTTTTCTAAATCTCGATCTATTTTTTATGAAAAGTAATCTCGATCAAAAAAAAGAAGTTTTTTTTCTGAAAAAATTGATATTTTTGCCGACGACATAAGTTTCAAGCAAATTTAACTTCAGAAGTAGGTATTTCATACCAATAATACTTATACCTTCTTAGGGGTATTCCGAAGTCTATTTCAATATGTCTTTTTTATATTGTAATTCTACCCCATATAAAACTGCACATCCCCATGGTAAGCGGTTAAGGACTCACATTCCTTAAGAAAAGTAATTGCTTTTAAAATTTTACACATTACATTAACGATTTTGATTTATCAACCAATCTGCAATGTTTAAAATTAAAGGGTAAGGGGTAATCACAAAAATAAAGGAAACCCAGAGTCAACACCAACCTTCTGCAATTCAAAAACAATAACTACACAAGCAAGAAACAACGCAAATATGCAAAAGGAAATAATATAGCCATTGCCAATTTGACATAACATAGCAGTAGCATCGCAAGTAGGCGGTAACCCATCGCGCAAACAAAAAAACGGGTATGCTCGGTAATCGATGCCGGCTAATTGCAAAAGGGATGTGCGAGTAAATGCATTTCTAAATCTTTGTGGGTTCTTTTTCTGAAATTGTATTTTATTTATCGAGTCGTATTTCGGTTTAGCCATCGTATTTAATGTTTGAATAATATCGGAAAAAATCGTAAAAATATTTACGAAATCGTAGAAATTGGGGCGAAAAAGGCAAAAATCGGAGCGTCGTATTAACCATAGACAAACCATACTGAGACCCCCAACTCACAATCCTTTTGCCGCTGGCCCCCTCAGTTTTTTTTCAAATTCGCCATTTTGTTTTCCTATCGGTGTTATGTCAAAAAAGAATCCGTGTGACATGCAAAAACATACAAAAAATGCAAAAATAAATGCTGCCAACCTCGGCAACCGTGGGGAAATGTGAAAGAGTTCGGGAATACCACATTTTTTCATTACTGAACGCCATTGGTTAGTTATTATAAATTGTTAAAAGGCGAATAATTTGATTTGGTTGGTTAGTAAAATTATCTAAAATATATGTTTTATATACTGGAGCATATTAGGACAAACATGGTTGTGTAAGTATTTACCTCTTTTCGATATCATTAAGATCGATTTATTGTGTGAATTTTTCTTTAATAACTGAAGAAAACTTGCTCAAAATGTTTTTATTTTCATGCAACTATTCTGCATTGACTATTTTTCATAAATATTTTAAGCAAATATACACTTATTCCTAAAAGAAATAAAGGGTGATTTTTTAAGAGGTTTAGAACTTTTTAAAAAAAAAAAACACAAAAAATTCGAAAAAATGAATGAAATATTTATTTGAATCGATAGTTTGAACCTTGCAATTTAATGTTTAAAGATAATTTCATGCAAATGTTGACCGCGGCTGCGTCTCAGGTAGCCCATCCGCTGAGTCCAATTTTGGCATACTCTTTCACACATATCGGCCGGTATCTCACGAATGAATGCATGGATGTTGGCTTCCAGTGCGTCAATCGAAGCGGGCTTGTCCCTATACACATTAGCCTTGGCATACCCCCACAAAAAATAATCTAATGGTGTCAAATCGCACGATCTAGGCGGCCAATTGACCGGCCCGAAACGTGAAATTAACTGTTCACCAAACTCGCCTCGCAATTGCGCCATTGTTTCGCGTGCTGTGTGGCATGTGGCACCGTCTTGTTGAAACCACATATCATGCAAGTCAAGAACTTCCATTTCGGGCAAAAAAAAGTTTGTTATCATCGCTCGGTAGCGTTCACCATTGACAGTAACGCTGCGATTCGCATCATCTTTGAAGAAATATGGCCCAATAATGCCGCCGGCCCATAAACCGCACCAAACAGTGGCTTTTTCGGGATGCATTGGTAGCTGTTGCAATGCTTCTGGCTGATCTTCACTCCAAATGCGGCAATTTTGCTTATTTACGTACCCATTCAACCAAAAATGAGCCTCATCGCTGAACACAATTTTTCGATAAAAAAGCGGATCCTCGGCCAGCTTTCCAAGAGCCCATTCACCAAAAATTCGGCGTTGTGGTAGGTCGGCTGGCTTTAGTTCTTGCACCAGCTGTATCTTAAAAGGCTTTACGCCCAAATCCTTCCGCAAAATTTTCCACGTAGTGCTGTAACAAAGGCCTAACTGCTGGGAACGGCGCCGAATCGACATTTCACACTAGCTGATACGGCCGCAATATTTTCTTCACTACGCACAGTACGTAAACGTGTTGGTGGTTTAATGTCCAACAAAGTAAATTTGGTGCGAAATTTGGTCACAATCTTCCGAATAGACTGCTCAGAAGGTCGAGAATGCCGATCATAAAATGGAAGCAGCGCGCGATGAACATTTCGAACCGAGCACGAATTTTGATAGTAAAATTCAATAATTTGCAAGCGTTGTTCATTTGTAAGACGATCCATGGTTAAATTGCAAACCAAACTGAAGCTGTTTGACAGTGACACAAGGTACTAAACACACGTCAGCTGTCAAAACCAGTGTTGCCAAAACCAAACCAGCTAAAAAATCACCCTTTACTATCCACACGTATATAAATAATTTCAAATTTAACGGAAAAAATTTTGTGAACGCTGTCAGCAGCTTTGCCCACAGCGGAAGTGGCATATGCAAGGTGCGAGTGTGTTTGTGACCCTTAATTTTTGAAGTTACGTGACATTTGTGAATACGAATTTCTATGTAACAATACTAACGCACTTAGCGTTTGCCACCCCATGAAAATATAGCTTGTAGGCAAGTAACGGGAAATCGGCCGAAGTTGGTGGTCTCAGTATTGTCTCTGGACACAACACACCACAAGCTCGTTGCTCCTTTGCTTTTCGAATTAACGAAACCTTCTCGTAGCCGCTGTGAGTGCGCGGCAGAATATTCTGTGTATCGATTCTCGATTTTCGATTCTCGCTCGCTGCTCGTGATGAGTGTGTACTTTTCGCGGTTGGGCGACAATGTAAACTCTCCTACCTGCTCTTCTCTTAATTCTTGATGAAGAATTTGTATCGGTCGCTCCTGCGTTGGAAAAGGAAAAACAACGAAACAATATCTATTCGCTTACTTACATGTTGCTAGGTACAAAATGAATCTGTATACAGTATACAGTGCCCTTTTTGCACTACCTGCTGGCGATATGCAACTTCCTTCACGTATCATGTCTTTACATGATTCTTGCGCACATTTTGCTTTATTTTGCGACTGCGTAATTTTCATTGTAGCACGTCTCACCATCACAATTTATGTTCGTAATAAACGAAACCCTGCTCACTCACAATGCACTTATTATTCATTCATTTTTTTTGTGTAAAGAAAACCTGCACCATCACGTCACTAGCACATTATCCGGCTCGACACGGACCAAATAGAAATTATAGATCAAAGAAATACAATAAATGAAACAACACAATTTTGAGTGGAAAAATGTCTTAAAAAACCACTTTTATTAAGCAACCTGCTCCCGCTCACCCAACCTGTATGGTTGGTTCCTGCTGGAAGACTCGTCATACAATGCTAAGAACCTTCTCGGTCGTTCGTTAAGTTTATATCCTTTCTTTATACATCGACAGCAGAGTTACAATACTCATGCAGTTCGATACAGGCTCTACATTTCGGTTATAAGACCGATACTTAAGTAGGGGGCGCTCTCTCTTAAAGGAGAAAACTTCACCTTAGGGGGCTTTTACTTCAACGACACTAGCGATATTGTTAACGCCGACGTTAAAAGACTACTCCGCTTCATTAAAAGCTTAAATTGGTTTCTCGAGTGAGGATTAAGGATTCTTAATGCAATGGTATCACATGAACCTTCTATTGGTTTAAGTGTGCTGGCTGTTTAGGTGGCAGCCGTCCTAACCTAATACCTACGCCTTCTATATTATTACAATAAATTTCTTCCAAACCTGGCATAACAAATTCAACCACTAAGAATTTATCGAGAAAAGATACTCAGTTCTTTATTGACAGAAGATTGTCAGAAGGCTTTTGAGAATAGTAAAACCCTCCTCTTGAATAACACAATTTTGGAATTGTATGATCCAAATAAAGAAATGGTTTTGTTTACTGATGATAGCTCTTATGGAGTCGGAGGGATTCTATGCCATCTAGTGGACGGCAAGGAAAGGCCAGTCAGTAAAGTACTGAAGGCTGTTTTTGAATATTTATAAGTTGGTTGACCGAATTATATATCAAATGATATAAAGCAGTATTTTAAAAACAAACCAAGTGTATCTTCGTATTGGAAATGGTTTTGTGTAATATGCCCACAGAATTGTTGTTCCAACTTCGCTATAAAGAGTGTTTTCGAATTGCTTCATAAAAACCATGCAGGTGTAGTGAGGATGAACATGTTAGCACGGCCATTTGTGTGGTGGTGGGGTTTGTGAAAAAACACAAAACGTTCCGCGCCAAAAAGTTGTAAAGAAGTGGGCACCATCGCAGTTTCACTTTGATCGCATCCATCTCGATTTTTTCTTCTTTGGGGGAAAAACATTTTTAGTCATCATGGACGCTTACTCAAGATATTGCGACGTGAGGTTGATGAACCTCAACTGTTCAGTCATTAATAAATGAGTTATCTAAATTGTTTTTAGTTTTTGGATATCCGGGTTATATTGTGATGGATAATGGTCCGCCTTTTTATTCAAGTGTTCTTTTCATGTTCTGTAAATGTAAAAGTATTAACCTGCTTAAATCCCTTCCATATCACCCACATTCGAATGTTTTAGCTCAAAGGGGAGTGCAGACAGTGAAGTCCTTTCAACAGTTACCTCCAAATCTCCTCCTGAAATGTTGTTTAACTTTAAACCAAGAATTATGTTAAGCTCTTTGAAGCAAAAAAGCAATAGAAATATCCAAAATGAATCTGTTGAAAATAATGCAAATAAAAATATGTTTAATTGTCATACCCTATAGTACTATTATTTGCCAAATTGAAGGCTATTAAAATTGTCATGAATGAAAAAAAAAATCGTTCCAGCCGTTTCCATTTTAAAATATAAGTACAAAAATTGAAAATCAAAGAATTTTTACAGCTAGCCTAAAATTTAACTCACATTTTTAACTCAGTCACCCGCATAAATTTCTTCAAGAAGATCTCCATAATAATATTTCACTTTCGATCTCATAGCACTTTTTGTAGAGGACTGAAAATTACACTTCACTCGAACAGCGTAATCGTACTAGCCTCTAGATAAGGCATTCTATGCATTGGCATAGGTAATAGGAAATCAGACTGTATTTATATAACCTTTTCCTTCTGCACATTAATCAGGGTTTGTGTATGTATGTAAATAGGCTGATTTAAATATCGTGTTAATCCTGTTTGGCTTTGTGTCAAAATACTGATGGTCATTATTGGCAAATTATTGTGAACGGAATAATTGCAATGAATTTTTAATGATTCTGTGTATGAAAACGGTTGACGGAATTGTCGCATTACCCTTTAATATATAATGAATATCGTTGTTCAGTGCACAAACAGAACTGAACATGTTGTGTACAGTAGCATGTACGAGTACGTATAGACAGTTACCTACTTGATAAAAGTGTCATAATTGTTTATATCGTTTATATTTATATATGAATAACTAGTCTCACAGCATATTTACGAATCGCACTCAACTGCTCTAATAAGATTTGAATATTTATTACATAGATTTGAGTATAGTGTCATATTGAAATTGTTCTGTCTAAATCAAATTTTGTTTTGTATATATTTTATATTGGTTTTAATTGATACAATAGCTGTTTTTTATTATCCGCTATGATCCATATAGATCATCGATTTACATGCACTTGCAACAACAGCACATGATCCTGCTTCTCATCGAGATCACGAATCATGACCTGAAAATTATTTCTACTATTTCCAACTAGGTGGCTTGTTTTATTTTTAAATGTTGCTGTGCCTGTAAACGATAGCCACACAATCACGTTGCCAGACTAAAAAGTAGAACACAAAAAATCAATTGATTTTTTCGCATTCGAATTCGAGTATTCCGAGTTATTTTGTTTTTTCTCGTTCTATAAAGGTATGTCCAGACCAGCCAAACATTTGATAAACAATTAAATACCTACAACTACATGTTCCATATTTATTTCTAAAAAAAATTCTATGAAATGTTTGGAAATATTTTGCTGGTTTGGATCTGGACACCAAAAAAACATTTATGAGATGTTTCACAGTTACCCAATCGTGATGGGAAATAATTTTTGTCCAGAAAAGCTTTGAATACCTAATGAGAAAGTGATTAGTTCATAAAATCTGTCCGATTTGCTTTCATAAACATTTCTGAAATGTTTCGGTGGTCTGGACACACCTTAATATTCCAATATAAACTCAAGCGGTAGCAGCAAAATATTGTTCATGTGTTGCATATTTGAACATAAAATACTAAATTTGTTTCACAAAAATATATTTGAAAAGAAAAATTATGCAAATTTGATTCCAATATGGCATCACCCCCGACATTGCAAGTGAAATGACATGTGCCTTGTGTGACGTCACGTTGAGAAGAATACTTGCAATATGGCTGGTGGCAATATGAAGTTTGAAATACCACAAACTGTTGCCACAATTCCAAAATTAAACTTTCAATGATCCGTTTTGTTTTATTTTCGTGATCTAATCCGGATCAGATTACGCTGATAATAAAAAACAGTTATTAGCTATTATATTTCCGTCCTAGAGAGCAATCAGATATGTTGGGAAGAAGAGAGGAAGTTTTTTTTTTAATTCAGTTACTTTTGATCAATGGATGTTGCAAAATATAATAAAGGGAAAAGATACAGGCGGCCACCAAACTGCCATTTCGTCGATCCAAGTGCGAGGTGGGCATTTCATATCGACCACATGCACAAGCCAAAGTAGGTACCTTCAGAAATTTTCAACCGTATCATAAGCCATTCCTTCCACACCCCTACGCTGCGTACAAGTTGATTCGGCCTAGCGAGGTATCCGAAAATTCTCCAATTTTATACGATTCGGAGGATTTTGCTTCGAGGTATTTTTCCAAACAGCTGTTCGGAGTCGGAGCATTGTTCCGATACAAATGTAACGCACTCCAGCGTTTTGCGTGGCAGTGCGGAGAAGTTTTTTTTTCGAGTGGAAATTGTTTTCCGATATCCTCCGACAACGTGAAGTGTTATAAATGTGAGTAATAAAAAGAAAAAAACAATATAGCAACATAATTTTTGTAGTCATTTCTTCAATTTTCATATTTTAATAAGATACAACCTTTACTAATTTTGCAAAAATATGTCTTAAGATAAATATGTCGTAAACCTGCAAGATATCCTAGTTATCCCTTAATTTGTGACCTGAAAATTCTTCCCGTTCGTCATTTATATTGTTTCAAAGTGTTGAAGACCTTCTTTATGAAGTCTGGTAATCTTAATTTTCGTCTAATTTCAACGCATAATTTACGTGGAAACTTTTCTAATATGTTAACTGTAGCCAATTTTCGTACCACTGCCTTTCGTAATTTTTATACTGTTTCTTCTTATCGCTTACAAACTTCCGTTGTCGATCAGGACTATATCAATACCTGGTTTATTCATTAAAAATGTAAACCGCTGGCTCTTTAACTTTCAATATGTTGATTTAGAATCACTTATTGCCGATGTCATGCTTTAATTACTGATATTCTGGTCTAATTTTTACTTTATTAAATTTTTTGTTTTGGTGTTTTGGTAGGCGCAGTGGCTTAGTGGTTAGTGTGTTGGACTACTAAGTGAGGGGTCCCAGGTTCGAATCCCGAAAAAAAAACAAATTCCAACGTCTGACAAACATCCGAGAGTATAACTGTCATGAAGGAGCTTCTCAATTAGCCGTTTGGACCCGGCATAAAATTGTAGATCCCTTCCAATCGTCCCAAAAATGAAAAACTCACACAAACGAATGGTTGTGAGAAGCTAGGCCTAGGGTCTCTACAGACCTGTTGCTTTTTTTTTTAATTTTTGTTTATTTTCTTAATGGCTAATTTAGCTTAAGTAACTGTAACTTTCATTTTAATTTTGTTCCTGTCTGTTTTTAACTTGTATTTCAATATTGTTTTCACTATAGGGTCACTCCACCCACATAATTGTATCTTGTACTGTTAAGCTCTTTGAAGTGGCATTCATCACTATTTTCCTATAATTCAATTTGTAAAATACAGAATGTCTCATTTTTCTTATCTATTATCCTTGTACCATTGATGTTTTAATTTTGTATGTACATACATGTTCATAATTGATTTTCAAGAAATAAATTAATTATCTATCTATCTATCTATCTATCTATCTATCTATCTATCTATCTATCTATCTATCTATCTATCTATCTATCTATCTATCTATCAATATGTGTTTCCCGTGCAAGATTGCAAAAATTAAAGTACGCGTCTGGGTTGAACGAAACTTTCTCGTTGATCACAAGTTTGGGTAGTTGTTTTCTTATTTTATTTGATAGGTAGGTAACTATCTGAGAAGGAATGGTAGTAAAAAGAAACGGTTCATAAAATATAAGCTACATTAAATCAACTTCTGGGTTATTCATTTAATTTGGTAGTTATATCAAATAACAATTTTTCGAACTCGAGATGTTAATCAATTCTGACATTACGATGATAGAGGAACTCAAAAAAGTGGGTCGTAAAATGCTGTCCGTCTGTCTGTATGTCCCGAGGCCTACAGCCTAAAAGGCTGACCGGATTTCGTTCAAACTTCGGATTTGGAGTTTGGGAGCTTACAATTCGGGTCCATTTTTTTGTTTGCATGGTACTCTCGATATTAATGGTTCTTCCTATATAAAATGTTCACACCAGTTTGATTTGTTCGAAAACGGCTATAACGATTTGAACCAAAATTGATATTTAAGGTGAGGTTAACATGGATGCATACTCAGTATTACGCTAAATAATCGAATAACGGTACTATTGAAGTTTGGATATATATCGAAAACGGTCCATACGATTGTAACAAAAATGTATTTCTAAGGTAATATGGTGATTTCAAACTGAATGGTAAACTGAGTTTTTCTCTGTATTATCGTAAAATGGATTTATGAAAAAAGCCATTTTGGAAAAATTTTGCTTTCTTTAGTTTACTTGGCCAAAATGCAAACTTAGAGTAAAATTGATGTTTTCAAAATTATTGCGTCCTTAATTTTCAATTCGAATCACCGAAAACGCTAATTTTCAAAACTGCTCATATCTCGAAAACCCCATTTTCGATTTCGATAAAACTGTAAGAACCAAGTAATGCTTACATCCCAAACAATAACATGTACTCGGTTTTCAGCTAAATAGTAAAGCAGCAGTATTTTTTAAACTAAACATTGCAATATTTGGACTGTTTTGTCTGCCAAATTTTACAAAAACCGCTCCAACGATTTTGATCAAAATACATATTAAAGATAAAATCAGTATTCGAAATAAGATCCCGTACCTATTTTTTTTCATAAAATTCGAAGAAATCAATTTGTTTAGTTATGTGTTTTTATATTTCCGAATCTATTTTTACATATCGATGCTATATTTTTGTTGCAACCTTCCCCACTTCCGATAATATAACAGATACGCAAAACTTCATTTTTAGAAAAAATTTCCCTTTATTCAACCTTGTTGAATATGCACCTTAAAATAATTGCAACCACTTCCTTACACAATCAGAAACTCCCCCTTCATTTACACCCTCGCACACGTCCATCGGCATATTCGGTATATAGCTGCTAATGCAAACTCAAAAACAAATTTCTGAAAACTTACATATATATCTTTGTAAAGATATCAGTCTAACAGGAACCCTACTTCCAATTGTAGACACCTTAAACCAGCTTTACTAATATATTCCAGTCAAAATTAAAAATATGCATTAGCAGATCAGAAAACAAAAACCACTGCCACACTTTGCCTTGTAAAGTGAAAGAACTTATAAAATAGTTCTGTAGACGCTTCTAACTCTTTAACAAATAACTTGGGACAATTTATGTAGGTACTGCCTATTAGATGAATAACCAAAAGTGCATTTTATTTAACACTACATATTCATTTTCCTATATTCTATTCACCGTTTCTTTTATCTAGAATCGGTTCTCAGATATGACAAATGACAATATCCTATCGCAAGTTATAAAGTATTTAGAAAATATTTCTTGGCCAAACAAAGTTGGTACTGTTTTTAAGCGTATTATCGAAATCGAAAGAGTTTGTCCATTGAAGATGGATGTATATTTTATCGCGACAGGTCAGTAATTCCTAACATTTTAAGAAATACGGTTTTACGCATTTTACATCAAAATCACGATGAAATTGTGCCATTGTGCGTATGAAAATGTTAGGTGGAAGAATGTATGGTCTGGTGGCCAAACATTGACGACCACATTCAAACTTTGGTCAGTAGCTGCTTCGCATGTCTGTCAACCCAAAGGAGACAGTTACAGCCAAATGGTCATTAAGTAAATTTTCATTTCAAAAAGTGCAGATCGATTTATTTTATTTCGAAGGCAGGACTTAATTCATTTATATTGATTCATATAGCATGTTAATTGAAGTGAAAGTGTTAACCAAACCCGATGCCATTACATTGTGTTAAACTTTTTTATATTAATTAAAGGTGTTTGGTTCTTCAACTGAAATAGTGTCCGACATAGTTTTATTAACCAAACAAATAAAATAATACGGCTCTCAAAAATGTATAAAAACAAACTAATAGCATTCAGTAATGTTAAAATGTCCCACGAACTCCCCCATTGTTTATTTTTTGTATGCTTTTGCATGTCACACGGATTCTAGTTGACATAACACAGATGCGAAAATAAAAAGGCGGAATTTTGAAAAAAATGTCAGGGTAGCCAGCGACAAGAGGACATTCTATGATCTCAAATCGAACAATTCAAAAGTATTAAGTTGTCAAACGCGCGTGATAGTAGAGAGTTGGTCTACTCAGGCGTCGCGTTGAACTTTACGATATTTGCGATCTAAAGTCGATCTAACGTATTAAGTTAAATGTTGAAAATACTTGATGATTTTTAAGAAAAAGACCGATGTCCAAACGATGTGCAAAAGGAAGGTATATATGTCTTAAGGCGCAATTACAATTAGAATAGGAATGTTGCATGAATATTTTAACATTATATTTATAACAAAAACTTTTTTTTTTTAAATGAAATGTTTATGCGCCCTCGTGTGTATGTATTTGAGATTGTATTGTTTTCTGGATTTGTTAGTAGCCAAGTCTTTTATAATCGCTCTCAATGCAAAGAATTGATACTGCAACAAGTCTTTCCTGCGTCATCATGTTTCGACGAACACTTTTGTAAGGAGATTTTTAGCCTATTTGCTTCAGTTTCAATTTTTGGATGTGCAAAGCCATTGTGAACACATGCATACGAAATGTTACACAAACGTTTACAACTGAATACATCATATCCATTTAACGAATTTATATATATTTCGTTATTTCAATTTTTTTAATATGAAACTGAGAACTAAGCGCCTTTTGATGTACCCCTAAAAGTGTATAAAGTTCGTCCTTTCTCTTTTTCAAATCTGGTCGCAAAGTATGTTATATGTATATGAATGTTATACGAGTTTAATGAGAGATAAATAGTTTTAATATTGCCAAATTAATAGAGAATCATCGACTGCAAAAAATACATTTGTATATATGTATGTGTATTGTCAGCTGGGGACCATGGTGACCGCTGCCCGTTGAGAGAAAAAAAATTCCATTCCTGAAGGTACTCCGCTAATTTTGAATTTAACATGCATTGGCTCGCTTAGCACTATAAAAGTGTTGTCATAAGCGACTGCGTTACATTTTAAACGTATTTATTTGATAATATCAGTTATTTAAAAATTTGCGAAGAGCCTTTAAAGCCACAAAATAGCAGGCTCTCAAAAAAGTGCGAAATTGTGAATTTAGTCGCACAACGGTCACACCCCTGCGGCTTGTCTCAGTTCAACGCTACTACTTTCAGCTTTTCCAATATGTCCAATATTTCATATGATATGAGTTATATTTCAGTTACATTACAAAAGGATTAAAAACATTTTGTGCTTACAGATTTAATAAAATCAAAGACAGTCGTTAAATCCCTTGTCAAATTGACATTACATATTTTGCTTAAAGTGCACCAAAATAAACAAAGTTTCGTGCCTCTTCCGCGAATAAATGCGTTAAAGATTGTAAAGTTTCCCCGAGGCAACAATTCAAGGATTATTGTATACCTGAAGTTGTCTATATGCAACCAGTTCGTCCATGCCACTTCTCATACACCGTAAAGGTCTGCGCTGACCAATGACTTACAGTGTCATCGAGGTGTCTCATTGGCTGAAGGTTCAGACATGGAGGAGCTGGTTTCTTCTTTGCTACTTGCTTAGGTTGTGAAACAATATAAATTCAATTGATAAAGTGCAGAGAACCTACTGGCAGACGCGCCAAGTAAATATATTAATAATTACTGTTTTTATTACAACTTTCAACTTATTATCTATTCATATCATTAAACAACAGGTTATGGGCCCAGAAAATAATAGCGTAGTAAAATTGAAGACGAATTAAATTCAAAAATAAAAAAAAATAAAAATATGTCGGGGCACATTGAGCAAATTGAAAAATTGAATAGAGACAATTTCAACACATGTTTGCTATTCTCGTAAAAAATAATCATTGGTAGTCCAATGAAAAACTTGACCCTGTGACTCAATATGGCGTAGTGAGTAATTCAATAGCTATTAATGGCTGTGTAGTTGCGATGGCAAAATTTAATTTTGACCATCTCAGAATCTGAATTGTGCCACATTAAGCATTGCTGCACAGCAAACGTTGTTTGGATGAAGCTCGATGAAGTTTACCACTTCAAAGGACCGGCACGTAAAGCCACTTTGCTGAAGCAAATGCTGTTCACCAAAGTGAGAGACTGTGAAAGTATGACGGACGGACCATCTCAATAATTTTTTCGGCACAATGGACAAACTTGCAGAAATGGAAATAGGCATAGCTGAGGATCTTCTCACCCTACTACTTTTGTACAGTGTTCAAGATAGCTATGAGAATTTTCGATATACTATAGAAGCAAGAGACGATTTAAAAATAAAACTGCTTGAGGAATGCAGTGCCAGAAAAGAAAAGCATAACTCAAGCAAGGCAAAACAACAGGATGGAGATGCATTTTATGATAAATCTTCTGTAAAACAAAATCGCTACTTCCAGCGCAAAAATTTATCACCAACGTATTCTGGTAATGAAGCTAGCAGTGCAAGCAATCACAACAAAAAGTCATACAAATGTAATTTTTGCAAAAAGACTGAACACAAAGCGGCAGATTGTTGTAAAAAAACGGCAAATTCAAGTCAGCCAAGCAAAGTGCATCAAACGTCGATGAGGGTGCATTCGTAGCTATTGCATATAAAAGTAATCCAACATATCAATTCATAAAAATCTTAACGCCGCCTCAGCTGGGCAAATAGCTTTCGGAATCGCTATGCAGGCTAGTTCAAATTGGATAACTCCAACTGGTGCATAAACAGTGGAGCGACGTTGCACATGTGCCAGAATAGAAAATCAAAGTGTTAGGCTTGCTGTTGACAAAACTACAGATATACTAAAAAAAGACACTGTCCGTCTTAACATTCAATTCGGAAATACTTCAAAATCAATAATACTGAACAACATCAATCCCTGGTGTATTCCGTATTGTTGATGAGATAGGTGTCATGCTTACTGATGGGTGTTAAGATGGTAGGCTTATAGCCTATTCACACCGAGCCGAAAACCGGGCTTTCGCGAAAACGTCTTCCAATCGTTGGGTTGTTGAAACCTTTGGAAATGTTCAGCAAATTCAGCTGAACAGGTGATCGAATGTCACAACATAAAAACCTTTTCCACGCTTAATTGATTACTTATATTATTTTATTATTTTTCATTGATCTGAATCCTTTATTTTTATTTACTGCAATCGAAATTTGTAACCAAAATAGTTTAGGTACACCGACCGCCGGTAAGTTCATCTACCTTTATCCGAAGATTGGGCACCTTGTCGTGGTGGGGCGGCTTAAGTAGATTAACAGGATGCTAGACCAGGGTAGTGGCCCAACTCCTCTGGTAGAGCTGAATGTGAATTGAAGAACCAAGACTCAATCCGATCTATCGATCAACCCTTAAACTCCAAGATGACTAGTCTGCAATGTCGAGGGAGCTGTGATGAGGTAGGTAAAACTACTTGTTCACAGGGTTCAGGGGTAATTGAACCGCTAATGGAGACTCCTCAGGGGCAGCTCAATCCTCTGTTGTAATTTAGTTGAGTAGGATAGGTATTGGGGATCTCTGCCTATTCGGTCCGTTTAATTCTCCCCTACTCGTGGGTACATATATGGACCTAAATTTAAATAATAAAAATAATATTCCTTCGGAAAACGAGGTGGAAGGCTTAGGAGGGGTCGAGAAGGCGCTGGAAAGTGCTGACATGAACCCGAATAAGCTCGAGGGGTCAGTGGACTCTGATGGGAAACCAAAAGAGTTAGCAGACCAATCGTCAGTGGAGGTGGACAATGCGGGGCAGAAATGCGCCAAGAGGTCAGCCGGAACTGCGGAAGCCGGATTGGAAGAGGAGAGAAGTCCCGACTCCGAGCGGAAGTTGCACCAGCAACTGAAGCAAAGAATGAAGAGGGTCAGAAGGAGGCAAAGATTGGCCTTGGCCAAATCTGTCTCGGCGAAAGGCATAAGTAAGTCGGTTGAGGAGTTGACTGAAATGGTTGCCAACTTGACGTCGACCGAAACCTCTCCAGAAGACGTTGGATCTAGGAAACGGTTCAAATGTTCCGGGACCATGAATCCACCTAAAACTGTGAAGAAGGGGACGGAAGGCGGAAGGGAAGACGGACAGTCTGTACAATATGGGGTCAGTCTACAGGTACCACACTCCAGTGGTTATGTGGATGGACAACATTTACAACGGACTATTAGTCAACCCGGAAAGCAGAAATCGTGCAAGGCCGAGCAACCTGGACCAAGCAAGGTAAAGCGAAAGCTGAGCCAAGCTATGGGAAGGAGAGAAAAGCAAGCAGATGCTGCAAAGCCTTACGCAAGGAGTGAGAGAGCCAAAGTTGACAAGGGTGTAAAAACCTTTGCTCAGACAGCGGCGAACGATCTCCAAATGGGTGTTGCCGACATGAGTCGAGAGGGGGGGATAGAAGCTTCACAGTTGAGTATTTTCAAAAATGCTCTGCTGAGGGCTCTTGACTTACTTCCGACAAATGCAGGTGATATCGGTGTAAAGGAGATAACCTTGGAGGAAGGGATTATAGCAATAAAATGCGTAAACCAAGAAACCACAGGGTGGCTATGTGAGACTGTAGGGAAGATGACCGACCTATGGGAGGGAATCAACCTTAAAATAGACAGGCTTCACATACTAAAGGATGTGGAAAGGTTGATAATCTTCGTTCCCGGTGAGCCCGTGAGCAAGGATATCATCCTTGCCAGACTTTGTCGTCAAAATTCCTGTGTGAAGGACACTTCGAAATGGAGGGTTATTCATGTGGGAAGATATGATGACAAAAAAATTGGTGGAACCAAGCTGACGATCTGGTGTCCGAGGGAGGAAGCGAGGCTGGTTAGACAAGCAGGAGATAGACTCTTTTGCGGGTTGGACATAGCATTCGTGAAGTTCCAAAGATCATCGGAAAAGACTCAACCTGGAAAGCCACCCGGTAGGGCGACGAAGTGATAGACACCATGGAGATGGGATCAACACAAGTCGGGCGGGAGGTGGGCCCGTACCGGGAAAAGCTGAGGGTGATTCAATTGAACCTTCATCACAGCAAAGCAGCATCGGCAATGATGACTAAGTGTTTTGATGAGGATTCGTTTGATATAGCCCTGATACAGGAGCCTTGGATCTTTAGAGGAAAGATTAGAGGACTCCCAAATAGCATGGCTGAGTTGCATTATGCACAAACTAGCGGAAGAATTAGGTCCTGTATCTTGGTGAGGCACGGAGTTCAAGCATATAAATTGCCGGATCTGTGTGCCCCAGACCTTGCAACAGTACGAGTAGGATCAGGTGCGGGAAGTTTTGTCATAGCATCTGCATACCTGCCGTATGATTCTCCAGAACCTCCTCCGACAAGAGAGTTAGAGTCTTTGGTGAATGCATGCAGGAACAGGAACGAGGATCTAATAATTGGTTGTGATGCCAATGCACATAATACAGTGTGGGGCAGCACCAACGATAATTACAGAGGAGAAGCCTTATTCGAATTTGTATCATGCAAGGATCTAGCTATCTTAAACCGGGGAACAGAGCCAACCTTCGTCGATGTGAGACGAATGGAAGTGATCGATGTTACCCTGTGCAGTAGCCAGATAATTGAAAGAATATCAAATTGGAGGGTAATGGATCAGGCTACATTGTCGGATCACAGAGCCATTTCATTTGATGTTCGCTATGGATCTAAAAGGAAAAAAGATCGGAAATACATCAGAATTCCGAAGAACACAGATAGGATAAAATACCTTGAAGTGTTGGAGGAAAAACTGAATGTAATGACATTCGGAATACCGGAAAACACTTGGCATGTAGAATCACAGTTGAAGCATCTGCAATCAGCTGTTGAAGTTGCGTACCGAGTGGCTTGTACACCTACTTTAGTGGAAAAACAAGATCCTGCGCCTTGGTGGTGCCGGGAACTTGAAAAGCTAAAAAAGGCTGCGAGGAAGGCCTTCAATCACACCATGAGGAGGGGAGAACCCGAAGCATGGGATGAATATAAGGCGAAAAAGAAAGAGCTAAACGTTACTCTGCGACGACGTAAAAGGGAGTCATGGAGGGACTTTTGCTCGAGTATGAGGAGTACATCTGAAGTCAGTAGACTACAAAAGATTGTCTCGAGAGATCCAGTTTCTAAGATCGGACTCATTCGTAATAGAGCGGGGGAGATGGTGGAAACACTGGATCACACAAATGAGGTCCTAATGGAGGTACACTTTCCAGGAAGCTATAAGTCAGCTCAGCCCTGGGCTCCAAGGAAACAAGGAGCGAACAGGATGGATAGGACGGAAGCAGAACGGATCGAGACACCAAAAGCGGTCAAGGGTGCGATAGCAACATTCTCACCCTTCAAAACTGCGGGGCCGGATGGTATATTTCCAGGTCTAATGCAATGGGGTATAGACGTAATTGCACCAAGGCTCAGGAATATATACGTTGCATGCCTAGCAATAGGCTATATCCCGATAACATGGAGGGAAGCAAATGTGGTCTTCCTTCCAAAACCGGGAAAAAAGGACTACACCGAGGCAAAGTCATTCAGACCAGTCAGCCTAACATCCTTCCTGTTAAAAATAATGGAAAGGGTGATGGTGGACTATATGGAGAGTACTGCGCTTAAGATGTATCCTTTAAATAGTAGACAGCATGCATACAGGGTAGGTATGTCTACAGAAACAGCGCTACACCAAGTAGTACGCGTTGCGGAGGAAGAGCTAAATACCGGGGGCATTGCGATGACCACTATAATGGACATTGAAGGTGCCTTCGATAAGATATGCTTTGAAAGTCTGAAACAAGCCTTGGAAAAACGTAGGGTTAACCCACTGGTGGTAAGATGGGTGGACAATATGTTGAATACGAGGGCGATTAATATTCAGACGGGAACCTCAAAACTCAGAGGAAGGGTTAGCAGAGGTTGCCCACAAGGAGGTGTTCTCTCACCTACACTGTGGAATATCACTGTGGACTCTCTTCTCGACAGACTCGAGGCGACGGGCATTCACACAGTGGGATATGCCGACGACATAGCAATAATGGCCAGAGGCAAATTCATGGACGTCACAGCAGATATCATGAGGAATGCACTCAGAGTGGTTGAGCGGTGGTGTCTGGAACAAGGGCTCTCCATTAATGCGGCGAAAACAGATCTAATAGTCTTCACTAGGAAGAGGAAAAATCTGGAATTTCGGCCCTTAACACTTTTCGGATCGGAACTAACAATGACTAAGAAGGTTAAGTATCTGGGAGTCTATCTAGATACTGGACTTACTTGGAATTACCATGTTGAGGAGAAGGTCCGGAAGGCAAAGAGGGTACTACATCAGTGCAAACGTGTATGTGGACAGAGGTGGGGACTCTCGCCTAGGTCAGCATACTGGATGTATACGATGATAACTAGACCCATTATCACGTACGCCTCGGTTGTATGGTGGGCGAAAGCCTCTCAGAAAACTGTGAGGAAGCACCTGGATAGGGTTCAGCGTTTAGCATGTATGGGAATTACAGGTGCAATACGTACAACCCCAACATGCGCATTGGAAGTCATCATGGGGATATTACCGCTAGACTTATTTATTAAGAAAACAGCGGCCCAAACGGCACTTCGCTTGCATCGAGATGCGAAATGGCACCATCGTGGTACGATCTATGGACATAGGAAGATCCTGGAACTTGTTAAAGACGAGATTAGGGAGCTAAACATGCCTATGGATCGAATAACAAGGGTGCGTATTATGGAAAGAAATCACAAAACTCGTATTGAGAACGGATTACTTCCAGAAAAAAGAAATGGTGAAATAGTGATTTTCACGGATGGATCCATGATGGATGCCGGGGCGGGGGCCGGTATCTATTCAGAAGAGCTGGAACTTGCCCGTCACATTAGCCTCGGGAAATACACTTCAGTATACCAGGCTGAGATGATTGCCTTGCTTTATGCGTTGGACTACTTGCTTGAGTGTCAGGTGGAAGGAAGAAATATCCTCATAGCACTGGACAATCAGGCGGTGATCAGATGCATGGAACAAACAAACATCACAACATCACTGGCACTGGAATGCGTACTTAAACTCAATAAGTGTTCATCTAAAAATGAAGTAACACTGACTTGGGTACGAGGACACATAGGGATCGAAGGCAATGAAAAGGCGGACTCCCTTGCAAAACAGGGGTCAACTGAAAAGTTGCTGGGACCAGAACCATTCTCTTCAATTGGCAGAGGAATGGTTGAACAGCTTGTCCACAAATGGATCACGGCAGAACACCTGAGAAGGTGGTCAACCGTGGAACAATGTAGACAAGCTAAAATGGCAATAAAGTGGCCGACCTGCTCCACTCAAAGAAGAGTTCTAAGCATGAGTCGAGGAACATTGAAATGGGTGGTGGCTTTGTCTACAGGACATGGTAATTTCAGGTATCACTTAAGGAAAATGGGCCTTATAGAGGATGATACTTGTAGACTATGCCTGGAGGAATCTGAGACAGCGGCACATATACTGTGTCAATGCCCGGCATTGGCTGGCAGAAGAATGAGGATCTTGGGACATCAATGGGTCGAGACCCAGTCGATGAAACGGATCTCCCATAAACAGATGCTAGCGTTAACACTAGGAATTGAGCCCAGAGAAGAACTGTGGAGAAATCCAGAGAGTCTCTCTGAGTAAGATTTACAGTGGTAGAGAGACGAAAAGAGACCCGACAATGGTGGTCTGATTCGATTATCTCTCGAAATATATATATATTAGGTACACCGAATTTTCAGGACTAGTGTCTCACAGCAGATTGAAACGTCAAACGAAAACTATTTGGTGCACAGTTTAATTACTTACTTAAAAGGTATAGATGACACTTCTTTCCAAATATCCCTAAAAAAAAAGTGGAGAAAATATTGCACAGAAGACACGGCTAACTGCATACTTCATGCATCTTTTCGGAATCACCTTCACTTTCGGAATAGCAATAAGGAAGGACAACCAATCAATATAACTAGACCAGCATATTCAAAGTTAAGTCTGAAGGAATTCCTCCATCTCCATATAGCTGGGGTTTGGTCACAAAACGTTAGTTGTTTTCGATTTAATGTAAATCGTTGTTTACAATCTCTTATACATAGTAGAACTAAATCCATTCCAGACAGATGATTCAAGGAACTTAACGCTCAATGAAGAGTTACGTTCTACCCACCCCACCTCTAGAGCTTATTAGAGTTTATAGTTGCTATTTAATTAATGTAAAAAGTATCACATCTAACAACCAAAGAAGGAAAAAAAGCCACAGGGAACCTAACCTTTTTATAAGCCACTCAATAGACCCAATAAATTCTTTATTACAAAGTTTCCTAAAACTAAGTTACGGAAGTTAAAACCTTGACGTATAGACGTGTTTAAACTGTGTAACATTGCTCCATGGTGCTGGATCTCTGTTCTTTAATTTAAGAGAGGAAGTTATATTTCCTTGGTCTGACCAGAACATACTTGGCCTTTTTTCCTGTGCCATTGTTTATATATTCCTCCTAAGACATAACAGCCACAACCAACAAGGGATGTGTAGGAAAATGCACGTTGAAAGCTGTCAAGCTGTCAACATTTGCTTGCACAAACCTAAAATGTTCGAAAATTGAATTAAGCTCCCTGTGTGTTATGGGTCTATTCTAATACCTGTCATAGCAAGAGAAAAATCTCATAAAATTATTCAAGTCAAGTGTTTCTGCTGTTTAAAACTATACGCGTACTGCAATTAAATTAAGAATTGCCTATAAAGTAATCCGGCGGCGTGTAATATGAAAGCATCAAAGTTGTTCCATTAAAGGAAGACCCGGCCCTCTGTTTCTTTTGCTTCATTTGAGTATATGTATAATACGTTTTTTTGAAGTGATTTGAATACACAATATTAATCACAAGGTTCACAGGCCCGCGATGGATTTTCCAAGAATTAAGCCAGCATTCAGTGTTTGTCTAGACCACGGATCCAGGGAGTTTGAATAGCTACTCGTTGCTCGTCCTATGGTTGCTATGGAATGTGATACAACTAACCATTGCCCAACCCCGTTCACATTTGGATATGGATCGTTCAAACTGGGCACATCAAAGTTTCAAAATCCACAATATTAGCTCTCATGAGTGTATATGAAGAATGAAAAATCTGAAGTGTTTGAGTTTTCCCAGTGTATTCACCACAGGATCTGCCATTGTTCCACATTTCATGCAGCGTTCCCTCCCGTGCTACAATTGTAGTGTTTTCTAGTTTTTGAGTACATTTTTGCTAACTGAGTCCGATACTACTTTGGATCCACCGCGTACTACTTTTTGTAAATTCATATCAACAACTCATTTCTTATTTTTCCAAAATTGTTTGTAACAACAGAATAAGGGCCGGCTTGTGATTATCTTTAGTCATCGGTTATTTCAGCTGGTAATCATCGAATGTGTTTGTTCCGCAAAATACTAACTAGAAAATAGTTGGGTTGGTAAGTTAACCAGAGAAATCGATAACTAGCCGATTTTGCGCGGTTAATGAGATTTAATCAATGATTTTGTGGAATTTTGTTTGTTCAAGTACACAACAACACTTTGTACAATATTAGCCGTGTTTTTTTGACCTTCGATCTCAGCAAAGCAAAGCAAAGCAAAGTAGGATTTTCAGCACGCAATTACAACAACTACAACTGAGTCTCGAAGCGTCAAGTAGAGCGTATTTATTGTAATTGCATGATGAAAATCCTAATTTACTTTGCTTTGCTGAGATCGAAGCTCAAAAAAACACGCCTATTGTTGGGAAAAAATACAAATAATACAATAAACGTATATATAACTCAAAATGTAGTGAACTGAACTAATAAAATCTGTCTCGTCAGTTTCGTAGACGTTTTAAACTGACAGATGTATAGAATATGGTACACGCCAGTCTATTGAAGGTTAGAGTTAAGGTTCCCAACACAATAATGGATGCGAAGGATGAAGTAAGACTATTTTCAACATCTTTAACCGATGGCAGCTCTCAAATATTAAGATAAAGCGCACTCTTTGGATCAAATATTGAAAGAATGAGCAATTTGCGACGGTCGTTGAATAAATTGAGATGATCCATTTGTAAAATTTTGTTGGTTGTCGCTTTAATTCGGTTTTGTTTTTAAAAAACAAACAAGATTTTATTCTTTAGTTTTTAAAAAACGCCTATATCCTTTGATTATGAAATTCTTGTGCTAAACAAATTTTGTAACCTACGAATATAAATACATTAATAAAATACCTTAACAAATTAATTTTCAAAAACAAACGATCCTAGCAAACAAAAAAATGTAACTATAGATTCGGTCAATCACTGATTTGACAAATAAACTGAAAAAGTGGAACGATTTGCCGCAAAGCTATGGTTTGGTGACCGAAGTCAAAAATCGTTCAACAAACGCTCATCGGTTATCACAGATTTAAAATCATGGGTTAATCTAAATCTATGGTTACCTGACCACGGATTTAACCAGCTGAGAACAGACCGGCCCTTAAACTACAAGAAACATGTTCCAATTCCAATTCTCGCGCAGGATACACCTCGTTTATTTTTATGTTATTGAACTAAATACATAACTTATAATTTATTTTTAAATTTCGATATATATAATTTATGTTGAATTAAAAAAATCCTTTGTCTGTAATATTTTTTTATTGAATAAAAAATGTATGTTTAAATAAAACAAACATTTTAAAAATGTATAGTATACCTAAATGTGAATTTTGTATAAACAAATTTCCGATTCTAATTGAAAAATACCATAAATCCGTTTAAGGAACATTATTGCGTACTACCTTCAGACCCAATTGAGTACACCCCAATGAGAACTCTGGCTAACGGCAAGGGAGGGAACGCTGATTTCATGGTTCTGGGATGGCAGAAAAGCGAGTCAATCAGTTACGGTTTTTAGCACCTCTGCAAAGATATTATTGAAAATCAAATCATCGGGTTTTATTTGGCTCCGGTCCCTCTATACAAAGAGTTGTAAGTTACACAAACACAAAAGCGCTACTCTAAAGAGTTCAAATGACTTGAGCATCAAAAATTTTACGGTATGCGTATGCCACGTTTCCCATTTATTATATACTATTTATTTTCTGACGGGTCGACGACGAACATACAAAGGACGAACAAATTGCCATAAGCTGTAGTGAAATGATATTCGCAACTGTGGATGAGTAAGAGTTTCGACAAGAACAGCTCTTGTGCTGTGGTGGTATGGATATTGTACTGGTTGACTTCAATGACATGATGATGACACGTAGAAGACATGACATATACGTCACAAAAGAAACACTAGTAGTTAAGAGTGCAAAAATCACATATTATTGTTATGTGTGTGTAAAGCTCGGATGAAGTGGTGTCCTTAAACTTCATACTTAATTTGCAGATGAAGTGACAGGATGTCTGCCGGAAGTTCACAATGACATGTGCCGGGGTAAATTCGTACCACTATATCAACGAGGGTAGATATATTATGCAAATTACATAGGTGATGTTTGACAAGTTTTATAACTTTCAAATTGTTTTAATACATATTTTCAAACCAAAATATTTTAAAGTTTATACTCTAAAACATAAATTGTAACAAAAGTAAAAATAGTAAGAAATTAAAAAAAACATATAGGTGCTCTAATTTAATTTGAGTACAATAAAACGCATTCAGACACAACCCGGTTTTATTTTTTATTTACGAATTCGGAAATGTGCATTTTCAAATAATTAATTTTTCTTTGCATCTTTCAGGGAAGAAACATACGTATTAGATATGTAAATTTGGTGTAAGAAAAATTGTAATAAAATAAAATAAAATAACAAGGTAACCAAAAATAATTTTATGAGAAAAAGTAAGGCCAGTATACTGTACAGTGTATGTATGTACACTTGTAACATTGTGGCAATGCTAATTACTGAGTCTTAGGTCCCACTCTCTGAGAATGATATAATATGACTTTTCAAATTTATTTTACATCTGAAAAAGTAAAGGGTGTCACTCAGGCAAAATTTGGATTTACCGCCATAAATGCGGCAAGCGATAAAATAATATCTCCAAATCCACCGACAACAATTCGATCTAATAAGAGATAATACTTCTATTTCTCATTCCAATGTGTTTATTGTCCTTTAAGTGACAACGGCACCTCAAATAACTGGAGGTAGTTAGTCAAATACTACGCTTTTAGTTGAGGTACATGAGATACAGACTAGAAAATTGTTCATTATTGCCATCAAAATACGAGCTCTGATATGTACTTACTTATGTATATATGAGATCGCGTTTATTACTTTATTTTAATATAAATATAGCAGCAGCTTTCCGCGACAGTATTCAAATAGTTTAAATAACAAAGCACATCTTAACTATGTGATGAAACTACAACCTGTAAACTTTCCCGTCCAACCAAAGTAGGTGCAATTAAAAATCTCAAAAGCACTGTGCTAGTGAATAATTCATGCATCTGCAGGACGCCTAGCTCCCTCAAATTGTTCATTCTTCTTAATTTACTCTTGCTTTATCAAAAGCACAAATCAACTTGACTGCATTAGAGCACTGGATTGTGCATAACCTACCTACTATTGGGACCGTCGAAATCGAACGCCTCCCCGATTTTAAATTCCCAAAACTGACACTGAAGGAAAAAAATAATTCTATCAGTACTTTATTGTTTCCAAGAGAAGAACCGAATGACGATAATATACCAAAAACGACTCAATATATCTTCTGTCCTGAGGTAATAGGAACATTTTAATTTTTCGCTGCAGCATAACTAAGATGGACCCGAGGCCATGTCACCAAGGTATGTGGACAATGTATATACAGCACTGATGCATGTCTACAATTCTCGTATGTCCTGAAGGAAAAGAAAAGGCAAGTTCAACAGATTTCACATTTTCAGCCAAAATGTCCTTTTTGTGTTTTCCGGATGCATACACAGTTATTGACGTAACGCTCTACGCACATCCAGAGCACATACTATTAAATACTACGTACACGTAACCGGATTCCTGTTAAGGACATTCAAGCAAGTTTTCCTTTCAGCAATTTTTCAGGCTCGCCAATTGCCGGTGAGTATGGGACGACAAAATATTTACTTGCATGAAATACCATCCAGCAAGGACATTTTAACTGAACAGAGTCGGTTTTTGGGACAGGTAACAAAGAACGACAGGCATCGTTGTCATAGAAGAGGACATTAAATGAATGTTTACTCTTCATGTTGACATACGGATGCAACATTCGTACAATACATATTTCTGGGAGGCCACTTCTATCGAATTAATTCGGCAATGATGATAAACAAATCTGCGCTCCATACCTATATGAATCCATTTCAAATGCTAACCAAAAGATTTGCTAGGCCAATTAAATTAAGAATTACATACATGATTCGTGCCTAATTAATAGGTGATGAGTTTGGGATCAGTGAATCAGTCATTAATCTATCCTAGCGTAGTGAAAGTCCAAATATGTATAAAATTTTATCTTATTCTTGTGTATAGCGCATTCGCAAAATTCGCTAAAATCATTCAAAAGTATACGCATTTCTCATGTTGTGGTTCGGGTGCCCGAACTAAGCGATTTCAAGCGAATCTGAGCGACTAAAATTTCCGATGGTTTCATTTCTATTGTACTATATTGCGAACTAAGCGAATTTTCAGTTTTTTTTTTTTTGGTTTAAATGAGTTTAGTTGTGTAGGCAATTTTTAAAAGAACAGTCACATATTTTTGTGCCACACTGTAACTTTATAATGTAAATAGAATCCGATATCTACTTGTCTGAAATAGTGGCCTCATGATCGCATGATCCTCCCGCTAGTATGTAATATTCCGTAATTGCACTTGACAATATAATACAGATTTCGATTGCTCTTGGAGGCAGTTTTTAATAAACCATCGTAAAGTGAATATCACTGGTCTTTTTTGTTTAATTTTGTCCGTTTCGCCCTACAATTTTTCAGAAGTGGGATCTGATTTACCACTAATCGTCCAAGTTTCTATATACGTTGTGGAAGTGTCGACTTTGTTCAGTGTTAATTTCGGTTTATGTCTAACCAGTAAATATGTCACGAGAGTTTAATCGTTTATTGGAAGTGGCAACTGTTGCTTCATTAAAAAATGTTTTGCGTACGATTAACATACAAATTAGTGGCACTAAGGCGGTATTAAAACTTCGCGTACAAGATGCAGTGCAAGGCTATACCGAGGACGATCTTCAAAACTTAATTCCACATTTTACGCCCAAAGGTGAAGACAAAACAGCAGAGTCATCCAATGACAACGGATCTGAGCAGGAAGAGGATTTAGCGACTTTAAACAGTGACGACATCGATGAGCAGCTTAACTTACTTCGAGACGCATGCAAGAAGAAGGAGGAGATTATTCTTTTGAAGCGGAAACTTAAAGAGTTGCAGATCGAAGATGCATCTCCCAGTCCAAAGCCGCAAGTTTCAAACAATTTCAAGGACATGGAAGACTTGTTGTGTCCATTTAGCGGGGATGATAATTTTCCCATTGATCGTTGGGTAGAACATTTCAAAGAGTATGCTGAAATTCTTTGTTTAGATGATCGCACAAGGTTCATATTTGGGAAAAGACTCCTTAGTGGCACTGCAAGGTTATTTGTGAGACCTTTGAAATTGGCGAACTGGATGGAACTTAAACACGCGCTCGTGGACGAGTTTAAGCGTCTGGTGACCAAAGCAGATATCTTCAGTGAACTTAATGGGAGAAAGAAACGGCGTGATGAAACAATACAGCAATATGTTTTGTCAATGCAAAAAATCGCGTCGCATAATCCCATTGAAGAAGAAGACCTAATTCAATTTATCATCAAAGGTATTGCGGACACCGAAATCAACAAGAATATACTGTACAATGCGAATAACATTGACGAGCTTAAGCACGCGTTGAGAAAGTACGAAAAGTTTAAAAACAACACCCGTGATAATTTTCTAGCAAAGCCTAGTACATATCAGGCGTATAATCGCAACAAACATCAAACTAATCCACATAGGCCGAACGAACGCCCTACCGAACGTGAGGGAAATGCTATACCTGCCAAAAGTTCACATCAGAGGAAAGAGTTTACCTGTTTCAAGTGCGGACGTCGGGGTCATATTGCCAAAAACTGTTCCAGTAACGAACCTGTTTTGACACTTCAAGATGAAAGCAGCAAGAGCGTGAGAGAATCAGCGACCAATATCAGCGTTTCGGACCAGACAAATCAAATCTCAAATCTCTCTTGGACTCTGGGAGTCCGATCAGCTTTATTCAAGAGAAGTTCCTGCCGCCGTTTATGATTACACCGTTGGAAGCGAATAGTCATTCATATTGTGGCGTCAACAGCAGTCCACTTCATGTATTGGGAAGTGTTAATTCTTCTATATTTTATGATAATTTACCAACTAATTTACATTTATTTGTAGTTAAAAAACATTCAATTAGCTATCCTGTGGTACTTGGCAGAAATTTCATTGACAAATCGGTATGGTGTTGCAGAGAGCTAATAAGAAAGCTGATAATCAAGAAGATATAATTTTGCGCGAGACATCCAACATTCCGAATCATCGTGTTTCAAGTCCATGCCATTTTTCTCATATGCATGTAAGTACGTTAAATGAAGAAATTGGTTTTGTTGAAGACATTTTTAATATTGACATAAGTGGCAATCGTCTAGAATTCGATATTAAAATCAATCAATGTTTACCATATGATATTCGGAATAGTGTAAAGGAGATAGTGAGGGCAGGTTTTTATCCTGATCTCGATAAAGTTTGCTCAGCGGAAAGTGAATTTAAAATGAAAATAGTATTATCCAGAGATTTTCCATTTCATTGTCCACCTAGAAGGTTGCCTTACTCTCATAAAATTGAATTAGATAAAATTCTTAATGACCTGCTTAGTAAGGGAATAATACGAGAGTCTAGTTCACAATACGCATCACCTATTGTACTTGTGGAAAAGAAAAATAAAGAGTTTAGACTCTGCATAGATTTTAGAGAGTTGAATAAAATTACATTGCGTGACAACTATCCCCTACCCCTAATCGAGGATAATATTGATCGGCTTAAAAATAAAAAATATTTTACTATTCTCGATTTAAAGAACGGATTCTATCACGTTGCACTTGAAGAAAATTCGATGAAGTACACCTCTTTTACTACCCCTATTGGTCAGTACGAATTCACTAGAATGCCGTTCGGGATTAAGAATGCCCCTTCTGTTTTCGAACGCTACATGAAACATTTGTTTGGTAAAATGATTTTAAAATCAAGAGTTTTGACATATCTGGATGATATCCTTATTGCAACTGAAACGATCGAAGAACATATAGATATTCTTTAAGAAGTCATTAATATCGTCGTTAATAAAGGCTTGCAGCTCAGGTTGGACAAATGTCTTTTCTTACAAAATGAAATTACTTTCTTGGGTTATCGAATTACCGAAGCTGGTGTCAGCCCAAATGATGCGAACCTAAAAGCGATTCAATGTTTTCCTCTACCTTCCTCTACCAAAGATGTTCATAGTTTTCTGGAACTTTGTTCCTACTTTAGGAAATTTATTCACCAATTTGCCAACATTGCAAAACCTCTTTACGACCTATTAAGGAAGGATGCTCCGTTCATTTTTGGCTTCAAGGAAATTGAAGTCTTTAATTTGTTGAAAAACAAATTAATATCAGCACCCGTTCTATCCATTTACAGTCCGCATAATGCTACAGAGCTGCATTGTGATGCAAGCACGCTTGGTTTTGGAGCAGTGCTCCTGCAAAAGCAAAGTGATGGTAAATTCCACCCCGTGTTCTTCTTTTCAAAGCGTGCGTCGGATTGAAAGCAAATACCATAGTTATGAACTGGAGACGTTGTCCATAATTTATATGCATTAAAAAGGTTCAAAATATACTTACTTGGGATTCCATTCAAGGTTGTGACAGATTGTCAAGCTCTCGTTCTAACCTTGAACAAAAAATCATTGAACCCTCGTATTTCGCGGTGGGCGTTAGAGCTACAATCATTCGATTACTGTGTCGAACATCGCAAAGGTGATCGAATGTTGCATGTTGATTCCCTAAGTAGATCCTTCAATATCTTGCATGTAGAAGACGAATCCTTTGAATTCATTCTAGCAGCTGCACAAAGACACGACCCTAAGATTATTTCAATTGCTGCGGAGCTGAGTAAGTCTGAAAGTCCGCACTATGAAATGGTTGATGGATTGATTTATAGGAAAATGAAGGTAAAGATTACCTTCTACGTGCCGTCACACATGGAGGAGCAGGTTATCAGAACCCATCATGAAGCGCTTTGTCATTTAGGGGTCGAGAAATGTTTTGAGCACCTTTCTGGAATTTACTGGTTTCCCAAAATGAAGGACAAGATCAGAACATTTATTAAGGGGTGCCTGAAGTGCATCTATTTTTCTCCCGAATCGGGAAAGGCAGAGGGAATTCTACATCCCATTCCGAAGGGAAAACTTCCATTCGACACCCTTCATATTGACCACCTAGGTCCATTCCCTACCTCTCGTTCCAACAAAAAACATATTTTAGTGGTGGTTGATGGTTTCACCAAATTTACCAAGTTGTATACGGCTAAAAGCACTCAAAGCAAAGAAGCTATTTGTTGTTTAAAATCATATTTTGCAAATTTTTCTAGACCTAACCGAATCGTGTCGGACCGTGCGACTTGCTTTACCTCGAAAGAGTTCACCGAATTTTTGGAAGATAGTAAGGTTCTGTGACAAGATCAAAGAGTTTCTCTTTAACAGTACTGCAGGGTCTGAAGAAACAAATATAGTGGATGTTAGGGATAAGGCTCAGGAAAATATTGAAAGGGAACAAACACGAAACAAAATATATTACGACAATCGGCATAAAATTCCGACCAAGTACAAGCTAGGCGACTATGCCATGATTAAAAATGTCATCACCACGCCAGGTATAAATAAAAAATTACTAGCCAAGTATCGAGGACCATATGAGGTTAAAAAAGTCCTGCCTAATGACAGATACGCTATTGGTGGTATAAACGGTATGCAGTTGACAAGGTTACCTTATAAAGGTATAAGTTCTCCGAACAATATGAGATTGTATGCGGTACCGAATATTGACTTGAAGCATGATGAAGAGGATGAGGATCAAAGGAGAAAGAAAGAAAATTCATAAATCTTAATCGACTATCATACATCCACACCAATGTTGTCAATGAATTGTATTGCTTTTAAATATATGTACTTTGATTTATACATTAATTAATTCGTATTTAAAAAAAAATTAAGTTTTTATATTTATTTAATGCACTAATGAATACATGTAAGCATGGAATCCGTATCTTATGTATCTACTCATATTTTATGATATTTAAATTTATATTTTTATATGAATTTTTAATCGATATACTTTTATTGAAATTTATTATGTAATCGGGACGATTACGCGATCAGTATGGCCGAGTTGTAGGCAATTTTTAAAAGAACAGTCACATATTTTTGTGCCACACTGTAACTTTATAATGTAAATAGAATCCGATATCTACTTGTCTGAAATAGTGGCCTCATGATCGCATGATCCTCCCGCTAGTATGTAATATTCCGTAATTGCACTTGACAATATAATACAGATTTCGATTGCTCTTGGAGGCAGTTTTTAATAAACCATCGTAAAGTGAATATCACTGGTCTTTTTTGTTGAATTTTGTCCGTTTCGCCCTACAGTTGTGTACTGAATTTTGTGCAAAATTAGTTCGGAGAAGCTAATCTTGGGACACCCTTTATTTGCTTTTTTGCTCTTTATCGTTATCTTTGTGGCCATATTTCCTCAATAGGTAGAGAAAGGCCATTACCATTATCAACCCATTTATTAACTAAAGAGATTTGCAATCCGTTTCCTGTTCAAGTGAAAACATAACAAAAATTATTAAAGTGAAAACTGTGAAAATATAGTAGTTATTACATAGAAACTGCGCCGGTTAAAAGGTAGTGATGCGATGTCATGTGAACACAAGCGTTTTCACCTAGCCTCTCACTATCAACTCCTACACTCAACGCCACGTTGGTGACTGGTGGGTGCCTAGTACCTCGACTGGAGATTGGGTAACCAACCCCTTTGGAAGGTCGTGGGTGGCAGCGGTCAAGAGAGGGCGAGGAGTGTTTTCACACTAAGGCACCTCCTCTGGTTCCAGGCGGCAGCGGAGGAGTTCCCTATATGGAACTAACGGTGGCGTCTACAGTTCCAGTCAGGCCGAACAATTTAGGCCGGTTTTATTCACTCAAAGTTGAACACAACTTGGGGATTTTTATTTTCAACTTGAGAATTTGCTTTTATTCACTCAAAGTTGACTCGCTCAACTTTGGATATTCCGGAGTTGATAAAACCGAAAGTTGGTCAACTTTGAGCTCGCTCAACTCCCCGAAATAGTAGAAGTTAGCAGCCAACTTCTGTTTTTATGTCAAATTTTGAATTTTTCGAGTGTTCGCATAATAAAAATAATTTGTGAAATTGAAGTTATGTTTCGCGGAAGTTATTATTGGGAAGATTGGCAATCGTCTGATTCAAGCAGCGAAGATGATGGAGAGGAGGAAATTTTGGTCCATGAAAGGCGTCAATACAAGATGTTACAACATGTTGGAGTTGAGAAATGGGACGACCGTGACTTCATTTATCGTTTTCGTCTCTCAAAGCGAACGACATTGATGGTGCTGCAGCTTATAGCGAATTCATTGCCTTGCGATGAGAGAAGGTATTATAAATCGTGAAGTTTTTCGAATTCCTTGTATTTATGTATTGGATTGAGTTCCGTGGTTTTGTTGTTTTATAGATCGCGTGAATTACGACCAATAACGCAATTGTTAATAGTATTACGTTACTATGCACTCGGTTCAATTCAATTGGCGGTTGCCGATTTTATTGGGGTGAGCATTGCAACCGTGCACCATATGTTAAAACGAGTATCGAAAGCAATTGCCAATCTTGCGCAGCAATTTATTCGTATGCCTCAAACGCAGACGGAACTGCTGCAAGCATCACGTGAATTTTTTGCGGAAGCAAAATTCCCGCGGACAATTGGCGCAATTGATTGTACGCATATTCGCATTCAATCACCAGGTGGACCTGATCCAGAAAATTTCAGAAATCGTAAGGGCTGGTTTTCCATAAACGTTCAAACGGTTTCTGCTGCGAATTTGAAGATAAGCGATATTGTCGCTTGTTGGCAAGTATTGTTTATATCAACAATATAAATTTGAAATAGATCAGATCTTAATTATTATGTATCCCTTAAAAGGGTTCCACACATGATCAGCGCATTTTTAATCTATCGAGCTTGAAACAACGATTCGAAAGGGGTGAATTCAAGCACTTTATTCTGATTGGTGATTCTGGATACACGAATACGAGCTATTTTGCGACGCCTTTCCTAAATGTCACGAACTCGGTAGAAAATTTATACAACGAATCGCAGATTCGAACTCGCAATTGCGTTGAACGTTCGTATGGCATTTGGAAAAGGCGATTTCCAGTGTTGGCGACCGGCTTAAAGTGCAGGCTGGAGACTGTGCAATTAATTATTATCGCTTGTGCCGTTCTCCACAACATAGCCATTGATGAAAATGAGGCACAACCACCACCGGAAATGCCCGGATTCGATGAAATGTTAGCCGCTACAAATGAAACTGACATATTTTGTGTCATCTAATTCGGTAGATAGTGTAAATTAAACAAGTAACAAAGTAACAAAACAGCACATAACTTTTTCGCGAAAGCAAAATTCCCTCGTACCAATTTAATTTTTATATGGATATCTACTCTTTAAAGCGAAAACCATAGATAAAAAATAAAATATAATCAAAGTATGTTTTGCCCGTAACGAAAATGACGGACGAAATTCAAATCCAAAGTTGAAACTGACATATTTTGTGTCATCTGCCACAAATATCCCAGGGATATTTCTGAAAGAGCAAGTCAGCCAACTTTTGAATTTCAACTGAGGAGTTGAGAATTAAAGTAGTGAATAAAAGCAATTTTCAACTTGCCGCTCAACTCTCTCTTTCAAATCAACTCCGAAGTTGGTCAACCTCGGAGTTATCGGGAAGTTGAACAATAGTGAATAAAACGGCCCTTAGTGTAATCCCTATAAAGCTGCTCTGACATATTCGGATACTAGGTCTATAGGGATTTCCAATACCAAGCCAAGGTGTTGGAGAAGAGTTGGTGACGGATAAACCCTTAATGGGCCAACGGCAGCGCTCACATCCCAAAGTGGGTTAAATCGTGCCGGAAAAATCGTGCTGCTGTCCTAGGGTCAAGGGCCTGGCCCTCCTGGGGTCGTGCCGTCGGGGTAACTTCCCGAACATGTAAAATAACACTAGTTACGAGAAAGACACGAGGAGCCCCGGAACGTCGACGGACAACGATTTAAGAGTATGTACCTGGAACGTGCGAACTCTCTACACCCCAGGTGCTACTCAAAAACTTGAGTCTGTCCTCACGCGGTATAAGGCAGATATTAGGATGCGGATTCGTCGTGGGAAATCGGCTTAGGACAAAAGTTATTGACTTCAAGCCGATAAGTGATCGCCTAGCTGTGATAGACATCAAAGCTACTTTCCAAAACATAAGCCTAATATGTGCACACGCCCCTAACGACGAGGCTGAAGACCCTATCAAGGAGGAGTTTTATGACCTCCTGGATGAAGCCTACGGAGCGTCCGGTGTATGATGTCAAAGTTGCGCTCGGGGACTTTAATGCTAAAGTCGGAAAGGAAAACATCTTTGGCGGGTTAGTTGGTAAGCACAGAATCCACGAAACGACCACAGACAACGGTTACCGACTAACTGACTTCGCGGCAGCCCGTAATACGGTGATAGGTAGCACTAGGTTTCCAGGGCTAAGGATCCACACAGAAACCTGGCGCTCTCCAGACGGTCCAACACGCATCCAACATCCTCAACGTGCACACATTCCCAGGGGCAAACGTCGACTCTGATTATTTTTTTGTTGCGGCTAAGTTCAGAGCTCGATTATCCAACGAGAAGAAGCTATGTAAGCAGCCCAGAAGAAGAAATTTGACGTTGGACCCCTTAGCTCACCTGGAGTGGCCAGAGTCTACAAAGAGCGCCTGAATGAGAAACTCTCCGCAGTGTATTCACATACCACAGACGCCAACACCCAGTAGTCCCAGTATAGCGACATCATCAAAGAGGTAGCGGAAACCACTTTAGGGTACCAGCCACCCCAGAGAAAGAGCCCGTGCTATGATGATGAATGCGTACGCCGGAAAAAGGTGACAGAAGATGCACATACGAAGACGCTGCAGCGAGGTAAGATTATTGAGCCAGGAGGGGGGAGGAGAAGAAAATCCTGTGTAAAAGGAAGAGGACCTACGCAGTCTCCCAGCTCAAGGAGATCGAAGAGTCTCGCGATCGAAGCAACATCCGGAAGTTCTACAAGAAGCCAAGCACCTGGCTGCTGGTTTCAAGACCGGAACACAGGCTCTTCGAAACAGTGAAGGAAACATAGTCACCGAAGCGCAGGGAATAGTAGATGTGTTTAAGCAGCACTTCCAGCAGCTGCTAAATGGGCATCATGTTGAGAGAGTGATAGGAGAACCCACGTCCAATCAAACTAGTTCCACCACCCAGTATAGAATAAGTTGGCTTAGCAATAAAAAAGCTTAAGAACAACAAGGCCGCCGGCTCTGATGGTTTACCAGCGGAGCTCTTCAAATACGGTGGTGATGTTTTCGTAGGGCGCATGCACCAAATTATCAATCAAGTATGGGTGGAAGAAAGCATGCCCGATGACTGGACTATCAACTATGTCTTGCAAGAACTATCGGGGCATATCCCTGCTTAATGTCGCATACAAGATCCTATCCAACGTAACCGTTCTGCAACACACTAATCGGCACGTACCAGTGTGGCTTCCGGCCCGGCTGATCGACTATAGACCAAATTTTCACATTGAAGCAAATCCTGGAAAAGACCAATAAATTTCAAGTCGAGACGCACCACCTAATCATCGACTTCAAAGCCGCATATGATAGCATTCATCGGCGATGGCCGAATTCAGGATCCCGGCAAAACTGATCGAGCTATGTAGCGTGACGCTGGAAAACACGCGC
The DNA here is from genome assembly GCA_951230905.1 of Cheilosia variabilis. NCBI lineage: Eukaryota > Metazoa > Arthropoda > Insecta > Diptera > Syrphidae > Cheilosia > Cheilosia variabilis. Next base: position 11,549,016 of record OX579677.1, read on the forward strand.
TGCAACGTGCAATTTGGAAGTAGTTCCTCCGAACTATTGCAAACATGCACCGGATTTCGGCAAGGAGACGGACTATCATGTGATTTCTTCAATCTCGTGTTAGAGCAGATAGTGCGCGAATGGAGGAGAAGATACAACCGAGAACTCTATGAGCTGTACCAAGATGTGGATGTAGTCCAAAAGGCCAAAATACGTCGACTACATTGGCTCGGCCACATCCAGTGAATGGACAATAATGCTCCAGCTAAAAGGATCTTCGAATCCCAGCCGCCAGGTTCGAGGCGACAAGGAAGACCGAACCTCCGTTTCAAAGACCAAGCCATCGCGGATGCCAGAGCCCTTGGTCTGGATAACTGGAAGCAGCGTGCCCGGGATCGCAGAGGATGGAAGGCTACAGTGTCATAGGCAGAGACTCTTCACGGGTCGGGAGCCCGTTAAGTAAAGTAAGTATTTACAAACAGCTTCTAATTTTTTTAACTTTCATAAATTTAGTTTCAGTCGAAATTGCCCCGTTCTGAGTTTAACAATATAAACCAACACAATAACAAATTTCACTTTGCAGCCCTTATAAAGTGTATGTACGTTCAACGCAATCAACAGAAAAACCGATTACTGTTGATTAACATAAATTGTCTAGACCACACGGCGGTTTCGGTATTGAATACAACCCAAACGCAATCAGCCCGCTTTTGTGAAAATGTATAGCCTTGCAAAAGCTCGGTTATTGGAATAGTCGTTGCATTGATGAGTGACACCCACTCCAAATAACTGCTAACAAATATCGATCTAACCCTTGTGTACATTACCTACACATGCATTTCAGAGGCATCGATGAGGACGACGTTGTCATTGACTAGTCCACAATGCAGCATCATTATAAATTAACAACAATGTTGTGGAGTCCAGAGGAGGGAGCCACAAAGTATTGTGTTGTACTTTTGCATACAAAATCTACACCCAGAGCGCATCCCACGCAAGAGGAAGTCACGGTTGTCGAGTGTCGAGGAAGGCAAAGCCGAATGTAAGGTATATGGCAGTTTGGGGACGGTTACAAAACTATTAAAGCAGAGAAGACACATGACTTTCTCGTAGCCGCATCCATCCATTCAAATATGTAAATGCAGGCAAACAAACAAGAACCCGCGCTCCTATCATGCCTTTATATTCTCTCCGCAGCATTACCCCATCGTATAATTTGCAAGAAAAAAAAACAACGAAACGGTAAACGGGTTCAATGTGCCTCTGAAAGGAAACCCAGAGCATGAGGCAAACGGCAAAGCCACTTTAACAGCTTTCCTGTGTATGTGTCTGCATCCATTTTGGATGTGTGTCGCCCTGTTGTAGTTTCTCCCTGTGAAACAGGGTTGGAGGCTGTAATGTCGCGACATTCTGGCGCCGTCTGGAACTTGTCTGAGTACACTGAACTGAGCGCGACGTTGTGCGAAATAGGAAATAAATCCAATGGAATGTAATTATCCGATGGACATCCCCAGGATCTGTTTGGAATTATATTCACGAAGTAGGGAAAAGCAATATATTTCTCTGTCCCATTTGGCACAAAAGGATTACAAATTTCTTCTAAACAGGACATACGTAATACGTATGTGGGACTATTTTTGATTAATTTTAGAACATCAAACCACAAAACTCAGCATGAGACGATTTATACGTAGATTCTGGGTCTACTGTAACATCTGCGCAATTACAATTCCAACTACCGGACATGGTCCTGGGAGGAAAACTCCACAGAGTACAATTATTGTGAGTATCCTGGTGAACAGAGAAAGGAAATTTAAAAACTACTGAACGTACACAAACGTGAATGTTAATGCTGTATAATATTATATTCCAGCAAATGCAATAACAACAACTATTATGATATAATCATGTTTAGTATGCAGAAATAATCTCAACTGTTCCATGCTAACTCCCGCTATAGTATGCATATTCTCAATGGACCATAAAAGTTGTTAAACAAAATTAGAGGTGGATGACTAAGCTTCCTCGAGTGATTCATAAATTCAGTTTGTTTTGTCATTACTATGCACCACCTCCCGAGGGATACGTGTAATTGGTAGGAAACTTGCGGCTAAGGGGGAAAAAGTATATATAGCTTTTGGGAGAAAGCGGTCATAATATTTTTTCTGAATAAAAAAGGACGTTGCGTACTTAGAAGGGTGGAGTTGATGTGAAATTGTATAAAAGGTAAAGTTGGTACAATATGAATTTATATTCATCCTACAAGTTGACTCATTTTTTGACTGTACTATGCGTTCTTTGAAATGGAGCTCAGGGCTGCGGCTCTAAGCAGAGGAGTACGTACCGGCTCAGACCATACACCTGAAAATATGTGCTTAAACTGAGGCTGTTTTCCATACCTCGCAACTATGAACAGAGTTGACCCTAATGTGGTATCCCAATATGTTGATAAAAAGATTACCCAACCCCTCAATTTTTAGTTCATACTATGGTCAGCTACATATGCCATATTTCCTCTTTACGCTTTTGAAGCCCAATGACAAATTCGCATAATACATTTCCCGTCGTCGATTTGACGTTTTATGAAATAAATACCATCTCAAAATTATGGCTTTTTCGATCCAAGGAGAGAATTTTACTTTCTGTCAAGCAAACACAAAATAACGAGTGCGAAATATTTTAGAAGAATAATTTAGAACAATTATCGGGCTTAATACTTAGTTGTCAAAGTTGTTTGGTTTGAGAACGTAAAATACGAGAGTTGAGTCACTTCAAATCATTTATAGTATAACTTGCTATAAATAGAAAACATATAAATTATAATGCAACTTGGGCCCCAAGCCAGAATGTGAACACGATCTGGTACAATTACTGTAAGCCGTAAGCCAGTGCAACTATCGTCGTATCCCTTATTTCAAATTTTTATCTGAGATTTAATTTCTACTGCCACAACGAACATTAAATAATAATTTTATTGGTTCTTGTGGGTATTGAGTTGGCCACAAAAAAAATGTTTTTTCACTTCCACTGGACATCCATTTCAATGGATTTTTACAGATTTCGAAAAAAAAACAATCCTTCCAACGACAACCGCCAGCTGCGATTACTGAAAATATGTGTAGGTCTTAGAAAAAATTGAGATTTGCGCGGAAATGCGTTATTATAAATGTGTGGAAATCAATTGAAGCGGACTTCCAGTGCAAGTGAAAAAAAAATTTGTTTGCGGCCCAATCAATACGGATTTAATGTTTGATTTGGCATCTGAAATCTGAAATCTCAAATCAAAAACTGAAAAGTCAAATTGAAAACGGCATAAGTAATCAAGTTTTAAATACTTAAAATTATTGAATTTGGCGATTACTTGATTTGCAATTCAACAAGGCTATACATAATACTTAAATGAGAAAAAGGACGACATCTTTGCACACATCCTTTAGTATGTGGAGCTTGTCTATCTAAATGTTGATTCCCTCCCATAGGCTAGTCATCTTCACTACAGTTTCACATAGTCAACCTTTGGTTTCTTGGTTACCCCATTTAATTGCTAAAATCCCTTCCTTAAAGGTTATCTCCTTACCACCGATACCATCTGCAATTTGTCAGAATTAAGTCTAGAGCAGAACATTTTCAAAAATTCTCAACTGTGAAGCATCCCTCCCTCTCGACTCATGTCGGCAACACCATTTTGGAGATCGTTCGCCGCAGCTTGAGCAAAGGTTCTTACGCCCTTGTCATCTTTGACCCTCTCACTCCTAGTGTATGGCTTTGCATCATCTGCTTGCTTTGCTCTCCTTCCCATAGCTTGGTTCAGCTTTCGCTTTACCTTGCTTGGTCCAGGATGCTCGGCCTTGCACGATTTCTGCTTTTCGGGTTGACCAGTTGACCACTGCAGTGTGGTACCTGTAGACTGACCCCATGTTGAACAGACTGTCCGTCCTCTATCCGCCTTTCTTCCCCTTCTTCAGAGTTTCGTGTGGATTGAATCGAAAACGGCATAAGTAATCAATCCCGGAACATTTGAACCGTTTCCTAGATCCATCGTCCTCTGGAGAGCCTTAGGTCGACGTCATTTTGCCAACCATTTCAGTCAACTCATCGACCGACTTGTTCATGAATTCCGCCGAGACAGATTTGGCCAAGGCCAATCCTTGTTTCTTTCTGACCCTCTTCATCCTTTGCTTCAGTGGCTTGTGCAACTTCCGTCGGTGTCGAGAATTCCGTCCTCTTCCAATTCGGCTTCCGCAGTTTCGGCTGCCACCTCCACTAACGATTGGTCTGCCAACTCTTTTGGTTTTCCGTCAGAGTTCACTGACCCATCGAGCTTCTTCGGGTTCATACCAGCGCCATCCAGCACCTTCTCGACACCTTCAAAGCCTTGCACCTCGTTTTCCGAAGGCGCGTTTTTTTTTTGTCCGTATATGTACCCACGAGTAGAGTTGGGGAATATTTTGCATTGGCGGTGCAAGCCTTTCTATGGTGATTTTCCGAGGTACAGGCACACTAAATATAAATGTCATATGAAACTTCAAAGCTGACTCACTACCCATGTTTCCCTTATGAGAGAGTAAGAAGTTATTTACAATAGATACCCTTTACCCAAAATCTTTCAATAATTTAACTCAAACTATTGCTGTCTAGACGTGGACCATACGATGCCCTTATAATCCTCTAAGTTTACAACCATGCATTTATCCATTTATTTGATCACATCAAATTTTAAGCTTTGCAGACGAGATTGTGGATATACAGATTGCAAAATGGGGTTCGGGCGTCATATTGTCCAGGCGCCAGGCGCCAAGTATGCACTCAGATTATTCAAAGAAAAAGAAATAAGAAAATTAATAAACTAAACGCACAGGATATGCTCCTTCAAATTATTCATTTCATATTCCATGCATGTCGCTTAATCCATTCGAAACAAAAGTAATGCATTCACTTTCCCAATTCGCCCTTGTCCTCTGTTCGTCGTAAATATGCAAATTTCCGAACCAACTGTTTCTTATTATTTGTTCCTTATCAATCGCAAAGCCATCATCACCCACCATGGCCACCCTTTCTTTAGCCGAGAAGACTGCGATTTATTTGCTCCCTCATGCGTTTAATATGCATTCCATAAAATTTTGATAAAACGCTTGTGGGGGTTGGTTTGGGGGTATATTGTGTTGTGCTCATCTGTACTGTAACAGTAAATGATTTACAATCGATATGCATTCCTCTGCTGACACCAATGATACTATGCATATTTTAAGTATAACAAAGCGATAAGAAACGAGAAGGACATAGCGAGTGAACGCTGCTACTTGTATGCTGCGTCCCGCTGCCAATAGCCCCTTTCCTATACTGCTATTGTGTTGTTGCGAATGCGGTATTTATGTAGGTACTGCACATATCATGTTTGGAATGTAGTGTTGTGTAGCAGTTTATACCATTGTGCACTGAACATAACGCAATAAATTATGGATATTCCCGTTATGAAATAAATTAACATAACTGATCCAAGGGTGGGTGGCTTAACCAACGATGTTGAATAGGGTAATACTTAAACTTATTATTGCAAACATTACTTTAAAATAAATAAGCAACGGAAGTGAGGTTTTAATTTGTGTTTTAACATTATGCGATGACTCATGAGTCATTTTGAAACGATGATATTGTATTGGGTGAGAACCTGATGAAAATAATTTACTTCCGCGGCCTCAACCAACAAGCTTTTATATGAAAGAATGCTTAACCTTTCAGATGCCTTTTTAGACAGATTCCCGAAGAAACAGCTACTGGAAAACTGATTCGATAACGGCCAGGTGATGGGTATGCAGTGCACCCTCCAAAACTCTCGATCTACCTGCACCGAAGAGAAAGCTCCGTCCCCATACGTATATGCGTAGAGAAGAGATTTATCGGACTCGATCCAACCAAATCATCGCCAACTGCATTATGGCATAGCACTTATTGCAATCGCAGATGGGAGATTCGGAATTACAATTAAGAGATAACTCCCTGCAGACTAAATTAACATATTGTTCAAATTTGGCGGCTTTCGAGTTTTAGACACTCGTAGCCGGAACAAATATTTATATAAACAGGGTCTTTTATTTAGGATTTGATAACTTATCATTTAAATAAAATGCAAACTACTGGATATATCTCAAAAAAAAATGTATTGGCTTGAATTACTATCAAAACATTTATAAATTGAGTACGACTTCATTCGTATGTCCACCACGGGAACGTATGCAGCGGTCGAGTGGATAAGTTAAGCCCAATTTTCGACCGATACGGCAGCTATTTCTCGTTCAATATTGGCTGTGAGCTCCTCTTACGTCGACTGCTTGTTGGCATAGACCAATGATTTAATGTAGCCCCATAAAAAAGGTCTATTGTCGTTAAATCACACGATCTCGGCGGCCAATAGACGGATCCTGAGACTCCAATGACTCGATTGTTGTTGGAACCACATATCACTGATGTCCAATTCATGCAATTAATCAAAGAAATTACGTTCCAACATGTCTCTGTAGCGATTTACCGTAACGTGACGGTCATTTTCATCGACGAAAAAAACGGCCCAATGACGCCATCGGCATGAAAACCGCAACAAACAGTGGATTTTTGCGGATGAAGTGCTGTTTCATATGAAGCACATGAGGGATCTCACCTGTCCAGTAACACATACATATTTTGCTTATTGATGAAGCCGTTTAACCAAAAGTGCGCTTCGTCGCTGAAGACGATTTTGCGATGAAAATTGGCGTCAACGCTCTCGGAATTTCAGTAGTAAATTTTAATTATTTGAAAACGTTGTTCCTTCGTGTACTTCACCATGATGTAAATGTTGATTTTACTGAATATTTTGACATTCACAGTTCGGTAATCGGTTTAAGGGTGGATTCACACTGAAACTTTGAAGTTATCAAGTCGCTAATGAAAGACATATTATTAAGATTTCTTGTTTCTATTTAATTTCTTTAAGAAATTCTATCAACAACGTGACGATGGACGCCGATGTTGCTAAATATTGTTTCCATTTATTTTGTATTCAACATCGTTAAACTCAATAAGGAGAGGCTGTGGTTTTTTTTGAAAAATTGTAGATTTGCCAACTACGGTTGGCACATACGAAGTTGAGTTATTTGTTTTCATATTAAATGTGAAATCGATTTAATTAATTTTATTATTATTATTTAATTTCGTGTTTCAACTTGTATCTGTTTTTTTTTTTCTACACGCAAGGAAAAACAATTAAGAACCGGTCTGGCGATTTGTTTTTATTAATTTATGGTTAATTAGTGCCTAAATATTAATGTTGTCAATTAATGGCTTGCAAAGAGGACTACGGGAATAAGCTTGGCATGCGGCTAGACAGTTTTCATTACATTTATAAAAAATACATTTTCGAATAACAACCATGTGGTGTTGACGTTAAGCGAATATACGAAAAAATAAATTACTTATAAAAATAGTCGCAGTAGATATAAAATTTGTCCAAGAACTGACATAATATGCGAAATGGTCATTAAAGCAATGTGTATTTCATTTCATATCTGCAATTGATAGGTTGATATGCTATTTCATTCATTAATGCACCTACGCGGTTAGGTTAGCGCGCGAATTATGCTTTTAAGTTTAGCAGGTCAGATAACGGGTGCTTGTGAGTACAAAACACTACTGACGCAGTATAGTAAAAATCTCTTTCAAGATAAATATATTAATTTATCATAACGAAATCGAGGTTGTGTAGAGTGTCAGGCAGGAGCTTGTAAGTACAACAAACGGCAGATACAGTGCAGAAAGCGGCTGTTTGATGCTTTTTCTCCTGCACCTATGATGTATGGAGTTTACGGCAAGTTTACGTATAGCTCCCAAACATAACTAACATTTATTATCGATGGCGCTAATCAAACTATAGCCAGGGGCCACGCAACTCAACTAAAGAGGAGGCTGTAATGATTTGGTGTTACTGAGATATTGTTAATCGGCCTTACCAATTTTCACCTTTAGTCTGACAGTTTCCGCAAAGACTCCACACTTTCCAAAATCCTTTTACCAATAAACAAATATAGAATAGGGTTAAATGTTAATGTTGGGAAGCCCATGTTTATCTCGGGCATTAGCTAAACACGAGTAAATCTTTCCTTAATGTAACCTTGAAGATGAGTGTTGCCCAACCATCCAAAATTACGGTATTGAATTTCGTAATAGCACCGAATTTAGATACCCTGTTGTTCAGCCTGTGCGTTTATAATTCTAAATTAATTTTAGTAAATTGTAAATGATTGCTAATTTTATACGACAATGCAACTGGTTTTCATGCACAAAATTTAAAGATATTGCATTTTTGTTTTATATTTAAAAACTTGAAATATCTAAATATTTTGATAAGCCCCTATACTGTTTGCCTTTTCATTGGTTTCATTTTTCTTAAATATTTTAAGCAAATGTACGTTTATTACGGCCGAAGTTGGTGGTCTCAGTATAATTTGTCTATGGTTGCGACATGTTCGCTCGATTGTCTGGAACAGTCGCCTTCGTCGTGCTGTTAGACTGCGACGTGAAAGCTTCCACATTCTCAAAATGAGACTGGAAACGGCCGAAATCAATCATTACTATATTTTTAATTATTTTTGTTGTATTTGAAGTGACACTCCCGTTTTTTAATCCAGCTTATTATTTTCAAAGTGAGGTTTCTTGGGCCGATTTTCCAAAAACATTGTGCTTAACGATGAAGCCCATGATCGTTTTGAGCTTTTGTTTGAAAAATCGTGCGGCGATGTCTGGTGGTCGCTCGAGGTTTGTCCGGGGAGTAAGAATCACAGTTCGGATAATTTTGTTTCACTTCGTTTTTGATATAGGTGTTATAGAACATTTAAAAGTTGCGAATTCTGAACACGGTGGCTCAGTGGTTAGTATTCTGGACTTCTTGAGCAAGTGGTCAATTGGTAAAAAATATAGTTTACGAACAACGAGCACAATATACCTCTACTTCTTTCTACCAAGCGATATGCACCGTACGGCCTACGCACACATAGGCCACATGCCAAATCAAATATTCCTAAATGCTTCCAAAGCAGAGCAAGACCGGAACTATCTCGTCAACCATACCCATCCACAAAATTTCATTGAAATCGGTTGAAGGGTTTTTGGCTTCATCGCCAACGACCAATGCAGAAGTTGGAGCATTTTATCGCCATGAATGTTCTTTGGCTGGAATGCCATCAGGTTTGATGACAAATCTGCAATCGTCTGAGTTCATTTTCTCCATCGCCGTTTTAAACATCGCAATCAAAGAATTGTTTGCATTAAAAAAATGATTGCAACTGTCGAATGACGTTTTTTTATCACTCCTAATTGCCCTCTGTGCCGGCTATAGACTTTATCATCCTCCGACGAAATGAAGTACAACTGCAGATATTGGTATGCGCCTTCATTTACTGGCAAGAATGCACTCATCCGATGGTAAATTTAGCCTCAAATCTGTTAATCCGAATTGTGCAGTGTAGAATCCAGTGCCATTGTTAAAAGTTACTGAAATTATATTTCAATAACTATTTTGATCGCACGGCGATTTTCCGGAATTTTCTTTCTGTCTAAACCTGAAATACAGCAATACGAACAAAACCAAAAAAGAATCATGAAAGTCGTCCCAGGGGTTATGGAGTTATAACGTTATCAAATTTTAACCAGAAAAAACTATATACAAAAACATAATCCAAGTCGTTGTCTCGTCGTCGTCATCTTAAAACGACTCAAGCTGAAGAAAAAATTTAAATTGATGCGGCCTACTCTTTGAGCCCACTTTGCTACACTTTTGTGTGCTGTTGACCGGCAAGTAATGCAGATAGACACATTGTATTTCCATTATGTAAATTATTTCCCCTCAATTATCTAGCGCCATGAGCTTTCTTTTCAACAACCGCCAACTACCCTCTTGCCGTTACATTGTAACTTTAACTCTAGTTCCTACACATCTTTCAATACTTCATACTAAACTAGTCCAGTCTTAAGTTATACAGTTATGTTGTGTGAAATTGAAGATCCCATGTTTCATCCCCAGGCATTACATTTTTCTGTGCAGTCATATATAGTTCCTCACGCGTCCACCCTGCATGTACAATTTAGAGCATAGACCGTAACATGCACTTCTACCCCCAAGGGACTCAAGAATATCAAATAAACATTTCGCATATTTTCTCATGTAACTCGCGAAACCACGTTACGAGTATATAGCGCCTTAGCAACAGGATATAGTGTTCTCTGCTGCAGCAGTGCTGCTGGGGTGTGAAACATACAAGCGATGTACTAAAACATAAGCGAAATAGCGTGTCAAACGGCGGAGGGGTGTCGAGCTCCCCATTAAATATCCTTTCCATGAAGTGCAGTAATAAAATTACTACAGCACGTTTTTGGCATACCAGTCGTTCTGTCATTCAAACTAGTGTAGTTGGATAAAATAAGAATTCAACCCCGAAAATTGTTTTCATCATTTTTCCGTTGTGATGTAAAAGCGAAAGCAAATGTAGAGTGCACAGCAACACCATCTATTTACGTAGCGTAGCTAGAACATTCAGTTGTAAAGAAGTAAACTGTTTTTGTTGTGGATATAAACCGAATCAAATATAAAGTTCTGTACATATGATAGTACAGCGGTTCAGCGCAAGAGTAGGACTGTCGTTTTGTTAGTGCATCACAGCCTCACGGTGTCATTTTCGTGTGTCCTTATATACTGAGAAAGTAGCATATATACAAAATAGACCAAGAAAGGGGAATACCTACGCTTTCTTTTTATGATTATACGGGCGAGGAAGGCATGGAAGCTAAAATCGATGGGTGGTAGGCTTAATGCATTGTTATTGTGAGCCGTAATAGAGCAAATTAGTGTAGTGTACCTATCCCGATATTTTAATGTGTAAATATGGGGTGTTGCGCTTTTATGTTTAGCTTTACCAGAGTAATGGACATAATCAGGATTATATTTCAATAAAATCTAATACGTTATGTTTGTGTATGAGATCTACTATAGTTTTTGCAAATCTATATAAATATAATATATTTTATATTATAAGATATCTGAACATGAATCGCTTTGAATGGGGATTTTTTTTGTTGGATTCGTATTAAACAACGCACAACCGAATATTTTAAATTTCGACCGGAAAAGTCGTAAAATCGTAAAAACCTGAATTTATATACTTTCGGGAGTTGACAGCATCAGCGATTAGGGCTGCCTGCCCTACATTAGATTGCATAAAATTCGTGCCTGTACAAATCAAAGGAGCGCCATTGCTGCCGCACGCATACCTACACAATCTGCTGTTGGGACTTCATGTCCATCGGGCGGCCATTTTCTGGTGGGATTTCAAGTGTGAGCGACTGTGTTCTGCATATTTTGTGCCCATTAGTTACACGGCGATCACATCATAGACAAACCATACTGAGACCCCCAACTCACAATCCTCTTGCTGCTGGGCCCCTCAATTTTTTTTCAAATTCGCCATTTTGTTCTCCTATTGGTGTTGTGTCAATTAAGAATCCGTGTGACATGCAAAAACATACAAAACAATACAAAAATAAATTCTACCAACCGCGGCAACCGTGGGGAAATGTGAAAGAGTTCGGGAATACCACATTTTTACATTACTGAATGCCATTAGTTAGTTAGTTATTTATAAATTGTTAAAATTGTGAATTGTGTGAATTTTTCTTTAATGAAGATAACTTGCTCAAAATGTTTTTATTTTCATGCAACCATTCTGCATTGAAAATTTTTAATAAATATTTTAAGCAAATGTACACTTATTCCTAATAAAAAATACTATTCACACGTAACGAATAATTTCAAATTTAACGGACACAATTGAACACTGCCAGCAACTTTGCCCAAAGCGGAAGTGGCTCATATTTTTTGGGAGTCTGTTGGTGAGCCGGATTTTTTGAATTTCTATGTAACAATACCTACTAGCGCACCAAATCGTGACCACTCCGTAAAAATATAGCTTGTAGGCAAAGTAACGGGGAATCGGCCGGAGTTGGTGGTCTCAGTATTGTCTCTGCTGGATACTCAGAAATCTTGTAAAAAGTAAGAGCTTATAGAATACATAGTTGTTACAGTAGGCGTTTTTAACTCTTTAACAAGGAATTGCTGCAATTGCCTGTTACTGAGAGCTTCGACTTATAGAAACTCACATTGTTGTTAACACTTTTAATTATTTATGAACGGTTTCTATAATCTAACATAGCTTTGAAATTTAGTACCTACCTTATAAAATAAGAAAATGACCAATCAGCCCAGTGGCTTAGCGAGGGGTTTCAGATTCGATCTCCGAAAAACCCAAATTCCATCTTAAGGTTTTTTTCACTGCGTCACCTCTCGCGAAAGTCTGACAAATATCCGAGAGTACAACTGTCATGAAAGAGCTTCTCAAATCTCAATTAGTCGTTTGGACTCGGCATAAAATTGTATGTAGATGTATAGAATACCAAAAATAAAACTCGCACAAAAACAATGGTTATGAGGAGCTAGGCTACGGTCCCTACGGACCTGTTACTTATTTATTTTTAGCCAGCCAAACTTTTGATTATCGCCTCAAAAATCTTTATTCATATGGAAACATTACGTGTTCGCCCCGATTTGTTTAATATTTTTTATACGCTTTAAACTCGTTATTTACACAATTTCAACCTATTGCTATGATGTAATGGAAAATTTCAGCATTATGCAACAAACCTGTGATCGTACATAATTTAATTTATGATTTTAAATTTTTTATACTTAAAGTAATAGAAACAGAAATTTGTTTGCATTATCAGTTGGGGTAGACTTAGGTTATATTCAAAACGAGAAACGAATAAAGGGGTAAATGGTTTGCTTAATTTTATAAACTCACAAAAAGGCGAACATTTCCTTAAAAAATTATTGTGACCTACGCGATGTTTGTAGCTAAGTTTAAAAATAAGCTGTTGAACTGGTCACCGGCATACAAAAGATAAAAGCACAACACATTCATCAAAAGGTTCTCAACCTCTACAATTATACGCACTAAAGAAAGAGTAAAAAGGCAAAAAAAAGGATTACTACATCCATAAATAAATATAAATAGCATTCAAAAGTACAAAAAAATAACCAATCATCTACTTTCTTTGTTGGAATAAATTGCACTGCTGGTGCATTTAATTGCATTCAAGGAACTTTATGGTCAGGTATGTGGGTTCTTCAGGTTTGTTAGTGCGAACAATGTAATGGCTGCCGTTCTACCGTACTGGTGGCTGAATGATATATCCAAAGTGAAGTGCACCTTTAGCAATTTTATTTAATTGTCGTTTTTCTTTCTATGTATGCTCATGTATACCATAACCAACCGCTCACAGCATCTTTTGTTCGCTTTCATTTTTAGCACATTGTTTTAAACTGAAGTGCAAGGATAAGGATTCTGATTTTTTGTTCTCGTTTCTTATGGGGGTTAATTTTAAGAATAAAGGCGTAAAGCAAAATGTAGAATTTTGTTAAAGTAAAAGCCAATTACCAGAAGAATTAAAGTTACGCAGCAGTCAATTAAACGCTGTTATAAACATATAGAACAAGGAAACTGGTAAGTTTTAGCAAACCATTTTCTAAAAGCTAAATTAAAAGTAAGCTGGCGCAAAAATAACCTTCCGATGTTTTTTGGCTGTAATTTAAAAAAAAAATGAAAAACTTTGATTCTTCTTGTGGATTATTTTTATTTGATATTTTAATTTTTTTTACATCAAGTCGAGAATATGATGTCATGGAAATGGCCGCCGCCACAGTTGATTGTCATTTGAGCCCTTTTTATGGCATTTTCTATCACTTTGGCCAAAACTTCCGGCGATAGGTCCTCACATTCTTGACGGATATTGTCTTTAAGAGCTGCAGGAGTCTGAGGCTTGTTGACATAAACCCGCGACTTCAAAAAGCCCCACAGAAAGAAGTCTTGAGTGGTCAAATCAGGCGATCTTGCTGGCCAGTGCAAATCGCCAAAACGGGAGATTAGGCGCCCGGGAAATGCATCCTTCAGCATATCGGTTGTGGCACGTGCAGTGTGTGCCGTTGCACCGTCCTGTTGGAACCACATGTTTTCCAATCCCAATTCATCAAGTTGCGGCAAAAAGAACTCGTTGATCATTGCTCTGTAGCGCTCACCATTCACAGTAACCGTTTGGCCCGCGACGTCTTCGAAGAAAAAAGGTCCGATGACTCCTCCAGCGAAAACAGCACACCATACATACTCCGGGGTCTGCCACGCCTGGCAGCATCTCGTGTTGTGCCAGTCTCTTCGAGGCGAGCGGCTAAACGTCGCAGTGTTTCACCAGTAGGCGTTGGACGGCTAGGAAATCTGCGACGAAATTCACGTTGTGCCAAAGTCACCGACCGATTATTGCTCAAATAAATAGTCACCAATATTCCGCGTTCTGGAGAAGTGTAGCGTAACATTGTTAATTAACGTGTATTTCGCCTGTGTTTACTACACAAATGTCAAAACAGAACTGACATTAGGGGCCAATCGCAAAATTTATAGCATTATTATTATTATTATTATTTATTATTATTATTATTATTATTATCACGTTACGTTAGTTCTGCTTTTTTCCGCCCATGTCATGGCTATAGGCAGTGCCGGATCCAGCCAAACTAGCGCCCTGTGCAAGATTTACAGAAAGCGCCCTTTTTTCATATTTGCACACATGCATAAGTCTTTTCCACATCACACAGAAGGTAGATTTTCATTGCGTTTTTTTTGTTTTCAGATCATTGAACTAGATTCTCTTGTAAAATGTAAGCGGATGTGCAAGTGCAAGGAATAACCTACATGAACAGGGTGCAATGTTTTGATGTTATGTAGGTAAGAAGTCAACTTGCAAAGGTCTAGTGGGATTTTTTATTTTGCGATATTTTGAGTTAGATTCTTCTTGAAGTTGCAACTGTCATGGTTACCATACCAGACAGCGTTATCTCTAATTTTTTGCTTTATTATCTAACGTTTCATATTTCTGTTCTCAGCCAGGTCAGCAGAATAAAAATTCTCAGGATATAGCGCTGGCTCTGCTTGACACCTGGTAATTTAAGTTGTAAATATTTGTACCTAACGCAAGCAATATTTTATTATTTAAGGAGGAAGAATAATAAAAACGATTTCATTCGTAAAGAAAAGACCTTCGAGAATTATCATTAGATAAATAATAAATAATCCCCACCAGCGGATAGGGGTCTTGCAACATTTTCTCTAAACTTTAAATTTGGTGCTTCGAGTCATTAAAACGAATCAGTGAATACATTTTACATAACATACTACACTAGTACATTAAACATAAATAACAAGTAACAAGCGTTGCCAGGGCAAACACTGGGTGGGTGAAAAAAGTGATAATTCAATTCAGTGAAAGAAAACAAAAATAAGCCTGAGCAATCATGGATGATGAAATTGACATCATTTTATTAATACACATCCAAAGTTTCGGTACACTTTTTATGTATTTATAATAAAATGAGTAGAATGAAACGTATATCATTCGAAAGGTACTGTGCCATAGATGTTCATGAACAGAAAATTGTGGGTATATGTCGCCATTAAGATTAAGGCTGGTAAAATTAAGTTATAAATTCCCCATACAAAACATGTGATTGAAAGGATTTTGGACATTCAATTTGTCGTCGCCATATTGTATAGTAACGTATTCAAATATAAATCATCTTAGATTAGAACCTGTTTCCGATGGAGCAGCTCATTTACGTATTTTTTCGATATCTGTATTTCGCTCTTTTCGTTTATAAAAAAAACATAAATAACGAGAATAATTGTGGTAGACACGTTTTTTAGTGTAACATACTAATAGTCGATTTTCGACCACAAGCGATACTTGTTTTTATAATTGTTGCTAGACAAAAGACTCCTGCCGAAGAGTTAGAAAAAGAAACTATAAATTTTAAGAAGGATAGTGCGTCTAGGAAGACGCTCCGCTATAAAGAAGAACGCCTTCAGAAAATTCAGTCGATCTGGGAAGAGTTCGACGATAATCACAATAAAATAAAGCATGAAACCATGACCGTGTGATGTGATGTGAGTTAATGTGCAAGAAATAATTCAGCACAGGTGTGATGGATGTTGTTATTTTGGGCTTATTTGAACAAGCTTTTTGTTTAAAATGGAAATGGTAGTATTTGAAACTTGGCGCCCTGTGCATTTGCACATCTTGCACATATAGTTGGTCGGGCCCTAGCTGTAGGATAATTGTGTAGGTACCTATCGTAAGCAAATCAAATTTTGTTTGTCACTGTTTTATCTTCGAGTTTTATATTAAAGTATACTTACAAGAAACACATATAATAGGAAAATGTGTGAATTTCTTTAATTTATTGTTTCTTGAATGAACAAAATTATTGTTCGCTTACCGCTTGTTAACGACAGAAACAAGTTTTTGTAAGAGCTAAGAATTACAGCTCCATCCGCGCCGAGGGTAGGACTATAGTTACGAACTTGGTTTCGTTCATATAATTTATTAGCGAAACTTATAAATATTTTTCAATGAGAACAACAGCCAGGTTCGGGATGCGAATGTATTTGCTAACTGCTTAGTGTTTAAGTTCTTTTCATAAAACTACAAGATTTATTTCAATTTCCTGTTTGCAGTATTAAATTTTCCTTTTTAAATTGTTTTCGTGTGAAAATTCAGCGTCGCAGCAGCTATCGAAAAGGAAAGGGAAACGGAATCTTGACTAGGAAAGGATGCATGTAATGCGCTCATGGCGGAGAAAACTTCCTGGTGTAAGAAAAGTTATTTATGTTAAATGTGAGCTGAAGGCAAAGTCCGCAGTCCGCTCCACACTTTCTAGAGAAACCAATCCTCCTCCTGTTTCCAAAATCTGCATCTGCAGCTATACCTTTTAAACTGAGAGCGTAACTTTTAAGTAAAAATTGTCATAGTAAATATAAAAGGAAAGTTTTGGTGCTCTTTGTGTTATTTTGCAGCAGCCCAATTAAGTTGTTCTGATATGCATTTTATGGATTTTATTTTAAAAACACCTTGAGGTTCGAATTGAAATAGCAAATCACGCAGCCAGAATTTGAAGAAAATTATGTTGCTTACTTCTGATATCTACATTTACATGTACGATTGCTTGTATTTCTATATAGTGCATTGTATTTTTTAGAACGATTTTGTTTGACTGTCGTGTTTGTTTCACTGTCATTTAGAGCTCGCATTTTGCAGTAAATAATGATAATTGGGGTTGTAAACAAAAATATTATAAAGGGTGATTTTTTAAGAGGTTTAGAACTTTTTTAAAAAAAAAAACACAAAAAATTCGAAAAAATTAATGAAATATTTATTTGAATCGATAGTTTGAACCTTGCAATTTAATGTTTAAAGATAATTTCATGCAAATGTTGACCGCGGCTGCGTCTCAGGTAGCCCATCCGCTGAGTCCAATTTTGGCACACTCTTTCACACATATCGGCCGGTATCTCAGGAATGAATGCATGGATGTTGGCTTCCAGTGCGTCAATCGAAGCGGGCTTGTCCCTATACACATTAGCCTTGGCATACCCCCACAAAAAATAATCTAATGGTGTCAAATCGCACGATCTAGGCGGCCAATTGACCGGCCCGAAACGTGAAATTAACTGTTCACCAAACTCGCCTCGCAATTGCGCCATTGTTTCGCGTGCTGTGTGGCATGTGGCACCGTCTTGTTGAAACCACATATCATGCAAGTCAAGAACTTCCATTTCGGGCAAAAAAAAGTTTGTTATCATCGCTCGGTAGCGTTCACCATTGACAGTAACGCTGCGATTCGCATCATCTTTGAAGAAATATGGCCCAATAATGCCGCCGGCCCATAAACCGCACCAAACAGTGGCTTTTTCGGGATGCATTGGTAGCTGTTGCAATGCTTCTGGCTGATCTTCACTCCAAATGCGGCAATTTTGCTTATTTACGTACCCATTCAACCAAAAATGAGCCTCATCGCTGAACACAATTTTTCGATAAAAAAGCGGATCCTCGGCCAGCTTTCCAAGAGCCCATTCACCAAAAATTCGGCGTTGTGGTAGGTCGGCTGGCTTTAGTTCTTGCACCAGCTGTATCTTAAAAGGCTTTACGCCCAAATCCTTCCGCAAAATTTTCCACGTAGTGCTGTAACAAAGGCCTAACTGCTGGGAACGGCGCCGAATCGACATTTCGCGGTCTTCTGTCACACTAGCTGATACGGCCGCAATATTTTCTTCACTACGCACAGTACGTAAACGTGTTGGTGGTTTAATGTCCAACAAAGTAAATTTGGTGCGAAATTTGGTCACAATCTTCCGAATAGACTGCTCAGAAGGTCGAGAATGCCGATCATAAAATGGAAGCAGCGCGCGATAAACATTTCGAACCGAGCACGAATTTTGATAGTAAAATTCAATAATTTGCAAGCGTTGTTCATTTGTAAGATGATCCATGGTTAAATTGCAAACCAAACTGAAGCTGTTTGACAGTGACACAAGGTACTAAACACACGTCAGCTGTCAAAACCAGTGTTGCCAAAACCAAACCAGCTAAAAAATCACCCTTTACTTAATGTAAAAATGGTTCACGCTTTAGAGACACAAGTACTTTGAAGTTGCAGCATGGAATGTACACCTGCGGACTAAATTAGGACAAAGCTATAACAATTCATATATCAAAACTAGCTTTAACGTAGGTAGTCTAAGCTATTTATGATACGAATAAGACTCGCCGCCTACAAAGAGACCGACGATCGAACTATGAAAATATTGGGTATTAATTACAATCAAGTAAAGGGTGATTTTTTAGCTGGTTTGGTTTTGGCAACACTGGTTTTGACAGCTGACGTGTGTTTAGTACCTTGTGTCACTGTCAAACAGCTTCAGTTTGGTTTGCAATTTAACCATGGATCATCTTACAAATGAACAACGCTTGCAAATTATTGAATTTTACTATCAAAATTCGTGCTCGGTTCGAAATGTTCATCGCGCGCTGCTTCCATTTTATGATCGGCATTCTCGACCTTCTGAGCAGTCTATTCGGAAGATTGTGACCAAATTTCGCACCAAATTTACTTTGTTGGACATTAAACCACCAACACGTTTACGTACTGTGCGTAGTGAAGAAAATATTTCGGCCGTATCAGCTAGTGTGACAGAAGACCGCGAAATGTCGATTCGGCGCCGTTCCCAGCAGTTAGGCCTTTGTTACAGCACTACGTGGAAAATTTTGCGGAAGGATTTGGGCGTAAAGCCTTTTAAGATACAGCTGGTGCAAGAACTAAAGCCAGCCGACCTACCACAACGCCGAATTTTTGGTGAATGGGCTCTTGGAAAGCTGGCCGAGGATCCGCTTTTTTATCGAAAAATTGTGTTCAGCGATGAGGCTCATTTTTGGTTGAATGGGTACGTAAATAAGCAAAATTGCCGCATTTGGAGTGAAGATCAGCCAGAAGCATTGCAACAGCTACCAATGCATCCCGAAAAAGCCACTGTTTGGTGCGGTTTATGGGCCGGCGGCATTATTGGGCCATATTTCTTCAAAGATGATGCGAATCGCAGCGTTACTGTCAATGGTGAACGCTACCGAGCGATGATAACAAACAAACACATGCCACACAGCACGCGAAACAATGGCGCAATTGCGAGGCGAGTTTGGTGAACAGTTAATTTCACGTTTCGGGCCGGTCAATTGGCCGCCTAGATCGTGCGATTTGACACCATTAGATTATTTGTTGTGGGGGTATGCCAAGGCTAATGTGTATAGGGACAAGCCCGCTTCGATTGACGCACTGGAAGCCAACATCCATGCATTCATTCGTGAGATACCGGCCGATATGTGTGAAAGAGTATGCCAAAATTGGACTCAGCGGATGGGCTACCTGAGACGCAGCCGCGGTCAACATTTGAATGAAATTATCTTTAAACATTAAATTGCAAGGTTCAAACTATCGATTCAAATAAATATTTCATTCATTTTTTCGAATTTTTTGTGTTTTTTTTTTAAACAAAGTTCTAAACCTCTTAAAAAATCACCCTTTATAAGACGCATTCCTCTTCCGTATCCCGAATCAAGACCAAATAATATTCACTAAAAGAGGTCTGTTTTCTATGGCCTCATCGATTTACAATCCAATGGGTTGGATCCAACCAGTTAGCTCCTCCGGATACGCATTTAAGAGTTGTGGATACTTGAGTACAACTGGGAGGCCAAATGGATAAGAAAATGCAGCAAAATATTTGAAACTTTACCTCAGTTTAGTGGCGTTAGAGTTCCCCGCTGGATCCAAGGAACCCAGAGTACATTTATTCGGGTGACTGGATTTTGTGATGACTCCGGAGACGGTTAAGCAGCAGTGATTAACATTCGAGTGAATGGGGAATCTGAAACAACCTGGTGAACAGCAGCAAGAATCAACAAGGACAGCAAACTATGAACAATCCCCAAGATGGAGCTAGAAGGAATTGTGCTCCCAACTGAGCTTTTCGACCAAGCCAGAAGCAAGCTCCACTATTATAATATCACGATGATCGTATACACATAGGGAGTGAGGAAGCCTTAAGCTGGGTAACTAAAAGATTGACAACAAATTTGTGACTATAGAAGAGCTATAATAATTCGTCATCGGTCATCGGTCCTGGCGGACATACATTACGTCAAGTCTGTGAAAATCCGGCTGACCCCGCTTCATGTGGACTCACCCCCGGACACCTGGCTAGTTGTCAGCTTTGGTTTAAAGGTCCAATCTGGTTAGTGCATGACCTGCTTCCGCTCACTCCTTTCAAAGATATGGGAAGAAGGTAAACCGCTTATTGCTGTCGATAGGCGAAAAAGAAGAAAAACCGCCGTAACAGCCCCAACTTCGTGGACTATGGGAGGCATCTATAAAGAAAATGTCTAATATAACTTAGGTGGCCTACGAAGAATTCAACTCATTGTTGTGTCGGATCAAAGCTTTCCTTAACAGCCGACCATTACATTCAGAATCATCGCCCGCCCTCACACCATTCCATTTCATCACGCAACGAAGCTTGAAGAACTCTGTAATCGATGCAAACCTTACTCCTGCCGATTGGAAAATGGGTAGAATTATTGAATGATATCCTCACAGTAAGGGAGATGTTCGTGAGGTAGTGAATCGCACCAAATCGTTTGGTCCATCGTTTCCCAGAAGATGACCAGGAACAGGAGCCTGCCATACGCCGAAGCATCACCTCGCTCCTAACTCGTTTACTTTTATGTTGGATGGCTTTCACATTTCACTACCCCAACAACCAAAGCTTAAGAAATCCAAGCACTCTCGCCAGGTATCATTCACCGATTGGGAGAGGCTTTCATCAAATACTCTGACTTGTAGTTCTCGGTAAAAACCTTCGCTTCCGATCTGTTTACCATCGACAATCATGTGAAGGAATTCTGCTACTACTGCCAACAATATCATAAAATCACCTAGTCAAAGCCATATCTACACTGCCATTCTCTAGTCTCTATCTGTTAGCAACGAGGCCCTGGCAATTAAAGAAGGAATCACCGCAAGCTATCTTATGAATTGGTTGAACAGCAGCAGAAACTTCAGATTCAAGAGCAAATGAACTATTTATCAGCCAGCGTACAAATCCACATCAACGCTATCCCTACCCAAGCAACACTATTAACCTAATTGAATGACCATGTGCCATTCTGTGCATTACACTATTTTTCATCATATGCGCCTCTAAACGCCGCCAAAGATAAAGGTCTCAGATTCCAATTGTCAGTTACCTCAACAAAAAAGACAAGATTCCCGGAAGTTGGGTACGGGCATACCTATATGGTTAGGGATGCCAGACGTCCCCCTTTAGGGGGGGCAGTCCCCCCTTTTCATACAAAAATGCTGTTTGTCCTTCCTAACACCAACTACTGTCCCCCTTAATAAGTCAAAATTCAATAAAAGAAAACATTCCGTTGAAAATTTCGTTGTTTTTGTTTTTCATAAATTTTTTTTTAGTTGAATACTTATTTATTATCTTTTGTTTTTCTTAAATAAAGAGTGAATGTATGTTTTGTATATAACAATTTTGATGATTTTTCCTAGTATGTAGAAATAAAATAAAATATCTACCTACATATATGTATCTAACGGAACTATGTTTATTTCATATTTTTTTGACTCTGGTGTTTAATAATAAAAAAAATATTTGTCCCCCTTTTTGAACACTTGTCTCCCCTAGAAAACTCATGTTGTCCCCCTTTTCGTATTTTTTAATCTGGCATCCCTATATATGGTTCACTGTGATACGGTACCCCATATAACCGGTATGAGAATACCAACTCTGTCGGAAGAGTCCGCCATACAAATTTACAGAAATGTTGTTCGTTAAATTTCATCTTTTATTTTTAGAAATGTTTTTCTTACTCATTTTGATGTGAACTTCAAACTGTTTCTAAAATTAACCGCAACGTCGGCAGGTCTGTTTTCATACTTCATGTGGCCAGAATCGTTTAAATATTCTCCTTCTACGTAAGGTGATCGCAAAATATTTGTACAAATTTTCCATCACTTTGTTATTTCAAATAATAGTTTTGTTGTCAGTTGTCATTTGCACAGAAAGTCAAGGTAGCCTTGATATAATCATAGTATTTCAAATGCGAAAGTAACTCTGATTGCTACCTTTTCACGACCGCTATCCCAATTTTTATAAATTTTGGTATGGGGATAGATGGGACCTCTGAGAAGGACATAGGCAATACCTCCTTTTTGTTGCGAAAACAAAACGTGAAGGGGATGCAAGTTTTTATGACGAACCAGTTATTTCTCTAGTTAGGAATATGAAAATTCATCAGGTAAATATGCTTTTGTATAAAGAAATAAAGAAATAAAGACATTTGCTGCATTTTTAACCAATGAATTTAAATGTGTAGGGCTTGTTGATGGCTTGAAAGATAGGATAGTTTTGGACCCGATAAGTGGCGCTGTTTTGCAAGTAATCCTTCTACGCAGACGAAGTCGCGGGAACCATATATTATTATACCTATACAACCTGTTTTAACAATGCCAGCTCTTTTGGTTAAAAAACGTATGCTTTTTTCATTCTGGCGAAGCATAAGATGACTTCGATGCAGATAACTACCATTTGTAAATGTTAGGGCCGTGCAATAATTTTTCAGCATTATACTTATGGGTTTGTATAATATAATACCGTATTTCGTACTTTAAAAAAAAAATTGTTGGTGGACTTCATTGGCAAAAATTGTCTCATATCATAGTTTTGACTATGACTCGGGCAGCGATTAAGGCTACAGTACGCTGACCCATTGATACATCAAAGTCTCCAAATGGCCTTTTTTAAGCGCAACTTCTTAAAAGGTTTACGGTTTCATTGTTAAAGAAACGTAGATATGCGTAGATCTCTACTTGTCTACTATTCAAGCAACGTTAAAATGTTTAGAAATGCGCCTTTTGATGAAAGCAGTTTTTATTTAATTTGAAAAGTCAAATAGGTATTAACAGATACCATAACAAAAATATAATTGCTAACACACTTACGTTGCATTTGTAAGCTCAATTATATTTTATTTTGTTTATTTGATAAAAAAAAAATAACAACACCGAATAATAATTAAATTTATATGAAAATGATACACACAAAAGCTGGGCTCTGAACTGAGCTCGAACATTATGAGCGCTCTCTGAAGCGAGCGTGCTCAGATTGTTCTCAGGTATTTATGACTTACTAGCTGTAATAATGTGGTTTCAGAACAGTTGATGGAAACAAAATTAAGAAATTTGCTGTCTTGTTGGGGACAATTTTTTTTGGCTGTTTTGTTTCTATCGACTAAGATAGTGATATTTGCTGCATTACTTACCCTGGAGCACTTTGCATATAACTGCCCGTGCTTGAAGCAATTCTTGCTTAAATCAACTCCCGCATTTCTTAAAGTTTGATCCTGTGACTTATGGATTGTCATTTCAAAACAAACATTAATAGGCAATCGAATCGGTTTAAACTGAAATGAATAATTACTGTGAATTATTTGTATTCTTGGTATAAACACCGCATCTCCTTTACCACACCCAGTTAAAATTAAAGCCTCATGTCAAGCATTATGTTGCTTATGTTATGGGAACTCCAACTTTTAATACCATTTTATGAGCATTGAGGCCATGGGCTGTTAAAAACGCTATTTAAAAACTCTACTCTATAAAAAACGAAATGGGTAATTACCCATGATCTGGTATCACTGAAAGCTATACCTATCTGATATTTCTTTCATAGAATTTTTTTTTTGTAAGCAAAACAGAGGTAAACATATTTTTCCTACGTATTTGACAATTCTTTTATGGGTTTTTTTTTTTCTTAGCAAACCAAACAGCATACTGCCTCTGTCTGTCTCCCTCTCCGCCACAGGAATAAAATGAGGTTAAAAGAGATGTGAATATATTGCGCGGTTAGTGTGTTTGATTTGAGAATGAAATGCAAGTTAACACCCTAGTTCCCCCGCTGAGCTATATCTCCATCAAAGTGACGCCAAACTAAGGAATGCAGGGTATTGAATCGAATTCCCACACTATTTTGGGAACAGCGAACGATCGAACAACCTGCATCATCCAACCCCTACCAGACCAACTCGAAGCAACATCTGGTATAGTAACGACCGTTCGTGGGAGCCATCGAACAACATCTGGCGAACGATCCCAGAGCAGGCGACTATAAAGGGGACATCAACGATAACCAGGGTAGTCAGTGCTAAGCGGAACATCACATAGAGCAGAGTATTTTGACCAATAAATATTTTTAATAAAGAATAACAGCCAAAGTTTTTAATTGGGGGCTCAACCGGGATGCTCAAGTTTTATTAAATGTTGAAAAAATAAAGTAAACCTAAACTCAGTGCATCGCCAAACTAACAGCCAAAGTACTCCGCAAGACAGAGGAAAGAGCGCATCCAAAAGAAAAGCAGAAGATCCACAGACGGAGTATCCAGCTTTGCAGTACAGAACCAGAAGAAGTATCCAAAAAATAAGGAGAAAATAATTGTAAGAAATATTTTTTAAGTATTTTTGAGAAGTTAATGTTTTATGGATAGGTTTAGAAAAACTAAAAATAGATATTTTAAGCCATACAAAACTTGTTTGAGATCAAACCCTATAGAATCAGATTCAGATTCAGAATCTGAACACGAATTAAAAATGGCTTTTGGTAATACTCTTACTCAACAATCAGTTGACGAAATTTTAGCAAAAGCTTTAGCACTCAATAACGAGGCAATTCAAAGGTCATTCCAAGAACTAGAGAATAAACACCAAAATGAAATTAATAAGTTACAGAATCTCATATCATCAATGGGAATTACTAGCTCTATTACGGAGTATAAAATACAGGCAATAGATCCATCGATTACTTGCACTGAAACATTAGACGTGATAAAATCCCTTCCCGAATTCAATGGTGAACAAAAAGCGTACGTCAGTTGGCGTGAAGCTGCACAGAATTCAATGGTCCTATACACCATCGGCAGCTCTAAATATTTCGCAGCCCTGACTGTATTCAGAAACAAGATCACAATGAATGCTAATGATGTACTCACGAATCATGGTACTGTCCTCAATTTCGAGGCAATAATCGCCAGATTAGATTTCGCATACGCCGATAAGCGGCCCGCTCATATAATAGAACAGGAATTGAGCATATTGCGGCAGGGATCATCATCGTTAATTGATTTTTATAATCAAGTTAACCAGAAGCTCACTCTTCTGACTAACAAAACAATAATGACCCATGGGTCAAACACCCCCATTACAAACGAGTTAAATAATATAAATAGAAGAAACGCTCTACGAGTGTTCATCACCGGGTTGAATGGACAACTGTCCAATATTCTATTCTCTTTAAATCCACAAGACCTGCCAAATGCTCTGGCAAAGGCACAAGAATTAGAGAGCAATAATGTGCGCTCTAGCTTTGCTCTCCAGTTCTCCTCTCATAGAAGGGATACTAAGGCAAATCAGAGTACTAACACTCTTAGATTCCCAAAAAACATATATAATGAATTCCAACAGCAAATACCTCAGCAGAGACAGCAGGGCGATTACCGCCAACTGCCCCAAAGATTCGAACCCATGGTTCTCGGTAGTTCGGCCAATAGGCCAATTACACAACATGAATTGCAACGCTTCAAGCAAATTCATCAGAATAACCCGAATAATGGCAATTATAACAGTCAAACAAATCCACGTTGGCTAAAGCCAAATTATAACACGTTTAATAATAATCCTACTCCTGGATCCAAAAGAGAGCGAGGGCTAAGTACTCAGCATTCCATACAGCCGCCTCCGGCAAAGACCGAGCGTATTAACAACCTCAACGAAGACAAGGATCATTTTTTAGAGGAAGTGTGGGATTGCCCCATATACGAAGAGTAATAAATGGCAAACAAATGAGAATTCTCATCGACACCGGAGATAGTAGTAATTACTGCCAACCCGGTATTCTCAGCAACGAGATCATTCTCCCAATCAAGAAACGCGCACGTACAGTTAATGGTGACATCATAATTGATTCCTGTCATGAAGTCCTTATTTTTGGAACGGTAACTCGTTTCTACATTATAAATAATTTAGAATATGATGGATTAATAGGATCCAACCTGCTAAATCAAGTGAAGGCTAAAATCAATTTCGAGACAAGAACCCTTGCTCATAACAATAAAACCGAAACAATTTATTTCGATGACTCAAATAAGTTGCTTCACATAAAAGAAAACAACTCTTCTGATTTAGAAAAATCGATGTTGGAAAAAATTCAAAGTATCCACCAAAACATCGACACTACTCTCCCGTTTCGGACGGACGTTTTGGCAGAAATTCGCACCAATAACGATAAACCGATCTGGAGTAAACAATATCCTTACCCTTTATCCGCAAATAAATTTGTGAACAGGGAAGCTCAAAAGTTATTAAGAGAAGGTATAATTAGACCTTCCAAATCTCCATACAATAGTCCTGTATGGGTTGTACCGAAAAAAGGTACAAGCAAAGATGGCTCGCCTAACAACAGGTTAGTCATCGACTACAAGAAATTGAACGAAAATACAATTTCAGGCAAGTATCCAATACCGGATACCAATGTAATTTTATCCAATCTTGGTAAAGCTAAATATTTTTCCACGTTAGATTTAGAATCAGGGTTCCACCAGATAAAGATGAAGGAATCCGATATAGAAAAAACTAGCTTTTCTGTCAATAATGGCAAGTACGAATTCGTACGATTGCCCTTTGGATTGAAGAATGCCCCTTCGATCTTTCAAAGAGCAATGGACGACATTCTCCGGCCATATATAGTGGCAAAATATGTCATGTCTATATAGACGACATAATTGTATATTCGCTTAATATTCAAGAACATACAAAACATTTGGACACAATAATCCAAGTGCTTAAAAACGCGAATATGAAAATTTCAATTGAGAAGTCGATGTTATACCAGGAAAAGGTAGACTTCTTGGGTTATGTCGTGGGACACAACGTTATCAAAACGAACCCGAACAAGGTAGCAACAATCAAAGAATACCCGGAACCAACGACTCTACGTCAACTCAGAAGTTTCTTAGGTATGATTGGTTACTACCGCAAATTCATAAGAAACTACGCAAGTATAGCAAAGCCATTAACTAAATATCTCCAAAGCGAGAGTGGGCAAGTGTCTACCCACATGGCAAAAAGGACAAATATAAAATTAGACGTGGAGGCGGTGCAAGCATTTAATACACTCAAAGACCACCTAATAACTGAGACCGAACTTACCCAGCCCGACTTTTCAAAAAAATTTGTCCTCACTACCGATGCTTCTGACGACGCAATCGGAGCGGTCTTATCGCAAGACGGAAAACCCATCACTTTTATATCCAAAACATTAGGCAAAGCTGAGAGAAATTATGCGGCAAACGAGAAAGAACTCTACGCCATAGTTTTTGCTCTAAAGAATCTACGGAATTATTTGTATGGGGTAACAAATTTAGAGATCCATACGGATCACCAACCTTTAACATTTGCGGTTTCACCTAGAAATCCTAATGCTAAAATGAAACGCTGGCATGCTATTATTGAAGAACATGCTCCGAAAATGGTCTATAAACCTGGTACTACAAACATAGTGGCTGACGCCCTATCCAGACAAAATTTAAACCAGATTTCGGATAGCTCTTCTGAAGTCACTCAACACTCTGCCGAAAGTAGTGATGAGTATCAAATTGAATTGATTGATAGACCCTTAAACCAATTTAACCAACAGATAATAATAGAGAAAGGAATAGAAACTATTCACGAGCATCTTAAACCTTTCCCTACAAAAGAAAGACACATCATCACATATAATGAACCTTCCGACTTGATACCTATATTCAAGGAATTTATAAAAGATGGTTTAGTAGCCTTGTTTGCTACACCCGAAACCATCTATGAAATTAAAAACATCTTGAAAGAACGCTTCAAGAATAAGTTCATACAGACAAAATATTTTGCCCTTGATATTTCTAATAAAGATGATCAGGTATCAATAGTGGCACAAACGCACACTCGTGCCCACAGAAACTTCAGAGAAAACCTCAAACAAATTATTGATAAGTATTATTGGCCTAGAATGTCAAACGAATTCCAGCAATTCGCGAGGAACTGCGAGATATGCAACGTAAATAAATACGATAGGCACCCTATTAAACAACCAATTGGTGAGGCACCAATTCCTGTAAAAGAGGGAGAGTGCGTTCATATTGATGTAATGTTTGCAGAAAAAATAAAGATGCTCACATGCATCGACGCATATTCTAAATTCCTAATTATAAAAATTCTAGACAATCGTCAGGAAATGCAAAATAAAGTTCTCGAACTACTGCAAGCATTTCCCGATTGCAAAAACTTAGTATGCGACCAAGATCCCACATTTACCTCCGCTCCCTTCATAGCACTAATGGGAAGATCGAAGATCTCTGTATACTATACACCAGCTAACCACAGTACGACCAACGGTCAAGTGGAACGAGCTCATAGTACCCTTCAGGAGATAGCCAGATGCGTTAAAGAAGAGTATAAACTGCTAGATCCAGCTGAAATATTCATTAGAGCAGCTAAAGAATATAATAAAACTATTCATTCTTCCATCGAGAAGAAACCCGTAGAAGTTCTGTTCAACAGAATTAATCATTCTGATGTTCCCTTAAAACTAGCAATGGCCCAAGATAAAATGCTTGAAGTCCTTAATAAAAAAAGAAAGTCTAAAGAAGTCATACCCGATGAAACAGTGTATCAAAAGACTACAGGTGCCCACTGGGGCAAATTGCAACCCAAGTATAAACGTCGGAAGGTATCCGAAGATTTAGGGAACAAAGTCAAACTTAGAAATGGTAAGACGGTCCACAAAGATAATCTGAAATCTTAATTTCAGACAATGGACACCATCACCCTTCTGATAACATTCATGCTAACAACTCGCGCAGAAATCATCGACTATACTCGAGACAATTATGTGCTTATCGAAACTGGTGACGCACTCCTATACGAAAATACTGCAAGCATCTTCCACATAACAAACCTGTCTTATTTTCAAGATTTTCTTGACACAACCAAAGAGTCATTGAAACAGCCTCATGACAAGGAAATCTATGCCGACTCACTGCAATATAACACACATGACAACAATTTCAATATTATACAAATACTTTTAGACCAACTTATGGTTTCTCGCTCTAGACGAGCAATTGAAACAATAGGAACTATCTGGAAATGGATAGCTGGTACCCCAGACCATGATGATGAGCTTACTGTAGAGAATAAAATCAATGATCTTGTAATGAACAACAATAGGCAATTTGTAACAAATTCCAAACTATTCGAAGCAATCAAATCTGTAAAACATGCTTTTAAAAGTGAACTTATTTCCGAAAAATGCAAGTTAATCATCTTTGAACTTCAAAATTTGATAAACACACTCACTCTAGCTAGGTTAAACATTTTAAATCCAGCTATCTTAAATATGGATGATATAAACAAAATTATAAAAAGTGAGCCTATTAAAACTTTTACTATAAGTGACCTAATCGATATGTCTAAATTTAAGATATTACAAAAAAATGGAATTATTATAATTTACATTAAGTACCCGATCATTCACAAAAATTGTAAATTATATGAAAGTAGGGCCATAAGCCAAGAAGATGGGAAATTAATTCTAAGTAAAGAAATCGCCAAATGTAATGAAAAATTCTTTAATGTTCAAAATTGTAAGCATGAATTAAAGTACACATTCTGCAAAACTAGTAAAAACCAAACATGTCTATCAGAGCTATTAAACAATAAGAAAACAGTATGTAATAAAATTAAGGAGAAGAACCTGGATCTCGAAGTAATTAAAGATGGAACCATTCTCATATCAGGCGAACATACCGTGGAGAATAAAACATTAAAGGGCGTCTACCTTGTTAATTTTGAAAGCAATACTACCATCGATGGAAGACTATACGAGAATCCTACTCGCCTGATCCTGAATTACCTAAAGACCTTCACAATAGACAAATATGAAATTGGCCAATATCTGGAATCACTTGATGAGCAACTAAAGTTTGAAAACATAAATCTACTACAGTCCTTACAGATAGAAGCAAATAAAAGCCCTATCATATCTACTCTTGGGCTAGTCTCATTCACTGTCCTCGTAACAACATTTATAGTTATTTTGTACAGACGAAGAACTCCTAAACTAACCCCAGAACAACTCCTCGAACAGAGAATCGAAGGAATACAAATGCTTGTACGGCAATACGAAGCCGCGGGGCGCGCTTCTTAAAGGAAAGGGAGAGTTAACACCCTAGTTCCCCCGCTGAGCTATATCTCCATAAAAGTGACGCCAAACTAAGGAATGCAGGGTATTGAATCGAATTCCCACACTATTTTGGGAACAGCGAACGATCGAACAACCTGCATCATCCAACCCCTACCAGACCAACTCGAAGCAACATCTGGTATAGTAACGACCGTTCGTGGGAGCCATCGAACAACATCTGGCGAACGATCCCAGAGCAGGCGACTATAAAGGGGACATCAACGATAACCAGGGTAGTCAGTGCTAAGCGGAACATCACATAGAGCAGAGTATTTTGACCAATAAATATTTTTAATAAAGAAAAACAAACAAAGTTTTTAATTTGCATATCCACCCACCCAGGTGAAAATAGTACAAATGTTTCAAATTTTGCCTACTTATTTAAAATTTTTTTAAGTTATTGAATTCATGGATATCCTAAAATGTAACCGCAGATGTCCTCTATAAGCTGGTGTTTACTATATTTAAATGCTCCCAGTATTTTCGAACGAAAAGCGTGAAAAAGAAAAAAGCGAAACGAAACGAAAAAATTAATTACTCTTGTCCAATTTTTTCCGGAATTTGTAAAGATATAGAGTTGAAACAAAGTGGATATTGTGGGCCTATTTATCCTCTATAGGACTGAGAAAAATGCATCAGAATATATTCAGCAGTTTCTAAGATTTTTGCATTTAAAGACATGCAGTCAAATTCAATCTTAGTCGAACAGAACTACACCAATTTTATTTATATGATGACTAACGCACTTGAGTACATACTGTCATTTGTTGCAAATACATGAATAAATTCAATATTTATTGATTATTATTTATTAAATTGGTTCGTCCGCCATTTCAACTAATTTGTTTATAATGTTTTTTTTTCTGTCAAATGTGACTGGGAGTGTGTAATCAGCTTTTCACTCAGGATGCTCAGCCAATTTATTGATCATGCTCTGAATGAAAAAAGAAACACAAACTCTGAGCTCTGATGTACCCGAGCTAAAAAAGAAACACGAACTTTTTGTATAACAGTTCAGGTTGTGCTCTGAACTAATAGGCGTTTTTCTTTTTTCGTTATACAAAAAGTAGTTCGAGCTCAGCTGGTAAAGGAATATCACTCCGTTTTTACAGATTGTGAGTGTGTTTTTTTTTAAATCTGCAAATAAAATTTAGTGACAAGCAACCCTTTGTTTAGGTGTGCATGACGTATTTTGTTGAAGGCGTTAAGTCTTTTCCACATGCTTTTTTTTTCATTGAGGTATTTTTTGTTTTGAGAGTTTTGAACTAAATTTTTTTGTAAAATGTAAGTGGAAGTGCATGAACAGGGTGGAATATTTTGAGATTATGTAGGTAAGAAGTGAACTTCTATGGGTCTAGTGGGATTTTTTATTTTGCGATATTTTGAGTTAGATTCTCCTTGAAGTTGCAACATTGCAAGTAATGTGAGTTAATGTGCAAGAAATAATGCAGCCTCAGCCAATACGCGTCTCCAGTTATCGCGATCTTTGGCTAACTGCTTCCAGTTGCGCACACCAAGTTGCTTGAGGTACCCTTCCACTTGCAAGCGCCACCTAAGGCGAGGTCTTCCTCTACTGCAGAAAATCACTTGAAGAATTTTGCGTTCGAAGCGACCACGGCGATCTTCATCCGTGGATGGGTAGTTAAGCCCAAGCGCAACTCCCAACCTCGAGGATCAAGCCCTAAATTGACATTAGGACAGCGGGTTCGGTACTCCGTTGTCAGAAACCCACTTCGGGGATATGAGTGCTGTCATTGACCCCTAAAGGATTCATCCGCCACCATCTGTATATCAGCTTTCTTCAATCATTCCGAGATAAAATTATAGTGTTGCTATTTTCTTCCTGTTAAACACTCGAGCTTATAAGTTTAGGAAGTCATATCCGCAAGGACAGGACCCGTACCCGGTGGCCACAACGCGGAGATAAAATGAGCACAATTGATGTATATGAACGGTTGCAACAACTGGGCATCGCCAAATTGATGCCAATCAGTGCCCCCATTACAGTTAACATGTGCATTTTCTTATTATTTCTTATTATTTATTTTTTTATTTTCAATCAAATGAGTACATCTACTGTACTCGCTCAGTTACTTAATACAAAAATATTCTTAAAAACGACCACCAAAGCTTAATAACAGAATTAATTTATTCCTAAATGAATCCCTACTAAGATGAAAATCGAGTAAACTACTATATTCATTGGATTCCCTAAGGCATCTAGAAATTGGTTCATTGTATCCATAATTAACTCTATGATAAGGTACATAAAATAAAAGACGATTTCTCAGAGCTCTCGAAGGAGCATAAAATCCAATTTATGATAATAGGAAAGGGCAATCGATATGATCATTTATTAAATCTATTAAATCACGAATAAACATAATAGAAAAATACTGCCTCCGTTTAAAGAGAGGTAAGATACCAAGTAATTTGCACCTCGTATCGTAAGATGGCATTTCAATATTGCATCGCAGTCTACGAACAGCTACTCTAGTAAGACGCTTTTGGATCCTCTCTATTCTAATAGAATGAACTTCATAAAACGGATTCCATATTATACTGCAGTACTCAAGATGAGATCGGACAAATGCAAAAACTAAACATTTAAGAGTATGTGGATCTTTAAAGTGTTTCGAATTCCGCAATACGAAACCTAACATCTGATTACCTTTGGCAACCAAAGACTCAATGTGCTTGCAAAAGCTAAGTTTTACGTCAAAGATAACTCCAAGATCTTTTTTGGATGAAATAATGGACAGAGGGGTATTATCGATTACGTACGTAAAGTGAATTGGGGAGAGGTTACGATAAAAAGAAAGGCTTTGACATTTAGAGACATTGAGATGAAGGTCATTACTGTGACACCATATGGACAGTCGTTTAAGATCCTCTTGTAAAAGAACACAATCGTGAACTGCACATATAGGCCGGAACACCTTCAAATCCTCGGCAAACATAAGACACTGGGAGCTCAAAAACAAGTCAGGAATGTCATTTTGCTCTTAAATCATTCTTTATGTTTGATGTTCTTATTTGAAAAAAGAACGTTAAAATACTGGCGTTTAGTTTCAAAAATGAAGTATCAAAAGCGGCTATCCTTAGTCAAAAGATGGACCTCTTTTATCTCCTTTACTTTAAGGGGACTCGCGATCATACTTTACTCGGCAAAGGCGGACTTTTATTTACTGCTACACTTTTACATTGAAGTTAGTCGTAGTCTCCATGAAGCGATTTAATAATATTATTTTAATTTAAAAAAATTTCAAAGTGGTATGGTTGCGAACGCCATTCGACAATTAAATTAATTTCAATTCCAACTGAATTAACTGATTGAAATTGTATGCAAATTTAAACTAAACATATGGCCAATATACCTAAGCATTTCTTCAATAGAATATGCAACTGATGAATAAATTTACCCCCCACATCACTGTACACGTCATGCGTAATGCGGAAATTAATCGAAATTTCCGAAATCTAATCTGTGGCGGCCCCATCACAACAACAACTACCAAATCAGTTGTGTTGTTATTTTAAACTGTAATTTATTTGTGTCAGCCTCCAGCTGAGAGTCGCTTGAAGCAATTACCGTAAAATCCTCATTAATTTAGGAGAGCAAAATATGTCACCAGGAATGGGATTGCACTACAAACAGCTCATTTCTCAATTCCGGACAATTTAATGATGTGCACATTCATCAAACTGAATAATTTGTATTGTTCAAAGAATGGTCCAGCTTTTAGGATGGGCTTCATTTTTGTTTTTAATACTTGATACTAAAAACCACTTCGTGACAAGTATCAGAAGTCAATAAATTAATTAATTTTGGGCAGCATTGTATTTATTCTGTTGTGAAACGTTGGTATTTCAAAGGTTGAAATTAATAGGTAGCAAGCTTAACCATGTATGACTATTTGTGTAACATAGAGTAGAGAGTGGGGAAACCACAAAATGAGTCGCCTGAAACCCATTTTTTTGTGACTACTGATGAAGTCGAACAAAAGGAAGGCATCGTAGAGTCTAGCTTGATGAGGCATAAAATAAAAGTAAAAATATATAAGTAGAGCGGAAGTGGGCTATAAATCACATGTTTTGCAAAAAAGTTCCTGTCAGAGTGTTGGACCCTTAGATGTAGAGATGAGCTGGGCACAATAACTTGCATGATGATATGAAATAATTCGCAGAACTCAGCGACCTCTCATTGACGCATTTCTAAAGAATAAAACAAGTATTTGCTACCAACAAAATCGTACAGCCAGAACCTAGCTAGTTAGAAACTTCATCTATCTCGGCTCTGCTATATATATATATATATATAGACTCTGAAAAAGACATCTCGGCAAGAATTAAACAAAGAAACACTCAAGAGACTGTAAGTCATCAATGTAGATCTATCTACATGACAGAGAAGCGCGGATGACAGATGAAAATATTTTTGGTCAACATTTCTCGAGTAATTTTCGATATCTTTAACGTTGTGGGGATTTGAATCAGTCCTTTTAGCGGATGTATATGACGTTTCCTTTTTTCCAAAGTTCCGTTATTGCATTCTAGCGGAAAAGTGAGTATCAGTTTGTTGTGGTTAATCATGCAATTTTTAAAATTTAAATCTAAAATTGGATGCGGTAAAATGCAGTTCAGAAAATGCCGAAGATACCTTTTCACGACTTTGAGGGAACAGATCACGATAATTCTATAAGGGATAAACTGCCACAAGCGGATCCAATTGATAGCGTTGCCGCGGCTGTAAAAATATTTGCAGACGTATTCAAAAATGATAATGCCTTTGCAGTTTTCTGTATTCGCTTAGTCTGCTTCTTCACGCAACAGATATAATTGATTGCGTTTTGTAGCTCATTGGGGCATTCGCACTTTCAAATATTGAATTCCAAAGAGCTGTCAAAAATGCCGATGTTCATTGTGCAGCCCTGTTTCTGTTTTCTTTTTTTCGATGATTGTTTCAATTTCCCCCCACGTAGGTTGAATAAAAAATAGTTCTAATTATTCTTGTCTACGTAGCAGCATATTGGAATGACAGTTAGATTATCGGTGCACTAATGACTGAGGATTGTTCATACATTTTTAGGAGATACGTATCTAAAAAATCAAGTTTGAGGGGTAACCGAATTTCGATATTGCCATGACGCAGAAACTGGCAAAAGTGAGCGTGGCTATGTTGCCCGTCTGCCCTGCGCTTCCAGTGACTTTCCTAACAGCTCGGCGAAGTTCTTTAGAACTGTGTTTTTTTATGGGTTTTGTGTTATCTAAATGTACCTCCATGTGTAAATCGGAACTTAAAAAAACATAAACTAAATAATAAATGGACTGACAGCTTCGGCCAAAAAAGAGGGATTGCCTACAACTTAAATTTGACCTTGAATGTAGCCCAGTTTGAATTCATATATTTGGTAAACAAAGGGGGTAGACACATTCTTGGCATACCTACGTAATAACTAAAAAGCAAGGAATATTCAAATTGTACGATATAAAGAAAAAGAATATTTTTTTAAGACATTCATTAATTCATTTTGGATACGGAGATATCATTAATGATATCGATATCAAAAAATTGGTCGCATATTCTCCATAGAATTTCCTTTAAGTTTTAAAGCTTATTTTTCCTTTCACATTCCCATTTTTTTCTCTTTCAACAACAACATTAAACAGAGCTGACAAACTGTACTGTCGCTTAAAAAGGTAAAAGATTAATTACAAAATAAAATCAGTTTCCTATAATAGATTGTGGGAAGAAACAATAAGATATGTGCACTTGTGCAGTGCAGTCATTATTTTGCAACTAAATTTGGAAGCTTGTTTTCTACACTATACTGGTAGCTTTATTTTACATAATTATATATTATATTATTAATTATATGTAAATATAGATGAAATAACATTATTTTCGTTCGTACAATGTCTACCAAAAACAAAAATAGCAAAAATAAAAAAAAACCTTTATTTATATAGAATGTCTGATTACTGATTTTCGTTGATTGTATCTATTAGACTTATTTTTATTCGGCCTTGCTAACAACTAAATTTAGACTCTAAGATAATCGAGACTGTAACTTTCGATCCGGAGAAAGTCGAGTCTAACCCATTATTTAAGTATAAACGTCAGTCTGATGAAAAGTCAATTGGCCGTTTTGAATTAAATAAGGTAAGATGAATTGGTAATTTATTTTAATATGTTACAAATATAAACCTTTTTTGTTTGTCAAACAAAAAACATTTCATTAATAGTTTCTTCAATGCTGTTTCTCACTCCATTTTAATGTTATGAATATTTTCATGTCCGTATGTGCAATGGAAGTGTTACATATTGTTATTGTTACTGTTATGGTTATTAATCCGTTTTACTTATGGTTTCCAACTAAATTACATATAATCAGTCCTAACCAATTCATAATGTTAAATTTGCTTTTGAGCCCTAAATCTTTGTAAAGCCTTCACAACTTGTAAGATGTAATCTTACTGTGAAACCAAATATGAAATGGGCAATTAATGCGAGAACTATTTATTAGTTGACTGTGTCAAACCATTGGCTGATATCATTGATAGGAAAATTAACAATGCTGCAATGATACACTAAAAAATCCAAGCATGGTTGCTTCTATATTTCACTCAAAATACAACCAACTGCCAATTTCAGCAAATTATTTGAAAGCTCAGAAAAAAATTATAACGCTTTTGAGTTATACTGTTAAAATTGTATTTGTCATATTCCCTACTGTCGCAATTTTTTTTAAAGTGTCATTTCATGAACTATATCATTTTTTCAAATTTTCAAATAAATTCAATTTTTTTTTTGTTGTTTTGCGTTATTGGGTCGTATGAATAAAAACTAGCATTTGCTTGGATTAAAAGGTTTTAGCAAAGTAAAAGCCCTTAGCAAATGCTTTGAATCGGTATGAATAAAAACCTACTTTGCTAAAGGAAGTTCGAAAATTCGAACATAGCAATTACTTCGCTGTACATGTCCTTGCCTTGCAATTTTTGTCAAACTTTTTTTGTTTTATTTTTGTTTGTTTGTTTTGAATTTATTTTCGATTTTTTGGGGGAAAATTATCAAAAGCAATCTATAGCTCCAATTGCACCTGGAAACATAAATTTTATTTGCCAAATGGCTTAGTGATGTTTGATTTCTTCCTCAGTTGTCGGAAAATGTATCCAATCATCGGCTTGTTGAACTATTTTTTGGTACACATACCAATTAGTTAACGAAACGGTTGATTGATGAACACCAAGATCTTCTCCAACACCAAGCTAAAGACATACATTTTTCACTTGTTAATTTTTGAAATGTTTACCTGAAAACCCGAATCTCCTAAATACTTTAGGAAAGATTTAATATTCTGGATTGAAAGAGCACCACCACGCATCTCAAAATTATCAATTGTTAGAAGTTATTTGTATTTATCGTCACTAATTCTTCTTTGTTTATACTGTTTTTTATTAGCACGAACGTTAACAACAAGTGGTAAAACAGGTATAATGTGAAAACTTATCGCATCCATGTTTTGTTCACAATGCTTGATTGTTTTATGTAAAAAAATGTGCGTAAAAAATGTTTAGCAAAAGGTCTGAGTCATCTAAATAGCAGACTCAGAATTTGCATAGCATTTGCTTTGCCTGATAAGTTTTATTCATACCAATCTGAGTAAAAGGTCAGTGCTTTTCGAACATGTCAAAAGTTGGAACTAACTCAAGTTGGTTTTTATTCATACGAAATGTAGCAAATGCTTCGATTTTGACATTTCTTATGAGTAAAAGCAATTGCTACGTTTTATTCATACGACCCATTAAATGGAATCTTCAGGAAAAGATTATCCGTGATACTTATAATAATAATAATTTTTAGTTTCCACATCTTTCGAACTCACAATGGCGAAATTTTCCTTACAAAATTTCATATTGTGACCTAAAAAGTATATACATACCTACTGTGAAGGCAAAACAACAACAAACGACAAATACAAAAGACAATAATTGTAGGAAAAAAAAGCGTAATATTTTATTTTCACGAATGAATATTTTGCAGTTTATTCCTTTATTTATATGTTGATTACAATAGTTATCAGCCATTATGCAAAATACATGTTTTCGTGGTGTAATAAAAGAAAAAAATTAAACTCTGGAAAGGCATCCATCAGCTGATAGAAACTCACCGAATACAATGCTCTTAGTCAGTGTTTTAGCACTCTCTTTTTTTCCCCATGAAGCGTGGTAGTTTTTCCCTTTCCACCAAACTCGAATTCCTTCGATTTTTTTATGAAAAAAATCTTACATGTAGAATTTGTATTCTTCGAAAATAAAATCACCTTAAATTAACCTTCAGTATAAAAGTCGCAGTTTGTTAACATTAAAATGATTATTTTTTGGTAATAGAA
Organism: Cheilosia variabilis; assembly: GCA_951230905.1. Taxonomy (NCBI): domain Eukaryota; kingdom Metazoa; phylum Arthropoda; class Insecta; order Diptera; family Syrphidae; genus Cheilosia; species Cheilosia variabilis. The sequence continues at coordinate 11,588,239 of OX579677.1, forward strand.
ATTTTTGCTAAAAGGCAAGTCTCTTCTTTATGGACATTTAGTGTGTTGATATTCATGGTGAAATGTAGTTTGAATGTTTTTTTGTCAGATTGATATTCCCACAATTTTATTGTTTTTTTCTTTCGTTCGCTCGGAAGGTTTTTCGAAAAGGTAGAAATAACATAGGAACACTGCTGTCAGTATTTTGCTACACCTGCCGCCATTTAGAATTTACATTACATTTTTGCTGCTTCACATGTATTCACAGAAAGTAAAATTAACAGCGCAAGGGAGGCGGTATTATTGAAAAAAATTTGCGGTGAAATCGGGGAGACGTAGAAAAGCTGTCAGTCTATTTTATACTGATTTCAGAAAAATCATATTTTGACAAAATCGTATAATTGATGCAAAATGATCGATCACTTTTTTTAAGTTAAGGCAAAGTAAAAATCTAAAGTACTTACTCTAGGTAAAGCTTCTCACAACCATTCATTTGCGCGATCTTTTTTTGGGACGAATCAAATCAAGAAGCTCCACAGGACTGAATGTAAGAACTAAGAGCCGGTGCTCCTCAGTCTACCACTCTAACCACTACGACCACATGAAAAAGCACAGTACAGTTCTATTATTTTCTTTACAGTAACTGACAAAGCTGTCTTTATTTTTAGTCTACATTACTTGTAGACATTTATATTTGAAATGAAGGCATATTAAATAATTTAGCTAATTATTTGAACGTGTTTAAGTGGCCTGTACAATGCGTTTCGTCTCTAGTAAAGCCTAATCTAAAGCGTAGTTTAATACATTTATTTAATTGATTTTATGATTTCATTCATGACTTACAAAGATTTTTGATTAAGTTTACTAACTGCAGCTATACCTACCCATAATGAAAGCAAATAAAATTCAAACCACAATTATTCCGTCCATTTTACAAAAGAACAGCGAAAGGAACTTCGAAAGTCCCATTTATCTAAGTTTGTAAACAACAGGCCAATTCGTTTTTTTGGCAACAAAAAAAGTCTAAGTGAATGAAAGCAAATAAATACTTAAACTGGTTTCGCGCCTAAATTTCTCTCAGGTTATGCAAATAATCACCGTCTTGTATACGTGAATCATGGAAGGGATGAAATTCCATCGATTCTACTTTACTACATGTTTCTCAACAATGTCCTTTGGAAAACAAAGCTAAGCAGCATAATGTTCCACTGGAACTTGAAAATATGCTGGAAAAAGTTCCAAGTGATGTGCGACTGCGTCAACATTATTTTTACAACATATTATCTCCCTTATCAACTTGCAAGACCAAGGGAACATGGCATGTCAAAAGTGGATTCCTTCCTTGTTTATATGGATGTCGTGTCGATGCTTCCAAATTCCTTAGGTAAATTTAGCAGGATGATGTCGTGCTAGGAGCCCATTGAACCTTAAATTGGTCAGATTGTTGTATTACTTTTGGAACGCAAATTGAAGTATGCGTCTTATTATGTAACGAGTGTTGTGTTGTTGTGTATGCCGAAAATCATTTAAACAACAGTTTGATAATATAACTGAAAATTTGTTTGCTTTAATTTCAAGTATTAAAGTTTAGCCGAAGTAGCTACTGCTTTGTTTTTTATCACTAGCCACTTTGATGGGCGTTTCAACAAGACAACAACCCGGAGCTGATACATACATTAAAGCTAGCAAAGACATGGTTCACATTATAACAATATCAACGTATTAAGCCCGCTGAATCACAGGATTAAAACGAATGGAGAACTTATGGCAAAAAGTAAAAGTAGCTTTGAGGAACGAAAAAGCAACAAACAAATATGCACTCTGGTCATTCGTATATGAAACTTGGAAAGATATTCCCCGGGCCACATGTCAAAAATTGGTTGACCCTATGACTCTATAAAGTATTAATAAGAATTTATTTTGCAACAGGCCCTTTTTTTTCGTAATCAGGTATGCAAGAGTTCCTTTCCCTACTTGGAGTAATTACAAGCATTTACGTTTAAGCAGTGAAACTGTTGTTTTGTCACAATTTCATGTTTTTCTAATAATACATTTTCCGTTTTATATTATCCGGACTCGATTGAGTCCACGAGTCGCTTGAAGATGCATCAAGATTAAGCTGAATTTGATGGTGTCTCACGACAATAAGGTGTTAATATTTTATAAGTAGGTATACAGTTTAGAAACAAAAGCCATGCATATCCAACATACTCGTAAAAAAACTCAAATTATATCGAAGACGCTCTTAGTCAAGACTTCAGTTGTTGTGGGTGCGCAAACACATATCGAAAAGGTGCAAAGTGTATAGAAGGCAGAGGTGTCTTTTAGCCCATATTGACGATTTAATTGTGGCGTTGAAGTGTTTCTGGAAGGTAGTATGTGCCAAACTCAGTCAATAATAAATGAATATGAATGGCCGACCACATACAATGTACACCGTGACGAATTTGTTTAACAACTCCCACACAAATCTCAAACAAATCTCCCACAGATGACTTAAAATCATTAGAGAATTCAGAAAGAAAAATTAAAATAAATTTATTGCGGAGCTATAGTCATCATCTCTTAAAAAATGTTAGTACACATTAAATAACATCAGACTAACTTTAAACTTTAAGTTAGGTTAGGTTGAAGGGGCTGTCGGTTAGCCGAGGCATTTAGACCATTATTAGGTCCCTTGTGATACCACATGAATCTATGTACTTAATTCTTCCTACTCGTTGAACCAGTTGGAGCTTCTAATGAAGCGTATGAGATTACGAATGCCCGTGTTTTTTAGAACATTATAGTAGAACTCTCCCAAATGGAGTTTTCGTCTTTGTGCGAGAGCCGGACAGATACAGAGAAGATTGAGAATAGTTTCTTCCTCCTCCTCCTCGTCAAAACAGCTTCTGCCAAGCCTTTTTGCATGCCTGCCTTTAAGACAGTGTCCTGTTATGACACCTATTGTAGCACTGATATGCTTCCTATCGAGGGAGATCAGATGTCTAGAACGTTTTAGATCCAGCTTTGGCCAGATCTGTTTTGTCGCTAGACAAGTAGACATGTCCACCTAAGATTTGTTCTTTCGATAGCATCCAGCTTCATTGTGAGTTTACAAGTAGCGATTGGGATACCCAAGGAATCGTTATCTGGAAGCATGGGTAGTCTTGTTCCGTTTTTGGCGAGTTCATCGGCCTTACAGTTACCTGTGATGTCCCTATGCCCCGGCACCCAACAGAGGTGAATATTGAACAGCTCCGCCATCTCTTTGAGAGAAGAACGACAGTCTTGGGCTGTTATTAAATTTGTAGAGACTGATTCCAGGCACATAAAGCAGCTTGACTATCCGAGAGAGATACGGATATCTTTAGCACATATTACGTTTTCTTTCAGCCAAGATAAGACTTCTTTTATCGCCATCATTTCCGCCTGAAAAACGCTAGAGTGATCAGGAAGACGGAAGGAGAGACTAAGATCTAGTCTGTCGGAGAAGACACCGCCACCAACACCGTCCACAGTTTTCGAACCATCTGTGATGAAATGGAATGAATCATCATCCTGGAGAGCTTCCTCTTCCCAGAATGATCTAGTGGGAATGGAGACCCTGAAGTTTCTATCGTTTCTATAAATCGTAGTTCTGGTGTAGTATGTAGTTGATGTTTCCTGGAAGGTTCTTGATGTTGTTCAGGATAGCGGCATGGCCAGTTGTTTTGTTGGTCAATTGTGAAGTAGCTTTGAGGCGTACGGCTGCAGAAGCTGCAGTTTGCCTGCTGAAGATGTTAAAGGGTGGTAGATGAAACAGAATGTCAAGCCAGACAACAACACCGTACGTAAGTATCGGTCTTATGACAGAGATGTATAGCCAGTAAGTGATACGATTCTGTAAGCCCCACTTGTTTCCTATGGCTTTTTTGCAAAAGAAAAGTTCCAAAGTGGCCTTTTTAATTCTTTCTTGGATTTTAGGTTTCCATGTTAATTTCCTATCAAAAATGAAACCCAAGTAATTAGCTTCATTTGAGAATTTCAAAATAGTGTCATTTATAGATGGAGGGTCAATGTGTGGGATCTTGTATTTCCTTGAGAAGAGGACAAGTTCAGTTTTGTGAGGATTTAATCCCAGCCCACATTTGTTTGCCCATTTTATTAGCTTATTAAGAGCGTGTTCTTTTAAACGGTTTAGGTACTTTCCTGACACAGCACAATCACATTGTGGCCTCCCGCTTCCAGGCATTATCATCAGCACTGGCAGGATGACATCCGAGGTGTCTTGTAGCTCGGCTGGTATTATACCGTCTGGTCCCGGGGATTTGTATGGTTTGAAGCTTAGCGCCCAAAGTACTTTGTCTCTAGTGATCAGACCTTGTAAGTTGGTAGATTGCAAGTTCGATCTGTTTCGATCTGTGTGGGCAATACCCTTTGAGCTGCCTGGGAAGTGGGTGTCGAGCAGCAGATTAAGCGATTCTTCGCTAGAAGTCGTTCAAGAGCTATCTGTCTTTTTCAGACAACTTGGCAACGTTGGGTTTATCGATAGTATCTTTCTTATAGCCTTGATGCCTCGGAGATTTCTTCTATCTTACCACAGAAGAGTCTCCAAGATACTCGCTTGGTTTTTTTTAGTTCTTTCTTATAAATCTTTAGGGCTTCCTTGTAGGAATCCCAGCCAGTCGTTTTTTTTGTCTTTAGCACGATTGAAAAGTTTTCTGCAATTTGACTTTCTCAGTCCCAAATCTGAAGTCCACCAATGTGGCTAGTTCTTTCCCCTTGTTATAATAAGAGGACAAGAGGAGGACATCGCATTTTTTAAAGCCGACGTAAGATTCTTGACTTTCAGATCAAGCTCGTTGGCGTTACAGGGGGGGCTTAAAAACTCTGAGTTAACTGATTGTTTCAGAGTATCCAATCCAGAGTATTTGAGCCAATTTGTTTTCCTAGGATTTCTGAACGGAAGTTGGCAAGGAGGGTCATCGGCTACGTTGAATTGAATATACCAATGATCTTAAAAGGAATGCTCAGTTGATACTTTCCAATTGGTAATCAATTGACTAACAGTATCGGAGACAAAAGTAATATCTCAAACTTCCTGTCGGTTTTTTGTTATGAAAGTAGGTTCGTTTCCTATATTGCTTATTATAAGCAATCACTCTCTCTAGTTTATCCCCAGGGAGAGGGCCCGTGTAGTCATGGGCCAGATATGCCGATGCTATCCAGTATGTGCGTTTCGCAGTCACTAGCCTAGCTACAATTACATCTGAATCGCTCAAAATAGGGAGTAAAACCGATTTAAGGCTACGTTTCGCTAGTATACATGATCTGGGTCTACCTTTGTCAGTCATATACAGCTTTTCATATCCAGGAGTCTCGAGTCCACGAAACACGCTGTTGTCAAACCATGGTTCCCGTATCAAGACTATATATCTTCTCTACCCTTTGAAAGGCGGGGGATGAGGGCGGCCGAAGCCTCTATTGAGTGATGGAGATTAATCTGCACTAATAGCAGCATTCTTGCTACAATCAGGCGGATGAACCTCCACCACGGTGTTATTCATTTCTTCCGCTTCCGAAGATGAACCAAGAAGTTCATCCTCGCTAAGAAGGATCTTGTGGAACTCGTCCATGTCCATGTCCGAAAGGGTGTGATCCATGGTGCGAGTGGTTATGCTGGAGGCATCGTCATCCAGAGACGGAAATGAAACCGATGCTCCGGGGCCTGAAGCCTCAGGTACTGAAACTGTGGGGAAAGGAGGCATATTGCTTGAATCGAGCTCGTCTTTTTTGTAGACCTTTAGGGTGATGGATTCGAAACCAAATCTGATCACACCTATAGTCAGTGTTAGGGGAGCAAGCGACTCTTTGTTGATGACAATAAGAGCGCACCTATAGAGACCTCTTTGCTCTTCCAGTTTTACAACCTTCCAGTTGTAAGTAGGGAGTGAAGGATTACTCAGTCTTATGATTTCGAGGATCTTTTCACTTGAGGAGGGTTCGGCTGGAATCCAGGTACGAGTTCTAGGTCGGCTTGGGATATTCTCCCTTGTCACGACGTCGAGTTTTTCACCCGGCTAAACGTCTCCCAATCTGCTTATGGCGAACTTATAGAGATCGCAGGATCTCTGGTCGTCACAGGCGATAAGCTTCACGTGGCCCTGATGCCATCCACCATCGCAAGTAATAGGAGGTGGTTCCAGGTTGTCCCTCATGACACTCAAGAAGCTGCCTGAAAGCCATCATCGTCGCTACGATCGAACACAGCGATCACCTTTTTCTCTTTAAGAACGTCAATAAACGACTTTTGAGATGTGACTGGTATACATCTTTGATAATAATTTTAAAATAGTAGCTAATAAAAGAAGCTATATAGGCTTCAACTTCTGCAAACATTAGAATGGACCTGCAGCATTCGAAGAACGTAGCTTTTAATAATGGAAAGGGGAATTTATGTCGACTCATCTTGTCAGCACTCATATACAATATTTTAAAGTTTAATTTATCCAACTACCCTTTATATAAATATATAAATATGTACATTCTATTATATTTGTTTTAATAATAGTTTATTTTATAAAATTCCTTGATTTACATTTGATTAGTACGTGTAAATTAAGTTTAAATAAAGCATCCTGATAAGCCATAGGACTACAAATATGAAATTTGAATTAATTGAAGAGGAACAAAAATATTTATATAATACAGGCGCTGCTCTCCAACGCATAGCTTTCCGTTATTCAATATACTTTGTTTAACAAATGTGAACACAGTTTCAAATTGATTTCACAAATCAATAGAATCATTTCACCGCAAATTGTGCATTCCGTTAAAGATATCCCAGAAAGAATTTTGCGGAAAACCAAACTAGCATACTGGCTGTGGATTGTCTTTGACAATAAATTTTTTTCCTCTTGTCCCACATTAACCGCAAACACATGAATCACTCTGTCGAAAGGGCCTTGAGAACATCTCTCGAAAAGCTTTGCACACAAATTCGATATAGAGATAGACGTGCAATAGAAAGAGAGAAAACCAGAGACCAAGTCTCACCAAATTGGAACCGTATGTATACGGGAATGCCAATAAATTGGCCAATTTTCCGACTGCAAAGCGGGATCCCCATATTTCTCTACTACTTTAGCCACACTTTAAATTTTCCGTCTTCGATTTCCTTGTGTTCTACCATGTGACATATGATTGTGTGCGGTAATAGGAGGCTTAAGGCTGCAAATATTTTTCGAATTCCCTTAGACAATTCAATTCCGTACATGCGGATACATTCTCTGGTAATCCATACCAAAGGTTTTATTTTTATTATATGGATGTCATTCCTGTCTTTACCTATGTTTCTCTTTCTAGTTTAACCGTCTAATCAAAGATTTCATTTTCTGAAAGGGTAGTCTGCATTGTTTGCCATACAGTCAGCGAATTGAAATCTGTACCACATACGAATAAATAAAATTTATTTTTCCCAAAAGTAGGTACTTTGGTGTAGTCTGGAAACTATCTGTATTATTGTCCATTTAATCGATTTGGTTAAGCCAATTGACTCGTAAGCAGTTAAAAAAACAAACAAACTAGCGTAACCGGTCCAAATAGGAACCTTAGGCCCAGTTTCTTGCGGTAGTTTGTTTGTAAAATTTTGTATATTCTTGGACGAATGGAAGGCCTTACAATTTAAGTCTTATCAGAACAGCTTCTTTAAAGACAGTTAATATCTAGAATATTTTAATTTTTTTCTTTATTATAAGACGATCGCTCTGGAGAGCATAATATACTTAAGAAAAAAATTCTAATCTTTTAGTTATTTTTTATTTTTTGTTTCCGGAAGTGATTAACGAAATCATGGAAAGAGTCTTGTATAAGATTAGGGGTTAAGCTACAAGATATTTTTTTTTAGCTTTAGCCCAAGTAAAACTGAGCTGATACCACCAAAACCGAAATACCAACCTTCACACTTCCTCGCTTGAATAAGCGTTTAGTGTGTAGTTAGATAGATGGAATCCAAATGTTGATCCGAAAGGCCTTATGGCCATACCAAGATCCTACGTTCCCTTCCCGGAGTGATAGAACGTATATAAATATATACTACAGACTATACAAAGTACCTAAACTCAACTTCCATAAATTCCCTGTTAGATTCCCCTGTAGATCAGAATTGGAACGCGCTCGTAAACGAATTCGACACACTAATCTTCACAGATGCTTCCAAAATGCTCTGTGAAGTGGGAGCGGGCATTTTCTCAACAGAATTAGACATTTCCAAATCTTTTTGGCTTCCCAACGCAGCCAGCGTCTTTCAAGCAGAAGTTTCAATTAAGGACGCATGTAGACAGCTCATTAACAAAAAAAAAATGGATCTACTGTCTCATACGGAGGAAGTCTTCTCTCCGCTAGGATACGTAAGGAGAGAAATCCTCCTACACTTCACTTAAAGGGCGCAGCCAAGCTTGGCATCCCCATTTCCGTAGCTGCGCTGATACAAAAAAGAGTAAAACAGTGTTCCATCTTCTTTGTGAGTGTCCGGCCCTAACCAAAACCAGACACAGTGAACTAGGTTAGGATGATGACCTCTCTGCCATCCAAAGTATTTATTTCAATAGCATCATATAATTTCGGAACTGTACAGGTTTGGTTTTGAGCTCCATTAGCATCCTTCTCCCTCTTTATCTTCAGGTTCCGTTAGTTGTGGTCTCAAAACGGCGCTCAATGAGTAGTTTTGGTTTTTTCCCTCGTCAGGTGACAGGGAATACAGCCACTTAAAACTATCCAACCAACCCTTTACTACTTTAATACATAAAAAGTATAACTTAATTTTCCTGTGAAAGCCATAATTTAAAGTAAATCTTTCAAAAGTTCTGCGTTTCACAAGGCGTAGAAATATCTTTTAGACTGTGTATGAATTTTTGTAGATCTTTTGTGTTTTGACAACTTTCTGTTACATGATCTCCCAAAACCAAAAGATGAAAAATATGTTCCTTTTTTAATAAATTATTTATATTTAAACTTAATACCTTATTTTAATTTTCTTCCTTTTTTAACGTATGGAGCATAAAGACTTAATTTTAGTTTTTGTTGCATCAAATCACTCAATAAATAACTATTTTTTAGTTCTCAAATTAACTATGGTACCAACTTCAGCAACAAGAAAATTTAAAGCAATGCATTACACAGCAAAGTGATATCTGATGTAACCAGAAGAGAAGGGTCAAGAACTGACGAAAGAACTTGAGAGAGAGTATTTGGAGGCACATATATCGATATCATAACCAAATATTCGTCTAAAGGGTGTTTTTTTTTAGAGCTATAGAACTTTGAAATATGGAATAAAACAAATATGATTTTTTTAATTGACATGGAATTTACTTTATTCGAAAGAAAATCTTCTGGCATTATATTTTAAATATGATTTCTGGCATATGACCGCCACGGCTGGCTCGGACGTAGTCTAATCTGGAAGTCCAATTTTCGATGACTTTTTCCAACATTTGTGGACGTATATCGCCAATAACGCGGCGAATGTTGTCCTCCAAGTGGTCAATCGTTTCGGGCTTATCGGCGTAGACTAGCGACTTCACATATCCCCACAGAAAATAGTCAAGCGGCGTTAAATCTCACCATCTTGGAGGCCAATTCACGGGTTTGCAACGGGAAAATATGCGGTTACCAAACGTTTTCCTTCAATAAATCAATTGTGGCACGAGCTGTGTGACATGTTGCGCCGTCTTGGTGAAACCACAGCTCCTGCACATTATAGTTGTTCAACTGATGAGCGAAAAAGTCAGTAACCATTTCTCTATAGCGGTCACCATTGACTGCAACGATATGGCCAGCATCGTTTTTAAAGTAGTAGGTACGGACCAATTATTCCACAACCCATAAAGCACACCAAACAGTCAGTTTTTGTGGATGTAACGGTGTCTCAACATATAAACTTGAGGATTTTCATCACTCCCAATACGGCAGTTTTTTTTATTGACGTATCCATTCAACCAAAAGTGAGCTTCATTATGTTGACCGTAAAATGGACGTAGTGCGCGATAGGTATTTCGAACAGAACCATGATTTTCAAAATAAATTTGCACAATTTGGAAGCGTTGTTCAGACGCTTGACGCTGACAAAATGGCCGCCAGTTACTATAGGCCAAAGTACTCGTAACTTCCAGACTGAAATATATTTATGATATAGATAGATTTGTATAAAAAAAACACTACAGAAGCCAACTGTGATATTGATGTTAAGGCAAGTTGCTATTGTCTCCTACATCATTAAGTGTAAAATCCGTATAAATTTCCGTAAAACTAAATGAACTGAGTAGAAAAAACACGGTGACTATCTGTTGGTTATAATTAACCATGTGAAGATAGGGCTAGAACCTGGGACTACAGTCAAGGAATAAGACAAACCAAGAATATTTTAGGGCAATATAACCGAAAAAGATTTCAAACATGCATTAACATGACATAAATTACATCTGTATCCTAAAGGACCTTTAAAACGGGGATTGTAAACATAGTAAGAATTTCAAGAAATTGTACATTTTTCTGAAAAAATCTATGCAGATTCTGCAATGAGTTCTGGGGAATTGCCCAGAAAAGACTGAAATATTTATGGCAGTGTCAATTATCACATGAAGAGATAATACAATCGTTGAGTCATCTTTTATCCTTAGATTCTTTAATGAAGCTATATTAAAAAGATGAATTTCTCAGGTTTAAGTTTCGGAAAAAGACAAACTAAAGGTATTTCCATTATTTATTATGAAAAACCTTCCCAATCTTGTTGCTCAAATTGGACATAAAATAGAAGGTCTCACCTATTTATCTTACATGTAATAAGTAAGGACATCATCACTAAAAATATAAAATAGTTCGCTTTTTTAAACAAGAAACCTCTTCCCTTTGGCTGGTCAAGTTACATGTCACTTTACTTGATACTCTAACGAAATATAGCAAAACACTCCACATTTATAGAAAATTTAAAATTAGCTCTAGCTGAAAGCCTTCATAGCTAGTGCTGCGATAGTATTAACATTACAATTTTATTACTTGTTAATATAGTAGATATAATATATATATAATAATATCTAATAGGTATATAAAAATCTCTTGTCAGTATATAATAACAATAAAAACTAGCATTTTTTAATGTCCCTGAGTGTATGAAAACCATCAAAGGCAATTTCCAACCAATCTGCGGTGCAGTAGTTGAAACGAACGAATAGTTGAACTATGTATTGTGTTTTTTTTTTGTACACATATAGAGACCTCGTATATAGAATTACATAGTGTTAAATAAAATCATCTGCAAGGAAATTAAATCAAATAGAATGGAATAAATTCAAAATAAATGTTATCCGAGTAGTACTGTTTGCAAAGCGCTTATGCGTATGCGATGGTTTGTTTCAATGTTTGTACCCACATACATAACGTAGGGTTTCTATGATTATCACTTAAGCAGTTAATCTCATTACATCATTTTTTGAACAATCCCGACTTTGGAGAAAAGTTTCTGCTCTATTTGATGCAACCGCAAAGCATACTACTTTTTGTTTAATGTGTTTGAATTTTGTCGAAAATAGGTATACTGGAATGGTCTTCTCCAATGTAATTCCTCATATTCATGTTCTCATTATAGTAGAGATTTGGGTCGTCCTTTAAGTCGTTCTATAGTCTGATTTTATCTTTAAAAGTGGATGCGCTTCGTTCGCTGCCAGTTCGTAGTGCTCCATGATAAAGTACCCAAGACCTGTTGATGAGAATAAATAAAATGCTTGAATGATCGATGAATCTATTGTAGGATATTCGGCCCTGGCAAGGTATCCGTCGGAACGGAAAATTCTCAGCAGCGCATAATCTGAACCTCAAATTACATTCGAGGTGTTCGGTTTCGGAAAAAAATAATTGAAATGCGATGAGGCAAAAAATGTACGGCTACCCTATTTTTAAACTTTTATCTTCGTTTTAGAATATTTTCTACATTAAAAAGTAAAACAAAGGGACACGAAGTTAGTCGATTGAAACCATTTTTGGGATGAATCGATCTTGGGGGCAGTGGATCTTCCTAGCTAATCATGTTTCGAATAATTTTGCAATGAATATTAAGAAGGGATGCAAAATGCAATCATTTTAATAACTGCTTACTGGCGTCTCCATTACGCAATCGTTGGTTTTTGAATGCATTCCATCTTTATACAAGGTGGCGCAAAAATAACCTTCCGATGTTTTCTGGCTGTAATTTAAAAAAAAAATGAAAAACTTTGATTCTTCTTGTGGATTATTTTTATTTGATATTTTAATTTTTTTTACATCAAGTCGAGAATATGATGTCATGGAAATGGCGGCCGCCACAGTTGATTGTTATTTGAGCCTTTTTTATGGCATTTTCCATCACTTTGGCCAAAACTTCCGGCGATAGGTCCTCACATTCTTGACGGATATTGTCTTTAAGAGCTGCAAGAGTCTGAGGCTTGTTGACATAAGCCCGCGACTTCAAAAAGCCCCACAAAAAGAAGTCTGGAGCGGTCAAATCAGGCGATCTTGCTGGCCAGTGCAAATCGCCAAAACGGGAGATTAGGCGCCCGGGAAATGCATCCTTCAGCATATCGGTTGTGGCACGTGCAGTGTGTGCCGTTGCACCGTCCTGTTGGAACCACATATTTTTCAATCCGAATTCATCAAGTTGCGGCAAAAAGAACTCGTTATTGATCATTGCTCTGTAGCGCTCACCATTCACAGTAACCGTTTGGCCCGCGACGTCTACGAAGAAAAAAGGTCCGATGACTCCTCCAGCAGAACGGCTACTCCGGGGTCTGCCACGCCTGGCAGCATCTCGTGTTGTGCCAGTCTCTTCGAGGCGAGCGGCTAAACGTCGCAGTGTTTCACCAGTAGGCGTTGGACATAAACTAAGTATTAAATAGACCGTCAGCTCTTGCAACTTAAGAGAATTTGCCTACAAGCTGTTTTCCGTGTTTCTATGTGGCAAAGTATGTGTGCCATGTTAAAGTAGATTAGCCGCACACATACTCTCGCACATAGGAACCTGACAGTTGCCTGACAGTTTATTTTGTGGTAACATTGAAATAAATTCAAATAATTCAAATAACTGCCCGTTATCGGGACGTGTTAAGAAAACGGTGGGTATGGTGTGGGTATGGTGTGGTGAATTTAGTACCAAATTCTATTAAAACGCATAGGTTAGGTAGGTATACGTATTAAGATTTCTTTCATTTTACCTAGATAATCTATATAGTACGGGATGTTTTCATCTTTGTTGTAAAAAATCGAAATCGATAAACTATATGAATCATTGACAAAAATAAAAAAAAAAACGCTTATTAAAATTGATTACTAATGATTATGAATCGTATATATTAAAAGCAAATAAATTGTAAGCAGCAAAACTTAAATGCGTGAGACATATCATGGTACAAATCAGTAAACATGTTTATTTCCAATTTTGCTTGTATATATTTTGAGTTTCGCTTTCTTCCCGTACATTTTAAAGAAAATAAATTTTCGTTGATTGTGTTTATTAGACTTTTTTTTTTTGTTATAAATGAACATTATTCATATTGTCGGCTGACGCAATTGATTTCAAATGTGATTTCATTAATTATGTCAATTGTTCCAAATTTTCTAATAAATTGATTTTTATTTTTAATAAATGGAATCTTCATGATTCAAGATTATAACTAAAAACTTATATTATTTAAAATCTTAATATTCGCAATCAATTATTCTCTTTAAATTCTTTGCCGTTTTTCTGTGGACATTCACGGTGAAATCATTTTTCGCCAAAAACAGCAAACGAAAACAGACACAATAATTATAGGAACAAAAATATCTTATTTTATTTCACACATTATTCCTTTGTTTATTTATGTTGATTACATTTCATTTTACATTTTGGAGAATATCTACATGTTTTCGTGGTGAAATAAAACAACGAGCTTAAACTCTCAGAACGCATCCATCAGCTGACAGAAACTCACCAAATACACTAAATCTCAGTCAGTGTTCTCAGCACGCTCACTTTATTTTTCACACGAAGCGTGATAATTTTTCCCTTTTCACTAAACTCAAATTCCCTTAGATTTTTTATGGAAAATACATACTTTTAGAAGTAAAATTTGTATTGTTCGGAGAGAAAATCATATTAAATTAATCTTCAGTATAAAAATCGCAGTTTGCTAACATTATAATGATAATTTTTTGATAATAGAAATTTTTGCTTAAGGCAAATCTCTTTTTTATGTAAATTTAGTGCGTTGATATTCATAGTGAAATGTAGTTCGACTGTTTTTCTGCCAGATTATTGATAGTCCAACAATTAAGACATTTTTTCCTTTTACGCAGGAAAGTTTTACAAAAATTTAAATTCCCACAAAAAGGTAGAGATGCCACAATGCAGGAACACTGCTGAGTGTCAGTATTTTGTTACTCCTCCCACCTTTTAGAAATTCTTTTTTTTGCTGCTTCACACGTATTCACAGATATGAAATTTAAGAGAGAATTTTATTTGAAAAATTTGCGAGGGGAATCGGGTAGGTGCGCGGGAGCTGACGGTCTATTTAATACTTAGTTTATGGCGTTGGACGGCTAGGAAATCTGCGACGAAATTCACGTTGTGCTAAAGTCACCGACCGATTATTGCTCAAATAAATAGTCACCAATATTCCGCGTTCTGGAGCAGTGTAGCGTAACATTGTTTATTAACGTGTATTTCGCATGTGTTTACTACAGAAATGTCAAAACAGAACTGACATTAGGGGCCAATCGCAAAATTTATAGCATTTTCTGATAGGAGGATTACTTTTGCGCCACCTTGTATGTGAAACTTGTAGGTATAGAATTTTACATACCGACCTACAAAGATTGCTGTCAATTGAGCCGGAGCTCTGGATTTTTTTGGCTCAAGAAAAACCCGTATCAAAATACGTATTTGAATACAAAATTCATAATTCATTTCCGATTGTTATTTTGAAATTTAGAACTAATCGTTACAAATAATAATAATAACAATATTGATTTATTTGAAATGAGCAACTACGTCTGAAACCATATGTTGACCACATATACCTATGCTTTAACTGCATAAAGGTGTTATTTGCCATCCAACCAAACAAAATCATCCACCCTTTTACAGTTACGGGAACTTAAAATAATCCACAAGGTATTAAATCTTTACCCGCATCAGAATTTATATGCCCAGGCTAAGACATATCTAGTAGGGATGAGAATAGAACACAGTATAGACACATAATATAGCATTAGCCTCCTCATTCCTCATAGCTCTCCTTTTGTTGGAAATTAAATTAAAAAAGTAGGTGTAGTAGGTACAAGCTGTTTTCACCAACATTCCCAATTTTCGCATTGAACTGGAAGAGCTACCTGCATTCCATGCACCAAAACGTTCTTGAGGCAGATCACTAGTCTGGAGCACCCTCAAATGGGGAGACCAACTGTACCAGTACCTAGCGCCTAGCCGTTTCGTTAGATAAAGTCAAATTTATTTCCCACCACCACCTGGCCGTATAACGCACGGAGGTTTTTCTAATTTCCAACTCCACCCGCTCAACGAAATAATATTCATTGCGAAAGAGCGTGAAAAATATATAAATCTTCCTGGTTGCTCCTCCTCCCTCTAGGTTCTATATACCCCCTTAATATATAAAAGGTACGAAAGAGAAAATAGCCTGGGTTTCTATTCCGAATCCACATGTGTTGAGGATTCGCAAGCAAAAATTCTTCTTCTCTGAAACTTTATTAAAAACGTATGCCTTTTCATCTCAAAATCCCTGCACAGAAGTACAACTGATACAGTTTGCTGCCACCCTCAATCCGTAGTGTCATATCGTCCACGAAGTAAAATTTATTTTTTTTACTTAAAGAAAAGGAACATATAAAATAACAGCAACTGACATCGGTGTACGCAAATGCGTTTTAAGAGCAAACAACTTTCTCACCGACCTACCAACCCTCTGGCTTGTGTTGTGGATGCGAAGTAAGAAAAAAGTCTCAGCAAAAGGTGCCATAGATGAGGCAGCCATAAAGTGATTGCATAAAAATCCCGAGAAAAAAACTTTTAGCAACTTAGCTCGAACACTGTCATGTCAAACATCTTTAATAATTTTTTTGCTTACTTGACGTAAACTTTGCTTTGTTGGTTATGCAGGCTGATTTTTTTTTTTGCTTTTAAAAAGTTTGTGTTGACGATTAGTTCCTTCTTGAAGTGGGTTTAAATTTGTACTAAACAGAAGTTACGCGATAAAGTTGTTGTCGAAGTGCAAGTCTTTAGCCTTTGATAGTGTAGTTGGAGCAAAAGCAAAAGGCAATTCAGCTTACAAAGTCATTAAAATCAAAGGAAGACGTTTTGGCTTTAAAATGACTTTCAACTAAGAGGGGTGAATGGATATTGTGAATTTAAATTAAATTGGATGCATGATGTTAAAGTCCTTCAATAACGAGTTGAATGGAGGGATGCACATTTTTTAGGAACGAGATATTCGTCCGTTCCGAAACGCGTACTCTGTTCGAGGGCAAAATTAGCATTGATTTCATATGCGACAGATTTATGTCTGAAGAATCCTTTATAAATAAAAGTTTTTGTTTCAAAACCAAAAAATATGGATATTGTGGCTCTATTTTTGGAAGCTCAGTCCAGAGAACTAAGGGCACAGAACAAAGAAAAAATAAGTTTATTAAGAAACAAAAGCAAAATTTACGATCTATCTGATGCGGCGTAAGCTATCTTATATTATTTTTTTTTAAATTAAACAATGCACTTGCTGATTCAAAAAAATGTTCGCCTTAATAAATAATCATATGGCTAAAGATAAATTCAAAAACGATCATCGATCTGATGCCGTTACACGGAAAGAATTTTAGGATCAAATCAAGAAAAATAAGCGCAGAATCACGCAAAGTTTGTCTAGTTTTAGAGCTTCGCTAAGGATTTACTAATTCACGACTTTTTATTCGCAATTCTAGAAATTGAGCGAAGTGAAGATATTGACCCTCAAAAGTCGTGAATCAACACTTTTCATTATCAATAATGCGATCAAACGAGAAATACGTATTGCCATAGCCGATCGCAATTTGACACAAATAGTTATCAATTTGATATTCGTAAATTACCACTTTTCTGTTGTAAATTACGATTTCCTCCCTTAGCAAATTACAACCATTTAGTCTTGAATTTCAACTCAATAGTGTTGATTTGCGAACTAACAGGGGTAGGTAGGTCGGTGCACCCTGTTCCGTGTAAGCTCTTTATTGTGTTCTCAATGCAAGCCTTCACATGGTGGAAATAAGCCTATTGAATAGACGATAAAAGATTTCGGCTTTTTTTTTTGCGGCGAATTGTAATAGTTTGCTCTGCATCATCATATCTGTTTCACTCACAGCTTCTTGCTCATTTCCCTTCCAAAGGATAATGCTCCAATGCCATCAACGGAATCATTGATGCTAATCAGAGCAACTACAGTATCCTACAAGGGAGGTAAACGTCAACTTAACTTATTTTTTTATGTGAGTGACTATAAGTCAATCCAAACATTAAAAGAAATGTATTATTTTTTTTCAGTCTATGGATTGATCATGCATAATGCTCGTATCTTTTTCCGGGCCAAAAACAGTATAATTCACAAAAAAAAAAAACAGTAAATCGATTAAAAAAAAAAACAGTATTTTACGCAGTAGGCTTATAACATTTTATTCAATGCAAATTGTCAAAGATAGCAAATTAAACACCGAACAATTCATTTCCATCATCTGAATCGTCTTCGTTTTCCATTTCTATATCTCGTTCTGTAATTGTTGTTTTGCATTTGTGCTTTCAAGCAATTTCGGCTTTGTTTTCAGTTATTCAAAGAAATCAACACATGAATATCTTAAGTTACATAGGATGATTAGAATCGCCTTCAATATTTCCACTTCCACTGTTTTGTTTGAAGTCCAATTTTCGTTAACCGCAGAAAAGATTCGTTCCATCGATACTGAAATTCCTGGCAAGTATAGAATGTATCTACTTAACGATTTTATCCACTTCTTTGTATCCGCAATCGGCGTTACTAAGATGGTTGAATATTTCTACCCAGCGATTTACAATAGGAACATGGCCATATAGATACGAGCGTTAGTCATGCTGCATGCACGATAACGAAACGCAAAGGGTACGACTTCGCCGAAGGACGAAAATTACGAATAGTGAAATGAAGAATAAGTGATCTGTCTGGTGTCTGTTCAGTGCAACTATTGCAAATCAAAAGTCAGTTTCTCGAAAACACAACTACTACAAAACATGTTTTTGTGAATGTGTTTGCGCTCTCTTAGAGTATCAGTATTCGGATGTATGTATGTTAAGATACCCCATTGATAAAGGCAACAATACAAAATAAATATTAAACAAATATCGTTTGTTTTAAAAAATATACATTTATTTAACTTTGAGCCGATCTGCTCAATTTCGTTGACAAATCTAAACTGAATTCTAATCTACAAATCTACTCTTATTTATACTTAGATTTTAGGCAGCGTCCATAATGTGGCTGCGCACCGACGAGAATGTGGCTGCTGTAGTCGAGAGCGAGACACTCAATTCACGAACATCAACTCGCCATCGATATCAACAGCTCAACATTTCACGCACTACCCTGTTGAGAATTCTGCACAAAGATCTCGGATTATTCGCTTACAAGGTCCAATTGACTCAGTAATTGAAGGAGCAGGACCATCCGCTTCGTTATCGCTTCGCAGTTTCGGCCTTAGAGCAGATTGAATTGGACAACGATTTTGGGCGAAAAATCATCTTTTCTGACGAGGCGTATTTTCATCTTGGCGACTAAATTAACAAATAAAACTGCCGCATCTGGGGCTCGGAAATCACGCACGTTATTGTCGAGAAGCCAATGTATCCACAGAGAGTGCCAGTTTGGTGCGGATTGTGGAGTGGTGGCATCATTGGACCTTTTTTCAACTTTTCGGTAAACGGTGGGCGTTACAGAGCCATGTTAACCGATTTTTTTTTTACCCGACTGGACACAGGGAGGATTATGTGTTTCGCGCGTAACCTATGTACGTTCCTATGTGACGCCCTGTAGCCTAAACGGCTTGACCGATTTTGAAGAGTGAGGTGTAATAATATTCGTATTCTTCCCCGGAGTGTCAAAGGCTAAACAGATAAAAATAAAAAAAGTTAATTTAAAAAACCAAAAAACCCGACTGACTTTAAAAAAAAAAGAAATAAAAAGATATGAACGAGACGCATTTAAGTACCTATAACTAATTATTTGGCAGTCGGAGGGTACTCAATACTCATACATATACAGGGTGTCCGCCGGGAAGGTATACTACTTTGTTTGTTTATATTTTTTGATTAAATGAAAGAGAATGGATCTTATATTGATAAATGTTTTATTTAATGTCTGCAATTTTGTATGGAATACAATATCAGGTAAATGTCCGCCTCTGTTAGTCTCACAAATGCGAGCCCTTTTGAGCACATTTTTCATTACATTCTCACACATTTCACGCGGTATTTTATTAATTTCATCACGAATATTTTGTTTGAGTTGCTCAAGCGTTTCTGGTTTGTTTGCATAAACCTTGCTTTTCAGATATCCTCACAAAAAGAAGTCCAGAGCAGTCAAATCAGGCGACCGTGGAAGCCAATCAACATCACCATTTCTTGAAATAACTTGTTGTGGAAAGAGGTCTCGCAGTAATTCCATTGTAATCCTGGCTGTATGCGATGTGGCACCGTCTTTTTGATACCACATGTTAATCAAGCCCAAAGCATGAAGTTGTGGCGTTAAAAAGTTTCAATCATATCACGATATCGCTTCCCATTCACAGTTACCGTTACGCCGTTTTCATTTTCAAAGAAGTAAGGTCCAATGACCTGACCAAATTGCGCACCAGACTGTAACTTTTAATGGATGCAAAGGTGACTTATGAATAATTTGAGGGTTTTCCATTGCCCAGAACCGACTATTCTGTTTATTC
This sequence comes from Cheilosia variabilis, assembly GCA_951230905.1. NCBI lineage: Eukaryota > Metazoa > Arthropoda > Insecta > Diptera > Syrphidae > Cheilosia > Cheilosia variabilis. The sequence continues at coordinate 11,608,192 of OX579677.1, forward strand.
ACATATCCATTCAAATGAAAATGTGCCTCGTCACTCATTATGATTTTTTTGTAATCGTCACAGTAATCGATGATTGATTTTGATAAAATGTTTTAACGATTAAAACACGTTGGTTTATCAAATATTTTTCCATAATAAATTTACCGCGTGTCTACTTCACGACTGCCAAATATGAACTGTCAAGACTAACGGTTACAAAAATGGCGGCCAAACAAAGTAGTATACCTTCCCGGCGGACACCCTGTATTTGTTAGACTGTGTAGATATATAGTCTCCGATTGTGAATTAGTTAGGTATAGGTACTTAAATGCGTCTTGTTCATATATTTTTAATTCTTTTTTTTTAACAGTCAGTAGAGTTTTTTTTGGTTTTTTAAATTAACTTTTTTTAAATGAAATTGAAGACATGGGTTTGGACAACCTCTGGTTCATGGTTCAAGGTCTTGGAAATGGGAGTGACCGAATGTGCTACTATGAAGCCAGCCGAAGCAGCCACTTGATCGACGTTGTGGTCCATAATTAATGGGAATGCTTGCTTTTACTAATAAAGCCATAAGACATGGAAAAACTTTAATTTTGTTTATTTTTTTGCATTTTTAAAAAGAAATTTGTATTTGACCCACTCTGTATTGATTTCGTAATAGGAGAAAATCTTATTGTTCAGCCCGAGCGTTGATAATTATAAATTAGTTTTAGTAAATTGTTAATGTTTTCTGATGTTTTCGTTGGACTACAATAATGCAAGTGGTTTTTAAGTCTAGCAAACACAAATTTGAATAAATGTATGGACAAAATTTAAAAGTATTGCAGTATTTTCTAAACATATAAAAATATATTAATTCTGTGCATACCCAGTCGTATTTCTTTGAATGCAATTTGATTAAATGAAATGGTTAATGCTTTATCTTGTTTAATGCATCGTTTTTGATTGGTTTTCCACTTTTTTATAAATTTGGGATCTTTCCAAGACTTTCTTGAGAGTTGTCGCAAAGAGAATAAAAAGTCTATTCACTTATGTTTGGACGGTACATACCTACTTTTCCAAACAATTCTCAGTACATTAGACGAAATATTTAGTGGAAGGGCAACTACAAACACAAATGATCAGATTCAAGAATTCAGGTAGATATTTGGCTGCAACCAAACCCTTATCAAACTCTTTGAAAAAGAAATTTCTTCACCGAAATTAAGAATCTCTTATGAAACAATGGTTGGTGTTAAAAGATGACTTCGCGGAAAATATAGATATAAGAATTGTCAAAATTCAGCATAACTTCTGGAGAAATAGCAGGAAGTGTGAATTCATAGAAAAGAAAACATGACGGCTTTTCTGTGAAAACGATGCACGTCGCGGCGTTATATTATTCTGTGGGAAGATAAGTAATATATAAGCTATATAATTTTTAATGTAATTTGTTTCGTTGCTTGGCATATCGAAATTCAAATACGGAAGCGATAGGTTATATTTTCAAAAATATTCACTTGCTAACGATGCAACTGTTTAAGATCCGATTTCCCTGATCAACCTACGAAAAAATCAAGACATTAGCTGTTTTTATTATCAGATATGATCCATATAGATCATCGATTTACATGCACTTACAAACACAGCACATGATCCTGCTTCTCATCGAGATCACGAATCATGATCTGAAAATTATTTCTACTATTTCCCACTAGATGGCTTATTTTATTTTTAAATGTTGGTGAGCCTGTAAACTATAGCCACACAATCACGTTGCCAGACAAAAAAATGGAACGCAAAAAATCAATCATTCATGCGAATGAACTCCCCGTCCGTATTCCGAGCTATTTGTTTTTTTTCTCGTTCTATAAAGGTATGTCCAGACCAGCCAAACATTTGATAAGCAATTATTATGGAATGTGTTGCTGGTCGGATCTGGAGTCTGGACACCAAAAAAACATTTATGAAATGTTTCACAGTTTCCCAATCGTGATGGGAAATAACAAGTTTCCCTAAAGAAAGTGAGCGCAGTTTTTCGATTATTTTTTTTTTTAATTAATAATAAAAATGTCCAGAAAAGCTTGGAATATAATACGATTATTTGAATTATGTCGCATGTCTTCACTAGACCAAAATTACAAAAATTAAAACGTTACGTCCTACCACATAATTTTCTTTTCGTCCAAAAAAGGATAAAATTGAAACATTTCATAAACATTTAATAAATAAATTTCAGATATCTTTTATAAATGTTTATGAAATGTGTCCGATTTGCTTCAGAAACATTTCATAAACATTTCTGAATTGTTTCGCTGGTCTGGACACACCTTAATATGCCAAGATAAACGGTAGTGCTAGCAGCAAAATATTGATCATGTGTTGCATATTTGAGCATAAAATACAAACTTTGTTTTACATAAATATATTTCAAAAGAAAAACTATGCAAATTTGATTCAAATATGGTAACACCACCGACATTGCAAGTGAGATGACATGTGCCTTGTGTAACATCACGTTGACCAGAATATTTCCAATATAAAATAAAACAAGCCACCTAGTCGGAAATAGTAGAAATAATTTTCAGATCATGATCTATATTCTATATGGATCATAGCTGATAAAAAAAACTAATATGAAGTTTTAAATACCCTGTATTATCTGTTTTGCTTTTGAAAGCAACTGTTGCCACAATTCAAAAATTAAACTTTTCAATGATCCGTCTTGTTTTATTTTCGTGATCTGATTCGGATCAGATCACGCTGATAATAAAAAGAAACAGCTATTTAACAAACGATGTTCCAATATATTTGAATATTTTGTTTTTTTAATAACAATGAGCTTCAAAAAGGTTTCGAAACATATCTGTGTTGCAAATTTAATTGCAATTTATGTTTTCCTTTTTTTAGAATAAGGAATAAAGAACTCGTTATGAAATAAAGTATTAACCTTGTTTTCCACGAAAACAAATTATGAAATTTGAATTCTGCGATGACAACAATTATGTAATAGATTTTGAGAAAGTTGTCGCGCTGGCAAATGTGGAGGTCTCATTGTTTATTGGTACCGTTTCACAAATGCTGTACATGTTTACTAAAGCTGGCAGCCAACTAAACGACGCCATTAGTGTTTGATTATTAGAAAGGCCGAAAGAAAATAAACAATAATAATTGAGAATGTTAAGAATGTTAATTAATTTTGTATTATAGTTTGTAGTTTGAAGGCACTAGCAGATTAAAGTACTTCTTTAGGACTGATTTAAAGTTGAAAATAAGTAGGTACTTCTTTAGTACTTCCTTATACGTAGGAACGAACTACATTATCAAACATCATTAAAATCAAACAATTTTATAAGCTCTAAAAACTCTTAACCTGAACTGTGATGTGAACACCGTGTAACTAATGGGCACAAAATATGCCGAACACAGTCGCCCCCACTTGAAATCCCACCACAAAATGGCCTCCCGATTGACATCAAGTTCCTGCTCAGGATTACGGGTGCGGCAACAATTTGTGCCTGTACAAATCCGCCTCTTCCAGGCGGAGATTTCGTCATTGACAGGTGGAGTTTTGCCGCCAACGATAATTGAATTACAGTGATATGTAACTTTTCAGTGGAAAGGCGGCTGCCTACAAACAGTTTTCCCGAAAAAAATTCATGAATGCAGGACACATAATTATTTTTTCTTTAGTATATGTGAGTTCATAAATTGGACTTTAATGCAAAAATTCGGTATCCTGTAAAATGTGCTATAATATTTTATTCAATTTAATCACAGCCTCAACAAGAACCAAACAAATTCAATACGAAATACAAAACAATTGAACAGCCCGATGCCCAGACAGGGATTGAAGTTACAAATACAATAATTTTAAGAAATGTGTTTTGGGGGATAGACGTACGAGAGATATCCATCTCTTTTAATTAACTCGTCTCTGGTTGCGACTACGCTGAAGGCAAAGCAAATTAAAATTGAATACATATACGGAGGTAAACAAATGGTTGCACAGCGTCCCCCAACTAGTTATTTCTGATGCTTTGTGAAAAAGACGCTGGGTTCTTGGGACTCGGAAAAATTAAATAAAAAATTAAAACAAATTTTACTTTCCAGTCACCGGCATTTGCTCGTACATATTTTTTTGTTGCTTATGTCCCATTCACATTTAAAGTTCGAAATCGAACTCACAAACAACCTTGAGGTCCCTAAAACTATGATATGTTCGTTTTGTAGGACAAGAAATACTACCTATATACATATAGCGTTACGTACTCGTTGCGATGTTCGTTAAGAGAGGTTCGAATTGAAATTCTCTGAGGGTTCTCTTTGGGTTTTTATGAAAACAGAAAACAAGGAATTAACAAAGGATCATATGATTAAGAATGATAATCAAAGGAAAGGGTGCGATTATTCGCCGAGCTAAAATCGCGAACATACCGAACAGTGCAGCATATTTTTACCCGACTGGACACAGGGAGGGTTATGTGTTTCGCGCGTATCCTATGTACCATAAACTAAGTATTAAATAGACCGTCAGCTCCCGCGCACCTACCCGATTCCCCCCGCAAATTTTTAAAATAAAATTCTCTCTTAAATTTCCTATCTGTGAATACGTGTGAAGCAGCAAAAAAAAAAATTTTTAAAAGGTGGGAGGAGTAATAAAATACTGACACTCAGCAGTGTTCCTGCATTGTGGTATCTCTACCTTTTTGTGGGAATTTAAATTTTTAAAAAACTTTCCTGCGTAAGAGCAAAAAATGTCTTAATTGTTGGACTATCAATAATCTGGCAGAAAAACAGTCCAACTACATTTTACTATGAATATCAACGCACTAAATGTACATAAAAAAGAGATTTGCCTTAAGCAAAAATTTCTATTATCAAAAAATTATCATTATAATGTTAGCAAACTGCGATTTTTATACTGAAGATTAATTTAATATGATTTTCTCTCCGAACAATACAAATTTTACTTTTAAAAGTATGTTTTTTCCATAAAAAAAACAAGGGAATTTGAGTTTAGTGAAAAGGGAAAAATTAACACGCTTCGTGTGAAAAATAAAGAGAGAGTGCTGAGAGCACTGACTGAGAGTTAGTGTATTTGGTGAGTTTCTGTCAGCTGATGGATGCGTTCTGAGAGTTTAAGCTCGTTGTTTTATTTCACCACGAAAACATGTAGATGTTCTCCAAAATTTAAAATAGCAAATGTAATCAACATAAATAAACAAAGGAATAATGTGTGAAATAAAATAAGATATTTTTGTTCCTATAATTATTGTGTCTGTTTTCGTTTGCTGTTTTTGGCGAAAAATGATTTCACCGTGAATGTCCACAGAAAAACGGCAAAGAGAAGAATTGATTGCGAATATTAAGATTTGAAATAATATGAGTTTTTAGCTATAATCTTTTCATAAAGATTCCGTTTATTGAAAAAAAAAAATTGTTTATTAGAAAATTTGGAACAATTGACATAATTAATGAAATCACATTTGAAATCAATTGCGTCAGCCGAGAATATGAATAACGTTCATTTATAACAAAAAGAAAAAGTCTAATAAACACAATCAACGAAAATTTATTTTCTTTAAAATGTACGGGAAAAAAGCGAAACTCAAAATGTATACAAGCAAAATTGGAAATAAACATGTTTAATGATTTGTACCCGGATATGTCTCACGCATTTAAGTTTTACTGCTTACAATTTTCTTTTAATTTATACGATTCATAAACATTAGTAATCAAATATTTTTTTATATTAATAAGCGTTTTTTTTTTTATTTTTGTCAATGATTCATATAGTTTATCGATTTCGATTTTTTACAACAAAGATGAAAACATCCCGTACTATATAGATTATCTAGGTAAAATGAACGAAATCCTAATACGTATACCTACCTAACCTATGCGTTTTAATAGAATTTGGTACTAAATTCACCACACCATACCCACCGTTTTCTTAACACGTCCCGATAACGGGCAGTTATTTGAATTATTTGAATTTATTTCAATGTTACCACAAAATGAACTGTCAGGCAACTGTCAGGTTTCTATGTGCGAGAGTATGTGTGCGGCTAATCTACTTTAACATGGCACACATACTTTGCCACATAGAAACACGGAAAACAGCTTGTAGGCAAATTCTCTTAAGTTGCAAGAGCTGACGGTCTATTTAATACTTAGTTTATGCTATGTACGTTCCTACGGGACTCTCTGTAGCCTAAACGGCTTGATCGATTTTGAAGAGTGAGGTATCATAATATTGGTATTCTTCCCCGGAGTGTCATAGGCTAAAAAGATAAAAATAAAAAAAGTTAATTTAAAAAACCAAAAAACCCGACTGACTGTAAAACAAAAATAAAAAAGATTTGAACAAGACGCATTTAAGTACCCATAACTACCTCTATAAGCCCCCCATAGATCTATTACAGCAGCCATTGCCTAAAAATACTGACCATGCGGTTTAATTCGACATCAGCGCGGCATAACGTGGACTGCCTATATGAAAAGGACGATAGGTCAACATTAACCTGTAAGGCATCAATAGGACAACTCATCAACCCACCATCGAATCGCAACCTAATCTACTTGACTAATAGGAGATTATACACTTACGTCAAATTGACAACCGCTGGCGCACAAAAGACAAGTTGCTGAGATATGCCAATTCTATAGGAACTACCATGGCAAATTTTATTTGATTGGCCATTGTTATACACTTCGAACTTCGTAAGAGTACAAATAAAAACAAGTTTTCGTGTACAATAGCACGAACGCGATGACACGCTGCCTCTATGACCTGTTTCACAGGTACCTACATTGTGTGAATGCAAAATGGAAATCCCGCAAATGGAATTAAGGTATACGCACTCAGCTCAGACTCGCATAAACTATTCGCTTTCCTATGAAATCAATTCTAAGCCAAAGGGAATTCTTGTTTCAGTGCTTGCCTTACTTCCCATTGTCCAATTTGGTAATACCAAAGAAGACCCATTAGTGATAAAATTAGATTAAGGACAATAGTGAAGAGCCCCATACAAATAAACTGAATGTGAAGCCAAGTCAATGAAATCCAACCGAAAATAACGAATGCCACCCCACCGTAATCCAAGCAGGGCCAGTGCCAGTTTATGATATATCTACCTTTTCAGAGGCAAACATATGACATTGAATTCAACTCAATTTTCACTGTACTAGTATCTGCGTACATATACATATATATATATACATGAAATAGCAAACAGCGACGAGCAAATGCCTTCTTCATCCAAGCATACAGCATTGTGTATGGATTCGATGCTTGTTTCGGATGCTGTTGTCTACCGTTTCAAAGAGAATCTCCAGTTTCACCAGGAAATAAAATTCAGGAATGCTGTCTGCTGAATCCTTTTATTAAAACTCTCTGGTAAAGTTGATTCCAAAGGACTTTAGTTGTACTTCTTGGCACTAGAGATATGTTGATTTAAGATTCCAGAGAAGGGCACTACTTTATAATCTGCAAGGGAAACAATGGGATATTTATTTGATTGGAAAAGAAAATTGCTGTTAATACAAATCTTTTGCACAATAATAAGAAGAAATTCCTGTGAAGACAACTTAGTGGTATGGATTTAACATAGTGCACGCGACATACCACATAAAGATATTTTTAGCAGTGTAAAAATCAAAAGCGCTGTGATCAGTCGGTACTGTTTCTTAAGACTCCGAAAAGGCTTTAAGGTTATGTCGTTTGTATCGAATCAATAAAATGTTATAGATATTAAATATTTATTAAAGAATGCATATGTCAGAACTTAAAGTCACTTCTGTATCAAGTCCAATATAGAACATAGACAAACCGTAGTAAGCCCCCATATTTTGCCTACAATTTATATTTTTACAGAGTGGCAAATATAAGGTGCGCTAGAAATTCGTATTGACAAATTTCACGTAACTACAAAAATTCCGGCTCAACAACACACTCGCACCAAATATATGCAACTTCCGTTGTGGGCATAGTTGCTGGAAGCGTTCATAAAATTGTATTCGTTAAATTTGAAACCATTCGTTTTTCGTGTGAATAGTGTATTTTTATATAAGTGTATATTTATTTTTTGTCAATGCAGAATGGTTGTAAGAAAATAAAACATTCAACAGCTATTTAAGAAAAATGTACATGTGTTAAATACAGAACCATGTTTGTCGTAATAAATGTTTCTAATATGTAAAGCATCTCCTAGATAGTTTTGTTAACCAAACCAGTCAAATTATTCGCTTTTTAAAAAAATTGTTATAATAATTATCTAATAGCATCTAGTAATGTTAAAATGTGGTATTCCCGAACACCATCACATTCCTCAGGTGTGTATTCGTACAGAATTTCGAACTCGAGATGTTAATCAATTCTGACATTACGATGATAGAGGAACTCAAAAAAGTGTGTCGCAAAATTGTGTCCGTCTGTCTGTCTATCCGTATGCCTAAGCGGCTCCCCGGACTTCGTTCAAACTTCGGATTTGGAGTTCGGGGGCTTACAGCCCGCTGTTTTTTTTGCATGGTAACCTCAATATTAATGGCACTTCCCATACAAAATTGGCATACCAGCTTATGTAGGTGAGGCTAACATGACTGCATACTCAGTTTTCCGCTGAAGAATCGAATGACAATACTTTTGAATTCTGGATATATGTACCTACAATCGAAAACCTGTCCATACGAGTGTAACAAAAGTTCATTTCTAAGGTAATGTGGTCGTATCTAACTTAATGAAAAACTCGGTTTTCCTCTTTATTATAACAAAATGGATTTTTGAAAAAAGTTATTTTTTAAAAATGTTGTTTTCTTTAGCAATAACGATTTGTCCAAAATGAAAACTTAGAGTAAAATTGATTTTCAATTCGAATCACCGAAAACGGTAATTTTGAAAACTGCTCATATCTCGAAAACACCATTTTCAATTTCAATAAAACTTTTAAAACCAAGTAATCCCGAACAATAACTTGTACTCGGTTTTCAGCTAAATAGTTAAGCAAGTTAAGTATTTTCCAAACTAAACATTACAAAATTTGGTCCTTTTTTGACTTCCAAATTTTACAAAAGCCGCTCTAACGATCGTGATCAAAATACATATTAAAGATAAAATCATTATTCGAAATAAGATCCCGTACTTAGTTTTTCTTAAAAAATTCGAAAAAAATATTTTTTTTAAATTTTTTATATTTCCCGATCTTTTTTCACATATATATGCTATATTTTTGTAATAATCTCCCTACTTCCGATAAAAATATAACAATAACAGCTACGCAAAACTTAATTTTACGAAACATTCCCCTTTTTTCAACCTTGTTGAATCAGAAACACAATCAGAAACTCCCACTTCATTTGCACCCCCACACACGTCCATCGGCATACTCGGTTTATAACTTTATAACTTCTAATGCAAACTCGAAAACAAATCTCTGAAAACTTACATAGGATACATCTATGTAAAGATATCGGTCTAACACGTACCCTACTTCCAATCATAGACAACTTAAACCAGCGTTACTAATTATATTCCAGTCAAAAATAGAAACATCAGAAAACAGAAACTCTTACTAGGCTTGTCTTCGTAGATGCTCAAAAATCTTGTAAAGTGTAAGAGCTTATATGTAAAATAGTACTGTAGACACTTTGGACTCTTTAACCATAACTTGGGACAATTGCCTGTTACTGACACCTTCAACTTATAAAAAGACTCATTGTTATTTATATTTATGTACTGCCTATCAGATGAATACCTAACCCAAATGTGAATTTTATTTAACACTATATATGTGTTCCTTTTCCTATATTCTCTGCACCGTTTCTTTAATCTAGCATTGTTTTTCAGATTTTTACCTACCTACTTAATAATATAAGAAAACAACCAACCAAACTTTTGAAGAACTAGAAAGTTTTGTTGGACCCATTTGTGCGCTTTATTTTTATATCTCCTGTATGTTATAATAATTATTTTCAACCTTATATATTTTGTAGGTCGCAATATGCAATACTGTATGGAAAATTTTGTCGGTGTGAGTTCAAAAAATTGAGCTTGGACACTCAAAATGATTATCGGTATAGCGGGCTGTCTTTAGCATCGTGTATGACCTGTGGCTGTGCTGCGTCCTGTGCTGTGCATACACCCACAAAAAGGTGTTATTTGTATTATTTTGTTATTTTTTAAACCGATTTTCAAAAATAGCAATGCGATCAATGGGAAAATGTACTTCAAGCCAATGGGTTCCTTACTGAAATAATTACTCTTATGAAACTGACTACGAAGATGAAATCACTGATAGATTCCTTTACAACTTTTGTGACAACTTTGCTAAAAATAAGTAAAGAAGCTTATATTTTTAAGTAAAACAGGTTAGTTCTAGCAACCTCAGTCCCAGACAATCGCATAAAATTAATTATGCATTTTGGTTAATATAGTATAACAAGTCTTAAAACATTAAATTTTTGATCTCACAATGGCGAAATTTTCCACATAAAATTACCCATTGTGATCTACAAATTATTTAGTGTGAAGATTAAAAATGATTAAGAGTAAGGCCAATAAATAATAAAGTGCTATAGCTTAAAGCTTGAATTAATTGAACCGCTTGTGAGATCCAATATATTCTAATCCTGTTATATCGGAAGCACTAGCTTATTAGGTAACTGGGTTTAAGGTATTTTCTTCCACACAGGCCAGGTACCCTTTATTACTACATAATTTCCCTTCATAATATAGACCAATACGATTCTGCGTTTATTCTATAATTTGCCTTCATAACAACTATCTTAGCAAAAAACATTTATTTTAAAGTAAAAATGTCATAAATTGGGAAAGAATTGCTTGTGTTTTGTAAAAAGATTTTTCTGTTGCATATGTCACTGGTGTCCTGTCTGCCAATGTTAAACAGCCCAATACACATCCCTCTTGCCATTTTCATTTCTTCCGTATCATACCATTCACTTTCATTTCACAATTTAATTAAAAACCAGTCATCACATGTCACAAAGCAATCGCAATTAAAGCGAAACTATGCGCCGTCCGCTCCAAATGCCTTAAGGTAGCAATAAATCGTATACAACTGTGGATCTGGTCTAAATAGAAGCCCAGAAAGTATGAAATATGGTTTTTCAACACCCCCTCGATTGATACCGATAATTTATGTAAGGAAACGCAAAAGGGGGAGGACAACCGAAATGCAATTTATACCCATTTGGAGAGCATCAAGTTTTGGGTGTCTTTATGACCGTCGCCCTATCTATGAAAATATTTTTTTTCGCGATGATAAATGAGTGCATTTTGCACGTAATGTCTTTCTAAGACAACAACAATTTCTCAAATCTAGGTCATACCAATGTCGCCTGTGGATTTCATACATAGCCCACACAGCCGAGGACTTTGAATACAAAATCTAACTTTGAACTACGCTTGGCGTAGATACAAAATAAAACGAAACCCTATTAAAAAAATTATTTTGACGCCAAACCGCCAACAGTTTGGTATAAATATTTTCCAGAACATTAAACAAACTCAACGAGCACGTTGAGCGCACTCACACTGTGAAGTGGCAAAAGCACTACAAATCTACAATCATCGCCAAATGCTTTATGCAGCATTGTTCATCTCTGTGGAGATATAATTCAGCTCAATGGAATTAAAATTGTGATTAATCAGATTCAAAGTGGCGTCCGACTATGAGTTTTTTGTTTCCCTTTGCAGTTGTTATTAAATGGAATTTGATTTATTTCGCACTTTTTCCCCGATTTCAAATTTGTTATAAATCTATCTAAAGCGGACTAAAAATGTTGAATACTCTTTAATGCATGAGGTTTTGTGTGGACCGAGTTTAATACTGTTGATAGCATTTATTGCAATTGTGATTTGTACAAGTTATTGTAGGTGTATCGCATTTGTATTGGAAAGCTAGTAATTTTTGTTCTTTGTTTTCCATCTACTGTCTGATACTGAACTACAGGAAAAATTGAAGTATAAATCCCTGGAGCTGCTTCACCCGCAGCACACATACACACGGAGAGAATTTTACTTTAACATCAGAACCGATTAACATTATGTCAGTTGGTATTCTTTTAGATTCCATGCTCGATATTTTCTTTGAGTGTCATCGTCTCCTCCTTATCACTATTTGAAGAGGAAACGATAACCCTCTAGTTTGGTATTCAGCCAACGGTGCATAGTCTTTAGCCCAGGCACTCATTCCGTAACTCTGAGGACGAAAATCGTCCGCTGAATAGTTAACAACCATCTCATCATTAATTTGTTTTCCGTAACTTTACTACATCGTGTCGTCCGTCGTTTATTTAAAACAAAGTTTGAGAACCTTCAGAATCTCTCAGAAGCTCACAAACTATAGTTGGAATAAACAATAAACGTCGTAGTACTAGTGCTCACGGATAACTGTTTTTAATTTTCTATAGAAGCGTCGCTTTTTTTTGTGTTGTGACTTGACTTAAGTCGATACTCCCTACAATAGGATAGAATACCTACCCACGCTTGCAAAAGGTTGTAAGCATCTATCAGCTGCTGATTTTCTTGATATTTTCGAAAAAAGCATCGTCCTAATCCGCCCAACAACAATTCAAAGGAAAGCTAAATTTTATTTGTATTTTTGTATATTTTGACTTTTGATCAAATAGCAAAATGAAACTCAAAATATTTTTTTTAAATTGACTACTTATTTAACTTTAGTTAATTTCACTCATAGACGGCTTCCCCGCGTTATACCGCTGCAATGTCTTTCGATGACTTTTCCTTCCAGCGATTGTAAAAAAAAATTGTGTCCCCTACAAGACAGAAAATTTCTTAAATTAAATAAAGCGAAGACTGTTAATATAAATTAGAAGTAATATTATATTAAGTGAGATAGTTTCTCCTTAATTTTAACTTGTTAGTATCGTGATGTGAACCGTTAGTCTCTACTGTTCCTTTCGTAGAACTAATTTTTGTTTATATTTGTATGTAAAAATGGCTTAGCCAATACAAAGACTGGTAAAACATTATCTTAATATATAATCTTCATAAAAAATATTTATTAATGTGTATTTATATTAAGTTATGTTTCTTCTTGAATTTCGGAGAAATCCGAAAATTAAATACGTTGTAAGAAATTTATTCCTCGAATATTGCTGCCATACATACTATAGAACCAAACTTTCGCTGAGCCTCTTTGGCAGCAGTTTGAGTAAAGAGATTCTAGACTAACATCAAATTTACAGCCCCTGTCACACAGAAGATAGTCGCTGATGACCTATTTTCCATTCTATACTTGTAAGTACTACCAGGTGTACGAAGGAACTCAACGAAATTATTCCTCAGACAGATGAGTGCCCTACAAGACATAAAAACTATAGTGCACATCACTCAACAGTACAAATAACAAACGGGAGGACATCTCTTTTTTAAAACTTCCCTAGCTACAGACTATTCAACTTTGGAACTTGCAACTTACAAGAATTTAAGTGCAGAACTAACGCTTATAAGCAAGCACATCGGAGCTCTCATTTAAGCGTCAATTTCGTAAAAGAAGCATATGGAAAAGCAATATGTATATTATATTATGAACAACCAAAAACGCTTAATAAATATATATATACATATACACATTTCAGCTCTTTACATAAGCCGCTGTAAGCAATAGAAAATAATTATTAAGGATGAAAAAGGTTTAGGTAAATAAATAAAGATGTTACCCTGATTTCAGGTGAAATACAACAAACAAATTGAAAATATCTCCAAACAAAATCATTATATATATGTAAAAATACACAAAGAAAGTTACATACCTGTCCCTTCTCCGTTCTTCTTTTCCACTGTTAAATGATGATTATCCCCATTCAAGATTTGTTTCGCTACGAGGGTAATAAGATTGTATGCATTGCAGGGGGACTGAGTAGATCGAATAAAAGTTTTGCTACACAAGTTCTCCTTAATATTATTTTGTACCGTTGTCAAGCGTCCTTTTCTCTTTTAGGTTTGGATTTTATGCAACAGGGGTTTCGGCATTACACGGTGTGCTTCTATGTTCTACTCCAACTACAATACAATCCTCTTTATTTTATATCCTGGTAATAGAACTTCAATGCTTTACGGTCCGTGACGATATCCCTAGGGGATAGGTTTTTTATTCCTAATATATAAATTTTCTTTCAAAATTCCCTATAAGGTAGTTTTTTTGTTTATCCTAGTGACAGGAAATAGCCAAATACATAGTTCCCCCATTTCCGACTGACTAGGACTCACTGTAGATTGATATTTTTTTGTTCATATTTTGTTTGCGCATTTTGCTTTAAATGAAAACCTTTTTCCGCAAATAGTTTAAATTTGGTGAAGGACGAACTCTTTAGTTACCAGCGGAAAATAAATTAAAAATGATATCTTGATGAGCGCATTATTGAAATATCCTTGTCCACTGAAGAAATTTTGGTCACAAGTCGAGGTGTTACCATATTTTCATATTTTCAATGCCAAATTTTGTTGAAGTTCTTAGTGGGGCTAATGTGATCCCATACATTTGCAAAATTCCATCAATAACTTTAATATAGTGATTCATCAATAAAAGTTTTATAGTTCATCGTTGTTGTGGTGGGTTTAGTCAAAACTTGCATCGGTTGAAACACCGAAACATGGAATGCTGCAACTCAAGTAAGCGAACTTTAACATATGTTTATATGTGTTTCTGAAAGGGCTTTATGTAAACAAGATATTCGGATTATAATCGGTATTTCGCTAATATAATTGGAAAGGCTTTGTATGTTTAAAATATATATAATATAAGTACACACACTTTGTGCCTTAAGCTACTATTTGCAAGACAATCAATAACGGAAGTAAGTACTTTCTTTAGTTTCCTTTTCTTTTTACCCGACTGGACACAGGGAGGGTTGTGTGTTTCGCGCGTATCCTATGTACGTTCCTAAGGCACGCCCTGTATCCTTAACGGCTTGACCGATTTTGAAGAGTGAGGTATCATAATATTCGTATTCTTCCCCGGAGTGTCATAGGCTAAAAAGATAAAAATAAAAAAAAGTTAATTTAAAAAACCATAAAACCCGACTGACTGTAAAAAAAAATAATTAAAAATATATGAACGAGACGCATTTAAGTACCTATAACTACCTATTTGGCGGTCGGAGGGTACTCAATACGCATACATATACAAGGTGGGCCAAAAGAGATCACCCTATTGGAAGATGCTCTTATTTTTGCAAATGGCCACCAATGTCAAATCTGTTTTGACATTTGTGGACTAGACAGATGTAGAATACAAGTGAACAAGCCATGGAGCGATACACTCCCCAAGAACGCGGAATAATCGTGTCTATTTTTGTCCGTAACAATTCGTCTGTAGTGTTGGCGCAGCGCGAATTCCGTCGCCAATTCCACGGCCGTCCGACACCGCCTGCGCAGACACTGCGCCGTTTGGCCACCAACCTGAAAGAGTATGGGACCACACGAGACGTTGCATAGAGTGGCCGGCCCCGGAGCGCCCGTTGTGCCGAGAATATCGCCGCTGTTGACGAGGATGTCGAGCTGTCGCCGGAAACATCGACGATTTTTCGACCAAAATCATAATGAGCGATGAGGCTAATTTCTACCTCAGCGGGTACGTGAACAAGCTAAACTAACGCTTCTGGGGCACCGAAAATCCACGAGTAATGCACGAGGAGCCATTACACCCGCTCAAAGTTACTGCATACTGCATGGTGCGCTGTTCACGCTGGAGGAGTCATTGTTTTTTTTTTTTTTTGCGAGAACGCCGCTGGTCAAACGACAACAGTGGACGGAGCGCGCTATATGGCCAAGTTAACCAATTTTTTTTCTGCCGAAATTGGACGAATTAGGGCTGGAGGACATGTGGTTCCAACAGGACGGAGCTACGGCACACACTGCGAGAGCCACAACCGATATTCTGAAGGCGGCGTTCCCGGGTCGCCTCATCTCTCGTTTTGGCGATTTGCACTGGCCCGCAAGATCGCCCGATTTAACCATTCCAGACTTTTTTTTGGGGGTTTTTTGAAGTCCCGTGTTTACGTGAACAAGCCCGAGACCCTAGAAGCCCTCAAGGACAACTTTCGACACGAGTGCGAGAATCTGTCGCCCGAAGTTATGAAAAATGCCATAAAACGAGCCCGTATGGCAATCAATTGTGACGACCCCCATTTGGCCGATATCATCTTCTCGACTTGAGCAATAAAATTCTAAAGGTTCAAATAAATATAATCAGAAAACAGAATCGAAGTTTTTCATTTAGAAATAAAATGAGAGCCGAACAACATCGGATGACTTCTTTTGGCCCACCTTGTATTTGTTATACTTTTGTAGGTATATAGTGTCCGATTATCAATAAGTTAGCTTAAATGCGTCTTGTCCATATATTTTTAATTCTTTTTCTTTACAATCAGTCGGGTTTTTTGGTTTTTTAAATTAACTTTTTTTAATGCTTTTATTTCTGCAATTGTGGAAAAATACTAGGGTATCTGTTGCCTATGGTTACAGTAGACATTTTCTTTAGACGTAGCTTTAGCTACTAGCTACAGACAAAATACGAAAAGTCCAGAACTTCTTTCTATTGAAAAACGTCGGTAAGTGAAGTACCCCCAGTGCGCTAATTTAATTGAAAAAAAAGGAGAAAATAAAATAAAATTAATATACCTACAAATTTAAAATCTATAAGAACCTATAGACGATTTTAATAACTTCACTGAGTATCTCTTTGTTCATTTACTTAGGTGGATTAGAACGAAAATGCAATAAGCATTTCGTTTTTCCCTCGAAGATGTATGCGACTGCGTTTTACTAAAATCGAAGATGTGCGCTCTCCCGCTTCGGGTATTTAGGTTCATTTCATATGATGATGCGTGCTCTCCTGCTTCATTATAATTAGATTTATTTAGCTAGAAGATGTGCGTTTTCCTGTTCGGGTATTAGAATTCATTTTATACGAAGATATGTGTTCTCCTACTTCGTGTTCGCACATTTAACTTAGAATTAATGATTATAATAACTGCATCCATTATCCCTTAATTTCTATCTTTCTATTTTGATTCAAGAGCATAGGGTACTCATAAGTTCTTTGTTTTTATTTTTCTATGATTTTGCAGGTGCTAGAGCAAGGTTGAAAATACCATTCGCCACGACCATGGAACTCAACTAAATAAATAATAAATAGATAGCATTTTTGTTTCTTTGTGTGTGAAAATAATAATTATTTTTGTAAAAAAAAACAAATAAAATTGTTTAATATTTTATATATTACTAGCTGACCCGGCGAAATTCGTACCGCCTAAAATTGATTAAATTATTTACATCCCTTTTGATAGTTGAAACTCTCTATTGAACGAATGAAACTCCCTTGGAATTAAATTTAGTTCTATGCGCTTGCGCTCACCACCCCAAAGTAGACCAAGAACAGAGCTTGGGTTAGCCGGGTTAGCTCGGGTTAACCATACCTATTCTTCTTCCTAGGTGGAACCTAACATACCCATCCACAAAATTCCATTGAAATTAGCTGAGTGGGTTCGGAGATTGTCTACAACACCACCTGTCGGGTTGCCACCAAAACTATCCTATCCTTTAAGCTGCAACCAGCCATACACATCCAAAAAAGTTTATTTAAATTGGTTGAGCGGTTTCGGAGGTCGACATCACAGGTATCTTCACTTAAATGCCTATTACTCGTATAACCAATCCACATAAATGTACACCGTATATATGTACATACAAACCTTGGTATTGACGTCACCTTTTGTTTGAAATTTCCAGAAACAAAATCTGTTCGCGCATTAAGAGAACA
Source organism: Cheilosia variabilis (assembly GCA_951230905.1). Classification (NCBI taxonomy): domain Eukaryota; kingdom Metazoa; phylum Arthropoda; class Insecta; order Diptera; family Syrphidae; genus Cheilosia; species Cheilosia variabilis. The sequence goes on from OX579677.1 coordinate 11,625,960, forward strand.
TCAATTCAAACACAATGCGACTTTTTTTGATATTTATATAGAAGGAGATAGATGAATGTTGAGAATTTTCCGAATTTTCATTTTTCCCAAGCCATCCCTGATTCAAGCCAAACAAAATAAAAAAAAAACCGAAATGTACTGAAATTCATGTGTTTTTTCACACAAACGTTTTCCGATTTCAACCAAACTTCACAAAAACCATATACTATATTAGCCCTGTTTTTTTGAACTTCGAACTCAGCAAAGCAAAGCAAAGTAGGATTTTCAGCACGCAATTACAACAACTACGCTTCACTTCACACTTCGAAAACTCACACTAGGTATTCATTCCCAGCAAGAGCCACTTGGGAGTAAATGATCACTTCTGAACACCAGAGGGAGAACATTTTTTGTTGCCACCCTTGTATTAGATGGATCTGTTCGCAGGGTGTCTCTATTTACAGTACATACAAGGCGTTGGTTGTGATTGGCGGAAATGCATAAGTAAACAAAATTTCAAAATAACAACTGAATGTTAGGGATAGTAATAAAAAATACATAAATTATTTTTTATTTATGCTGCAAATGTTGTTTAAGACAAATTGACCTATTAGTACATACTTGAAATCATAAAATATTAGTGGGTTTATCTTTGAGATCCATTTCTTGCACCAGAGTGTCCTCAGAATTTATATTCTCCATTGTTTTTAAGCCCAAGAATATGAGGAAGGATGAATATCGCTTAGACTTTTTTATGAAAAAAGTGTATATCTTCGGCTAAAAAAGATACTTCTTTGATGTGCGCAATCAATTGCTGCCTACCTACCCATGATACAATAGTTTTTGTTGTATCATGCAACTCACCGAACAAGCCCACACTGCCAGTCAGCCGCAAATGCCAATATTTCATCGATAAAACCTACTGTTCAGAAAGCTGCTGGGAATCGTTTATGTGCACATTTTCTTACTTTGCTTTGCTTTGCTGAGATCAAAGCTCAAAAAAACAGGCCTATTATAGACCAATTCCAATCGGTGTTCCCACCCTACTAGATTCATTCGTGCCTTTTAATATTGACCCCAACTTCGGAAATATAAAAGTAAAATTAAATCTTGTAGGTGGCTTCGTACTCGAACGGTAAGTAACACCAATTTTAAATCAGGAGTCGGACTTACCAAAATTAAACTACCCAATTAATTTACTGTCAATCTTTATCTATGTAAATTGATTTAGAGCTTCAACTGAACTAATATAATCAATATACCATTTTGTCCTTGTTCTCATCCCACCGGCTTTCTTTTTCTTTATATCTTAAATGACTCACTCATTTAAATCTCATTTACCTCTTGGTTCTGTTTGCAATAACAATACTGAAATTGAAACCGAAGTGGTTCAACTAAAAGCTTCACATTCAAATTCAAAAACTGTATTTACATATATTCACACTCTCAAGCGAACCCCGCTTTTAAATTTGCAGCACTAAAATGGAATCCCCTTAGTCCACGGTGTTGATAGACAAGTATTTATATGAAGACGTTTTGTTTGTTCTGTCCTTGTTCATTCATCTCGCATTCCTTTGAAAAAATAGATTTAATGTGACAAAAGGGTCCCCATGTCTAGTAGAAGTGCTCTTCTAGATGCATTGTGTATTCGAATGGTACCATTAGGGCCACTCAAGGATAAACTAAATTCAAACCGGAACTAAATTGGTTAGGATAAAGTGTGCCCACTGCTGCCTCTGCAACTGCCTCTCATTTGTATTGCTAAAGACGCTAAAGATGGGATTAGGTCCTTAGAAGAAGCATTTTCGGAATAGAGCCACTACTTCTATCCATGCCTTTTTTAAGAGTATACATGAAAAGCAATACAGATTCAAATACACGTACAATTAAATAATATCGAAATTCTAAAGAGCAGTTTTGACACTGTCAGCAGCATAATTATGACGCAAATAGCCGCAAGATAATTGATGAGAAAAAATACAAAACAAGATCCATGCTAATGCATTCTCGCGCATTGAGGTTTAGTTTATGCTTCCATAGAATGGTCCTTTTAAATGGATTTCATGTTTCGCCTACGGATGTTCGGCAAAAGTTTGAACATTACAGTTCCCGGAGGAAATTATGTCAGCTGTTCGTTTCGAAAATAAGTGTGATTATAGAAGAAACTATGTTAATGGTGTGTAGTGTATAGTTCAGATTCTTGTAAAGCTTAACTTGCGAATAGGGGTAGGTATGTAGATTTGAAAACTAATTCTAAAGGGTTTTTCAATAAGAGCGCTACAAAAGTTTGGATATCAATGAAATTCTTTATTCCTGTGAAAGTACGTTCGATGCCATTATGTATGGATATCGATTTCTTTTGCAGGGCCACCACGGGCATGCTTGCAGAAGTCCAGACGCTGAACCCAATTTTCGACGGTTTTCAAGCATAAATCGGCCGATACTGCTGCAATTTCACGTTCGATATTCGTACGAAGTTCCTCAATCGTCGCTGGCTTGTTGGCATAGACCATAGACTTGACGTAGCCCCACAGGAAATAGTCTAACGGCGTCAAATCGCACGACCGAGGCAGCCAAGCGACTGGACCATTTCGTGAGATAACACGTTCTCCAAACTTGGTATCCAATAAATTGATTGTGACATTCGCTGTGTGGCTTGTGGCGCCGTCCTGTTGGAACCACATGTCCTCCAAGTCCATATCATCCGATTGGGGCCAAAAATATTCGGTTATCATTCAACGGTAGCGATTCCCATTCACAGTAACGTGCCGGTCTTGATCATCACGGAAGAAGTACGGCCCAATGACGCCGCCGGCCCATAAACCACACCAAACCGTAATTTTTTCGGGATGCAATGATGACTCATGGAGTACGTGTGGATTGCTGCCTGACCAATACCGCATATTTTGTTTATTGACGAAGCCATTCAGCCAGAATTGAGCCTCATCGCTGAAGATGATTTTTCGATTTAAATCCGAATCATTTTCAAGTTGTTGCTCAGCCCAATTCACGAACATACGACGCTTCTGGTGGTCAAGCGGCTTCAGTTCAGTTCTTGCGTCAATTTAATCTTGTAAGGATGTAGGCCAAGATCTTTTCGCAAAATTCGCCACAACGACGTCACAGAGATACCCAACGCTTGAGAACGACGTATGAGAGACACATTTGGGCTTCCTTCAACTGAAGCCTCAGCGGCAGCAATATTCTCGACACTACGGGCACTTCTTTGTCTCACTGGCACGGGAACATTTTGTACTGTGCCTGTGGATTCAAATTTTTCCACTAGACGCTCCATTGTTGATCTGCTAGGACGATTATGACGACCATAAATTGGACGTAGCGCTCTTAACGTTGAGGCCACTGACTCCGAATTTCGGTAGTAAATTTTAATAATTTCGATTCGTTGTTGGCTTGTATATCTTTCTATCATGAAATGGAAAGAGCGGTAGTAAATTCGGCGTCGTTTGCTGTCAGTGTCGCTCTACTTTTGTAGCGTCCCTGTTGAAAAACCCTTTATAATAAGTATGGTTAGGTAGTCGAAAAATCAAAAACACATCGACTACACCTGGTGGTCATTTCTGGTTCTGTGAAAGAGTGAATCGAATCGTTTTCACATTTGCTTTTATACACTGCTTTAATTTTTTCAATTCATTCGGTACTAAAAAGCGATTCGTTCAATAAGTGAAAATATCGTGGTGAATTTAATATCGTACGATATTTTCAATCTTTCACTAAAATGAAATAAAAATGGAAAAGGACGTGAAAAAAAAATATATTTATATGAACATATTTGATGTTTGGTTTATCATTTTCGTGGAACGAAAATCAAAATTGCGATGAAAGGGTGATAAGTGATAACATTTTCATTTCACTTTTTCACGGAATCAGAATTAAACCCTTCTACTCTATATCGAGTGAATCGTAAAAAATATTTCATCAGCCAGGAGGATAATTATTCTCTAGTGTCAGGTAGAAAGGGGTTAAGTCAGAAATAATAGGTTTTCTCAAAAGGAGATAGAAGATTGAACATTTTTTTGTAAATCCTTTTCGCGAAAAATGACTGATGCAAAACAATCGTCAAAACACTCGTCTGTAATAAGATTATAGGCCAACAAATAAGTGCTTACCAGATTGTCTGATGACTTATCTCCTTAGAGCCATTTGTCTCTTTGTTACCTGTTAAAATTAAGTTTTTTCTAAGAACTTAAGTCGAGAAAACAAATTTTTGTTTCCATTAACAATTAGTTTAATTCATTAAGAAAGTTTGGAAACATTAAATTAATTAAAATAAATAATAAAGTAAGGTATTTGGTATTTTATACATATTTTGGATGTGGTCATTAAGATGACTTAAGCCCTTAGGAGCAACTTAATTATTTCAAAATATAAAATTGGTATAAATACAAAGAAATTAAGTCAACTTACACCCTTAATACCAAACAATTTTAAAAACTTCCTGACTAATAACCTTGTATATAATAATTTCTATAGGAATATGTTACTCTAGACTTATGCCGATAGGACCAAACGAAACAGAAAAAAAAAATAGATTTGAATCCAACTATTATCAAAAACGGGATTGTTTGACTTAACCCCTTACTACCTGACACCAGAATTGATTCATATCTCCAAAGTTCAAACACCAAGCCATCGCATATGCTAGAGCGCTTGGATTGGATAAATGGAAAACTTCTTGCCGTGACATAAGGCCAAGCGTCATAAGGCCAAATCACGAAATTTGGCCTTATATAGCTTTGTGAAAGTGACATAAAGCCAAATTCTAGCATTTGGTATTATGACACTTTGAGAAAGCGTCACAAGCCCAATTTGGCCTTCGATTGCATGTTAGATTTTGCTTACCTGAGACGTGTATAGTGTATACGACTCAGTAACCATTCTGAGAATTTAAAATTATTAAAAAGTTTTGCCAATTCGCTTCCTCGCTTGGCCTATGGCACCGGAAAACTTCACTGTCTCAGGCAGTAACATTTTAAAGGTTAGCAGCAGTGGCAGAACTGATTCTCGGGAAATCTAAGAACAATCTAAAACTGTTAAAAATGATTACAAAATATTCTTAAATTCTCGAAAAATTCAAATTAAAAATCTGCTTAGGTACATTTGAGTTATAAAAACTTTAATCTTTAGCTAACCGCAGTGCTCTACACTGGTAACTTTTGCAATGATACAAAATAAAATAACAAGCATAATTATAACTGTTATGTTCTTTTCGGGGTAGCTGTCAGTTTGGAGCAAAACAACCAGAAGACCAACAAAACTGACAACTTTAAGCCACTTTACTATTCTGCAGCAGCCATTTAATAATTATATTTATTTGCTATCTCCGCAGTGTTTGGCTTGTGGTTATCCTGTTGATGAATTTTTCGTAAATCTGTCTGTCATAATAAGTTGTTCATTTTTTGTTGTTGGGTAAACTTGCTGCTACCAACTGCAGCATCGACATGGAAAAATAAAATGAAACTTAAAGAAAAATATCTATGAAAGGTGAAAAACTTTGTCCATAGCTGGTGCCGCAACAGCAGCCACTGCGACGACAGCCTTGACGGTTGGGGATACTTTTCCAACATTCAAGATTTCGAAAAGTTTTTCTTAGTCTTTGTGAAAAGGATGAAGAAGTTGCCGCGTTTTGCGTGCACTCGCGATGGGTAGGTAGGTAAGGAGTTGAATCGTCTTCTTCGAAAATGTTCTTTATGCTCTGAGGGGAAATTTTGTGTGATTTCGTTTTGACATTTAAATCGGTGTGTATTTGGGATATTTGATTAAGGAAATTATTTTTTTTCTATTCTAGAGTGTTCTTATTGGCATGAGGTTTTCAAGAAAATCACGAACTCTGCTGTAGCTCTAGATAGGCTTGCCGTTCGTTCATGAAGATTGAAGCGAATTAAATTAGTTTCATTAGTTCCTATACCTACAGTATGTACGTGGATGTTAGCTTCATTTTGTGTATATTTCTTGAGCTCTAAATAGCTTCGGATGTATAAAATTACTTTCCGGCTTCGGTCATCGAACTATAAACTATTAAGACAGTACATCATTAAAATTAGCTGTGTTATCGTCGGTATCGGTGGTATCAATGAGCGTTTACTTTTGAAGGAAATTTAATTTACCCTCCAAATACATATAACTCTACAATCAATAAATCGATATTCGACTCAATAATAATACATATGACCCGAAACACCAACGAAAAATCAAATAAAATTTGCAAGATATTTCGACATCCTTTTTTTTCCTCAAGATTTTGTCCAGATCTTCATTAAAAAAAAATTAAATACCGTATTTCGCGGAAAAAAATACAATTTTATTATATGTAATTTAAACGAAATTAGTTTTTTATTCCTGGTTCAATCCTTCGCAGATCTATTAGAAAACGCCGCGCTGTTGATATTTATATAATTGGAAGGCACCTTCTTTGTATGACAAGGCCATCTTCCGAAAAATAAAGATGTTAATAACCCGAGTCCTGCCAGTATCGTAGCCAGGATTTTGTTTCCGGGGGGGCTTGCTTACAAACCTTACCAGGAATTTTTTAAACAAAAAGCTGCATATTCCAACTCATTGATTTTTATTAGTACTTAAACGAACATACTTAAATTATTTTTTTACACACATTTTTTAAAGGCAGAAGACGTCTTGATTTTTTTTTGACATGAGATCAATCACCTTATCTGAATCCACATACATATCCGAATAAACAAGTGCAAGTGAGCTTAATCTTGCATTCCCCATAACGCTTCGGGACACTGTTTTAATCCTTTTCATAGTTCATAGGTTCTTCCAACACTAGCTGTGGTCACTGTAAGCAAGAAGTCTTGTCACATACATCAAGCAATTTCAAAACTTCGGTAGAAGGATCACTCGACGATATTTTTTCGCACCAAAGAATTTACTCAGCTTTCACAGCTGACAACGAAATTGTATTAACGAATCTATGCCAGGAATCAGTATAGACACTCTAAAATAGGCTTCAGTAAAATAGGTTTTTGGATTGGAACGCGTTGTTTGTTTCAATGAAGTTCTTGGAGCTCTTAATTCAACTTGAAATAAGTTCTCGGCAAGTTGGGATGTGGATTGAATTTGGAATTCATAATAAACCGTAAACATACCACTTCTACCGCTGACTAATTACGATTCGGCAGTTAAAATGAAGCGGCTTCCGCCACCAAGAAAAGATGTAGGTACATACGAGATACGAGTACATTGGACATGAGCATGATTTCATTCGATCCCAGTAGACGTTTTTTTTATTTTTGGTATCAACGCTGGTCATATCCCCAAAATTCCATCCTTCATAATCAGTCAGCTGATGCATTATAATTGAATGTAAGTATAAAATAATTTTAAAAGCTTTTACAAATTATGTTAAAAGCTCATATTAATCAGATCTGATGCGAACATCCTGGATCCTCCAACCAGTGTCATTACCGCTACTCCGAAAGAGTTTTTTTTAACTTTCTCTATTACGTAGTAAGAGAAAGATGTTGTATTCGTACGAAATTTCGAGCTCGAGATGTTGATCAATTCTGACATTACGATGATAGAGGAACTCAAAAAAGTGGGTCGCAAAATTCTGTCCGTCTGTCTGTCTGCCTGTATGTCCCGAGGCCTACAGCCTAAACGGCACCCGGATTTCGTTCAAACCTCGGATTTGGAGTTTGGGGGTTTACAGCTCGGTGCCATTTTTTTTTACACGGTAACCTCAATATTAATGGTATTTCCCATACAAAATGTTGATACCAGTTTGATTTGTTCGAAAACGGCTCCAACGATTTCAAACAATATAAATATATAATCTTTAGTAGGTGAGGTTAATATAACTACATACACAGTTTTCCGCAAAAAAATCGAATAACGGTACTTTTGAAATTTGGACATATCTCGAAAACGGAACATACGATTGTACCAAAAATTTATTTCTAAGGTAATATTGTACTTGATGACAACCTTAGTCTTTCTCTGTTTTATCGTAAAATGGATTTTTGAAAAATGTAATTTTTTAAAAATTTAGTTTTCTTTAGTTTAACTGAAAACGGCAATAACGATTTTGTACAAAATGCAAACTTAGAGTAAAATTTTTGTTTTCAAAATTATTGCGCTCTTTATTTTGAATTCGAATCACCGAAAACGCTAATAAAACACATATCTCGAAAACCCCATTTGCGATTTCGATAAAACTTTTAAAACCAAGGAATGCTTACATCCCGGACAATAACTTGTACTCGGTTTTCAGCTAAATAGTTAATCAATAGTATTTTTCAAACAAAGCATTGCAATATTTGGTACTGTTTTGTATGCCAAATTTTACAAAAACCGCTCTAACGATTTTGATCAAAATACATATTAAAGATAAAGTCAGTATTCGAAATAAGATCCCGTACTTAGCTTGTCTCAAAAAATTCGAAAAAAATATTTTTTTTTAATTTTTTATATTTCTCGATCTTTTTTCACATATCTATGCTATATTTTTGTAATAATCTCCCCACTTCCGATAAAAATATAATAATAACAGCTACGCAAAACTTAATTTTACGAAATAATCCCCTTTTTTCAACCTTGTTTAATATGCACCTTAAAATAATTGCAACCACTTCCTTACCAATCAGAAACTCCCACTTCATTTGCACACCCACACACGTCCATCGGCATATTCGGTTTATAACTTTATAACTTCTAATGCAAACTCGAAAACAAATCTCTGAAAACTTAACCTATGTAAAGAACACGAACCCTACTTCCAATCATAGACACCTTAAACCAGCGCTCCTGCTACACTTTGCCATGTACTCAAAAATCTTGTAAAGTGTAACAGCCTATAAAATAGTACTGTAGACGCTTTTAACTCTTTAACCATTACTTGGGACAATTGCGTGCTTCTGATAGCTTCAACTTATAAAAAGTCACATTGTTATTTATATTTATGTACTGTCTATCGGATGAATAACCCAAAAGTAAGTTTTTTTAACACTTCATATTCCTTTTCCTATATCCTATTCACCGTTTCGTTTATCTAGCATCAGTTCTCAGATCTTTACCTACCTACTTAATAAAATAAGAAAACGACCAACCAAACTTTTGATGAACGAGAAAGTTTCGTTCGACCCAGTCGTGCACTTTATATTATCTTCCGCCGTCGCTGAAACAGCTATAGCATCCTTATGCAAATTAAAATTTATTCGATATCGTAATCTTTTACCAACAAACACAGACCTGTGGTCGGGTGACATGAAAGTCTGTACATACCTTATGACCTATTTATTTGTTCCATTGACAATCAGGGCATGTAGTACTAGATCTATGAGATAAATAATTTATCGGCGTCCAGCTTAGGCAGGGATTAAGGAGACATTTTTAGACATACGGATTCTAAAAATAAGGTTCCCACCCTACGGGGGACGTTGCCAAATAAATAAATCTTTTGGGGAACACATAATTTTCCATAAGAGCAACGATGGTAGAGGATATGATAAAGGTGGTGGATATAACGTTGAATACAAAGTGGTTTATGATGATAAATGTGGTCATTTGGGGATTTTGCAGTACACATCCGTAGAAGCCAACACGCTTCTTATTGCAGATTCATAATACGGATACTGATAACATAAAGCGAAGAAGGGAGAAGAAAGACATTCTAATAACCACGTTGCCGATGGATAACCTGACTTCTTGAATAAAAAGTTGGTGTTAATGTTTTCTGTATTATTATAAGACGATAAATACATGGGAAACATACATAACGAAATAAAAATAAAGTACATGACTGGGTCGCACGTATATAAGAATTTAGGTATTGTTAAATAAATTGCACTTAAACATATTTATCTGATATTGCAGCACATACCAAAAAATAACAACCTGAGTTTTTGTTTCAGTTAAAGCTCTCATTAACAGACAACTTTCTCGAGGACGTATTAAAAAGGACAAGCATAGCAGGAGTTTCTGATCTGTTAGGGAATGTTTTTTTCTTTACAAGAATAGATTGCTGATGCTGGTTTAAATTCCTATAATGGTTGAAAGTCAAGAAGGGGCCGTAATATACTGAATTTTTTACGCGGATCTTTTTTTTTTTGTTTTAATTTTCACTTTTAGTTATAAACTGCAAACCATGACGATAAAGGTGTGTGGGACTGCAACTGGAGTAGGAGTAAATGGTAGCAGGTCGTTTTCAGTTGTAGATATGATTAATATAAATATTTCCTAAAAATAGTTCTTGTGACTATAATTGCATTTATATCTGGTGGGTAATCGAAAATGGGGTTTTCGTGTTATGAACAGTTTATGATAATTCTAATGGAAAACACGGGACGCAGTGCATTACAAAAATATACATTTAACTCCACTTTTGATAAAATCGTTAAGCCCGTGTTCAAGTAAACTATAGAAAATCAAATTTAATGCCTACAATTGAAAATCCGTTACACGATAATTTAGAAACAATAACAAAAACTTCAAGAAGAGAAAATCCAATTTTCAAAAGACAATTTTAACGAGAAACTGTGTTAACAGTCATGTTAATCGCAGCCACCTTATACCAAATTTCAGTTTTGCTTCCAAAAGTTAGAACAATATTTTTAAAAAAGCAAACTTCTTAAAAAACGTATATGAGAAAAATATAGATAATATTATTGAAGCTTACATGGAAAACCAAGAGGAACTGTGAGCCAACAAACTCTTAATTCGCTCCTTCAAACTGGGTTTAAATTAGTAAGTAGCCTAAAGGTTGTTTGATTTGTCAGACGGGTTCAAAATTCTTATGCATGGAATACAATTCTTTAAGTGGCTGTACGTTACATAATGCAAGTTGGCACTGACTGGGGTGTACCGATGGTTAAGCCTACCTTACCTGAAATTACATCCTCAATAATAGGACAAATGCAGTCAAATAAATAGATGTTAAAGAGTGGTACAAAATTTGCCATTGGAGTCCACCAAAGAATTTTTCATGGTTCGTTGTTTTATATGCATATCAAATATTATATCAGAGCAACCCAAAGGTAAGAGATGTCATTCAGGCCCATTTTGATTATATCCTAAGCTTTCTGTACAAAATTTGTATCACTATCTAATTTGCGATCACCTTACCTTAAAGAACGTTTTCACTGTCGCTTTGACTATCAACTTAGGGGATTCAATACCATTTGTTTTGTTGTAGTATATAAAAATATTTAAAAATTCTATGTAGACAAAAAGGGAAGAGTGGACAAAAAAGAAAGGTTAGGTTAGGTTAGGTTGAAGTGGCTGTCGGCTAGCCGACACACTTAGACCATTATACGGTCCCTTGTGATACCACATGAATCTATCTACTAAATTCTTCCTACTCGTTGAACCAGTTGGAGCTTCTAATGAAGCGCAAGAGACAGCGAATGGCCGTGTCTTTTAGATCGTTAAGATCATTATAGCAGAACTCTCCCAAATGGAATTTTCGTCTTTGTGAGAGCGCCGGACAAGTGCAGAGGAGATGAAGAATAGTTTCTTCCTCTTCCTCGTCAAGACAGCTTCTGCAAAAATCATTACATAATACGCCAAGTCTTTTTGCATGCCTGCCTATGAGACAGTGTCCTGTGAGGACATCTATTGTAGCACTGATATGCTTCCTATCGAGGGAGATCAGATGCCTAGAACGTTTTAGATCCAGCTTTGGCCAGATCTGTTTTGTCGCTAGACATGTCGAGCCGGTTGTCCATCTAAGGTTTGCTCTTTCGATAGCATCCAGCTTTATTTTGAGTTTGCAAGTAGCGATTGGGATACCTAAGGCGTCCTTATCTGGAAGCATAGGTAGTGTTGCACGGAAAGAATTGAAAATCACCAATTGCAAAATTTTGAGTTGCAATTTACGATTTATATATTTGTCGCAAATCACAACGAAGTTTTCATGGATTGATACAGAAATTGGTAATTTGACATTGAAAACGGCGGAGAATACCAAATTCTGTTTGTTGTAATTTACGATTAGAATTATCAATTCGAGCTTCTTTTATTTGTAGTGATTTGCGAGATTGTTTGGCGCAATTTACCACTCTAATAGGTCAATTTCTCAAACACCACATCACAATCTCAAATTGCGAAAAATATTTGGTGATTTACCAACACTGAATGATGAATCAATAAAATCTTGTAATAATTTAACACATGAAACTGAAAACGTATATTGACGTAGAGAAGTCGTAAATTGCAAAATATTTTTTGTAATTTCCATGGAATCAACTACCTGATGTGTGGATTTTGTTTATGCACAGTTCATAGTCCATGTACCTATCGAAATCCTTTTAAATCCTTTATGGATGAATGTATGTATGTGGTATAGACAGCTGCCATGAAGCCAAATCTTCATTGTGCACATTGCGTTGCGGTGCAGAGACAGGCAGTCTGTATTCAATCTTTGTTTAAAGCAGTCGGGTGGTTTAAGTTGTTTAAATTTAAATACCTATAACTAATTCGTATGGATAGTGAGTGTCCTACTAATTATAAAGCATTCTGGAATACATTTTGTAAGTACCTATTGAATTCCAAAAACCCTGAAGTACCTATGCATATAAATCTGTATTTTTTTCAGAAGTTACATCTTGCCATTAGAAAAGAAGTATCAATTGGAATGTATTCTAAAATATGCAATTGAAAAGAATTGTAAAGGTTCGTATTAATGTCAAGTTCATCTAAATATTTTTTTTGTATTTTAAATTTCATCATAGACCGAAAAACCACCCCAGAAAAATCCCGTTGTCTCCGGACGATATGGCGCCGTATGATTTTCTTGGATATCAGGAGGAATACGAAAATAACCTAATTAATAAAACGATGAATTTTGATTTGTAAATCACAAGATATAAGTTGCAAATTGAGAATAAAGTTTTCTAATTTCACGATAAAACATTTTCAATTCAATACGGCGATGCCTCAAATCACTACTCAAGAAACGTAAATTGCAAAATATGAATTGCAAATTGATAAAAATAAGTTGCAATTTACGACTAAGAATTCGTAAATTGCAACTACTGAAGTAGTAAATCTACTCCTGTTAGTTCGCAAATCAACACTATTGAGTTGCAATTCAAGACTAAATGGTTGTAATTTGCTAAGGGACGAAATCGTAATTTACAACAGAAAAGTGGTAATTTACGAATTGTTTTTGCAATTTACAATCCATGTACTATCAAATTGATAACTATTTGTGTCAAATTGCGATCGGTTATGGCAATATGTTTTTCTCGTTTGATCGCATTATTGATAATGAAAAGTGTTGATTCACGACTTTTGAGGGTCAATATCTTCACTTCGTACAATTTCAAGAATTGCGAATAAAAAGTCGTGAATTAGTAAATCCTTAGCTAAGCTCTAAAACTAGACAAACTTTTCGTGATTCTGCGCTTATTTTTCTTGATTTGATCTTAAAATTCTTTCCGTGTGTTCCGTGTTTGACGAGTTCATCAGCCTTACAGTTACCTGGGATGTCTCTATGCCCCGGCACCCAACAGAGGTGAATATTGAACTGCTCCACCATCTCTCTAAGAGACGAACGACAGTCTTGGGCTGTTATTGAATTTGTAGAGACTGATTCCAGGCACTTTATAGCCGCTTGACTGTCCGAGAAGATGCGGATATCTTTAGCAGATATCACGTTTTTTTTCAGCCAAGATAAGACTTCTTTAATCGCCATTATTTCCGCCTGAAAAACGCTAGAGTGATCAGGAAGACGGAAGGAGAGACTAAGATCTAGTCTGTCGGAGAAGACACCGCCACCAACACCGTCCACAGTTTTCGAACCATCTGTGAAGAAAAACAACTTAAAAACACACAATACTATACATTTAAGCCCAAAGAACAACTTAAAAACACACAATACTATACATTTAAGCCCAAAGAACAACGAGGATTCCGCGTCATCCTTAGGAATATGCACCATTCGACAGACCTCAACGAAATTAAAACCGAACTCGCTCAACATGATCATAAAGTAATCAACATCCATAACATATTACAAAGAGGAACAAAAAACCGCTACCACTCTTCGCCATCGAACTCGAAACCAACATAAACAATAAAGACATCTATAATATAAGCCACTTACAACACTGCAAAATATCTTTCGAACCGCCTCACCAAAAAAGAAGTATACCACAATGCTCTAACTGCCAAAAATATGGACATACCAAAAACTTTTGTACGTTGGAGTCAATTTGTGTAAAATGCGCAGGAAAGCACAAAACAATCGAATGCACAATAAAAACAGAAAGTACCAATATAAAATGCGCTTTGTGCGGTGAATCACACACAGCCAATTACAAAGGCTGCGAAATTTACAAAGCCCTAAAGGTGCAAAGATTCCCTGCCCTTCGAACAAAAAACATTGAAGTAAAACAAACACTAACTGATACATCAGTCCAAAACCTAAACCCAACCAGAACTAACTCGATAACGTTCGCTGACACCGTAAAGAATACAAAATATAATGACGCACTAACCCAAAACAATGTTCTAACTAATATAAATCCCTCGACATCCGCAGACTCTGTAAAGAACAAAAATAACCACGAAATACAAAAACAGCAAAAAGAAGGCAAACCAGACGACCTATCTGAAATTAAAGACATGATGAAACAACTTATAACACAAATGTCTAACATGATGAACATTCTAACCTTAATTATTACTAAAATAAATGGACAATAATACCGACCTGAAAATACTAGTATGGAATGCAAACGGACTTAGCCAACACGCTATGGAGCTAAAAACATTCATAATCGACAACTCTATTGACATACTCTTAATATCCGAGACACACTTCACAAATAAAAGTCACATACAAATTCCTAAATACCGCACATATAATGCTTACCACCCTAGTGGACGAGCTCACGGTGGTGCAGCAATAATTATACGAGAAACAATCAAGTACGATGTACTAGATAAGTTCGAAAAGGAGCATCTACAAGCTATGTCACTTCAAATAGAGGACAAGTATGGACCATTAATATTATCTGCGTTATACTGCCCACCTAAACACACAATTAGTACTATTCAATATTCAGACTACATAAAAACAATAGCACCACGATTTATTGCGGGAGGTGACTTCAACGCTAAAAATACAGACTGGGGTTCAAGACTAACCAACAAAAAAGGAAAAAATCTTATGGAAGCCCTAATGAAAAACAACTGCAAATACATAACCACTGGAGAGCCGACATACTGGCCTACTGACATCAAGAAAAAACCAGACCTCATAGACTTCTGTATCACTAAGGACATTAACCATAATCACTTAACAACAAAATCTTGCCTTGACCTTTCGTCTGACCACTCTCCTATTATAGTCGAATACTCCACTAACATTGCAGTTCGACGCCCAAATCTTTCCCTAACCAACCATAAAACCGACTGGGATACTTTCCGGAAAGTAATTGACAGAGGCATGGATGTAAGGATTCCTCTCAAATCACATGAAGACCTTGAAAGCTCTATAATTTACTTTAATGACTTAATACACCTAGCAGCAAATAAAGCAACACCTGATATTACACAAAACGAATCATCCACCTATACCCCGAAGCTAATACGACAAAAAATCAAAGAAAAACGAAAACTACGAAAGACTTGGCAAAGCAGCAGATCACCTCTCGACAAAGAAAATTACAATAAATCAGTTAAAGAACTCAAAGACCTTCTAAAAACAAATAATAACCAAAACATAAACGCATTCCTGACAAAACTCACAGCAAACCAAGCTACAAACTATTCACTCTGGAAGCTGAACAAAAAACTTAAGAAAGGAATAACCCACCAGCCGCCTTTGATGAAGAATGACGGAACGTGGTCCAGAACAAGCACCGACAAAGCAAAAACATTAGCAGACTATTTCAGAACAACTTTTACTAATGCCTACGATGCTCAAAATATACCTCTCCCAGACAACAACATAACAATGCATAAAGTAATAAAGAAAATCCACACGAAAGAAATAAAACAGTACATACTAAATAGACTAAAATGCAACAAATCACCAGGATACGATTTAATCTCAGGGAAAATATTAAAACAATTACCTGACAAAGCCATAATTTACCTGAGGAATGTATTCAACTCAATCTTAAGACTTAACTATTACCCAAAAGTATGGAAAGTTTCGAAAATAATTGCTATCCCGAAACCAGGAAAAGATGCAACTAAACCCTCATCATATAGACCAATTAGTCTTCTGCCGATCATCTCCAAGATATTCGAGAAACTGCTATCTGACCGTATTGACATATCACTAAAACAAAAACACCTTATCCCGGATCATCAATTTGGCTTTCGAGAGAAGCACTCCACCATTCAACAGGTACATCGAGTGACAAATAAAATACTAAACGACTTGGACGAGCAAAAATTCTGTGTCGCAGTTTACCTTGACGTTGCTAAAGCTTTCGATAGTGTATGGCACAAGGGACTCTTATGTAAACTAAGGACAATACTACCTGAATACTACCAACTTATTAAAAGCTACCTTTGCGATCGGCATTTCTACATACAATACAACGACGAATACTCGGGTCTACGAGAAATTGACGCAGGCGTTCCACAAGGGAGTGTGTTAGGTCCCACTCTTTACCTCCTTTACACATCGGACATACCTAAACCAGTAACACAAGACTCCATGCTAGCAACATTTGCGGACGATACAGTGGTCCTATCTTCACACAGCTGTCTACAAGCTGCTACAAACCAAGTACAACAACACCTAACCAAAACAATAAACTGGTTCAACGAATGGGGAATTCAAATTAACGAGGAAAAAACGCTCCAAGTCATATACATTACGAAAAGGAACTTCGACCCTCAACCCATCTATATCAATAACAAGAACATTACTACAGCCAACTCAGCGAAATACCTGGGCATGACAATAGACAGCAAGCTAACATGGAAACTCCACATAACTCAAAAACGCAACCAAATTAAAAACAAGTTTAGACAACTATTTTGGCTCCTAGGAAAACAATCGAACCTTTCAACGCAAAACAAACTATTAATATACAAGAGTGTGATAAAACCGATATGGACTTATGGCATTCAAATATGGGAAGCCGCTGCCAAAACAAATATCGACATTATACAGCGACTGCAATCAAAAATACTTCGGACTATTGTCAATGCACCCTGGTACATCCCTAACGAAGACATCCATCGTGACCTCAAGATATTGAGTGTTATAGACGAAATTAGAAAACAAAGTAGGAAACATCAAATTACAATATCAAACCATCAAAACAACGACATACGTAATTTACCGGACAGTGAAGTAAACTCAAGAAGACGATTAAAAAGACGCAGACCAGTAGATCTTCAATAAAATTCAAAATCTGCTATATGTATAACATATGCATACATATATGCTAGGAAATAACATATTTGTCATTTAACATATATACATAAATCTATTTTAAGTAGCCGTCCAAAATTTAAAAAAATGTATTGTATAACTACTCTGTAAGAACGAAGCACTTTAGACAATGGTCTAAAGCCTGAATTTACATCCCATTGTATCCACTGTAAAAACAATTACTAATTCTCCTTGGACAGGCGTAAATAAAAACTGGGAATAAAAAAAAAAAAAAAAAAATCTGTGAAGAAATGGATCGATTCATCCTCCAGGAAAGCTTTCTCCTCCCAGAATGATCTAGAGGGAATGGAGACCTGGAAGTTATTATCAAATTGTAGTTCCGGTGTAGTGTAATCGATGTTTCCTGGGATGTTTTTAAAATAGTTCGAAATAGCGGCATGGCCAGTTGTTTTCCTGGTCCATTGTGAGGTAGCTTTAAGGCGAATGGCTGCAGAAGCTGCCATTTGCCTGCTGAAGATGTCAATTGGTGTCAGATGAAGCAGGATGTCGAGGGCAGCGGAAGGGGTAGTACGAAGAGCCCCGCCGATGCACAGGCAAGCTGTTCTTTGGACTTTGCTTAACTTATCGCGATAAGTCGCTTTGTCCAAAGCAGTCCACCAGACAACAACACCGTACGTAAGTATCGGTCTTATGACAGAGATGTATAGCCAGTAAGTGATACGAGGCTGTAAACCCCACTTGTTTCCTATGGCTTTTTTGCAAGAGAAAAGTGCCACAGTGGCCTTTTTAATTCTTTCTTGGATGTTAGGTTTCCATGTTAACTTCCTATCAAAAATGAGACCCAAGTATTTAGCTTCATTTGAGAATTTCAAACTAGTGCCATTTATAGAAGGAGGGTCAATGTGTGGAATCTTGTATTTCCTAGAGAAGAGGACAAGTTCAGTTTTGTGAGGGTTTACTCCCAGCCCACATTTATTTGCCCATTTTATTAGCTTATTAAGAGCGTGTTGTAGGAGTTCTTTTAAAGTGTTTAGGTACTTTCCTGACACAGCAATGGCAACGTCATCCGCATAGACAAAAAAGAAAAGAGTAAACCAAATTGAAGTGGAAAATTAGAGACAGTTGGTCAAAGATCGACCTAACTGAAGGGGTTTATAATGATCAGGAAAATGGCCATGGCACCAATCCTTATTCCACAGTCCTTCACGTGGGCGCCCGCCTGAAAATGGCTTGTCAGGTTAACTGGCTTGTGTCAGCCAAGGATATACGCTAACGTCTTAACCGTTCGTTGTGGTCCATTTAGTTTAAGTTTTGGAGTAAACCATTAAATCTGGGGCTGGGTTAGTGGCGTCAACCGAACCATACCAGGGGCCTATAACACAATACAACAAGTGCTTGTTAAACAAGTGAAATTCAACAACTGTTGAACACGTACTAACCAGTCTGCGAGCACTTTAACAACTAGATCAATTTAATAAGTGGGAAATTTGATGATTCTACTGTTTCTGTAACTGGAAACAACAAGTGATTGAAGAAAAGAGTATTTGTTAAAAAGTCGATTAATTCTAACCGACGCGTCGACGGTGACCGACTTGTTAGAATTAAGCATTTGCAATAATAAATGCAAATCGATTATACAGGAAGGTCATTTAAAATTTATTTAGTGAATACCTTACTAAAGGGTCCGCCATCTAACTTTTTTTTTTCAACTAGTCCTTATTTCGCGAATGGTAACACTTAGCTCATGTCTGATTTGACAGATAATTAGTTTTATCCTTCCGCTGAACGAATATGGTTGTGTATACGCTTGAACAACGCTGGGAAATATTGCGACATTACTTTTAAAATCATGGTAATGTTGCAGAATGTGTGCGAGAATTGCGTACGGAATTTGGAAGAAGAGAAGCACCGTCAGCTCCGTATGTTCGTTATCTTGTGAAAAAAGTGAAAGAAACTGGCATCCTCATCGATAAACCAAAGCGTGAAAAGCCGAAAACAGTGCGTACACCCGAGAAAATTGCTGCTGTGGCAGAAAGTGTGCGTGAAGCGCCATCTTCGAAAATGAGCAAGGAGTGGCCGTTACAGTCAATGGCGATCGTTATCGGGCCATGTTGAACGAATTTTTGTTCACAAAAATTGAAGAGGAGGATATTGGCAACATTTGGTTTCAACAGGACGGCGCTACGTGCCACACAGCCGAAGCTACACTCGATGTTTTGCGCCCTGTTTTTGAAGATCGCATTATCAGCCGCAGAGCTGATGTCGTTTGGCCACCTCGGAGCTGCGATTTGACACCGTTGGACTATTATTTGTGGGGTGCCATAAAAGATAAGTGTTACGCCGACAAGCCAGAGACAATTGACGCTTTAAAGGACAATATTCGTGAAGCCATTGGTGAAATACAGCTGCACACAATCGATAATGTGCTTACAAATTGGACCGATCGTGTAGGCTACTGCATGGCCAGCCGAGGCAGCCATTTGAATGACATTATTTTCCATTATTAACCGGAAGGATTGTACTTTCAAATAAAAAAAGAAATTTGAGAAAATATTCAGTAGTTTTTTTTTATAGCATTTTCAAAGAAAAAAGTTATTTGGCGGACCCTGTATTTGCCATTAAAGATGTTTTTATACCCTCCACAGGAAGGTATATTCACTTTGTCATTACATTTTTAACGCCAAGAAGGAGTCACCGGAGACCTCATAAAGTATATATATTCTGAATCAGGATCACATTCTGAATCGATTTAGCCATGTCCGTCTGTCTGTCTGTCCGTCTGATTTTCTGTCTTTTGGAAGCACGATAGCGCCCCAAGGAATTGACATACGCGAACGAAATTTGTTGAAAGGACTTCTTTTTATCGTCGTCAGGTTGGTATTGAAAATGGCCTATGTCGGTCAAGTAGTTCTGGTACTCGTACCTCCCATACAAAATCAATATTAAACCCAAGTGTCTCTCTGTCTGTTGAAAACACGATAGTGTCACTTTTACTTGTGTTTTTTTTTGGATTCTGAGTCAGACAGTGAGAGTGAGAATATACAAAATATAAAAGAATTTAAAGAAAGAATCAATTTGTTCGTGTGACAGTACAAGTTGTTGATTACCTTACTGAAAGTCTCTCCCATAAATGTATATTTAGGTAGAAGGCTCATCTTGTTTTCTTTGCAACTTCCCCGACTCCCTGCAGACTGACTTGTTGAACTGATCCGAGAAATCGAGGGAAATTTTTGTGTTTAACAATTTTTGTAATTTTTCTTGTGTTACAGCTTTATAGCACACTTGTCAGACCAATGTAATTCCACAAGTACCTGTTGACTTGTTGTTCTGTGTTATAGGCCCCAGGCGTCTTCCGCAGCATGCGGAACTCTGTTTAGATGGACGGTGTATTTCCTTATAAGATCTAATAATAACAAACTGGTGGATATAAGAAAAATCGTATTTCAGTCTGCCAGCTACACCCAGTCGCGCTGGACGCACAGACCGTCTATAGTGACAGATTTTCGATAATAACCTAGAATCCGTATACGGTGAGCTCCGCGCTCACGGGGAAGGCCTACAAGAGCTGTTCTGACGCTCCTGAAACCGATTCCATTAAAAATTTAGTGATAGAAAGATTATCCCTAAAAAGAAAACGATTGACCACCTCCAACAAGAAGAAACTTAGGCGCCTTGTCGCAGACAGGCCTGATGTAGCAGGTAGGGCTCCTACTGGATAATTTTCCAGATGGTCACCTTGAGCCTGTACACCAAAAAGCGGTGAAAGATGTGGCAACGGCTTACCTCCCTGGAATCTCCCGCTCCACAGACGTTATCTTGCGGTCACTAAGGCTGCAAGATAGAGTTCTTCCCACTAAGGACTGGAAAGTTTTAAGGGTAGTGGGGAACTCTTAGGGTCTCGCATTGACCATCTCGATGGATGAGTGTTCGGTCAAACTCCTAGAGGACCTGAACTGTCAGCCATTCTTTAACATGAACCGGGTTCAGTTCAGGATCAAGAAGAATCCCTACTCTCGGACATTACTTAATACGAAAGAGCCAAACAGAAGCGAGCAGGTTTCCAAGGAGGCTGTTACCGCCATGAAGGTTGTTCAGATCCACCTTCACCACGCTAAGGCCGCTTCGGCAGTCTTATCCAAGACCATTAATTCAAACGGTATAAACGTTGCCCCTGTGGATGAACCATTTACTAGAACAGACGTAAAATTCGAGGCCTCTCAACACCAACAGGTAGGATTCTTTATTCCGATTCATCCAGTAGACTTAGAACATGTATCATTGACAGTCCAGTGACCTCACGGCAGCCATTGTGAAGATCAACAGCACCAAAGAAGTAATAATAGCGTCTGTAGCAACCCAACATCTATTACATAGAATTATTATTTTTCATTCCTTCATGACAATTTATTTTTATTATGAGTTATATAAAATTCATACACATTACACATTTATGTGAAAGCTCTTCTAGCTGACTTCTTTCTATTAAAAGCTCCTCTAGCTGACTTTCTACTAAAAGCTCTTCCAGCTAATTGTAAATATGTTAATGCTCCTCCAGCTGGTATGGGTATAAAAGGAAGGCACCGATCGCTTCTAGTCTCTCTTACCAATCAGGAGTTTGATGTGGAGACCAATTCGAAAGTTTTCAACTACCTTTTGGGAAACACGCCACACTACTTACGCGCTACTTTAACTTTTTTTGTTATCAAATTTGAAGTGAATTACCATTTCGGAATTTCTCAACTGCCTTTTGGGAAATTACTTCACATTTGAAACATTCTTTAAATTTTGTTGCCCCTTGGCTGAACTGTTGCCCCTTGACTTTTGGCCTTTTTGTTTTATTTTGAAACTTCAGGAAGTACTGCAGTCCTCGGACAGCATACTTCACAAGTAACAATTTGATTTCGGTAAAGTTCAAATTTGTAATTTCTGTAGGCAACAGCTTCGATAGAGCTTCTATAGTCTTTGTTAACCGAAATTGATCCATTTCGAAGCAATTGTTTCGATAATAACTTCAGTAAGACCTTTACGAAGCATTAACACAGGCGCTATAGAGGGATATGAAATTCAGTTTCGATAAGATCTCTATTAGACTTCTGAAAATGTGTCTGGAGATGTGTGGAAAGTGAATTACTTCGATAAGGCTTGTGGTTCGAAGAGCTTCCTAGAAGCTTCTTTAGAGCTTCTGACCGAAGGCATTATAGAAGCAATGGACTGTCATGCAGTCAACCGCTTGCGATTGGAAGCTGTACAGAGGCACTTACTCGTTCTTCCTCCTAACTTGCATATGGAGGCTTTATAGAGGTAAAAATTAATTTCATATGAAATGAATCAAAGCTGTCTAAAGAAACCATAATTAATGAATCAGGGAAAAATGACAAAAAATAAAACACTTTTAGCACAGTGAAAAATATGTCAGTAATGTGATTTTAAATAAACACTTTTCGCCCATAAATAAATTGGGTAACACTAAATGTCTTGGTTACAACTTCGGTCGAGTAAGCTGCAAGTTTATTGCAAATCTTAACGAAACTCTAAAATGTATCAAGTAGTTCAGATTTACCACTGCTACAGCATTATGACGAATTAGCCTAGGGGTAGTGTATTGTACTACAACGCAGCAGAACCCATGTTCTATTCTCAGTGCGACGCATGTAAGCAAAATTTAAATTATAACGAGTACGTAAATGAAAACTACATGAAAATTGCAAAAAGTCTTTGAAAATATTTGGTAATAAGATAAAAAAAAATAAAAAAATAAGAAAACGAAAAATTGAAAAATGTAATAAAAAACATAAATATTTTTCTTGTTTATATTTGAGCCTCTATAAAGTTTCCATAAAGTTTCGATAAGGCCCTACCAAAGTAATAACATACTGCTGATAAATGTGTGATGATTCTTTTGCGTAGCAAAAGCCTACCGTGGATGTTAATTGCCTTTCAGACAAAGAAGTTGTATTTTCAGTAAGGTCTTACCAAGCAGAAAGTCTTAAACAAGTAAATGCCTGCATTAAAGCGCGCAAATATGTTTCCATTAGGCCTTATGCATTTGATATTGCGGGAGGTGAAATAGCTTCGATAGCACCTTACCGAAGTCAAATCGTTACTTTGGTTGTGGGTAAAAAAAAAAAACAAATATACATAAATATTATTTTATATTATTAAAAAATTTATTTTGTTAATAATTATGAGAAATAAATAAAAAAAACACTATTATACCGTTTAAAATGCATAACCAAGATCTTTCCTTGCACCAAGAGAGGTGTAACCTGTTCCGCTGGAGAAAAATCGAACGACCACACGCCCCATCTGCTCGACCGACCAAACACTGCCAGACGTCAACGCTACACGTCCGCTTAATTCCCCGGTGACTCAACCGTAGGCCCACCAGTAGAGTAGAGAACTTTCTGTTGTATTCGCAACGCTCCAAGACAGAAATTGTTCTCGGCAAACCTACTCCAATGCTCTCATCAACTACAACAAAGAAATTAAGATATTTCTTATATTCCTTCCATCACGTTCGTGCATCTGACAAAACTGTCTCATTAGGTACACCTGCCGATGAGAACGGCCTCACTTCAACTCTTACTTAAAATTACTTAATTTTGATCCTCTCACAATAAACCTATCCCTCCGACTCGAGCGGATTTGTATGCCGGCGAGAGGAGATTGGAAAATTGCGAGACAAATCTGCAATCTCAACGCCATTATATGGGCCATAAACATCTGAAGCCTTACAAAGCAGCAGGGGACGAGGGAATATTTCTGGCACTAATACAGCAGGGAGCTGACACACTAGCACCTATCGCGACCAAACTGTTCAGCTAAAGGGTGATTTTTTAAGAGGTTTAGAACTTTTTTTAAAAAAAAAACACAAAAAATTCGAAAAAATGAATGAAATATTTATTTGAATCGATAGTTTGAACCTTGCAATTTAATGTTTAAAGATAATTTCATGCAAATGTTGACCGCGGCTGCGTCTCAGGTAGCCCATCCGCTGAGTCCAATTTTGGCATACTCTTTCACACATATCGGCCGGTATCTCACGAATGAATGCATGGATGTTGGCTTCCAGTGCGTCAATCGAAGCGGGCTTGTCCCTATACACATTAGCCTTGGCATACCCCCACAAAAAATAATCTAATGGTGTCAAATCGCACGATCTAGGCGGCCAATTGACCGGCCCGAAACGTGAAATTAACTGTTCACCAAACTCGCCTCGCAATTGCGCCATTGTTTCGCGTGTTGTGTGGCATGTGGCACCGTCTTGTTGAAACCACATATCATGCAAGTCAAGAACTTCCATTTCGGGCAAAAAAAAGTTTGTTATCATCGCTCGGTAGCGTTCACCATTGACAGTAACGCTGCGATTCGCATCATCTTTGAAGAAATATGGCCCAATAATGCCGCCGGCCCATAAACCGCACCAAACAGTGGCTTTTTCGGGATGCATTGGTAGCTGTTGCAATGCTTCTGGCTGATCTTCACTCCAAATGCGGCAATTTTGCTTATTTACGTACCCATTCAACCAAAAATGAGCCTCATCGCTGAACACAATTTTTCGATAAAAAAGCGGATCCTCGGCCAGCTTTCCAAGAGCCCATTCACCAAAAATTCGGCGTTGTGGTAGGTCGGCTGGCTTTAGTTCTTGCACCAGCTGTATCTTAAAAGGCTTTACGCCCAAATCCTTCCGCAAAATTGTCCACGTAGTGCTGTAACAAAGGCCTAACTGCTGGGAACGGCGCCGAATCGACATTTCGCGGTCTTCTGTCACAATAGCTGATACGGCCGCAATATTTTCTTCACTACGCACAGTGCGTAAACGTGTTGGTGGTTTAATGCCC
The DNA here is from genome assembly GCA_951230905.1 of Cheilosia variabilis. Taxonomy (NCBI): domain Eukaryota; kingdom Metazoa; phylum Arthropoda; class Insecta; order Diptera; family Syrphidae; genus Cheilosia; species Cheilosia variabilis. Next base: position 11,651,118 of record OX579677.1, read on the forward strand.
AACAAAGTAAATTTGGTGCGAAATTTGGTCACAATCTTCCGAATAGACTGCTCAGAAGGTCGAGAATGCCGATCATAAAATGGAAGCAGCGCGCGATGAACATTTCGAACCGAGCACGAATTTTGATAGTAAAATTCAATAATTTGCAAGCGTTGTTCATTTGTAAGACGATCCATGGTTAAATTGCAAACCAAACTGAAGCTGTTTGACAGTGACACAAGGTACTAAACACACGTCAGCTGTCAAAACCAGTGTTGCCAAAACCAAACCAGCTAAAAAATCACCCTTTAAAAGTATCAGTTAAATACTTATTATTTCGGTTTCAAGTCCAAAAGCGGATAAATCCACTGAGTCAGCATTTAATAACTTAGTAACCAAAACTGAATCCTCCATCAATCGAAAATAAATCTGTTTCGTCGCTTTCCTTTTGAATCACCAATAGGGTTCTCAAAAATATGAATATATATCCTATCATAGGAAATGGATAATGTCAATGCTGAATGGTAGAATGATACAGACCCGCATCTATGACTTGGAATTTTAGCACTCACTACTAGAGGGTGTCATCTCGCCCCTCTTATGGTCCCTTGTCATCGACCGCATCGATGCTATGGAAATTTCAGTACTCACTACTGGAGGATGTCCTCTCGCCCGGCTTGTGGTCCCTTGTTATTGGCGATTTACTTCAATCCTTCAGACGACGAAGAACACAACTATAGTCCTTTTCACCAAACGTAGGAAACTAGACCTCCTTATTCGTAATACAATGTTTGACGAAACCATTGAATTCTCTCGGGAAGCCAAATACCTGGAAATCATCCTTGACAGAAAACTAAAGGTTGGAACAGGTTCAACGTATCGGAAACTATGACGGGCTGTTTAAGCTAAACTGCGACTATGGCACTCAATGTCATCCTAGGTCTAACATATATTTAAACACATATTCAAATGGAGGCTAGACTAAGTATTTATCGTCTGTTTCATTCGAATAACAACGACCTATCAGCGAGGTCATCTGTATTTGCTCGATGCTATGGTGCCTACAAGCCCAACTGGCATGTTTCTAGATGACATGCTACCGGAATATGGCTTCCATAAAAACGTCTCTATAATCGTCCCTCCTAGGAGGACTGGGAAAAATACAAACCCAATCTATCACGACTTGACCTAGTCTGGTACACAGACGGTTCTAAGATGAAGTCAGGGACTAGTTCAGGAATCTACGTAGAGTCGCCTCAGGTGAACTTAACTTGTCAGCCAACCTTGGGATAAACTTCTCCATATTCCATTCTTGCCAATCTAGCAATCAAGCATTGCGCTATAATAAATCTAACTTCTAACACACGTGGAAAAACAATATTTATCTTCCCAGATAGCCAAGTAGCTCTCAAAGCTTTTGACTCATCTGTCATAAAATCTAAACTTGTCTTATAAACATTCACATCATCTACGCACTTTCTAAGAGAAACCTAGTCATCCTTCACTGGATTTCAGCCCTGCGGGCAACGAATCGGCTGACTCCCTTTTGTGGAGTCAGTGCAAACCATTCGTCCCAGAAAATCACACTTTCTGATTAATATGGACAAAAACAACCTGAGAATCTTAACAGAAATAACCAGCGGCCACGGTCTCGTGAAAAAACATATTCACCACATTGGCGTCTCACCGGATCCTACTTGGAGACCATACTCTACTCTACTCATGAGTTAGACAGTCCAGAGTTATTTTAAATGAAAGAACATCACGTTTTTATTGTTGACCTTTATATTAAAAATGATAAAGCTTTAGAAGTAACACTTGGCAATTGTCATCGTTATCAATGAAATTCAGTCACACTATGTGCACGTACAGCTGTCATAAAAAATTCCACAAAAGAGTCCGTGAAATTAATTTACTCTCTAGCTATACCATCCCCTTACTTTATGAGTCAATGAAAAATTTACAAACTTAAGAATAAAACCTCTGTTTTCTAACCAAATTACTTATTTCGTGAGTTTTCAGACAAATTTTGGAATCTTTCTTCTAAAGTACTTACGCACAGAAAACATATATCTTTTTTTAATTAATTGATTTAATTTTATACTTGGTATAAAGGGAAAAAACGCCAATATTAACAAACTGGACATATTAATTGAAACACGTTTTTTTTATTATTTTGGCACGACTACTAAGGAGGATATATAGCTGCAAAACGCGAAAAGTTGCTAATAGTAAATATATTTTTCGCATTTTTTTTTTCGTAAATTTTAAAATAAAAATACAGATTTAGACCGCAAACAACGCAACTATTCTGAGAATGGAGTAAAACTACTTTATATTATTTTTTTTGATAATTAGATAGGTATGTATTTTAGTTTGAGTATATGCAAAACTGTCTACATCGACACTGCTTACAATTCAACTTACCTGTAAAACAAAGGCATACGAGCAGTGCCGGCTCCAGCCAAACTAGCCCCCTGTGCAAGATTTATAGAAAGCGTCCTTTTTACATATTTGCACCCATGCATAAGTCTTTTCCACATCACCCAGGAGGTAGACTTTCAATTCGTTTTTTTTGTTGAAGTATTTTTCGTTTTGAGGTTTTTGAACTAGATTCTTTTGTAAAATGTAAGCGGATATGCAAGAAATATACCTACATGAACAGGGTGGAATATTTTGATATTATGTAGGTACGAAGTGAACTTGCATAAGTCTAGTGGGACTTTTTGATTTTGCGATATTTTGATTTTTTTTCTTCTTGAAGTTGCAACATTGCAAGTGATGTGAGTTAATTCAGCACAGGTGTGATGAATGTTGTTATTTTGAGCTTATTTGAACATGCTTTTTGTTAAAATGCAAATGGCAGTATTTGTTTGCGCAAGATAAAATCAAAATTCCTTTCCTAGCAATGCGCCCCCAGAACTTGGCACCCTGTACATTTGGACATCTTGCACATATGGTTGGTCCGGCCCTGCATACGAGTATATAAATATTCAGCCTCTTTGAGCCTTGAATCTTGGGGGCAAGTCCCCTCATATGAGAAAGTTAAAAACTAGGTAAACCCTTATCAACCATCGGTCGGTTTAAACTTAGTAAGTGGTTTAAAGCATTTTAAACCTGCAATGTTAATCCAGATATTTATTCAATAAAATCGTTATATTGGGCACATTCAACAATATAGTTGTCTTAAGTCGACTAGATTGGTCTGGATAAGATGTAACCTGAACGCAAAAACTAGATTGGTCGGGAACGTCACGTTTTCGCCACATATGCGAACTTTCAACTTAGTACTCATCAGTCATGAATTTCTTGCTAACGCTCCATAAACGTCAACTGGAACAGCTGCTTACATGACCGATTTCGACCAATCAAAACCGAGATAGATCTAGTCAGAGAGCTGCCAGACTGACTAAGCTAGATACTTTAACGTCCCCACCCCATTTTATTTCGTTAAAATGTTGAGTGCATACTAGGTATATGAAATTGCAGTTCAGATTCTTATGTCGTTTTTCATTGGTTTCACTCGGGGATCCACTCATTCTGAAATCCAATGGAACAGCAAATTTGCTTCTACTCGAGTTTTGACGTATTGTCTTTGTGTTAGTTAAACGTCAGAGGCGAGTTGTTTGCAAACAAAATGTAATTAATTGACACAAAATGGAATATAGCGAACTCCAGAAATTTAAGCTTGTGGTGGAAGAAAATGGGCAAGTTAGCCAAATTATTTTTTATTTTTTTTTTTTATTTATTTCATATCATCTACTAGCTAAGCTATACAGATTACGATAATAAGAAAGATAATGCTGCCAAATTGAGTATAATACTTTTGAAGCGATCGCGTGAATAATAAAGATCAATAAAAATATAAACATCGTTGAATGAAGCAATAGCTCTGGACATGGGCTCATTATGGCCGTACTTAGTTCTATGAACAGGTCGAAGAAGAAGGTTTCTTTCCCTTAAAGGTCTGGTTGGGGCATAGATTGGCACTAAGGCTAAAAGAGATGGACATTTAATGTGATAACATAATAAATCCCTTATTAGCATGATGTCATGGGCTTTTATTCTAGAGCATAAGGTTGATATGCTCAACAATTGACATCGAGTCCGGTAAGAAATTTCAAAATCCCAGCTCATTTTCCGGAAAATGTATTTTGTGAAACGCCTCTGGACTTTTTCAAGGCGGTCTGAGTGAATTTTATAGAATGGGGTCCATATAACATCAGCATATTCAAGCAGAGATCTAACCAACGCAATAAAAAGCGAAATAAGGGTATGAGGATCCGAAAATTCGCTGCCATTTCGTTTTATAAAACCACAAAGCTTATTTGCTTTGGCAATAACGTGGTCCATATGAGATGCGAAGGTGAACCTCGAGTCAATTATAATGCCAAGATCTTTCACCACATCGACTCTGTTTAATCGAATAGTGTCGATTTCGTACTGAAACTCTAAATGATACGAACTTCTGTAGAAGGATATTATACAGCATTTATTAATATTCAAGTGTAGACAATTTTTGACGCACCAGACAGATAAGTTTCTTAGATCATATTGTAAAAACTCGCAGTCAAGTGAAGTTTTGATTTTAAGAAACAGCTTTAAGTCATCAGCATACATCAAGCAATGGCAATATTTTAATGCACACGATATGTCATTGATAAAAATTATAAACAGGAGCGGACCCAAATGACTACCTTGTGGTACTCCCGAGCTGCACCCAAACGATCGTGATAAGTTATTATCAATTTTCACTCTTTGAATCCTGCCAATCAAATAAGATTTTATCCAATCGAGCATTGCAGAGTGAAATCCAAAACTTTCAAGTTTTCTTAGCAAAATTAGATGATTGACGGAGTCAAATGCTTTACTGAAGTCAGTGTAAACACAGTCGACTTGATAACCATCTTCGATAGCATTGATGGTATAATGAGACAAGCAAGCCAAATTAGTGGTAGTGGACCTGCCGGTGACGAAGCCATGCTGTGTATCACAAATAAATTCTCTAACCGAAAATTCAATTTTTGATTTAACCATACTTTCGAAAAGCTTAGGCAAAGCGGATAATTTGCAAATTCCTCTGTAATTTTCAATATCGTTCTTGGAACCAGATTTAAAAATTGGAATAAGAAAAGACGACTTCCATTCATCAAGAAAAATACCAGAGGATAGAGACAAGTTAAAAATATGATGGAGGGGATCGGAAATAGCTTGGGAACACTTTTTAAAAATAATTGCAGGAATACCATCGGGGCCTGGAATTGAATTGGGCTTAAGATTATCAAGAGCTAATAAAATATCCTGAGGACTAAGTTGGATGAGGCCGATATCAATTCTGCAATCGGTAGCTGGTACAAAACTAGGTGTATCAGGCTTTGTATACACAGATTGAAAGAATTTAGCAAAAAAATCTAGTGTTGTATTAACATCTCTAGATTCAATGTTTTTGTAAAGCATGGATTTCGGCAGACCAGTCGATTTTCTTTTGCTATTTATGAAGGTCCAGAAGCGTTTAGAGTCAGTTCTTATTTGATTTTCAATTTGAATTACATAATTTGCCTGTAGAAATTTGCTTAAGGCAAGAAAGTCCTTACGCAGTTTGTCAAAATGAACATAATCCACCGGGCTATTGGAAATTTTGAAATTTTTATGAGCCTTGTTTTTAAGGTTCTTAAGGTGAGAGAGCCTTCTATTGTACCATGGAGGCTTAGATAACTTCTTCTTCGCCCTATATGGGACAAAAGTGTTAAATCCGTTAAATAATACAGACTTGAAATAATTATAGGATTCCTGAAGGGACAAATGTCTCAGATTACTGTTCCAATCTATGCTACTAAGGTAATCATTCAAACCATTAAAATCAGTTTTTAAAAAATTAAACGTTTTAACCAGATTGCTGGCAGTTTCTAGAAAATCGTACACCTCAATTTCAATCGAAGTCTCAATATGGTAAATAGAATTGTTTAACAAAGAATATGGGGCTTCAAAAGTATTTGCCTTAATCTCATCACAGCAGATAAAAACAAGATCTAGTAATCTATTTTGTGAATTTAAAATTGAACTTATTTGACACAAATTATGAGAAATTAGGAAATCAATTAAAATAAATTCAATATCTTTCTTTAAGTTACATGGTACAAGCATTTTATCGTCATCGGACCAAGACCAAACAATGTCTCCAACATTGAAATCGCCCAAAATACATATACTGGCGGTATTATCGTGATTATCAAAAATGAAATTAATGTTAGATATGTGTTTTTCATAGACATCTAATTTACTCCCTGATGGGACATAATTTACAATAAAAATAAGTGAACTCACGACGCCTGTGACGTTTAATGAAAAACAGAGCTGTTCCACTTCACCATCTGGTAACGGAACCTCCCAGCAGGTAATACCTCGACGAACAGCTGCGAGAATTCCTCCTCCGCGATCCTCTTTCTTTTTACACCGATCAAAACGAAAAACACAATAAAAGGACTCATCGAAAATTTCAGAGTCAGCAATATCTTTGTACAACCATGGTTGATGGAAACATTGTCCTACAAAACATTTTGAGTAAGAATACCTGCTCTCTTGAAAAAAATATATCTACAAACATAAGTTTTATTTCAGCACAAGAATTTGTTTCGGCGTCTTACGAAGATGTTGCCGAATTCTACAATTTAAGGCGAGATATCGTAGACGAAACGGAAGACGAAAATCGTACAGGTACATAATATAATCAGCATCTCATAAGAGCAATATATTGTTAGCGCATTTTATATCTGATCTATATCTACAGAAATATTTAAATGGTCAAATGACCAAACAAAGTATCTTCTTACGCTTTACGAAGAAAGATTCAAGCAAATAGGTCCCATGAAACAATTCAGAACTAAGAAGCATATGTGGGCTTTCATCTGCGAAGCTTGCTGTACAAATTATGCAATAAATGTAGCTCCGGAACAAGTAGAGGGTCGCTTCAAAACCATCATGAAAAAAACAAAAGCAATAATAAAAAACAAACAGACGAGTGGAGCAACACGAAAAGAAATATCGTCATCATTTATGAATAATATCATAAATGATGACGATTCTTTGTTTCCGCAGGTTTTCATGGGGCCTAATAAGCTGCTAAGGAAGTCAAACCTCTTACCAATTCAAAATCAGCAATGTCAACCATCGACAAGCCATCACGATACAGAAAACCAGTCACCAAACTCTTTGTCCGTCGAGGATTCGGATGGAGCTGATGACGGTGATGGCATTTTGCTAGCCAGCCGCAGTCCTACTCCAAAAAAAAAAAAGTGCCTTATGGAGAAGATGGTCGACCAACTAATCGAGGACAAACGTGCGTGGTCTTCTGCAAAAGAAGAGCAAAAAGAAAGACGCCACAAAGAAAAATTGGAGAAGTTTTCTCAGCTGGGAAATTTGCTTTCCAGTGTGCTCCAAGCAAAGTCACCATGAATTACATGTTTTTTTTTAGTTTAATATATTTATTTATTAATTTTTGCTGTGATGCAACCAAACAAAGTCACCATGAATTACAAATGTTTTTTTTAGTTTACTTTATTTATTAATTAGTTTTTCCTGTGATGCAAACAAAGTCACCATGAATTACATGATTGTAATTTTTTTTTAGTTTACTTTATTTATTTTTTTATTTTTTTGTTTCTGTGATGAAGTACTATTTAATTTTATTAAGTTTTTGCTATTGAAATCGTTGCAATAAAAGTCAATATGTACATTAAAATATGTTAACTAAAACCTGTCTGCTATTCTGTTTCTTTTAATTTCTCCCAATCGCTGCAATGTTAAATCAGGCTGCACTTCAACGTTTTCCGTTTCGCCGTTGTTTGAAATGTCTTGCATGGCTGCGGCTTCTACATCCCAATTGTCGTTTTCATCGATACACATATTGTGTAGTACGCAGCATGCCAGTATAAATTTGCACATCCTTTCCACTGTGTGAAAATCCAAACGCATTATCTGACGGAACCTGACTTTTTAAGAGGCGAATGAGTTTTCAATCTTAACTCGCGTTTGGCTCGGCCTTTTGTTGTATTTTCGCCTCCTTGCTGTCATGTTTCCTGTGTCCTTAAATGGTGTCATCAAAAATTCCCTTAAAGGATATGCGCCATCGCCCAATATATGGTATTGTGATCCGCAAATTAGTGGTAGATCCTTACTGATAAAAGATAGTTGGAATACTCTAGCATCATGAATTTTGCTAGGCGCTTCAACAAATACGTCCAGATATCGGGTATCAGCATCACAAATACCCTGAAGGGTCAAGGACAACAGGTCGTGTCGATTTATATAATTATGTTGATCTGATTTTGTTTGCTGGTTTCCTAACGTATATGTAACATCCATCGATGCATCCCAGTACATTTGGAAATAATGCTATCTGAGAGTAACAACTTTAGGTTAACGTTATAAATTCTATGCATCGACTAACCTGTTCAAATTTTGCTGAAATTTGAGCTTTCTCTTCGACGGTTGATGGAAATTTAACAAATTGGGGTGAAATTTCAAAAATTAATTCCAACACATTCGATATGAGTGTGTATGTTGAAGATATGGATACCCCAAACAAATTAGCTACTTCTCGGTAGGATTCCTTGTTTCCAGCAAACCTTAAATTAATAAACAAGTCCTTCTTTTGCCTCGCCAATTATTTTTAGTAATGCTTACCAAAGAAATACGTATATTTGTGTTTTAGCAGGAATTTCTTGTCTGCCTCCGCCACCCTGCCTTCTTTTAAAATGAGTCGAGTTTTCGTACATATTTATTATTCTTTGTGCAGTTGCCCTTTGGACTCGAAATTGTTCGCGGAACTACAATGAAATAACTTTTAACAAACATCTTTTAAAAACATATCTAATGAGTTATACCTCAGTTTCGGAGTATTTTTCCACAACATCAATAAAATCTTGGACTCTGTTTCTTTTTGTTGGTTGAAATAATTGCTGCACCACGAATTCATCATTATCTGATGAGGACGATGATGAGGAAGATGACAAAAGATCACTTAACGCCATAAATACATCCATTTTTTTAATCCTTTTTAAAACGAACTTGTTGTTGTTTCTTGTCCCACACTTTTTTCTTTCTTGTTTGACTTTATTTCTTTGTTTTTAATTAACTTTTCGCCATGAAACTTAAAATTTGTTTTAACCACTGCGAAACGTAAACACGAATTGACACTGACGTTTTCTTTTGACGTTCGGTTTATGTGTGTATTAGTGCTTCTTGAGTGGATTCTGACTTCGAATCGAGAAGCGAAATTTTCTCCTCAGAATCACCAGAAGAGTATTTTTTGTCCCAATGGAACGGTTTGAGGAGTGATTTTTTCGATTCCGGACTCTTCCGGACGCTTCTTTTTGCCCAATGGAAAACGACATTAATGAACTTGTCCGCATTCTGGCAACGATCTTCTACAGGGATTGGTTTCCCAATTTTAAGTTCGAATTCTTAGAGAAAAACTAAGTACGGGATCTTATTTAAAATACTTTTATTATCTTTAATACGAATTTTGATCAAAATCGGTATCGCGGTTTTTGTAAAAAATTGTAATGACAGTTTTCGCTATATGTCCAAATTTCAAAGTATGCAGTCATCTTAACCTCATCCACATAAGTTAAAATATCAATTTTGGTTGAAATCGTTGGAGCCGTTTTCGAACAAATCAAACACTTTATATGGGAAGTCCCATTAATATTGAGGTTACCATGGAAAAAAAACGGCCCCGGACTGTAGGCCCCCAAACTCCAAATCCGCCAACCGTTTAGGTTGTAGGCATAGATAACATATGGGCAGACAGATGGACAGACGGACAGAATTTCGAGACCCACTGTTTTGAATTCCTTTTTCATCGTAATGTTAGAATTGATTAACATCTCGTGATCGAAACTTTGTGCGAATACAATATCTTTGTCTTACTGTACGTAATCGAGAAAGTAAAAAAACAATAAGATGACTTTTATGAACTCTTAACGTCATCTAATTGTAAGGGTACGTATCTTTCAATCCTCTGTATTTTTGAGCCTTTATTTTTCAGTGACTTTTCGGTTTTCATATAGAATAACATTTGTAATTAGATTATTATTATTTATTACTTTACATATATGCAGTGTGATCCACTTTCCACTGATGTAAATAGCACAACATTAATTCTTTTTTTTTTTTTTTTTACAACGAACGTCATTAAAAAAAATACCACCCACCTCTATATTGCACAAATGTTCTTTGGAATTTGCATGTAACTAAAGAAAGACATATATGCTACACTTAACTCCCCTTCGGCGCAATTCTGAAGATTTCGAAACTTACGAGTTGGGATAAAAAGTAGCATAAGTGAGCTTAAGGTAATAAAACAACTCTACCTACTCTTTGACTAAGACCCTGCAGAATTTTAATAGCCAAACTTTTGAAAATCATAGCTCGTTTTGTATGCTTGTGGATTTTAGGTACCTACTCGAACTCGCTTATACCCAACTTTAATTAATAGGCTCCGCTACCATGCGATAAACATGTTTTCCATGACATAATCTCGAAAACTAAGAGCATGCGATGTTCAATGTCCTTTCCGGCAACATCGATCTACCTACCTGAAGTAGAAATAGGAAGCAAGAGTGTATTTCTTTATCTGAAAGGATTTGCTTTTAAGCATAGCGTAAATGATTTATTCGAAAGTTATTCGTATCCCTCGTTGGCTCTCGTTTTTTTCTGTGTAAGACTTATAGTGTCCTTTTCGTGGTCCCTGGTTCAGTACGAGCTAGGGTGACAAAAAATTCTCACTTAAAACCTAGTCACTGGATATGCAAAAAAATACGCGTTTTGCACAAGACTATCCTATTGTTGGTTTTAATTGAATGTCCTTTCGGGAGGCCATAATAATTCCTCTGCTTTAGTTAATTTATACACCTGGCAAGGTACAATCCCTTCAGGTCACGTAACAACTAAAAGCCGCAAAGTTAGTTTTTTTATTGCGTTGTATTTCAATCCTTCGACTTGAACATGTTTTAGCACTTAAGTGGTTGTCAAGTAGAAGGAGTTGCAAGTGCAAGCTATTCTTCGTCGATTCACCCCTGGTGCATCGCCAACACACCGGATGTAGAAAAGTGGAAAAGTGAAATATCAGTGAAATGCATCTCTCTCGCCGTCATCTTTCCCGTCGTCACCACCATCACCATCATCATCGTCGTTGTAATTGTGTATTCAGAGTGAGCTGGAGCAAGATGAGTGGAAGATGGTGGATATTGGCAAGGATTTAAGGAAGTGTCATCGCATTGTAGTCCCGCGTTCAGGGTTCACGATGACGACGTTGTATATTCCATGGATGAATGGGTAAGTGAGACATTAGCACGCCATATTCGGTAACTGAGAATGCCACTTGAGCCCACCCTATGAAGGTCAAGTAGGATCTTGATGGATATTTGTAACTTGTATATGAAGCAGATTGTCAGGAAGGGGTGGAAGAATTTCTTTAGAGTAATGGATAGGCTTGTGTTACAATTGAAGGAAGTTTTGCAAGAGAAATTTGTACACTAAGCACGTTGCTGTGGCTATTGCGGCTACAGAGAAAAAGAGGTGAAGACGCTTATTCGGAATAAGTCACGATATACATAAAAAAATCGATATTTTGTGTCGCATAGTGTGTTCGCACTTGTGTTATGCTTATATTGTGTGTTGCAAATAAAAGGATTTCCTATAATAATCTTTCCCTTTCAGCCACTTCCGGCAATTTGTGATACTTTGTCGGAAAATTATAGCACAGGGTCGACATATGAATCACATGAGCTATAAAAAAATGTATGCTACATGCAGCGTGCCGAAATTGACCTAAGGTTACCTAGTGCTCATGGAAAAAACACATAATTCTTACTTGTTACCTGTCAACCTAAATGCCAACCTATTCATTTTCTTTTTTCCACAAACGCAAGAATCTGTCTCTTTTTAATTTCACCCTCAACGAGGTAAGACTTGGGGCTGAATCTAAATCACTCTTTTTTGTCATATAAATTCCTTCACAAGGAAAATGCTTCCTATCAGCGCCTTTCATCTATCATAAAGCACCCGCACAATTAGGTAATATTTACATTATATGCCGAGCTCTTTCACTGATGTAAACCAAAATGGACTTATCGCTAGATATATAATTGAATTTGAAAAGTCAAAAGGAAAAATCAAAAACAAGACTTTATCTCATGAAACAACTTATTTCCCTGCAGAGTATCCTTTAAGTTCCACTAGCTTCTTATCAATTTATGTTTAGACAATTGTCAAATCTTACAAAATTGACAAGTCTACCAATATGCTGACAATAAACACTTATCCACTAACGTTTTCTGTAAGATTGACAGATAATACTTTCTCTTTAGCTTAGTAAAAGATTATGATCTGTATTGTATAAAAAACAAAGTTGTAGACGTAAGACCGCCCATAACTCGAGCTATCGTCCGATTTGACCTATATTTTTAGGGTTCCGTAGCCAAATGGCAAAAAACGGAAACCTTATGGATTCGTCATGTCTGTCTGTCTGTCTGCCCGTCCGTATGTCACAGCCACTTTTTTCCGAAACTATAAGAACTATGCTGTTGAAACTTGGTAAGTAGATGTATTCTGTGAACCACATTAAGCTTTTCACACAAAAATAGAAAAAAAAAACAATAAAAGTTCTTCAAAAATGATATTAGCTGTTTTTTATTATCAGCTATGATCCATATAGATCATCGATTTACATGCACTTGCAACAACAGCACATGATCCTGCTTCTCATCGAGATCACGAATCATGATCTGAAAATTATGTCTACTATATCCGACTAGGTGGCTTGTTTTATTTTTAAATGTTGTTGTGCCTGTAAACGATAGCCACACAATCACGTTGCCAGACTAAAAAATGGAACACAAAAAATCAAAGTTATTTTGTTTTTCCCCGTTCTATAAAGGTATGTCCAGACCAGCCAAACATTTGATAAACAATTGAATACCTACATGTTCCATATTTATTTCTAAAACACTTATTAAACAAAACAATTTTTATGAAATGTTTAGAAATATTTTGCTGGTTTGTTCCTAAACACCAAAACAACGTTTATGAAATGTTTCACAGTTACCCAATCGTGATGGGAAATAATTTTTGTTTTACTAGTATCCCTGCAGAAAGTGAGCGCTTTTATAAAAATGTCCAGAAAAGCTGAATACCTAATGAGAAAGTGATTCATTTAATACGATTATTTGAATTAAATCGCGTGTCGCGTAATTGCCAAGATCAAAATTACAAAAATAAAAACTCGCTTCTAATAATCCCACCACATTATTTTCTTCTAGTCCAAAACAGGATAAAGTTGAAACATTTCACAAACATTTACACCCGTATTAATAAACAAATATACGAGTTGATAACTTTTACGCAGTGTTTATTAATACGGGGGTTAGTAAATAAATTTCAGAAATCTTTTATAAATGTTTATAAAATCTGTCCGTTTGCTTCAGACACATTTCGTAACCATTTCTGAAATGTTTCGGTGGTCTGGACACACCTTAAAACGCCAAGATAAACTCAAGCGGTAGCAGCAAATATTGTTCATGTGTTGCATATTTGAACATAAAATACTAAATTTGTTTCACAAAAATATATTTGAAAAGAAAAATTATGCAATTTTGATTCAAAGGGAAATTTGAAAATTGATTTCCCATACATTTTGTACGGAGAATTTCTTTTTTTTTTAGTTTTGATCGTTATATACAGTGAGATTGTATTTGTCAAGAGTTCTGTCTGATTTGTGTAATTTCGAATATTTTCTTTACGGAAACCATTGACTATTGATATATTCAAGTCCTTCGTGCTTTGTCTTTCAGTGCATTATCGGACAGCACATCAAACTCGTTGCAAGTAGAGTTACTGTCAAAGTTAGGGCTTCTCTAAATAAAACAGTAATGAATTATTTGCCTACGGACATGAAATTTAAGCCACTTGAAATTAAATTCGGGATTGGAACAGTGGCCATACGACTTTGGAATTTGGTAGGCTACATCATTACGCACATATAATATGGCGAGACCGCGATGTAAAAAGTATAAAGGATCTAAGCGATAACCAGGGAGATCGAATTCTGAGTTACTAGAATTGTCTCCCACCTGGGTCTCGCACAGTGCCTAAACAGCTGGTTTGTACAGGGTCCGCCAAATAACTTTTTTTTTTTGAAAATGCTGTAAAAAAAAAATACTGAATATTTTCTCAAATTTCTTTTTTTATTTGAAAGTACAATCCTTCCGGTTAATAATGGAAAATAATTTCATTTAAATGGCTGCCTCGGCTGGCCATGCAGTAGCCTACACGATCGGTCCAATTTTTAAGCACATTATCGATTGTGTGCAGCTGTATTTCACCAATGGCTTCACGAATATTGTCCTTTAAAGCGTCAATTGTCTCTGGCTTGTCGGCGTAACACTTATCTTTTACGGCACCCTACAAATAATAGTCCAACGGTGTCAAATCGCAGCTCCGATTTGGCCAAACGACATCAGCTCTGCGGCTGATAATGCGATCTTCAAAAACAGGGCGCAAAACATCGAGTGTAGCTATTGCTGTGTGGGACGTAGCGCCGTCCTGTTGAAACCAAATGTTGCCAATATCTTCCTCTTCAATTTTTGTGAAGAACTTTTTTCACAAGATAACGAACATACGGAGCTGACGGTGCTTCTCTTCTTCCAAATTCAGTACGCAATTTTCGCACACATTCTGCAACATTACCATGATTTTCAAAGTAATGTCGCAATATTTCCCAGCGTTGTTCAAGCGTATACACAACCATATTCGTTCAGCGGAAGGATAAAACTAATTATCTGTCAAATCAGATATTAGCTAAGTGTTACCATTCGCGAAATAAGCACTAGTTGAAAAAAAAAAGTTAGATGGCGGACCCTTTATTTAGCAATATGGACGTACACCGAAAATAGATTCGATCGCAGACCACGCTAAAAATCTACTCTGAAGTTCCTCATTGAGACAAAAACACAATTCCGACGCTAACTAAGCAGAATTATGAAGCTGAGATCCTAGTTTAGTTTTCCAAACCAAACTGCCGTAGGTGTTATGCCCGTACGACAATTTGTTTTGGTCCACCAAAAAAACCTTCACACACAACCCGCTATCCGCCAGATGATGCCCTCACTCAGCCATTTTTTTTGCCACTGCACTGCACACTGCACTAGCTATTATTATTATTATTGATTGCGAAGAAATTGTTGGGAGTTGGCGTCACAACCCAATATGACATTCCTTTACTCACGAAACAAAACATTTCGAAAAACGAAAGCTCTTAAATGAATATATAAAAAAATAAAATATTACGTATAGTAGGTATTAATATTAAGAATAATGATATTTTTAAAAAAAAGTACGGTCCCAATCGAATTGGATTTTATTGGAAAACTATAGACTAGAGCGAAAAGCAGTGAGCGAAGAGCTTCACACGCTTCTGGATTTCGGTCAAATGTATCCAACGTGCTATTCTACAAAATGAACTGGTTACCTTGGAAAGCAGACCTTTTTAAGAATCAGATACCACGTTATATTCTTGCCTCCCCCATTTTATGGCAAATGGCTCTGTATCTCTGTGGCTGAGTAAAGAGCAAAAGCAAATATGGTCTAAGCACTTAGCATTCCATTTGTGTATTAATGTAAGAAAAAAGGTCGGCTTTGTTGTCCGAAAAAATCTTGATCCAGGGATTAATTAATTTGTTCCCTATAGCAGGAAAAAATGATGACTTTGACGCCGACCGCCAAAGTCATCATTTATAGGATTTTTAAAATGGCCAGTTGCTAACCACACCTTTTGTGTTTTGCTTAGGCAGATCTCAGACTTTTGTTTACTGAGCAATGGTAGCGATTAATAGATCATGATGTATGTATATTTGTAATTCCAGGTGACTGAATTGAAATTTGCGTTGCCTTTCAGTTTACTAACTTCCTTCTATCAGTCGCAATCTGTGAGTTATAAAACAAAAAAGTCATCTCATTCAAAACAATACTCTATCAAGCTGCTTATATACAATAGGTCTACAGAAGAAACTGGCTCATTGGCCCCATATAAAGTGGAGTGATGAACTTCAAATAACAGAGGTCTTTCTAGCTTTGAAACTGTAGTAAAGCAAACCATAAAATGAATAAGTCCACACCTTGTTATTCTCCGTGTCTCCTTTTAGCTCCTATATACAATGACAGTTATACAGTTAATTCGCAGTCACCCCATTAAATACAAAAGACCAAATAGCCTACGCATTAAGACCACCAAATAAGTAAATATTATCAAAAATGTTTCCTCATCCTTAAGAATCACTTTGCAGCTCATTACCCTTTTTGCCCTAGTATTATTTGTATGGTAATATCCAGCGCCTCTGGTTCCTTTCATTTGGATGTCGACGCTTTCACGAGAGGATAAAAAGCTAAAATTATGAAGCATAAGTAGAATGTGCCCGTGGTAAATGTTAGCGTAGCTGTAGCAGAAACCAGATGTCCTTAATTACCGGGATGTACATTGGCAGCATCATTATCATTCTGATAAGGACCTACGAACCCAGTTGAATGAAAGCATAACAAAATGGTGTGTAGCAACGAGGGAGAATGAGAAATATAATTTCAAGGACATTCCATTAAACAGTGTCCTTCATTGGCTAAGTATTCTATGAATTTAATTTAGGTAACTTAAAAATATATCTGAATTTATTTTGATATTTTTGATTTCGTTGAGAATCCATTATACGAATGGAACTTACCCGGTGTCGCCACAAGCAGTATTTTATAGCATGCAATATATCATATACATTCATAATATGAAAATTGCCAATGGAGACCGCAAATAGTATGCTATAAAAAATTTCTTTCGATATATTGATCAGCTCATAGAATGCTCATAGTATGGTATGGGCTGTCGTTTCTGTGAATTTTGACACTTGGATATTTTGTCCGCGATGGCTGAGTGGCGAATGGACGAAGTATTAAGGCATCTAATGTGAGAATGCAACAACATGCTCTTCTCAGCGAAATTTGAATAAATGAAATAGTAAGCTATGAAATGCCCACCCTACATTTTATTGCATACTATCTTTCTTTCTTTCTGTGAAAATTGCCACATAGCAAGCTCTGAGATATTGCTCATCGAGACGCAGTGTTAGAGAATAATAGAAATTGTACTCAAACTCTAAAACTAAAAAAATATTTAGACGTTTGCTTTTTTTATTTTTCTTAAACTCTTTGACATTAAATAAAGTTAGTATTTTGATAAGTGTTTAAAAAAAAAGTAGTTGGCGCAACACAAAAATTCGTTTTTGTGCGCGCTTTTATTTTTGGGACGAATTGAAGGGACTTACAATTTTATGCTGAGTCCGAACGGCTAATTGAGAACATTCGAGGGTACAACAACTTTCATGAAAGTTGTACCCTCGGATATTCCATGTGACCATGGCCTTTTAAGGGGACGAGGTCAAGATTCGAACGGTCAAAATTCTTTTCACAAAATTCAGCTTTCAAAATTCTGTTTTCATAATTCTGCGTATGTAAAATTCTTTTTACAAAATTCTGCAAACAGAATTGCAGAATTTTGTAAGGCAGAGATGTAGAAATATTTGCTTTTGATTTGTATTTTTTTTATATTGTTTTTTTTTTTTTTAATTTTTGTTTTCTTTAGACGCTCCCACTCTTAGACCACGTGACTGTAATACTTTAAGGCTTTGAATTATTTAATCAACTGACTAATTTCGTTAACTATTTATAATACATTTAAGAACTTTTGTTCATTATATTATGACTTTAAATCAATTCAAGTAAAAATATAAAAGTTTTAAAACAAATATAATGCTGATCTTAAACATATCATTCAAATCATCCTGAGACAGTATATTTATTTATATTGACATTGTCCGATCCTATTTCGAGTGTACGGTTTTGTGAGTGAGTGTTTTGAACTGCATAGGTGAGAACAATAGGCAATCTCCGGCGTAGCCTTGTACTTTTTAAAGAGGTAATTGATGCAGAAAAATTGTTTGCTATAATACAGGGTCCGCCAAATAACTTCTTTTTTTTTTTGAAAATGCTATAAAAAAAACTACTGAATATTTTCTCAAATTTCTTTTTTTATTTGAAAGTACAATCCTTCCGTTAAATAATGGAAAATAATTTCATTCAAATGGCTGCCTCGGCTGGCCATGCAGTAGGCTACACGATCGGTCCAATTTTTAAGCACATTATCGATTGTGTGGAGCTGTATTTCACCAATGGCTTCACGAATATTGTCCTTTAAAGCGTCAATTGTCTCTGGCTTGTCGGCGTAACACTTATCTTTTACGGCACCCCACAAATAATAGTCCAACGGTGTCAAATCGCAGCTCCGAGGTGGCCAAACGACATCAGCTCTGCGGCTGATAATGCGATCTTCAAAAACAGGGCGCAAAACATCGAGTGTAGCTTCGGCTGTGTGGCACGTAGCGCCGTCCTGTTGAAACCAAATGTTGCCAATATCCTCCTCTTCAATTTCCAAAAATTCGTTCAACATGGCCCGATAACGATCACCATTGACTGTAACGGCCACTCCTTGCTCATTTTCAAAGAAAAATGGCCCAATTATGCCTCTGGACCAAATTCCGCACCAAACAGTGACTCATTTTGGGTATATCGGCTTTTCAATGTATGCGTGCGGGTTTTCTGTGTTTACATACCCGCCAAGATGAAAATGAGCTTCATCTGAAAAGATGATTTTTTTTGGCAAAATCGGCATCTTCGTGTAGGCTTCTGCATGGCCAGCCGAGGCAGCATTTGAATGAAATTATTTTCCATTATTAACCAGAAGGATTGTACTTTCAAATAAAAAAAGAAATTTGAGAAAATATTCAGTAGTTTTTTTTTTATAGCATTTTCAAAAAAAAAAAAAGTTATTTGGCGGACCCTTTATATGTGGCTTATCTACCAAATTGCAGGGCGCTGATATAGTTGGTACGTGCTTCTACCACTGTATTTCCAAATCAAAGTAAACCATGTATACCTTCATGGATTCAGAAAGTGCTTGGTTTTCTTGAGATGGATAAATCAGTCGTCCATTTTGATTCGTTGTATATAATACAGTTTAAATTGAGAAGGTGGTAAGCTACATATTTTTACACTACCTTCCAAATAACACATTTATAGGTGCTTCTGTAGGACCTGGTTCATCCATTCCTGTATACGGAGTTTAGTAGCTAAACAACTTTTAAGTCATCCATCTCAAGTTGTTCCAATTAAAATGTTAACGTCGGAAACAGTGCAAGATGGGCCTGGGCACATATCACTGACGTTTCTCGTAATTACAACACTGCGCCAATATCCTTATTATTCCTAATGCTATGTAAGTAAGTACACCGTTGTTGTATACGACCTGTGCGGATATTAAAATACAAAACACCCTCTGTTTAGTTATCCTTTCTTCTCGATGCATCGTGGCAACCGGTTTATACGCTCACAAAAAATCAAGAATTTATGTTCCTTGCGTGGGAATAAATCCTTTGTCGGGTTGCACCCGTCCCAATATATAAAATCCGGGATACAAACTTCAAATGCAGCAGGAGCAGCATCAGTAGTGTAGTGAGTAACTCACTTTCAGACATAATAATGTAATAATATTTTTCCACGTCGTTAGCCAACGACCGACTTGCTTGAGAGATACCTCCACGCTCGACTTGTGAGGGCGTGAGGATATATAAGATATAAATAACAAACACATACACGGTGCGAACAGCAAGAGACGGGAAGGTATACCCAGGTTGGTCATGATAGGTTAGGTAACATGTGCAGCTCTTCCCAAAGGACGTAGACAGATTTATGTTCGCACATGTGTTTTTCTCGACGGTATTTTCAACTTCTTCTCAGTGCGGTAGTAGGTGCCTGCTATGAATTGAACTGCTTAGAGATTGAGGAAACTATCATGAAAGTAGTGGCAACTGGCAAAATGTGAAAGTTAAAGTGAATCCCGCAATTGAGGAAGTCGATGAAGGTGAGAGGGAGTGCGAATACAAACAAAATCACATCAGTCATTAGGGACCGAGACTAAAAGCCCCAATGGAATAAAGTTTTATTACACAAGAAGTTAATCGGAAACCTTTCGATATTTCATTTAGAGAATGCTGCAGTGAGGAGTATTACTTTACACGAAGTAGAATTAGTGAGTGTGGATTCTTTTGTTTGGATTGCGGTCAACAGTTTGACATCGATGAAGTGGTCGATAAAGGTGCTTAGGGATTTAACTTCTTCATACTTTGGCATAACTTTGGATAACTATTATATCAATAAAAAAACTGATATACTTACCTACTTTGTACTTTAGCTGACCACACAGTCCGTAGTGGATCTTGACCATAACCAATGCCCCCTTCAAATTGAGCCTTCTTTTGACTAACCGCCAACAGAGATTGGCTGGTTTTATACTTCTTTTGATATAATATAATTTTTAAAGTATAACCTTCAGAGCCAAAAGAAGAGTCTTGAACTAATAAGAAGTTTTAATTGTCTATTCCGACTTTTTATCCAATTTATTAATATTTGCTTTTGTCCTTACACACGACGAATCCCGTTTCAGGCACACTTGTGTTTATTCTCTACATCTGCGCCATAAAATATCTGAAAAAATTGTGCGAAACACGCAGACTAAAACCAAATGATTAATGTCACGTTTTATAAAATACCTATTAAATGGTGTTTAATATTATATGAGGCTTCTATACCATGTATATCTTAACAGTAAATTAAGGATACTCTAGAGAAGCAAGGTTCGACTCTCGAAAAACAAAAAGTAAATTTTAAATTTTTTCTAACAATACGGCACCACACACGCACATGTGAAACCTTAGTTCCGGAAAAAACTTAAAAGTTCAATAAAAACTCACACAAACGAATGGCTGTGAGAAGCTATAGTATATATAGTCTATATAGACAAAACAGATTTGGGTCAAACTTTGTCTAAGGTTTGATTTCCACGACAGACATATGCATATCAGAGCTGCTGATGGACATTGTGTAACAGATAAGCAAGTAATAAGCTTTGGCGTCTTTTCTCGATAACCACTTCGACGAGCTTATGTACAGATTTTTTTTTGCAAGAGCACCAACCAAATGGCTAACGATTTTTACAATTTCAGATCCAACGCCAACAGACTTGAACCTGCCAATTAAATTTTATAAATGCGTTTTTGTTTTCGTAGAATGTGTGTTACTGGCCAAACTACGCAGCATCACATAGCAATTCTGGTGGACATTATTATTAGCGAAATAATATAATCACCAATTTCGGAACAGTTTTAACAACGAGGTTCTGTCTCCCAACCAATTCGTGGGCGGTAATTTGGAGCGGTTAAAATGTTAAACTGATTCTTTTTTCAGTCCAACGAATTTATTTGCAAAGCTTACCAGCAGAGACAATACTGAGACCACCAACTTCGGCCGATTTCCCGTTACTTGCCAACAAGCTATATTTTCATGGGGTGGCAAACGCTAAGTGCGTTAGTATTGTTACACAGAAATTCGTATTGGCAAATGTCACGTAACTTCAAAAATTCCGGCTCACCAACACGCTCGCACCTTGCATATGTCACTTCCGCTGTGGACAAAGCTGCTGACAGCGTTCATAAAATGTTGTCCGTTAAATTTGAAATTATTTATATACGTGTGGATAGTATTTTTTTTTGGGAATAAGTGTACTTGCTTTAAATATTTATGAAAAATTGTCAATGCAGAATGGTTGCATGAAAATAAAAACATTTTGAGCAGGTTTTCTTCAGTTATTAAAGAAAAATTCATACAATAAATCGATCTTAATGATATCGAAAAGAGGTAAATACTAAATACACAACCATGTTTGTCCTTACATGTTCTATTATATAAAACATATATTTTAGATAATTTTACTAACCAACCAAATCAAATTATTCGCCTTTTAACAATTTATAATAACTAACCAATGGCATTCAGTAATATAAAAATGTGGAATTCCCGAACTCTTTCACATTTCCCCACGGTTGCCGAGGTTGGCAGCATTTATTTTTGTAGTTTTTGTGTGTTTTTGCATGTCACACTGATTCTTTTTTGACATAACACCGATAGGAATACAAAATGGCGAATTTGAAAAAAATTAAGGGGCCCAGCGGCAAGAGGATTGTGAGTTGGGGGTCTCAGTATGGTTTGTCTATGGTTTATACTATAAATACTAAAATAGTGTCAAATGCCACTTCAATGGTATTAAAAACAATAGATTAATTAATTGGTGGGGTGAAAATTAAATGGTAATGTACACATTTGAAAAAAAAAAAGTAACGGTAATACAACCATTAAGGTACAATTCAAGTTACATATAAAACTTAAATATAGATAAAAGAAAATACTTAAGTTATATCAGAAAAAATAGATTCAATATTAGTGTAATCGAGTGTAACAGCCATTGTTTAACACATTTGTGAAACCTACCAGGAACGGTTATTAATCTGATTTATACGGGTAGCTTATTAAAAATGTGACACGATGAAACCAATAAAAGTTACGAAAGGCGGTGGTACGGGAAAACGGAACATATTCAATGATCGTAAAATTACTGCGTAAGTTATAATCAGAATTTAATCTAAAATCTCGATTTCCCGATCTTTTCAATACCTTAAAACAATAGAAATGACGGACTGGAAGAATTTTCATAACATTGAACAATGGAAAACTATGCTGTCTTTTTCTGTATTTTTCTTAAAACATTTTTTTCTAGAATTAAATGGGGCTGAATTTTATTTTCGATATGCCCCTCCCCAGTATGTAAATCATTTTTAATAGTTTGTCCGAACAAACATTTTTAAGATAAAAGAAATGTATGCAAGAAATGGAGCGTGCAACGAAATAATTTTTTTAAATACTGTATATGGTTCGCAAAGGTCATGTTAGAGTAAATATTGAGCCCTAAGTATTTAAAATCTTCTACATCCTCAACTAAAAAAAACTCATCACTGTAATGTAGCGTGTTACTAAAAAGATGAAGCAGAGATACAATGGCAGTCACGCAGTATGAATTTTTGGCAATCCGTAGAATGAAAGTAAAACTCAGCATTACAGTCGGATGCAGTCGATAGGTTAAAAAACATTAATTTATTTTTAGAGCTAATCTTCAACCTCTGTTTAGCGAACCAGATCCTTAATAAGTTAAGATCCCAGTTGATATCAGAACTAAGTCGAAAGCACTACCTGAACCGTAGGAACATCCAATATTATCTGCGAAGGCAGTAAGTGTACCCTTAAAATCCAGTTAAAAGAGTGAGTTTATGCATATAAGGAACAAAATAAGTCCCAATACAGAGCCTTGAGGCACTCCCAAACTCAAAAATTGAACATCACTCCTAATTTCACCGATCTTAACTCTTTGGGATCTATTTGACAAATAAGATCCGACCCAATCAAGCATAAAGCCACGAATACCAGCATTTTCAAGCTTTCTCAGCAAGATAGTGTGTTTTTTTTTTTTTTATGTTCCCACACCCAGGCAGACACTGCGGCCTGAAAGATCTATTGTATCAATGGGTGGAGGTTTAATCTAAGAGACGTTCGACCTCCCTGATGAAGGTCAATAAGTCCTTAGTAGCAGAGTGCGCTATATCTGCTGGCGTACAAGTCTTAAAGACACGTTTTCTTAACCAATGAAAGGCCGGGCAGTCACAGAAGATGTGTTCGGAGGATTCGACATCCTCCAGACAAAATCTGCATTCTGTTTCCGGACAGAGGTTCACTTTGTTGAGGTGGTATCTAAGGCCACAATGACCTGTGAGGAAGCCCACTAGCTTTCTTATATTATCCTTACTGAGTCTAAGGATTTCCTTATAGGAGTAGGCCTTAATTAATCGCTTGGATTGTCTTAGACCAGGGACATGTTCCCAGTGATCAAGACGAAGCTGGTTTTCCCAATCGTTAATTTGCCTTAGCGCAGTAGTCCAATTGACTGTGCAGTAGGGTTCTGGTCCACAGAGAAGAGAGTCGGAACCAGCCCTAGCTAGTTTGTCTGCATGTTCGTTGCCTGCAATACCCTGATGGCCCGGCACCCAGCCAAGCCTAACCTTGTTGTGTTTGGCTAGGGCATGCAGAGCAACGTGACAGCATTTAACTGTTTTGGAGTCCATTGTATTGGACGCCAAAGCTTGTAAAGCTGCCTGACTGTCTGAGAAGATTTGAATGATTGCGCCTTTCATACCTTTTTTGGATATTAGATCAGCACAAATTTCGATCGCATGGATTTCCGCTTGAAAAACCGTGGGACACATTCCCATGGGTATCGAGACTTTGGTGTTGGGTCCAAAGACACCAGCTCCAACTCCGGAATCCATTTTTGATCCGTCGGTGTACCATACCAGGCTTTTTGGGTCAAGTGTCGGAACACCATTAGTCCAAATAGCGCGTTCACGTATTTCTACCTCATATAATTTCCCAAAACTATACTCCCTAACCATAGTGTCAGGAACGGAGCAGAACATGTCCAAGTTTGGGATTAGGTTAAGATTTTTCAGATGACCCACATGGTCAACTGATTTAAACCTATATTCTAGCTGCAGTTTAGTGGCGCATCTATAGCTGCCGTCTTCATAATAAAGTACTGCAAGGGTGAGAGCCCAATAATGGCCTCAAGTGCTGTTGTTGGGCAAGTGCGCATTGCACCTGTAATGCCGAGACAGGCAATCCTTTGAAGCTTCTGAAGCTTGTTTGCCGTGGTTCGTTCAAGTACTTTCGACCACCAGACGATTGCCGCGTACGAGATAATGGGTCTTACCATCATGGTATATAACCAGTGTATCATACTGGGATTAAGACCCCAAGTTCTGCCGTACAGACACCTCCCGGCCCACATAACTCTAGAGGCACGTTCTGTGGCGGATTTGATGTGTAGATTCCAGTTTAGTTTCTTATCAAGGATGATTCCGAGATATTTAACTTCGTTGGAGTAGTTTAATGTAGTTCCGTTCAGGATAAGGGGTCCTAAATTTAACAGTCTCCTTCTGGTGAAAGGAACTAGAATATTTTTGCTAGGATTGATAGATAAGCCTTCCGTAGAACACCATTCTGAAACATGTAGTAGAGCATTCCTCATTCTACTATTAATGGTAGCACAATGCTTTCCACTAATGATAATTGCCAAATCATCGGCATATCCGATGGCGTCATAACCTAAATTATGTAGCTTGACTAGTAGGCTGGGTATGACGAGTGACCACAGCAATAGGGAGAGCACACCCCTTCGGGGGCAGCCTTTGACTGCTGTCACCGACAGAGCCACTCCTCCTGACGAGGATGTTGTTACTCGACTTTCTATGGTAAGTCGAGTCTTCGATACCTTTACAACTGATTGCCCTAGCAATCGAGTCGTATCCGGTATTGTCGAAAGCACCCTCAACATCTAAGAATGCGCCTAGGGCAATTTCCTTGCGGTGAAGGGTGTCTTCTATCTTTTTGACGAGATGGTGAAGAGCACCCTCAGTGGACTTGCCTTTTCTGTACGCAAACTGACTTGAGTGGAGAGGGTTAGATATTAATATCTGACCTCTGATATGAACATCAATTAGTCTTTCCATGGTTTTAAGAACAAAAGATGTTAGACTGATAGGCCATTTTTGGGAATGAAAATTACGTTCAACTGTCTCCAAGTAAGGAATGTAACCCCAATTGTAACTAGCTCTATATAAGGTTGTAATTTCTGGCAGTATGACGCAATAACCCTCTGAAAAAGGGCTGGGAATATGCCGTCCCCACCAGGTGCTTTAAAAGGTTTGAAAGAGCCAACTGCCCATCTAACCTTATCTGGACTAAAAATCTTGCCAGATAGACTATTTACTCGTCTGGAAACAGAGATCCTGGGAGTATTCGTGTGATTCACGGATGGTCGAACCCGGAAAATGAACCTGAAGTAAGGTTTTGATTGTTTCCGTACGGTCCTTCGTGTAGGTTCCATCTGTTTTCTTAAGTAGGCCTACACAGTTAGACTGATCTTTTCTCAGAGCCTTGTGGATACGAGCTGCCACTGGCATATCAGATATGTCTTCACAGCATTTTCTCCAGGAGGCCCTTTTAGATCTTCTCAACTCTGTAATCTGTGAGAGCGGATCTACATTCGTCCCACATTTTGTTAACTTTTGCTCGATTGAAGAGTTTTCTAACCTTCCTTCTGAGTTTGGCCAGTTGGTCATTCCACCAGGGAACCTTACGTTTACTCAAACTGGTTTTGCTGACACAACTACCATGATAGGAGGTTATCAGCACGTTGTTGAGCTGGTGAGCAGCCTCATCAATGTCCCATATGGATTCAATTTGAGAGACAAACATATTCGTTTTTGAAAAGACAAGTTCTCGATACTTATTCCAGTCCGTCGACTTGGGATCGTATCTATCTTGTGCAAATGCAGACTGACCGGGTATATCAAACCTAATATGTTGGTGGTCCGATAAAGAGGCTTCGTCAGACACATGCCAGTTTACTACGTAATTAGACATAAATGGACTGGCAAGAGTGAGGTCAAGTACCTCCTCGCGTATCGCATTTATAAAGGTTGGCTTAGAACCTTTGTTTAAGATATCAACGTTATTACCAACTAGAAAATCTAAAAGACACTCACCTCTTTTATTGTTATCGCTGCTGCCCCATACCGTATTGTGTGCATTTGCATCGCACCCGATGATGTAGTGCAGGTTGTTCCTCATGCAGTAACGGATCAAGTTTTCAACTTCGATGGGCGGAATATTGGTGTCGTCACCAGGGAAGTACGCTGAGGCACAGACGATGTTATGTGTTTATTGAAGAAAATTAATTATTGAAAACGTTAAAAACATCCAATTCATCTGAAACATTTACGTCATTAACAAGAATTGTTGTAGGTTTTGGTGTAAAGGAAGATTTTTTTTAAATACTATTAACAACTCGCCATTCACTCTTTTAATTAACTTTAACAAAAAAGAATTGATTTATAATAATTATCACGGCACTTACGAAATTCTTTTTTAAGTCGAGAACATATTTTCCTATATCTTTTACTCAATCTTAAGTTGTTTGGGTTCTTTAAACACTTGATTCTTAACTTATTTTTTGATTTAACTTTCACAACAATGATACTTGTAATCCAAGGTCTTTTGCTCGACTTCTTTAGAGGCGCAATGGAAGTACATTCATCAATGTGTTTACTAAGAGAGTTTAAAAACAAAGTATACGATGCAAAGATATCACTTTCCGCATAAACCTCATACCAAAACTCATAAAATAGATCACTTTTAAGTTTTATAAAATCTTTTTTTTTTAACATTTCTAGAGCCACTTACCCCGACCTTTGCTTTTTTTGATTAGGCCAGTGTTTAGCAAGAAGGCTGTCATACAGTGGTCGGTAACACTGAGGTTAAAAATACCGCTTTCGCATGAGGTCAAAGAGATATTGGTCAATCGACCATAAAAGTGATCCAAACACCTTCCCGAGGCCATCCTAGTTGGATCACTAATAAAGCTTGCAAGACCATGTGATGCCAACATATCCAAGTAATTAGAAATCACTCCTATCTAGTAAATTGAGATTAAAATCCCCTGAAATAATTAGATTACCTGATTTTTGTTCATCTAACAGGTTGGAACATTCTTCCACGAACGACGCAACATTAAACATTATGCAATCTATAAACACATAAAAAAAACATACTCAAGATGATTAATTTCAGTATGAACTATCAGTAACAACACTATTACATCTTCTACTATTTAGTTCGAGGATTGAAAGGTCATCTATTATTATCATCATTAAGATTCATTAAAACAACAAAAAAAATTCAAATAAATATATCCGCACTAAATAAGTGCAAGATCATTGAATGGGCTAATAGATATTACCTATATCTGTATGTTCTCAGTGGCTTCCGCGTGGTGTGGATTGCGGTGGCATTTGATTTTGATTTTGGTTGGGATATAGGATGATCTTAAGGATATTATGTATGATGAACCAACTTCGATATTTTAATATCGTTTCCCTTTGTTCCGCACAGTCTTGCACTCATTCTAACTCCATAATGTTTTAATTTTCAAAATGATTTATCAGCAATTCCCAAAGATTACCCAAAAAATATATCCGAAGAGTTGGCCCATCCAGGCTTTCACATTACTGTGACTAGTTACAGCTGTATGTATAGGATGGTATGTATGTACGTACTCCGCGTCGTTCTGAATTCCCAACACACACTTTTAAAGTTGAATTTAGTTCGATTATCGTGAAGCATACTTTTCTTTACACATGGCGCACTCCCAAGAAAGGTCCCCTACCAAGCCTTTTCTTTACACAACTCATAGCATATTCCTGTGGTGGTGTCCGTAATTTCTCTGTTCACCCCGAATATATGGTTTTTCCCAATGCTATTCATCTCTTATGTGCGCTGCCTGTATCCACATAACAAATTTGACATCACCCCGTACACCGTGGGGTTTTTTTCCTTCAAAGGCTTGCGCCGTTCTGGGGTTATCGAATTTCTTATAGTCTGTGCAGACAACATGAGTCATTTTCGGGGAGAGAAATTATCAATCAACGCTGAGAACTTTCTACGAAGCCCACAACAGCAAGAAGTGTGACAACAGCCTCGAGAAAGTTTTCTCGAACAAGTTATAAAAATATTTACATCCGGATATACACAGAATTCCGACGGTGTTAGACTCATAATATTAAGGTATATACCTCGGGACCTAATTAAAATGTAAATTTATTGTGAAGATAATAAATCCCCAAATGATTACAAATGAATCACGACATGTTGAGTGATACCATTGAAAGGGATTCGCATCATTGCCCACGTCTTTGGTAAAGATTTGATTTGGCTATACTCAATTTTAGTGTAGTGTAGTGCTAGCTTCAAAATAAACTATCTTTTAGTTATTTTGGAAACACTTCAACATGGGCGACCAGCGTTAGTTCATATAGGAAGGATTTTGCAAACGGTATACTTATTATTTTTGCAGATTCGTCGGGAAGTAAGAAATCTGATTTTTATTTTTAAGTCTCTTGTGTTTTGTGTTAAGCGAAAGGAGCTATTGGTTTCTCTTTTAGAGCAGAAGGTTTTTATAAATCCATTTTATCTGTTTTATTTTCCTTACCTTCCTTAAAATATTTAAATGTTTGAAGATATTATCAGTGAGACATTAAACAGAATATAACTCTGCATCGGATATCTTACAATCATAAATTATAATACTCGAAAAAAAGTTGTGAAACTCAGAGGCCAACACACAAGGTACGATGTAGAATACCTAGAATATTCAAATCACGGTTTTATAATTTTTATACCGTCCCAAAGCATTCTACACAATGTGCGTTGTATCTTCCATACAAAAACAAAACATCTTGTTTCTCGGAGCTAAAGTTTTAAAATTAATATTATTAATGCGTTATTTAAATCAAAAGAAGGTATACGTGCAAAGCGAGTACAGCTAGCTTATTATTTATTTAAAAAAAAAAACTTTCTTAATGTAATACAGACTAAACTAAAATAAGAAGCAACACATGCAAGCATTGTTTACCAAAAAGAGCAGATGTGGTGAGAATAAGGACTTCCACTAATTTGTCTATTTATCTATAAAAACGAATCTCTATCATTCGTGGATGGAGGTGCACTGCAAGAGCTAGTTCCACATTGAATTCAAATATTATCATCACCACACTTTCCTGTAACTACCCACCCTAACAATATCAAAGAAATTTAACTTAGTTTTTCCTTGAAAAGTTGCAAGATACTTTTCTTACTCGAACTCAGCACATTATACATTTTTCTAACATAAAAGGGTCTCAGACAGAATGATGGCTAGGAGATTCTGAGGGGGAGAAAAAACAGAAAGCATTAAATGGAATCAACCTCATGGTATCTAAAGTTAATAGGATTTTTTGTGGAGGCAGTAGATGGTGATAGCAGGCAGGTGCGTCTGCTTTACTACTAGGCTTCTTGTCGACTTACCACCTAAGATTCTCAATTTCTGATAAGAACATTAAAGCAGGAAATTGTATCACACTGATGATGGGGCAATTTAACCTGAATGGATGTCTTTTTTAAGTGCTCGCCACGCCATTGTTGTTGTAAAGCTAAAAAGGTACTTACCGACATTCGTTTTTTTTTTTTTGGGAAGGAGAAAATAAAGTAAAAGCTCCTTAAGAAAAGAAAGACCCAAAATGTAGATATTTTTGTGGTAGGACAGTGATATGTTAGCTAATCTAAAACAATATAAATTGCTTTTACAGTATGAATTCGACAAGTATAAGAAAAGACTTACGTCCGCTTACCTTCGGCTCAATTTTTCACAACCATTCGCTAAAGTGATTTTTATGGATGAGTGTCAGATTTTGGATTGAACTGAAAAGAAACTATTGTATGTTATGTATCCGGAAGGAAAGTAAATAATTTGGAAGCCGGTATAACAGCATATAACAGTCTTACAGAAAATTGTTCAAATTGAATTTAGGAGTAAATACCCAATAACATTGTTGAAAGTAGTCGATTTTTAAAGTATGTATGCAGTTCTTAGTTTTAATCAAAGAATTCAACTGTAAACGAATCTTCGCCAGGCTTTCAACCACATTTAGACTATCCTAACTGAATTTCTGCTTCGTATTCGGTTTTTTTTTTTTTCATACACATAATAATAATAGTTAATTTATTAGCTACTGAATGTTTTTTTTTTCAATAACAACAGATCGATTTTGAAAAGAAATCAAAGACGCTGCGTGTGAGGTAATATTTACGTTACTTTTCTATTTAAAAAACATTTTGTATGGAATAAAACATTGTTCAAATATCTGCCGTGTCTTCTTATTATAGAACTAGAACTTCAGGATATCTCACAAGCCTAGCATTGATGAAAGCATTCCGTCCTGCTGGAATCAATAATGGTGATAGCCTTAACAAAGGTATTTACGAAAATACAGCCACCGCCGGCGGCATAAAATAGGCACCAAACAGTAAATGAATGCATTGCCACCTGATGTTAATTTTGTTTGGGAACATACCCATTTTTTTCAAAAATTCGCCTCGTCACTAAAGATGATTTTTCGGTCAAAATCGGGGTCCTTTTCCAAACGCTCCGAAGCCCAGTCCGTAAACAAACGGCATTATCTATGGTCATTAACTCCTATAGATCGTAGGTTAGTTGGATCTTCTAAGGGTGTAGGCTGTACACAAAATTTGGATAAACATTTTTTTTAAGTCAATCGTGTTAAAGTCGATGTCAACTCTATCCGTATTTATGAGGGAAATGGGAGAAAAAGTGTGAGTCTTTTATGTGAAGGATCTCCACACAAAGAACCGCAGTCGGTTGTGATTGATTCTTCCAAGTCAGCCTGCACAAACAGCCATGTCTCTTAGGGTTGCTGAAACATAAATATAGCTCTGTACAGTGTACAGGTCTCCTTTATATATACCTATATACTGCTTGATTATCCGATATTTTCGGGTAATACGATGTAGCTTGAAACTGCATTTACAATATCATGCACGCGCATTTTTGCACGAGACGGGACAGAGAGTTCCGTTTGTCCGCAGACAATTCTTGTAAAGGCGAAATAATGAGATCACAAATCAGACGCCTAAAGTGTTGTGGATGCTCTTCCCATATTTATAGATATATAAAACGAATATAAACACAAGTTCCGGCGACCAACACTTCTGCAATCATTTGAAAATGTTCCTATTTCTGATTTAAAACATTTCAAATAAGATTGTTAATGAGTGTCAGTATATTAAAATTAAAGAAATTTCGTAAGCCATCGTTACAAAAATATCAACATGCTGGACATTCTCATAATTCCTACCACGGAAACAAGATGCCCGACCAAAATACGTGTCTCGTATTTCACGTGCTAGGATGTGCTGCCCCTTTCACTCAGGCGGCTATTTAGTATCAGACATCCCCTTAATATTCCGTGTTAGGAATGTGTGATGTTTCCAAACAAAGGAAAACTACAGGGTCCGCCAAATAACTTTTTTTTTTTGAAAATGCTATAAAAAAAAACTACTGAATATTTTCTCAAATTTCTTTTTTTATTTGAAAGTACAATCGTTCCGGTTAATAACGAAAAATAATTTTATTCAAATGGCTGCCTCGGCTGGCCA
This sequence comes from Cheilosia variabilis, assembly GCA_951230905.1. Lineage (NCBI taxonomy): Eukaryota > Metazoa > Arthropoda > Insecta > Diptera > Syrphidae > Cheilosia > Cheilosia variabilis. The sequence continues at coordinate 11,683,242 of OX579677.1, forward strand.
TGCAGTAGCCTACACGATCGGTCCAATTTTTAAGCACATTATCGATTGTGTGCAGCTGTATTTCACCAATGGCTTCACGAATATTGTCCTTTAAAGCGTCAATTGTCTCTGGCTTGTCGGCGTAACACTTATCTTTTACGGCACCCCACAAATAATAGTCCAACGGTGTCAAATCGCAGCTCCGAGGTGGCCAAACGACATCAGCTCTGCGGCTGATAATGCGATCTTCAAAAACAGGGCGCAAAACATCGAATGTAGCTTCTGCTGTGTGGCACGTAGCGCCGTCCTGTTGAAACCAAATGTTGCCAATATCCTCCTCTTCAATTTTTGTGAACAAAAATTCGTTCAACATGGCCCGATAACGAGCTGACGGTGCTTCTCTTCTTCCAAATTCCGTACGCAATTTTCGCACACATTCTGCAACATTACCATGATTTTCAAAGTAATGTCGCAATATTTCCCAGCGTTGTTCAAGCGTATACACAACCATATTCGTTCAGCGGAAGGATAAAACTAATTATCTGTCAAATCAGACATGTTCGCGAAATAAGCACTAGTTATAAAAAAAAAAGTTAGATGGCGGACCCTATATATAGGTACATGAAATAAAACAAAGGAATTGCGATTTACGTTATTAAGGTGTGTTGATTGGCGGTATTGATTGAAGAAAGAAATTGTTGTTATTTTCTTATGTATAAATCTGATTTGGAATTCTATGTTTTGTGTCATTTGTGTTTAAAAGTAATTATTGAATTTTAACTAACAGCATGTATGTACTCTGTGTATTCATATTTTGAATTTAAATTATACCAACTTAATTTTAAATCATAAACAATAGTTATATGTAATGTTAAACAAATAGAATATACAGTCAGTCATTGTTAGATGTAGCTATTGATCTTGAAATACAGATGCTTATTGTGCAGTCAAGGATATCCAGTTATTTGTTCATTTCCTGTATCACCAGAAGACACGACCTTTGACTTTCATATCCAATTAACCTGTATTCCGTTTGCTATTACACATTTCCCTTTAAAGCGATAATACAATGGAATTTCGGGAAATATTCTCACTATCATTTACATACCTCTATTATTATCCTTAAACACGTTATAGCTATCATGTGTTACCCAGCATCACCCCGATTAAGTTGATTATTTTAAGAATTCCGTAACGACCATTTCTAACAGATTTGCATCCACGCCCAAGATAAAGCTGGTGAGGAATAGCGATAACAAGAATGAAGAAATTTTCGTTGTTTTTGTTTTTTGCTTGCCTATTGTTTTTTTTATGTAAAGGAACAGAATCTTAAGTGCTTTAGCCTTTTACCCGCAATTCGCCACGGATTATTCAAATTACCTCGGCGCCATCATCGATAGGCGGTTTGTATAATACTTGCCTTATGGTGCCATTTTATTTTAAGACATAGCTTTTCCTCATGAGAATTATGTTCGCAACGGAATTCGTTAACTATGCGAAAATACTTTAACCTGATGAGCCTCCAAAGGAAGCGCATACACATTCATGGAAAATGTAATTATATATCCTAGAATCACATTTTATAACCTCAAAATTTGCACGGCATGTGGATTTATTTCTTTCAATTAACAGCACAGTTGAGAATGATTTAACGCGTCCGACTTTAGGGAGTAACACCGTCGAGTGAGCTCATGCTTAACTTAATCTGCTTTACATTCTCACTTGAAAACTGGTGCAAATTCATGAATACAGAAGAGCTTATATGCAGACAAACACAAGGGACTTCTTTTTGTTTTATCTTGGAAGTGCCCTACAAGATAGTTTGGGCAATCGAAAAAATGTAGTAACAGTAACTATACTGCGGTTGTTGTATTCAGTAATTTATTGGTTGCCTTTTTTTTGTTTTTTTTTTTTGTTTTTTTACGCTGGGAGGCGGTAATCTTCCAAAGACGAAACCGAGCCCGTACTCAGTAACAGTGTGGTGATTTCTACCCACTAACCCCTTCTCCCGTCTTCCCGTTTTCCCTGCGATACAACCTTCTTGGTATTTCATCGTCGCAGGGCGGGGATTAGCCAGCTTATCCAATTATTGCACCTAGTATACATATTCTAAGTATTTGTCCATAGAGGATTTAATACTGTTTTTGTTTCATTTTTCGAGCTATGTAGCTAGTTCAAAAGGTTTTATCCTTCTTAACCTCCTAGTCATATTGCTAGTATTTAATAGTTCCTTCATTTCTGAGCTGACGTGATTGAGAAGCCTAAGTTTATGTCTATTAGCTACTTTTTTGACTTCATCTTCAATCATTTCTATTTCTAGATGATATTTCTCTATGCAGATCAGCGTTTCTTATGTACCATGGTGCATTTACTATATTCCGTAGAACTTTGTTTTGAAATGTTTGAATTTTCTGTAAATTTGTTTTGCGCATATTTAGTTCTTCTCTTTTTTTCTTTACATGTGCTTTCCAGCGCAGTTTTGCGTCTAGTGTCATGCCTAGATATTTGGCTGTGTTTGCGTAATCTACTTCTTTATCATTTATGAATACAGATATGTGCTGAACATTTTTATTTGTAAAATTTATATGGACCGATTTTAGGTCATTTAGTTTAATTTGCCAATTTTTTGTCAATTTTGTTATATTGTTCACTGCCTTCTGTAGTTTTCTTGTCGCTACTTCGACAGTTTCTCCCACAGCAAGTACAGCAGTATATCATCTGCAAATGTTGCCACAGTTGTTTCATCACTGTTCGGCAAGTCGCTAGTAAATAAGAGATATAATACAGGACCTAACACACTTCTTTGTGGTACACCAGCTTTTATTTCTCTTAATGTGGAGTAGTCATTTCCTTGTTTAATTCTAAAGAATCTCTCTAATATATAGGACTCTAAAATTTCTGAAAATTGTTTTGGCAGATGCTTTTGCAATTTATAGATCAGTCCTTTGTGCCATACTTTGTCGAAAGCTTGTGCTATATCGAGATATATAGTAGAGCATATCTTTTTTTCTTCAAATGCTTTTTCGATTTTATGTGTTATTCTATGCACCTGATTGATCGTGGAGTGTTCATTTCTAAAACCCAATTGATGGTTTGGGATTAGCGATTTTTCTTCGATTATTTTGTTCAGACGTTTAATCAACATCTTTTCGAATAACTTGGACAACAAAGGTAGTATAGATATGGGGCGATAGGAGGTGACTTCACTAGGCGGTTGTTTGCCTGGTTTTGGTATCATAATCACCTCCGCGACTTTCCACATGCTAGGTACATACCTTATCCTGAATGCAGCATTTATGATCTGTGCTAGTTTCTTTAAGCCCTTTTTTGGGAATTGTTTTAGGATTTCACCTGATATTAAATCAAATAAATTTGGTTGCCTATTGAACTAATGGTATGTATTTGATCGCGTTTCCGGAAATTACGCCAACATTTTTTTTTGGAAAAAATGACAGAAAATTTTCCATACAAAATTCTGGCTTTCTTTCCTAGGAAAAAAGGCCTGACTTCTCTGGCAAGCTTTCCACAATTTCAGGTATTTTTTCTAAAAATTGCTATAAATTTTTTTCGGTCATTTTTTCCAAACATATTTCTTCCAAAAGTTTTCTGACGTTTTTTCCATTTTCCAACGTTTCTGGCGTTTCTGGCATTTAATCGATTGACGGTGAGTCAAGTGCGGAGTTCATTTCCTGACAAACGAACAACAAGAAAACACTTGAAAAAAATTAATTTGTGCAGAGAATTCAGTGTCAAAGTTCAACTATTGTTTAAATCAGTCAAATGAGCCTGAGGATTAATGAATTAATAGTGTGGTATGGAATAACTATAACCAAAGTGATATTACAATAGCATATAAAATAGGATAACCCTTTCACGTATTAAGTACATGACAGTGATGCGGATATACGCTACAAACGCCGCTATCAAAGAGTCTGAAGAACTTAATAGTTAAAAATAAATATAAATGAGCGGGGATGAATGTGCCAAGAAAGATATTATCAAGACAGGCAGCTATTGGCAATAGAGGAGGTAAGGAGTTAATTTTAAGAGTTGATTTGATAGTGCTGAGGATGAAAGGAGACTTATTCGGAAGAGAGTGTTAAAGCAATTAGACGCATTGCTTGTAATATTTCTTCATCTTCTTCGTTCCTCTCCGAGACTGATTCGAGAACACAATATGGAAAACAATGTTTGGGATAGCATGGCAATTAAGGAACTAAGATTATAAATATATCACTGTACAGTAGCGGGGCCAAGTTGTTATGTGTTTGCGATGCGTGAAATAAGTTAAGGTGCCTTACAATATCTTCAAATATGGCTGCAGTTGGACATCAAAGCTACTGTAATCTAAAAGACCCCTTAACATATAGCCACCAAATACCTTAAGCATGGGCGCAGGCTCATAGATAAACATCCTGCAGAGAAAAAATAATAATTGTCCGTAAACAACTAGTCGCTTTTCCTGATTGATTTCTTTGAAGACAATTTCTGCGTTTTTTTTTTTCTGGGTCCATCCTCCCAATTCTAATTCATCAGAGATGACCAATTGTCGTTTCTTACAACCAATAGGAGGACAAAAAAGAAGCTATTATTCCAAGCTCAAAGACTTCAAGTACCTACTTCAAACTGCGACCACATAGTAAATAAAATATCCTATGTTGCACGAAGGATAAGTTTTTCCAATCAATGACGAGTAAACATCACCACAATATGAGGTAGTCGAATCCGTATATCTTCTTCCTACTAGTTTGCCTCTCTTTTTTTCATTAATTTTATTTTTTATCGCATACAAATAAGAAAAAAAACGTTCGGAAGTTTTCATCGAAAATGACATGTGCATTGTAGCACACCATCCAACTCGAAGAACCACGGGTTTTGGTGGCAGTAAAAATTGAAATTGATTCCCCGAGGACCGGGTCCACCGAACCTGAACTAAAAAAGAAAAAAACGAAATGAGTGCCAGCCAGACCAAGAACTGAATCACATTTTTCGTTCGAAATTCAATTAAAGGTGCAAGATGTATGTACGTTCAGACTCAGTGGAGAGGACCATGTGCGAGGTTATTGTTATAGTAGGACGCAGATTTAAAATTGATGTGCGATAGTTTTTTTATTTTGGTGCGACTGATGCTTCTGATATTGAATGCGTGTGGGATTCTTTTGATTACCGTTGGTTGGTATTTGACTGGTCATGTGATAAATTGAAAAACCACATTCGATTGGGGATCTTTCCTTTTTCGTTCTGTGAAAATAGGAGAATATTACCAATGTATTTGATAGAATGGTTGGGGTGATTGAACTCGGTAGCGATGATTGTCTAACATATTAGCAATAGAATATCATTTTTGTAAGACATTTTTTATTTATTTATTTATTTTATTTAATGAATGCTTAAAAACAGTAAGATATATTATCTTATAAGTTTGTCTCAAGCTAATTTTACAATTTTATAATTTTGTCTAAGAGAGAGCTGCGAAAAAAAAATTAGATAACATTTAATTTCATTATTAGTTATATCTCTAGTTAATATACAATTTTTTATGTTAAAGTTTACATATTTACTGAAAAGAAATCCTTTAATAATTTTTTAATTCTTGTTATATTCTGTGTTTCTTTAATGTAACGCGGTAGAGACTTCCACAGACGGACAGCATTGACAAAAAATTGACGCTCCGATGAAAGACAAGAAAAGCGAGGATTAATTAATTGACAGGACCTCTGCGAAGATGTTACCCTAGTTCTTTCAGCACAGTATTGAGGTTGTTGAATTAGCAAAAAATCTGATAACAGTGTCACAGTGCGAAGTTGAAGATAGCTTTCAAAGGGCATTCCAAGTAGGGAATTAGCAAAACCTGATACTCTATCATATCTGCGTAACCCAAAGACATATCGTACAGTGCTGTTAAAAGCAACATTGAGCTTCCTTTTACTTACATAATTTCACTTACAAAAAAGTTCACACCCATAAATCAATATAGGTATTATTAAGGTTTTAGCAAGTAGAACACGGGTGTGAACGACTGCGTAACCCGTAAGCTGCGGACTTTTCCGACGAGTGTATTTATATGGTTATCCCAAGTTAGATACCGGTTAAATGTCACCCCAAGATTTTTTGCAGTTTTAACGTATTCTATCGGAGCGTTGCTTAATACAATCGAAGGAAAGTAAGAGAGATCCAGTGTTTTTCTTGATATTACCAAGCATTTCGACTTTTTGAGGTTTAAAATCAGACCATTAGATTTGGACCAGAGCATTATTTTCCCTAAGTCTTCGTTGACACAGGAAGCGCCATATGTTCTATAAGTCCAAGAGGACAGCTTAGATATAGTTGTACATCGTCGGCATACATATGGGATTGGCATTTCTCAACAGAGGACCAAGTATCGAACCTTGAGGAACGCCGGTATCATTCTGAAGAAAATCTGACAAGTTTTCTCCAACTTGAACTGCTTGCCTTCTATTTGTTAAATAGGAGTAAATTGATTTGGCAGCACCAGCTGAAAAATTATATTGCCGTATAAGCTTGTTACATAAGTTAATGTGATTAATTGAGTCAAAAGCCTTAGAGAAGTCGAGCAACACTTAAAAAGTTACTTCGTCCCTATCCAATGCCTGCCTCACATCGTCACTAGCGCTTAGCAATGCTGTTATACAACTATGTTTTTCACGAAATCCAGATTGCTTTTGAGTAAGCAAATTATTTGACATAAGATAAGCGCTATCTATGTGGCAACATAATCGGCAAAATCATTTTTAAAAAGGAGGCATGAATTTCATCCAGTCCAACAGAATTTGACTTTATACAAAGCAAACATTCAACAACATCAGTACTATTAACAGCACGAGATCCAAAGCCAGGACCGTCAGACTGAGCTGCAAACGAAAAAGTAACTTCAGTAGTACTCGACGGAGATAGCGATAGCGAGGATACAAATTGTTGGTTTAGAGTATTGCCATCAGCTTCCACAGCTCGTCCGCCTTTTGACTTACCGATGCCAAACTTGCGTAGATTATTCCACAACTGCCGCCCACTTAATGAGGTACTAAGCTTGTTGGAGTACATTTGAGATTTAGCCTTACGTATTTCCGTAACGATTTTATTGCGAAGTGAACTATACATTTGCTTGAACTCATTTAGCCGGTAACGTATCCAACATTTATAAGCCTCGTCACGTTGCTGCATCAACAAACGTACATTGCGGGTAAACCATGGTTTACTGCACGGATTAACGCACTTTGGTTTTAAGGAAACATGAGTATTAAAAAGTGTATTAATGTTTTCAGTTATATACTGCAACTGTTCATATCAAGATCGTAAGTAATAAGTATTGTCCCAGTTCGTACCTCTTGTCTGTTCTTCTAAACTTTCAAAATTAATATTGTGGAAATCACGATACTTGATATATTTTATATAGTGATTAATACAGAAATCCAACGTTAAGAAAATAAGATCATGTTTTGAGAAAGCCAGTGCAGAAAGCTGGTCATATAAAGCTACTTTGCTCACATCACTAACGAAGAATACGTCCAGAAGTGTTGCTCCACCGCTAAAGAAGTGACTAGGAGTGCAAGTATTAACTGGTGTTAGGTTAAACCTACGCATGTTTTGGGTTAATAGATTCGACCCTAAAAGATTTCAATTAATATCACCACATAATAAAATATTAGGGGAGACCACCTAGATTTCCTCTAAAAGTGTTAACAATGGTGATAGGTTGATGTATCGATTTGGCCTGTATATTGCATCAATAAGTAGTCGATCCTCACTGCCCACCAGGTCAACAAACACATACTCAATGCTGCTGTCAGCATTAGATGAAAACCTTGGTTTGCATTTAATTGTATCTTTAACATACAGTGCCACCCTTCCCCCAACACGAACCTTTCTGTTTGAACGAAATGGTCGATGAAAACCCTCCAAGCAGCAGACATTAAATACATATTGTCAAATTGAATACCAAACTGTGCACGTGGAAGCGAATTATACCTTTAACAAATATTGCTTATCTTGTAGATAAACGACAACGCGAAGATGGCCCGTACTTTTTCTTGAATGAAAAATGTGATACCAGTATGCATTTCAATAGACATTCATTTATGTAGTTGCTTGTAGTGAAACAAGAAATTTCTTATTTTGGACACATAATGACTTTTGTGTTTGTATCAATAACTTTCAATTTAAAATAGAGAGAACTTTTTTGAGATCGGTGGTGCATAAGTATATCATATCTTAAGTAACTGCATTTAGAATTTCTTAATCCACTCAAGATTTACTTAAAAAAACGCAATTAAAGTCAAAAAGAGCACTCCTTTAGGGCTGTATCCATCGATTTCCCAACAAAAACAAAACAACGGAAAACAGCAATTAAAATTTTTGAGGCAACTTAAGCAAACACTACTTTGTCATATAAACTCATATCAATAATTCGATTATTAACCAACTCAAAAAAGTGATCTTTTTTCAATAGATAATGTATTATTCAAAATTTAAGAAAATGATTGAAAAAGTCCGCTCAACCCGATTTACGGGGACGGATATTTCAAATGCTGGACAACTACAAACGACAAAAACCATTTATTTGTTAGAAAATATTTATACTTACTTAACGGGCTCCCGACCCGTGAAGAGTCTCTGCCTGAGACACTGTAGACTTCCATCCTCTGCGATCCCGGGCAAGCTGCTTCCAGTTAACCAGACCAAGCGCTCTGGCATCCGCGATGTCTTGGTCTTTGAAACGGAGGTTCGGTCTTCCTTGTCGTCTCGAACCTGGCGGCTGGGATTCGAAGATCCTCTTAGCTGCAGCATTATTGTCCATTCGCTCGATGTGGCCGAGCCAATGTAGTCGACGTATTTTGGCCTTTTGGACTACATCCACATCTTGGTACAGCTCATAGAGTTCGCGGTTGTATCTTCTCCTCCATTCACCTTCCTCGCACACAGGACCAAAAATCCGCCGAAGAATTTTTCTTTCTTATCTTATCGTCCAGCACTCGGCGCCATAAAGCAGAACTGGCAGGATAAGGGTTCTGTAAAGCATACATTTTGTCCTTCGAGTTAGGAGTTTTGAACCCAATTGTTTTGCCAAACCGAAGTAGCAGCGGTTTCCTAGGGTAATTCTTCGCCGGATCTCCTCTACAAGACCAACGAATTTAGCCTGTTCTTCAATCGCCGTAAAAGCCTCTATCACGGCACGCTGGGAGCGACCGATGATGTCAGTATCGTCTGCATACCCCAGTAGCTGGACGGATCTGTTGAAGATAGTGCCTTCCGTGTTGACACCTGCCCTGCGCACTATCTGCTCTAACACGAGATTGAAGAAATCACATGATAGTCCGTCTCCTTGCCGAAATCCGGTGAATGTTTGCAATAGTTCGGAGGAACTACTTCCAAATTCCACGTTGCAGCGCGTGTTTTCCAGCGTCACGCTACATAGCTGGATCAGTTTTGCCGGGATCCCGAATTCGTCCATCGCCACACAAGGCTCCTGACTATGAATGCTATCATTTGCGGCTTTGAAGTCGATGAATAGGTGGTGAGTCTCGACTTGAAATTCATTGGTCTTTACCAGGATTTGCCGCAGTGTGAAAATTTGGTCTATAGTCGATCTGCCGGGCCGGAAGCCACACTGGTACGTGCCGATTAGTGTGTTGCAGAACGGTTTGAGACGTTCACACAGTACGTTGGATAGGATCTTGTATGCGACATTAAGCAGGGATATGCATCGATAATTCTTGCAAGACATAGGATCGCCTTTTTTGTAGATGGGGCATATGGAGCTGATAGTCCAGTCATCGGGCATGCTTTCTTCCACCCATACTTGGTTGATGATTTGGTGCATGCGCCCTACCAAAACATCACCACCGTATTTGAAGAGCTCCGCTGGTAAGCCATCAGAGCCGGCGGCCTTATTGTTCTTTAGCTTTTTTATTGCTAAGTCAACTTCTTCTATACTGGGTGGTGGAACTGGTTCTTCATTGATTGGACGTGGGTTCTCTTCTTGCCCTATCATACTCTTTACATGATGCCCATTTAACAGCTGCTGGAAGTGCTGCTTAAACACATCTACTGCGCTTCGGTGACTAGGTTTCCTTCACTTCTTCGAAGAGCCTGCGTTCCGGTCTTGAAGCCAGCAGCCAGTTGCTTTGCTTTCTTATAGAACTTCCGGATGTTGTTTCGATCGCAGGACTCTTCGATCTCCTTGAGCTGGGAGGCTGCGTAGGCCCTCTTCTTTCTACGCAGGATTTTCTTCTCTTCCCTCCTCCTGGCTCGATACTCTTCCCTCGCTGCCCTTGTTTTGCACTGCAGCGTCTTCATATCTGCATCTTCTGTCACCTTTTTCCGGCGTACGCATTCATCATCATACCACGGGATCTTTCTCTGGGGTGGCTGGTATCCTAAGGTGGTTTCGGCTACCTCTTTGATGATGTCGCGATACTGGGACCACTGGGTGTTGGCATCTGTGGTAGGTGAATACACTGCGGAGAGTTTCTCACTCAGGCGCTCTTTGTAGACTCTGGCTACTCCAGGTGTGCTAAGGCGTCCAACGTCGAATTTCTTCTTCTGGGCGGAACGCAGCTTCTTCTCGTTGGATAGTCGAGCTCTGAACTTACCCGCAACAAGAAAATGGTCAGAGTCGACGTTTGCCCCGCGGAATGTGTGCACGTTGAGGATGTTGGATGCGTGCCTCCCGTCGATTAGCACATGGTCGATTTGGTTGGCGGTTCGACCGTCTGGAGAGCGCCAGGTTGCTGTGTGGATCCTTAGCCTTGGAAACCTAGTGCTACTTATCACCGTATTACGAGCTGCCGCGAAGTCAGTTAGTCGGTAACCGTTGTCTGTGGAAATATGTATGCTCTGTCTAATAAAATTGTACCAATCGCCCTAACGGCTTATGATTTATATAAAATTTAAGCGAAATTTTAGCTTCTAACTGTCGGTTAGAAAGCGACCGGAAATGGTTTTCAAATGGTTCTAACTTTCTAACGCTTAAACTATAAACGAAAAGAAATTCAAAAAACAAAAATTTTCCAGCCGGAAGCTATGCATATTTTCGTTGGGCTGTGTAGGTAGTCTCCGATTGTCAATTAGTCGGGTATACTTGAAGGTGTCTTCTTCACATCTTTGTAGTTTTTTTTTAGAGTCAGTTCTTAATTACCTTTTTTATAAATTCGAAAATCCCGTTTATTGCGTATCTGGTATATGAAATACGTATTCTGCTTACCTAAGGCATGTATGAAAGAACTTTAGAAAGTGCAAAGGCTAGCATCACTTTAGACGACTTGAGTTGTGAAAAGTGAGACACAAGCAGGGCCATATGATTATTTATAGCCTTCCCTGGACTTGTTCATTTGTTGTAAGGTTCTACCACGATAGGAGCTCTAACACTATGAGAATCTAACACATGGACTTTAATGGGTAAGATTTATAACTCCGAAAGCATCACAGCAATATCGGACTATATAGTCCCCTGTAAAGACCCAAAATGAAACCCAATCATAGTCACAAGTCGGGATGACCTAGAAGATGCAGTATATACGCGGACGGCTCAGCAATGGTTTTTAGCCAGTGCAAAAACTATAACCTTTAAGATTATTAGAAGCGCAATCTTAAAATTTTCCAGCTGCAATCAGCAATTGAAATAGCTTCAAGATACGTAGAAGATAGCCCTTCGTAACATAACATAAAAAAATAAATAAATAGTTGGCGCAACAGGTCTGTAGAGACCCAAGGCCTAGCTTCTTACAACCATTCGTTTGTGTGCGTTTTTCATTTTTGGGACGAATGGAAGGGATATACAATTTTATGCCAGGTCCAAACGGCTAATTGAGAAGCTCCTTCATGACAGTTATACTCTCGGATGTTTCTCAGACGTTCGCGAGAGGTGGCGCAGTGGAAAAAAACATTAGTTGAGATTTGGGTTTTTTCGGGATTCGAACCTGGGACCCCTCGCTTAGTAGTCCAACAAACTAACCACTAAGCCACTGCGCCTACGACATAACATAGCATTCGAAATATACAGCAGTAATGTAGAAAATGTATAAGGGTATCAAAATATCGTTTATTTGGATTGGATGTGTGTACATTAAGCTCATGTAATAAGCTAAGCTAAAGATCAAGACTTAAAGCCATGATTTTTGATGAGAATGCGGTTAATTTATACATTATCATGCTGCCGATAGTGGTTTTGCTCCTTGGTTTGAAGTAATTTTTACAATAAATTTATTTCACTTAGAAATATATAACGTATACGACACAGTGTCTCTAAGACAAATAGATTTTACAAATTTAAAGCGGTTTGTTGTGTTCTGTTCTTAAAAAGACAAAGTGTTCCCTTTCGAAAAGCATACTTAAAATAAACAAAATAATATATAAATGTACAGCAACACTTACAATAAAGTATTATAGTAGTAGTTTGACGTTTATTTTCGCATGTGCGCCCTACATTTTTTCAATCGCCGTGACTGAAAATCGGATGTAAGCGCAATTTTTTAATTGCTGAGGGTCAGAGTGTTGTTTCCCGCTGAAAACTGACTTCTTCCGAAAGTACCTCGCAATAATTCAGTTATTTATTAAATAATCCTTTGACTAAAATTGACTGCAACTAAATCCAACATAACAACTGAATACAAACTCGATTCAAAAGTTAACATTTTTAGTTGCCAAACTTGCATATATGGTGTGCGTTAAAATTCACAGATTTATTCCTAAACATGTTATGTAGCCTTGCCAAGGGTGTTATTTTACCAGTTTTATTCAGCTGAAGCCAGTACCTTCATATAGCCCACTGGGTATACCAATTAATCAGATTATTAATGATGTCAAAAAAGACAAATTAAATAAAGCAACCTTTATTTTCTATTGAAGGTCATAGCTAGCTGTGAGCACTCTGAAGCATTCGTTTTATCGCTGCTATACCCGAAAATTTATTGGCATTCACTACTGATAAATATATATTTATACCTCCGTCGATTATAAAGTCCAGAGGCATACTCAACAAAACCTTTAACCACAAGTAGTATAATTTCCCTGAACTATGCAAAAGAATTTCCTCGTAGGACTTGAGTAGGACTTTACCAAATAATTGAGTGCGGAATATTTTATACCACATAGTACAAATACAAGTACTTACTTTATTTCGGCGCTTTGATAGAGTTCGCCATTAAATTTCAATTACGCCGCGGGCCAATTTCGGGCCAATGCGATTCGATTCTCCCACAAATGAGAAAAAAGTTAAAAGTGCCGGGAAGATAAGGGCGGATGCAATGAATTTGCGGATGAGATTTTCAAAAGTAATTAGCTTTGAAAATAGTATCCTGCAGCCTGACTTTGAAAAGAGTGCGAAAAGCGCAAATGATGTTAAAGGACACTTTAAATAAAGGGTGTGTAATTTTCGGCATTATAAGAAAACTCTACGGCTTTAATTAAAGCACTTTTATACCGGCAATTTGACTGCATATTGGCAGTCTGCCTGCAGCGATTCGACGATTTGGAAACTGATGATATTTACTGACATCACGGTGAACGGAGCTAACCTATTGATGGCATTAACTCCGATTTCTTCGATCAATCTTGAGTTATACTTGAGTTCCTTTGAAGTATGACTGTAATTTCTTGGGTGTTAATTTTAACGCAACAATTCGACTTTAAATCTGATGGCATTTTAAGGAGTATCTTCATGACTAATCTGTAGATTGCATATGGCACTTGCATAAATAGAACACCTATATAAAAAAATAAGTGGTTCGCATAGTTCCAGAAATCGAATTTAATTAGTAGCCAGAATTTCGGTAACTGTATGGTCAAATGTTTATGTTTATCTCGGGCATTAGTTAAATTAATCCTCCCTTAATGTCGACTTAAAAGGAATGTTGCCCAACCATCCAAAATGACGGTATTGAATTTCGTAATAGAAGCAAATTGAAATACCCTGTTGTTAAGCCTGAGAGTTTATAGTAATTCTAAATTAATTTTAGTAAATTGTAAATCTTTCATGATTTTATTCGTTGGAATACAAAATTCCAAGTGGTTTTTAAGTCGAGTAAACACAAATTTGCACATAACTGAAAAGTATTGCAATTCTATTTTATTTCTAAAAATATGAAAATATATGTTTCTGCGCATATACTTATTTCTTTCAATGCACTTTGGGCTTAATGAAATGGTTAATGCTTTTCTCTGATTTATCTTGTTTAACCGCTAGTGCTTGGTTTTTCATTGGTTTTTCTTTCCAATAGTACTATTGGATGCTTACTAAAAAAATAATTTTTTTATAAGTTTGGGATCCTTCTAAGACTTTCCTGAGAGTTGTCGCAAAGAGAACAAAACATCTATTCCTTTAGGTTTGAATGGTTCATACCCGAATACATACTCTTCCAAAAGGCAACTACAAACACAAATTACCAGATTCAAGATACATGAGTTCTCATCATCAAAAGATTTGATTTCCAAAAGAACTTGTTTATGTACTAAGCTCAGCAATAAGAAGAACTGAAGCAGTGAATTCACAGACTGAGCGATCACACAACAAAGTAGTACACAGATGGGTCGTGAACTGATGAGGGAACTGGAGCGGGAGTATTTGGGCCTGGAACCAAATATTCTGAAGCAATGGGCAAAAGTACCAGCATCTTCCAGGCTGAAATCTATACCATAGACAGATGTGTCCAACTCAACCTCGACAGAAACAGAATCAACTGTGATACAGCTATAATATCAGACAGCCCAGGCTGCTATTATGGCACTTAATTCCTACAACATTAAATCCAAACTTGTATGGGATTGCCTACAAAAACTTAATGAACTGGGTAGGAGAAACAAATTAACCCTCTGCTGGGTGCCTGGCCACGTAGGAATAGAGGGTAATGTAATGGCCGTCTTTATAGCAAGAAAGGGAGCCTCAGAAACTTTCATAGGTCCTAAACCATTTTGCGGAATAGGGGTCAAACCCTAAACCCTAGAACACTAATCCTCGCCTGTGAGGCCGCTCACAACCGGTTTTCTGAATTTTTCTCAGAATATACTACTTCCATGTTATTCTGTCTCCTTGCCAACTCATTTGGGAATCAGATGCGGTGGATGGCGGACGTTTGTAAAATTTCAGTGGTTAATTTCCCAGTTATAGAGTTCGGTGTCGCCTGAGAGGCGAGCATTAGTGTTTAAGGTAAGTTTTTTTCAAGTCTTTAATTTTACTTTTTTGTAATATTTATGTTATTTGCATGGAATTAAATTAAGAAAATTTAATTTTTTAAAGATGAATTCCAATGAAGAGCAAATAAGCCATTGGTTAGAAGAACTGTCCGACGATGAAAATGAAAATCAGGATAATTTGGAAATCCAAGAATTCGATTCTGATGATAGTTTGGCTGACCCCACGTATTTAGATTCTGACGATGAGTTGGCTAATATAGATGTAGATGATCCAGGTGATGCTAACACGCCATCAACTTCAACTTTTAATAGACCTCAGGGCGTTCTTAGAGCATCAAATTCATCGAATGCAGAATGTGAACATCTCATCATTTCGCCATCGACACACATTACTCGAGGTAAGAACAACTATATTTGGTCATCGCAACCAGCTTCATCTCGGCAAAGTTCAGGCAGGATGGCTGCAAGGAATATAATTCATGTTATGCCAGGACCAAAACAATGTGGCAAGAATGTTGTAAAACCATTGGAGTGTTTTGAAAATTTTTTTACGCCAGATATGATCAGCGAAATACTCCTTCGTACTAATGAAGATATTGAGGTCAAATCAGGAAAATATAAAGTACATACATCCACTGTGTCCACTTCTAGAAAAGAATAACTTCAGGCACTACTTGGCCTATTAATTTTAACCGGTGCGATGAAAAATAATCACCTAGCAAGTAAGGAACTGTTTGATTCTTCACTTTGCGGATCTCAGTATATTGCCACAATGAGTCACGAACGCTTTGATTTCCTCATACGATGTCTTCGTTTTGATGATCGTAGCAGCCGAGAGGACAGAAAAAAGGAGGACAGATTTGCTCCAATCCGAGGTATATGGGAAACATTTATCCAACAATGTCGTGATCTATACAATAGATGAACAACGATAGATGAACAACTTCTTGCATTTAGAGGACGATGTCCTTTCAGAATGTATATACCGAACAAACCTGCTAGATATGGAATAAAGATCGTCCTAGCATGTGATGTCAACACTAAATATATGTTTGATGCTTGCCCATATTTAGGAAAAAACAAAGACTCGTCCGCTACTGGCAATCCTCTTGGCAGCTACTATTGCAAGCTGCTTACAAAAACAATACATGGGACCAACCGGAATCTTACAACAGATAATTGGTTTACATCAGTGCCTTTAGCTGAACAGTTACTTGCTGAAC
Organism: Cheilosia variabilis; assembly: GCA_951230905.1. Taxonomy (NCBI): domain Eukaryota; kingdom Metazoa; phylum Arthropoda; class Insecta; order Diptera; family Syrphidae; genus Cheilosia; species Cheilosia variabilis. The sequence goes on from OX579677.1 coordinate 11,699,591, forward strand.
CATTCAAGTTAACCCTTCTTGGGACAATCAGGAGTAACAAAAAAGAAATCCCTGAAGAGTTCAAACACAATACATCCCGTTTGGTCGGAACGTCTATGTTTGGCTTTCATGATAAGCTTACCCTTGTCAGCTTCAAACCTAAAGCTCAAAAAACAGTTCTTCTTCTTTCGACCATGCACGATGAACCAGCTATTGATCCAGTGTCAAAAAAACCATCTGTAATAGAGTCGTACAATTCAACAAAAGGTGCCGTCGACACATTTGACCAAATGTGTGGTCACTTAAGCTGTAGTCGTAAGACAAGGCGATGGCCACAGTGTGTATTTTACGGTATGTTGAATATGGCGGCTTTGAATAGCTATATCCTTTATGTCTCCAATTGCTATGCTAAAAAAATCAAGCCAATGAATAGGAGAAACTTTATGATAAGATTAAGTAATGATTTGTGCGAAAATTGGCAGAGGACACGTTTGGAAGAGCGCCCCACTATGAAGAAACGAGTTCGTGAAGCCTTACGCGAAGTGCTTAATTTGTCTTCTTATGAGGATTCTGCACCTTGTCCTGAAGAACCGATGATTAAAAAAGGAAGGAGATCAGTATGCAGCTTTTGTCCTGCTAAAAAACGACGCATGAGCGTGTACAAATGTGCAAATTGCAACAGTACTTATTGCCTAGAACATAGGTCGCCGAACTGCTTCGGATGTACGGAGAAATGAGTTCCTAAAAAAGGCTAATTTTTAAATTAACGTGGAGGCCACAATTCTTGTGATACAGGTCTGATTTTTTTTTGCTATGAAAAAGTTTTTATTTATTTATTGGGTTTTGCAAAGTATATGTGCAATTTTTAAGATATTCATTTTTTTTTCCTTTTTTTGTGAAGTCGTCACTTATATAAAAAGTTCAAAAATGTGTTTTTTAATTTTAGGTTTTCATTATTAAAGTTCTAATAAAACTTCAAATTTAGTGTTTTTTTTCTAAAAGAGTAACGTTTTGCTAAGTATGATAAATACTTTTAAAAGGTAAAAATAACAGTTTTAAATCATTCATTAGGCTTTTTTTCAAAAGTAGCCTCCCAGGCGAGGATTAGTGTTTAGCGACAAAAAAAAAAGATTAGTGTTCTAGGGTTAAAGAAGAATTTAGGAAACTAGAAATAGAAAACAGGGCAAGAACCTGGAATAGCACTCAGGGCATGAGGCAGGCCAAACAAATTCTGTGACAATACAACAGGAAAAAATTCATAACTTATATCGGCATGAGAAAAAATAACCTCTGTATACTAACGGGCTTTCCAACGGGCATTGTAGACTCAAGGAACACCTTAGGAAAGTGGTTGTATAGGAAGAAGGTCTCTGCAGATTCTGCGATGAGTCCAGTGAAATCCCAGAACACGAACTGGGATCATTTGGGGCACTGACCCACAAAAGACTGAAATACTTGGGCAAGTAGCAGTTATCAGATAAGGAAATACTGTCACTGGAGCCAGCTCTGACCCTAAGATTCTTAAAGGAAACTGACTAAAGAGAGTGCTAAAGGACGAATTTCTTCCGCCAAGGGGAAACAAGAGTACAAGAACCTCCAAAATGATTCCGAAAGGAATTATAATGTAATTATACCTCTTATGCGGGGATATACCTCTCTGAGGCGTAAGCAGGGGGTATAATAGGCCAAAAGGTCGCAGTACAACAACCCATTTCACATAATACTAATAATATACCCAAAAGTAGCAACATGGTTAAATCTTATCGTTTATTAAGTATGTATCTGTTTCTCATTACATGAATTTATTCTTTTGTGTGTTTTTTCATTCATTAAGATCTTAAGACTTAAGACGCACTTAGAAGTTGTGTCCGTATATTGTATCTGGGATTTTCAGGATTAATAGAACAACAGATTCTATAATCCACATTTACGTATGTACTTATATCAGCTTTGGTACTAAGACTATTTTGTGGACTAATACTAACTGCAGTCAAGATTATAAAACAATAAGATATTTTATTTCCCACACACTACTACGACGGTAGTTAAGAATTGTTCTCTGAAAGGCATATTAGCTTAACATTTTATTTAAAAAGAAAATACCTAGAAATTTATAAAATTTTCAAGAAATGCATTTGTTATTTTTATTTTTCGGAAAAATACTTTTCAATGCTTTAAAATCGTTAGATCTAGCTTTAAAATGCAATAATAGAATCATTGCTACCACCTTGCAATATTCATCGATGGGTCCAAAATACAAAATGATGTCTGTGCAGGTGTCTTCTTGGAAAACCTTGGCCTATCTATTGGCCTTTTCTGGTCTACCTCTTGCCATATTTGCTATATTTAGCAATCAAAATTGGCTGCTAATACCTACCTTATGATAGTCGTTCTGCAAAAACATGGTTTACAGCAAAGAGTGATATAATATAATAAGTCTTCAATCCCTTGGATTTACTATTTTGGCTGGAAGGGATATATATGCCACAACCAGTCTGCAATGATTTTCACCTGCTCCTTTAGGATTCAGTGTCAGGTCAGCAATGTCGGAAATGATTACCAGGAAAATAACCTACACATCTTCCCAGTTGAATTTAACAAAACGTTTTGGACACGCACTGGCACGGTTGTTTGTAGTTTTCTCTTTGTTTAGATATGTGCATCATCATCAAAAGTGCCAGTGCAACAAAGGTATCGAAATTAACACAGTGGACGTAACCAATAATCAATTCTAATCTTCAACTTATTTACGGCTAAAAGCTGTTTCAGTTCTCACCGCTCGTTCCGACTGTGCTAAGTATTTGTTCATGTTTTCAAATGGATAAACTTCAATATATAAAGCATTTTTATATTGTACACGCACCATTTCATTTTATTCCCATTTCAAATCAGTTCCAGTTGCGGGACTTACTTTCCGATGCAAATTGATTTCCGCAAAACTGACAGGAACAGCATAAGTGCGTTTAAAAATCCACCATTTGAATTGCCATCGTTTATCAACTTAACTATGCCACTCTTGTTCGACAAACGACCACATTTAGTCCTTACATACACTCGTATATGAAGCACAAACTAACGCTGGAAATTGCAGCACAATCAATTGAAAAATGAAAAGTTAAACCACCATGAAAGTGATTTTATATCGAGCAAACTGAGAATCTGAGAGTTGTCCGTAGTGGAGGGGGAATGAACGTTTTTTCGCCGCTAGCCGAGTTTGCAATACACTCGACTCCGTTTTGGCACATATCTACGAGTATATAGCTGGAGCAACTCACTGCAAATATGTGTTCGTTTAATGATGGATTTTTTGTTCATATCCCTTTGTATAACAGTTGCAGGCAATAGCAGTAGCAGTAGTTTGTTGGCAGCTGGTGCTACTTCACATAGCAAATGATTCCTTTGCGTTCTTCACATAGTTTGAATGGTTTTTTGTCATATGTATGTGCATAAACTAAGTACTAAATAGACCGTCAGCACCCGCGTACCTACCACGGTTGTCGCTTGGTCATATTTTTTTGAACCTGGGGATCAATTCTGGTTCTGTGAAAGAGTGAATCGAATAAGTCGTTTTCACATTCGCTTTTATACACTGCTTTCATTTTTTCGATTCACTCAGTACTAAAAAGCGATTCTCGTTCATTAAGTGAAAATATCGTGGTGAACGACATCAGGTTCTCAATTTTCAATCTCTCACTAAAATCATTCATTTGAAAATGAGTACGTGAAAACAAATTATTCATAAGAACATTTTTGATGTTTGGTTTCATATTTTCGTAGAACGAGAATCGAAATTGCCGTCAAAGGGTGAAAACATTTTCGTTTCACTTTTTCACAATCGAGAAAAAGAAAAAAACACGAACTTTAATTTTCATGTTCTCATAAAATTGTTTTTTTTTAAGTTTTGGTAACAAATTTTATTTTTAAGAGGCAAAAGCACTTTTTTCAGATCCAGAGAAAAGCACTTGAAATCACCTGTCTGTCAGATTTCATGTTCCAATGTATGCAAAAAAACAATTTTCAGAGTCAGAGCAATTTTGCGAATCTCGATTTCTTAGCGAGATTTACACATAGGTACAACACCAAAACCTTTAGCATTTGTCAAACTTTGAAGTGTGTTATTTTATTATATACGTTTTTAGACGACGAGGCTGTGATAAATAGACAAAAATTTACATTTGGCCACTGCAATGGATATCAATATAAATTGAACGGGTTTTTATAAACACAAATTACAATTTAAGAACTGCTGACTTTTGAATCACGCACAAATATAAATGAAAAAAAAAAATAATTTTATGTTTCATTGGGTACGAAAAATCTGAAATCTGAGAGCAAAATCTGAAAATCCCAATAGTTGAAATGTCGGACGAAACTTGTTGTTCTGGGACTGAAAATTAACCAATTTAATAAATAACAAAACAAGTGTGTTTCATAAATACCTCACAACAATCTGAGCACGCTCGGTTCAGAGCGAGCTCATAATGCTCGAGCTCGATAAAAAAGAAAAACAACTTTTGTATGTCTAATCGTACATTAAAACGTCATTTGTTCTTTTCTTTGTTGATATTCGTGCGATTGGAATATGTGCAATGGTCATGTCGCTCCAACTTGTTGAAATGCCAAAACAATATCATCCAGCATAGTTGACTTCATAAAAAACATCTTATGTATCGACATGCAAAAAATTAAGACAGTTGGATGCGATGGAACTGTTGTGAACACTGGTTCTAAAAATGGTATCGTATGTCAGCTTGAAGCGGCCATAGGTAAGCCAGTCCATTGGTTTGTTTGCTTGCTTCATTTTAATGAACTTCCCTTTCGGCATTTAATGGCACATATTGATGGCAAGACCAACGACCCCAAAGGCTTTTCTGGAGTCCTGGGAAAGGCTCTTGAGAGTTGTGATAATTTGCCAATACAGACATTTAAAAAGATACCAGTGGAGCAGTGAAATAAGTATCGGAAATTTAAGCACGGATTAGAAATATCTGTATGAAATGTGTGTGGCAGTTTCTCATGGCAAAATATCCTTAGATTTGGCACAACGACAACCAGGTAAAATGTCTCATTCAAGGTGGCTTACAACTGCTAACAGGATTCTTCGACTTTATGTAGCAACTGCGAAACCTTCAACGGAATTATTGATTCTGACTACGTATACGATGAAAGTATACGCGTTTGCCTGGTTTCAAATTAAAACTAAACCCTCTTGTTTGGAGGGACCAAAGAATGTTCTAGAGATTATAAAAGCTTGCAAATACCTACCAAAAAAACTTAAGGCAGTAGTTCATCCGGTTATAGAGCACAACTCGTTTTTTTGCCATCCAGAAAACATTTTAATTGTGATGTTAGCTGATAGCCGAAGAAATGTTCGGGAATTAGGTTTGAGGAGGATTCTAAAATGCAGAACGGAGATGAAAAATAAGAAGACGAATGGAATCCGCCGTTTTATTATCCCAAAAATAAATTTCGAAGCCGATGATTATATTGATCTGATAAAATGGGCTACGGTGGACGTCACTGAACCTCCTTTAACGCAAGATATATCAGACGAGGACCTACGAGAAATGGTTGAAAATGTCCCTGATAATATAGAATCAGCTATAGACAAAGATCTTTCAAAATATCCCTGTCACACTCAAGCAGTCGAAAGGTGTGTAAAACTGGTGGCAGAAGCTTCTGATTCAGTGTGTGGTGGAGAATCAAGAGATGGATTTATCAAAGCTAGGATTTCGTCTCGAAAAATGATGCCGCAATTTGAAAGAAAGAAAGAATTCATTAAGACCCTCAAAAAATGAAACATATCTATTATTTTAAATAAAATAGTTAGTTACTTCATAAATTGGTAGTTCTAGACTAGAATGAGAATGTTGTCCTTGAAGCAACGCCCACAGATGGAGCTTGCTTGAATATATAACATTAAACAAATATGTAAGATAAATTCAGCCTTTCTACGTATAGTACGATTTTAATAAAGTTTCATTTTCAGGGAATTGATTTTGATGGTGAACACGAAATTTATTTTCTCACAACATATAAATATTTTAATATTAATAAATTTACTTTCTCTAAATGAATTTAATCTTATGATTCTATCTTTTATATTATAAATCTTGTTTCCTTATGTACAAAAAAAAAACATTTTCCCGTACCTACATACAAAAAAAATAAAAAAGAATTTCAAGGATATATTGTTTTTGAATATAGGAACAACAGGACCTTTTTTGTTTTTGCTAAAAAATGGTGGTAGCGTTAAGGAATAATCAAATTCAACTTATTAAAAAAATGTTTAAATTCACTCCGCCCTAATGTACATATCGCCCATAGCTCTTGTTATTAAAATAAGATAAGTCGTAACATAGTAGATGTACTGGAAAGTGTATCTAGAATCAATTTAAAGCTTATTAAGAGAAGTATTTCATTTACATTGAAAAGATTTTTGTGCAAATCAATATACATTGATTAATAATTATTTATTACCTTAATTTTTTTTTTTTTTAAATATTAAATTATTAAAAATAATTATAAATTTTAATGTTTTAGTATTTTATAAATTAAAAATAGTTTCAATAATAGTTTATTAATAAAGGGCGATTTTTTAAGAGGTTTAGAACTTTTTTTAACGAAAAAACACAAAAAATTCGAAAAAATGAATGAAATATTTATTTGAATCGATAGTTTGAACCAGAGACAATACTGAGACCACCAACTTCGGCCGATTTCCCGTTACTTGCCTACAAGCTATATTTTCATGGGGTGGAAAACGCTAAGTGCGTTAGTATTGTTACATAGAAATTCGTATTGACAAATGTCACGTAACTTCAAAAATTCCGGCTCACCAACACACTCGCACCTTGCATATGCCACTTCCGCTGTGGGCAAAGCTGCTGACAGCGTTCATCAAATTTTGTCCGTTAAATTTGAAATTATTTATACACGTGTGGATAGTATTTTTTGTAGGAATAAGTGTACATTTGTTTAAAATATTTATGAACAATTGTCAATGCAGAATGGTTTCATGAAAATAAAAACATTTTGAGCAAGTTTTCTTCAGTTATTAAAGAAAAATTCAGACAATAAATCGATCATAATGATATTGAAAAGAGGTAAATACACAACCATGTTTGTCCTAATATGTTCTAGTATATAAAACATATATTTAAGATAATTCGCCTAACCAACTAAATCAAATTATTCGCCTTTCAAAAATTTATAATAACTAACTAATGGCATTCAGTAATATAAAAATGTGGTATTCCCGAACTCTTTCGCATTTCCCCACGGTTGCCGCGGTTGGCAGCATTTGTTTTTGTAGTTTTTGTGTGTTTTTGCATGTCACACTGATTCTTTTTTGACATAACACCGATAGGAACACAAAATGGCGAATTTGAAAAAAAATTGAGGGGCCCAGCGGCAAGAGGATTGTGAGTTGGGGGTCTCAGTATGGTTTGTCTATGGTTTGAACCTTGCAATTTAATGTTTAAAGATAATTTCATGCAAATGTTGACTGCGGCTGCGTCTCAGGTAGCCCATCCGCTGAGTCCAATTTTGGCATACTCTTTCACACATATCGGCCGGTATCTCACGAATGAATGCATGGATGTTGGCTTCCAGTGCGTCAATCGAAGCGGGCTTGTCCCTATACACATTAGCCTTGGCATACCCCCACAAAAAATAATCTAATGGTGTCAAATCGCACGATCTAGGCGGCCAATTGACCGGCCCGAAACGTGAAATTAACTGTTCACCAAACTCGCCTCGCAATTGCGCCATTGTTTCGCGTGCTGTGTGGCATGTGGCACCGTCTTGTTGAAACCACATATCATGCAAGTCAAGAACTTCCATTTCGGGCAAAAAAAAGTTTGTTATCATCGCTCGGTAGCGTTCACCATTGACAGTAACGCTGCGATTCGCATCATCTTTGAAGAAATATGGCCCAATAATGCCGCCGGCCCATAAACCGCACCAAACAGTGGCTTTTTCGGGATGCATTGGTAGCTGTTGCAATGCTTCTGGCTGATCTTCACTCCAAATGCGGCAATTTTGCTTATTTACGTACCCATTCAACCAAAAATGAGCCTCATCGCTGAACACAATTTTTCGATAAAAAAGCGAAAAAGAACATTTCGAACCGAGCACGAATTTTGATAGTAAAATTCAATAATTTGCAAGCGTTGTTCATTTGTAAGACGATCCATGGTTAAATTGCAAACCAAACTGAAGCTGTTTGACAGTGACACAAGGTACTAAACACACGTCAGCTGTCAAAACCAGTGTTGCCAAAACCAAACCAGCTAAAAAATCACCCTTTATATATCGTAAAATAAAATTGAAATGACAAATTTTTATTAAGAAAGAAAATTTTATTTATTGTATCTTGTGTATCAGAGTCTACGTATTAAATAAAAAATAATTAATTATTTTTCTCGGTTTTATTAATTAATTTAATTAATAAAGATTTAATTAAAAAAGTTAATGTAATAAAATATTTTTCAATAATTTATGTGAAATGAAATAAATTTAATTTAATTTTTAAAATTCATTTATTTATTTAATAAATAAAATAATTTTAAAAAAAATGGTATATTATGGGATAAGCTATAAACTAAATTTTTATAAATAATAAATATATTTAAAATATTATATGTTTAGAAGTATCAATTTTTATTAATTTTATTTTATTTCAATTTTTTATTAAAATATTTCTTTAATTATAAAAAATAAATTCATAATGATATAATTAGTATATTTATATATATATATTAGTATATATATATGTATATTTATAAATGATAAGTTTAATAAAGAATTCGGCAAAAATAATATTCGCCTGTTTAACAAAAACATGTCTTTTAGAAATTAATTTAAAGTCTAACCTGCCCACTCATTTTTAAATGGCCGCAGTATTTTAACTGTGCAAAGGTAGCATAATCTTTTAACTGAAGACTGGAATGAACTGGAATTAACTGTTTCATTTAAATTTATAATAAAATGTTCGTCCTTGTATGGCGGCATTTGAACACCTTCTTGTGCGTCTATTGAATTCTGGATCAAAGATCTGTTTCAGTATTTGTTTTTTTTTTTTTTGGAGGTTGTTTCTATCCACCAGACACCTTACTTTTATGTACATACTTAGTTTTCCCGTCTTTCGATGAAAGAGGAGAAGGAGCTTCAGTGATGAAGAGCTTAGATGTTCGGCACTCACCACATCAGCCCCAAAGATCCGCCACCTGATGCGAGCAAAGGCGGGACAGCTACAGAGGAAGCGAAAATTTCCGCTTGGAAGACAGACGCATGGTTACCTAAGGGGTAGTGTAGTCTAATGTTCTCGCTTTCCACGAAGACTCCAGAACCAGACCCCTGTCCGGTTCTGGAGCCATCCGTGAATACACGATGGCATTCTTTCTCTGCTTCAGAGTCTGGCCGAAGCCATTCCGTTTCCTGAGGAAAGTTGACGTGGTAGTTTTGTCGCAGTTGGATTTCTGGTGTCATATCCATGAGACATGGGTCAAAGGATAATTCTCGCACAAGTTCTTCGAAATTCCAATGCGCGTGGTACCAAAAGCCACCTCTCTTTTACCGAGAGGTAGTTTTCAGCGTACACCCCATGATAAAAATATCAAGAGGGGGGAGGTTCATCAACATGTTTGGACCAAAGAAGCTTTTTATCCAGGATTACTCCCAGATATTTGACTTCATCGGAGATCGGGATAGTGACGCATTTTACCACAAGTTGAGTCAGACCAGTGACGTTCCTCCTTCTCGTGAAGAGAACAACCGTAGTTTTAAGAGGATTCACTGTAAGCCCATTTCTTGTGCACCAATCATCGATCAAGCCCCAAGGATCTCTGCGGCAGAGAGCAGACAGTCCTTAGGTCCGAACCGACAGATAGAACGGCGACATCGTCCGCGTAGGCTTGTGTGTAGGTTCCAGGAAGATTGAGAACCGTTAGCAGAGAGTCTACTACCATACACCATAAAAGGGGAGACAGAACACCACCTTGAGGGCAGCCTCTGCTTACCCCAGTCATGACGCATTTGCCACAATCCGCCTCGGCAATCAACGAACGTCCTGTGCATTAGCATTGCTTTAATCCACAAAACCAATGTTTCATCTACACCATTATGTCTGGCTGCATTGCACATGCTGTCAAAGGTCGCATTGTCGAAAGCACCCTCAATATCAACGAAAATACCCAACGCGTAGTCCTTCCAATCAAGAGCGCTTTCAATCCTACCAACGAGGTTTTGAAGCGCAGTTTCACAGGATTTTCCGCGTTGATAGGCATATTGCATCGTAGAAAGAGGATGCGATCGAAGAGCAGCATTGTGCACGTGCAGCTCAACCAGTCTTTCCAAACTTCTCAGCAGGAAGGAGGACAGACTTATGGGTCTGAAACTTTTGGCGAGAGTGCAGTCGGTCTTACCTATCTTTGATATGAACACGACTTTAACCATACGCCAAGGAGAAGGTATGTAGGCCAAGGCCAAGCTGGCGGTGAAAATTCTTTTCAGCGTCGGCATCAGCTGACTAAAACCTTGTTTCAGCATAGCCGGATAGATTCTATCCGGACCCGGTGACTTGAAACCCTTAAAAGATGCAATTGCATATTTGATAGCGTTATCCGTCACCACTCTGGATGCAATATACCAGCTACGCCGCGTGGTATTTATCCGTTCAGAAGTGGCCACCGTTGGCGGTACCACTGAAGAGCACGTAGTGACCTGATTTCCCGGTAAGTGAGTCTCCAGCAGGAGACTAAAAGTCTCCGCCTTTGTCTCAGTGTAGGTACCATCAGATTTTTGGAGCGATTCCAGTTTACTTGGTCTGTCCCTTTTGAGGACTTTAACAAGCCTGCTGGTTGCACTTAGTGATGCGACCACCACCTCACAAAATTTCCTATAAGAGTCGTTTTTCGATTTACGAATTAGTCTCTTAAATTCTTTTTGTTTCGATCGATACAGATTCGAGTCTTCTTCTCAGTTAGTTTTTAAAGACCGATTCAGGAGCTTCCTGGTTTCTCTGTGAATACACTGCAGTTCGGTATTCCACCAAGGTACCGGTTTTCTACAGGAGTTTTTTGAAACTGGACACGCTAGTTCAAGGCAACAGGTAATGACGCTGCTCAGATCTTGAGCAGGCCTCTCCACCCTTTGTATTGATATTAGTTTGACAGGAGCTTTAACAGAATTGCCAAGCTCCTTCTCGAACAGAGCCCAATTTGTTTTTCTCGGATTTCTCCTCTCCAGCGAAGGTGAAACTTCACAGTTAATTTGAAATTCGATGTATCTGTGGTCTGACAGAGTGCTATCTGGCGATACCCTCGAATTTACGATAGAAAATCTTTGTTAGTAACGTTCCCAAAAACACAAAAAGATGTGCTGCAATAAACAGTACGTACTGATTTAAAGTTCGAAGAACAGATTAAAAACTCGTTGGGACTCATCCTCTCATTAATTTAATCTATTGATATGTAGGTAACTACATTTATGGTTTATCTCTTGGAATGCAAAACAATTTAATTTCAGGACAGGAAGCTAAATAAAGTCAGACTGTGGTTCCTCCGTCTCAAACCCTTGTGAGGACATCCGTAGGGACAAATTCTTATTGCAAAAATTATGATTGTATAGCATTATTTCCATAAAAAATAGGAAAGCTCTGCTTTCATCCTTCTCTGCATTACTCTCTTGTGACATGGACGGGATATTCTGTTCAGGAATGCATTTCCCAAATGGCTTGCATATTCGAATGAAAAATGCAATAAATACTCAGGATATATACGAAAACACGAAGTGGCGTATCTGCAAAATCTTAACTTTACAGTAGAGCCAAAACTTTTGTATTTTGCGCAAAACATATAAAATCATCTACGTCAAAACTAAAAGTATATATATATATATATATAAGATCAAAACGTCTTGAGATACAGATACGCCACTTCGTGTGATTAAAAATAATTATCGATCGGTAGATAAAATACGTCATATATCTGAAAATGTCAATTTATGCAGATACGCCACTTCGTATTTGGAGCGACGATATGTAAGCATATAATGTGCAAGGAAATTTGCATTTGAAAAGATATGGATGATGACAACGTGCAGACCGGAAAATCGATTGAAAGATGTGCATAATGTCGTAATGATGATTATGGATTATGCGGATTATTATGCGGTGAAATGTACGTGACCAAGAGCAAGACCAAGTGAAATCAATCAACTCGATTGAAATTGACGATGATTGACGACAATGAATATGGTGAGTATAAGAGTCCCGATTGTAAATTCTGATTAAACGACTGTATAAAAAGCTCAGTGCCAATATGTAATACTATCACCCTGGTGACAGTGTTGATCCAAGGAAAATATTACATCGACTTTAATTAAAATAATTGTTTTAAGCAGTGAAAAGCTACTTATTTCTTAATAATAAGTACAGAAAATAGAAGGAGCACGGGTCAAGAGTGAACATACAACACCTTTGCTAAAGTTGTAGACACCATATGCACATCAAATGTGTTTTTATGCTGCTAGTCCACAAGGATTCTATATCGATCTAAGTGCGTCGGACAGGTTAGACAAGGTTATATGAGGGTAAGTTAGAAGAAAACTCACTACGTCAACTCGGAGACTTAAAAGGATAATTGTGATTTCCCTGTTAAGAGTGAGACTGAAAAAAAAACGGACGAAAATCTTTCAAGTTACTACTTGGATTGGGAGCCAGTTGATCCTCCTACTGAAATGTAGGAGATCCGATATCTGAAAGCCACTTAACTTAATTGTGAAGAAGAAACTGGATCATATGTACACAGGCATTTTTCTTGCGAAGCAATAACCAAATGCTGGATTGACTTCACTATCATCTCATCCACCAGCCAACTTTCTGCTCCTTCCAGAGGCTGAGCTAGATGAAATAAAGACAGATCTTATTTAATCAACAAGAAATTTAGATTGATTTACCGATTGCCAGCTAGGCTTGGGGGTGAGTGGGTTGAGTATATCGTAGATCGTACCCATGGAAAGCATTATTGATGGATACACATACACATACCCACAGCCACAGTGAAGTTCGGTTTCTTTACAATCGTTAATCTTCATATTGTTACGACTTGACGTTCCATATTCCATTCCGTATCGGTTTTGGAATTTGGCCATTGGGTTGTGTGCGGCGGGCATGCGAGTATGACTGAAATGAATAATCATAGACAAACCATACTGAGACCCCCAACTCACAATCCTCTTGCCGCTGGGCCCCTCAATTTTTTTTAAAATTCGCCATTTTGTATTCCTATCGGTGTTATGTCAAAAAAGAATCCGTGTGACATGCAAAAACACACAAAAACTACAAAAATAAATGCTGCCAACCGCGGCAACCGTGGGGAAATGTGAAAGAGTTCGGGAATTCCACAATTTTATATTACTGAACGCCATTGGTTAGTTATTATAAATTGTTAAAAGGCGAATAATTTGATTTGTTTGGTTAGTAAGACTATCTAAAGTTGATGTTCTATATACTAGAAACATATTGGGACAAACATGGTTGTGTATTTTCCGCTTTTGGATATCAGTAACTTCGATTTCGTGTGTAAATTTTTCTTAAATAATGAAGAAAATTTGCTCAAAATGTTTTCATTTTCCCTCCACCAATCTACATTGTTAATTTTTCATGAACATTTTAAGCAAATGTGCACTTATTCCAAAAAAAAATGTTATCCACACGTAACGAACAATTTCAAATTTAACGGATAAACCTCTATGAACTCTGCCAGCAACTTTGCCCACAGCGGAAGTGTCTCATATCTGCTGGGAGTGTGTTGGTGAGCAGGAATTTTTGAAGTTTCGTGACATTTGTCAATACGATTTTCTATGTAACAATACTAGCGCACCAGATGTGTACACTCCATAAAAAATATAGCTTGTAGGCTAAGTAACGGGAAATCGGCCGGAGTTGGTGGTCTCAGTATTGTCTCTGATCGAAACCTTACGATTTTAAATGCCAAAGCGCGCGAGCAACACTTTTGTAAAACGAAATGCTGCTTTGAAGAGAATGCGCGTTGAGAGAATAGAGTAAGACATATTAAAAGTTCGGTTTGGTTTTTGGATAAAAAATACAAATTTAGAGCTGAATTAAAATTTCAAGTCTATACTCTCTTTTTTCTGTACCTATCTGTAATTTGTAGGTATGCGCAAATTGAAAAAGAATTCTCCAAAATACAAAAAATTCATACATAACAATATATCAAGGCAAAAAACAACTTTAATACGGATACAAGACCATTGAATAATTGTTTGTCTCCCAAAATTTAAAGAAATAAGTATTGCTCCACAAAAAAAATGGTATTCGTCATTTCCACACACTGAATTAATTAATTTTCATTGAAGAAACATCATAAAGCTCTTTAAAATGTATGTTTGCTAAACATCAGCGGATCTGTGCCACTACAACTAAGAACGGCACACCAGATGACATCAAATCGAACAATTCAAAATTCTAAAGTTGTCAAACGCGCGTGATAGTAGAGAGTAGGTCTACTCAGGCGTCGCGTTGAACTTTACAATATTTACGATCTAAAGTCGATCCAACGCCTAAAGGTGTATTTTGTGTGGCAGCATATGAACGCTTTGTTTCTACATAATCTGCCAACGCGCGCGCGTCAACGCGACATTATGAATTGGGAATAAGTATCATTTGTGCGAGCGACCTCATGCTGTTTGGTGTGTACTTCGTATTTCCTTTTCGTTTTGCAAAACGTAGACACTGTTTGCAATGAAGATGAAGCCGTTAACTAGCCGGCAGAGTTTTTAAATTCTTTTAAACCATCGGGTATTCCATTCCACGCTTCGGGAGGGCACACCCGTAATGCTCCTTCGGTATTCGTGCCGCGCATTCCTCTGATACCTAATGACCTCCCCTTTAACTTTAAAAGATTACAATTTCCCCTTAAAGTGTGCTTCGCCATGACGATCAAAAAGTCTCAGGGCCAATCATTGAAATACGCTGGTATAGATTTAAGGGAAATCGAGAAGGTCAAGAATGTTGAAGAGTTAAGAACAAAACAAAAGCTTCTAACTCTAGAAGCTAAAAAAACTTGCAAATGCAGGAAGCTTTTTCGGTACCCAATGGTCGAATTGGTCTTAAAATGGCAAGTTCTTTATCCAACACACACAAAAGTGCATAATTCATTCATTGCAAGGAAATAAAATATATAGTAATAATTTTATGTCTGTTGTTTCTTTTTTTATGTGCTTATTTTATCCTGTTGTGGATTATCAAAAGTCAAATTGACTTTCGAAATCGTCATTTCCTGCTTTACCTGAATTACTCAACTCCAGCAACATTTGGTAACTTGAAATTCAATTCAATACACAGACACACAAATATTCCATGTAAAGCACTAAATGTGTCACCAAGCTGTGATTACAACTATAAATGACGAACTATCATACATGAAGGGAATAGAGTAGCACATTGCTTTTGGGGTTGGGATGGGATTTGGGAATATAGATAAATAGGATGCTTGCCCTAAATTTTTCATGTATAGTGGGAAACCATTTTTTCGTTTTCGTCTATGAAGAGTGGAACAGATTATCACCTCATTACATTTTATATCAAGCAGCAGCCGTTGCAAATTCTTTTCAAAGGATCTCAACCTCTGAGTTTGTGATTGCTTGTGTTCCATAGGAAGTTGTTTGGAATAAGGTACTCCAAATGAAACGATTATTTATAATGTTTTTTCCCTGAGCCTTCTGCCAAACAACAGAGAAGTTGGTGAAATGGTTGACAATTGATCGGAATTGTTGCTGTCTATTTATGTACCTTGTCCCATTTTGTACAGTACTACCTAAATACCTACCGATAAAATCATTGCAGGCAGTATGACCTTTGAGTGTAAAATGTTTTTTTCTTTTTCTTTTTAATTTTTTTTAGTTGCATTGCTGCAAATGTAGGGAGCTAAGAAAAACACTGAATAAATTGGAAGTTTTTTGGCACGGAGCTTACAGGTGTTGGCTGCAGTCTTATTCCTTGTTTTATTCGTTCATCAGTCGAATCCTTTCGTCATGAAATTCGCCAAATAGATTCTGCTTTACCAACAATCAACTTTAGTCCGGCAGCTTACGCAATACTCCACACTTTACAAAATCCCTTTGCCAATAACCAACAAAAATTCCCAGAATATCGCTAACTGTAGGGTCAAATATTAATGTTAAGAAAGACATGTTTATGTCGGGCATTAGCTGAATAAATCCTCCCTTAATGTTACTAAGAAGAGGAATGTTGCCCAACCATCCAAAATTACGGTATTGAACTTCGTAATAGAAGCAAATTTAAATACAGTAGAATCCGGATATAGCGACGGTCAAGGGCCCGGCCACATTAATTCGTTCTTACCGGACGACGCACAAAACGAACGAAGATTTTATCTGTTTTGTTTCATTAGGCGTGTTTTTTTGAGCTTCGATCTCAGCAAAGCAAAGTAGGATTTTCAGCACGCGATTACAACAACTACAACCGAGTCTCTAAGTGTCAAGTAGAGCGTAGTTGTTGTAATTGACAATTTTTCATAAATATTTTAAGCAAATGTACACTTATTCCTAAAAAAAATACTATCCACGCGTATATAAATAATTTCAAATTTAACGGACAAAATTTTATGAACGCTGTCAGCAGCTTTGCCCAAAGCGGAAGTGGCATATGCAAGGTGCGAGTGTGGTGGTGAGCCGGAATTTTTGAAGTTACGTGACATTTGTCAATACGAATTTCTATGTAACAATACTAACGCACTTAGCGTTTGCCACCCCATGAAAATATAGCTTGTAGGCAAGTAACGGGAAATCGGCCGAAGTTGGTGGTCTCAGTATTGTCTCTGGTTTGCTCATAGCAATTAGTATGCAAACCTAACAAGTTGCTGTGTCTACGTCGCTAAAAACGGTAGGTCGTTATAAACGAAGTCGTATTAAACGGATTCCACTGTACGCTTCAGCCTGAGCGTTTATAATATTATAAATTTATTTTAATTTATTTTAAATGTTTTCTGATGTTATTCGTTAGAATACAACAAGGCAAATGGTTTTTAAGTCTAGCGAACACAAATTTTGCATATGTTAAGAAATTTGTTTCATTTGTAAACACTTGAAATATATATTTCTGTGCAAAATATTTATTGCCTTAAAGGCACTTATGATTAAATGAAAAGGTTAATGCTTTTCTGTTTTCTCTGTTTTATTATGTTTAACTGTAGTGCTTGCTTTTTGATTGGTTTTCCTTTTACAAAGGAACGAATGGATGCTTACTGAAAATTATTTTGTATACATATAGGTTTGGGATCTTTCTAAGAGAATAAAAAGTCTATTGACTTAAGTTTGGACGGTTCATACCTGAATACCTTATTTCCCAAACAATTCTCAGTACATTAGGCGAAAATTTGAATGGAAGGGCAACTACAAACAAATGGTCAGATTTACATTTGGCTGCAACCAAACCCTTATCAAACTCTTTGAAAAATAAGTTTATTCTCCGAAAATAAGAATCTCTAATAATGCAAGGGTTGGTGTTAAAAAGATGACTTCGCGGAAAATATAGATCAGTAAAACCAGGATAAGTACCTCCTGCTTAAGTACCTTATTCGGTTTAGTGCCTTTTCCAATTTCATTTGCTAATTTGCTAACACTCCTTGAAGTACCTTAATCAAAATGCACACAATTTCATCGCAGCAAACTTAGTTGCATTAAGCGCAAACAATTAAGTAAAAATACTTAAGAAAGTTCAACTCAATCTTCTGTGTGGAAATGAAATTCATATTTTATTAACATACATATATTTAATAAGTTTGAACAAAAATAATAAATGCTCGTTACATTTACGAGCTCTTCTCGTTTACTTTAACAATAACGCTCTTAACCTCAGTGTAGTTCTGTAAAGCGTACTCCCCATTTTCGCGCCCATGGCCAGACATTTTGTAACCACCAAAAGGCGCCTGTGCTGCTAAAGAATTGTATGTATTTACCCAAACAGTGCCTGCACGTAATCCCTGAATCAAGTAGTTAGCCTTATCAATGTTCTTTGTGAAAACGCCCGCAGCTAATCCATATTCAGATGAATTCGCCCGTTTGATGACCTCATCTAGATTCTTGAAACGAATCAACTGCTGGACAGGGCCAAAAATTTCTTCTCTGGCAATGGTCATATCGTCCTTAACGTCAGCAAAAACAGTTGGTTCGATGAAATATCCAGTCAAATCCTTATAACGTTTGCCACCAGCAACCAACTTGGCTCCTTCCTTCTTACCAGTATCAATCAAACCGAGGATCTTCTCCATCTGAGTGTTGTCTATTTGTGGCCCTTGTTCGTTGTTTGGGTCGAAAGGATTACCAACTGTACGCTTTTTAGCACGTTCAGCACTGCGTTCGACGAATTCATCGTAGATTGTATCTTCGACGAATGTTCTAGAGCCAGCACAGCAGCACTGACCCATGTTGAAAAAGAGTCCGAAGTGGGCTTGTTCAACAGCGTAATCCATGTCACTGTCGGCTAATATTATATTGGGACTCTTTCCACCAAGTTCCAGAGTAACTCGTTTAAGATTTGATTTGGCCGAAGCCAGTTGGATTGATTTACCAACATCAGTGGATCCAGTAAAGGCAACCTTGTCTACATCAAGGTGATTCGCTAATTTAGCTCCAGTCGCACCTGCGCCGGGAACTACATTAACCACACCTTCTGGGAAGCCGGCTTCCTTAGTCAACTGAGCAATATAAAGCGCAGTTAATGGGGTCTGCTCAGCAGGTTTTAGCACAATGGTATTGCCGGTGGCAAGAGCCGGTCCAAGTTTCCAGGCCATCATAAGAATTGGGAAGTTCCAAGGTATGATTTGTGCACACACTCCAACAGGTTCGTGGCGAGTGTAGTTAAAGTATGGCCCGTCCATTGGAATTGTTTTACCGTGGTTTTTATCGGCCCAGCCGGCAAAGTAACGAAGACTTTTAATGGACATTGGTAGATCCACGCCATATGACATGGCAAATGGTTTTCCATTGTCAAGGGTTTCCAAGCTCTATAAAAAAAAAAATTTAATAAAATATGTTTTTTCTTAGCAAATTTATAGTTATTCTACCGCTAAATAGGACTGGTCCCTCTCCATGAGATCAGCTAAGCGATATATCAGTTCACCACGACGTGAAGCATCTATTTTGCGCCATGGTGAGCCTAATCTATAGAAACAGTTATATGAATAATAGACTAAACATTTTTGTTAGCTTACTCGAAGGCACTTCGTGCTGCTTTTACGGCAAGTTCTACATCTTCTTCGCCGCCTTCTTGAACCTCGGCGATCAATTTCTCCGTGGACGGATTGATGCTGGGAAATGTTTTTCCGGATTTGCTTTTATGCCATTCGTTGTTGATAAATAACTGTAATAGAAGGAAAAATAATTGTACAGGATATGTGCACTGAACGATTAGCTAAGATTACAGTGTTTAACTTAACGTCAAACGCTTGGCAACAATTTAGCTCAAATTTATTACTAATATCCGTTTGTTAAGAAAGCATCATTGGGTCATGAATCGATTTTTTACAGACTGTTCAAAAACTGTGGACGGGTGTCCTCGCAGTTACTTTCTTTTACGAGTGGTGGCCTTTGCTATTTTAGACCACATACAGTCAAAAACAATAAGAAAGGAGGAGGAAGCATTCCTGGATGATGAATCGATCCATTTCTTTACAGATGGTTCGAAAACTGTGGACGGTGTTAGTGGTGGTGTCTTCTCCAATATACTAAATCTTAGTCTATCCTTCCGTCTTCCTGATCAGGCTGAAATAATGGCGAGAAGTATTATCTTGGCTGAAAGAAAACGTTCAATCTGCTTAAGATATCTGTATCTTCTCGGATAGTCAAGCTGTCATCAAGTGACTGGAGTCAGTCCCTACAAATTCTATAACAGCCCAAGACTGTCGTTCGTCTCTCAGAAAGATGGCGGAACAGTTCAATATTCACCTCTGTTGCGTGACGGTGCACAGAGACATCACAGGTAACTGCAAGGCTGATGAACACGCCAAACATGGAACTACACTACCTATGCTTCCAGTTAAGGATTCCTTGAGTTTTCCAATCGCTACTTGTAAACTCATAATAAAGCTAGATGCTATCGAAAGAACAAATCTTAGGTGGACAACCGCCTCGACATGTCTAGCGATAAAACAGATCTGGCTAAAGTTGGATCTAATTCGTTCTAGATATTTGATCTCCCTCGATAGGAAGCATATCAGTGATACAATAGGTGTCATCACAGGACACTGTCTCATAGGCAGGCATGTAACAAAGCTCCATTTGGGAGAGTTCTACTATAGTTATCTAAAGGACCTAAAAAACACGGACATTCAAAATCTACGCTTCATCAGCAGCTGCAGCTGGTTCAACTATATAGATTCATGTGGTATCACAAGGGACCTTATAATGGTGTAAGTGTGTCGGCTAGCTGACAGGCACTTCAACCTAACCTAACCTAGCCTAACAACAAATGGGAATATTCTACATAATCCAAACCATACGAATTTTAAATAATTTTTAACAGTCAAATAATGTTTCGCAATAATTTGTTTCGGGGATCCTTATACCTGCTGCGCTCAAACAACTTATTACGATCAAACATGATACTTAGGATACTGAATCGCAAATCCCATGTCCTCACTCGCAAATCCAATTTCAGCTTCGAATGAAGTGAAATAGAATTCTAACTTTGATAAAAAAGGACATAAAATAGGTGCACAGCTACAATCTTATCGTGTGTTCCACAGTTATAAATAGACAAACGAATGTGATTTAATCAACAGGTCAGAGCCAGAGCCCATTAACTCCAGCTGCAGATATAATTAGGATATTATATTATATATTATCATTACGATTTTCAGCAAAAAATAAATTTGCCGGCTGCAAACAATCAAAAACAAACTAAAAATCGTCTTACCCCAGTGTACAGTACTTCTGGATTAAGGACAGGTTGTGGAAGCGCTGATGCGGAATAAGGGGCAGCACCAAACTTATTTAGAAATGCGGAGGCTGTAGAAAATCTTAGTAGACGCAGCATTTTGCTTTGTTTCAGAGCAATTATCTGTATTCTTGATTCTGTTTTTCCTTTTTAATTTTAAAACAATTGAAATTGAAATTGAAAACTTTTTCAAGGAAGGGTGGACGTAGTCAGTCACTAGCTAGAAATTGTTGAACAAATAATGGTTCCGTTCAGATTTGTATAAGAAAAGGCTAGAAGAAAGCTTTTAAATATAAAGTGCAATCGTTGAAACAAATCCAAATGACCTGTTTGAATGTAAAATTTTTCTCTGACCTCATTATTTTCTTTACCTATTTACAAGACTTGATTGGAATGATTTTCGGTGCATTTATTTTGCACATTTTTCCTCTCTTCAAATCGTGTCAATCGATTTGACGGCTATGCCTTTTTCTTTCAAATGGCGTGCGAATGCGGTGTAAGTTGAAGTGTTTGCTCGATTTGAAAAATAAAAAAAGATGATAAGTATTCGTGCCTGTACAAATTAAATGAGGGCCATTGCTGCCGCACGCATTCTCTGGTATTCGATTTCGCGCTTTCAGAGCACTTCTTGCTGTAAGTCACTTTTTATGTTTGTTTGGTACGAAAAAAGCTATGTTTTTCCGATTTTGGAGCACATTTGCGAATCTGGAAATGTTTTCGCGAAATTCATAATTCCTACCACGTAAATAAGATGGCCGACCAAAAACGTGTCACGTTTTTTTGCGTGTTAAGTAATGCCGTTCCTTTCAGTCACATGGCTATTTAGTATGTATCATCAATTTAATCTTCCGTATTAGGATTGTGTGATCGTGTAAATGCGGCATTAGACGTCTGATTTGTGATCTTATTCTTACTCCTTTATTAGCATTAACTGCGGAAAAACGGATTTTCTGTCCCGTCTCGTGCAATTAGCGTGTACGAGATGGTGTAAATGCAGTATAACGATTCAGGCTCAAAAAAATTGTAAAATATCTCCGCAGTGCTGAATACGACCAACAGAATATAAAATAATAACGCGAAGAATGCACTCATTATGAAAATTTTATAGCCGCCATTCACCAATGTTCACCACCACAATAAAAACGGAGTTCTGTACTCTACTAATGGAAGTTCCACATAAACTTAAAATTCGATTTGCTTAAAAGAATTAAATCTTTGGTTCAAAGTGTTGTCTGAGTTCTATAAAGCTTTTATTTCGATTAATTAAATAGAATTTAAATAGGAAGTTGGCAAACAAAATAAAATCCTTTAAAGGGTGAGAAAACCAAAATGGTTGATGCAGCAAGGCAAATGCTCGATGAGCTTATGGGTCGAAATCGTAACCTCGGTCCATCCGAAAAAGGCAAAAAAGTCAACTGGGACGATCCTGATGTAAGTAGGTTTTGCAAAATGTATCGAATGTTTAAATAATTTGTGTTTCTTTTTAGTTTTGCCAGTATTTTCTAGTTAAATTTTGCCCTCATGACTTGTTTGTTAATACCCGTGCTGATCTGGGGCCTTGTCCGAGACTTCATGACGAAGAGGCAAAAAAAATGTATGAAAATGCACGACCAGGCGCTCGAAAGAGACAATTTGAAGATGATTTTTTACGTTTCTGCAACAACATGTTAAACGAGGTCGACCGGAAGATTCAAAAGGGACGACAACGGCTGTTGTTAATGAACAAAACAGAGAATGGCATGCCTGCGGCGCCGGTGTACATATCGAAGTATCATGAACAGTTGAATAATTTGAATGCACGTATCAAGAAACTTTTAATTGAGGCTGAAGAGGCTGGACATAGAGGCGATGTTGACCAAGCGCAAGATTTAATGACACTTTGTGAGCAGCTTAAGGACGAAAAAGAGACGTTGATGGCGCAGCATGATCAGAACATTGGCAATCCGTCAGGAGAAGCTGAATCAGTTGCAAGTCCCGACCTTACAGCGCCGCCACCTGTAGAGAAGAAGGTACCAGCCTGGATGATCGACCTGAATGGAATCCCAGAGAAACAAATGGAGGTTTGTGAAGTTTGTGGAGCTTTTCTGATTGTAGGAGATGCACAGCAACGAATAGAAGATCATTTAATGGGTAAGCAGCATCTGGGGTACTCCAAGCTCCGAAACGCAGTCGAGGAAATTCATCAGAAGCGTCAGAAGGAACGTGAAGAAGAGGAAAAGCGGCGCGAAGAGGAGAGAAAATTACGAGGTGATATGGACTTCGCCCGAGAACGACGCGGTGGTGGTGATCGTAGAAGGTTCGTTTTTCATTGTTTCATTGCTTACACATTATGCGTTTTTCTTTTTAGAGCTCGAGCATTTTGAGCATCACTCAGGATGCTCAGTCAATTTATGCTGAGCTCATAGAGCGCGCTCTGACCGTTCCCTGAACGAAAAAAGAAACACAAATTCTGAGCTCTGATGTTTCTGAGCTAAAAAAAGAAACACTAACTTTTTGTATAACAGTTCAGGTTGTGCTCTGAACTAAAAAAGAAAAACGCCATTAGCTGCCTTACTTGCTTTATCTCAGTTTTGATTGGCTTAGATCGGTCGTATGAACAGCTGTTTCAGTTGACTTTTTTGGAGGTGTAGCCGGCGAATCTAGTCAAGAAATTCGTGACATTAAATCGTTTTCATCGGGACCACCAGATATTTTTTTTTCCGAATTTAGATTTTACGCGGCTCATGGAACATGCAACGATATTGATCTGATTATGTAAATGGATCAGTGCGTTATTTGACAGCAATAATCAATATACGCTGTTCAAATTGCATTCGTGTTTGGAACAAATTTAATATGGATATCGGCTTGAAAAATGTGTCCCCTGTTGTAGATACAAATGGAGCAGGTTTGGTAGTCTTCAGATGACGGCGAAGACGATGAAAATCATAATTCCTCCAAAATTATATCCATGGTTTATATTTCTTTATTTTGGTTTTCACACACCTTTCGCATTTGTTTTAAAACAAACTTACTATTTTCTTTTTGACTGTAATATGTTTAAAAGCGTTGCTGTTGTAATTTGATCATTTTGTATAGGCCGTAAAAATCGTCATTTAATTTTCTTATTTATTTCTTGTCGCCAAAGAACAAAATCTTTCATAGACATAAGGTCATACATTACAAATTAAATAGAAGAAAAAAAAATACGAAGAAAACCTAGGGCAACAAATTATGAGAACACTATCAAGTAATTTTCTTTTTATGTTGAAAATTGACAAGTTAAAATCGATTAAATTAAAATCAGCATTATACGATATCATTAAACCGTTAACCGAAGACGAATGACCGTACAAGAGTGGTCACTCTAAAAAATCGAGTGCATCGCAGGATAAATGATGGAACATTTATGTTGAGAAGGATTAGAATGGGTCCTATTAACAAAGACTCTTGCCAGTCTAATGACTCAAAGCTTATAAATTTTAACCTATATATATATAAGGTGGTAAGTTTAGAGTACCACAGATGAAGTTTGTGAAGATATGAATTTAGAAGGTGGAACGAAAGACAGGTATCTACATATTTCCCGGAAAATATAATAATATATCCGCAAACATTAAAAAAGAATATTCAGAAATAAATTTGACAAATAGGATTCCTTGGGGAAGACCAGAGGCTACTGATATATTTTTCGAAAAATTATTACGAAACTTTACATTTTGAAATCTATCAGAAAGGCAGATAAAAGCCATTTTAAAAAGAAAACTGCAAATCCCAATTTTGTAAGTTTAAAAAGTAACATTTCATGGTCAACTCGATCAAAAGCTTTGTATAGATCGCATCAACCTGGTTACCCTTCACTGATTTCAGAGATCACAAAGTTAGTAAATAACAAAAGATTGGTTGCAGTTGACCTATTTTTAACAAAGTAATTCGGATCACTGCAAATTAGGGATTTACAATATAAATGTAATCTTTCAGTAACAAAAGAATCAAACAATTTTGGAAGAGAAGATTGATTACATATACCTCTATAGTTTTAAATTTTATTTATCCCACCAGACTTAAAAATGGGAACTATAAAAAAAGTTTTCCAAACAGATGGAAATGTGCAAATTTTTAAAGATAAATTAAAGATATGACATACAATTTTATATAAACGCACAGTTCCTAAACAAAACAGAAAGAAGACCATCAGGACCAGGATTAATTCTGGACTCCGAAGCAGCTAAATTCATCAAAACGTAATTTTCAGAAAATATACTATTGAAAAGAGGATTAGGAGAATAACCAATACATTAAAAAAATTCTCAGCAATCAAGTAATTTTTCGAATATACTGATTGAAAAAAGTTTGTAAATAGTGTTGGGAGAATCCGCAAAACGTCCATTAAAAGATAGTGAGGCTGGAAAACCATCACTTTAGTTTTTAGAATTTATAAATTTCCAAAATTTGTCGGGGCTGGAAATAAGAGTAATTTCATTTAAATATTAAGGTATGCAATGTAGAGAGATGTTTTCAACTCAGACTTCAGCCTTCTAAACAAAAAGTAGTCTTCATTTGCCACTCTTCAACACTTCATCGAGATAAACTGTACACAACGAATGACCTTGCATGAAATCCATACTTCTCCGCCACACCGCAGCAGAACGGTTGTGATCAATTGTATGGAAGCTCCTTGTTTCTGTGATATAAAGCATAAATTCTTAGAAGAAACATCTATTGAAAAGGTGATTCTTCGCTACATCACTTGCGAGGCAAGTGTAGATCCTTGGTAGACAAAGCTTTATCTATTCACTTTGGCGTATTGTCGCCGATGTTGACAATTGAAAAAAATATTTCGAGAAATATTTGCATTGCAGGGACGTTAATTACTAATCTGCAGGTCGACACACACTTCCAATGCTGCTAATATGATGATAACTAAAAGTATAAATGTGATTTATTTTTCTGTTAGTGGAATCTCATCCGGCCTTGCTAATGATTGCCAGCTTTATTAAAAATGTACAGCATTAGTGAAACAGTACCAATAAACAATTAGACCTCCACATTTGCTAGTGCGACAACTTTTTTAGAATCCATTATACATTTTGTCATCGCAGAATTCAAATTTCATAGTACGCTTTCCTTTGTTTTCTAATACTTCACGATTGATTTCTGAGCGAATTTATGTCGTAGTAAGATCTCCTTCAAATTATTCAATAAATGAAACACAGTTTATTAGAATGCTTTGATTTATTCGTAGGCTGATGATGCAAATGAATACCAATTAAAACAGAATTCTGTAATCTTGGATTCGCACATACTACCTCTTAGTCCTCCAGAAGTTACTAAATTTATTATTTCGCGTGGATTTTGCTGAATGCTGACAATTTTTGTATCTATGTGAAAATTCAGAAACGTCAAACATTTGCGCAGTGATGCGGCATCACTGCTTATTTGCTATGCTGGCGGGATGCACAGTTCATGCTGATGCGTAGCTGATTGAATAATTGTGGAGTTTGAGTTTTACAACGCATTGTTTACATCAAACATTTTAATGTCAAGATGGAAGTTTTGCTAGTAAAAGTTTTACTCCATTACTATGATCGCAAAGACGATGAATTTATTTTCACGCCTTACAGCCCTATTTTGCTATTCACGTGAGTCGTCTTCTCGTTAGTAAAAGCTTTACCTCCTCAGCGTTGAGATACTCAATGTAAAAAAAAATTGTTTGTGAGTAAAATTAAAATAAAGAATTCATCAAAAATTTATAAATTTTTCTGTCAAAAGCATAATTATGTTATCATCATATAAATAAAATTGGTGTAGTTCTGTTCGACTAAGATTGAATTTGACTGCATGTCTTTAAATGCAAAAATCTTAGAAACTGCTGAATATATTCTGATGCATTTTTCTCAGTCCTATAGAGGATAAATAGGCCCACAATATCCACTTTGTTTCAACTCTATATCTTTACAAATTCCGGAAAAAATTGGACAAGAGTAATTAATTTTTTCGTTTCTTTTCGCTTTTTTCTTTGTCACGCTTTCCGTTCGAAAATACTGGGAGCATTTAAATATAGTAAACACCAGCTTATAGAGGACATCTGCGGTTACATTTTAGGATATCCATTAACTCGATAACTTAAAAGGTTTTTAAATAAATAGGCAAAATTTGAAACATTTCTACGATTTTCACCTGGGTGAGTGGATATGCACTTCATTCTCAAATCAAACACACTAACCGCGCAATATATTGACATCTCTTTTAACTTTATTTCATTCCTGTGGCGGAGAGGGAGACAGACAAGGGCAGTATGCTGTTTGGTTTGCTAAAAAAGAAAAAACCATAAGAGAAATGTCAAACAGGTATAGCTATCAGTGATCCCAGACCGTGGGTAATTACCCATTTTTGGGCAATTTGCCTTTCAAAAAAAGCTAAAAGAACGCAGAAGGGCATTTTTTATCTCGGAACAAAAAAAAATTAAGTGCACGGTCGAACGAATCTTTCCCGTTAATCAAAAGTTTGGTTGGTTCTTTTCTTATTTTATTAAGTAGGTAGGTAAAGATCTGAGAACAAGCTATGGTTAAAGAGTTAAAAGCGTCTACAGTACTATTTTATAAGATCTTACACTTAGCAAGATTTGTGAGTACAAGGCAAAGTGTAGCAGGATTTTCTGTTTTCTGATGTTTTTATTTTTGACTGGAATATATTAGTAACGCTGGTGTCTATAATTGGAAGTAGGGTACGTTAGACCGATATCATCATCATATAAATAAAATTGGTGTAGTTCTGTTCGACTAAGATTGGATTTGACTGCATGTCTTTAAATGCAAAAATCTTAGAAACTATTGAATATATTCTGATGCATTATTATCAGTCCTATAGACGATAAATAGGCCCACAATATCCACTTTGTTTCAACTCTATATCGCTATAAATTCCGGAAAAAATTTGACAAGAGTAATTTATTTTATCGTTTGGTTTCGCTTTTTCCTTTGTCACGCTTTCCGTTCGAAAATACTGGGAGCATTTAAATATAGTAAACACCAGCTTATAGAGGACATCTGCGGTTACATTTTAGGATATCCATGAATTCAATAACTTAAAAAGTTTTTAAATAAATAGGCAAAATTTAAAACATTTGTACTATTTTCACCTGGGTGAGTGGATATGCATTTCATTCTCAAATCAAACACACTAACCGCGCAATATATTCACATCTCTTTTAACCTTATTTTATTCCTGTGGCGGAGAGGGAGACAGACAGAGGCAGTATGCTGTTTGGTTTGCTAAGAAAAAAAAAACCCATAAAAGAATTGTCAAATACGTAGGAAAAATATGTTTACCTCTGTTTTGCTTACAAAAAAAAAAATTCTATGAAAGAAATATCAGATAGGTATAGCTTTCAGTGATACCAGATCATGGGTAATTACCCATTTCGTTTTTTATAGAGTAGAGTTTTTAAATAGCGTTTTTAACAGCCCATGGCCTCAATGCTCATAAAATGGTATTAAAAGTTGGAGTTCCCATAACATAAGCAACATAATGCTTGACATGAGGCTTTAATTTTAACTGGGTGTGGTAAAGGAGATGCGGTGTTTATACCAAGAATACAAATAATTCACAGTAATTATTCATTTCAGTTTAAACCGATTCGATTGCCTATTAATGTTTGTTTTGAAATGACAATCCATAAGTCACAGGATCAAACTTTAAGAAATGCGGGAAGTTGATTTAAGCAAGAATTGCTTCAAGCACGGGCAGTTATATGTAAAGTGCTCCAGGGTAAGTAATGCAGCAAATATCACTATCTTAGTCGATAGAAACAAAACAGCCAAAAAAATTTGTCCCCAACAAGACAGCAAATTTCTTAATTTTGTTTCCATCAACTGTTCTGAAACCACATTTTACACGGGCGAAGCCGGGTGGGTACAGCTAGTCTATTGATAAAAATGTTTATTTACATTCTTTTCTTTCGCTTCCGACATTTTTCTTACTTTTTTGCCGGCGAACCAACAGCTCATCAGGTATTTCTGTGATGCTTTCTTTCGTTATGTTTGCGCATCAGTTTGATCAAATTTGCAATAGTGAAAACTTGATGTTGAAAGTGATGCCAATAGTTGCATTAATGAATATTTTGCAAAGCATCATGATGCCAGTGATGCGTTACTGAATTTACACTATATTTTCCGCGAAGTAAACCCTTTCGCTGTACCCGCCCGGCTTCGCCCGTGCAAAATGTGGTTTCAAAACAGTTGATGGAAAAAAAATTTAAGAAATTTGCTATCTTGTAGGGGACACAAATTTTTAGCGGTTTTGTTTCTATCGGCTAAGATAGTGATATTTGCTGCATTACTTACCCTGGAGCACGCTTCATAGAACTGCCCGTACTTGAAGCATTTCTTGATTAAAACAACTCCCGCTTTTCTTAAAGTTTGATCCTGTGACTTATTGACTGTCATGGCAAAACAAACATTAATAGGAAATTGAATCCGCCGTATAAACTGAAATGGATAATTGCTGGGATCTATTTGTATTCTTGGTATAAAAACCGTATCTCCTTTACCACACCCAGTTAAAATTAACGCCTTAATCACGTTTTTCTGCAACGAAATCACTCTCAATCAGGTTCCATTACAAAGCCCGGGGGATTCAAATTGCGAAGCAACATAATGGAAACTCCAACTGTTAATTCAATTTCATGAGCAGGAAGGCCATGGGCTGTAATGCTATTTAAAAACTCGACAGTATAATTTACTACCTTATCTTGATTGCAAATAGCATTTATGGACAGGTACGACGTTGTATGACCAGGAATTTTCCCTAATATAATATGCTAAAATATGCCTTTCGCATAGCCAAGAGTGTTCTTTTGTACTGAGGTTATAAAACCCAAAATTGTCCTTTTTGCTCATGCCGACAATAAAAAAACAAAATACACACTTTTAACTTTCTCCATTACGTAGTAAACGTAGTAAGAGAAAGATATTGTATTCGTACAAAATTTCGAACTCGAGATGTTAATCAATTCTGACATTACGATGATAGAGATAAAAGTGGGTCGCAAAATTCTGTCCGTCTGTCTGTCTGTCTGTATGTCCCGAGGCCTACAGCCTAAACAGCTATCCGGATTTCGTTCAAACTTCGGATTTGTTCGAGAAGGGCTCTAACGATTTCAACCAAAATTGATATTAAGTCTTAAGTGGGTGGGGTTAACATGACTGCATACTCAGTTTCCCGCTAAAAAGTCGAATAACGGTACTTTTGAAATTTGGACATACATATCTTGAAAACGGTCCATACGATTGTCACAAAAAAATCATTTCGGAGGTAATATGGTCATTTCTAACTTAATGGAAAAGCTCAGTTTTCTCTCTATTATCGTAAAATGGATTTGAAAAAAAAATCATTTTTTGAAAAATTTGGTTTTCTTTAGTTTACCTGAAAATGGCAATAACAATTTTGATCAAAATGCAAACTTAGAGTAAAATTTATGTTTCCAAAATTATTGCGTCCTTAATTTTCAATTCGAACCACCGAAAACTCTAATAAAAACTGAAAAGCCCATTTTCGATTTCGATAAATCTTTAAAAACCAAGTAATGCTTACATCCCGAACAACAACTGTACTCGGTTTTTAGCTAAATAGTTGAGCAATAGTATTTTTCAAACTAAACATTGCCATTTTTGGTAGGTACTGTTTTGTCTGCCATATTTTACAAAAACCGCTTTAACGATTTTGTATTTTGATCATATTAAAGATAAAATCAGTATTCAAAATAAGATCCCGTACTTTGTTTTTCTCAAAAAAAATTTTAAAAAGTCAATGTTTTTAATTACATATTTATATTTCCCGACTTATTTTCACACATCTATGCCATATTTTTGTTATAATCTCCCAACTTCCGATAAAAATGCAATAACATCTACGCAAAACTTCATTTTAGCAAATATTTATTACCCTTTTTTCAACCTTGTTATATGCACCTTAAAATAATTGCAACCACTTCCTTACACAATCAGAAACCCCCACACACGTCCATAGGTATATTCAGTCTCTGAAAACTTACATACATATATGTATGTCTATGTAAAGATTTCGGTCTAACACGTACCCTACTTCCAATCATAGACAGCAGCGTTACTAATATGTTATTCCACTCAAAAATAAAAACATCAGAAAAGGGAAACTCCTGCTACACTTAATTTTTTTTATTCTGAGATAAAAAACGTCTTCTTCGCTCTTTTAGCTTTTTTTGAAATCAAAATGTCCACGAAATGGGTAATTACCCACGATCTGGAATCACTAGCTGTTTTTTATTATCAGCGTGATCTGATTCGGATCAGATCACGAAAATAAAACACAACGGATCATTGAAAAGTTTAATTTTGGAATTGTGGCAACAGTTGCTTTCAAAAGCAACACAGATAATACAGGGAATTTCAAACTTTATATTGCCACCAGCCATCTTGCAAATATTCTTCTCAACGTGACGTCACAGAAGGCACACGTCATTTCACTTGCAAAGTCGGGGGTGTTACCATATTTGAATCAAATTTGCATAATTTTTCTTTTCAAATATATTTTTTGTGAAACAAATTTAGTATTTTATGTTCAAATATGAACCACATGTACAATATTTTGGTGCTAACGCTTGAGTTTATCTTGGCATATTAAGGTGTGTCCAGACCACCGAAATATTTCAGAAATGTTTATGAAATGTTTCTGAAGTAAATCGGACAGATTTTATAAACATTTATAAAAGATTTCTGAAATTTATTTATTAACCCCCGTATTAATAAACACTGCGTAAAAGTTATCAACTCGTTACTCAGCAGTTACGTAAAATTTGTGTATGCTATCTGACGTCTACTAGCTAACTTACATTTTGCATATTTGTTTAGTAATACGGGGGTAAAGATTTATGAAATGTTTCAACTTTATCCTGTTTTGGACTAGAAGAAAATAATGTGGTGGGATTATTAGCAACGAGTAAAGTTTTTATTTTTGTAATTTTAGCCTTGGCAATCACGCGACACGCGATTTAATTCAAATAATCGTATTAAATGAATAAAGAAATAATAATCGAAAAACAGAGCTCACTTTCTGCAAGGATACTTGTAAAACAAAAATTATTTCCCATCATGATTGGGTAACTGTAAAACATTTCATAAATGTTTTTTTGGTGTCCAGATCCAAACCAGCAAAACATTTTTAAACATTCCAAAAAAATTGTTTTAGAAATATTTATGAAACATGTAGGTATTTCATAGTTTATCAAATGTTTGGCTAGTCTGGACATACCTTTATAGAACGAGAAAAAACAACATAACTCGGAATACGGACAGGGAGTTTATTCGAATGCGAAATAAATCAATTGATTTTTTTATGTTCCATGTTTAAGTCTGGCAACGTGATTGTGTGGCTATCGTTTACAGGCACACCAACATTTAAAAATAAAACAAGCCACCTAGTCGGAAATAGTAGAAATAATTTTCAGATCATGATTCGTGATCTCGATAAGAAGCAGGATAATGTGCTGTTGTTGTAAGTGCATGTAAATCGATGATCTATATGGATCATAGCTGATAATAAAAAACAGCTACTGATAGCTATAACTGTTTGACATTTCTTTCATAGATATTTTTTTATGTAAGCAAAACAGAGATAAACAAACCTTTCCTACATATTTGACATTTTTTTTATGTTTTTTTTTTTTTGCAAACCAAACAGCATACTGCCTCTGTCTGTCTCCCTCTCCACCACAGGAATTAAATAAGGTGATATGCCAATATATTGCGCGGTTAGTGTGTTTGGTTTGAGAATGAAGTGCATATCCACTCATCCAGGTGAAAATCGTAGAAATGTTTCAAATTTTGCCTATTTATTTAATATCCTAAAATGTAACCTCAGATGTCAGCTGGTGTTTACTATATGCTCCCAGTATTTTCGAACGGAAAGTGTAACGAAACGAAAATAAATTACTCTTGTCAAAGTTAATCAAAATATTCGAAATACATATTTCAAGAGTTTAGAAATAAAATAAAAATGCATTATTTTTCAAATTTGTGAATACTTTGTACAAATTTGTGTTTGCTAGACTTTAAAACCACTAATAAACGCTAAGGTTGAACAACAGCGAATGTAAGTTCGTTCCTTTTACGAGATTCCATACCATCATTTAGGATGGTTGGGCAACACTCCTCTTCAAAATGACATTAAGGGAGGATTTATTTAGCTAGTGCCCAAGATAAGCATGGGTTTCTCAACATTTACATTTAACCCTACAGTAATCGATATTCTGGCAACAATATTTGTTTATTGGTAAAGGGATTTTGGAAAGTGTGGGGTCTTTTCGTAAACTGCCGGACTTAAGTTGATTATTGATTCTCTCCGACCAAGGCGGAAAAAAGTACAACAATACAAAGTGTAATAAACCACTTGTGATCGTTTTTATGAATCTCAACTGCTAAGAGTAATTTCAAAACTTTTCAAAAGGTTAAGAGATACAAGGTGGGCCAAAAGAGATCACCCTATCGGAAGATGCTCTTATTTTTGCAAATGGCCGCCAATGTCTGTTTTGACATTTGTGAACTAGACAGATGTAGAATACAAGTGAACAAGCCATGGAGCGATACACTCCCCAAGAACGCGGAATAATCGTGTCTATTTTTTTTGCGTAACAATTCTTCTGTAGTGTTGGCGCAGCGCGAATTGTTCCTGTACAAAGTCCAGTCCGTGCATAAGCTGCTGCCTATCGACCGCCAAACGCGTGTAACCTACGCCCAAGCCATCCTAAATCTCGAGGACGAAGTGGACGATTTTTCGGCCAAAATCATAATGAGCGATAGGCTCATTTCCAACTCAGCGGGTACGTGAACAAGCAAAACTATCGCTGCTGGGGCACCGAAAATCCACGAGTAATGCACGAGGAGCCATTACACCCGCTCAAAGTTACTGCATGGTGCGCTGTTCACGCTGGAGGAGTCATCGGGCTATTTTTTTTTCTCGAGAACGCCGCTGGTCAAACGACAACAGTGGACGGTGCGCGCTATATGGCCATGTTAACAGAGTTTTTTCTGCCGAAATTGGACGAATTAGGACTGGAAGACATGTGGTTCCAACAGGACGGAGCTACGGCACACACTGCGCGAGCCACAACCGATATTCTGAAGGCGGCGTTCCCGGGTCGCCTCATCTCTCGTTTTGGCGATTTGCATTGGCCCGCCAGATCGCCCGATTTAACCGTTCCAGACTTTTTTTGTGGGGTTTTTTGAAGTCCCGTGTTTACGTGAACAAGCCCGAGATCCTAGAAATGCCCGAAGTTCTCGCCGAAGTGATGAAAAATGCCATAAAACGAGCACTAAGGCAATCAATTGTGACGGCGCCCATTTGGCCGATATCATCTTCTCGACTTGACCAAAAAAATTCTAAAGGTTCAAATAAACATAATCAAAAAACAGAGTCGAAGTTTTTCATTTAGAAAAAAATGAGAGCCAAACAACATCGGATTACTTCTTTTGGCCCACCTTGGGCGAGTTCATAATTGCAACATTGTTGCACATGCCATGCAAAAAATATTGATTCAATGCAATTATGAACAGAAATGCTGCTGCAAGTTTGCAGTGGTCTTGCGTTTCCAAAAAAAGAGTTCGTATATGCAGTAGGCAGTACAAAAATAAAACACAAATAATATATTTTAACTTTTTAATAAAAAAATACCTTAATTTTAATCTTACTTACATATTTTTTTTGCCATCTTCCTGCAACTCGGCAACAAAACAAAATTCAACGCCAAGTTGATCGCAATTTGACTGTAATTGACTTATATGAACGCAGATGACAACTGCCGTCATGCAAAGATAATGCATAATAACATTAATGAACGCAAAAATTGCAGTGCTGCCGCATTTTTACTTTTATGAACTCAGCCATTCACTCACCTTGTGAGTGGAGGGGAGGAAAAACGGCCAGAGGTTCGGCCAGACGTGAAGTTACTAACAGCACCATCCTGCGCACTCAACTGCAGTCGAACTAATAATTAATCTTGTCATATACCTAATGTCTGAAGGTCCGAGTTAGTTGATTTTGTTCTTTTCCATACGTTAATAAAGGTGGATTACAAAAAACCCAATCATCGGCGTTTATATAATCTGTCTGAGTTGAAACATTTATTAATGGGCTTAGGCGCGATGTATGCAATAGGCCTTTTTTATTATGCTCAAATGATCTATATAGAGCATGGATTTCCATGGTTTACAACAACAGTTGGATCACGTACTGTTGTTGTAAAACGTGGAAATCAATGATCTATATAGAACATGTGGGTAAAATAAAAACGCCTAATATAAAAAATGTATGTTTAAGATTTGGTTTTTATGTTTCTAGAGAATTCCGTGATCGACGAGGATATTCACGAGACCGTGGTGGACGCCGAGACCGTTATAATGATCGCAGACGTGATGATAGATGTAAGTAAAAAGCAAAAAGTTCCTTCGTATTATGACTTACAATAAAACTTCTATTACAGACAACGCTAGATCCCATCGGCGGTCCCATTCACGCAGCCCAAGTCAGAACAGCCGCAGTCGCAGCAGAAGTCACAGTCGCAAGTAAATTCTTTTAACCCAGTAGGTGCGTGCAGCAATTGTTTCCTTTAACAATAAACGAGGTATCCCCCCAAAAAAAATAATTTAAAAATAACCAAAAAAAAAAAACTGTAAACAGTAAACAGCTTTTTTTCCTCTTCGATTAAGGTGAGTTGAATTTGCCAATTTTCTACGTTGATAAATACGAAATCTTTCCTAAGCTAGTTATAGAAAAAAAATTGCAAATACAAAAAAAAAACTTGTGTTACTAAAACCGCTGTACCAACATCACTACCATCTGCACCAACTGTCTCTTCCCCATGAATGTATTTAAAATGAAAGAGAACACGGTGTGCGTGAATATAGGAAAATAGCTACGGGCCAGGTTAGTGTTTCATCATAAAACAACCAACAATTTTCTTATTACATACATAGAGCAATCTAAATCCTCTCTGGGCTGTCAAATGAAAGATAGAGAATCAGGTCGAGTGCGGGAGAGGGTGTGTTGTATTATTAGGGGCACGTTTCATAGCCTCAAAAACTCAAATGAAAAATAAGGTACTTGCACTTAAAATTTTGTAATTTCTTCTAAATTCGTTAAAAATAATAAACTTAAGGTTATGCAACGAGTACCAGAGTACGCCTAATAATTGTGGTTGCCTATCCAACAGCACCACCCCTGACTACAGCTAAACTTAAAGTTGAGGTACTTTTTTAACAAAATCTCGATAATATCAGATGAAAAGTTCTTTTATGTTACTTTCTGTATATATATTTTTTTAATTTTAGTTGAGTTTTATTGAAAGCTTTGTCGAAAGCAATTTGCAAATAAATCCTTCTTCGATATTCTCTCGCGCGCGTGTGTGTCTAAATCTAGACCAAAAGTAAAAATCATCAGACGACGTAAATGCATGACAGACAAACAAAGATGTATAGGCTCTATAGAGACGGTCACTTGCAACATATTTTTTGTCGTTGCGCTGAAAGCTTAATGAGAGGTAATTGCTAAAATACCCAAAACATTTAAATTAACAAACAAATCTAAAGAAATTAGAGACATATCATCGTCGTTGTAAAGGCGAAGATTGATCCCCATGCTGTCAGTGGTTTTCACTGATCACTAAAACAAACCGAAGTTTTGTAATTTTCCAAAGGAGACAAACTAAAACGCGTTTGAAACTACGAAAAAAAGGTAATTTTCCAATATCACAATGCAATGCATCAATTCTTTTCCGTTGTCGGTTATGGTTGAGAGGAGTTTCTTCTGTTCTGACAAAAAAATACACACAAAACGAGGTAATTTTTTTATCATTAATTTAATAATTTATTGAGAGGAAGGGAAAGAGAGAGAGTGAGAGAGATTCCATAAACCACTTACGAGGTAATTTTTTTCTTGTTGATATTTTTTGTCTTAGATTAAGTGCGTATGAAAATATCGATTTATATTGGGTTGTTGGTGCGTGTAGAATGATAAATTAATACAAATAACAAAAAGTACGTTTGTAAAATAGGTGCTTACAAAAAAGGAAGACACAAAAAGAGAAAAACCGCAATTTTTTTAACAAAAACCCAACAATCTAGACAAAAACTGATTGAAATCTCGGTCACGAAGTTGAGTATGAAGACAATAAAGAAAGGTTGTAGCTGCGGTAATATTTATTTTAAGAACTTCTATAAATCTATTTTTGGCGCAGTGGTTAGTGTGTTGGACTACTAAGCGAGGGGTCCCAGGTTTGATTCCCGGAAAAACAGAAATTACATCTTAAGGTTTTTTCAACTGCGTCACCTCTAGAGAACGTCTTACAAGAGTGTAACTGTAATGAAATAGCTATTCAATTGGCCGTTTGAACTCGGCATAAAAATGTAGATCCCTTCCAATCGTCCCAAAAATTAAAAACTCACACAAAACAAATGTTTGTAGGAAGCTAGGCCCAGGGTCCATATGGACATGTTTCGTCGATTACGGTACTCGGTTTAAACGCAATCATCATTTTTGATCGCAGCCGTAAAATTTACCCTAGTTCTAATTAAAAACTACATACAAACAAGACCATTTGCAGTAACAAGTAACATTATCTTCTAAACACCTCCAAAAAATTGTTTATGGTATGTAATGATTTGTACATTTGATTTGATGTACATTTGGAAATTGTAAAACGTTGTTCGGTGGAAAACTGACTGCTTTTTAAATTAAAATATAAAAAGAAAATAAAACTACGATTATTTATAAAATAATTCTCCCTGCAATACAATTTAGGAAATGTAATTGAAGATGCATTGGCACATGTGAAGAAATTTACTTATATTTTTTTGGAATTTGACGTATTTTTAGTGCTTGGTTAGCATAGTACATATTGATGGTTTACGTTTAAACAAGCCCCTGTTTTAAAGCAAAGATTTAGTGATGGCTTAACTCGAAATCTAAAGCTCTCTATATACGCATTACAAGAGTACTCGAATATTTATGTAATTTGTCAATTAGTGAATTTTCATTGATTAATCATATTTTATCATACAAATTTTTTATGCTTGATCTATTCATGTGAAGGATACTCAACAGGACCCTCCAAAATCTTCATACGATCATTTGTCACCAGTCACTACAGCAAAACAAGGAAAAAAATTCATTTTGGCAGGTTGTATTCGCAATATAATTCTTTTGGCCAGTGGCGAAATATCCATGACTATTTTTATTTATTTAGAACAGGGGCGCTACTCTGTATCTCGTTCCGAAAGTACAAATTTTCGAAAACGAATTTTTTCTACTCTGTATTTCGAAAGTGGAATGAAATTTACTTTTGTCGCATTTAGAATTCCGAAATTAGTACAGAGTACCTACTTAAAAGCGGAAGGGGAAAGCTATTTCGAATGGGACGAAATAGAGATTAGCGCCCCAGGGTTGGGACAAACACCAAATTAAAGTCTCATAACTAAGCTCCCAAATTGATCCAGCCTAACCAAATCATTAGAAAATCCTAGCATTGATTCTTACAACGCTTGCGAGTAAGAACACAATCTGGAGAGACCATCACTTCAGATTTATTCAAATTTATCTTTATCGCCGTTTTTGCACGGTGAAGTTCAGTTTGGGATTTCAAAATGATAAGCAAAGCATCAGCGAAGAACAAATGACTTATCTCAATCCCATTTGTCCCAGAATGCACAAACGATGCTGAACAAAGCGTCATCTGCTTCTTCTTAGCTTCTTTGCTAAATATGTGTATATGTTGGGTACTTTTTCGATCTTTACGGCACAGATGCGTCAGCCAGAAACGTATAAGTATCACCCGTTATCGTCAATATTTTGTAAATAAAATTTAATTGTATTATCAGACATACATTCTGTTACAATATAATGGGTTTTTTATGTGAAATCATGTTAGATTTATTGAGACCGTTCTAAAACCTTAAGCGATGTATCTGGTCGTGTAGTAATTTGTGCATAATTATGTACCTTTGAAATAGAAGGTACTACTGACAAACTATCAATTTTGTCAAGCGATCACTACTTGTCATTTAAATTGAGTACTGCACAAAGCGGAAGAGTCGTGTTTGCTTTGATTTGTTGGAACATCTTAATATAGCCTTTGTCTCAATCAAATTTTATCCCTAAAATATAATTTTGTGGTTCTTTAAGTTATCAAATTCGGAGTTAAGCCGAACCGTCGAATAGCTAGCCAGCGGTAAAAATATTTCAGTAGAATCCTTAATATATTTCTGGGTACAAAAACTGGTCACGAGTCGAGCCTTATATTGTGCAAGTACCCGTATTGAATTATGTATTCAACAAGCTCTGCATCCGGATGACGTTTTTTTGTAAACACCACCTGCTTATGAAATTCTTTGCCACCACATGAAGGTCAGGCAGCACTGCGCTGTTCCGATCAGAGCTTAAGTTATTTTTCCTTACCTCTTCCGACCAGTAGTTAAACTTTATGTATGTCTATGATACATTGATTACTTCTAAGTCTATTGAACGTATAATGATGATAATATCATGCTCACATGATCTAGTATATAGAATATAGATCCTTGATTTTCAATAATTTCCATTTTTTGATAATTGATTTCCACGGTTTACAAAGAGATCCAATTGTTGTTGTAAACAGTGGAAATCAATAATCAAAAAACGCCTAATATGATTAAGTTTTATTGTTAAATTCTTTATATTTTTTTTGTTCGCTCTCTTTATTTTTATTTCCTCAGAATTTCATTTATTTCAGCTTGTTTTAAATTGCAACGCAATTTTTGTAATCTTCACTTAATATAACTTCTTTTTTATGATCAGAACATTGAAGCGCTTTCTTTAGAGCACAGGGTTGACTATTTCTTTACTCACATTCATATTTAAAGTGTTTTATGTGGGGTTGTTTATGCTGTACTGCAGTATTTTTAGGGTGTATGTGTAGTATTAGCAGTAGTAAACGTGCTGTACTACTAAGCGAGGGGTCTCATATTCAACCTCCGGAAACTTAAAATTTTTAAGTTTTTTTGCCAGTTAACCAAAGAAGTCGTTATTTAATGCCGCATATACCTTCGAAAAGGTTACATGTATTTTCACTATTCAACGACAGATGTATTTCAAATAATCCTTCTAATGCGTATAGTTGGTGTTCTATAATAGTTTTATCTCGATTTATTTTGTCCAATTACTGCTACATCCTTATTGTGTCTTTATACTCATTTTGTTGACTGTATGTTAGCATTGCAATATAATTCATTCAACCGAATTCATTACTCTAATCAAACTTGCGAATTTATTTAAAAACTGTATTGAACTCCTGCCACTATGCTCGTGTTTTGAGATAAACAAAATATTTCTTGACATTACTTTCACTACCATGTAGATATGTACCTCTACGATTGATTAATCTTACAGAACAGCAACCGAAAAACAATATCAATCTGGACGTGTAAACAGTAAGGGCTACTCACCGATATCAAAACAGGTAAACGAAAAAATGCTTAATCTATAAACACACAGCACAGAAATTTATACAGCGATGTGTCTCGCATTCATCTCACGCAATCAACCACCGTAACAACTTGAGTACAGTACATCATACACGTGACCCTGTTGAGGATCTCCGAAATATTTACATCTGCTGCTAGTCCTTCGAAACATCGTCCCAAAAATTAAAAAGGTGATTCCTTCTTACTATATCAATGATTTATATCTTCAACAAAATTTTGTTAACAATGTAAGAAACATTAAAGAAACAGAATAAAACAAAACTAACACTTAAAATAAAATACATTATAATTGTACCAAATAATAAACGACAACGATAAACTATTTAAATTAGGATTAACTTATAATTAAATCTGTATTTGAAATAAAAGTAACTCATTGTACTAAAAAACAAAACTTAACTTTAATAATTCCCCTTTAAGTTCACATGTTATATCTATATTTGAATAGTTTTGTCGTTTTTCTTTTCTTAAAATAAATTTAGATTAGGAAGGTACTTATGTTTTCTAACAATAATTTATTATACCTACATTATATTATTATTAATAAAAAAGAGGAGGAAATTTATTTTCTCATTTTGTAGTGCAAATAAAATACCTATTGCAGGACATTAAAGTATCTTTGTTTTATTTAGATAATGGTTTTATGGCCACTTAATTTTTAGGATCAACTTGGTATCACTATTTGGTTTAATGCATACAAAACTTTGCCTACAAGCTGTTTTCCCAGAAAGTTCATGAAGTCACGCACATACGCTCATTTCTTTTCTAGAATATGAAAGTTCGTGAATTATTGTACATACTTTAATGCAAGAATTGATATTCCGTACTGTGTATTTTCCTATATTTTTAAATTTTTACAAAGCCTGAACACAAAAAAAAAAACAAAACATTTGAATAGCGCGGTGCCCTTGACGATCAATTAAAACAACCGACTTTGTTCAGCTATCCAAAACGACTCGTCGCTTACCTGTCGGTCTGTTTACAGCTTCAGGGTCATCTCGCCCAGTCAGCATGCCGTCTTTGCTCGATCGTGCCAGAGGGCAATAGCATTGATGGGGCAACAATGCTGAGCTTTCACAACAAACTGCATTGTTGCCCAACCAACGCCAAATTGCAACGATGCTTTAGGAAACAATGCTGAGCAATCACAACAAACTTGTTTGCTTATGAGAGCGAGAATTGGCCCCTAAATTGCTCAACTGGCGACATATTGCTGAGCTCAACATCAAATACTTCCAATTGTCAATAAATAGTTTCCTAATTTTGCAACCATTTATTTTTTTTATTATTATTAAATTGTGATTTTATTTTCTATATTAAATTCATTTTACATTTTTCATAATAACGTGCATTGGCAAATACCGTCAGCCGGAAAAAGAGAGAATGACTCATTGAAAAAGCTAATTTTTCACAGTGCAACTGGTAAACGTTTACAAAGAACCGTTACCTAGATTTTATGTTTATCTTCTTCTTGCAAAAAGATAGACAATTAGACATACTTTTAAAATGCAACAACAAAAAGCTTTGCTTCGGTCTTTCTAATGAGAAAAAAGCTCTTAATTA
This sequence comes from Cheilosia variabilis, assembly GCA_951230905.1. Classification (NCBI taxonomy): domain Eukaryota; kingdom Metazoa; phylum Arthropoda; class Insecta; order Diptera; family Syrphidae; genus Cheilosia; species Cheilosia variabilis. The sequence continues at coordinate 11,741,642 of OX579677.1, forward strand.
TTGCAAAGGCAGTGTATGTTCAGAAGAAGGGCCGTTACCCGACCCAGCTAAACCGCAATGCGTTGAATAGTTCCCTATGCCTAAAACAGTGAAACAGATCCAATCCTTCTTAGGACTAGCTAATTATTATAGAAAATTTATACCGCGCTTTTCGAAAATTGTTGCTCCAATAAACAATTTACTAAAAAGGAAAGTAAATTCGAATGGAGTGTCAGCAATCTTTCGAATTTCTTAAAGCCGCCATTTGTTCGCCGCCGAAAATTGGGCGAAGACAAACCCATAGCTTATGCCAGCCGATTACTAAACAGTACGGAAAAAAGGTACTCGACTATAGAAAAGGAATTACTAGCGATAGTATGGGCAAGCAAATATTTACAATTGAGCTCTCGGAGGTCATCAGAGGGTGCAAAGAACATGTGCGCGTATCCGAAAACAGTTTAGAAGGAAAAACATGCAAAGAGATATAAATGATTACATCAAAAGATGCTAAAAGTGCCAAAAAAGCTAAAATGCCTATGACAGTAACTGACACTCCTCACCTACCCTTCGAAAAGGTATATATGGACATGGTACATGGTATACATACTAACATTTCAAGATGATCGAAATATGTGGCATGTGTTGCGATATCGGATGCCGAAGCATCTACTGTAGCAAGAGCCTTTTATGAGGGAATTATTACACGTTTCCGATTCCCAAAGGTTCTTGTTACGGATAATGGCACAAACTTTACTTCAAGGTTGTTTACTGAGACATGTAAACTGTTGGGAGTAAAAAAAAATCCACGTTACTGCCTACCACCCACAAGCCAATGGTTCTCTAGAACGCAGTCACAAACCCTTAGCGGAATATCTAAGGAGTTTTGACGACAACGATGAAAAGAGTCGGGACCAATGGCTCAGCCAAGCGATGCACGTGCACAATAATACCCAGCATGCTACCACTAAACAGACACCGTTTAATAGTTTGTATGGTTTCGAATTCGAAATGCCGACGAATTTGAAAAGACTTCCTGCCCCGTTATACAATGCAGACGATTACCCTCAACGGTTAAAATACCAACTAAAAAGGTCGCATGAATTAGCTAGAAAAAACTTAGATCAAGCTAAAAGAATATCTAAGAAACAGTACGATCGTGACATAAATCCCGTTTCGTTTGTGGTCGGCCAAAAGGTGCTGTTCCGAAACTCTACCAGAAAAAACAAATTCTCACCGATCTGGTTGGGTCCCTATGAGATAGTCTTACAAGCGGGCTGGTTAATTCAGTAATAAAAACAGGTAGCAAAACCAGGAGAGTACATAACAACCAACTAAAGTTTTCTACAATTAATTAAATCACCGATCTCAAAAAAAAAACAATTTTATTTAATAATCAAAATCTTGTTTATTCCAGATTAAAGTTGCCGAAAACCTATTTATTACTACTTTCTTACTCTTACTGTTGCCATTGAAATTGTTCTGTCTAGTATTAAAATTATAAAAATTCAAATAGAAATGTATATGTTTAAGTCTATTTATTGTTATCCTCGAGGCAATTGTAGTCACGTTGACCGAAGATTCATCACCACCAGTGCCATTTCGACTCGAGGAACTACCACACTCGCCAGTGCTATTTGAAGAGGTGGAATAAATTGCGAAAAATCTAGGCAACATCACCGTGGATTTTGACAATTTCGCAGCCATAGCAAACAGGGAAATTGGTGCTATAAGATTAAAAGCGGAGATAAGCGAGATAATCGCACTAGTGACCTCCAAACTACTAGAGATACAAAACCAGCAATCTACCGAACTGTCCATCCTTAACGATCTTTACCAGAATAAACTAAACCCGTTTATTTTGGATACAGACAACATAACATCAATGCTGGACAAACCTAAATCGAAGGGTTTTTTCCTAGACTCTTCCGCACTACACCAAGCCGCGCAACTTTCGACCTACCTGCATGATGGAGCAATCGTCCTAAAAATAAGAGTGCCGCTACCAGAAGCTAGTTTATTTGTAAGCATGTCACAAGAAGACTTCATGCAGTGTTCCGACATAATGTGTAACTCATCGCTAACAATAAAAGTATGTAGACACAACAGGCCCATACACACCAGTGGTAGTTCGGAGTGTCTTGCCGAACTCTTACAACATGCTGCCACGTCACAAATGAACTGTAACTATGTTGCCTCACCAGCTGCCAAGAGGACTCTCATGTAGATGTCAACGCAGTGGCTATTCAACATCAAAGAACCACTGGTCTTAAACTTTAATTGTGATGGAACATAGTACGTTTCAGATCTTAGAGGTTTCGGTATACTTAACATCTTGAGACCTTGCGAAATAAGTATGTACAAAGGAAATGTGCATACCGTACGAACAAATTCAGGAAGTAAGAGTAAGGATCCAACAAACAAAAGTTAACCATTCGGATCTAATTGAGGTACTACGAACAAGATACAGCAATTTGACAGAGGGAAAAACTGCAAAGCGACCGCTGTTACATCTAGGCAGTCATGGTGATATGATCGCAAGCTTGGCAGAAGGGAAAAAATCGCTGGAAGATCTAGAAAGGGAAGCGCAACAAGTGGGGCACGGCAATACAGTAAGCAGCCAGCAGTGGGAATTAAAACTGCATCGGTAATTATCATCCGTCAGCGTCATAATAGTAGCAGTAGTTGTAAGTAAGTTGTTAAAATCTTACAACTCACGAATGAAAAAAAACAACGGTACCGCCAATCCAACGCAGCTGACTACCAATATAACAACGACAACCCCCGATAGATGCAACCTTGTCGACATAGCTGCCCTTCCAGTTTCAAACACTACAACCGCAAAGAAACCCAACGTCGTCGAGTTAGATGCGCATCCAGTTCGAAGTTCTACAACGAGAAAGTCGACGAGAGAGATTACATTTACTCGAGTGTAAATTAAATAAATAAATAGGTGTGCGCAACAGGTATGTAGGGACCCTAGGCCTCCTTCTCACAACCATTCGTTTCGTGTGAATTTTTCATTTTTGGGACGAATGGAAGGGATCTACAATTTTATACCGGGTCCAAACGGCTAATTGAGAAGCTCCTTCATGACAGTAATACTTTCGGATGTTTGTCAGACGTTTGCGAGAGGTGGCGCAGCGGAAAAAAAACCATAAGTTGGAAATTTTTTTTTTTGGGATTTAAATCTCGGACCCCTCGCTTAGTAGTCCAACACACTAACCACCAAGCCACTGCGCCTACCGAGTGTAAATTAGTATATTGTAAAAATAAAAAATAATATATTAATACGTTAAAAAATTAAAACATTAAAAATTAAGTCAATTATGTTGGTTAAATTACATTCAGTAGTAAGTCGTAGCAGGCAACACTAGTTAATGAATATTCTTGTAATTAAATTACCTACCTATTATTATAGTCTTTATAAATAGTTCAAACTGTTCGATAGTTTCATAATATAAATATAAGCACATATTCATACATATATGTATTAGCACATACTCTTATTGTCAATTCTTCATAAAAAAATTGATAAACAATGTCAACTTGTACTTAGAAATATAAATACAAAATGTCGTACTTCTCAAATACTTCCAACTGTCGATAAATAGTTTCACAATTTTGCAACCATTTATATATAGTATTTATTGTTACAATTTTTAAATAAACTGAACAAATTGTCGCTTACTGGTCTTTTTGAAACTTTTCCCGAGTTGTTGCACTCAGCAATATGTCGCCAGTTGAGCGATTTAGGGGCCAATGCTCGCTATCATAAGCAAACGAGTTTTTTGTGATGGCTCAGCATTGTTTCCTAAAGCATCGTTGCAATTTGGCGTTGGTTGGGCAACAATGCAGTTTGTTGTGATAGCTCAGCATTGTTGCCCCATCAATGCTATTGCCCTCTGGCACGACCCAGCAACGACGGCAGACCGACCGGTAAGCGAAGAGTCGTTTTGGATAGCTGAACAAAGTCGGTCGCTTTTTCTGGTTCTTTTGGTACCCCTTTTGATCGAGACGGTAGAGATTGTATCGAACCAAAATCCAAATCTCCCTGTATCAATAATTCCAATTCACAGTCAAAGCAACTAGGTTATAATGAAACTCACCCATCGGGGAGTTCATCTCGCTTTATAGCACCGTGGATAGGCAAAATAACCATACAAAAAAAAAGACACAAATATACCTGTGGTGTCAGCACGAAGCTTGATACAATCGCGTTCAGTCGACACAATCGAACTCTGGTAGCACCTAATTTGTCGTCGGTCTGCCGTCGTTGCTGGGTCGTGCCAGAGGGCAATAGCATTGATGGGGCAACAATGATGAGCTATCACAACAAACTGAATTGTTGTCCAACCAATGCCAAATTGCAACTATACTTTTTGAGTGCATTAGCATTAGTTAGGAAACAATGCTGAGCCATCTGCCATCACAACAAACTCGTTTTCTTATGATAGCGAGCATTGGCAAACTCGATTGTATCAAGTTACGTGCTGACCCTGACACCCCTGGCTTGGTGTTCTCCTACATCAAGCGCACCTCTGCAGCTCGCTTCGCACTTCTTGTAGTTTCATTTTCGTTTTCGTTCCACCCTGGCAAGGTAGGTAGGTAGGTAGAAGGGTGCTCTTGCGGCAGTTGCCACAGCTTCACTTAGACCATCAGTCGGGTCCATTGTGTCCATTTTACAAAAATAGACCGGTTTTTACATTAGAGCAACATAGATTAGTATGAATCTCATGGGTTCTTAAGCTCCGTTATGACCACATCCCCTAGTTCGTCCTAAAAATACCTAATGATATGAGGTCTGTTTATCTACTAGAACCACCCAAATTTGAGTATGAATCTCAGGAGTGCTTTAAGATCGACATTCCTCAGATCCTCTAAGTCGTCGAAGAAGTGGCTGTTGAGAATCCTTAGTCTGCTGTTCTTAAGAGCTGGGCATTCGCATAGCAGGTGGCGAACAGATTCTATTTCTCCAACGTCCCTAGAGCTTATTATACAGTATACCCAGCCTTTCCGCATGTACGCCTATCGCACAGTGTCCAGTAATGACTCCCGTGAGTATGCGAATATCCTTGCGGCTAAGTCCGATTATATATTTTGATCTCTTTTGGCTCACCTCTGGCTATAATACTTTTGTGTGCCTGCAGGTTATGAGATTGGTCCAGCGTAGGTTAGTTCTACTCCAGGATTCAATGTCAATCTTCCTTGCGAGCGTGCTTAGCGGAGTTCTTATTGATTTTAGGGCCATAGATGTATGTATATTCGACCCGTTTCTTGCAAGCTCATCCGCCTGTTCATTACCTGGAATATCCATATGCCCTGGTACCCAGCATAGGGTCACCACGTTGGCTTGTGATATTTCGTCCAGATATTTTTTGCAGTGCCTTACTGCCCTTGACTTCACCATGTCTGGCTCCATGGCTTTTATAGCCGCTTGGCTGTCTGAGTAAATAGTGATTTGTTTACCGACTATGTGACGTCTCCTTGGGTCCTTCGCCGCTTGGGTAATAGCGGCTATTTCCGCTTGAAAGACACTGCCATCATCGCTGATTCGGAATGATTCTCGCAGGTCCAGTGCTTCGCTGAAGATGCCCGCGCCTGTGCATCTTGGAGCAGTCGGAGTAGAGGGCTAGCTCCTCAACAACTGCGTTGTTCTCCCAATCGCTTCTGGTGGGAATTCTAGTATTGAATCTCCTTCCAAAAGCGAGGGTAGAGGGTATGTAGCAGAGATGAATGAATAAAAGAGATGAGTATTTTTCGTACGTCTATCCCCCAAAACCCATTTGTTTACATTGTTGTTTTTGTAATTGCAATCCCTGTCTGTGAATACGTGTGCGCTACAAAAAATCCACTAATGACAGACCACCAATCAAAATGCAGAATGGCCAGCCGAATCAGGGTTGAAAAATGAATGGTGTGGACTGTAAGCAAATCTTAGTTCCGATTGTATTTTTTCGGGCTCAATTGTATTTTTTATTTCCGTGTCATTTGGTTATTTCCACACGAATTTAACAATAACAATAGGTAAGTACCTTAACAACTCTCGAACACCAATTTTGGCGTTTTGATAGAAATGTTTGCATGCTAAAGAATACGTTGCACTTAAACAATTTTAAGCTAAAAGTTGAAGAAGTGAACTTTGTCAAACCAATTAAGTTCTCCCACTTTATTTGAGATCATCAAATTGTAAGTTCACTAAAAGCCCTCAATTTGACTTTGAACTTCTTTACCTGCATAATAATGATCTTTCATGATCACCATTCAATTTGTACTTTAAAAACATTTCCGAAAAGATTAAAAATTTCATTCAAAAATATTGTAAGATGCAAAAGTTACAAAGAAATTTACTCGTATATCGTTTTCGTTATCATTATACACAGAACCTGTAAAACATTCTAACCGAAACTTCCGTATATTGGATAAAAGCACTAATTAAGGATACACATATAAAAAAAAGTGTATTAAATATGCATTTCCCCTTAGGAATAGAAGGACAATATCGAATCTAAAGTCCTCTTTTGGTAGGCAGTGAACTCTTAATCCCACCTGGTATTTCATAGAAATATAATAAATTTAACAGAAGACTACTTCTGCTAAGTATTGTGACTCAATTTTGTTGTTCCACCAGAGGCGAGCTTCAGCCTTCAAGTTGTCGTTGATGTGAACCATATGAACAAAAATTGTTACAATTTGCAATGAGAAATTTGAAAAAGTGAAAACGTATGTTATTTGTGTAACTTTTAGTTGCTAAAACATGCAACCCTACCGCTATTCGACTGCCCTAATAAATGAACACACCACAGTTTAGCCATTCAGAGAATTCATATGCATGCACATAAAGAGTTGCAAGGGTAATATCCCAAAGTAAATATCACTTTAGTTTACTAATTTGGAATTTGGAACTCGATCCAGCGTGAATTTCAACTATGTAATTGGGTTTCACAGATGCCACTTTGGATTTGACTTACGTGGTTTTCGATTTGGTATTTCTGATTTTAATCTGATATTTCAGATTTCTGCTGTCAATTCAAACATCAAATCTTAATTTTATTGGTCATTGTGTGTGTTGAGTTGGCCGCAAAAAACACTTTTTGTTTACTTACACTCATATAAATCAATTGTAATTGAAACTCTTTTTCATGCGTTATTAGTGAAAGTAGTTCATGTTGCATGCAGATCTGGGAAAATATTGAGATTTCTAAAAGCCACATTGAATGCTTTATTTCATATAATTTAGACTTAGAGTTGATTTTAATTTCCAAAAGTCGTACCTATCTAAAATATTTTATTTTATTATTTAATGAGTATAAATAAAAATTTTAAATAAAAAATTCTCCTTGAGTGTAACTTTTTCGGGGCGATTGTATTGTGTATTTTTCCAAAGTCCATTGTAACTAAAAAGTTACGATTGTATCACATTTGTCAACCCTGAGCCGAATGTCATACAACAGCATAATTTTGTGACACATTCTCTTTTAGAAAGGTCTGTTCGTTAGATATACGATTTTTCGGTTACCTCCACAATGACCCCATTATTTTAATCCGACTTTTATATGTGAAATTATTCTATTCAATTTTATACACGGTTGAATTTATATATTTAAAAGAGTGGTTGCTGTACTAGGGTTCAAATTATAAGAACTTTGAAAAGAAACATTACGAAAGCATTTTGTGCTATCTATCGAATAAATTGCGATATTTACTTGTACGGCAATTATCTATTTTTTTTTTAAATCAAAAAAAAAAAAAAAATTTAATTTAAGGTGCAGTACTAAAATGTAGAAAAAAAGTATTAAGGTTTTGAGATAATATATAATAAACAATAAAAACATTTCATGCCGAATTATAGTAAATACCCTTGATAGATTAGTACGTGACTAAAATGTTGTATTTTGCAATTTATATGCAAATTGAGTGATAAATTGTGAATTATTTTGATTTATACAGCCTGCTTGTTTTCAATTTAACAAGAAAACTTTTTTCATTACTTTATTAATAAAAATAGAATTTTAATTGTTATTCGTAACTATATTAACCATGCTTGATAAAAGGCAGTGTCAAAGTGTGTGAATCATATTAATTAAATATTCTCTGCAAGCAAATTAACTGCCAACCGTCAAAATTCAAATTTTCCTAGTAAACATGAACATGCCCAAACCAGTTTTCCAGGATATTTGAAATTTTTATGAATTTCGGTGGTGAATTCACCAATTTTCCGCCATCTTCCGGGTGAATTCATGAACTCACTTATACTAGTATAGAAATGAGAATGTATGCGTGACTTCATGAATTTTTCGGGAAACAGCTTGTAGGCAGCCGCCTTTCCACTGGAAAGATATATATCTCTGTATTCCATTATCTTTGGTACGTAGTCTGTAGTCACCTTCTCCTTCGCCGCTTCCCATTGGCTTTCAATTTGATGACCACAGCCCAGATTCTCTAAGCCTGATTGCTGCTGCAGTAGATGTCCAGAGGGGTGAGGTTTAGCATCACCTTCATAGCTCCATAGCTGTAGGCGCAGTGGCTTAGTGGTTAGTGTGTTGGACTACTAAGCGAGGGGTCCCAGGTTCGAATCCCGAAAAAACCCAAAATCCAACTAATGGTTTTTTCCGCTGCGCCACCTCTCGCGAACGTCTGACAAACATCCGAGAGTATAACTGTCATGAAGGAGCTTCTCAATTAGCCGTTTGGACCCGGCATAAAATTGTAGATCCCTTCCATTCGTCCCAAAAATGAAAAACGCACACAAACGAATGGTTGTGAGAAGCTAGGCCTTGGGTCCCGACAGACCTGTTGCGCCAACTATTTTTTTTAGCATAAATGACGACAGACTTATTGTTCTATAGTCCTTGGCTGTGGTGTGACTTACATTCCCTGCTTTTGGGATGAAAATCATACCTCTCGCCATACCATAGGAACGTAGCACAGCCTTAGACAGCCCGTGTAAATGCATTTTAGCCATGGAATAATAGCTTCCTCTGACTTTCTTAGCATTATGGGTCGAATATTATCTATTCTAGGTGCTTTGAAGGGGGCAAATGTGTTGATTGCCCAGGCTATTTCCTTCTCGTCTATTATTTCGGCGATTGTTACTTCCTCCATTCCCTCCCTCGTGCCTGGTGCTACTACATCGTAACCGTCAGACATATCCGTGCATCCTGGGAAACGAGTTTCCGTTAGTATTTCCAGCGTCTCAATGTGTGATTCGGTCCAGCTTCCGTCGCTCCTTCTTAGCGAAGATATCAGTGTCGGTGCCTTTCTCAACCTAGATGCTTCGGTTGTAGATTCAACTGATTCGCAGAAAGTTCTCCAAGAGTTTTTCTTTGCGAATCTGATCTCTTTTTTCAGGATTCTGACGCTCTTCCTGTAGGTTGACCACTCGATATGTCCCTCTTTTGCGAGATTCCACCTAGACCTTGAGCTTCGTATTAGTTCCGCGATCTTGGGACTCCACCTGGGAACGCGTTTCTTCCCACTAGATCCACTTTTTGGACAGGATTTTACAAAAGATCTGGAGAGTGCATCTGTTAAAGATTCGACAGCAACGTCTACCTTTTCAGCAGATGTGAGATCTTTTACCGCGCAGAGGTTCCTGTAACTCTGCACTTCCTCTTTGAATTTTACACAGTTCGCCCTTTTGGGATTTCTGAACTGTTTCCTACCCCGAGAGACCATTTGCAGGTCGTAGAGTATCCAGCAGTGATCTGATAGAGATGCATTGCTGGACATTGTCCAATTTGCCATGCTCGTGCATAACATCCTCGATTGAGACAAATTAGGTGCTGCCAGAGCTCGATTGTATCGACTGAACTCGATTGTATCAAGTTACGTGCTGACACCCCGCCCAGAGTCGCATTCGCCCATCTTGTGGCCTATGGTGCGCTATTATTTGCAGAACCACACAGACACAGCACAAGCTGGATAATTATATAATTATTCATTCCCATTCTGGTCCTCTGAGTTTATAAGTATGGAATAGACTATAGAGGTCGGCTGCACCTTGCACGTGACAACAACTAACAAAAAGTATGAATATTCGAATATCTAAAATTGCAACCGCTTTAATTGAAAAGCTACTTGCGAAACCGTTTTCACAGCTGTGTTCAGCTGATAAATTGGAAATTATTATGGTAGGCCAAAATTTAATTAAATCTTTTATTATGCACTTTCATGACAAAATAAAATGATGAATCCAAGTTTTGGTTGTGTGGCTGCCATTATATAAGCAAAGTCTTCTGTTGGCCTTGCCTGCATTTTTCAAATTATTTGATAATTTTAGAGTTGCTGTAAATAAGCACATTGTTTCCCAACAGAAAAAGGAAAAAAATTAATATACCTATAAAAAAAACTTACTAATGGGATCGTTGTCTATCACGTCCTCGTGCTCGGAATAGAACAAAAAATACACTATCTTACTACGGTATAAAATATAGTGAACACCCTACTGAAAGCACCACGACACGTTACTGGTGGACACATCATGCATACAAAGCTATCACAGCTGAATACATTCGTTCAACGAATTAATTAAACTGTAGTAGAAATTCTACCATTTTAGTGAACTGGCTTATACACAACATATTACACACAGCATTGCATCTCTAAGCAATCTCACTAAAAAAAATTGTGCAAATACGTTCTGTTTAAAGCACTGAAAGTGGCTCTTAACTATTTCCCTTCACCTATATTTACTAGTAGTTAGTTCATGATTTACGTTTAAGATAAAATATATATTTCTAAATATTTTGTTAGTTTTATTTTTTTAATCTTAAGCGGAAAACTAAGAGCAATTTGATGTTTGTTAAAGCTCTTGTTCTCCCATTTTCAAAATGTCCTCGACAAAAATGTATAAAAGCTGTTTTTTATTATCAGCTATGATCCATATTTAGATCATCGATTTACATGCACTTACAACAACAGCACATGATCCTGCTTCTCATCGAGATCACGAATCATTTATTTCTACTATTTCCGACTAGGTGGCTTGTTTTATTTTTAAAATATATCGTGTGCCTGTAAACGATAGCCACATAATCACGTTGCCAGACTAAAAAATGGAACACAAAAAATCAATTGATTTTTTTCGCATTCGAATAAAGTCCCTGTACGTATTCCGAGTTATTTTGTTTCTTCTCGTTCTATAAAGGTATGTCCAGACCAGCCAAACATTTGATAAACAATTAAATACCTTAATGTTCCATATTTATTTCTAAAACACTTATTAAACAAAATAATTTTTATGAAATGTTTAAAAATGTTTTGCTGGCTTGGGTCTGGATCTGGACACCACAAAAAAATGTTTCACAGTTACCCAATCAAAAAATAATTTTTGTTTTACAAGTATTCCTGGAGAAAGTGAGCGCTGTTTTTCGATTAATATTTCTTTTTAAATAAAATAAAAATATCCAGAAAAGCTTTGAATACCTAATGAGAAAGTGATTCATTTAATACGATTATTTGAATAAAATCGCGTGTCGCGTGATTGCCAAGACCAAATTACAAAAATAAAAACTTTACTCGCTGCTAATAATCCCACCACATTATTTTCTTCTAGTCCAAAACAGGATAAAGTTGAAACATTTCACAAACATTTACCCCCGTATTAATAAACAAATAAGTATACAAAAAATTGACGTAACTGCTGAGTAACGAGTTGATAACTTTTACGCAGTGTTTATTAATACGGGGGTTAGTAAATAAATTTCAGAAATTTTTTATAAATGTTTATAAAATCTGTCCGATTTGCTTCAGACATATTTCATAACCATTTCTGAAATGTGGTCTGGACACACCTTAGTATGCCAAGATAAACTCAAGCGGTAGCAGCAAATATTGTTCATGTGTTACATATTTGAACATAAAATACTAAATTTGTTTCACAAAAATATATTTGAAAAGAAAAATTATGCAAATTTGATTCAAATATGGTAACACCCCCGACTTTGCAAATGTGCCTTGTGTGACGTCACGTTGAGAAGAATATTTGCAATATGGCTGGTGGCAATATGAAGTTTGAAATACCCTGTATTATCTGTTTTGTTTTTGAAAGCAACTGTTGCCACAATTCCAAAATTAAACTTTTTAATGATCCGTTTTGTTTTATTTTCGTGATCTGATTCGGATCAGATCACGCTGATAATAAAAAACAGCTAAAGTACCTTCTTCTGTCCTTCCCAGGACAGACTGGGAAAGCGAAGTAGGCTCTCTGCACGGAAGCTGGAGTGGGAGTAGGTAGATGTTTTCTGTCAAGATTTGAAGTATTGGATTTACTTCCGTCTACCAAATCACTGTTTCGTGATACTACTTACAAACTCTAAATCAAACAAATTGTTGTAAACATTAGTAACAGTGACTAGAACCTGCACCAACCAAATCAGCCCACCGCAATGAAATATGTTACATAATTTTTTATTTCAGTTAGTCGTAATTTTATTACACATCCGCCTGGAAGTCCTTTCACCAAATTTCATTCGCCTATGTCAATTCCTTTGGGCCGACACACAGACGGACATACAGACAGACAGACGGATATGGCTAAATCGATTCAGAATGTGATCCTGATTCAGAATATATATACTTTATGAGGTCTCCGGTGACTTCTTCTTGGCGTTACAAATGTAATGACAAAGTGAATATACCTTCCTGTGGATTGTATAAAAACAAATGTTGAAAGCACTATATCGTCGAAAAGAATCTACCTATGCAAGTGAAATTTTGTGAGAGGACCTATTTTTATGGTCGTCAAGTTGGTATTAAAAATGCTATGTCGGTCAAGTAGTTCTGGTACCTCCCATACAAAATCAATATTAGGCCCATGTGTCTCTCTGTCTGTTGTTCAATGTAATTACGTACTACCTCACATACCTAAAACTTTGCATGTCTTGTATGCAGTGGAGGGTATCAAAGCATCGGCCAGGCCGATGATAACACTTTTACTTTTAGTTTTTGTCGGTCACAAAAATAAAAGGTAGATATAAGGTTAAACGTTTCTTGTGCTTAATTATGGTGACAATTGGATGATCATTGCTACAGATGTACCTTTTCCCAGCTAAACACTTTTTTCATAAAAAGTATGGACGTCCTTACTCATATTCTTGGGTTAAAAACAAAGAATATAAAATCTAAGGATGCACTGGTACAGGAAATTGAACTCAAAGATAAACACATCAATATTTAATGACAACAAGTATTAAAAAGTTAAATTTGTTTCAATTAATATGCAGCTTAAATAAAAAGAGAAGTTATTTTATATTTTATTAGTATCCCTAATATATAGTTGTTATTTTGAAATTTAGTTTATTTATGCACTGTATTTGAGATTTAATTAAGTATTATAATTTTTTGTTTGCTCTGTCTTTACTTTTTATTCAAGTTGTTTAACTTAATTAATTAAGTTTATGTTTCCCTTTAATTCATTATTTGTTTTCTATTCAACATAATCAATATACCCTACGTATATGTGTATGTCTTTCTTAATCATCACGCTAATAATTGCTAAGCATAATTGTTTGCCTATCTTCTTCTTTTCTTCTTATTTGGATCGTCAAGCAGAAACATATCATCGTAACATTGTATCAATAAAATAATATTTCCTTTGTTAACGCTACATTAATGTGTTTTTTTGTTTGGTTGCTACTTTGAATTCATCGTTTCTGATCGATCGCTAAAGCTGCTTTAATCAGAATCGCACTTCTTTATGCATTTCCGCCAATCACAAGCAACAAATAGTATGTCCTGTAAATAGAGACACTCTGCGATCCATATTAAACACGGTTGCCAACATAAAAATGTTTCCCCTGGTGTTCAGAAGTGATCATTTACTACCAAGTGGCGATTGCTGGGAATGAATACCTAGTGCAGAATGTTGTAGTTTTTTGTAATTGCGTGCTGAAAATCCTACTTTACTTTGATTTACTGAGTTCGAAGATAAAAAAAGGCCTAATATTATACCAATCTTCATATTGAAAACGAAGTTATATAAAAAGTTGATGAAATAACATACATAGGGATATTAATTAATAGCAAGCTAACATAAGGCCACATAAATTGCCTGTGTAAAAAAATAACTTAAAATATATATTTTATGGGAAGAATACGTAGAGATTTGTGAACTACATATATCAGCAATAAAAATGTATAACGTGATTGTGAAACTTCAGTACGAGTATTTTTCAACAATTTTATTTCTGTGTAATTCAAGACTTCTTACTTAACAAAATTAGATTATGAAAATGATTTTAAAGTGCATTAGGTACCTATAGTGAATTCAATTATATTATTATATTCAAGCTGGGATTCGAAAAGATAAAACATTATTCTGTTGAACTTTTCTAATAAAATCACTTTTATTACATTTTTACGAATTATTCTAATAATTTACTTAGATATTAAGTAACAAAACAATATTCCTTAAAACAATTCTTAATCGTTTTAAATCAATTACATAATCCACTCTGTTACTTTGCACTTATTTATCTTCACCACCGATTACTATTTCGAACTTTACCAATCACTGTTTAAAAATCAACTGTCCCCGGCTTACATTTGCTTTTATTGAACTTTTGGTATATACAATTTGACTTAAAGTAGGTAACAAATGATGGTGAATAATTAATATTTAAATGTGTTGGCTCAACAACAGGGGCCCAACGGTATACAGTGTTTGTTTTCTTAGATCTATTTTACATAAATTGTGGTTGTCTTCTCGGATTCATACTCGTAGTATGCATCGTTGTCTGGGTTTACCTCAGGGAGTTCAAATCCGGGTGTTGATGGTCTTTTGGTTTTGAGGTGGTTGGTCACCTAGGTATTATCCTCGATGGTGGGTTGTCTCGGTCAATTCGTAGAAGGGCAGGGCTGTCCTGTCTGTGTCGCTTGGGAATAACTCCTCGTTTAGCAGAGCCAGTACATGAAGGTACCGATGCTCTGGGATGTGTGGCAGGTCCGCAATCCTTCGGACTAGTGGGTTTGGATGGCTGGAGGTATTCCTGAGTATTTTCTGGAAAAGTGTGACCATGTACTTTTCCAGCGGTAGGATTTTCGCTTCATCGTAGAGTCTTGAACTTCTGACGTTTTTCTTCCGGACTGGATCGTAGTGCAGTCCTGTGCATATCCGCAAGAGTTTTCTCTCAAATACTCCGAGCTTCTTCATGTATGTCTTGGAGACGGTATACCAAATGGGGAATCCGTATGTTACTACCGGTCTTATTAGTTGTTTGTAAAGCAGCAGTTTTGTTCTTCTACTTAGTCCATTTTGCTTCTTCATCAGCGGGTAAACTCGGTGAAATGCAAGTGATGCCTTCCGGAGAGTTGCGTCCACGTGTGGGTTGAACCTAAGCCGTTCGTTGAAGTTGACTCCAAGATACCTTATATTGTTCGTGGTTGATAGTGATGATCCGTCAGGTAGATTTATTTTGACGTTGCGGCAGTTGGTGGCCGACCTAGCTCTGGTTCCTCTGATGGGTCTTCTTATACAGATTAGTTCAGATTTGCCCGTGTTGATTCGTATGCCCCATCTTAAGTAGTACTGGAATAGATTCCTAACGTAGGCTTCTACTCTTCGTGCTGCTATGGCTGGAGACATCGAGTTGCTGTATGTGACGGAGTCATCGGCGAATAGGCAGCTGTTAGTTGCGCTCTCGAGCTGAGGTTGGTCGGACGTGAAAATGTTAAAAAGCAGTGGTCCTAGCTTCGATCCTTGAGCGACACCAGCTCTGATGCTTTTCACTTGAGATTGGCGGTCTTCTATCTGCACAAAAAAGGACCTAGAGTGAAGAAAACTAAAAATAATATTGATGAGAGCGTTAGGAAAACTTAGCTGTTTTAATTTGTGGACAAGTCCTTGAATCCACACTGAGTCAAATGCCTTCTCCACGTCTAGGAAGCATGCGACTGTAACCTGATGGTTGTTGAGAGCCATTGTGACATCATGATGAAATTTCATTAGCGGGTGTAGCGTGGAGTGCTTTTCGCGAAATCCAAATCGGTTGTCCGGTATAATGTTAAGTTGGATGCATACATCTTTTACTCGCCGCAGAATCAGCTCTTCAAGTATTTTGCTCACACTACATAGGAGCGATATTGGCCTGTATCCAGTTACGTTGCTACGGTTGCCTTTCTTTGGTATGGCTATTATCTTAGCGGTCTTCCATTTTGCTGGAAAGTAACAATTGTTGATGCAGTTATTCATCACTATAGCTAGCAGAATCATGATGGTCTGTGGCAACTTTTTTAGGACGAAATTCGATATTTTGTCCGGTCCGGTTGATTTCTTGGAGTGACTGCCATGAATTATTTCAGCAATTTCTTCAGGCGTTGAAAAGCTGCTTTCTTCCTGGGGATCGTCTGCTGGATTTGTTTCGCTGAATGAGGTGCTTGCGGTTCTCAGTTCTTCGATACCTTTGACCGTGGCATCGACTTCTGCGAGAAATATTGGGTCGTCGGGAGGTGACGGTTTGAAGTTGCCTTCGAAGTAGTCCGCTAATGCTTCTGCCTTTTCGTCTGCTGAGGTGGCGGTTCCTGAACTTGTGCTGAGAACGTCCGGCATTTTTGGGCCTTTACCAATAATTCTGTTGATCTTCTTGAAGGTGTCAGGACCAGGTTTGATGTCTTGCAGCCTCTTTTGGAGTTGAACATCATTGAAGTGCTGTACTGCGTTCCTGAACATGATGTTGCAGCAGTTTAGTTCGCTTGACACGGCCTGAAAATCGCTGTTGACCGTATTCCATTCCCGGGTCCGAATTCTTTGCATTCGCTTCCTGAGGCGTTGTCTATGGTGGTACAGGTTCTGGATATATACTGGGAGATGGCTATATCTGTCTCGTGATGTCCTGGGCTTCTTTTGTTTTTTGAGCGCGTTGTTGACAGCATTCTTGAAACCTTCAACGGCGGCATCTATCTCATTATTGGTGAGATTTCTGGTTGCTGCGGGCAGAGTAATGTTGTTTACGACTTCTCTTTGGAATAGTTCAACATCCATTTCCTGAAAGTTAACTGTCCCCGGCTTTTCTCAAATCTGTCCTTTTATATCCATTCCTCCATTTATCGGGAAATTTCTAGTTAATTCCGGTTCGTCCCGAACAAACCCGATGGTTCTAGAATTAGCTTACTTAACTCTCTACTTATTTGACAAATTCGAGTCTCCAATTGGAAGTGGAACTTGTTTGGTGACTAATAGGCTGTTCACACTTCACCATTTTAGTTTCCACACCACAATATGTTAAATGCTCTTATGTGGTTGTCTGTGAAAAAGCAGATTACCGTGAATATGTTAGTGTTTGTCTTTAAAATTAAAAATAAGTTAATGCCAAAGTATTTAACTAAATATCCCTTAGGAATGCGGTAGATTTCCTTTTCCCAAATTATTTAACAGCAGGTGCACAAAACTCCCTTGTATAAGTTAAAAAGATCTACGCAAAAGTTACAAGAAAATATGTTCAGAGCAGGTTGCTCTACCTTTATTATCCAATGAATCGATTAAGACTAACTTCAAACATTTCTTTCCTAATTACGATAGTTTCAATTCTTTTCTTTTCTTTTTTAGTTTCTTAAAATATAATTTTCACATAGCTTGCATTTCGATTTATCATGTGAATTTCACTGGAAGTTCGTTTCATTGCCCTAGAGCCTAGACGCTTGGTCAGCATTTCCGTTGCGCGTGCAAGTGGTTTGGCGGTGTTAAGTTATGTAACGGGCTTAAACTATTTAAAAACCTACCTGTAAACATTAAAATCTCTTGCTGTATTAGAGTTTTTAAGAAATTTTGTATTTATAATAATTATAATTTTTTTTTTTTCAAATTTAATTTAATCAATAATTGTATCTAATAGCTGTTTAAATGCTAAAGAAATATTATATTATTTCAATCAATAAGGCAGACCACAGACCGAAAGTTTTGCTTTTGTTTTACCAAAGGGCAATGGCTGAAGATCCAAAGATTTGCGAAAGCTGCACCACGATTTTCTTAGTGCTGGTCATTCCAATACTCGTTTGGGCAGTAAATTCGAGTTTCATTTCCCCGCGAATTTATCGATTATTGATGTAAATGTAAAACTGAAATCAAAATAGTACTAGTGGTGAACGAGCAATTATATGTTTCGTATCGACCGTACTCCATAAACGTATGACCGGTTCACAGGTGCGGCTGTTCGTCCCTAGATCCAATTCAAAATTCGAGTTCAACAATTATTATGAAACCAATTTAGACCCTCAGCTAGGAGGAAGTTCAAACGTATTTTTGCGTAAATGTAACAAACTTTATTGAAACCTAAAAAAAACAATACATTTATCTAATTTCATTCTTATGAGTTCTTTTCGTTAACTTTAACAATCACGCTCTTAACCTCAGTGTAGTTCTGCAAAGCATACTCTCCATTCTCGCGGCCATGACCGGACATTTTATAACCACCAAATGGAGACTGTGCTGAAAGAACATTGTAAGTATTAACCCAAACAGTGCCAGCACGTAACCCCTGAATTAAGTAGTTGGCCTTATCGATGTCCTTCGTGAAAACGGCTGCGGCTAAACCATATTCAGATGAATTGGCACGTTTAATGGCCTCATCAAGATTCTTGAAACGAATCAACTGTTGGACGGGGCCAAATATTTCTTCTCGGGCAATAGTCATGTCATCTTTAACATCAGCAAAAACAGTCGGTTCGATAAAATATCCAGGTAAATCCTTATAGCGTTTGCCACCAGCAACCAACTTGGCTCCTTCCTTCTTACCATTATCAATAAATCCGAGGATCTTCTCCATTTGTTGTTTATCAATTTGGGGTCCTTGCTCATTGTTGGGGTCAAAGGGATTGCCAACTGTACGTTTTTTTGCACGTTCAGCACTGCGTTCGACAAATTCATCATAAATCGTATCGTCGATAAACGTTCGAGAGCCAGCACAACAGCACTGACCCATATTAAAAAATAAACCGAAATGGGCTTGCTCCACAGCATACTCGATATCACTGTCACCCAATATGATATTGGGACTCTTACCGCCGAGTTCCAGAGTTACTCGCTTGAGATTTGATTTTGCCGAAGCTTCTTGGATTAATTTACCAACATCAGTGGACCCAGTAAAGGCAACTTTGTCTACTTCAAGGTGGTTTGATAATGTTGCTCCGGTCTTACCAGCACCGGGAACTACATTCACAACACCTTCAGGGAAGCCAGCTTCCTTTATCAATTGTGCAATGTAAAGAGCAGTCAATGACGTCTGTTCGGCAGGCTTAAGAATAATAGTATTGCCGGTGGCTAGAGCGGGGCCAAGCTTCCATGCCATCATTAGAATGGGAAAGTTCCAGGGAATGATTTGTGCACAGACGCCAACGGGCTCATGGCGGGTGTAGTTAAAGTATGGTCCATCCATTGGGATTGTTTTTCCGTGGGTTTTATCGGCCCAGCCGGCAAAGTAACGTATATTCTTGATAGCCGTTGGCAAATCCACACTGTATGATACTGAAAATGGTTTACCATTGTCCAGAGTTTCTAAGCTCTATGAATATAATGTAAATATAAGGGTATAATTTGCTATGAACGTTGTAATTAAAATTACCGCTAAATAGACTTGGTCCCTTTCCATAAGATTAGCAAGACGATAAAGAAGTTCCCCTCGAAGAGAAGCATCCATTGTTCGCCATGGGGAACCCAACCTAAAATGTCAGATTCATTTAAATCTTTCATCGGTTATACATTTGTTCAAACTCACTCAAAGGCATTGCGTGCAGCCTTTACGGCAAGTTCTATATCCTCGTTACCGCCTTCTTGAACCTCTGCGATTACCTTTGTTGTTGATGGGTCGATAGTCGAAAATGTTTTCCCAGACTTACTTTTGTGCCACTCGTTGTTGATAAATATCTGTAGTTAAGAGTTGAATAAATTAGAATCGGTAGGCTTTAGTTGGATTATGGATTTATATAAACGAAAATACAGTCAAATCCTGCTGTTTCTTACAAATGGATAAGGGAATAGAATTTATAAGTCTTTAAACTCAAACCTATGCAATAAACTTCGCTGGAATTTCTGCCCCACCCTTTAAACTTAAACAAGCATTGCTATTGCTGACAGTCAAGGCACAAGGGAATAAACTTATATCTTAGTAGCTCGGATAGGCACAATTCAGAAGGCTAGAAAAAACTTTAAGATGTAAAGGGTAAAGCAGGAAAATGTTAAAAAATAAATGACGCATTATTGAGTGCGACGAATGCGTATTAAATCCGTTAAAATATACCGTCTGGGGCGGCCTACAGGCTAATACAGTGATGCCAATTGAGGCATAATTATACCTCTTAGGCATAATTCCTATCATTTAAGAAAAAAAATTGATAAAAAAGGCATACATATTGTGAGATATTTTAACAATCAATCCATACAAATAAGTCACAGCACTCATTTTCATTCACAACTATGAACCACGTTTATTTTCCAATTCTCAACTTGACTTACACGAAGTCAAAAAAAATTACAAAAAAGTGAGAACAAAATCCTCTGTTAGCTTCTTGGACTACAGAGAGCCAAAAAGGGTTATTTACCTATTGATCGACCAACATTTTGTTAACAAATTCTAATCACCTTGTACGATAGGTTCCTTGTACTACCATTGTAAAATATGCAATTTTGGTCACCAAAAAGGCATCATTTTGTGAAAAGCATAATTTTTTCGGGCTTAGGCATAAAAACTTCAAACCGGGTTTAGATCACTCTGGGCTAATGGCACGGTCGGTACTGGGCATAATCCACATGATGAAATGACAACATAAAGACAACATGATCTGCTTTTCAAAGTCAATGCCGTACATTTTTGCATATTTTGAAGTAGATAAAAATATTTGTTGGATGTATTCTTGTCAATTAAAAAAAAATTCGCATAAAATAAATCACAGTTCAAATAGACGCTGAATGAATAATAAACAAACCATACTGAGACTGAGACCAACAACTCGCAACAGGTTAGTTCGCGACATCGTCAGTGTCAAATAAAAAGAAGAAAAAGCCAAGTGGCAGCTAAAAAAACTTGTAGGAAAACAGAACAGATATTATATTGTTGTTGTATTTATAATTATGTTAAATAAATACTGAAAAGGAAATAATAAAGTGCAAAAAAATAAGATAAAAACATTGTAGAACTTAAAAATGATGTTTTTCATAAGTATTTGGTAATAGTTGAGAAGCTAAAGTACCTAAGGGGAACTGTGCGCTTTTTAGCAATATTTGAACAAAACACTACTCTGGCCATCATAAACCAGATTTGTTAGGTATTCAACAAATTTCTTTGACGTTTGAACCAAAAAGATAGCCGTCGCGAAACACTGCTATCCTCTTGCCTTTGGCCTACTTAATATTTAAAAAAAAAAGAAGCGCAATATTGTTTTCTTATTAGTGTAATATCAATTAGAATCCGTCTGACATGCGAAAATATCCAAACAAAAAAAATGCTGCCAACCGCGGGGTAAGTTATAAAGTTCGGGAAGGTTTTTCCGTTTTCCGCGTTTAAACATGATAATAAATAATTTCATATTTAACGGATAAGATTCTATGAACGCTGCCAGCAACTTTGGCCACAGCGGAAGTGGCTCATATTTTCTGCGAGCGCGCTGATGTGCCGGGTTTTTTGAAGTTACGCGACATTTGTCAATACGAATTAATTTCTGATTGTGTTGGTGTGGTCTATATGACTTCGCGTCTAAAGCTAGAAATACAATGCATATTTCACGCATGCGTTTACGCTCTTGATTCTGCATGAGTATACTTGAATTAAGATTTAACGCACGCCAAGTTTCACATGTATTTCTAGCATAATCAGACGTACCTTTGGGTAATTTTTCGTCTTGATTTCAATAGTTTCTGGAAAATTGAGTTTTATTTTCGCCGATAGACAGACACTTTCTGTGTTGTTTTTTTTTTCAAATTCGCCATTTTGTTTTCCTATCGGTGTTATGTCAATTATTAGGAATCCGTTTGACATGCCAAAACATACAAGAAATGCAAAAATAAATGCTGCCAACCGCGGCAACCGTGGGGAAATGTGAAGAAGTTCGGGAATACCACATTTTTTCATTATTGAATGCCATTGGTTAGTTATTATACCTTGTTAAAAAACGAATAATTTGATTTGTTTGGTTAGTAAAACTATCTTCAGGAGATATTTTACATATAAGAAACATATTGGGACAAACATGGTTATGTATTTACCTCTTTTCGATATCATTAATATCGGTTTCATGTGTACATTTTTCTTAAATAACTGATAAAGGTTTGGTCAAAATGTTTAAATTGAATACATATTTATTGATTGTTATTTATTAAATTGGTAAGCCTTAAGTTCCAAAAGAACGAGGTTCATCCGCCATTTTAACTATTTTGTTTATCCTTGTTTTTTTTCGGTCAAATGTGACTGAAAGTGTGTAATCAACTTTTTAGTCTGCTCAGTCAATTTATTTAATTTAATTTAAATTAATTTTTAATTTTGGTGGGGGCAAAATGTCCCCATTTATTAGGCTTAGTACAAGCTAGAAAAACAAACTTACAATACTAGAACTAAAAACTAAGTGTTATAAATAGGAATTAAAGCTAGGGCTGAAGGAGGCTGAGTTTAATGGAGGGAGAAATGTTTGAGTTTACCTTCCGTAGCATACGGGAAATTGGTTCGTTGGAGCCGTAGGACGTGTGATGGGTTGGTAGATAGAAGAGGCGGGGGTGTCTTAAATTACGAGGGTTTGTATTGATGAAGAGAGCCTGATAGGAGTCGATGAATAAAGAGAATGTCTGCAAGTTAATGAGTTTGAGGCGGTCTTGATAGCGAGGAAGCATGAGGGTATCTTTCCATGAAAGACCGCGGAGGGCAAGTCGAAGAAAACGTCTTTGTATGTTTTCGATTCTGCTTACATGAACTTACATGACACGTTTGGCTGGCGTATTCGAGGAGAGGGCGGACAAAAGTAGTGTTCTTTTCTTTTCTTTCTTTTGACCACCGTTTAATGAATCCAAGGGATGAATTGGCTTTACGAATTATCTCATCAATATGCAAACGTAAATTGAGCTCGGGGTCGTACAATATGCCAAGGTAATGAAGAGACTTTACGATGGATATAGGTTGATCATTAAGTAGGTATATACGGGGAGGGGACTTATTGTACTTACGTGATAAGGTGATAGATTGGCATTTGGGAATATTGAGCTCTAGGCAGTTTTTGAGACACCAGATAGAAAAACTATCTAGATCTTGTTGTAGTAAACAGGGGTCTTGTGATGAAGATATTTGTTTGAAAAATTTGGTATTGTCGGCGTAAAGAGAGATAGAGGAGTGTTTAATGACCCTTTCAAGATCGTTTATGGTTAATATGAAGAGAAGAGGGCCTAGGTGACTGTCTTGTGGTACACCAGAGGTTGCCAGGAAAGGGCCAAGATAGGACGGACCTGAAGCGAACACTATAAAAACGGTTTTCCAAATAAGATGATATCTATTTCAGCAGTATTGGTTCAAAGCCGAGGGCGGACAATTTGAAAAGAATTAATTTATGCGATATCTTATCAAAAGCTTTACTAAAATCGGTAGCAATAACATCAACTTCTTTACCACTTTCTAAGGCCGAATTCAATGAGGTTAGTGCTAGTTGATCTACCTTTAAGAAAGCCATGTTGGTTAGGGGAAATTAAAGACTTGCATTGAAAGCTTAATGATTCGTACAAAATACTTTCGAGGAGTTAGGGAATATGTGAAAGTTTGGCTATGGGGCGATAATTAGTAGCTTCGCTCTTTGATCCCTTTTTATGAATCGGTGTTATGAAGGAGGACTTCCATATCTGAGGAAAGTCGCCTTGTGAAAGCGAGAGCTGAAAGAGGTGCGAAAGGGGATAGGAGAGAACGAGGGAACACTTCTTGAGAAATATCGCGGGAATACCATCTGGGCCAGGTGAATATTCATCATTAAGTTTTTGTAATTTATTTTCAATTACAGAAGGCTCAAAAGTTTGAGAGGGGATGGGGTCAATGGAGTATTTGAGTAGGTAGTTGAAATACAAAGGATCTGGTACAAAGGAGCTGTCGGCAAAAGATTGTTTAAAAAAGGTGGCAAAAAAGTTAGCAATGGTGTGTGGATCACTTGAAGCTATGTTTTCGTAAGAGGGGGATGGAGGGTAACCGTCGGATTTTTTCTTGTAGTTAACAAATCGGTAAAAAGATTTAGTGTCGCTTATAAGATTCGCTTGTGCATCGTTGATAGAGGGAGTTATAGGCCTGAGTGAATTGAAGGTAGAAGCCGAGATAGTTGGAATAGTCAGAAAAAGACTTGCTTCGAAGGAAAACTGACCAACATTTTTTTTCTTGTTGCGTAACGACCGGAGTCTTCGATTATACCATGGGGGGATGGGGAAAAGGGTTTAGGTCGAGAAATAGGAACAAAAAGGGAGATAGAAATAAATAATTCTCTATAAAACAAGGAGAGGGCATCGTTTACAGGGAGATTGGCAAACTCAAAGGAAAGTTTGCTGAGGTGTTCATTTATTTTGCGGAAATTGGCTTTATGAAAATCAGCAAGGTGGGCCTGCTGGCGGTGTGGGCTGTAGTGGATGGTCGTGAAAAAAAGAAAGAAGAAGAGGAGGGTGAAGGTTGTCAATAGTCGAAAGAAGAATAGGGGAATGCGAGACAAAGGAGTTGATCGGGTCAGTAGTGAAGATTAGGCCTAACTGCCTGTCCATATAGTTAGAGATGCCGCTTACTTGGCATAGATTTGAGTCGGCTAGTCGATCAATGAAGAGACATTCTTTGATTGAGTTGGGATTTGACGCAATAGAAAACGATTCATCATTAGATAAAACCCAATGTAGTAAAGGAAAATTGAATTAGCCGAAAATTATGATTTCGTCAGAAGAGTCTGATAACTCTATTACTTCATCGATCGCATGACAGGAAGTTGGTAGGATTCGATAGGCTGGGCTGGCAGGATGTAAAAACACATTACGTATAGGGACTTGTGGGAGAGTATAATTTTTATTGCAACAAAGTCGAGTTTTGTAGATGAAAAGTAGCAATCGGAGAAGAGTCGAGGTCATTGTGAATAGCGACCAGAACACCTCGATAGGGAGAGTCATCCGTTAGGCGGCTGATATCGTCCCGAAAGACGTTACATGTGGGTGGGAATAATTCCGGGTTCTTTATATCGGGAATTAGATTGGTTTCAGTTATCGCATAGATATCGAATGGAAGAGCATGAGATTGGCGCAGAACAGCTTGGGTTTTTGAACGCAGGCCCCTTACGTTCTGATAGTAAAAGGTTAGAGGAATGCTATGATGGGGTGATGGCTGTGGTCCAGGTATTAAGTTAGCGACGAACAAAATTGTTGTGGTCAGCACGGCTCCGTTGAAGGTGCGAGATACGTTTAGAGCTGATATGAGAAGCAAAGGCAGACAGGTCTTTGTCCACGGTGGCCGATGAAATGTTAAATCCATTTTGATAACGGTTGTAGATTTCTCGCAGAGCAGCCGGATCAATAGGAAGGCCTTCTTTTTGAATATATATCTGAACGTTTGTTTTGGTTTTACCGTCAATGCAGATATATTCAGGCTTATCAAATAAGTAGGCAAGGTAAAGCCGAACATTTTCAAAAAGCCTGTGGTCTCAGCCTTGAAATATATCGGCCATCAAGGTCGTTGGGGGAGGACATATGGTTTAAAAACTTGGAAGTAAGTTTAACAGCTGGGGGGAGTAGAGGATCGAAAATTGCAGAAGCCTTAGAGGTTTGGGTAGGTGTCTCATTAAGGGGAGATGTAGTGGGAAGAGCAGAATTAGAGGTAGTAGATGTAGACGGGGCAGGATTGAGAACATGGGAGTGTATGAAGTTCGGGTAGTTGGAGGTCGATGGTGAGTTAACAGGGGCTAGCGGATAATTAGAGGGGAGACTAGAATCTGGATTTATGTTAAATGATACGCGATTACTCTGAGGCCTAGGTAACTTTGAAATTACCGTTGGGTGATGAAGGGTACCTTGAGGAAGGACTGGTTGAGAAGAGTTTGTAGCGTGAGGAGCATATTTGGAGGCAGACGGGGCAGGTGAGTTTGAAGTTACGGTGGGCTGATGGGGGGTATCTTGAGGAGGTGCTAAAGTGGTTGGTTGAGAAGAGTTTGTGAATGAGGGTGTAAGAGGCTGAAAAGCGTGAGGGGAGAATAGAGGAAATGTTCCAACTTTAAGGCTTCAGTTTGAGTCAGGGATATGAATGGATTTAGAGCTATGTTTCTTAGACTTACGTTTTCTTTTGTTTGGCTTAATACTAGGCTTATTGTTATTACTAAGGTTCACCTCTCCTGTATTGTTCAACTTGCTGATAGTCATCTTGCCCAAGCTAAAGACATTGGTTGAGGGGTCGGCCAGGAGTATTTGGAAGGTAAGTCGAGCTTAAATCGGTTATTTTTTGTGTTATTTGGAGAGATTATCTGACAGTTACGGATGCAAATAAATAAATTGGAACTAAATTTATTTAAACTCGCGAAGCGGGAGAAAAATAAAAACACGTCCGAACGATTGGAGGTATTGGTAGATGGGTCTATTCTGGGTCGACATTCTGTACGTAAATTTGCTTGTGTAACATAGGGCAAATCATTCGTGCACACGAAAATGTTTGAACGTTTCGCCTCACAAAATTTGACCCCTGAGCTCATAGAGCGCGCTCTGATCATGCTCTGAACGAAAAAAAAACACAAATTCTGAGCTCTGTATCTGAGCTAAAAAGAAACACTTTTTGTTTAACAGTTCAGGTTGTGCTCTGAACTAAAAAAGAAAAACGCCTTATGATCGTGTCTATAGATAAGCCAACTAATAATAGCAAACTCATATATGAGTTTATAGCGCAATCACCAATGACAGTTTGAAATGAGTCATAATAAAAGTTCCATGCTATCACTAAAATATGCGCGTAGACAGATAGGTGTAATAAAAACGACCACTCTTATTATCACCACCTTCATTTTTTAAAGTTCACAACACCGAGATGCAGAAGAAATCGTTGGTATGAATTCTTGTTATTTTATTTAACAAACACAATTTGATTCTAAAGAAACACTCATCAAAGAGTGTAATTTACAATTATTTAAACTTACCCCCGTGTATAATACTTCAGGATTAGAATCAGGTTGAGGGATTTCAGAGGCTAATGCAGAGTATGATGCAATAGGGACCCTTTTTGAAATGTTAACAGCCGTAGCGGATCTTAAGAGACGCAACATTTTGTGATTGCAATTTTTCACTCTTAAATCGAATCTATACGAAACGAAAATCGTTTGCCGACTGGATTGTATTCTGTGAGCTTTTTGCTACCAGTTTTTTTCTTCTTTAACTTATCGCTGATAGTGAAATAAGACAATCTATACACTTGGTCGACTGACAGTGAGCCAAGAGTAAACAAAATTGGAACAAAAATAATGACAAAACGAATCGAATTTTAGTTTTGACTAATTTTTTTTTTTTTTTTTTTCGACTATCGGATTAAAATACAAAATAACTACCAACGGCGGTGTATAACTTAGTTTATTATCGGGCTTGCAGCCAATGAAGAGTTTCTGGCTCCAGCGCTGCAGCCTTTCATTCCCTGCTATCCCGTGCACACTGATTTAAGTTATCCAGAACAAGTGCACTGGCATATAGGTACGCATTGTCTTGATTTAAAAAAAATGGTGTTTGGTCATCCTTGTTCTCTCGAATCTGGGGACTGGGATTCAAAGATATTCTAAGCTGGAGCATCATTGTAGTATACAATTCGAAGTCCAATCGCTCTATGTGGCCGACGTATTTTGGCTTTGTGGGTGTACGAGTAAACTATTTTTGGGTGTAGCTACAGGGTAATATTGAGAACTTTTCCTGTTGTTGATATAAATTTGAAGGTAAATACATTGCTATGCATTTGTCAACATTTGTGGAGCAGATTTTGAAAATAAGATTTAGTTAATAGAAAATAGTTTTGTCTTTAAATTTACGAAAATTCACAGCGAATTATGTGTGAAAAATATAGACATGATCAATTACTTAAATTCAAAATCAAAACTGAAACATGGATGTTAGCAAATGCCCTATTTAAAGCTTAAAGACGAAATCTTAAAGGCTAATAACGAATTTTAGTTCACAGGGTACATTTTACGAAGTCTCAACAGCGACATTTTTTATACGCAATTATCTTTAGGGGCACCTGAGTTATGCACATTTATTTTAAGTTTCTGAATTTAAGACTAATTATATATTATATATATAATTAGTCTTAAATTCATATATATTATGATATATATACCGTTAACAGTTTTTTTTTAATTTGGATAGTTTTCTTGATTTTTGTCCTACTGTGAAGCCTTGATAAGATGACTAGCAAATTTTTTGTGTTGCTTGAGAAAATTCAATTTTGTAGCGAACGGTTAGGGCGAGGTCAAGTTGTTATGTCATGCTTGGGATTCGTGGACATGTTGAGACTGAGATGAATAATTTAAAATTGTGTTTATTGCAACACATAATTGCAACTTATGCAGTGCAGTTATGAAACACTTGCAAAGTAATGAATTAAGATACTTATACCAAGAAGACTGTAAACATTAAATACAGGAATACGGATTTTAGAGTTAACTTAGACTAAAATAATGAAAACCGAATTTCATCAGAACTCTGAAATATGATTAGAGAAAAATAGGCGAACATTGAGGGTCATATGTGTTTGACCAATAGGTTAGCCACGACTTGTTGTTTCCCCTATTTATACCTTCATTCATTAATTATTGTGAGATTGTGGGTTAGTCAATATTTTAGAATCCCATACTTATGTAG